>CM055866.1:10000000-11353153 GCA_029582065.1 Strongyloides stercoralis | reverse complement strand
TGTGAAAATAATGAAAATGATAAAAATAGTAGAATTTATAGAAATATAAATGATATTAATATTGAAAGAAATAATTTAGATAATGATATTAAAAATAATTCTGATAATTTAATAACAGAAATTTTTTCAAATTTATCTGATGATGATGATAAAAAATTGATTAATTATGATGAAGAAATGAAAGTTTATGATTGTAATAATAGAGCTGTTTTAGATTTTTATCAAAATATTACATGTAATCCAATGCCTGATGATTTAAATCCATGTGAAGATATTGTTGAATATCCATTTCTTCGTATAGTTATATGGATTGTTGGTATATTAGCAATTGTTGGTAATATTGGTGTATGGATCGTATTATTAACAGTTAAAAATAAAAGAATGAAATTACATTATATTTTTATGATGAATCTTTCTCTTGCTGATTTATTAACAGGAATTTATTTAATTATCCTTGCAATAATGGATTATTTAACAGCAAATGAATATTATAATCATGCTGTTGAATGGCAAACTGGATGGGGTTGTATGGTAGCAGGATTTTTATCTGTTTTTGCATCCGAATTATCAATAATATCAATGTTTATGATTGCATTTGAAATTTATTATAATACAAAATATGCTTTTTATGGAAAATTAATGAGAGCAAAATTAGCATATCCAATGATATTTTTTGGATATTCTTTTGCTATAACAATGGCATCATTACCATTATTTGGAATTTCATCTTATCAAAGAACATCAATATGTTTACCTTTATCAATACAAAATCATTGGGATCAATTTTTTATTATATTTGGATTATTTTTTAATTTATTTGCATTTATAGGAATGTTATTATGTTATGTATCAATTATTGGAATGGTTAGAAATTTATCAACACCAAGACCAGAAGAAGATAGACAAATATTAATAAGAACAGGTTTATTAATAGGAACAGATTTATTATGTTGGATGCCAACATTATTTTTTGGAATTACTGCTGCATTACATACACCTTTAATATCATTAACTAAAGCAAAAATATGTCTTATTATTTTTTATCCTATTAATTCATGTGCTAATCCATTTTTATATGTTTTCTTAACAAAAGTAGTACAAAAAGATGTTAAAGAAAAAGCATTACCAATACTTTCAAGATTATCTTTAGGGCCAGATAAATCATCAACATCAAATAATTCATTATCAAGATTTTATAATTCACAACCACCTGATCAAATGGGATTAAGTATATCATCAAGAAATTCTCAATCAAAAGAGTTATTAACTAATAATGATATCTCATATTTAGAATTAAAAACTATAAAAATTAATAATTCTGAAACATCATGTAATGGAATTATACATTCTCCACAAAATTATTATCCAAGAAAATCTAGTAGAGTATCATTTCAAGATGAAATATTAATGAAAACATTTACTCATTCAAAAAATTGCCCTGCACATAAAATGTCTATTGGACCGAGAAAAAGAGTTAGTGCAAAACCTGAAATGAGTGATATATCTGAAAATTCTGCTAGCCTTAATTTAGAGGAGGTAGAAAAACAACGAGAAAATGACAACGTAAGTTAATTTAAACTTTTTAATTAAATTAATTAATATTTTAGAATAACTCGAAAATTAAATTTTCATTAAAAAATATTTATCGTAATGCTTTAAGAAATACGAGTATATCTTCATCAAGAAGGGATTCTGGTAGAGGTGAATCAATATCATCATGGGTAAATTTAAAAAAAAATTATTTATTCATATATATATATATATATATATAATTTATATATATAATTTATATATATAAATAATTATATAAATAAATAAATATATTAAACTTTATTTTTAGATATCAAGACCATCTAAAGGAGATTGTACATATAGTGCTTTATTTCAAGCTGCTAACGCAACAGCGTTATTAAATATGAATGGATATGAGGAAGAGCCTATTTTACGAGAAAAAAATAGAAATTGTGAAAAATTTAATAAAAATAAATTAAAAAATGAAAGTTTAGAATTTTCAGATGGGGAACAAATAACTGGATATGATATTAATTATTCAGAAGGAGAATTGTCTGATGATGAAGATAGTTCTTCTGAAGAGACGACACAATTATCTTCTTTACCTTCACCATCATTACGTTTAAAAAAAAAACATTGTTGTGAAAATATAAAAAGAAGGGCGTATACATTAAGTTATACTCAAGAAATTTCAATTTCTACATTACCACCACGTCTCAAACGATCTCGTACTTTCTATATAGGTTCATAAATATTATAACTTCTCAAAAAATATCTCATTTACCATTAACTATACTAAACAACATTTATTACAATTACTTATTTCTCCAATTTTTTAATTATATATATAAGCTATTATCTATACACGCCTTTTTGTTATATATTATAACCTTTTTGTTGTTCATAAACTTTTATTACATCGTTTTTATATTTTAGTTAATTGAAAAATATTATATTACATAATATAATACATATATAATATATAATATATATATATATTTTTTTTTTAATTTTAATAAAATTATGATTCAAAATAATATATAAAATAAAATATCTTTTTAAATTCTAATTTTTTTTTTAGATATTTATATTAAAAAAATTTATATAAATCTTTTTTAATAATATATTTATCGGTAGTTAACTACAAAATTATAGTATATTAAATTTATTACTTGCTTAAGTATCATTTACCTATATTATTCATACCATGTATAATATATTAAATATTTTTAAAACTTTAATAATTTTATAATGTTTTTTTTTCTTTTATAGAAAAATTATGAATTCAAAAAAAAAATATACAACTTATACTACCCCTTCATGCTCTGTAAAAGTTTTTAAATTTAAGGAAAAAGATAGATATCAAATAAATATTATTGATAATAAAAAAAGGGATAACAGTAATAATACGGCTTCAATGTATTTATCTACAAATGATACATCTAAAAATATTAAGGATGATGAAAATGATAGTCTATTAATAGATTACCATAAATCATCTAATCGAAAGGCTAGTGGAACAACAATATTAGGTGAAACAAAATATGCAGGTTTTTCAAAAAATTTATCTTGTATAACATACCAATTAAAATTTAATATATTAATTCTTAATATTCTTGGTTTTTTTCCATTTCAACCTAAAACTCCAAGAGTAACAGGAAAAAATAAACGAAGAAAAGATATGTTATTCCTTATTCTTACATTTCTTTTTATTACACTAAATATATATGTTTTAAAAGGAAATATAAATTTAGCAATAACCTTTTTAAATCGTTTTGGACTTTTTTATTCACTTACAGCATCTATTATAATAACAGGAATTAAACCATTAATTAATATAATATATATGATTATTTTTATTGAACGATCAAAAATGCATATTAAAATGTTAAAAAAAATGGATGATTTAGATATTAGTTTTAGATCAGCTTTTAAAGTTTCTCCTAATGTTAAACCATATAAAATAATTTTTATTTTAGCAATTTTAATAACAATAATTATTACAACTACTCTTAGAATTGTTGAATATGCAGCAACACAGCAAGGGTAAATTATATAATATGTTTTTATAAGTTTTATTAAGATTTAGATTGTACCATTTTTCAAAACAATTTATATTTAGCCTTGTTGTTATTCCACTTTTATCTATATGGAATTTAATTCCGTTATTATATTATGAAATATGTAATCGGCTTATTCGATTTTGGTGTAAAAATTTAGCAAAAAATATTGAAAAAGAAACACAAAATAGAAAATTTACTATACGATTTTATTATGAACAATTTCTTAAAATTACTAAACTTCAAAGATTTATGGGAAATACATTTAATCCATTTATATTTTTTTGCCTTGCATGGTCTTTAATTCTTCTTTGTTTTACAATATATTTATCAACAGAAAAAATTGATAAATTAGTTGAACCATTGCCGGATTTATCTAAAAAAAATATTTCTGAAGAAATTTCAAGACGAATATTAACACAACGTGTTATTTTTACCTTACTTTGGACGGCTGTTCAAGTTGTTTTATCATTACTTAATATATTTGTTATTTGTGCTACAGGAATGAAAACAAATGAGCAGGTACATTTTTATTCCAACTTTATTAATTAATTCTAATTATTTAATCTTTTTTTTTCAGACAAGAAAAATTGTTAATGCTATTCTTGGTATTGTACCAATAATAGAAACAGAAAGTGACAGATTTCAGGTACAATGTTTTATTCATAAAATGCAAACTCAATATATTTGGGGAATGAATGTTTGGAGAACGGTGCCATTAGAAAGGACTACATTCTTTACTGTATGTTTTATTTTATTTCTTCCTTATTACTAATTATTTTAGATTGTCAGTGTTATTGTAACGTATTCTGTGTTACTTTTTAAATTACATGAAAGTAGAAATATTACACCTGCCATTCAAAAAGGATTTAATATAACACAACCATAACTATATTATTATTTTTATTTTTTAAATTTAAAATATTTTATTAAAAACATGATTTAAAAAAAATATATGTTGTTAGAATTAAACTACTAATGATAACATCTAAAGTATTCAACTTTTTTTTTAATATAAAATATATATTTCTTTTGGTAATTCAGTTTATTTTACCTATTTTTATTGTGTTAAAAATATTACCAAATATTTTTAATTATTTTACTTAGATATACTCGATGACATATAATAGTCAATATCTTACACCAAATTTGTAAAAAATATTATTTTTCTAATATTCCTGGTTGAAGTAATAAGTTCAAAAGAGTTACATATACGGTATTGTATGCTTGACTAATATCGATTTATAAGTATACAATTTTAGTCATTAAAAAAAATGTGATTCTACAGCACGACAATCCCTGATTTTACTCTTCAGTGAAGACTCAAAACAAAATCAAAGAATAGGATGGAAAATATTAACTTAAACACTTTCTTCTTCTGATATTGTCCTTTTTAATCACTATTTGTTTAAATTGTTGCACCACTTATTAAGTGAAAGAAAATTCAAAAATGTTGGTGAAATAAAAAATCTTCTTTCAAATTTTTTTAATCAAAAATTAGATTCATTCTACATATCCTAAATTAAAGATGTTCTTGCTAAATTTTTTCTATTAGTCTTGTTACGAATTTTGTGGTAAGGTAATTTGTACTAGTTAAAACCATTTACTACACTTTTTGATATTTTTGAAAATGTTTTCTTGGTTTTTTAGTAAACCAAATGAAAATAATGTAAATGAAGAAATGGTTAAACAAATTGTTAATGAACTTGAAGCAAGAAAGGTAAGTTTAAGAATAAGATTAATCATTTAACAATTATAGATTGAAAGAGAGATAGCTTTAAAAGAAGCATTCTTAGAACGGGAAAAAGCTTATAATTTAGCTGAAAGGAGAGAATCCTTTAGTTGGATTTTTTCTTCAGGTCTAGGCGTTTTATTCATTTCTATTTTTTCCAGTATAAAGAGTAAAAATTTGTCACATCTTTTACCAGTGATACCTACTATAGGATACATAGCTTATGAAGGACATTATGCTTATGGGAATAAGGGAGAACTTATTCTAAGTAAGATAACTTTGAAATATTTTAATTAATTTTTAAATTATAGAAAGTGCTTTAAAATTGTTAGAAGATGGTAAAATTAACGGAATGTCATTAGATCCAGTTACTATAGAAGAAATTAATCAGAGGAAAAATGATTACAAAACGCATGATATATAGTTTAACATTAAAATAAATAAAATATTGTAGTTTTTTTTGCCAATGTATCTACATTTAAAAATATCTTGTTTCAAAAGAAAAAACTTTTAAATCATTCTTTAAGTGTAAATGAATTCATTAAAAAAGCAGTTAAGTGATTTTTTTGATCATCAGTTTGAATCAGAAATTGCTCTACAAGAACTATCTCTAGAAAGAGAAAAAGCATTGAAGTTATCACGTGATCGTGACATGTTTCATTTCGGAGCAATGTGTTCAATTACAACTGTTCTGTTTTTAACATTTTTGGCCGTTAAAACAAAAAATAAAGCGTTCGCAGCACCATGTCCTTTTTTGGTATTTGGGGCTGGTTATTACTACGAGAAACTATTTAATCACGGAATAAAACTTAAAAGTACCTTTTAATTTTTCAATTGAAAATAATTATTAACTCTTTTCTAGGTGGTGCAAAAGATATATTGAATAATGAACCACACTTTGTAAAACCAGTAGGAGGAACTTTAACCTTGTATGAAATTGATAGAAGAATTAAAAGAGCTAAAGAAATAAAAAATTAAATGTAAAAATATTTATCAAACAACCCTAATAGTTGTCACATATGTTTAAAAACTAATAATTATACTTGTTGACATCTTATATTTTTTGAAACAAATAAATATGTTACCATTATTATATAGATGCTACTCTTCTAACAAATATTGGAGTTATATGTCTTAGATTTTTGTTTTTCATTTTGTAGTTTAAAATTTGCAGCATGTTATAACAATATTTTTTATAATTTTAGTTGATAATGTCTCGTACTGTTAAAGTTGTAACAACCGTTGTTGTAACATCTTCAATAATTGGTTACTTACTTTGGAAGTATTTTTCTAAAAAACAGGTTTGTAATTTTTAACTTTTATATAATAATAAATTAAATAATTTTAAGAAAGTTCTTTTTGATTCTAAAAATCCAACAAATAAACATGTTTTATTGGTTGAAAAAAATCAAGAAATTGCTCATAATGTTATGAGGATGAGGATTTTATTACCAGATAAAAATATTATTTCTGGTTTAGAACCTGGCCAACATATATCTATTCAAGGTATACTTGAAAATATCAAACCAAACCTCAGAGTAAGATTTTATACTCCGGTTACAAATTTAAAAACACCTGGATATATTGATATTATTTACAAAATATATCCAGAAGATTCTGAAAATTTAAAATTAGGTGCATTTTCTCGTTATCTTGCATCTAAAGATACAGGAGATCAATTGGTTGTCTCCGGTCCATTTGGTTTTATAACTTATCTATCTAATGGTTTTTTTAATATAAAAACTCAAAAAAAAATTGTTAAATTTTCAGAATTAGCTATGATTGCTGGTGGATCAGGTATCACTCCTATGTATCAACTTATAAAATGTATTTTGTTTGACAATAATGATAAAACAAAAATAACTTTACTTTATTCAAATAAAAAGTCACAAGATATTATACATAGGTATGACAGTTACATTTGTAATTATATTTATTATTTTAGGGAGAAGTTGGAGGAGTTTGAAAAAGAATACCCAGATAAATTTCATCTTGTTAATACATTAACTAGAGTATCTAGTACAGAAGAATGGAATGGAGAGAGAGGAAGAATTAATGAATCGATGATTAAAAAATATATATCTCCTCCAGAGAAAAATGTGTTTGTTTTAATATGTGGTCCAAAAGAAATGTGTTCTTCAGTAAAAGAAATATCAAGTAATCTTGGTTATAAAAATATTTATTGTTTTTAAATTAAAAGAAAATGCTACTTTTTTCATAGCTTTAAAATAACAATGATATCATTTAAAAATATAGTCTACTAGAAATTAAGTAGTAGTTAATCAAATAATTTTTTTTTACTTTTTTATCAAAATAATTATTTTTAATTATAAACAAAAAAAAAATCTTAATAGGTAACATTTTTGTTTTATATATAATTAAAATAAAATATATATTTTTAAAAAATTATTTTTAATTATTGTTGAATTGTAGATCTATTCGTAGTCTTCATTTTATTAAAGAAATTTTTTTCTTGTATTTTTATAAAATAATCAATGTGAAATTCAAAATATATATGTTAAAAATTACTTATAGCAATCACTATACTTTAGCATATATACAAACAAAACTGTAATAAAAAAAAACTCGTTATTTTTTATTTTTCAAAAAAACCAAATACTTATAATATTTTTTATAATGTAACATAATACCTATTGTTAAAATATGCTTCAAAAAATATTAATTTAAAAAAATAGAATAAAATAATAAAAATCATACTTATGTTTTTACTATTCTTTTTTAAATATTTATGTACTAAACTTTTGTATTTTAACAATAAAAAAACCACAAGTGATGTGAAAATACTATTGTGAATTATTGCAAATGTTTTCATTATCGTGTTCTTAATCATATCAACTTCTAACAATATTAATTCTTATATTTTTTATTGAGTTTCAGTTATAAAAATAATTATTTAATTTTCAATCAATAGAAAAATACCATAAGTAATTTAATTTATGTAGATACAAAAATTATTAAAATATTATAATTACTATATAATAATTACTTTATCTAATCCTCTTTTAAAAAACACAACAATAAAAATATTATATAATTTTATTACTTTTATCATTTATTTTTTTTTACCAAAAATAATATTTATAGTTAAATTTTATTTCAATGTCAAAATTTTTTATCTAGTAAGGTTATATTTTGAAATTAATTGTTATATAATAATTAATGAAAATAAATAATTTTTAACTAACAAAGGAATAATAAAGCACCTTTATAAAAATTGATTAACAAATTAGATGATAAATGTGAATGTCAAATGCAAAAGTAATAAATGATATCATATTTTAAATGTCATCATAGATAAAAGATTTAATAATCATAGTTTTAAAATTAAAAAAAAATTAGATAACATTCAATATTTATATTTATATAATTTTAAAGTTTTTAATAAGTAATAAAATTTTAGAGTTAAATATTTATATTGGTAACGCATAATTATAATAGTAACATACAAAAATTAGAATAAATTTATCTTATTTTTGATAATAACTTTTTTAATTTACTACAATTTCGTAGCTAGCTTCTGATAGAAACCTCTATTTCTATAAAAAAACAAATTAAACATGCAACACAATCATACAAAGATTCTGAAAACTACAAAAAATTATCAAAAATAAAATATTACATTACAATTTAATATATATATCAAGATTTATTATTATTTTAATTTATTTATTAAACAAATAATTTAAAATAATTTATTTTATTTAACTTTAAATTATTAAATACAATGTCAACAAATTTTGTTTGATAACTTACAATTTAAAATAATTATGTAATATAAATAAAAATAAAAATTATTATATATTATTTTTCTTATGTGTATGAGGAGTTTTTATATTTGATAGTACTTCTTTATTTTTAATACAAAACAATTCTTTAATTGAACACCGTATATTAGATGATATAAAAACTAAAAGCCAATTATTTGGAAATATTGTAATATCATTAATTACAGGAAATAGAAGAGTCATAATATAAAATTGTTCATAAAGTTTTTTTCTACTAAATTCATTAACAACAAACTATAAAAATATTAATTATTAAATTAATCTTACTATTTACATGTGATGTTACTAAAATTATTTGCCCACAAAAACACGTAACTGCTAATATAAAAAATTTTTTTTCCATACTATAATTAATATTTTTATGTGAATTATTACCACAAACTTTAATTGATGTATTTTTTTTATATTTTAAAAGTAATAAAAAAGTAGCAAAGTTTATTATAGCACAACTTGTTAAAAAAATAAGACTTAGTATCATTGAAATTATGTAACTATTATACCAGTCTGCATTAAAAGTTACCCATCTTCCTTTAAATCCTATATTTATGTTTGATGAATTAAATGGTTTATATATCATTTTATCAAATAATATTGGAAAAGTAAAAATTGCTGGTAATGTAATTATAATTATATAATATAATGGTAATAAATATTTCCATATACATCCATATTGTAATCGGAAAATAATTGAAGTAAAACGATTTAGACAAAGAAAAAATGTTCCAATTAATTGAGCAACGGATAAAAAACTACGAATAAATTCAATAATTCTTACATCAAAATTTATATCTGATAAATATTTATAAAAATCTATAAAAATTCCATAATTTGGTAGTCTATGATGAAAAGTAAATATTATAAAAGAGATGATATCAAAAATTCCATTAAAAAATATCATTTTAAAAAATGACGATTGAAATGCTTTTTTATTTTTTGGAAGCAGTAATACAATTTCGACAATGAGAAGTAGTGTAAATGAAGGAATTTCATAAATAAGATTAATAAAAAATATAGTTTTATTGTAATCATATAAATACATTTCTTCTTTTAATTGTTAAAAAGAATAGAATATTAATTTTAATAAAAATATATGGTATAAAATATGTTAATAAATTTTTTAATATGGTAAATCCTGAAATTTTATCAATTAAAAACTGTTTTAAAAAATATATGTATATATAATAATGATCAATTTTTTTTAGAAAAATAGCTTTAATTTTTTATTAAAAAAATACATATATTATGAAAATATCTTAACGATTTTATTAATTTAACCATATCAACCATAAAAATTTTTTTTA
Organism: Strongyloides stercoralis; assembly: GCA_029582065.1. NCBI lineage: Eukaryota > Metazoa > Nematoda > Chromadorea > Rhabditida > Strongyloididae > Strongyloides > Strongyloides stercoralis. The sequence continues at coordinate 11,342,742 of CM055866.1, read as the reverse complement.
GACATTTTATTAACTATTTATTATAAAATTATACCTCTTTAATTTTTAAAAAAAAATTTTTCTTTTAATTTACAAAATAATATTATTATAAAAAAATATGATAAAATAAATTTATTATATGCTTTGGGTAAAACATTTATTACATATAAGTTTATTGTTTATAATTAATACGAAATTATAAATATGTAATTAACATTATGTTTTTGTTTAAACCAAACCATTGAGAAATAAGCATATAAAAAGTACCGACGATTGAATTTTTTTATAAGTTAAATACATACAATTGTACCTAACTTTTACTAACTTAACTTTATTTTTAATTTCTTTATAGTTTAAAAAAAAACAATTTTTAATTAAATACTAATTTGTTTTTATGCCAACATTTTTGGATAATTATATTAATAATTCAATAAAAAATTTTAAATATAAGATATATCCTTAACCAAATAATAAATATACACAAAAACATTTTATAATTCAAAATAAAACACGTATACTATGGTTGTACTAATAAGCGTAATTAAAAAAATTTAATAAGCATATTATTTATAAAAAAAAATACAAGTAAAATTAAGTAACTTTATTTTTTTTTTATAAAATAAACAAAATTATTAATATAATCTTTATTAATTTTATAATTTTTAAACTAAACTTAGAAAGAAACAAAATAATAGCACTGTTTTAAGAAATGTAAAAGTATTTTATACTCTAAAAAAATTAACATTAAAAATATTATTAAAATATTTTGCAAACATATTGAATTGAAAAATATTTTTAATACTGTAGATTCAAATTAAGAAAATATTTAGCTTGAAATTAAAGTAAAAACCTTTTAATTTTTAAAAATCACATTTCTTTATTAAATATTTTTTATTCTTTTGTGTGACAAATTGTTAGATATGTGAATATATTAAATTATTTCCTTTTTAATACAATCTTTTTAGAATAATATTAAAAGTTATACAAATAAAAATAAATATTTTGAAATTTATAATATTTTTTAAATAAAATCAAAAATAAAATTTTATTAAATGTCTAGTAACTTATTTTTTTTTATTCAATTGTTGATAAAAATTTAAATCATAGAAAATTTTATAATTCACATAAACCGAAAGGTATATTAAATTCAGCTTTTCCTAAATAGTCTAATAAAATAGAAAGAAAGATAAAACGTACATAATATTATAACTTTAATTACCATCTTTACTATTTGATTTATATTTTATTATTGTTATCAAACACTTCTTATCTTAATAAAAACTTTTTTAAAAACTTATTTTTTATAAAAAAATTTTAAAAATTTATTAAAAATTGTATTTTAGTTATTGTTTAATATTAATTTTATAATTAACCAATATATAAAGTATAAAATTTTTTTTAAATACATTATTATTTATTAATTTTTTACGTTGTAGTTAAAAATTTACGTAGACAAATGTTTGTATTTTTTCTAAACTTTTTTTAGTTAGATATTCCTAAATCTTTTTGTTTTAATATCTTTAAAGGTAAAATTATTTTTAAAATAATTATTAGAACATCTATATATTAATAATTGTTTGAATAATCACTAATTGGGTAACTTTTTTTTGTTTTGAGAAATTGTATAATAAAATTATAAAAATAAATTTAATAAACAGAAATATAAAAGTACAATTTATTTGAAATTTATATATAAAATTTATAAAATTGATAATAAATGATTATAAATAAATTAAAAGTAATTGTAATTCTAAGAAAAAAATTATTTTAAGAAATATATATTTTTTTGAAATAATAAGAATGATTATAATATTTTTACAGTAAAAAAGTTATAAACAACAAGTGTTAAAAAAAACTTCGTTTGATGATATTCTAAAGCAATTTAAATACATTAAACAATATTTCAATAATTAAATTAGAAGATTATCAAAAAGATTTAGAAATATAAAATATTATTAATAAATTCTTTTTTATAAAATTCAACCCAACATTATCTGACAACTGTTACTATAATTTTAAAATATAAAAATAAATAATTATTTATTGAAAAAGGAATTATTAAATATAATTTATTTTTTTGCTAAAAAAAGTTTATCAACTTTTGTAAAAGAAATTTTTTTTGTAAATTATTAATATTTTAAAACTTTATACATTATTTTAAGTAATACTAATATGTGTAAAAGTTACTTCAATAGAAATATTATAACTCATTTATATATTTTACCTTTCTATGTTATTTTTTGTAAACCATATAGCAAACTTTTATTCACTTTATGGATAAGTTTTATGTTATTAATAATAATTCTACTATTTTTTTTAAATACACGTGATTATAATTTTTTATGCAAAACCAAATTAAAATTATAAAAAAAAATATATTTATTTTGTCTTGTTAATTGTGTTAATATTTAAAAAAAATAGATTTTTTTTTATATTTAATACAATGCAGTTAGGATTTAGCATTTATCAGTAATTTTTCCTTTGAATTATTGATAATTATAAATGAACCTATAAAAAACAATAAATTATTTGTATACTATTAAATATTTCAAACTTTTATATACTTAAATAATTTTTTAACACTTTTAAACACTTTTTGAAATTTTTATTTTTTATTATAATAAGGAAAAAAATTAGCTATTTTTATAAAATAAGTGATTAATTACAAATACATGTTTTTAAAAATTAAAATCATCTAGATTTTTTTAATTTTTTTGATATTTATAATAATACACTTATGACAATCATTTTACAAATAACATCATTATTTAAAAGATAAAGTAATATCTATCATTAGTAAAAACTAGAAATTGTAAAGTTAATTTACAATTAAATAACTTTCAACAATACATTGTTTTGTAAAAGTTAATCAACATAACTAGTGAAAAGTAAAAAAAAAATTATTTCTTCCATAATTTATTTCCTAAAAAATTAGGTGAGAATTGTCTATTAATAGATTTTTTAGTTTTTGATCTATGTTAAAAAACGATACTTCATACCAAAGAAGTTTTTAAAAACGTAGAAGATTTTCTGAATCATGACCAACTTTTTCAAGATTTGGAAGACAAGCAAATTCAATCATTGGTGGTGGTCCACACATTAAAATTCCATTATCTTTTGATGGAGGTGGTAAATATTTTTTTATCATTTCTTCATTTATAAATCCAGTAGAATATTTCCATTCATTATTAGCTTTATCAACTGTATACCATACAGAAAATTTATGTGGATAATCTTTAGCAAAGCTATCAAATTCCTCACGAAGAAGAATATCATTTTCTGATTGATTTGCATAAAGAAGATACATCTTTGTCATATCATTTGGATTTTTAAGAACTGATTTTATAATTTGATAAAGAGGAGTGATTCCACTACCACCACCAATTAAACCGATTTCTTTGAATTTTTTTACATTTGGAGGAGAGTTTTTTTTTGGGCAAACACTGAATTTTCCACATCCATCATAAACTATTAATCCTTGTGGACCTCTAAAATCAATTGAATCACCAATTGATAAACTTTCTAAATGTTGTGTCATTTTTCCACCTTCTGGAAATTTTGGATGAACATCTTTAAAGTATACCTTAATAAGAAGATTCACAAAACCTTTATCATCATCACTTGAAACTGGAGTGTAAGATCTTATTACTGTTTTTCCATCAATTTTTGCAATTAAATTAACATGTTGTCCATAAGGTAAACCTAAGCATTCATCACTAGACGGTAATTCAAACGTAAATAAACGTGTGTCATGAGATATTTCTTTTTTCTTTATAAGTTTAAGATTATATTTTTCTTCAGGATTAACCAAAGTTTTTTTTTTCTTATCATTTGTTCCTACAAAAAAATATAAAATAGCAGCAACAACAATACCAACTACAGTAGTTGCAGTAATTAAAGTTATACTATCATTATTAGCCATAATATCAAAAAATTTTAAAACCTGAAAAAGTATTAATAATTTTTTTTAACGTTGTTTTGGTATTATGTCACTTTATTAATATTATGCTTAATTGTTTAAGTAAATTTATATAGATAAAAAAAAAACTAAACTACAAAATACTTACCATACTTTATTGAAATATTATCAATTTAAGGAAAAATATATTAGACCAATTCAGCAACAGAAAAATGTTAAATTAAAAATGACATATTTTGTCAAATTTCTCTGTACATTGGTTGATAGGTGTGTTGTAGTAGAATACGTATTTTCAACACAACCCTCTTTTTTAAATTGACAGATACATTTAAATTGTAGTTATACAGTTAAATGATGGCGTGATAATGTTATAAATTATCAGTATATAATAAATTTTCAATAATATCACATAATACAAAAGTTACTTTTTTTATTTAAAAATTCTTCAACATCAACTAATTACACCACTTATCTCCAAATTAAAGGAAACAAAAACAAAAAAAATGGATATAAATAGATAAATTGAATTATATATTTTTTTTATAATTTAAAAATCTCTCATTCCAAAAAAATGTTTGAAATAGGTCTTAATATTCATCCAAATCAAAGTCTTCCTCTGGATTTACATCAATTAAATTGAAATCAACACGGTAACGAAGAATACCTAGAAAAAATATTATCATTAATAAATTTATAAACCTTTAATTTATTTCATATGTCTGACACAATACTAAAGTTCAACATATAGTTTAAATGTTAAACAAACTCTCTGTGTCAAGTGCATACAAGTCATATAAAATGTTATTCTATAAATTAAGAACTAATTTATAGTTAACAGATTATATGAAGCATTTATTTCCCACAAGTGTAACACTTATTTGTCATCAAATACACAATTCAGCGTGAACAAAAAAGTTGACTAACCCGTGGATATAATAATATTTTAAAAAAATAACATACCTCCAATGCCACCGAATCCTTTAACAAATTGTGCACCTTCTTGAGATTTATCAGTGACTATTTCAAGTGTAGCGCCAAAAGATTTGTAATTATTTGCTAACCATTCAAGTAATGCCATCTGTTCAACAGATTCCATCTCATTTCCTGTTTCAGGATCTAAGAAATCTTTTCCTTTCTCATCTCCTGCCCTTAAGTGAACAATTTTTTCTTCACCGCTACTCGTTTTTAAACGATAACGAGTAATGTCTAAATTTTCCCAACATATTAATGTTTCTACTGCACCCATTTCTAGGGCATGTAATGTATCAACAACTCCAAAGACATATTTACCGGTATCTTGGCTAATTTCATCAAAATAACCTCCAATAAGTTTCTTTTCTTGAATAAATTTAACATTTGCTAAAGCATCCGCAGCAAGTTCGATAGCTTGATTAAATCCGTTCTCTCCACCATATGATATATCAACGGTTTTAATAATTTTAGCTTGTAAACGTTGATCAAACATATCAGATTGAGCAAGTTCTGTTTTAAAATCAGCTGAACCTGCAAGAATTAATCCAGCTACAATAACTTTATCATTTTTTATAAACATTTCAACAGCAACCTCCGCTACTTTTCTGACGTAGTTGTGCCTTTTTTCTGTTCTAAGTCGAGCAAAACGAACAGCAGACTGACCACCACGACCGTGCTTTTTAGGTAAATCCACAGTAAATTTATGTAAAACTTCTCGTGTATTTCCTGTTAAGGTACCAAATAAGGATCCATTACCATCCATGATAATAAATCCAAACTTGCTATCATCACACAACAACGCTTGAAGAGCCTCAGTATGAAATTTATTGTCACAAAGATATAATGAAGTGTTGATTGGTTTAAAAGGTTCAAAATCAATGTTAACTTTTTTTTCTTTTCCTTCATCAGTAATTATAGTTCCACAATAAATTACCAAACCATTTGCTGGAACTTTATTATATAATTTTAGTCTAGCCTGTACGGAAGTGATAGCCCCAAGAACAGAAAGCCGATTAACACGAGATTTGATGTTAGAAGCTGTACCATATTCATCTGCAAGCATTTTAGAAATCCTTGCTATTTGATCACGGGGAGGAATAATTAAGGAAATCATAGATGTTCCATTACTAAATACATTTTTATTTTTTAAATTATCTTTTAATAACTTACCCTCTTGCCAATTCAAGTGACTTTATCAATCTTTTTATCTTCCAAATTTCAACATTTCTATCAGCAGCATCTCCTTCGACGGCAGACATTTTCTATTTTAATTTTTAAAAAAAAAATTTTATATAATATCTAAACCCCAATTCTGATCCCGACTATAATTTAGGTGGAACTATTTCCCAATCGTTTTGAGATTTTGAGTAATATTTTAATAGAGAATATTTTGCATTACAAATTTAAAAATAGTAATTTTAACATAACATAAAGTGTTTTTTGTATGTTTTTATTATATGTAAAAATTTATAGTTAAATAAATTAATGATAACTAATTAAATGTGTTGAGCGTTTTTAAATAAAAACTAAATTACATGTTTTTTTTAATTTGTTTTTATACATTACAAAGGTAATAAATTTATTTCTAAATTGTTTTTTTTTAACATAGTGAGTTATAATGATAAATATTATATAATGTGAGTTTTGAGAGCATAATTAAAACTTTAAATAGACGTTTCGTTAAAAATAACAAATAATTTTTTAAATTATATGTTTTTTTCACAAAAATTTTATATAAAACAAAGTAAATATTATTAAGATTGTTATATTTGTGATAATTCTTGGAATTGAAATTAATTAAAGTTTTATTTTATATTAAAAAATAAATATATACGATCTTTTTGTGTTACCTTAGTTAAATAATAAACTTAAGAAAACGTCAATGACAAAGCAATTAAGCTAATTATATAATTATACTTCATATAATCAATTAATCAGTAATTTTATTAAATCTTTCAAAGTTTTCTTTACTTTAAAGATAACGTAAAAAATTAAGTTTATTAACAAATAAATGTTAAGCATAATTTTTGAGTGTGGTATATGGTTTAAAAATTTTATGTTTATTTGATATTATTATAAATTATAAATAATTTTGTAGTTATAAAAATTTGTAAAAGTTCCAATGATTGTACTTTTTGAAAAAAATATTTTATTAGTACATTTTTGATGCAACTTTAACACATTAATTTAAAATGTCAAAAAGTTAATTTTATAAAAAAAAATATACAATTAGTCATTCAAACTTTTAGTATCTTAAATATTACTGTTGTGTTATTTTTTTTTTTTTTTTTTGCATTTTGAGATATAATGTTTTAATACATATTTAATGTTTCATTTGTCACATTTTTAATAATTATACATATAAGTTATTTTTTAGTTGAAAATTTTAAAATTATGAATGAAAAATAATGTTTTTGTTGTGAATTTTCTAAATTATTAATTTCTTAAAAAATTACTTTTTTTTTAAATCGTTATTTTAAGAATAGTAAAATAATTTTAAAATATTATATTTAAAACTATTATCTATCAAATATATGGTTTAATTGTAAAAAAAACGCTACTTTTTTATCACACAATTTATGTTTAAAGTTTGAAATTAAATAAAATTAGACTTTTTCATTTTAAATTAATAAAAATGATAAAATATATTGCATTAAATATTAATAATAAATTAATTTTTATATAAAAATAATTTTACACGCTTCTTGAAAATAAAATAAGTGATACATCAAAACATTATTCCAATTAGTATTATTTTTTAAAGTATAAATTATAAACTTTACAAAGAAAAGTATTAATATTTTAATTTGAAGGGGATATATCTTGACTAAATTTTTTTCAAAAAAATGACAACTACTATGAAAAATGAAATTGTGGAAGGAAAAGCTAAATTGTATTTTGATAAAGATAAAGAAGCTTTTTATAATCCTGTTCAAGAATTTAATCGTGATTTAACGTAAGCTATTTTTTAAGAAAAAAATTATTTAAGATTTTTTTTAGAATAACTGTTCTTCGACAAATTGTTGCTGATAAAGAAAATGAAAGGTTAAATAAAAAAGAAGAAATACCACCTTCAAAGAAGTCAAAACAAGATAGTGGTAATGGAATAACAATTTTAGATGCTTTATCTGCTTCAGGGTTAAGAGCATTAAGATTTGCTCAAGAAGTACCAAATGTTGAAAAAATTATTGCTAATGATTTTTCAAAAAATGCAGTGGAAATTATAAAAAAAAATATTGAATTGAATAATGTAGAGAATATTGTTATACCTAATTATGGGGATGCAATTGACTGTATGATGAAAAATCGATCAGTATCTAATAGATTTACAGCAATTGATTTGGATCCTTATGGATCTGCTTCAATATTTATTGATAGTGCCGTTCAATCTGTTGCTGATGATGGTATTTTAATGGTAACTTGTACTGATATGGCAGTTTTATGTGGCAATACTCCTGAGACATGCTTTATTAAATATAATTCTATCCCTCTTAGACATAAAAGTTGTCATGAAATGGCTTTACGTATATTACTTAGATGTATTGATTCTCATGCAAACAAATATGGTAGATATATAATTCCTCTTCTTTCTGCTTCAATAGATTTTTATATTCGTGTTTTTGTTCGTGTAAAAAGTTCTCAAAAGGAAGCAAAAACATCTGTTCGGTATGTTTTTGTTATTATTTTATAATTATAAGTTTTATTAATTATTACAGTAAGTTTGGAAATGTCCTTACCTGTTCTGGTTGTCATTCATTTCATTTTCAACAAATTGTTAAACATACAAAAACTGAGAAAGGTGAAAGATACCAAGCACCACAAACAAATATTTCATATATTAATGAAAAAGGAAAATGTATAAATTGTGATAGTACTTTTCATTTTGGTGGTCCAATATATTTAGATCCTATTCATGATATGGATTTTGTAAAAAGACTTCTTAAACAATTAAAAGAATTACCAAGTGAACAACAATTAGGAACTCATAGAAGGCTGGAAGGGTTTTTAAGCTTAATTTCTGAAGAATTAATTGATGTTCCATTATATTATGATCATGATCAATTAATGAATACTTTAAAATGTGTAGTTCCTAAACACGTGGTATTGAAATCTGCAATTTTAAATGCAGGATATCGAGTTTCACATGTACATACATCTCCTACTGCTCTTAAAACGGACTGTCCACAAGATATTTTATGGGATATTATTCGTTCAATTGCTCTTAAAAATAATATAAGTATAGATAAATTTTCTGATGAACATCCAGGAAAAAAAATAATTAGTAAAAAAATTGAACATCAAATTAATTTTGAGTTACATCCAATGGCTGTTTCTGTTTCAAAAAAACTTGACCTTTTACGTTTTCAATGTAATAAAGGTAAAAATTGGGGTCCAAAACAAAAAGCTAAAGGATCTGTTAACAATATACGTGCAGGTTTCATTAAAAAGGTAGAAGAAAACTCTTCTTTTAATTGATTTATATATTACAATAGAGTGTTAAAAAATCTTATTGTATTCTTTTCTTTGTTGATTTTAATTTTTTTTTATAAATTGTTGATATTTAACCAAACTAACTACATCTTTATTAATGTTTACTTGAAAATGAAACAAACTTTTTACTATTTCATTTTGTATAAATGTAAGATAGTCATCAACTTATCTCCTATCACACCACGCAATTCTTTTGAAAAAATTGTTAAAACAATAATTCTTTTAAAATTTTCTCAATTTGTACTGGCAGAGTACATTAGAAATAAAATGTTTTTCTATATTATTAAAATAGTTTTGTTAGTAATTTATGGGAATATAATTTAAAATACTGTAGTGTTGTCTAATAAAAATTAGTTTTGATGTTTGTTGGTTTAATATATAATAATAAAATAATTTATTATTATTAAATATTGTAACTTTATTTCGTGATATAATCTAACGTCTTTTTTTTTCTATAAGTAAAAAATAATTATTAATAGTTACCAAAGTTAATGTATGTATTTTATTTCTGTTTTTTTTTTTTCATTTTATTATACGGCCTTATTTGTCTTTTCTTTATTTCTATAAACTTTAATAATTTTGTTATTCAATTAAGAAATGTGAAAGATGATTGTATGAATGTTTTATGAAATATTATTAGTTTTTAAAGAATTTATATAAGACATTTAGTTATTAGAAATTCTCTAACAATATTATATCTTTTTGAAAGAATAATGAAAATATTAAAAATATATTAATTATATTAACAATTTCAACTTTATCTACCTATATTATTCTCAATGGACTAATTAATCATATAAATGATAGTTAATTGTATTGTTTAAAAAATAATTAGATAGATAAGCTAAAGCTTAACTCTTTCTACCTTTTCTAATTATGCATTTTTCACGCATAACTTTAAAATGATACGATATGCCGTTGTTATTAATTTTTCTTTTTCTAAACATAGTTGTTGATATAGTTCTATGTATCTTACACAACTTCTCATCTAAATTATAAACATTTATATTATATTTTACACTTTTCTCGCTTTTGAAATTTGATTTCTAACCATTATTTTATTGTCACTTTTTTAAATTATTTTAACAAGCATGGTAATTTTAAAATGATTAACAACCAATAACTAATTTATACTTTTTTTTTTAATCATTTTTGATATTTTACTAATTTTCAACATTGTAAGAAACTTTTATTTTGTTTGATAACATTAGTGGGTGAGCAATTTATCAAGATAATTTATAAAAGAAGATTACATTCGTGTAGAAGTATCTTAATGAAACGCTAAATAAATTTTTATGTACTAGTTTGGGTTTATCATTACAAAGTTGTACGTTAATTATAATTAATATTTAATATTATTTTTATAAATATGATAACAATTTATTATATTAATAAATGTTTAAAAAAAATAATTTTTAGCTTAATATTATTGTTAAAATTTATACATAATATTTTCACTACACTAATTGTCCATTTATCAATATTTATTTTATTTGAAGCAGCTATGAAAAATAGTTATTATATTTTTCATTATTAAAAGTAGGGAAATAATAATGTATTAGTTTTATATAAGTATATTTTTACATGCATTATATAAATGTTTTTGCAAACTTCTTTTAATTATTATCATTTACCTGGATGTCTCAAGTGTATTTTAATTATTAAATTTTATAATCTTTTTATTTGAAACTCTATTTAAAAATAAGAAAACTTAATAAAGAAAATTTTATATTTAATATATTACCTTTATTTATTAAATATATATTTTTATTTTAAAATAATCTTAAAGTTGGATAATATTATATTAAATATATAAAAACTTTTGTAATAGAAAGAAAATAAAAAAAAATGTAATTGTAATTTTCCAACACTTTTTTTTATCAAATGCGAAATTATATTTATAAAAAAAAAATTTATAATTTTTTTTTATATTTACATTATTTAAAACTTTCGTATATTAATTGTATATATCCAATATTATGGAAAAGCTTATAATTGTTTATAATTTTTGTTTCTCTTTCTACCAATTTCAATCTTTGAGGTTATTAAAAGTACGAATTCAATATAGTATTTTTTTTTGATATTATATCATATTACATTTTTTTTTATCCAATAAAAATTCTAATTGTTTGGATTGATGGCTTCATATTCATTATATAAATACATTTTTATAATTTAAAAAAAGTTCTTAAATGCATTAATTTAACATAGTCTTATAAGCATATATTTTTAATCTAACTAATAATGTAATTTTATAAATACTAAAAATTTTTGTTAATTCAAAAATAATTTTTATCAATTGTTTTAATTATATATATTTATTTATAAATTAAAATTAAGAATCGAATGTTATAATATAAATTTATATTTTTATAACTTTTTATTATTTTAAAATGTTACATTAAGGCTGCATTTTCAATCGTATCACTAATGTTTTATACGTCATAAAGACATCTATTTTTATTTTTTTTATTAACTTTTTTAATAGCCATTTAGTTTAAAAAAAATTATATAATTTTTAGATTGGTACATTACTTTTTTTTTATGTTAATACAAAAAAAAAATAATGTTGTAGCGTCTTAAGTAGTAATCAAAGTTTTAATGATCTTCTTAAAAAGTATATAAAAAAATGGCATATTAAAAAAAATATTATGTATTTGTTAAAATAATATATTGTTTTCCTACTATCTGTAAATAGAATTGAAATTCAATTTATACTTTTTTATGTATTTTAATTTTACACGTTATAAATGTTTTTATCTTTATAAAAATAAATGTATCATTTTATTTCTCTTGTTTAGCTATTAATAAATAAATATTATTACCTAATCTAAAATATTTATTACAGCTGATTACATATTTGATTTTTTTTTTTCAAATAAAATGATCTTTTATTAATATGGAATGTGGTGCATATCAAACTCCGCAATCGTCAATTTCATGTAATAATAATGTCGAGATGCCATTTCATGAATCAAATGGATTTTTTACTGGTAATTTTTCTGATAATGTAGAAATTAATACATCAGAAATGATATCGTATAAACATTCTACTAATGATATGAATATTTATTCCAATTTTCAATATAATATTCCATGTGAAAATGAGGAATCTATTAATGGGATAAAGCATTCAGTGCAACCAAGATTTTCACATTTAAGTAATGAGACCTGCAATTTAGAACAAATGGGAAACCAACAATATCATTTGTAAGTTAATAATAAATATATATATTTATATATTTTTTAACATATACCTTATGATATTAATATTTTTTTTTATCAATCAAATATAATATAAAATTTTTTATTTTTATCATTACTAAAAAGGTCACTAAACAAATTATTTTAAAAGTTTAAAAACAAATAATAACTTGTTATAGAAAATGGATATTATTTTGCTCATTGGTTTTTTAAAATCTGTGTGCAAAAATTAAATATTAGTAAAATTATTATTCATCTCATTTAAATAAACTAATTATCTTTATTAAAAGTTTATTTAGCCAAAATAATACTGTTGTTTTAACCTAAGATTTACCGATTTGTAAACAAAATTATTTTTAAATATTATTTAAATATTAATTAATTTTATCACCATGGATTCAAAGAATGTTGAAAAGTTTTTTTGTAATTTGTTCTGATTTATATAAAAGTGCATTTAGAATTAAATAGCAGTCATTTGCTATTTGTTAATAATAATATACTTACTATATACAACATATATTTTTATGTGTTTTAGTGATAGAAATCCAATTAAGCTAGTAGAATATTATATATATATACCTCTTTTTTTTAATTTCAATACCAATATTGATATGTAGAATAAAAACAATTTACTTTTTAATATGATTTAACTATAAATAACTTCAATGCTAATAATTTTTTTAATATTATTTGTTACAGTTGAAAATCTATATCACAATTTGATAATATCAATCATCGATTACGAGTACATTTTTTCATCTACAACTTGCATAAATATTCTTAGTTTTGATATAAAGGAACAAGTTTGCAAACATAACTTGCACACAAGTAGCAAAGTTATGAGCGTCGTGTGTTTTATTATTTTTATTTTTTTAGCCTTCCATTTGATTGCCTAATAGTTGATAGAGAAAAGTGCAAGTCAATTCTTTGATTTAGCAATAACTAAGCATTAAACATTGACTATCATTTAAATGCACAACAATAGTATCATTTTTTTAAACTATTTTTATTGAGGAATACCATTTTTCCTTCTCCTATATATTTAATGTTTTTCTTTTTTTTTTTTTTATTAAAAAAAAGTATGTTAGTTATGTGCAGACTATATCATTAAAATTAAATTAAACATTTGTTATTGTAATATATGTATATATATGTTTTGTTATAATAGTAATTTCTGATGCATTAATTTTAGTTCTAACGAATTTGTTAATAATTATAATCAACAACAAGAAGCACAAAATTATTATATTCCTAGAAACGAAGAAGTATCAATTAACAATAAACTTGTTACTAATAATTGTGAATTTGTTGAATCTAATAAACAAAGTTATTGTTATTTTTTATCTCAAGAATCAAACTTACCTGAAAATAATTTAAATTCAAATTTATCAACAAATAATTGCCCTAATTCATTTACATCATCAGAAAGAAATATTATTAACAGAGAAATTGAAAGTACAAATTATAATCAGTTTCCCTCAATATTAAATAATATACCATATAATACAGAGAAAAAAAATTCTTTTGATATTTTTTCTGTTTCTAAAATACCTATATCAAGAGAAAGATATTTTAATTCTAACAATTCAAGTGACTGTACTTTTTATAATACAGCTATGACTACTAATAGTAATAATAATTTTAATGAAGATTTAATACAAAATAATAACCACGTGAATAACCATACTTTTAATCCATATGATGAAGTGTCAAGAAAATATTCATTTAATAATTTTGATAATTCAAATACAATAAATAATAATTCTAATGAAGAATATTTATCTAATAATAATACATTATCATTTCCTTTTTTTCATCAACAACCACAACAACATCATCATCATCAGCAACAACAACAACCTAATATAAGAAAAGGTTCTGTATATGATGGGATGCTGTACAGAAATCATAATCGTCATGGAAACTCAATTAATTCAAATATAAATAATGATGAAAAATTTAATAATGAAAGTAATAATTCATATAATAGATCTTTAAATGATGTTACAAAATATGATAATATTGAAAAAGATAATTATAAAAATATATGTGACAAATATGGTAATGTTAAACAACAACGGCGAATGAGTTTACAACACAACTTATCTTATGGAAGAAAAAATAGTTATGGAGGTAATTTTAAAAATTTTGGTGATGAAAAACTTCCCTATAGTCAGTATCGTTTTGGGCTCGATCAAAACACACATCATAAATCAAGTGAGCCATATTATACGCCTCCAATAGAAGTAGGAAGAGGAGAAACAAGTTATAATTTGTATAATTCGATAAAAGAAAAAGTAAAAAAACTTTCAATAAAGGAAACAATAGTTAGTCCATTAAATAATGGAGAAATGCTTGGCGTAGATTTTGAACACCATAAGATGGAAGAGATAAAAGAGGAAGACGAAGATATATGTATTACGCCTACTTTTAATCGAAGTCCTTCAGTGTCATTCAATGAAATTAGTAAAACTATGAAACCTGTTAGTAATGATAACGATTGTCAAAATACATTCTTCTTTAGCAACATTAATAATCAATCAAATAATAATTATTTAGATACTAATTCTATTCTACCACAAAAACGTGTTATGATTCAAAAAAGAATACCTTTTCGTCCACGAATATCTATAATGAAAGTATCTAAAAGAAAATGTGGTTGGGCCTGTGATGGAAACAATAAAAATACATTTAATGTTAAAGATTTTCGTCGTCAATTATTAAAAGCATATGAAGAAATGAAATCAACAAATAAATTTAAAGCATTAACAAATAATTCACCAGATATTCAATCAAATAGTAATAATAATGCATTTGATAATAATCCAATAACACCTGATAATAATGATGATTATAATTCATTAACTTCATACGTCTTAGATAAACCATATATGAATATAGGTATTGAACATCAAGCAAAAATAAAACCATGGACTGGTAAGAAAATTAAACAATGTGAAGAAAAAGAAGAATCAGCTATTTTATTATTTGATCCTAAAGTTATTTCACATTTAACACAAGAAACTGTTGCTGCATATGAAGCATTAGCTTGCTCTGAACTTATGCCAAAAGGTGGACGAAATATTGAATTAGCTTTACATATTTTATATGAAAATAAAGGTAATATTCAGGCAGCTGTAATGGATTTAATGAGAATAGATCAATTAGAATGGGATATGTATCCTATTGTTAATGGAACTAAATATTTACTTACAGATAATTGGACAAAAATGGAGATGAATGCTTTTTGTGAAGCTATATTTAAAACTGAAAAAAATTTTAATAAAATGTCAAAAGAAATTGGAACAAAATCAATAAAACAATGTGTTGAATTTTATTATTTTTGGAAATCAGCTTGTCCTGAAGATTATAGAAAGTTAAAAAATTTATTAAGAAAAAAACAATTATTAAGAAAAGCATTATGTAAATTACCAATTGAAGTTTATATTAAAATTAAAGAAAAAATTGATAATGCTACTGAAGAAGATGAATTACCAGAATTAGAAGTTGATGATGATGATGAAGAAATGCCAGAATTAATGGCATCTATTACTAAAAATGATAGTATTCGTATAGAACCACGTAAACAATTAGAAACACCAGCTAAAGTTGAAATATTTAGGCCAATGGAAACAATATCAACTACAACACCACTTGACACAAATTCATCATCTGACAACAGTACACTAAATAATGAAAAAAATAAATTTTGTATGAATGAATCAATACAAGAGCCATCAACTAGTTATTCATGGATGCACAGTGATAAT
Organism: Strongyloides stercoralis; assembly: GCA_029582065.1. Taxonomy (NCBI): domain Eukaryota; kingdom Metazoa; phylum Nematoda; class Chromadorea; order Rhabditida; family Strongyloididae; genus Strongyloides; species Strongyloides stercoralis. Next base: position 11,326,407 of record CM055866.1, on the reverse strand, counting down.
GCAGTTACAGATAATTGTGATAATCCAACAAAAAATCAAGACAATAAAAATATCAATATGGTCCATCCCTCATCAATTCCATATCATGTATCACCAGCAACACCCAAAAAGGGAGCACAACCACAGGCAGATGGATTTTTCCATTGTCGTTTATGTGATAAACGTTTTGAAAAAGTTAAGTCACTTAATGCTCATATGAAATCTCATGCTATGAAAGCAAGAGCTGAAGCTGAAGCAAAAAGTCAACAATCATCACAACAAGCAAAACAACAACATATTTTATTAAATGATCAAAATATTAGTCAAAATATTATGCATTCACAACATCAACAATTCAATTCTATACCAACACATTCATTAAATTTATCTGGTGTTTTTCCTGACACAAATAATATAACAAATTTATTTACAGCAACTAATCCTTTAACATCACCATTTCAAACAACTCATAGAGATTTAGCAAACACATTATTTGGTCAAACAAATTCTAATGAACCTTTAAATCCTCTCCTTCAATCAATGTTTCCTCAAACATTGATTCGAAATCAACAAACATTAAATTTAGGTAATGAGAAATTACTTGGAGTTTTATCTCCGAATGTACCATTTCAAGTATCAAATCCATATACGAATTCAAATAGAAATACACCAACAATGTTAAAATAAAAAAAAATCATAAATATGTATATTTTTTTAGAATAATTATCACTTATCATTATCCACGAAATCGGGTGTAAAATGATATCTTAATATTTTCATAAATCAACATTATATATTTTAGCCATTTATTTCAATGAAATTGACAAAATAAACGATGTTATCAGTAAATTAACCTTGCAATTTTATAGTAAACAATTTTTTTTTATAATTTATGTATTCACTTCAAATTTACAAGCTGCTGGTATAATTCTTCTAACAAATATTCTATCAAAAAAGAATGAAAAAAATTGTTACATTATAAATGTAATCAAAAATATAAATAAAAGATAAAGAATTGAAAAAATAGATATTTTTTCATTTGTTGCAATTAATAAAAGTTCTTTTTTTTTCTATCCGTTAAATGTTCTTAATTTTTTTTAAAATTTTTTTTAAATTCACCTAAAATATATTGTTTTTTATTAAAATAACCTTGAGTTAAAATAACAACTTTTTTATATGCACTTGGTCGAAGATTATTCATTGTTATGGGTGAATTAAAAAATTTATAAAGAAATGTTAATACATCTTTTATATCTGGGTTACCATTACCTTCATCATTTAAAAGATAATTCAACTTTTTGAAATTGATAATAGAGTGTTTTGTTTGGCAAAGTTTAAAAAAAAATGGATTGATATGATGAAAAAATAACAATTGATACTTTTTATTTTTGCTTTTAAGAAAAAAATTTTTTGATAAAATAACTAGAATAGAATAAAGGTAATCTTTTAGGTATGATTTTGCTATTAAAGACAAATCAATTAAAAAAATATATCTTCCATATAACTTGCTCTTTTATTTACAATTATATTATTCTTTTATATAAAAAAAATTTTTGTTAGGCAATTTTTTTAATCATATAATGGAACAAGTAATGTACTTGAATTAAGAAATTGTTTACTTGGAATGTATAATTTTTACACTTTTTATCACTAATTTTGTTATACTTTTGTAACTATCAATATTTAAAAAAAGATAAAAAAAAAGTAATTTTTAGATATTATAATGTTAAGTAGTAGTAGTTTTATATAATTATAATAATTTACTTGAATATGCATATACTTAAAATTTGTTAATATCTCTTATTTTTTATTTAGATACCCCCATTAAATTTCATTATTATTAACATTAAATAAATCTTTTTTTTTTGTCATCATTATTAGTTTTACTTATAAAAAATTTTTTTACTATAATTAAAATTTTTTACTTAATAATAGTAAAATAATTTGTAATATTATATTACTATACATCAAATTTTTCACTTTTTTTATTTCATTATATAATTTCAAAGATCATCCGTCAGTAAAAAAATAAAATTAAAAATATTTTTTCTTTAATTCGCAATTATTATTTCTAAATTTACAACAGAATTTTTTTTTCTTACTTTATTTGATGAAATGTATTTCAAAAGTTAAAAAAATATATTAACATTATTATCATTCCTTAAATTGCTAATAATATCATTTTTTTAAAATCTTTAATTTTCATTTCTGGTATTTATAATATACTATGGTTATAATCTCTGACCATTCAAAAAAAGATATTTTATATAAATTTTTTAACTGCATATCAAATATAATATGTACATTATAACAATCTTTAATAATAAATAATTGTATTTTGTTACCTAGAAATAATAATAATAATAATACAAAAAAAAATCACTTTGAAAAAAAATACAAAATTTTATTTTAAAATGATTTTATATTACAGTAAAAAAGATATAAAATAGTTATATACAAAATAATATTTTTTATATCTATTATAATTATTTCTTTTAATTTTACAATACATATTTGGATTTTTTTTTTGTAACAATATTACAATTAATAATTTGAACCTTCTTCAGGATTATTTTCTACAAAAAATGTTTATATAAAATGCATCTATTGATTTTATTACCTTTTATTAATCTTGACGTTTTAATAGTTGTTATTATAAAATATACAAATAATCCTAAAGCACCAATTAAAGCAATACAAGTAAAAATATATATTACAATTAACCAAGCTGTCCAAACCATACTTATATTAGTTTTATAAAAAAAAAAGAATAATAATAATAAAATTTATTTTAATTAAAAATATAGATTTAAAATAATAAAATATTACTATCTTCAGATTACAATTATATAAAAGCAAACAAAACCTAAATATTATGACAAAATATCACAAACTACGTATAATAGAAAGCCTGCTTTATGTTAAATACATAGGTACAAAATTTTATGATAGTAAAATTGTTATTATTAGATATTTATTCACTCAGACATTACTTCTTAAGATTTTATTACATTCGAAAGAAAATATTTCAGGTTTTAAAAATAATATACTATAACCATATAATGATAGTAAAAAAATTTTATTTTTCTTATATATAAATAAACAACTAAAAAAAAGTTATTGTCAATAAGTTATTTAATATTTAATTATAAATAAAATCTAAAAACAATAAATAAAATAATTTTTAAATTATTATTACATATACAGTAAAACAATAAAAATATTAAACCGATGATGTATTTAAATGAAAAAAAAAATAAATAAATAATGATATTTATTATAAATTAATTTAATTAAACTTTTAATAAAAAATTTTTTGTACAATTACTGGTCTGTATTAAAATATTTCCAGTTTCAGCACTGTACTATTTAATTCATTGTATTCTTATTGATTGTATATTATTTTTGCAATACACATTATCAATAATTATACATTTCATTTATTATTAAAATAATATTTTTATTAAAAAAATATTTTTATTAAAATTATATAATCTTTTAGCTATCCAAATAGATAAAAAAAATTTTCTGTTTAATTTTTTTAAAACTATTTATTTTGTTAATTTTATATTTTGTCATGTGGTTTTCTTAAAAATGATCTAAATTATAATCTTCGATCAAGCTGACACAAAAAGCATATTATAGTTTTTAAACTAAATTTCATGTCAAATGTAAATTATATCTTTATATTAACTTAAAAATCATTACAAAAAAATGTATAATTTAGACATTACATATATATTTCAAATATTTATTATATTTTGTTTTTAACATAACAAGTCATCATTAAACATAAAAATTCAACGTCTCATATTTTTCTACTACCAATAAAAAGAATAAATTATTTTTAGTATTTCACTTTTTTTTAATTGAAGCTATAATACCATTCTCCAAGCTTCTGTTTAAGAGCATGCCAAATCATCTGCTTTTAAAATATCTATTTACATAGATAGAAGTAAGTATTAATAATTATGGTTAATAAATTTATTTTTATTTTCTTTAGAGTTTATAATTTTCACTAACAGTTCTATCTATATTATATTATATTATATTATTTTGGTATTATTAAATTTAATGTCATTTATCGATGAGTTTTATTTAGAATATATTGTATGACGAATCTTTCACGTGGACAGTTTTTCATACTGCGCTCTCTATGTCTATCGTACACGACAAAATGGACACTATTGCATCAATCCATATATACATTTGTAGTTTTATACTTAGAAAATTCGCGTTCTAAACTTAAGTTTTATTTCTACAGTTGAAGGACACGTATTCAAATACTATGGTCCTAAAAATAAACAATTGTTTATAATGTTTTTTTTTTAATATTTACTATACTTTGCCATATTAATCAAATCAATTTGTTTTGTTAGTGTATCAAATACTTTTTATGGTATTTCTTTTATACATTTTTCGTTTATGGTATTTGCTCCACTTTTAGATATGTAGATAAAGAATATATTTTCTATTTGTAAAATTGAAAGATAAAAAGTAGACTATAGAGATATTGCCATTACGTTATATATATTTTCTCTCTATTTTCTATTATATTATAAAGTATTTTTTCTACATTTAAAAATGTATCGATAAGAATAACTATTTTAGTTATATATTTTATTTAAATTCAACTTTACATATATAATTTGTTTTCAAAAAGAAATAATTTATTAGCTTTAATTGAAAGTATTTTTTTTAATAATTTATTTACATATATATTTTATACATATATTATTGGCACAGAAAAAAAATATTCTTAAATACCAAATTTTGGCTTTTATTTAATAGATTAAAGTATCATTTTATTAAATTCTTTTGCAGAAAAATTGCACTTTATTATTCAATATTAAGTAAAAGATGAAACTTGATGTTATATTCATTTTAATTTCAGGTGTTTTTCATCTTTATATATTTAAACTTCTTTGTAATATTATATTTTTTTTTCTTGTTTATTAAAAAATTTGTTAGAATAAAAATAAAATGATGACTAATTTTTTTGATAAAAAAAATATTGTCAATATATATGGTAAAGTTAAATTAAAGTTAAGAATGAAATACTATGATTATATCGAAAGATTTATGATAAGTATTAACTTTATAACTAAATTTAACTGGCTATATTTTGGATATATATTTTTTTATCAAAAAAATAAAAGTAATAATTTTTGTTTATATAATATTTGGGGCAATGCTTTAATATATTTTAATGTAAAAATTTAGAAATAAAAAAGGATATAATGATTTTACTTTCTGGGGAATTAATTAAACATTTTGTATAATGTTTATTTGACTCATGGTTTGATTACATTTTTATATATAATTAAAATAGTTAGGTCTATCTAACAGTACTATAAAGTTTTCCAGTAATTTTGTTTACCTTTTTTTTACATAAAGTTGTTTACATTTTCTTCTAAGTAGAATAAACAAACTTTGATATTTTAATAAACATTACTTTTTTTAGATTTATGTTACCTTTTGTTAATCAATTAAATGTTAGTGTGGAAATAAATGCTTTTTTTTTATAAATTAGAAATTAATTTGCATTATTTTCTATTTAATTTTATTTTCACTAATAAAAGTAGAAAAAAATGAGGAAATTGATTTAAAAATTAGGTGGATTTTTAAAATTTTGATTTTAAAAATATAGATGGATTGTATCAAATAAAAACAAGAGAGTAACTTATATTGTGTTTTTAAATTAATTTATTTACTAAAAAGATAAGATTTATTGAATAATATCAATATTTTTTTCTATTGAAAAAGTGGAAGACTATTAAATATTTAATTTTTTCAGATTAGTGATTTTTATTTTTTAGGAAAATAGTTACTCAGCTTTAAAAGTTTTAGAAAAAATTATAATGATTTTGATATCTACAATTAGGAGAATATTTTATGTAAAATGTTTATTTAAAATTGTGTAAGTAGTTGTTTAGAAATTAATTTACTGTTAAATCACTAAAAAAAAAAACTTTTTTTTTAAATATTTTTCTTACTTTTTTGTTAAAATATAAATTTTATTTTCATAATAAGAGACATTTTTATTTAGATATTGTTTAACTATTAACTTTATGATGTTCATTTTATAAGATGATATTAATTTTTACTGTTTGTTTGTATTTTATGAGAAAAGTTATATGAAAAACCATAAAATTTTTCTACATAAAAACTTTTTTATTTTACTTATATAGTAAATAAAGAAAGGAAATTTCAATATTGTTTATTTAATATAAATTAATATTATTTTTACACTTCAGAATCTCTATATTACTTGTTAATTTCCATTTAATTTTTATCGTTTTTCCAAAATCTGTATAATTACTGAAAGAAAAAAAATTTTAAAATAGCAATTTTTTTTAGATTAATCTATTATTTTATTTTGAAAAATGGCTGTAAACCCAGAATAGTAAGTATTTATATAGTAATTTAATTTATGACAATAAATCTATAGTGATTACCTTTTTAAATTGTTGCTTATTGGAGATTCCGGTGTTGGAAAAAGTTGTCTTTTACTTAGATTTGCCGATGATACATACACAGAATCTTACATTTCAACAATTGGTGTAGATTTTAAAATACGTACAATTGAGCTTGAAGGGAAAACAATTAAATTGCAAATCTGGGATACTGCTGGTCAAGAAAGATTTCGTACCATAACATCTAGTTATTACCGTGGAGCTCATGGAATTATCGTTGTATATGACACAACAGATCAGGTAAAAATTTAATTTATTAAATAATTAATTTATTAATTATAGGAATCTTTCAATAATGTTAAACAATGGTTACAAGAAATCGACCGTTATGCTTGTGAAAATGTTAACAAACTTCTTGTTGGTAACAAATGTGATTTAACTGAAAAGAGAGCTGTTGAAGAAAGCACTGCTAGAGTAATTATTTAATTAAAAATTTATAATATATTAAAAAAAAATTTTTTTTTGTAGGAATATGCTGAACAATTAGGAATACCATTCCTTGAAACCTCTGCTAAAGATTCTAAAAATGTTGAACAAGCTTTTTTAACTATGGCTTCTGAAATTAAAAATCGTATGGGACCACTTCAACAATCTGGTGCCAATCCATCATCAGTCCGTATTGGACCATCTCAACCTGTAGCAGATAAAAAATCTGGAGGTTGCTGCTAGTTTAATATGAAAGCTTATGTTCATAAATATCTTTAACATGTAAGATAAATATCACTAAATAAAATATAAGTTCAAATTTCATTATTATATTTTAATTATAAATTTAAACAATTTATGACAATAAAAGTAATATAAGACAATGTTAAAATATTTTTTTTACTAAAATTTTTATTTGTTTTTCACTTTTTTTTTTATTTATAAAACATTATTATAGATTATATATTATATATATTATTTATAGGTTAATAAACATTTATAATTGTATCATTAATGTATTGTTAGATTAAATTCTTTAACATTATTTATTAGAAGAATTTTATTTAACTTACAATAATCATATGTTTATAATATTACTGAAGACATGCATATATTTTTTTTTAATATATCAGAGGCCATAATACTTTTCATGTCCTTTATTCATAAAAGAATAATAACAATACAAACTCAAGGTCTTTTGGTCGGTCTTATTGATGCCAGCAAGTTGTAAAATTTGAAGTCATAAAGAAATCACTTTTTAACCTCTATTATTATTTTATCAAACTTGTTTTTTGAAACCATATAATTTACCTCACATCCGCCTCCAAATATTCTTACCCTTGAACTTTTTTTAAATAAATAAAAAGCATCGTCTTATATATTAATTTTACTTCTTTCGAATATTTTTTATCACTATATTTCAATATGAATTTTCAATTTTTATTTTATCTATTATTAATTATAAATATAGTAAAATGTATGAGAATTTGTGAATTACAATTAACATGTATAAAATGTAATAATATTAATAGATATTCATATTATAAATGCTTTAAAATTTCTGATTGTATGCCAGGAGAAATATGTCAATCTAATTTTTGTTGTCCTACACCAATTAAACCATTATCATCTGATAATATAATTAATACAAATATATCAACACCAATAATTCCAAAAATAATTGGTTCATCTTCAATTGATGAAACAAAAAACAGTCATACAAATTTAACAATTAATGAAATTATTTCATTTAAAAAAAGTTTTTTAAATAATTCTACTATTTTAACATGTCCTGATAATTCATATTGGAATGGTAAATTATGTAAAAATAATTCTGATTGTAGTAGTGATGATGAAATTTGTGCTGAAGGAAAATGTTGTTTATGTAGGTTTTATAATAAATGTTAATTAAAAGATTTTATCCATAAAAAAAACATTCATATATAAATTTAGAACAATCATTAATAATAATTATTTGTAGCATGTAAACAAAGACGTCGTCAGGTATTAAAAGAATATGCAACAACTGATATATATGGAGTATATATTCCACAATGTTCTGATGATGGCTTAACATATAAATCAAAACAATGTAAAACAGCAACAAAAGATTGTTGGTGTGTAACATCTTTTGGTAAAAAAATAGAAAATTTTGAAAGTAAATCAAGATATTCAGTATTAAAATGTGAAAATAATGAAATAATTACACCAATTATACCAGAAAATTTAAAAGAAAAACAAAATGATAAACAAAATATTAGAAGAGCACCACAAAGAATTTCAACATATAGAGCATTTGTTGCAGAATGTGGATTTAATGAACATTATACACCATGTCAATCTTTATGTCAACCTAATTGTATACAACAAACATTACAAGAATGTTCTACAGGATCTGATTGTATTCCTGGTTGTCATTGTATACCAGGTTTTGTTCGTTTAAATGAAGATGTAAATTCACCATGTGTTCCTATAGAACAATGTTTAAACATTGGTTTAAATACAGGAGGTATTATTATGGGACAAATTCCACAACCATATCAATTTTCACCAATTAGTGGACAAAGTTGTTCAGATACACGTAAAGAATTTCATATTTGTGGTTCAAGTTGTCCAATAACATGTAGTAATAGATTACAACCAAAATGCCAATCATCACGTTGTATACCAGGATGTTTTTGTAAAATTCCTTACATACTAGAAAATAATATAGATCCTCAAAATTCAAAATGTATTTTACCATCAGAATGTCCTTTGTTAAATAATAGACAAACATCAACAATAGGTTTAACTCCATTAATTAATATTAATAATCCATTAATTGAAGAATCTTCTATGATTAGAACACCAAAACCAATTAATGAACAATGTACAGATCCATTAAAAAATTTTCAAAGTTGTGGTACATCATGTCCTGTTGCATGTAATAATTTAGATCCAAAATGTTCAAATCAATGTATTCCTGGATGTTTTTGTAGAGCACCATATATATTAAAAGATATTAATAATCTTAATTCAGAATGTATTTTAATTGAACAATGTCAAAATTTACCAATTATTAGAAATGGACAAGGTATTAGAATTCTTCCATCATCAATGAAAAAAAATCTTTTATTAAATAATCAATTTTCTACATTAAATATTCCTCATTCATCATTATCATTAATATTATGTTCACAAGATCCAAAAAGGATGTGGACAAGTTGTGGTGGATCAGTTTTATGTTCAGCTTCATGTCGTAATCCTGGTGGTGATACATGTGATGTTAAACGTTGTACTCCTGGTTGTACATGTCGTCCACCATATGTTTTATTAGATCATACAGATCCACAATCAGCATGTGTTCCAAGAGAAATTTGCCCATCATTAGTAACACCACCATTACCTTTATCTTCAACAGATGAAGAATCATTAATTGGGGAAAAAAATTTGAATTCTCGTTGTTCTGATCCATTAAAAGAATATCGTAGTTGCGCTTCATCATGTCCATTAGGTTGTAATAATTTATCACCAAAACAATGTGCTCCATGTATTTCAGGATGTTTTTGTAAAAATGGATATATTTTTGAAGATGCTTTAAATTGGCAAATTTCACATTGTGTAACAATGGATAATTGTCCAAGTATTAAAGCACATATTAGATTATCAGAAAATAGTTGTTCTGATCCATTTGCAGAATATAATGCTTGTGGTTCTCAATGTCCAGAGTATTGTGGTCAACCATCAAAACCAGTATGTTCAACTATATGTGTTCCATCATGTCAATGTAAACCAGGATATGTAAGAGCTCAAAATTATCATTCAGCTCCATGTGTTGCAATAACTGCATGTAATTCATTAAATTCATTCTTAGCTAATGAAGATAAAGATATAAATATAACAACTATAACTACAACAACAACAACAACAACAACATCAAAACCATTTATTACAACACCATCTGCATTTGCTGATTTAGGTATTATAAAAATTTTAATGTCATCAGAAACAAAAGATAATCTACATCTTATAACATATACTACATCAAAGTTATCTCAATCTAATTGTAAATTAGTTCTTGCTATTCATAAATATGGTGATATTTCATCAAGTTGTACAAGAATAGGTGAAATTTTATCAATTAAAGAACAACCATTATTATTAGGTTCACTTTCACAGGAAGTTGGTATTGTTGAAAAAGTTATTAAGTGGAATACAAATATAGATGTTTTATCATTGGTTGGTAGGGCGATTGCTTTACATAACATAACAATTGATCAACCACAAAAAATTAAAAATGAAGATATTACTTTACCAGTAACAAATGATATGACATTTGATTTAGAAGAGATTAATAAAAATATACCAATTGTATGTGGAGTAATTGGGCTTTCAGATCAGACAACATTTTAAACAATTTAGTTTAGAATTATCATATAATCAATTTTTTTTCATATTTTTAATTTTTTAAAATAACGAGAAATATTATTACTTTAGTTACTATTGATCTCTCAATGATTATGTGATATTATCAAATTTCACTTTATCCCATTTTAATTACTAATAAAAGTTTAATTTTTTTTTTTAAATTATATTTAAAAAAAAACCGACTTTTTTTATCTTAAGAATGTTATTTAATACCAACATTTTCAATAAAAATTATATAAATATGTTTTTATTATTAATAATATAAATAAAAATTTTTTTATAAAGTATTTTGTTAATGTAAAAATCTTAAAATTACTACAACCTGTTATAGAAATTTAAACAAATATCTTATAATAATGAAAAGAGATTGAAAACATAGTTGGTATATATTGATAAATTATTATCTTGCGCATTATCTTCCAAATTCTTTAAAGAAATAAATGATCAATAAAAATATTTTCTTATTAATTAGTATTTCTTAAATTGCTGCTATACATAGTATACAAAGGATATTTACATATATATATATACAATTTTTGTTTAAAAAAGTATTTATAAATATATAAATATTATGATATTAATAATAATATTTATGATAAAAAAAATTAAAAAGTTTACAATAATACTTTTTAAAAATAAATTTTTGATTTTAATAATCTTTCTATTTGTATTTTATTGATAATTGTACGAATGTAATGTATATATAAATTGAATAAAAAAATGTTCATTGTTTATTAAAAAAAAAGTGTAAATTAATATTTTTCATGTGATTATTTATAAATTTAACTTTAGAAAAAATTAATTTATTATTTTTTTTTTTATTTGTACATTTCATTTTTTCTAAAAAACTTTTTTATATTTTTTTAGAATAAGGAATTAACAAAAGTATAACTAAAGTATAGTAAGCTGCTTTGTAAACATCCGTTATATTAAATATATTTGTATTATTTATGTATATTGGTTGTGTTTGATCAATTTATTACTATTAACCACTTTACGTATATAGACCTGTTGCGCAGTTGATGATTCAGCTTTCATTGTAAGAATGAAAATTTTCAAGAATTGTATATTTTATATTTTATTACTTACTATAAATTTATATATCGTAAATTGTCTAATTTTAACGAAGCCTGAAATATGTTATGCAAGATGTTTTGCTGATTGTAATGAAAATAATTTAAATAAAAAAATAAATAATTGTTATGATCTCTGTAAAAAATATTTAAATGAATCATTATGTGTATGTTTATAATTAATAATTATATTAAATAATTTTTTTTAAATATATTTTGTTTGTAGAATAATGAAAATTGTTGGAACTCATGTTTAAATCTAGGTCTGGAAAGTGATAATATAGGAAGTGAAATATCAAGTTTAAAATTTACTAGAAATGATGATTATACAATAAATTTTAACATTCAATCATCTAATGGATATTCTGTTTTATGTGCAAAAGTTGGATCAACAAAAAACACAGCCAATTCAATACTATATTGTGATACTGAAGATGGATTTAAAAAATTTAAAATGCCTTCCGAATTATTTTGTCAAAATACTTTTGCAACATTTTTTATTCCATCTAGTGAAAATATATCACCACCTACTACAATTGAAATACCAACTCCAATTCCATCAATAAATGAAATGTCATTTACAAATAAATCATTGAAAATGATTAAAAAAAAATTTAATAATCAAGGATACAAATCAAATACATCTATTATTATAAATCTTTCTTATAAAATAAATACAAATTGGCCTCTTGGTGATAATGATTTTACCTTTAATACAGATTTTCATCAATTAAATTGTGTTTTACCAGATTATTCTTCCGCAATACCACAAACTAATTTTATAATAGATTCAAAAAATAAACTTTTAACTGCTACTGTTGCTGGAGATTTAATGTATAGAGATTGTAGTTATATACTATTTGTTGATAGTATAAAATCTCAGCAATGTCAAAGTTTTGTTCCAACTAAAAATGATGATCAAAGATATACTAGTATTGATATAAGTAAGTTTATTATAAATAATATAATAAAAAAAAATAATTTATATTTGTTTTTTCATTTTTTATACTAAAAATACATAGATGATGTCATTAATTAACAAATATTATTTACATATATTTATTTTTCTAGATTGTAACACAGTGAAAGATAATGATTGTCTAACAACAAAAATTTCTCGGGGACCAATATGTGGACAGACAAAAAGTTTTAACTGGACTATTATAAATAAAGATTTAAAAATTGATCCAAATTTTAATATAACAATTAACGCAACATTTGATTTATGGCCTATAGGTAATTATGAACCAATATATTATTATTTATTATATGGTAATGCAACAAATTATCCATCAAAAGAATTAACTGCAATATCTGGTGTTAATATGACATCTATAAATGGTATAACAAATAATTGTAAAAATTTTGATAAAAAAAATCAAAAATGTTTAGATAAAAGTTCAAGTAATTATGGTATTATTAATGGATTAAAATGGGATACAACTTATGGTGTTGTTGTTTGTGCTGTTGTTGATCAAGATAATATAACATTACCAAATATACTTGAATTACCTTTAGGTGAAAGACCAAAAGCTGATGAATTAAAACTTTATTCTAAAAAATACAAAAAAAGTTATACTGGTCTTATTGTTGGTTTAACAGTAGGTATATTTGGACTACTTTTTCTTTGCCTTATAACTATTTTTGCTAATATTCATCGTAAACAAAGAAATAAAATAAGAATGAATAAATTAAAAATGGATATGATGAAAAAAGAAAGTGAAGTTAGATATAAAGATTTTCCTAAAAAATGTGATGTTTGGGAACTTGAAAGACGAAATCTTATAATTTATGATGATAAAAAACTTGGATCTGGAGCTTTTGGTGCAGTTTTTCTTGGTAAACTTATTGGTAAAGCACATGGTGTTAAAGATGCTCATTCAGCATTAGCTTTAAATATAATGCGTACAGAAAATTGTGATGTTGCTGTTAAAAAATTACCAGAATATTCTGATGAATTATGTAAAAGTGAATTTTTAAGAGAAATTGCTATAATGAAAAGTTTAGGATATCATGAAAGATTAGTAAATATGTTAGCATGTATTACAGAAACAGAACCTTTTTGTCTTATTGTAGAATATTGTTCTGATGGTGATTTACTTCAATTTTTAAGAAAACGATGTAAATATATGTTAAAATTAAGTAATGAGGGTATTGACTATTCAAGTTCAGAATTTGAAGGTAAATTTAATGTTGATCTTATTTGTACAATGAAACAATTGTTAATGTTTGCTGTTCAAATATCATATGGACTTGAATATTTGTCAACTAAAGGTTTTGTTCATAGAGATGTTGCTGCTAGAAATGTTTTAGTTCATGAGGGAAAGTATGCAAAAATTGGTGATTTTGGTTTATGTAGATATGTTTATTCAAATGATGCCAATTATAAAAGTAGTGGAGGTAAACTTCCAATAAAATGGATGGCAATTGAATCGATTAAACATTATGAATTTACATCAAAAAGTGATGTATGGAGTTTTGGTGTATTATTATTTGAAATTATTACTTTAGGAGGATCACCATATCCAGGAGTTCTTCATGAAAATATGTTGAAATATTTAGAATCAGGTAGTAGAATGGAAAAACCTGATAATTGTTCTGATGATTTTTATAATGTTATGTTATCCTGTTGGTCACAATCTCCACAAAATCGTCCATCATTCTCAGTTATTAGACAAAAATTAGCATCACAACTTGAGGAGATGACAGATGAATATTCTTACTTACAATTAAATAGTAGCTGCGATTACTATTGCTTCTCCTTAAAAGATGAATCTCAAGAATCTCAAGAAATAAAAGAATAAAAAATTAAAACTATTGCCTAGTCTAATAATAATATATATACATGTATATTGTAAATTAATTTTTAATGTGTAAAAAATATTATTTAGTATAACATTTGACAATAAATTGTAACATAATAAATAAAAAGATATTTTTATAAACGATTTTACATGTAAAGTGTTTCTGGTGCACCATCTTTTTTACGATATAAAACATTTTCTTTTGATTTACGGAAATCTTCCATTGTCACACACATTCTTCTTTCGCGAAGTGCAAGTAAACCAGATTCTGTACACATTGCTTTAATATCAGCTCCAGAAAGTTCATCTTTAGCCTGAATAAATTCATCCAAGTCAACATCTTTAGATAATTGCATTTTTGATGTATGAATTTCAAAAATACGCCTCTTTGTTCTTTCATCTGGTAATGGGAATTCAATTTTACGATCAATACGACCCGGACGAATTAGAGCAGGATCTAAAGATTCTATACGATTTGTAGCCATAATAACTTTAACATCACCACGAGAATCAAATCCATCAAGTTGATTTAATAATTCAAGCATAGTTCTTTGAATTTCACGCTCACCACCGGAATTTGAATCATAACGTTTTGTTCCAACAGCATCAATTTCATCAATAAAAACAATTGATGGAGCATTCTCCTCTGCAACTCTAAATAATTCTCTAACCATTTTTGGTCCATCACCAAGATATTTTTGAATTAATTCAGAACCAACAATTCTTAAGAAAGTTGCAGATGTTTGATTGGCTACAGCTTTAGCTAGTAAAGTCTTCCCTGTACCTGGACATCCGTACAAAATGACACCTTTTGGAGGCCTGATACCCATTTCATCATAATATTCAGGATGTGTTAATGGTAATTCAACAGCTTCCTTAATTTCTTGAATTTGTTGATCTAAACCTCCAATATCAGCATACGTTTCTTGAGGAGCTTTTTCAAGTTTCATTACTGAAACCATTGGATCAACATCGTCACTCAAAACACCTACAACAGAATGCGTTTTGTGATTAAGAAGAACAGAACATCCTGGTTCTAGTTGTTCTTTGTCAACAAAAGACATAATTGTAACATAATGTTCACTACCAACATTTGTAGCAACAATAGCATGGGTGTCATCAATAATTTCTTCTAATGAACCAATAGCCATTGGATTGCCACGAAGATCATCGACTTTCATTCTTTCCTCTTCAATACGTTCCTCTTGAGGTTTAAGAATTTCTTGATTTTTTATAAACTCTGCTTCCATTAAAAGATAATCTTTAACGCGTTCAAGTTTTAATTTACGGAGTCTACATCTTGCATGAGGAGTTACAGTTGGTAATTTATTTGCCGCTGACGGTCCTTTACCTTTTTTTTTCTTTCCAAATCTTGTTGGAATAGGTGCTTCATATTTTCTTTTTTTTTCCTATAATAAATTTCACTACTAGTTATTATTAAAACATACTTTATCATCTCCTTGTCCATCACCACCGTGATTCTTACGTCCACCAAATTGATTCTGGCCCATTTCTTCTTGGTTTTAGAAAAATATTACACAATGGTGAATTAAAGAAAACTTTATACTTTTGATGACATTTGTTTTTCTTCCCACAAATTTTCGTCGTAGGACACATTAAAAACTTTGTGCATATTTTTTTATCCTTTAATTTTTGTAACATTTTTTTATTTCTTTAATTTCGTATTTAATTTTATAAAAGATTAGTATGTATCGAAATACGTTTTGAAAAAAATTTAATAACATTATTTTTAATTAAAAGTTTCTTTTTATTATATAAAATTTATATTTATGTGAATGTTAAAATCTATTGGTGAAAAAATTATGATTAAAAATTTAAAATCAACCATAAAATTATAAATTTCAATAATTAAAGTTTTTATTTGATTAACAAATTTTTGTGTACTTATTTAATTTAAAGTATATACAAATATTTTAGGTAAATATGAAATACTTTTCATGAACTATTTTAACACTTGCAATTGGATGAAACATTTTAGAATTTTTTTTGACTGCTTCTTTTTTTAATTATTTAATAATTAAATAATAATCATAAATATGTGAAAATTTATTTTATTAATAATTTTAGTATTATAAAACTTAAATAGCAAATAATTATCATAAAATATAATAATTTTAAAAAAAAGTAAAGTTTTTTTTATCATTTTTTATTCAATACAACACATTTTTATTTAAAAATTAAAAATTTATCTTTTTTAATAAAAACTTAATTCAAAATGTATTATTTCAATTTTTTTATTATATATATTAGTGTAACAATTATGTGTGACTTATACAACTAATAATTATTGCAAATCTTTATTTTTTGAAAAGATAATTTAAATTAATAATATTTTCATATTATTGTTTTAATTTTTAAAAAATAAATTAGCTTGTTTTATTTTTCGCCAAATGTATTTAATTTCATAGTTTTTACTTTGCAATTCTTCTCAATAAAATCTTCAAGTATTGTTCTATTTTTCTTGCAAGTATTATAAAGTAATGTTAATTTATTATTAACTTTGTTTTGACTAAGAATTTCTTCATAATACTTTTTATTCAATTTTTCTGAATCCTTAAGATCTGACTCGCATCGTTTTAATTCTTTTTTGAGTTTTTTATAATTTTGATAACTTGGCTTTTTGATAGTACATACAAAATTGAAAATTAATAATAGTAATAAAAAAATATAAAAAATATTAAATGAAATAGACATCATTTAAATTGTGTTTTAAAATTTAAAATGTAATAATTTTGTTTTTATACTAAAAAAATGCTTATTTTTAATATACAAATAGCATTTATTATTTGTTTAAACTTTTTGTGAATTTACAAAAAAAATTTTTAACTTTATTTTAGGACATAACATTTTTTTATCATTTTTAAATATAAAAAATTACTTTCATATACTTTTTTATTATTTCATTTTTTAAATAATAGCATTAAAATTTTTAATCAAATAAACTAATTAATTGTTTAAAATGTTTCTTATTGTATTTACAATTTTATTAGTATAACTGTTATGAATAAAATAAAATAAATTTTTGTTTTAAAAATATCAAATTATTTTTAAACGTATTTTTATTTATTAATATAATAAAGTATAATCAAATTAAAATTAAAAACTCAATTACTAGAATAGAAATTGAAAACTAATTTTAAATGCTATAATTTGTTTGACGTTTATTTTAAAAAAAAATCAAGGTAATTAATATATAATTAACCTTTCATGTAATAATTAACAAGATTTTACTAAACAAATTCTAAAAATATATATATAATTATGATATTATTAATTTTATTTGTTAAAATTTAATTGGCTGTGAGTGGAAAATGAATTATTTTAAATACAATGACATCATTTAATAATATTTTCTTTTTATTTTCCTTTTAATATTGACATATTTTTGATAATCGAAAGTGTTTCAATTGTTTGGCAAATATGACATAAATTACTTAAGTAAAAATTTATATATGATAGTTGAGCGAATTAATATTAAATGTGTAATTTTTCAAATGAAGACGATAGATTATTAAACATTTAAAACTATTTAATAGTATTTAAATGTATGATTTAAAAATTAATGATTAGTTATATAACAATTCATATGACAATGAAACATCTTTTAATTTTATTTTTTGCTTTAACAATATTAATTACCTTTTCTAAAGCACAATTCTTTGGGTATGGACCTTATGGTGGTAACAATTAAATAAAATTTTTTGATAAATTTCATAATTTTAGGCATGGGATATGGAGGCTATGGAGGTATGGGTGGATACGGTTATAGACCATGGAGACGGTTTGGACCATACGGATATGGTATGGGAGGATATGGTATGGGAGGTTATGGAATGGGAGGTTATGGAATGGGTATGTGGGGAAAATAAAAAAATTTAAAAAAAAAACAAAAAAATTTTATTTTTTATAATTGTTACTTAACAATTTTTTTATTGAATTATAATGTTAATACTATTATATTTTTTAAATATTTTAATAAAATATATAAATTAAAACTATATTGTCTTAATTCTTGTTTCTAAAGTTTTTGATAAATTAAACTTCAATTGAATAAATTAAAAATGATTTTAATTTATGAAGATGAAAAAGAAACTAACACTAGAATGTTTTAATTATAAAATATTAATGTTATTATTTTATTTTATTTTCAATTGTAAATTTATTAAAAAAAAATAAATTTTTATATTGAATATAAAATCTTTGTAATATTATTATTAAATAGTATTATTTGTAAAATTGTATATATTAAATAATACAATAAGACATTTATTGATACAATTAAGAATTTTTTTTTTCTTTCGTAATACTTTAAAAATATTATGACAATTATAAACATTGAAAATATTATTTTAACGATGAAATGATATGATATTTTATGTAATGCTTGTTATTATCATTAATTATTTATTTCATAAAAATAATTAATTTAAAGTTTATTTTTATATTTGCTCAGTGACCTCAATAAATAATTTAAAAATGTGACATTTTCTTATTATAAACATTAAATATAATTGTAAACAACTATTTTTTAAATTAATGAATGTACTTTCCAATCAACCTTTTCTTATATAAAGATAAAATTGTTTAGCAAATAATGAAAACATTATAATTGACCAACTTTTTAAAGTATTTTTTTATTAAAAACTTTACCAAATTGAAATGTTTACCAAATAATTTAGTCTAACTTTTATATAATGATTATTAACCGTAACATATATAAATAGATGAAAATGCTAACTTTCAAACAGTTTAATTTTAGCTGATAAAATCAAATTATGAAACAATTCTCTATTCTATTATTATTACTAGCAATTATTTTTGCTGTATCAAACGCCCAATGGGGATACGGAATGTATGGTGGTATGTTTAAAGTATAAATAAATTTTTTAGCTTTAAAATTATTAATTTTTTTAAAAATAAATTTTTTTTTTCATTTTTTTAATAATACATTTTTTAGGTTATCGTCCTTGGGGTATGTACCGTCCTTGGGGTATGTATCGTCCTTGGGGAATGTATCGTCCTTGGGGATATGGATGGTATGGAAAGAAATAACTTAATATGAATCTTTAAATATATTTTTCATATATTTTTTTATGATATTTGTAAAAATTTAATAAATGCTTTTTTTTAAATGATTTTTTTTATAATTTTTTTTAAATAATTTATAATAAAATTAATATAAAAAACAATATTTTCAACAAGGAAAAAATTAAAAGATTAAAATAATCAAAAGTAATTATAAATAAAAGGTTGAATATATAAAACTTTAGTTGATTAACATAATCATTAAAGCTAATTAGATATTAAAATATGTAAAACTGTATTTTTAAAAAAATTTTTAACTACTTTTACAATTATTTTCAAAATATGTTTTAGATTATGAAAATAAACCTAGTTTAGTTTTTTTTTTATATATTTTTTTAATTTTATCTTTTCAATATATATGAACAATATTATATATCATTTAATCTCTTCTTTTTATAGTTTTAAAAATCTAGATTAATTTGGTAATCTAAATAATTATTAGTTACTTTTGTAAAAATTTAAACAATAAATTTTTTTTTTGATGTCATTCGCTTGTTAAAAAAAAACAACATAAATTTGCCAAATGTTAAAAAAATATTTTCAATTATACTAAAAATAAAAATAAAAAAATTGGTATATAAATAATTTTTTTTTAATAAATTTTTAACTTAAGTTTTTTATTTTAAAAGTAAAACAAAATATAAAATGAAATATTTACATTGTATTATATTGGTACTATTTATTCTTACAATTATAAGTATAAAAACATTTGCTCAATTTGGTTTTTTCAGACCATTTGGTGGTTTTGGAATGGGTCCATATGGAGGTTATCCTATGGGTGGTTATGGTGGTTACGGGTTTAATAGTTACAACCCATGCACCTGTGGATATTATTATGGCTAATACTAAATGATCATATTACTTACATGAAAAATTTATAAAAGAATAAATTGTTTTTACTAAAAAAATTAAATAAACACTTTTGTTTTGGTTTAGCTTTTAGTTCATTGTATTATCATATATTATTTTTTATATTTATATAAAAAGTTGTTAGTCAAGTCATTAAAATTGCCTTTGGCAGTTGATATAAATATATATAAATATAAAAAATCCAAAACAAGTACTTATTTTTTGTTAAAATATGAAGCACTTATATGTTTATTTTATAAGTTTATTTGTTTTATTGGTTTCAGTTAACAGTAAAAAAGAATTGTATTACTTAAAAAACTCTAATACAAATTTTATTGATAATGAAAATATTTTAAATTGCAAAAATGGAATCAATTGTCATTATGATAAATTAGAAAATGAACTTTTTATTAGTAATTTTTTTGAAAAAAGAATTGTAAAACGTAATTCAAATTTAAAAGAAAAAAGAAATAAAATAAAAGTTGTTCCAAGTACTTTAAAATTTACACCTGAAAAATGTAATAGTCTTGAACTTCAATCTATAATGGTAGATAACATTGTTTCTGATGAGCCAAATGAATCAAAAAAACGTATTCATAAAGTAACTAATGAAATGTTATCAACAAAAGATAACTTAAATTCTCATTATGATGTTATTTGCAGTTCAGTACCTTTTAGTTTTCGAATTGCAACTCAAGTTTTTTGTGAAATTACTGTTAAAAAAGTTACGTGTTTTGTTTATCAACAACTTGGTTCTGAAAAAGCAAAAGTATAATTTAAAAATGAAAGCAAATCTACAAATATTTTATAGATAATAGTTTGCATATTTTTATTTCAAGTTCATTCTTATAGTATTTATTTTATAGTATTTATATATTGAAAAAAATTTTTTTTTCTTTTAATTTTGATTTTATTTAATAATATAAAAATATTCTGTTATTAAAACGACGTCATAATTTAGTTGATTAATCAATCTATTTTATTATTTCTTCTTTCATTTTAATGTTTGAATGTATAACAAAAATAAATTGTTATTAATGATATTTTTTAATGTTATTAAAAATTGATTTATTTTTTTTTAATAAATTCAATTATATAAAATTATCTTCAACATTAAATAAAATATAGTTTTGTTTTTTCTAATGTTTTTAAAAAAAATTTCTTAAATTATCAAATAAAAGAGTTTATAAATTTTTGATTAAATATGCATACTTTTACTACTTAATAAATTATATTAATTTAAAATATTATTACATTAATACTAAAAATAAATATATTAAAATATAATAAAATATTGTTTTTGTCTTGTTAATATTTTTATATAATTATTTCAAATGTTATTAAAATAATTATAAAGAAAAAACTAATATAAACGTAATAATAAATTTTGCATAAAAAAAAACTTGATAATTTATATTATTGTCATGTGTTTTCAATAATACAAAGTGATAAAACTAGTATAAATAAATTTAACTGTTTTATTTTTGTAACATTATTAAAAATAAATTAAAAGTATAAATATATATATTAAATGCATCAAAATAATATATAATTTTTTAAAAATATAACTTTTAAGTTAAATAAAATCAAGCAATTAAAATTCAATTTTGATTTCACTTTTAAAACATTTGTTAAGAAATATTTTTTTTTCCTTTTATCTATAAAAAGTTCAAAGATTTTTATTTCAAAAATATTTATAAAAAAACAAGGTTATGCCGTTTAATTATTGTAAACAGTTATATAACTAATGTTATTCATTAATTAAAAAGAAAAACAAACATAGCTTATATTAATGTATTTTTTTTAGCTTTTAATAATATAATTTTAAGGTATGTCATATGGTATATGATAACAAAGTTTAATAATTATAAAAGTATATCAAATTAACTATGATTAAAATGTAATAAGTAAAACATACAAATTTTAATATCTTATTTTTTAAAAAAAAATTATTTTATTGTGACTCATCAATTTGATAATAAAAAAAAAATTGTAAAAAATAGTGTGACATTTGAAAAATCAAATGAATTAAAATAAGAAACATCAAAAGAATAAACAAACTTTTTTTTTAATAAAATTAAATAATAATATATGTGACTGAACAAAATAAAAGTATATAAATAAAATTTTTTTTTTATAAAAAAGTTAAAAATGAAATATTATCCTATTATAACATTTTTTATTTTTTTATTATTAATTAATAATGTATCAAGTCAAGGTTTACCACCACCATGGATATTAAATCAACAACGTCAAATGAGACTTTATGGAATGTCTGGTCCTATGGGAATGATGGGAGCACCAGGAATGATGGGAGGACCGGGAATGATGGGATCAGGAATGATGGGTGGACCAGGAATGATGGGTGGACCAGGGATGATGTATGGAAGATAAATGCTATTAAAAATATTACTTTAATATTTTATAAAGAAAGATTATTATATATATCATTAATTGATTTTCCTATAATTTGTTTAAATTTCTATCGAATTTTTAACGTATGAATAAATAAAATCATTAACAATAGTTATGTTTTTTAAAATATTTTGATAAAAATCTTTTACTTTTTAATAAAAATAAATTATAATATCATTATGTTACAAAGTGAAAAAAAAGTAAAATAAATTTTTAAAAATAAACTTAATATTTCTTATCAAATTTTTAAAAAATTGTAAGTTTTATAATAATATAATTAAGTTTATAAATAAAAAATTAATTATATTATCTATATTATAGAGAAACATTTTAAAATATTTGTTTTTAAATCTGCTATATTTATTTTTTTTTCCTATGCTGAAGGATGTTCTAATTATCCAAATTGAAATAAAAAAAAATTTTTTAGTTTGAAATGACAGATTATTTTTACAAAGTTTACAATTTTAAATTGTTATCTTATGATGATAAATACATAATTAAATAATCAAATAATTTATATTTTAAGCAATTTATCAATATCTTGTTAATACTTAAATTGAATTTATGATTGACTTACTTTCAATAATAAAAGTATTTAAAAAATCAATATTTGAATCATATTGGATATTCATATCTATAGGTTGATAGTAGTAGTTGTAATCGGTCTCAAATTTTTAAAAATAATGTAATTAAACAATTCCCTTTTAAATATTCTTAATGTAAATATTTCTTATCAGATTTTATATATTATATGTTCTAGTTTTAACTTCCAATCTTTACATTTGCACTAAAATTCTAGAAATTCATATAAAATTTCATTAATAAGATACTATAACAATATAAACTTTTATTAAATATCAAGTATGACGGATTTGTTTTTATTATAAATATTACAAATATACATGAAAATAATATTTTTAATTGTTAAAATAAGCTATATAAAAAACTATATATTTACATTAGTTATCCTTCATTTTATAACCATAAATAATTGTACAATTTTCACAACGATATAAAAACAAATTTTTACTGGTAGCGATATAATTCAGGAAATATTAAATTATTATAAATTTATTAATTTTTTATTTAATATTAGAAAAATTGTTGTTATTTTTTTGACTATTTTAAAATTTTTTGTTACACCGTTAATACCATTACCAATTTAACTTTTTTTACTGGAAATATGTAGTGAATTATTTTATATTAAATTATCTTATTATTTAATTTGATAAAATACTTATCTAAAGAGTAAATTTTTTGTAAGTGTTTTTTTAGATAAGTGAAGTCTCACATTTCATGTTGTAGAATCATGCTTTTTTTTATTGACTTTCACTAAATATTTATTGTTTTTTTTTGTTTAGTATTGTTGTAAAAATACTTATTTTCTGCTTCCAGTTATTATACGACTCAAAAATTATTTAGCACCTATAATTACTAGTCTTTCTGAACAATACAATTTAAAAATGTAAAAATCACTCAATACAAACTTGGAGTTTCTAGATAAACATAAAAAAAATTTTTTTTTTTTCTATTGCTGTTTTTTATCTTTTCAAAACTTATACAAAATACAATGCTAATTATGTAACACTTCTGATTTTATACTTGGAATTCCAAACAAAAATATAAAAATAATTCTGTTGTGTAAAACAAAAATAAAGAAACCACTTTTAATTGCAAAAATATTTTTTACAAATTTGGCGTAAGAAATCAGCTATTTATAGTAATTTAATGTTAACATTAACAAATACGACATTACTTTCCGGTACTTCTATTACAAAGTCAAGATTCACATTGTTTTCTTATTTTATTATTAAAAACATTTTTATTATTATATTAAAAAAAAATTTTTTTATTGTCATTTTATAGTAAAAAGGATTTTTTTTAATTTTTTACTATATCAACTTTTTTAATAAAATAAGTATATCTTAAACTATAAAAAAAAATTGTAACAAAATTATTAATATTATTCGGTCCCTCAAATAACATAACAATGTTAGATTTTTTGATCTAGATGTTTTTAAATAATATTAATATTATAAATTAATATTGTAAACTAAAATATAATAAATGTATTAAATTTAAAAAATATTAAAAATTGTCATTTATAAATGTTTTTAAAGTTTCATTTACATAGTATTTACATAATTTATTCTTTTATACTTTAAAAACAAAATTTCTAAACGTTAGTATTATAACTTTTATCTAAAAAATCATTAAAAACATTTTATACAAAACATAGAAAACATTAATATAAACTATCTTTTTTATTCTTTAAATTGGTTATTAAATATCTGTAACATATTTATATTTTTTTTAAACATTTTTTTTAAATATTATTTCTAAACATAAATATCAAACATTTTATTTAATAGTAAACTTTATTTTTAAAACAAAATTATTATAAACATTTTATATAAATATTATTTTATACAATCTTAATTATGCATCTGTAAATTGTTGATTTTTTTTAATTAGTTTTACTAAACGTTATTTTATTTTAAAAAAAAAATTTCTTAAATATTTTTTCTAAACATTATTTCTAAACATAAGTAATACTAAACATTTTATTTAAAAACAAATTTTTTTTTTAAATAAATACATTAAAAACATTTTATATAAGCATTAATTTACACAATCTTAATTATGCATTCGTAAATTGTAAACTTTATATTTTTTAATTAGTAATATTAAATATTGTTTTATTTTTAAAAATAAATTTTTTCAAATAGCTTTTCTTATCTAATTATCTTACAAAAATTATTTTATCTATAGAAATCTCAAAAATACAGTACTTTTTTAAAACGTAAAAAAACTTAAATTTACAAAATCACATTAAAAAAGTATATAATAGTATAAATTTAGATAAATAAATAAAAAATAATTTTAATTATGTTGTTTTTGATGTATCTTAAGAAAAGAAAAGATTTTAAAATTGGTTTAAACATTGAAATATAAAACAGCCAAAAATCTTGATTTCTTTTTTTTAAATACTTATAAATTCGTATTTTGAAAGTGTATTTTATATTCATACTAAATTTCATAACAAAATCTTCTATTAACTACATGTTACACATTAAGTTGTTTTTATCTATTTGAAACAATATTTCTATATTACTAAAATTTTATCAGAAAATTAATATCATTTTTTTAATTTTTATAAAATACTGATTTATAATTCCTTTTTAATTTTATTTAAAATTAAAAAATTAAAAATTAATTTGTTATCATTTTCCTCGTTCAATATATAGTTAAGGATTATTTATAAAAAAATGATTATCTGTTTAAGTTAAATATAATTTAACTAATAAAGTACAACGAAAGAAGCTTATATAATAACAGAACATGTTGTTAAATAAAATAAATTACAATTACTTGTGCGTGAATATAATTATAGCTATTAAATTATAATTTCTTAATACACCTAATAATTGTTTAAAATAAAACTTTTTATAATAATATAGTTTTACTGTTGTTAAATTAAAATCATATGTTATAAGAAATAAATAAAGTTCCATTTTTAAGTTTTATCTTGTTTTTAATTTTAAAAACAAATTAAATATTATCATAAAATCATATGATAAATTTATTATTTTTTTTATTAAAAAAGTACTTTTTTTTTTAATACAGTTAAAATACTTTTAAATCAGTAAAATTTAATAATAATAATTATTAAAATAATTTTTTTAAATTAATTATATAATTGTTAATGTTAAAAATTAATTTAAAAAATATTTACAACAACTAGTAAAAAAAATAATTGATATTATGTATATAAAAAGTTTTTAAATAAAAACTAAATTTTATTTTACTAAAAAATTTAGTACATCAGGTGAATTATTAAAATTTAATTATAAACATATATTTAATAAAAGCATAACTATTTTTTTGTTTTTTAATGAATTTTTTTTCAATATTTTATCTTACTATTGTATAACATAATCTTTTACCAAAATTTATATTATATTTTTTTTTTGTAAAAAATAAATTTTTCTCATAATATACTTTTTTATTCCCTGAATAAATGTTTTTTATATCTTGACCAAGTTTGACTGTTGTCAAAATGGCATACTAAATTAAATTCAAACATTTTGTTTACAACTTTGTATTTCTTCAAAAACAAACTTTAAATTGGACATTTACTAAAGGAAATATCTAATGCAACAGAGAAGGAAAAAAAAAGTTTTTTTTTTTATTTACATGTCCATTTGTTTTGTTAAACATTAATATGCTTTAAATTTTTCTTTAAGCTTAAAATATGAGTATGGTCATCAAGTAAACTTTATTTAACAAAAATATTAAGCTGTTTACAAAGATATATAAAAAATGATAAAATGTTATTTTGAAAATAGTTATGTTTCAGAATGTTGTTTATAGGCAACAAAAAAAGAAAGTGGACATAAAATTAAAAATTTTTTTGTTGTTGTTTAAGTTTTTGACATTTTTTTTCCATCTGCATCATAACAATTTATTTATCAATGCGGAAACATGCAATATAGAAATGTTACTAAAGTTCAAAAATTTTATTTTTATAAAACAGTAATCTTTTGTCCATAAAATATAAATAACTATTATTATATGAATAATTATTAAATGGCTAATATTATTATTATCATTTTTATCAATTCTCTCTTAATTATTATACACTACTTTATTAATAAAAAAAATATGATGTGTTTAAATAAAATAGAAAATATAACATTTAAGGCATATCAATTACAATGTATCTTTTTTATAAACTCAAAAGAAAAAAAAATTATTATTTATGGTAAGAAAAAAAAAATCCTTAATTATAAATGCAGTTATCTTATTTGAAAAATTGTTTTTGTTTACATGATGTCCATTACAAAATTTAAAAATATACATGCGCATAAATAAACAGTCCACATAAATATCCTAAGATTCAGCATGTTTCTCTCTTTTTTTTTATTTTAATAGAAGTAAAATATAATTTTTTTTTCTTTAGGTAAATAAAATTTTGCATAAAATATATATATTTATAAAATAAACTTTGTAGCTAGATTAATTTCCATGAAATATATTGTTATTATATATGTTTATATTTTTATTTTTAAATAGGTAATAATGAGGATAATGAAATTTTAATGCTATTTATCTTAGTAAAATTTATTTTATTTAAAAATATATTAATATTATAATATAAATTACATAATTAAAAAATGATAAAACAAATTAACAGTTAATTATAAAAATGTTAACAGCCCTTTTCATCATGAAAAAAAAAAGTCTTCATCTTTTTTTAATTTTTTTTATAAGTCATGTTTATCATATATTAATATACATTTCATAGTTTTGGTTGAATCTTGATACCGGATGACAAAAGAAGTAAAATATAATATGATGTACAGAAATAAATTATTGTATTGTTTAATTGAGTGAAGACAAAAATAGAGTTTTGATTATATAAAAGATTCTTTTTTTTTTGTTGAGGTATTTCATTTGAAAAAAAATTATTATTTTTAAAATTTATTTTATACTGAGCAAACGTCAATAAAAGTATTTTTGTTATTATTCACAGAAGTTCCCTCTTCTACTTTTATAGGAGATTCAATTGTTCGTGAAGCTTGTGATGCTGCTATAGCAGCAGCAACTGTAGCTACAAAATTGTCATCCTTTTGAATAATAGATTGTTGTGTTCCACAAAGAAATTCAGCTGGAATTGTAAGACCACTAATATTATTAGTAGTATTATTTCCAACAAGATTTTGTTGATCAAAAAGTTTAAAATTTGCCAAAAATGAATAAAGTTGTTCATTTGTTGGTTGTTGTGTTGTTGTTGAAATATTTGTTAATGGATTAGGTAATGATGTTGCAATAGTTATGCCAGATGATGGATTAATAGCAATAGGTGCAGCAATTGGGGTATTTTCATCGCTGGAACTTGTACCAGATGATATAGATGATGATGTTGGTGATGTTGCTGTAATTGTTCCTGGAGATGATGGCATTGTTCCAATAGAGGTAGTGTTTGAAGATGTAGGAGAAGTATTTCCATTGGTTGTTAAAATCAATGGTAATGGGGTTGAGATGTTTGTTTGAATAGGAGATCCAGAACTAGTATTTCCACATGATAATGTACCAATAGTTGCTTGGATATTAGCAGTGGATATGTTTGGTAGATTTGTAGCAGCTTGAATCTTTAAAAGATCACTTGCTTGTTGATGACCGGCGGCAGCAGCAACAGCTGCAGAGAGGTATGAAAGGGAATTTTGTTGATTTGAATAATTTAATGAATTAGCCAAACTATTAGATTGAGCTTGAAGAAGTTGATTAACAGAAGTTGGTTGATTAATTTTTTGGCAAAGTAAGTTTAATCCATTAACATATGGGAATTGTGCTGAAGCATTTGTAATTGCAGCAACAGCATTTAAAGATTGGGTTATTTTTTCACGAGTAATATTTAAAATTGTATCTTTTCTCTGTCTTCGTCTTATCTTAATTTGATCTGCCATTAATTTTTGACGTTCTGTAACAACTTGACATTTAGGACAATTACAGTCTTTAAAACGGCAAACTCTTTTATGACCCTTAAGGCGACTTTTAATTCCATGTTGACCACATTTTTGACAATTAGGTACACGCTCTATAAAAGTTAATTAAAACAAATAATAATTATTATTTTTAATAATTTTTTTTTCTTACTGGTATAACTGACACCATCATGCTTAAATGGTAATGAAGCAGCAACTGATGCTGCAACACTAAGTAAGTTAACATTAGAATATTGGTGGTTATTTTGGATCAAGGATCCTGAGACGTCATTTTGAGAAATCAAATCTTGTCTTACAGGCATATGAAATGCTGATTGCATTGCTTGTAAGCCATTATGAGGTAGATAACTTATTTGCGTCATTATTGTCACAATAAAAGTATATTATTAGTCAAAACTTTAAATAAATATGGCAGCTGTTAACACGTTGACAATAAAAATAATAAATGTTAGCAAGTTTTTTTTTTTATTTTTTTTGAAAAATGAATAATTATTATGTCCGCCTTATGTTATATATCAGTATAAATTGTTGATATATATGGTTGAAAAGTTTTACTTTTAAAATGGGAGGAACCTGAATAATAATAAAAATGAATTAGAAATTGTTATACAAGATTTATCTATATCTAAATAAGCGTATATTATATAGTGGCACAAAATATTAATATATATATATATATATATATATGTGTAACAATAATGGGTGGACGATATTAGTAAGTGATAGAAAAAGTTCTAGTTGTTTATCATGACAAAAATATTCATACGAAGCTGTAAATGGCAATTGAAAAAAAATGTTTATTGTTTTGTACCAAAAGAAAAATGTTGAGAAAATAAAAGTGTTGGCTATTTTAATAATAAAGTATCTGCATTCATATTAGACCAGCACGGGGACATGCGAAATGAGGAACGGGTCTGAGTGACTTTTTATCTGCATTATTTTTTTGCAAATATCAAAATAATATAAAACCCGAGAATAAATATATGTACAAACATTTTAATTTTTCTCTCTCGGCCTTCAAACTCGGGGCTAGTTATTATTATACCCTTGTTTTGTATACTCTTTTTATGAGCTGAAATAATTGAAGAGAATGATAAAAATGACAACTGTTGAAATATCTTAGTCTACAACATTTTCTTACATTCGGTGTTCTCGAACATTGTTGCAAAAAAAAAATAGATAGTTAAATAAAATGACAAAAAGAAGTAAATCTTGAAAATGTTTCCCGAGACAAGAGTAGAATGGCACGGAAGAACATGAAGACGAACGCAGAGTAAGGCCATCGGTCATAAATATTTTTGCAAAATTTAAAATAATGAGGTAAACATAATGTTTTTATAAAATATAAAAGAAAAAAAAATGTTTAGTGATAAACAATCTAAAGATAATAGTAAAAGGATAGAGAATATAAATATGTTTAATGTAAATATTGAAACATTAAATTAAATCATTAAAATGTTTCAAAATGTTTATATAATATATAATGTGTATAAAAAAAAATTTTTTTTTAACATGTCCATAAATAAATTATTGGAAAAGACAAAAAGAAAAAGGAGTATGGAAAAAAAAAGAAAAGAGAAACATATTCATTTTATTGGAATTTATTTGCTCCATTTAAAAATTGAAATAACTTATATACTTATGAAATATTATTTGTTTAATAGAAAATCTAAGTTTTTTTTAATAAAGTTTTAATAGGTATGATCGTAATAAATTAATTACTATATTATTAGGTATCTCATAATTTCACACGATGTTGTTATTGTTTCTTGATATATTGCGCTACAAATAAAAAAAAAGTGACTGGTGGCACCAGGCAGCTGACTTCACTATATTTATATTTTCCTCATCTTCAAATAGTCTTTGAAACGTTCTTCGGTCCTAAATACCCGTCAAATATGTTTTCAAGCCCGTTTAGAAAAAAGAGAAATATATGTATGTAAAAGTAAGCAGGAAATTTTGGTGGTGTTCAATAAAAAAAAAAAATGAAACATATATGAGGGAAAGGCAATGATGTTAAAAAGTTAATGGATATTAAATAATAATGTTAAATAGTTAGAATGTCTTTTGGAGTAATAAAGTAAATAAAGCTATTAATATGTGATTACGTGAAAGTTTCAATATTATTTAAAATGAATTATAGATATATTTAAATAATTTACACTATCGATGTGGTTAAAACTAATTTTTAAACAAAAAAGACATATTTATAAATTGTTTAGAAATAAAATAAAAAGAATAATAAGTATATAAAAAAAAATAAGACCGAAATAAAAATTTTCAAGCATTACTTATTTTATAATTTTATCTTTTTATTTCATGAAAGTGTATAAGATTTTATTCTTTAAAATCTTCAAAATTTATTTTACGGTCAACGGTTAAATGTATTTTGCTTGTTGAAAAACAACAAAATGCTACAACTTTATAACCCAAAGATGATAATAACAATGAATGATTATATTTAAAAACAAATCAAAGATATATTATATAACAATAAAAACTATATTAACCATAATGTTATGCACACTTAAAAATTAGTTTATATACTTAAAATATAATTCTAGATCTAATAGTTAGCTTTTGATGTTTAATAAACTTTTGATTTTCTTTCTATTCAATCTGTGTTTTTTTATTTTTCTTAAAAAAATTTCAAAGTATTCTATGCATATAAAATTAAAACATCAAAACAATAATATTGTTTATACTTTTTACATAAACATTTTAAAAAAAAAAACAGATTCCGTTATTCTAACAAAATACTATTAGTTGTGGTCATTTTGAAAAACAAATTAATTTTATTATCAGTGACCTTCTTACTCAAATATCCATTATATTTCAATATATTTTTAAAATAGAAATATTTTAATTTTGTCAACAACTGTTCTGAATTTAAAAAAATTTGGAAACGAATACTAAGAAATAACCATATAAAAGAAATTTACTAATATTTAAAACCAAAGATTACTAACTTAATTTCACTTTTAATAATAGTTAGGATAGTTAAAAAAAAAAACTTTTATAACCATTAAATGCATTTATTAAATATTTATATATATATATTCATAGTTTGAAAAATATTTTCTCAAAATAAAAAAAATAAAAAAAAAAACAATGTAAAATTTAATTTTTTTCTTTTATAGTAAAGAGAGATAATATGAGATGGCATGTAATATCTAAAGCGATAAAATAAACATACTTGTAAAAATATATGTATATGCATGTAGTTGTCACTTGATAATATCAATAAAAAGAGTTTTTAAAAATATTAATTTTTAATACATTTCAAGAATCCGATTTATTTATATATATATATATCTAAATATATGTTATAAAATAAATATCGCCATGCTTGTGACTACTAAAAATTATTAATAGACATTAATTATGTATGAGCGCATGTCAGTATATATTAATTTATCATTATAAAACTAATTTTTTTTTGATAATTATAAAAACTAACCTCCTTTAATTCTTCCACCGGCAGAATGTTCAGATGAAGATCCATTGTCGTCACCATTATCGTTATAAATATCATCAACTTCTTTTTTTACATGTTCCAAGTTAATTGGAGATTCAGAAACATCTTCTAATTCATGTAACTGTGTATTTAGAACACGTCTTTTCTCAACTAAGATACATTTAGGACAGCTACAATTAGCATATGCACACTCACATTTGTGATTTTTTCTTGGCTCCAATCTATCATGATTAAGACATCGTTGACAATAGTAAACACGTTTTTGTGTTCCTGTTTTTAATGAGTCTGTATTAAATCCAGAAACTGCAGCAACATTTAAAGCCGAAAAAGCATTAAAAGGTTCAAACCGCAGCATATTTGATATGTCAGGAAAATCTTTCTTAACTACTGGAAATATTAAATTATAATTAAATAAAGCTTGAAGTAATCTTTGGTGTTCTTGAAAGTTATTTACAGTAGTACAATTAACTAACAAATTAATGGAATCTGTAGTTTTTTGTAAATTATTAAAAGATAAATGATCCTGTGTTTCTATTAATGTAGAAGAAGATAAATTTTCAGAATTATTTATTGAGGTTAAAACTGTTATAGAATCTGGAATATAATAAAAGATTAAACAAGTTTACAACACATTTTAGTTAAAAGCAGTTGCACTTCGTTAAAATAGAAAAACATAAAAGGGCAATAACAAGGGATAATGAATATTATTATAAACGTAACATTAAATAAGTATCTAACAATATAGGCGTTTCAACAGTTCAAAAAAGATTGTTAAATAAATGAATATAAACATTCTTGAAAAGTTGTAAAAGATGGATAATCCAATATTTCCTAGATTCTTTTCTAACAAAATCCTGGAAATATTTCAGATTTTAGTTTTTTTTTATCTATTTTATATAATTTAAATTATTTTTTTCATAAATAAAAAAATAAAGGACAAAGACTTAGTACGTCTTGATAAAGATTCACTTAATAAACTACCTGTTATTAACTTTTAGACAACAAAAATCAACTTTTAAAAAGTATATAGTTTTTTTTTTTTAATATTGCAGAAAAATCCTCTTAAACTATTTTGATAGGCTAATCTTGACGTGAACAAAAATGTAAAAATATTAATAAACTATATATTTATAAAGATAAAAGAAGATATTGAAAAATTATAATATTTTTTTTATTGAAATTTGTTACAAATTTTATATGATTAATAATATACTACATGTAAATGACAATACTTTTTTACTCTGACAAATTTATTTTTTTAAAAGCAATAAAATAATAAAAATGAATAAAATGAAAGTTAATATTTAATATTAAGAAAATAAAAAAAAAACAAATAATAAAAGTGATGTAATATATTGTGTTAATCATATTCATGTCTTACTGATCAGGTGAGTCTAAAGTAGTACCTAAGTTAATTATATTTATAGATTAAATATCAAAAAACAACTGATAATAAAATTGTTTCAAAATAATATGGCATGTTGCAAAAACATTTTAAACATATACTAACACATCAATAATTTCATGGATTTAAATATATTATTATAATGTATCATATATAACCATGATATCTATTTCACGAAAACTTTAAAAAAAAAATTTTTTTTTTATTTGGTTAGAAGTTTTTACTAAATTAATAGAGAAAAATAGTATTTTTCGAATGAAATATATATATATATATATACATAAAGTTTACCTTTCATACAAGTAACTAATGAAATTTTTAAAATATTCCTGAAAAGTTTAATACTATGAAAATAATTAACAAAAACAAAAAGTACATCAAAGGTGTGTATTTGGCTAAATCTAGTAATTCCATGTAACTTCTGCATTTTACCATATTTTTAATTCTTAATAAGGACATACATAAGTCACAGTTATTTATCACGTTATTTTAATACCTCAGTAACCAAACATAAAAAAATTACATGTCTCTGGATATTAAAAATAAGTTTAATATAAATCAAAACATGATTATTAAAAAACAAAGTTGTTTTTGTATATATGAAAATATAGAAATAATATTAAACATTGTTTTTGCCTAGATGTTTTGTAATTTGATAGAAAGTACAATGTAATAAGGCTTCTAAATTCTTTTTTTTTTTAAATAGTTCATTTAAACTTTGAGAGTAATTGTTTTGCCAATAATATGGTAAGGTTTCGAGAAATATAAAAGTTGTTTATTAAATGGTCGTAGTTATAGGATATCCTATTAATTAAAAAAAAATACCTTATTTTGAAAAAATTTTATACGTGAATGATATAATAAAAATAATAATAATTTTCCATCATGCTTATTATATTCAAAGTACATTTTAACTATTTAAATAACATTTCGTAATAATTTCTAAATCTCATGTAGTGATATAATATTAGACAAAGCATCATCAAACAATTTATTATTAAATATTTTTAAATTATTTAATTGGCCTTTAAAGTTAAAAAATGTCAACAACTACTCAATACCACTTTCTATATGCAACATTTTTAGCGTTAATAAATTAAATAAATAGACAAGAAAATTAAACAATTCAAAAATGTCCCTTTTTTTTAAAGTGATTCTGATAAAAATAAATTTTTTATACCATCTTTGAATCTCCTATCTCTTTCATAATATTTTTACAATAATGGAACAATCAACTTATTTTCACCGTCAACCATCAGCTGGCACGAACGGCTACAAAAAATTACAATGCAATGAATGTATGTAAAAATAAATAAATAAACATCGGAAACTTTTTATAAACAGAGAGATGTTCGCAACAATATTACATGTGTACATATTTATTTCATACTTATGTTTCTTGATTCGCAGTTAAATTGGTATTTAGAGATCATTTTTAAATTGTAAACAATAAATTTTTGCAATTTTGCACATTTTAAAATGTTGAAACAACTATAAAAAAAGGGTCATCAATAGTATTAAACTGATTGTTTATTTTTTTTTTAATTATTTTTTTTTTATGTAAAAAAATAATTATATTATAGTTAAAATATAAAATAATTAAAAAAAAATAAAATATATATTGTGAAATATAATAATATAATCACAAGAATTGTGTAATTACTAGTATATAAAGTACACAAGAAATTAATTATAACTTAACGTGGTAATTATATATAATATTGAGACTAATAATATTTACGTCTAACAAAATTACACTATTTACAATTTACAACAATATTTATAAGTAAAAAAATTGAAAAAGAAAGTTTAAAAAACATGATTTTTATATTTGAAATTAACAATAAAATAGAATTATGTTTCTAGATGTTTTCCTTAAGGCTGTAACAATCAAGGGCTTCCACAATTTAATAATAATATCATTTTCGTAGGATGTTGGCATACAAAAAAAAAGTGAAAAATAATTAAAACTAGACTATAAAGTTATAATATTTAAAGTTTTTAAAAAAAAATGTTACAGTATATAATAATGTTGTTTTCAGTAAAAAAAAATAATAAATAAATACATGTCTATTGGCAACAATGAAGGCATGATCCTTTTTTATTCTAATGATTCATATTTAAATCTAGTTAACAAAAATATATATATACAAAATCGGCATATATGCGCAGACGCTACTCCGAAAAGACATCAAAGGGTAAAAAAAAAGATAAAAAAATAAATTTTTTTTTAATATTATTTTATAATAACCTTTTAAAAAACACAATATGCCTACACACAAATATCTCTTTTTTTTTTATTACTTTTTAATCAAAATAAATTTTTTCCTCGGATAATTCCACCTATCTTTTTATTGGTCATCATGTTTTTGATCAAAACAAAGCGACATGAAGTTCTTTCATTATAATGGTCAAAATACATTTATATATTATATATATAATATATGTATATATATGCATATAAATATATTTATATATACATGTCTGCTTTGAAAACAAAGGTTTACATAAAAACCAGCTTCACTATTTTTGCTTTCATAAACAATCAGTTTTATTTAAAGATAAAGTAAAGTTGATGAGGATATTGTTAAATATTGTATATATAATTTAAATTCAATGCAAAAAAAAAAACAGTAAAAATTGATGAAAGACATATTTTTTTGTTAGAAAAAAAAAATAAATGTTTTATTTGACAATAAGCTTATTAAGAAACAAATAATTGATAATTAAAACTATTTTGAAATTATTATTATATATAAATAGGAAAATATAAAATAATTTACCTAGATAAATGTTTTTTTTATTTAAAAACAATATTGTTTTAAAGTAGTTTCTATATATATTTATTTCAACAAAGTTTTTATGATTCATGAGACAAATATGGCATTTCAATGTTTAAAAAAAATTTTTGTATAATAATTGTGAAAATAATATTTTTTTAAGGATGAAATAAAAAAAAAATAATAATAAAATGTTCTTTGATTTGTGAATTGGTAGACTTAAATTTTTTGAAGTTAATTGTTATAGTAAAAATTAACAAAAATGTTTAAAAAAATTTATCTAATATAATTTTACTAATTAAGGAAGTATTTTTGGTACATATTTATAGTTGTTTAATAAGTTTATATGCACTAAATAAAAAATCTTAGGAATAGAATAAAGAAAAAAAGTATAGGTCTGTTTATATATATATATATATATAATTTAAATAAAAAAAAAATTCCACATAAATTTTTAATTACTTTTCATGAGGCAGTTTCAAGTATTTTTTAAACATTTAAACTTGCCAGAAGTATATATAAAAAATAAACTTACACATTTTATCAAATGTTTATCACTAAATGCCGTACCCTAATTACAAGTTCTATTTTTTAACTACTATTAAAAAAACATGAATCTTAAATACAATTGACATGTTTATAAAAAAAAAATTTAAAAAAATATCATAAACACTAATTGCTAGATTGGTATAATACTTTAAACCATTTTTATATATTATTAAAATAGTAAAAAAAAATTGGCTTACATGTATAAATTTTATTTTAAACATAAAAATAAAAAATTTATAAATGAATGAAAAAAGAAAATGTAAATATTAAACTATTAACATGTTAGCAAATTATGAAATGTTATTAAAAGTTTTTTTTTTTGCAAAAATGTTAAATATAAAAACAACTTTATATTAGAAGTATAAATTAGAATAATAACAATTATTTTCAGTTAACGCTTAATGCCTAGAAGAAACATGTTATTTAGAAACAATTTTTAAAAGCCTTAACTATCAGGTGAATGGCATAAAAACAAACTTATTTTTTTTAGAAATCTCAGACATTTTGTGGAGAATTATTAATAAAAAAAAATGTCTGCGCAAATTATAATAAATATTGTAACGGTAGGGAATATAATATTATTGAGAAAGTTGATTTTGTTAGAAAAGTTAAAAAGTTATAAAAATATTTAAAAGACCCATAAATATTGACAATAGTTGTATGTGTTTGTTTTTGACTGTTCAACAATTTAAAAAAAATGACCGGATTATTTATTTTTTTTCTCGATATATAATAAAAACTTGAACGGTTTTAAATATTAAAAGATCAACAAATTGTTTATAAGGGCTTCACAAAACAAATTGTAAATTTGATTTTTATGTAAATAGTTTGTGAATAAAAATAAGTTTAATCAACGGACCAGTGTTAATAAGGTTTGTTATTTTTTAACATAAAAATAAAGATGTTTTTATAATGAGAAAATTGTAGTGAGGACAATAAGTTATTTTTTGTAAGAATTCTTATACTGTCCGGCTTTTTTTAAATGCTTTGATAGGGAATCACGATAACTTTTGTGATTTATAATAATTAATTTTACAAAAAGCAGGTATCTATGTTGTATGGCTTATATAAAAGTATAAAAACAACTGTACTGTAGAAAGAAAAAAAGTAAGAGAAAATATTACAACATTGAGAATTAAATAGCTTTGCGGTTAGCTAAAAATATTTTTATTGTAAAAAAAAAATGATAATAAAGATATATTGTAACTTAGATGAACACTTTGTTACATTCAAAGTAGGTCGTTTCTCAAAATTCACAATGTTCACAATAATGTCTCATAAAAAAAAAGTTTAATTTGTTTCTTTATTTTTGTTTAAATCTAATAGTATATATAAATAAATTTAACGTGTAAATTAGCAGCGGGAGATTTAAAATATATAAAGTATTAAAATAATATTAATATTGCTTAATGTTGTATAAAATAATTAAATATAATATATAAAGTTATTTTATAATTAATAAATAAGAAAAAAAAATTAAACTAATTTTTTATATACCTGAGAATGGCATTTAAACAAAAAATAATTAATGAAACTAGGTTATAAACCAAAATATAAAAATAAGTAAAAAAAATCTAAATTACAGGTTACTAACTATATGACACTTCCACATAAAAATAACCCGTCAAATTTAGGAAATCTTTTTTTTTTCTGTTTAAGTGTTAAAAAAGTATGTCAATTTCATTTTAAAAATGCCCATGTTCAATTTTCTCATTATGGTGTTCGGTTTTGTAAAAAATTGAAAAAAATAGTTAAAATATGAAGAGATAATTAAAAAAAATTTAAGTAAAGATAGTTAAGGTATTAGGTCAGTAGGGATGTGGGCTAAATAGAATCCTAGAGAAAATGATGGCACATCATGATTTAGGAATTGTTTATCAAATAATAATGTTAAGTATTTTTGTTTAGAATATTTTAAAAACATTGAAATATTATTTAATAAAAAATATAGTACTAAGTAATACATATTACAATAACATAATTTAATATTTTTTAATGAAAATTATTTTTTTACACCATTTATAATTTATTTTATTTACATATATAAATAAGATATATATAAATTTTCACTTTTATCTTATTCATAAATAAATTTTTTTTATTATAAATTTTAAAGGGATTTTTTTTAGTATGTTATTGGAACAACAACATTTAATTATTGTTTTTATCAGTTTATTAAATGTTCATGACCTTAAAAGGTTACAAAATATTTAATAAAGAAAAATAAGGCAAAAATTTTTTATGTCAAAATATGTTGATTGGCCTTCAATAATAAAATTTATTATATTTCCTTTTATCATATGGATTGGTTATTAATTTTTTAAAAGACAATCGAAAATTAGTAAATTATTTTTGTGATGTTAAATAATTTTTTGTGACGTTACAAAAATTGATATTATTAAATTTTCGAAGGTTATCCTTGAATGAATAAAAATAATTTTAATTTTTTTAATTGATAAATTGTATGCCTATTTATATAATTTTAAGGTAAACAATTATATTTTTATTAAACAAACTATTTATTTTTAAATTTTAATAATAAAATATACTTCTTCATGACAATCTTTTGATTATGATGAGGTTGAAATTATTTATAACTTTTCACAACATGATTCATGCATCATAATCATTAAGAATCATAATTAATACTAGTATTGTTAACATTTTCAATGGAATTTAGTTAAAATTAAAAAAAAAATTGTCTAGTCTTAAAAAATAAATTTAAAATATTTTCTAAATAATATTAAAATAGTAAAAACAAATATAAATCTATATAATATGTTTAAATTTACTTCCTCAAATTCCACTATTAAAAAACATGCTAGATCTATTACTTCATTTATTTACTTTTTTTAAAAAGCTTAAACTTTGTTTACACCTAGAATGTTTCCATTTTATCTGTTCAATGAAATATTGTTGGATAGATTAAAATAAATTTTCGTTAAAAGCTACAGAGATACCACAATAAAAAAATTTTTGTAAAGAATTATATAATTATGTAAAAACTATATTTTTAAACAAATATATTTTGTAGAGTATTTTAAAAAACTTAGGTTTCTTATGATTAATCGTACCAGGCGAACGGGTGGCAATAGAAAAAAAATTTAATTTTTTATATTTTTTATGTACAGAGAGAACAGGTGAAACAAAAATTGTATAGAGAAAATAAAATAATAAAAGAATATTATGTATGTATAAGATGCTTACCGCTAGAAGTTTCAACATTAGAACATTGCTCATATCTTGATATTTTATTAAAATCAACGTTAGATATTTTAACCATTTTATTTAAAAAAAAAGTAAATAAAAAAATTTATATTAAAAGAAATAAATGGCAACCTTATAAATAATATTTAATTTTTATACTATATAATAATAATATAGATAACCTGATGTAATTTTGTATACAATAATCGTTTATCAAGTTATTTCTTGGACATAATGTCAAAACAAAACCTAGTCAAAACATGAAGAATTGGTCATTTTTAAGTCAAACATTTAACCATTTGTATACATATGATTTTGCTGAATAATGAAATAATGTCCAATATTCGTAAATAGTTAATGATAAAAAAAAAGTTGATTAAAATAAATAAATTTATCATTTTGTTGACCATTTCAATTGTTTACAAGGTTACGTTTATAAAAAATCAAGAAAAAAAATTGTTTAAAGCTTATGTTTATTAAATACATAATCTTATCAAATAATATTTAATAAAAAAATAAAACAAATATATTTCTTAATAAAAGTTTAATTATTAAAATAATAAATTATTTTGAAATATAAAAATAAATAATAATTTTAAGAGATATTAATTTAATGATACAAAAAATAATTATTATTATATATTTGTTACAGAATATTTGAATTTATAATAATGGCAAATTTTTTTTTGAGCAGGAATGCTATTTATTAAGAGAATTTTTATAAATATTTTAATTATTTATCTTTTTCCATTATTTGATGAGGAAAAAAGATATTCTAATTGAGGAGGAATTGTTGGCAACAAATCTGGTGGAGGTCTATAATTTTTTGCAATTTTAGCAAATTGTTCTTTTAACATATCTAATGCACCACCAGTATTTGCCCATCGTTGTAATCTTTGAAGATTATCTAATCCAAATGTTCTATCAACATGACCAAGTAATTTTGCTTGACT
This sequence comes from Strongyloides stercoralis, assembly GCA_029582065.1. Classification (NCBI taxonomy): domain Eukaryota; kingdom Metazoa; phylum Nematoda; class Chromadorea; order Rhabditida; family Strongyloididae; genus Strongyloides; species Strongyloides stercoralis. The sequence continues at coordinate 11,284,492 of CM055866.1, read as the reverse complement.
ATCCAATCTTTGACTACCTAAGGCTACTTCTAAAATATCAATAGCAGCTGTTTCAACAGGACTTCCACGTTCAAAATGTGTTATAGCTTGATTAATACCTTGATCAGCTTTATTAAGTATATTTAATAATGCAGATGGTTTAACAGTTGTTGGGGGATTTTGTGTAAAACTTTCAACCATACCTAAATTTCCAACACCAGCAGCACCACCTCCATAACTGATACCATGAACAGGTGGTGGAATTGCTGCACCATCACTGATTGGAGGTCCATAACCATCACCAGTTGGTCCTTTATTATTTACACTTAATGCTGAATCACCTGTAAACAAATTTTCCGTATTAAATTCTGGTTGTTTCTTAGAATAACTTTCTGAAGTACCAGTACCAAAAGAAGGACCTTTAGACATGTTAAAACCAGTATCACTATTATCTGATTCATTATCTTCTTCTTCTTCTTCCTGTTCGTCTTTGTCTTTATTTGAAACCGTATTAAACAATTTGTCATCTTTTGTTTTTGGTGAATTTTTTGATGTTTTAGAAAATTGTGATTCAGAATGCTCTCCAAAATTAAGACCAGAATCAAATTTTCCACTCCCTCCACCAAATCCAGATCCAAAGCCACCTGTTTCACTAAACTCTGAAGGTGGCGCAACGGGCCTAAGTCCTGAATTTTGTGGAACAATTCCAGTTTCTTCATATTTCTCTTTAACTTTTCTTAAAAAAAATAATTAATTAATAGGTAAAATTTATACATACTTTTTAGGATGATTATTAGAAAAACCAGATAATTCTGTTGTTGGTTCTGAGGGGGGTTCAACTTCAATATTTATAGGTTGTTTTGATTTAAAATTCTTTTCAAAATCATCTCCTTCATCAGATTTGAAACTTTCATCATTTTTGGATTCAGTTTTTCCAAAAGATGTTTCTAATGATTCAAGAATAGTCTCATTTGATTCATCTGATTTTGTAGAACTTGATATATCATCACTTTTATCAATTGATGGTAGTGATTTTAACATTTTATTATTTCCAATTTCAATTGATTCTTCATTAGTTATTGGTGACAATTCAGGAAGTGAAAGTGGATGTCTATTTGATGCACTTGATCCAGCAGATCTAGCAACTTCATTTATTATATTTTGTTTTGCTGGTGAATTTTCTAAAAAAATTAAAAATTAAAAATGTTAAAAAAATATATTAGAAAGGTGCAAAAAAAAAATTTTAAAAAAGGTAAAAATTTTTCATATTTCCAACCTGGTCTTCGAATCCTTAATCTTGGTCTTGATGATACTTTATTAACAAATCTATAATGAGTCCGCCGTTCTTCTCCAGTATTATCAAAACTTCTGTTATGATAATCATCTTCAACATTTTTATTATCTATAAGAAAAAATTTTATAACTTTTACTTATATAATATATTTAACTTACTTATATTTGAATATTGGTTACTAAATGTTGGTCTTGCAATTGGTGGTCTATTTATATGTTCAAACTTATCTATATTTTTTATTTGATTTTGATTTAAAAATTTTTCATCAGTCATTGTTCTAACTGAATGAAGTACAGGTCTACTATTATAGTTTACCTGTGTTAAAGTATCAAAATTATTTTCAATAAATTGTTTTTTATCTAATTCAAATGTTTTTGGTGTAGTAGTGCTAAATCTTCTAATTTCTTTACCTATACTATAATTTTGAGATAATCTAGCTTTTGAAAATAGCTTATTAACTCTATTTTTTATAATTGGACCAAGTTTTGCCCATCGTGCCCTTATTCTTTCTATTCTTTCCTTTTTTAATGTCTCTTCATCACTTATTGTTTTTTGATGATTGATCAATTTTTTTTCATTTTCAAATACATTAATGTCATCGTTGTTTTCATTTACAACAAATCTACTTTTAACTTTATTCATCATTTCATCAATATTGTCGGCAGTGTCTTGACTAACTGGTCTTCTAATAATATCTTCTTTTGATGGTTCAAATAATGCTTCAGGTTGATAATTTGATGGAGTAGATGGTTTTCTATGTTTTACTTTAACAACCTTACTCCTATCATCACTTGAAAAAACCGGCTCATCAGATATTACAGGCATTTTTCTAGGAAAAGTTTGTTCATTTATTAATAATTTTGTGGATTGATCATTATCTAGATAAGAATTTTTATTAATTATTTTTTCATCCTGTTTAGCATATATTTCTTGAGTCATTTCATTAATCCTTTGTAATTTTTGTATACCTCTAAGATGTGTTCGAGTATTTTTGTCATCCTTAAAATATATATTTATAATAAAAATCTTAATATACATTAATATATATAAAATTATTATATTATTTAAAATGTTATCGTTATAATGATTCATTTTAAAATACAAGTTTTCTTTATTCTTTTATATATATAATATATATTTAATAATTACATAATAAATAAAAGAAATTGAAGAGTATTTACAAATGTCTTTTTTTTATATTAAAAGCGAAAATTTAATGTAAAAAAAAACTTTTTGTTGGTATATTAAATTAAAAAGTATGCCAAATATATATTCTTTGAAGGAATAAATTTTATTGCAACATTCAAAAGATTAATAATTTTAAATCTTTTAAAACAAAATACAATAAAATATGTTAATCCGCTTTTATAATTCAAAATTTTAATAAACTTTTATTCTTATGTTAAATTATTTCTTATTTTAAAAGTAGATCATAGCAATTATTTTTTCAATTACTTTTTAGTTTATAAAAAATTTTATAATATTATTAAAAATATTATATTCAAGATATATACACATAAAACAACAAGATAACTATTTAATATATAATAACTTAAATTATAAAATATCAATATAACTAAAAAATTTTATAGATACATTATTAATAATATGGTGGTTTATTTTAAATGTAACATTAAATTTAAGAAAATTAAAATTGAGGTAAATTATGTAATGATAGTCATATATAATAGATTATATATGATTAGATAAAGATAAAAATCATTGATATCTTGGATTTTATAAATAAAATAAATGTATTAAACTTACATAATCAAATGATTGACTCTGAATTTGAACATTTAATACCAGAATTAGGGTCGATAGGATTAGAAATAAATAATTTGCGGCTTTGAAGCGCCAAAAAGCGCAACTAACCATTTGTAACAAAATATCTAAATACAAAATTAAAATTAAATGTTATAATATTTCTAATAGAATATAAAGATAAAAAAAAAGGTAACAAATATGGGTTAAAATAATAGTAATATTATCCATAAACATTGTTAAAAATAAAGATGCATTTTTAAAAAATTATGTAATCATTAAGAAGGAGAATCATTTAAAATTTCTTCATTATATATTATATATATTAAATTAAGAAAATAATTTATAATTATACGTTAGGTAAAGAAAGGATAATGAATAAATTAGGTAGTTGATATAGATAAATGATAAAAATATTACTACATATGAATAAAGATATTTAAAATAATGAGGTTAGCGATAACTAAGAAATCATCTTCATTTCTATATAATACTATAAAATTCATAAACCATTTTAATAAAGAAAATCCAAAGTTGTGCGTTTCAAAATAAAATGAAATTGAGACAATAATTAAATGTGTAGTGGTAGTATTTATTTTAAAAAGATGCATGGATATATATAGATGTGATATGTCAAATTCTTGATCATCGTGAAGGGGTGGGATATAAATTTTGAAATTAGATGCGTTAATGTCTACATCCATCAACATGTAGATAAATATATTCATTGAAAATGAAAATGAAAGATATATAAAAATTTTAATCTGATCTGATGCTAAAAAAGATTAAAATAAAATTACATAATATAATTTAAAAGAAAAATTAATTTATAAAAAACACACCATATATATTATTTAAAATTAAAAAAAAAATTTAAAAAAAATTACTAAAAGCCTTCAATTTGTTTTATTAAAATAGTAAGTACATAATAACTTTTTTATTATTATTTTTTAAAACAAAATACTTTATTTAAAAAAAATCGTTTTTATTTTATAAAGTTTTATCAAAATAGTATTTAATATAATAATGTGGTTATTTATTTTAAAAAAAAATAAATTTAAAATATAAAAGTAACCATTAAGAACTTCACAATTATATTAATAAAATGTGATGGTCTAAAAGATTTAATTTATAATAATAATAAAAAAAAATAAAAATAAAATCAAACAAAACGTTTCATATGGTCATTATAACATTTGTGAAACATCAATGAATTTACCTTATGAAAAGTTTTGCGTGATTTATGTATAAAGACCGGTTACTTAATCATTTTCATCTCTACAATGTGAAATAATATTATAAGTGTCATTAACAAGATTGCTTTACTAATAAAAAAAAAATTTACATTAAATATTCAGGATTCAATTTCCTTTTATATTAAATTTATAATTAATTAATAATAAAACTAATTTTCATTAAAAAATTTTTTAATATAATACAATTAATAAATTTCATTTAAGGGAAATTGTAAAATTAAAAATGGATATTAATACAAAATGTTTAATTTCATAATTTAATTACCAAAAGGGTTTTGTTTAGAAAGAACAATTTTTCTATGAGAATGTGAAAGATATCCTCTGATTTTTTTCTAAAAAATAAATTATAAATATTAAAAAGTGAGAATTTACACATACCTCACTAATCATAACAGCCAGCAATGCTTCAACAGATTTTTCATCATATTCTGTGTAATCTTGTGCTAACAATGCTAAGTAATATGCTTTAATTGGAATTAAATGTTGAGAATTAAATACATCATAATACATTTTTTTAAATAAGATAAGAAATGTTGTTTGTTTCAATTTTTCTAAAAGCAATAAAATACCATATTGAATAAAAAAAGATTCATGTTTTTCCAATGCCTTGTCAAGATGTGAAAGATTACCATCAACAACAGCCTGAATTACAGGAAGAAATGCTTCAAGACCACTTTCACACAACAATTTTTTTGGTGGTGCTTGATCCAGTAACAACTTTACAGTTATTAAATAAACAAGAATCTTCTTTCTATTTTCAATATAATCAGGATGATTATTATATAAAGCAAATGTCAAACATTTCTCTGCACGTTCCAGTTCATCTTCAAATAAACTATGTTTACCAAGATAATAATTATACATAACTAAATCTTTTTTTGTAGCAAATCCTTGCAATTCTTCATCATTTTCAATTAAATTAATAACAGGAGCAAGACCAGTAAAATTAGATGTTAAAAATCCTAATCTCATACAATGATTAAGAATATTTACTAGACCAACTCTTTTTGATATGTCTTTTCTTGTCTTTGAATCACCTGAGCACATTGTAAGAATACTTCTAATAACTCCACTACAATTTAAATATGCTTCATTTCTCCTTGAATCATAATCATTTAAACCAATCTTTCCAGCAAGATGTTTTTGATTATCTGCTAAAGCATAGACTATTGGTAAAAACCAATTAGTTTTATTATTGTTACTAACTTCACCCGTTAATACTTTTATTGCTTCAGCATGTTCTGTAAATGCTCTATCATATTTTCCTTCTAAATATAAATCAAATGCTACTAATAATTTTTTTATTAATTTGCAAAATTCATCAGGTAACTCAGAAAGGCGATTTATAGAAAGATTCTAAAACATAATAATACTTTTAAATATATAAAATACTTACATATCCTTTGAAATCTTTCCATTTTGTTATTGTAAAAAAATTTACAAGATTTTCAGCATCTTCCCATTTCTTAGAAATAAGTTTATCAGACAACCAATCAACAAGATTAATATTATGCATCTTTGATTACAAAAAGCTTAATATATTTTTATTTAAAGATACATTATACCAAGTTTTAAAGTCATGTAACGATTTCTTTTTTATTGTATAAATATTTTTATATGATTACTTTTTAGGTCTAGTTTATTAGTTGTATGTTCCTTATAACTTTTATATCCGTTTATTTTAAAAATAAAAAAAAAAAAAAAACATTTTTTTTAGCATATAGATAAATGTAAGAATATATTTTTATTCTTTAGGCACTTTTTTTAGATAATTGTTAAATGAATAATATTTGTTATATTAACGAGTTTTTTTTTATATTTATTTTTTTAAAGTAATTATTACTTATTCTGGTTAAATATAATTTTAAAAAGTACATTAAAAAATAAACTTTTGTATTTTTTTCTTTCTAACATTTTTAATTTGATTATTTTATATGAATGAATAAAATTTGGTTGTATTTTGTTTTCAATAATTAATAATAAGATGTATTATTTATTAAAATTAAAAAATAAAGTTGTAAAAATTAAATACGGTACTTATAAAAGTAGTATAAATTGCACTTAGATGTAATTTGCATCAATTATCAAAAGTTAAATTACAATAATTGATGCAAGTATAAAATTTTATATCATTGAAACTTTAAAAGATCTATTTTTTTTCTATCTATTAATTTTCTTTTCATATAATTGATAGCATATTAATGACATCAAAAAAATTTTTAAAAACGTTTAAAATTTCTATTATATTTTATAAAAATTATAGTATTATTTTAAGATAAATGTTTTTAAAAAAAAATTTTAACCGCTGAAATAAATAAAGTTTTATTAAATAAAACTGGTCTTTAAAACTTATAAAAGATGAATATTAATGATATATAATAAAAATTATAAATTATAAGTTATTAAATAGTTAACTTGAATTTGTCATTTATATAATAGTATATTTGGTAACCAATTAAGTTGTTTTGATAGATATACACGATTTTAATCTAATAAATTTTTATACATAAAATGTAAAGAAATACCAAATTTAAAAATTTTTAAAACAAACAAAACATTAATTAAAATTTTATATACATAAAAAAAAGTTATTATTAAAAAATATATACCGGTCTGATAAGACAAACAAAAAAAAATATAACCGTCTATGGAAAGTAAGATTTCACAACAGCTTAGATTATTAGTATAGTAATATTTTATAGTTAATAGAAGTGGACAGATTTACTATTACTTTTATATTAGTTTTTTTTTGCATAATTCTTTAGTAAATACATCAAAATTTGTTGAAAATGTAGAAAGTTGTTGGATATCACGTAAACAAAGATTGAACATTGTTTTTATGTCAATATGTTGTGTTGATGGATGATCAAATTTTAAATCATGTGCATGTTTTAAATCTTGAATAAATGCAGTCAATTCATACTTTGGATTAATAATATTTCTACTCATTGAATAGCCCATAATTTGAACGTATGAATCATCTAAAGAAGAGGATAAATTATTTGTTGACGTTGATGATGTCTCTTCATAAACAGGGTGAAGTGTTTTAGAAGAATTATTAAAACTTGTTGATTTTTTTGAGGTAAATAATTTTGGTGTTGATGGAGAGGTTTTTGATGGCACTTCTTCAACAGAATATGAAAGTAATATACCAAATGGAATATCTTGTTGCTCATGTGATGTAGATAGAGAAAAAATTGATGTTTCTAAGGGTAAATTCATATTATTAAATATACTACTTTTTCTTATAATATTTTTTTTAATAATTTCATTTGTTTCATTTTTTTGACTATCTTTTATAACTTCTTCAGATATAGGAGTTTTGTTAGAAGATATACTCATATTAAATATTGGATGTTCTGAACTTGTATTTGATATTTCTGAATTTATTCTTGAACGAAATTTTTGTGTTCCATCATTTGAGGTTGAAAAAGATTTTTCATATGTTACTAAATCTGATGTTTCATTTTTTTCTAAAGCAGGAAATACATTTGATGTAACACATAAACTTTCATCAACAATTGATTTTCCTGTATTATCAATATGAACAATTACATCTTCAATTATACATATTTCACTAATATCTCTTGAAAATTTTCTATGATTTATAGATGTATTTTTTTCCATTATTATATAATAATCAGATATATCTGGATCATAGTCAAAATCTTTTCTATATATTACAGAAGCATTGATATGACAAAAATTAGTTTTTACACTTCCAAGATCAATGGATTTTATATTATCCCCAAAAAATGGTTTAAAATCTCCTTCGTAAATTTTGAAAGCTAAAACAAATTTTCCTTCATTTTGTTTACGAACTAAATGCCGCTGGCATGGGGTTTGCCTAGCACATATAATAATTGATCTTAAAAGAATTGTTAAACCATCATGAAATCCTTCAGCAGTTGCTATATTACCATCATTTCTTTTACTACGATCAATTGTTATTCTCCATTGTTCTAAAGGAAGTAATCCATAATCTGGTGTATTGAGTAAAAAGTCAATGTTTACTATATTACAGGAATGAGGAAAACTAAAAATAAAGTAAAGTTATTATTTTTATATATCTAATAAATTTAAAGATAAAAAAAACATTTAGTACATAAAATGTTATTAAACAAAGAGAGATAAAAATATCCAATAATATTTTTATTTTTTACACTATATGCACTTTTAAAATATCATAAAAATGCTATTGAAAATAGTAATAAAAATAAAACAAGATGTAATATAAATATATATATTTAACTTACTTTCTAACCCGTTGTTTAATAACACTTGCCACACTACCAATTTCATCTATCTCAATTTGGAACCAACTTGTCTTAGAAGGTTGGCATTTTGTTACCAGTTTTGGTCCATCACGAGCAAGAACAAGACTTTGAAAAGTTCTATGCATAAATTTTGTAACATAATTATTGATAAATTTTGATGCCAATTCAGTCATAGCAACATGAATTTGACATATATAAATGAATTAATACTTTAATAAAAAAAATAATGAAATGTGAACTATTCAATTTTAAACTACTTATCATTAGTTGATTGTTAAAATAAAAGATAAATCAATTGTACATTTAACTATAAAAATAAAAAAAAATTTCTGATATTTATTAATTTTTGATTTAAATATTATTTAATCATTAAATATTTCTTGAATTTATTCGTCTCTTCTTTTTTTTATGTAAACTAAAATTGAAGCATACAAATATATAATAATTGACTTTTTTCCTTAGTTCACAATTTCCGGTTCTCAGTAATTTCAACTTTAAAATACAATAATCAAAATTATATTTGAGAGTATATTAATATTGAATAGATATTGTATTTTATATGAAAACGTATAAATACTGTAAAAATTTTAAAAACCACGTGAAACTTTTTTATTTTTGTAAGAATATAAATAAATTTCTTACAATTATATAAAATGTTTCACCCGTATAATAGTAGATTTTTTAAATTTTAGTTGGTAAAATAAATAACCCAGATAGTGCTTCCTAATAAAAAAAAAAAACTAAAAAAAATATTTGTATACAATCATAAAACTATATTATCTAATAATGTTTTTTTTGTTAGTAGTAAATAAAATTATGATTAAAAAAAAAGTAAATAAATTAATCAAATCCTCTAGCTATTGATTATCTTTAATTGCATTGTAGTTTTAAACGAATGACATTGGACAGAATAAATATACTTTTGCCTTGTTATGATATAAAATGAAAGATAAAAAGGGTGCATTGTCAGCTGTTGGTTGATAACTTAAAGAGTAGTTTTCTAATATATAGAATAATAACTTAAATAAATATATATATTTTTACAGAAAATAAAATAAGTCTTTTTATAATCATTATTATTATTTATATTCATCAAAATTATGCTTTGTACTTATTTTGAATTCAAATTATACAATATGTAACACTATTCACGTGACTGTATTTTTTAACTATATTTATTAAAAATAGCATTAGTAGTATATATAATGTGGAAAAGGAAAAAAATAAAACAACAGATAAACGCACTATTAATAAATGGAAAAATGCAAAGTTAGTGAGCAAGTGCGAAGAAGACCATAATAAAAATAACATATACTTCCGATTTCATTAATCAAATAAGTACAATATAACATCCAAACATTTAAAGATTACTTGTTATTTGTGAAAAATATTGAATAGCGAAAAAATTTTGTAAATAAAAAAAAATTATATATAATAGAATACAATTTTAAAACAAGTAGAAAGATAGGAAAAAAAAAATGCTCATAGAACAATAGTTATTGAGGTGGAAATATCAAAGTCAAATAATTTTTTAATCAATTCATAATATCACGTAAATTTTAGTTGTATTGAGTGCTGCTACTATTGATAATAATGTATGTGATTGTATCTTCTAAACAAATTTTTATATTATTTTTCAATTTTTATAAATATTAATAAAAAAAAATGTTATTTACTAAAATTATATAATAATTTTTATAGTAAAAAATATTCTTAGAAATAAAAGTTTTTATAAATAGTATGAATTATTCTATTTTTTACTAACATAAAAATCACACTTTTTTTAAAAATTTAATTGTAAAATAATTTAACAAAACATTCTATATAAACACATTAGACAAAAAAAAGATTTTAACTTATGTATAATATACTTAGAAAATGTTTTAAATATTTTTGTCTGGTAAATACATACATTGTTTTTATATCATTAAATACCAAAAGAGTAATAATCGTTTTTCTAATTTCAAGATAAAACACAATTCTTGTAAGGAATAGAAAATGACAATATAATCTTTGATGATTAATCTTTAAAAAATTCTTTAAAAAAATTAAATTGGATTAGCAAAAATTTTGGTAAAATTTATTAAAAAATAAGTTTAAGATTTTTTAAAATAAAGTTTATTTATTTTAAATTTAAATTAACTATGTTAAAATTTTTATACTATAGTTAGTTTTTTTTACAAATTTTCTAACTTTAATATCATTTAGTAGTTTTATTATCTAAAAGAAATAATATATTATGTGATAAAGTATTTTTTACTATTATATAAATAGAAATGTTTAATAAAATATAATTTTTAAAATAAAAAATTCATTTTATACTATACCTTAAAACTTAACATAGAAAAATAATATATATTAGTGAATGAAACTTAAAAATATTGATATTTTTTAACATACTCATAAAATATTTTTTACTTTAAGCATGGTAAGTAAACAAATAACTTTTTATTGTAGTAAAAATATGCTTTGTCGCGCATTATTTTAAGTTTGTCTACTTGTATTTAAGTATATGTAAGAAATAATTTTTTATTTTTAAACAAAAATTTTAATAATTTTTTTAAGAACATCCTGTTAACATATGCCATAAATAAAGTTAAAAAAATTTACTTTTAATTATAAAAAATTGTATTAATATATATTTTTTAAATCTTAAAATATTTAATTTCAAAATAAAAATCTTATTTATTGTAACATATTTATAATATATAAAATTTACATAACTTTTGAATGTAATAACATAATATGATAAAAAAATAACCGAAAATATTATATTATGAGGAAAAATAACAAGTAATAATAATTATTATTATTTCTCATCATATATATAGACTACTTTATGATATCATTAATATTTTATATTTGAAATTTTGACACTTGTGAAATTAATTTTGTTAGTATTATAAAAAATAAATTATTTTAAAATATTATATCAAATGGTGAAATGTTTTATTAAAATAATATTAATATATCTCACGATGAAAACCATTATTAGAAAGTTTATATAAACTTACACACCTATAATTCTTTTCTAAATAAATTATAAGCAAAAATTATTAAAAAAAAATAAAGTATTTTACGTTACAGTAGTATTGAATAAATTAAAATATTTTTTATATGTTTTAACTTAAAAATATTAAAAAATTATTAATTAATACAAATTATAAGATTTCGATTTTATAAATTTTTAAAATACAATTTTCATATTGTAATACATATTTACCACAAATTTATATATCACTTTTTTTGTCAAGACTATTTTAACTATATAAATAAAATTTTAACAAGTAAAATATCTTTTATTTTTATTATATAACGCTTGTAAATTTAATTTTTACATATTTGTTATATTTTTTTTTATTTCTTTTTTTATTTCTGAATAGATTTTTAAATACAAGTTGAGTAAAAAAAATTTTTTACATTTGTTTCCATCATAACCTATTCTATTGCCAAATTGATAAATATTGCATTATTTATAAAGATTCTATTTTATTTAAGGACATTTTTCTACCAATATCAATAAATTTTATTTGTCTTACATAATGCATTTATAGTGGTAAACTTTAACATAATATTTTCAAACAAAAATACTATTTTTAATGTAAGCTTATGCCGAGTGAGATGTTATCTCACAAAATATCTTAGATCACATTATTTTAGCACTTGGAAAATTATATTAATATATAAAGTGATATATTTAAAGCTTAATATTTCTTGAAATTTTAAAAAATAAATTATTTTAGGGTATTTCTTACTTTTAAATGCTTTAAAAATGTATCAGTTTTGGTATGGTATTTTAAGATAACAAGCTTAAAATTTTTTCTTACTATGTATTTTACAATTCACAAAATTCTTATTTTTAAATTAAAGAATTTTATTGTGAATTCTGTAATTTTCCATTATAATAATAAATAAAAATTATGCTCATGTTAAAAAAAAAATTCAATAAAAATATTTTAGCAAATAAGTTTTTTTATTACATTTTTTAACTTTATTCTCACCAAATCTTTATATTTAAACTTTGTATATATGACAAACTTAAATAAGAAGAAGTTATTTTATTTCTATGTTAAGATACTGATATAAATTTAATTTAATTAGTAACCCTAATAATAAGTATAAAAAAATTTACAACCTAAAAGATATATACCCATTTTTAAAATCTAATCTATACAATAACAATAATATTTAATATTTCTACTAACAATTATTAGATGCCTAAAAAAAATTATAATCTATAATTAAGATATTATAACAATAAATGAGGAAAAAAATATAACTTAAATTTTGCCCATATTCGTATGATAATAATATTTACATAATATATATACATATTAAGTCATCAAATTTTATAATGACACTTTGTTGTTCACTTATAAGATCATAGATTATTATACACTTACTAATTTATCAATAATAATACCTACAACTACCGATATGCAGCTACTTTAAATGTGCTAAACTATCTAACTATTGCAAACCAAATTGTTAGGTAAAAAAATTATATCATTTAAAACTCAAAAAAAAGTTATAAAACTGGTTTGATGACTTAATCCAATAACAATATTTAAACTTTTTTTTTTAATTTATAATATATTTTAAAAAATTTTCTATAAATTTTTTTTGATATGTTAATTTATTAACAGTATAGTTACAAAAAAAAATTTTGCCTATTTATTTATTTTAAAGATTTATAATAATTTTTTAATTTTTTTAATTTTTATTATCTGTGTAAAAATTTTTAATTTCATTCTAAATATATTATTAAGTAATCATCCAACCGTTCTAGTAAATTATAATATCTTCAATGTCATCATATAGTTTTTTTTATCAAAATATCCTTTAATCTTTATCAAAGTGTTAATTTTAACATTTTATTCGAACATTATAAATTCCATCCTAATTTCTGAAACGTTTTATGTATTTGTTCTAAAAATACTTTATTTTAAATGATAAGTAAGTAAACTATTATTATGAATATTATCTATTTTTTAATAATATATGTTTACTTTCAAATATATTTTAAAATTATTTAGTTGAGTAGAAAGTTTGTAAAAATTTTAATATATTATCTTGATATAATAATTTTATCTTCCATTATCTTAATTTTGTTTGAATATTTATTATGATACACTATATAGTTAATAAAAATTTATATTATTTTTATATGTGTATATTGTTTGTTTATTATATCCTTTAACTTCATGTCTTTTTTTCTATCTTTTTTTCTATCTTTTTTTCTATCTTTTTTTCTATCTTTTTTTCTATCTTTTTTTAGTTTCTGTATTTTTTTTTATTAAATTTCAAAGTTTATAAATTTTTATTATTTATTTAAAAAGTAATTTTTTTAGATTTACAATGATAGTATACTCAGAATTTATTTCTTAAAAATTTATACTATTCCTTACTACTACATAGACAAAATTTTAATTCTATAAAAGACAATTTAAGAAATTAAAAAAGTGCATGAATGATCATATAAAATTCACGACCTTGCTTTTCTTGGGTATTATTTTAAATTTGACCCACTTTCAATTCATAATATTTTAAAATAAGACGTGCTTTAAAAAAAATTAAACTCCAGATGATAATATAATTAATAATAGCTTCATTTTTAATTTTAATATTTAAAAAATATTCTTAAATGCCTACAGGGCAGTAAATTTTTATATAATTTACATTAGAAATAATTTCCTCTTCATTTATTGTTTTATCATTGTGTTTTATTTTTTTTGCAGTCATTCAATTTTGAAAAGAACTTATAAAATGTACTCTATTTCCCAAAAAAAAAAAACATCCCAGATGGATTATATCATAATACTTGTAACTAATAGAAACTTTTTTAAAAATTTATATCTGCTCCTCATGTTAAGGTCATTATCACTGGTACTTATAGCATAAAAATCAACACATAAATAATTCGCCTGTCTTTATGTTTGTAGATAAAACAGTGAATTGGCATTTGGTAAAAGTAAAATATTATATTTTTTTATTATATTACACAATGTAGTGATAGATAGCTCCACGTTGACATTATTTCTGTTAGCAATCAAAATTGGGAGAACATTCAATGCAAACTGTAACTATTCTTTTATGAGAAATAGTTACTATTATTAAATGTTATTAGATTATATTATATTTTTTAAATTATTATATAGAAATATTATTTCTTTTTTTATATTATTTTTATTGTAATATATATAGATTAACATTGAATATCTTTTATAAGATTATTTTATACTATTCCTTTATCTTAATATGCGTTCTACTTTTTTTTTTTCTTATTAATGTGTGTAATTTTTCTTTCTTTATAAATAATTCTGTAAAACTATTAAAAATGGTTTTGAATATTATTATTTCTTGATCTCTGTCAATCTAAGATGACTCAGTCATTTATTTCAGGTATATTATTAAACATCTCTTGGGTATTTTTTAATTGTGACACGTTTATTTATTTAAAATAATTTCAAGATATTTAATTAGTCAAGAGTAGAAACATTTAAAATGTTCAAAATACTTCTTGTAATACCATTATTTTTGATTGTTGCTGTAGTATTACTTTATTTAAAAATAAATAAAAAAAGTAATGAATCAACAAAGGATGTAAGTAATAATTTATTCTTCTATTTTAAACAAATATTTAGAGTTTTAAAAAATTAGATGATTTTCTTCAAGAAGAAACTAAAAAAGAAAAGAAAAAAAATGTCGTTGTAAAACCAAAAAAAATAAAACCAAAAAAAGCTGAAAAAAAGGAAGGAACAAAAGAAGAATCAAAATCAATCGTCTCCCCTCTTACACCTATTGTTGTTAAAGAAGAGTCTTCTGTTAAAATTAATACAAACAAGAAAAATGATAAAAAGAATAAGTCAAATGAAGTTACACCATCGATTCCAGATACTCCGGTTGTGGAAAAGGCATCTGTTGTTAAGTCAACTAACGTAACAGGCAATAGTAACAAAAAAACTAAAAAAGTAACTAATACTGAAGTAAAAAATGTTGAAACAAAAATTGTTGAAAAACCTATTCATAAAGTTGAAGCTTCTCCAGTAGTTGAAAAAGAAAAATCAAGATCTAAAAGATCCATTGAAATATCAATGAATGATGTTAACGATGCTTTCAATTTCTTAATCAGTGTTGATGGAATTCCAGAGAAATGTATCTTTTTAATTACTGATGAATTGGATAAACTTAGGTCTTCTGTTGTTAGCTGCAATACTAAAATTGCTTCAATTGAAAAACAATTAAAAGAAAAAGATTTAACAATAAATAAATTAAAAGAGACTACAAAGAAAGAACCTGAAAATCCAAAAATTCTTGAGAAATTAGCTGCAAAGGATGCTGTCATTGGAAATTTAAAAGCTCAACTTTCAGATTTTGAGGAAAAATACAATATCCTTGACGATATTTGCAGGACCAGACTCACTGCAAATGCTGGAAATGACACAGAAATAAATTCTCTTAAAACTAAGATTTCAACTCTTGAAAAAGAGCGTGATTATTTAAGAAGTCAAGTTGAATCTGCTAAAAACGAATTTGGAAAACTTAATAACGACTATATTAATAGCGTTAATGCATTCAAAGCTCAATTAGATAATTGCAATCATGAGATTAACAGACTTCACACAGAATTTTCATTAGCCACTGAGAAAGGGAAGAATTTTGAAAGAATGTATATTGAAGCAGAACATGCTAAGGCTAGGTTAGTTAATGAAGTGCAAATAGTTACCAATGAATATAATCAAACTGAGAGTCAAGTAAAAGAGTTACAAGCCAAATTAAATACTTTTATGTCTAAGGAGAATGAAAATCTCCAAAAAAGTGCAAATGAAGCTGAAAGTATCAAAGCACAATTTGAAAATTATAAAAATGAAACTGAAAAAATTAAAGCTGGATTTGAAACTACTCTCAATGAAATGAAAAATGCTATTGGAACTTTAGAAATGGAGTTAAATGAAAATAAAAAAGAAAATGAAAGGTTGCGTAATAGTCTTAATGAACAAGACAATCTTCAAGAAAAAATTAATTCTCTGACTGAAACTATTCAGAAACATAAAGAAAATCACAGTCAAATTGCTGAGTTTAGTGAAAAAGCTAAAGAACTAAAAATTAAATTACAAAATGACATTGCAGCTAAAGATCAAGAGACTTCAAGATTGAAGGATCTTAACAAAGAACTTATTATTAAAAATATCAATCAAGCTAAAGAACTTCAGGAAATAAAAAATGAAATTTCATTGCTTAAAGAAAAGGTAAATTTCTTTGTTTTTTTTTTGTTTTTTGTTCTTATCATTTTAATATGCGCAAATAGTAATAATAAATGTCCGTTTTTCAGGATAATACTTCTAAAAATTCTGAAAAAGAATTAGCAGAAGCTAGCAGACGTTTTAATGTACGGTTGTTTAAAAAGCACCGTTTGTGTTAAATTAAATAACGAATTTAATAATTTTTTTTAGGAAGTTGTCAAAATTAATGAAAATATTGTTGATGCTGTTAAGAAAGCAGAAGAAAATTGTCAGAAGGCTATTGCCAAGACAGAAGCAGAAGCCGAAGCTTCATTGAAGTGTATTTTTGACACTACATTTGATGTATTGTCTAAACACAACAAATCCATTTCAAAAACCCCAAAATCTTTTGAGCCTACATCATACAAAAATTGGTTGGTGAAATCAATTGAGTCTATTCATCCACCCAAAAAAGATGTTGTTGAAAAGATTGTAATTAAAGAAGTTCCATCTTCAAATGTTTCCAATGCTGAAGAGCTTGAAAAAACAAATGAAATTTATAAATCTACTTTACTAAAACTTGTAAGTCTAAAGAATTTGACTAATTTCAGTAACATTTTTATATATTTTAGGAGAAAAAATTAATTGATATTGAAAGAGATATTATTAATTTTGAACAACATCAGGAGGAGACAAAGAAAAAAAATGAATATTCATCCCAAAAGGTATAGAAACGAGCAAGATTAAACAAAAATATATATATATATATTTCTTCTAATATTTTTTATTATCATAATTAATATTTTGAGCTTTACTAACAAATTTTTTTAATTCATTTCTAGTTTATTCGCTTTCAGCATTCTAAACCCTGTACAAAGGCTAATGATTGCAAGTTATCTAAAAGTGAGGAGTCTGATTATTCTGTAGTTGATGTAAAGAAAAATATTGTACAACAAAAAAGTCAAGAAATTATTAACGGAGATGAGTGGGAAGTCGTTGAATAAATTATTGCTCTACTATTTCTTTCAATTCATGTAATAATATCAATCAGAGAATGCTTTTTAGATTTTTATTTTCTTTTTTATAAATTTCTTTGTATAACGGTGCGTGTTAACATTGACCGGTATTATTATTATTATTATGAAAAGTTACTCTTATTCCGGGTAAATATTCTTATTTATAAAATCATGATACAATTCATTAATCGAATGTTTTCATGTGACAATGTTACTGCTTTGTGTTAATAAAAAAATACTATTATTTTCTTTTGGTAATTTCAAGTTGTTATTTTTTTTACTTTTAAAAGTGTAAAATATTGTCAATATTCATTTTGTTGATTGAGATTCTTTCATGCTACTAGTTTTCAATTTGAGTAACCTTTAATTTTAAAATTGATATATATCATATCCTCACAAATTAAATGTTTAAAAAAAAGAAACAATAAAGTTTTTCTAAAAAGACATTTTCTAAAAAACATATATTATAATACAATTATATTTTACAAAAATCAGAAATATTTAAAATAAAAGTGATAATTAATAATGATTTAGAGATTACACATATATTTAACAAAGAGAATTAATTGAAGAATGAAATAATTATAAAATACTAGTACAATTGGAAGATTCTAGTGACAAATTTACGATATATTGTTTTAGAAAGTTGTGAATTTTTGTGGAATGTGGGTTATTTATAAATTTATATATTATTATGGCCAAAAAAATTTCTCAGAACGAATAAAAAACTACTGTTGGGAGGAAATCTACTTCTTTTCCATTTTTAACGTGCCATTAGTTTTCAACAATTATTTTATTGGTTTTGGCGTTAACTAGAACATTCTAAACTATTTAAAATGGCTCCAACAGATGAATCTTTAAATAACAAAGATATTACAATAATTGATGTTTGGAAACACAATCTTCTTGAGGAAGGTGCTAAAATATGTCAAATTATTAAAGATTACAACTATGTTGGTATGGACACAGAATTTCCAGGAGTTGTAGCAACTCCAGTTGGACCATTTAAAAAAAAAGAAGATTTTAATTACCAACAAGTTTCTTGTAATGTTAATATGCTAAAACTTATCCAAGTTGGTTTAACATTTATGAATTTTAAGGGAGAACTTCCTCCTGGTAATCCTGTTTTTCAATTTAACTTTGTTTTTGATCTACAAGATGATATGTATTCTACAGAATCTATTGATCTTCTTAACAACTGTGGGATTAATTTTTCTAAACACAAGGTAAATTAGAAGATTTTGTTACAAGAATTGCAATTTAATTATTAGGTGAACGGTATATCTATGCATGAGTTTGGAGAGTTGCTCACTACTTGTGGATTGCTAACAGATAGAAATATTAAGTGGCTTACATTCTCTTCTGGATATGATTTTGGTTATCTTTTTCGTGCTGTACTTACACGTCATTTACCATCAGATGAAAAGGAGTTTTTTAAATTATTACATGGGCTTTTTCCTACAATAATTGATATTAAATGCCTTCTCATGCAACCTGGTCCTATGAGTGTTAATCTTCGAGGAGGACTTCAAGAGATAGCAGCAATGCTACATATTGAAAGATATGGGTTACAACATCAAGCGGGTTCTGATTCCCTTTTAACGGGAAATGCTTATTTTGCTTTAAGAAGAAAATTTTTTAGTAATAATTGGGACGAAATATTTGAAACAATTAATGGTGAATTATACGGATTAGGTAATACCCTTTCAAATGAAAGTTCTAATGCTGAATCACATAGATCAACTCCTGAATGTGGTTATCGGTAAATTAAGTTGATTCATGTGAATACACTTTTATCCTACGCAAATATTATGCTTAAGGCGTATTTTTTATAGGCATGTGTTAAATAATTTACGAGTTTACTTCTTGATTGATAATAATTTTTTTCACTTACAAAACTTTATTTCACATTTAAATATTTTGAATTTGAAATAGTATTTATTTTAAAAATATTTTTATTACAATAAATTATTTAAAACTTTTATTTTGTTAATATTACTCTAAAAAACATTTTATTGAAATATAATATATATAAAATATTTTACATAAAATTTGACTTTTAAGTTAAGTTTACCAACATTTTAAGTAACTGGATTAAAGTATCAATTGATTTTTAGTGGTGATATTTTACAGAAAAATACATAACATAGTTATTATTTTTAAATAACAAATTGTATAATAGTTATCATAATTTTATAAAACTAAATTACATTTAATTGACATAAATTTATTTGATCCATATACACATATCGAAATCCTAGACAATTTTTGATTTTAATCATAATTTACACATTAGATGAAAAAAAATTTAATTTTTTTTAAGCCTTTTATTTTATCATTTTTTTCTAAATATTAAATAAAATTCTTTTCTATTATAAAAAGATATTAATTTTAGTATCAATGTACCTTCTTATAATGTATTTATAATTATAAAAATCGTATAATTTTTAATATTAATTTATTATCTTATATTTAAAATTAATATAACTATTCCCTTTTTAAAAATAATTTTAGTTAGATGGTATTTATCTTTAAAAAAAAGTTCAATTTTATTTTAAAATAATATACTTTTTTAAATTATAAATGCATTAAGCCTATTAATATTTTTATATAAAAAATAAAAAACTTTAAAATATATTTATAAATACATTTAAAAATTATTTAACAAATATAAAAAAATAAACAATTTCTTAAACTTTTAATATTAAAAAAAAATAAAGCAAAAGTATATGAAAAAAAAGTAGTAAAGTAATTTGCTTGCTAAAAAATGAAACAAACTTAATTGATTGATTTTATAATTATAAATTGATAATTATACAAACTGCATGATTTCAAGCAATTATAACTTGCCATTAATTACAATATAAAAGTTGTACGAACTTATCAAAGACGTACTAAATAAAATTTATTCAATAACTAGTACATTTCTCAGAACGAATAAAGAGAGTCCTGTTGGAAATAAATCTACTTGCTTCTATATACAAAGTGCCAGTTGCTTTCAATTTGTATAAACAACTGCGTTTCTCTACAAAAACTAACATTTTTTTAATATCATTGTACTTATATTAATTACTAACTTTTATCTACTAACCTATCCTAAATTTCTAAAAATGACCTCAGCAAGAGAAGCCGTAAAGAATAAAAATATTACAATAATTGATGTTTGGAGACACAACCTTCTTGAAGAAGGTGCTAAAATTTGTCGGATTATTAAAGATTATAATTATGTGGGCATGGATACAGAATTTCCTGGAGTTGTAGCAACGCCAGTTGGTCCATTTAGAAAAAAAGAAGATTTTAATTATCAACAAGTTTCATGTAATGTTAATATGCTAAAACTTATCCAAGTTGGTCTAACATTTATGAATTTTAAAGGAGAACTTCCTCCTGGAAATCCTGTTTTTCAATTTAATTTTGTTTTTGATCTACAAGATGATATGTATTCTACAGAATCTATTGATCTTCTTAATAATTGTGGGATTAATTTTTCTAAACACAAGGTAAATTAGAAATGCTACTATATATAATGTTTGTATTATAATTTGTAGGTGAACGGTATATCTATGCATGAATTTGGTGAACTACTTACAACATGTGGGTTGTTAACGGATAGAAATATTAATTGGCTTACGTTTTCTTCTGGTTATGACTTTGGTTATCTTATCCGTGCAGTTCTTACGCGTCAATTACCATCCGATGAAAAAGAATTTTTCAAACTTTTACGCAGACTTTTTCCTACAATAATTGATATCAAATGTCTTCTTATGCAACCTGGTCCAATGAGTGTTAATCTTCGAGGAGGATTACAAGAGGTAGCAGCAATGCTTCATATTGAACGTTATGGGGCACAACATCAAGCAGGTTCTGATTCTCTTTTGACGGGAAATGCTTATTTTGCTTTAAGAGAGAAATTCTTTAGTGATAATTGGGAAGAAATATTTGAAACAATTAATGGTGAATTATATGGATTAGGTAATACTCTTTCAAATGAAAATTCTAGTACTGGACCGTATAGGCCAACACCTGAAAATGGGAAAAGAAATGGAGAAGTTTATTTTAATTCACCTTTTCATAGTAACAAAAGGGATTCGCCTGCTTATTACTAAATGATTTTAAAAAAATTTTTTATCTAGAATTTTTATTTATTGAGAATATCTAGATGATGTGTAATATTGAGAGTATTTTAAAGATTTCTGATTTGGTAACACTATTTACTACAGAAATTTATTGTATAGAAACCTTGTAATTTTATAATAGTTTTAATGTTGCATTCAACTGATCACTACTTTGGACTTTTTTAAGTTTAAATTTTCTAATAAATTTGTTTTTCATATAATTAAAGTATAATCTATTGTATTTTTTTTAATATTTTAGAGATAACTTAATAAATTATATTTTAAATATCTTTTTCAAAATTAATTTTTATAATATTATTTTAAATTTGGAATGAATAAACAAAAATTAAGATTATTGCTTTATGTTTTGTTTATGTTATATAATCTAGATATCTAAGATTTAATTGTTTTTATTAATTTTTTTCTCTAAACATTATAAAAATATATAAAAATAAAATTAAAATAACAACAAATATTCATTGTCAAAACAATTTAGTTTTATTCAAAACAAATGCTCGTTTTTTTATATGGCATTTCCCATTCTATTTAAAATCTTACATAAGTAATGTTTAATAACCATTTTAAAGATTTAAATTTATTTTGCCTTATAAAAAAAATAAAGAAAAAATGTTTCATTAATATTAAAATTTAAGAAAACACAATCATTATTTTGGATGAATTTAATTTTATTTTTAAAGTTTTAATTAACAAGTAATGTTTTTATCTTCTATAAAAAAAACATTACTTTGTTTTTCTTCTATGCTTTTATTTCTACTTTTTTATTTTAAATAGTGTTTTTTTAACATATCTAAGAATAAAAAAAATATATATATAATATTATATATGCCTTTTAGAGTCATTTCAATAAACTTTATTAATAAGGATTACTAATATTTTTTAACAAATAATTTTTTATATAACATGAATGATGAAAAAAGTAATATTGATGATAGTGAAAATCTAATGTCACAATCTAAGTATCCAAATATAGTATTGACGACAAAACGAAATTGTACTAACACTTTTTCTCTATGCATTTTTGTAACTTTTTTTGTAGGATGGTTAGTTGTTGGATACCAAGGTAAATACTTTATTAATTATATATATTTATATATATTTTTTTAGCTTTTACAACAAATAATTTAAAAAGAGTTATTTTTCCATCAGATTCTGCAGGTAGAATTTGTGGAATAAAACAAGAAGGTGTATATGATTTGTCAGAGAAACCTTATTTATTATTTTTTGATCTTACAAAATGTGTTTCATGGACATCATTTATGTCTGGTTGCCCAACAAAACAAGTATGTGTTAAAGAATGTCCACAAAAATATTTTACCTACCTTCAATTACGTTCAATATTTTCTGATGTAACATTTTATAAAAAAATGAAAAAAGAAATAATTTGTACAGATGATAATATAAAATCTAATATTAAAAGTTTTGAAGATTTAAAAAGATATGTTCGATTTGGTGAATGTATTGCATATACAGTTAAAAGTTCTCCTTTATTAGGTCGTTGTTTACCATCAATAGCAACAAATTTGTTAACATCAACAAATAATAGTAAAAAACAAAATTTATTATTAAATGATATAATTGAAGAAACAGGAAAAGATATAGAAATACCAGAGGATGAAAAATTTATAAAAAATGTTTCAAGTATTTATAAAAATATAAAATATAAAAAAGGATTTATTGGAAGTATAATTGAGGATATATATTTAGCAAAATGGAAAATATTAATATTTTTAATTTTTTCGGCAATTGTTTGTCTTATATATGTTAATGCACTACGTATATTAGGTGAAATAATTATTTGGGGTACTTTGAGTATAATATTTATTAGTTTAATTCTTGGTGTAGCATTTTGTTGGCATCAATATAAAATTTTATTAGATGAAGAAGAAATATTTAATGAACATCATATGAATCCTAACATGCGATCTTATTTTTACATGCCTAATACATGGAAATATATGGGATGCTGTATTTCTATTATATTTATAATATTTTGTATTTTATTTCTTTTAGTTAGAAGTCGAATTAAGATTGCATTATTAATTATAAAGGAAACAAACAAAGCTATTTGTAAAATGCCTAATTTGCTATTATTTCCATTTATTCCTTTTTCCTTGAATATATTATGTTTTTTAGTTTTTGGAACTTTATCTATTTGGATAAGTACTTCTGGAAAGGAAAATTGTTTTCGATTTATAAATAATAATTCAAAATCATTTTCTTTTAATTTAAATGAAACATGTGATTGTGATAATGTTGGTACATCAATAGATAAATATTGCCATTTTTTTAATATAACAAAAGATGAAAAAATTATTAGAACAATGCAATTTTATAATCTTTTTGCTTATTTTTGGAGTACTTGTTTTATTTCTGGATTCCATAATACAGTTATAGCAGGTGCTATAGGTTCATATTACTGGACATATAATAAAAAAAAGAATATACCTAAAAATGCTGTTAGTAGTTCTATACAAAGAACATTAAGATACCATTTAGGATCAATTGCTTTAGGGTCATTAATTATTTCTTTGGTAAAATTTATTAGAGCAATACTTCAATATCTTTACAATAATTTTAAAGGATCAAAATATAAAATTATTAAAAGTTTATATTGTCTTCTTTCATGTTGGTTTTGGATTTTAGAAAATTTTCTTAAATTTTTAACTAAAAATTCTTATATAATTGTAAGTTTAACAAAATTTTTAAAATAAAAATTATATTTTCTAGATAGCAATACATGGAACACCTTTTTGGACTTCAGCTAAGAAGGCAATATCATTAGTATCACAAAATATTATTCGTGTGATAGTTGTAAATAGAGTTTCATCAATATTATTGTTTATTGGAAAACTTTTTATTACAATATTTTTTGCTTTTATATCTTATAAATTCTTTTCAAATAATTTGTTTGATGAAGAAACATTTGATAATAATTTTAACAATTATCTTACACCAGTAATAATTGTTACTATGGGAACATATTATATTGCAGATTTATTTTTTGATGTTTATGAATTTGGTATTGCTACAACATTTTTATGTTTCTTAGATGATTGTGAAAGAAATGATGGATCATCAGAGAAACCATATTATATGAATAGGGCAAAAAAAGCAGGAAATACAGAGAAGACTTCTAATAAAAAAACAACTAATTCTAAAAAAAATTAAACATTTTTTTTTAGTTATATTTTTTTAATATATGAAAATAATATATAAGTAAAAATATACTTTTGTAAATTATAAACAAAGAAAAATGATATAAAAAAATTTATTCTCTCTGAGATATTTGTTTGGAAAATTGTGTTTTAACGGTTTGTTTTTATTTTCTAACAAAAAAATTAATAAATAAAGTTAGATTTTTAAATTAACATAAATTAATAAACAAAAATGACTATAACAGTATTAATGGTTGCTGAAAAACCAAGTTTAGCTAAGACTATTTCTAGAATTCTTTCTAATAATACAGCGAGGTGCGTCAAAAATAATGAAAAGAATCCACCACAATTTCATTTTAAAGGAATATTTAAAAACAATTCAGCTAATTTCATTATGACATCAACTTATGGACATATAAAAGAAATTACTTTTGAAAAAGAATATGTTGATTGGAGAATAGACGATTATAAACTTTTTGATTGTCCCTTAGTAAAGTTAAATGTTGATAAATCGTTTAGAATTGACAAGGTTGGAGTTATTTTTTAGTAATTTATATTTTTTTTTAGTACTTTTCAAGAATTTTTAATGATTGTGATTACTTAGTACTATGGTTAGTTTTTTTTTTGTTTTTATATAAAATATTGTTTACTATAAAAAATTGTCACTTGTGTTTTTAATTTTTTAAAAATTATGTGATCTAAATTTCTATAAAAAATTTATTTGTAACATAGTAAAAATATTTTATTTAGGTTAGATAATGATAGAGAAGGTGAAAATATTTGTTTTGAAGTTATAAATGCATGCAAACCTTCATTTAAAAAACAAAATTTTAATGATTATATTTATCGGGCACGATTTTCTGCATTAACGGAAGAACATATAAAAAATTCTATGAATAATTTAACAAAACCAAATAAGAATGAAAGTGATTCTGTTGATGCTTTACATGAACTTGATTTAAGAATTGGATGCTCTTTTACAAGATTTCAAACAAAATATATAAAAAAACATATTTCACAGGGTCATATGATAAAATGTCTTTCTTTTGGTCCCTGTCAAACTCCAACATTAAATTTTTGTGTTCAAAGATATAAAGATATTCAAAATCACTCACCAAAACCTTACTGGAGAATTAAATTAACTTTACGTGATAACAATTTAAATGTTGAATTTAATCCAAGATGGATGGGAGACAATTGTTTTGACAATGAAATTTTTAAAGAAAAAATTAAATTTTTACGAAAAAATAAATCTGCTCAAGTTGTTGAAGTGGAAAGAAAAAATGTTTTAAAAAATCCTCCAAAAGCATTAAATACAGTCGAATTGTTAAAAATATGTTCTAAAAATTTATCTATTTCTCCTAGTGAAATTATGATAATTGCTGAAAATTTATATATACGTGGTTTTATTTCTTATCCAAGAACAGAAACTTCAATGTACCCTGTAGATTTTGATTTTAATGATACTTTAAATAAATTAAAAAATGATAATGAATGGAGAAGTATTGTAAATAATATACTTGAAAAAGGAATTTGTCTATCATCACGTGGAAAAGATAAAGGTGACCATCCGCCTATAACACCAGTAAAAGCATCAAAAGGAGTATTAGAAGGACAAAATAAAGAAGTATATGATGTTATTGTAAGAAATTTTTTAGCATCAATAATGAATCCATGT
Organism: Strongyloides stercoralis; assembly: GCA_029582065.1. Lineage (NCBI taxonomy): Eukaryota > Metazoa > Nematoda > Chromadorea > Rhabditida > Strongyloididae > Strongyloides > Strongyloides stercoralis. The sequence goes on along the minus strand of CM055866.1, from coordinate 11,257,715 downwards.
GAATATGAAACATATTCAATTAAATTATTGTTAGGTGATGAATCATTTATATATTATACAAGACGAATTATTGATTTAGGATATACATCATTTATAAAAAATGATGAAGTATCAGAACCTTTTATGCCATTAGATGTTAAAAAAGATGATTTAATAGATGTTGTTTCAATAAGAAGTGAAAAAAATACAACTAAATCATTAAGTTATTTAACTGAAAGTGAATTAATATCATTAATGGAACAAAATCAGATTGGAACAGATGCTTCTATTGCTGGACATATTTCAAATATAATTGAAAGAAATTTTGTTACGGTAGAAAGAGGAAGAAAACTTGTACCAACACTATTAGGAATAGAATTAATAAATATTTATGAAAAAATTGACCAATGTTTAATTTCTTCTCAAACAAGAGCTGAGACAGAAAAACTTTTATTTGAAATATCTACTGGTACAAAAAGTAAAGATTATGTTGTTTCTATTATCTTGGATAAGTACAAAATTATTTTTAAAAAATTAACTTCAGAATTTTATCGTTATTTATACTTGATTAAAAACGCAATTAACGAAATGCCAAATGGTAAAAATTTTAATGAAAAAAAAACTAGAAAACGTAAAATATCCAATAATTCTTTAACATCTAAAAAAAATGAAAATACTAAAACGATAAAAAGGAAGAGATAAATTTTGACATTAAATTAAAATAAAATTAATAAAAATTTATTAAATATTGATAGTTTATATAACGTTTATGCCATTTACAGATATAAACATGTAATAAGAATTTTAAAAATAATAACTATTTTAAATTAAAATTTTAAAAATATGTGTTATTTTTTTTAAACAGTTAATTAATCAAATGAGTAGTTCAAAACACATTTGTTATTAAACGTAAATAAAATGTTAAAAATACAAGAAATATTTAAAAATATTATTATTTATGTATTAACGATTATATTATTTTATTACACATTTAAATTATATAACAATAAATAATTTACATACTTTTATTAAAGTATAATGAAAAAATATACATATAATTTCAATTTAATTAATGAAATATTAGTTGTAATAAAATTTTTTATATTTGTTATGTTTTTTAATATTCCTACAAGTATTTATTTGAATTATTGCTGAAAAAAGTCCGCAACATTTTTTACTTATTATAAAATAAGCTATGATTATTAAGCCATAGTATTAATTAATTTTTATATTAATATTATCTATAACATATATAAAAAAAGAACTGTTATTTAATCAAATATTTATAATTTACTTTATTTCAATATAATAACATTTTTATTAATAAGAAAATTTCTTTTTGTTATTTATTAAAAAAAAAAAAATTTCATTTAATTTTTGATGTTTAGATTTTAAAAAAAAACTTCGTGACATCAAAATAAATATTTATATTTTATGAAGCCACACTAAACTTTTATTTTAGCAATTTTTTTGTGATATTTCATATATTCTACATTAAATCAAATTTTAATTTTAATTATTTATATTTCTTAATCTTTTAATTAAAAATTTAAAAAAAGTTTATTTTATTATTTGTTTTAAATATCGCAATATTTATAGTCTAAATATTTAATAATAAATTGTATTTTTTTCTTGATTTTACTATAAACTTTTAATTTTTTTTTTTTAAATTGTAAAAGAAAATTTTGTAATTTTTTTTGTACTTTTTCATTTAATTAAAATTTATTTTTTAAAACATCATAGTTTTATTATTTTTTAGTTATTAATAATTAAATAACATGTTTTTATATGTTGCCAAAAAAAAAAGACAGAAAAATGTATTATGAATTTATATTTATTTATATGGTGTAAAATGTACTAAGAAATAGTTTTTTTTTTTTCAAATAAAGAGACAATTTTTAATATGTTCCCTAATGTTCAAAACACAAAACACAAAATAATTAATAATTATTGTAAAATAGACAACTTTATTCATTGAAAAATTCTTGTAAAATGTTTTGAAAAAACTAGATCTTTTAATTATAAAAATTAAAAAACAATTGTTCAATTATTATTTTAATTTTAAAATGTACTTCCTGCTAATTAGCAATTTTAAATAGACAAATTTATTTTCAATGACACTATTTCATGTTTAATACATTTAATTATATCGGTAAAAAAACTTTATATATTATCTATAAGTGATAATGTATACAAATGTTATGAAAATTTTTTTGATTAAATTAAATATAAGATTCAAAAGTTTCACAAATAATTTTTTAAAATATACCTATAATTATATAATTTTCATTCAGTTTTAAAAACAAAAAGATTATACATTATTATTAACTATAGCAGTATTATATTTTCTAATGAAAAAAATTATATTCTATAGAATCATTTTTTCTTTACAGAAAAATATTTATTTAAATATAAAAACTTCCAAACTTGATGTTAGATGATTATTTTTTAAGAATTTTATGTAACTGAGTTGTGGGAAAAATATATACTTAGAAAATAAAGTCAAACAACAGTATAAAAATATGGGAAATAATATTAATAATAAAAATAGAAATTTGAATTATAAATATATAATAGTGAAAATACTTAAGTTTGTTATATTTTTTATTTTTAACCTTATAACTATTGTTTAAAAAAAGTTTGTTTTTTTATATAGATATACCTTTTTTATTAAAAATATTAAAAATAGATTTAATCTAAATTTAAAAAAAAATGTAAACCTTTTTAAAAAAAAACATTATATAATGTAAACTTTTTTTAAATCAAAATAATTAAATGCTTATAATATTTAAAATCTATTATATATATTGTTTTGATTAATATTTTATAAACTTTTTATAATAATAACATATTTTAAAATAGTTTTTTTTGTAAAAATTTTATGAATTAATAAAAAAAATTTTTTTTAATGTACCAAATATTTTTTATAAAACCATTTTTAGAATGTTATCATTTTGTATTAAAAAATATAATAAACAATTTTTGTTAATTCTTGTATTTTTCTTAAATATATAATCAAGCATTCAATATATGCTGCTAAAAAAAACCTTAGATTAAATAAAAATAAAAGGAAATATTTTTTTTTTATAATAAAAAAATAAATATTATAAATAAAAAAAATAATAATTATAAAGAATATTTTTTTATATTTAATTGTAATATGCATTTTCCTCAAATTTTTTATATATTAAATATAAATAAAAGAGAAATATAAAGTATTTTTGTATTTAACTTACTGTTTTGTATATACATTATTTTTGTTTTTTTTTTTTTGTTAAAAGCAATTTTCCATTAATATTTTAAATAAAACTTTTCCTAGTTAATGTCAAAATTATAATTATTTTTTCGATTTCTGTTTAATTTTTTTTTTACTAATGCATTATAATAATGGTAAAATCTATTTATCGTTCAAAGTAAATTAATACTTTCATTGAAGTATTTACTAAAATACTATTTAAAAGTACATTATCTAATTATATTATGTTTTGTATTTATAAATAATTAATTTTATTTAAAAATTTTTTTTTGATTATGTTTGAGAGATAAACAAATTGTATATCTCATTACAATTGTATAAATTTAGTAATTTTCAATATTTTCTTAAATCAGTTATGTTGTTTGCTTAAATATAAGATTTTTTTGAAACAATATTCTTTAAAAAAAACTTTGTATATAAAAAAAAATATAGTCAATAATTTGTATTGTTTTATTTTAAAATTTAAAATATAATTAGAAAAATTTTTTCTTTTATAATTACATAAATCTTCATAATGAATTTGTATACAATTTATAAACTTTTAATGAAACATAAAATTTTAAGATTTTTTAAATGGTTAATCGAATGTAATCATACATTTATAAAAGTGCATTTTATTATTTTTCATTATATTATGGTTGAAACCTCAAAGAAAGTATTTTTTTTTTGCCCTTTTGTTAAACTATTTTTTATATTATGTCATTAAACAATGTTAAATAAGAATTCATCAATTAAAAACATTAATATGTCATGCAAAATTTATTTTTTAAAAATCGAGTAGGGTAAACTTAATAACAAGTATAGGCGTGGTTAAATTTATAAACTTTTTTTCACTTATATTTTTTAGATATATATTTTAATTTTTAAAACATAATTTATATTAATAATTATAAAATTATTTCGCATACTACAATATTTTAAAAATAAACTATGATGGGATTTCTTGATATTATTATTATGGTAGTTTATAGTTTTATGACATTACTTGGTGCAATTGGTAATATTGGAGTATTGATGGTTATTTTTATTGATAAAAAATTTCATGAACCTACTAATATGATGATAATGAATTTAGCAATTGCAGATTTATTTTTTGTTCTTATTTGTATTCCACCAACAAGTTTAAATTTAATTGGAAATTATGGGCTTCCTAATATATTTTGTCGAATTCAAATGTTTTTTTCATATTTTAGTGTTTTTGTTTCAGCATATACATTAGTACTTCTAGCTCTTGATAGATTTTTAGCAGTAGTTATACCAAGGTGTGTTCATTATTATAAAACTGTTAAGAACTCAATGTTAGCTTGTCTATCAACATGGTTATTGAGTGCTGCTATTTGTATTATAATTCTTCCAACAGCATCTTTATATTATTCGCATGATGAAACATTTGACAATTATACATCTATCCATTGTATAGATAATCCAAAATTAGCAAATTTAACGGAAACAAAAAAAAATGTTCTTATATTTTATTTTAATTTTATAATATTTTCTTATATATTACCATTAACTGTAATAACATTTTTATATACTATAATGTTATATACATTAAGTAAACAATCAAATAAATCTTCAAGATCAGTTGTTAATAAACAATGGAGAAAAAAAATTACAAAAACAGTATGGTTAATTATTGCTACATTTGCAATATGTTGGTTTCCTCAAAATATAAGATTTTTTTCAATTGCATATTATTACCCATCAAATGCACCATTTGAAGAAAATTTTTCCTCGGATGATTATAGAATTATACTATTAATTTTTCAAACAATGGCATATGCTAATTCATGTATTAATCCATTATTATATTGTTTAATGTTAAAAAGAAATAGAGATTCATTAAGACAATTTTGGGGATTTATAAATAAATATATTTGTTGTAGACCAGTAATAAAAAATAATACAGAAATGCAAATAGAAAATGATAAATCATCATATAACGGGACAATGGTTTTGACAAAAAGGAAGTATTCAGTACCTAAATCTAATTATTTTTTAGGTTTAGAAAAGGAAAAAGATTCGCAGTTGACTACTTTTACTTTAAAATCAAAAAGTAATATGGAATTAAAAACACAATTTGTTTAAAATATTTTAATAAGAATTACTTTTTAATTTATAAAATAAAATTTTTATAATATTTTTAAAAAAAATAGCAAGACATCATAATATGTATGTTTTTTTTTATTTTTATTTAAAAATACTTATTATTTACTTAAATAAAATATTTATTAATAGAATAATAGTACTAATCTTTTTTTTTTTAAATACAGGTATAAATAATTTTTTTTGTATAAATAAAAAATTATTATAAATCAATTTGTAGTCTATTTAAAATATTTTGTAGTCAACATTTTTAAAAAATATTTCTACCATATTTTTTTTTCTAATTTATTTTAATTTCAATTATTATATTTGTTTTTTGGTTGATGAATTATTATTTTGTTAATAACATTCATTTATTTATTACATGCTGTTATATAAATATATATAAGATATAAATTTTGCTACAATGAATTAAAAAGGAACAATTAAAATATTATTGTAAGTTTAAGTTATTAAAAGCATATTTGATTTATAAATTGTACATTTAAACTTCAATCTATAAAATCAAATGTAAAGAAAAATTTTCATTGTTGATTAATCTTTATTATTATTCCTTTCATTATGTTAGTTATTTTATAAAGGTAATATTATTTCTTATATTCATAGAATAATTTAATAAAATTTCACTCATCAAAAATTCACATTTTAATTTATTTTTATTTTTATTTCTATATAATACTATAATGGATATAAAAAAATTTTTATTAAAAAAAATTTTATTATTTGTAATTTTAAAAATTATAATTACAAAAGTATATACTTGTTCATCCTCAGGAGTAAGTATTCAACCAAATTCTAATAATATTTATCAAAATGAAGCATCTATATTATCTTCAAATAATTATTTAAGTTCTCCCATTATTAAAAATAATTTAACAAAACAATCGTCATATTCAACATTTGAAAATAAAACAATAAATAATTCATTATCATTATCACCAACAAATATGACAACAAAAGGTATACAATTTAAAAATTTAGCTTCTAAAACAGTACAATCATTAAGTCCAGAAAAAAATGATTTTTTTGGGTCAATAAAAAATATGTGGGATGAAGGATGGCAAAAAATTGATGATTTTCTAGGAGGAAAAAATAATATTAAATATGTTAAAAAACTTATACCAAATTCAAAAAAATTATATTTGACAAATGTTACATATCATTTAATAATTCATCCACCATCAGCATGGACGTATTGTGAACCATATTGTGGTGTAGAAGATCAAGGAGTTGATGTTGAATCTGTTAATGATACAATTAATGCTGATGTTATAGAATCTGTTAGTTTTTTTATTTTATTTATATTAATTACATATTATTTTTTAGATTAATGATGTTTTTTTATCATTTTTACATTTACAACCCCCAAATAAAAATAATATAAAAATATATTTTCAACCACAAAATATTCTTGGTCAAGGATTTGGTGATTTTTATGATAGAAAAGGACAAAAATATATAATTTCTCGAGGATCTGTTAATGGTATTCTTACTAGAGGGAAATTAAATCAACAAAAATATACCCAATCTTTATTAATATCATTTTTAACAAAATATCAAATGAAAGAAATAAAATGGGAAAATTTGGGATATGTAATTATAGAAAGAATAAAAAAGTTACAAAAAGGTTTACAATTAGTTGAACGAATAAAAACAACAGTAGAATTGATATAAAATGAAACTTTTAATTTATTTAATTATTAATTTTTAATATTTTTTTTATATTACCAATATGTTTTTAAATTATTTTAATAAATTTTATTTATTTACTAAATTTTTATTTATACAAATTCATTTATAATTCATTTATGATAATTAAAAAATTAAAAAATAAATATTCTCACATAAATAAATTCAATTGTTATAAAAATATATAAAACTACTGTACTATATAATTTTTTTTATTTTTCCATTTATTTATAATATTTTAAAAAATAACAAATTCAGAAAACAAATACAAAATTTTAAAAAAATCATTAATTATTAAATTAAAAAAAAATTTACGTGTGAAAAGAGGAATAGTATAGTCTACAATAAATAAAAAGTCTAGTCATATTTATAAATATATTTTTTTTGTTAACATTTGTATTCATTGATTAACAGAAACAAATGTTTAAAATAAAAATAAAAATAAAATAATGAAAGAATTATAATTTAATTAGAAAATTTTTTATCTAACATTTAATATAAGTGTTTCTGTTTTAAATCTAGTAAAAATTAAATAACTCTTAATGTTTTAAAATAGATATTATAAAGTTGATAAATAATCTGCTAATTTTTACTTATTTAATTGTATGATAAATTTACCTAATTATTATCTGATTCACCAAATTTATTTTTTAAAAAATCAAAATAAATGTTTAACAATAAAATACGCAGTTTTTTTTATCAATATATTTGTACTTATAAATATGTACAAATTTTATTTTAATATAGTATACCTTTTAAAAATAAAAATATTTTATCTATTTTTATTTATTAATTTTTAAGCATAATATAAATGTATTGTTTATGATTTTAATTTTTTTTTTAAATATGTGAGTAGTTTTGTTCAACTATTTTTAAATATAATTTACAACACAATTAACAACTAAATACTCAAAAAAATAAAAAGTATATTTATGATCTTATCATAACAATATTTTATAAATAGCAGTTTTATTTATTTACTAAACATATAATAAGAACAAAGCCTATCTAAAATTAAAAAAACAAAAATATAACAATTAACATCATTTTTTATTGGCATTATTTTCTTCATTTAAATTCTTTAAATGATCATAAAATCTAGTCCATTTTTCAGATGTTATCCAAAGTTTTTTCCTTAAAGTTGCATCATTACAATCCTCTGGCCATGCTTGCTCTTTTCGTTCACGATCTAAAAATAATCCACTTTGATTTTCTAAATTTGAATCACCAATAGCATATAAAATTGGTCTAATTCCTTTCTCAGGACGTCTTTCACCCATTAAGAATGATAAAGGTTTTAACATCCAACGTGATAAAAAGAAACGTTCACCTTCATAATTAGAAGCAAGTTTTGTTTTACACCTTCCAGGATCTGCCATAAATACAGAAATATTTGTTTTTTTCAATCTTTCTGCTAACTCTTTAACAAATAAAGCTTCAGCTAATTTTGATTCTTTATAAACTTTAAAACCATCAAATTTCTCTACTTCATTATTTAAATCATCAAAATTTACTTTACAATTTTTTTGAATTAAATTTGTATTTACAAATACAATACGTACTTTGTTTTTTTGTTTCAAAAATTTATCAATTAACAATCCTGTCAATAAAAATGTACCCATGTGATTGGTAGCCAATGTTTTTTCAATTCCTAATTTATTAACACTTCTATCTTTTTCCATTACAGCAGCATTGTTAACAAGACCATCAATAGAATCAATTGATTGTGCTCCTGTAGAAAGTTTGCTTACAAATCTTTCAACACTATCAAAATCCTCAAGATCTAGGCGACGACAATAAATTTGCTTATTTTTTGTTGCTAGAACAATATCACGTCGGACACTTATACACTTATTGCGATCACGACATGCCATAATAACACGAGCTCGACGTTTCGCGAGTTCTTCAGTTGTTAGTTTACCCAACCCAGATGTTGCTCCAGTAACGATATAAGTTTTGCCCTCGAGATCACCATCTAATTCATATTTTTCACCAGATTGAGTTATATCTATTATATTATAAATTCCATAACCAGCTCCAAAAATAGAGAAAGCCAATGCCCATGGAGATGTTAATCCAGCTTTAATTCTTGAAAGAGTAGACATCTTCTAAATTTAATCGTAATTATTATTAAAGTAAAGGAAAACTTTTATTTTAAAAACTCTTAGTGAGATTTTATGCCAAGATAATAAAAATTAAACAACCTAACTAATACTTTATTAAATATTTTATAAAATATAAAATAAACAAATATAGCTTTCCTTATAGCTAAATTGATATATTTAAATATCTAATAATAAATAATTTTTTTAAAATAGTAAACAAATATGCTATAAGTTATAGCATTTAAAATATAAAATCTTCTATTAAATAAATTAAATTTTGTATTAGTTATAGTTACATTGTTTAAATATATATAAGAAATACAATGAACAACTAAATTAAACTAATTTCTTGACTTCAAAGAATTTTTTTAAATGTCTCATTTGCCAGGCACCAACAGCCAAAAGAACAACAGTTTGACCAGCGGCCCACCACAAAACACGTGAATTAGTTGATTCTGAGGTTTGTCTAAATCTTTCCTCCCTGTATCTTTGATAATTTTGTTCTTTTGTAATTTGTTCAACTTGATCAAGAAGTTGTCTAATTCTTAATTGTAACTCATTCAACTTTTCTTTAGCTGCAATTTGTTCATAATCTTGAGCATGATCACCAACTTGAATATCCAAATGAACTCTCAATTGAGAACCACCAAACCAAGCAGTAGAATTTGATATTAAACAAATAGTATGTTCACCAGGTGTATGTGATGAAAAACTGAATTTCCCTTCAGAAGTATAAAGTTTGGAAAGAATAATCTGAAAAAATTATGTATAAGTTGTGTTTTGAAAAGTTAAGTAAACAAAGAATTAAATATTAATATACAGTAATTACTTTTTAATTGAAATAGATTTTCCTAATAAATAAATATAAAAACTAATAAAAAAAAATGCTAATTTTTGGAAAAATATTACTAAGAAGTGTTATTAAAAATTATAAGTTTGTAAAATTACTTTTAACTAGTATTAATATCTTTATATAATCTTATAAAAACACTATAACTCATTTATCTACCCCCTGTCTAATATATTTCAAGATAAAATGACTGTAAAAATTATAATTAAAATACCTTTTGTTCAGGATCTTTAATTTCAACATGCATACCAATATTTGGGTAGTCACCATATTGTTTAGTATTTGGGTCAAACAATTGTATCTTGTAATTTCCAGTGACAAGAGTTTCATCAGGAATCTCCTCTACAAAACATTTTTTTTCAGTTTCAGCTATATGAAAATATAAACCCAAAGAAATTGAGGAATATATAATTAGTAAAAGTAGAGACAATAAATTTTTCATTCCTTTTAATTAAAATCTAGAAAATTTATTTATGTAAAGAGAGAATAAAATAAATATCAAAATAACACACGTGTATGAAGATAAAACGAAACGTTGGGAAAAAAGACCATATTCGTTATAAGAATTTTTATTTGTACAAATATTGGAGTTGTGTTTCTACATTGAATATAAAGTGGCCACAAAACTCTTATTATTTGTCATGTCTGTGTAAATATTTTTTTAATAAATATAAAATTATTTGCTTTATAAATTAATAAATGAAATAATAAAAGGTAATGAAAAAAATTGGATTTAAGTTTAATAAAAAAAAATTTAATTAATTTTTACTATAAAAAAGAAATTATTTTATAAGATTATTTGTTCTAATATCCTCAAATAATGCTTCCAAACGACTGTTTAGTTTGTATATTCTTTCTTCTTCGTCATTTTTTCCTGTTCTACACAACGGTGAATCAGTCCACATTGAAATTGCAAACAAATTTCGACCAACTAAATATGGTAACATTTCATAAAACATTTCCTATAAATTTATTTAGTAGAAAAATACAACAAAAACTTACAACTAAATCTTTATAATTAAATAAAAGTACTTTTGCTTCTTTCTCTATTGAATTTTTTAAATTTTTATAGTAGTATTTAAATATATCATTTTGACATTCCCTTCTTAATTCAGGAGAAATACAAGCAAATAATAAATGTGCTAAATCATCAAATGGAGATGTTTTTCCGGCTAATTGCCAATCTACCACACTTTTTATAATATTTTTATTTTTAGCATCAAATAATACATTTGATGTCCAAAGGTCTCCATGAGATAAAAAACACATATTAGCTAAAAAATTATTAATAAAAAAAATTTGATAAATATTCTTACGTTTATCTTGTAAGCATTTATTTTTTAACTCATCTATATTATTTATTTTTTTAAGATATTTAGTATAAGTTGTTTCAATTAATGATCCTAAAGTATCAGGGTACTTTTTCACATATTTTTTTTTAGCATTTAAAACATAATCATTAAAAGATAAAGGCAATTTTTTCCATTCTTCATAAGAAGATCCTGGATCATTTAAATTTTCAAGAAATGACAATGAATGTAATTGAATAATAAAATCAACAAGATTATATAATTGAGTCTTATTAAAACCTTCAACAATATCAACTAAAACTACATCTATTATCTCTTCCATAATAATACATTGAATTTCATTATTATTTGTATCTAAATTTAAGTAGAAAATTTTAGGAATTTTTAAATTATGATTTTTTTTATCTAAAAGTGAATAAAATCGTCCCTCAGTTTCAGTTAATAGTTTGATTGTACCAATCCCCTGTATAGCAGCATACTTATCTTCAATAAGTCCAGCAGATTTCCATGCAATTACTGCGTTTGTATAATTAGGAATCTTTAAATATTATGTTAAGATTTTTTAAAAAAAATGTAGTCATACCTTAACAAGAATTGTATTTGGAGGTGTTACGTTAAAATTATCATAAGTATTTTCATATTTAATAATAATTCTTATTAAATAAGACATAAAACCCATTGAAGTAACAGGTTCCACTTTGGCTGACAACCATTTGTGTTCAGGAAATTTTAAAAGCATTTTTTTTTCTACCCAACCAATGTCTAATTGACATCCATCAAATAATTTTTCTAATCTCCAACTCATTGTATAAGTAATTAGATATTATACTTTTAATTTTATATTTTAATAAAAAAAAATATTATAAAAATATTTGTTTTATAATTTATACAGTATTTTTTACTATAACTAATAAATTTTAATAAGAACATGCTTTTATATTTTACTTATCAAATAACAAATATTTATCATCTAATCATCAAAAGTTATTGGTTCATTCATACTATAAAATTTAAGATAAACATATTATATGTAAACTGTTCCTTGAATTAGAACTATTTTATCATATAATGTTTTTTTTGTATATATCAATTAAACACTTTTTAATATAATTTATCTAATATTTTTTTTTGATAAAGTTAATCATTAAACAATTATTTTTGATGTGATACAAAAAAATATAAAAAAATTTTTTAATTAATTATTACAAATAAAATATCCTTATAAAAGATTTAAAATAATTTAAAATAAAAAAAAAAAATCTTTTTTTTACCTTATAGTTCATCTTTAAAATAAATTTTATCAAATAAAATCTAATTTTTTAAATATTTTCTTTTGTTAAATGTTATCTTTTTTTTGTTCTATTTTTTTATAATTTTTATTCTTGTGAAATTTTTTATAAAGAAATAAAAAAATAATTTATCATTATATGGTTGTCAAAATTTTAAAAATAATTACAATGTATTTTATGCAGTAACTGTAATTACTAGTAATATTTGTATGTTTGAAAATAATAATGTCAATTTTAATAATTTTTTTTGTACTTATATATATAAAAGATAAAGTTATTATTTAAGTATAAATTTATTGCTATTTTATTTTCTGAGTATTTAATATTTTTCATGTGATAGCATTAAATTGTATTTTATTATATATGTTTGATTAACAAATTAATAATATTTGAAAAAATTTACAAAAATTAGTCACAAAGCCCACATGATACAATTGTAACATCAGTTTTTGGACGACCACTTGCAGTACCAACAGCTTCAATTTCTTTTACAATATTCATACCTTGTTTAACATTTCCAAATACGACATGTTTACCATCTAAATATTCTGTCTTTTCTGTACATATAAAAAATTGAGATCCATTAGTATCTTTTCCAGCGTTAGCCATTGAAACTGTTCCAGGTATACTATGAGATAAAATAAAATTTTCATCAGCAAATTTTTGCCCATATATACTTTTTCCTCCAGTACCATCACCTTTTGTTATATCACCACCTTGACACATAAATTTTGGTATAATTCTATGAAATTTTGATCCTGCATAACCAAAACCTTTCTCATTAGTACATAAACATTTAAAATTTTCTGCAGTAATAGGAACAATGTCATAACGAAGTTCAATAATTATTTTTCCTACAAATCTATTTCCAATTTTAATATCTAAATATACATGTGGATTTTTTTTAGTAATTTTAGTTTCATTAATATCTTCTTTTGTTTCATTCTCAATTACATCTTCATTTTTATTATTACCAATACCATATTGTAATGCATATTCATCTGTTTGCCATATTGGTCTATTACTATTTTCATTTCCACTTTTTAAGTTAGCAAATTTAACTCGAATAGATTGTCCATACAATTCAGCATTATCCATATTTTCAATTGAAGATAATGCATCAGATCTATCATCATATTCAATAAATCTAAAATATATTAATTTATATAATTTTTTTATATATATTACCCAATATTTCTTTTCTTTCCAGTTTCATTATCGTATGGTATTGTACAGGAGACAATTTCACCAAAAGAAGAAAAAATAATTTTTAAATGTTCTTCATCTATATTTTCAGGTATTCCAGAAATAAAAATTGTTCTATTAGGATTAACGTTATATTTGTTAGACATTTATAATAGATTATATTTTTAATATTATAAAAAAAAAGAATACAAAATAAAGTTTGAGCTATTACATTTTTCCAAATAATAAATAAAACTTTATTATAAGAAATTTATTAAATTTTTAGAAATAATTAAATGAGATTAATAAATAATTAGATTAAGTAATTATATTTTATGGTTTTAAAATTGGAACTATTTTTTTTAACGAACAAAAATATACAATGGTTGCTGTATTAATAATAATTCCAAGTAATAATGTTGCTGATATAGATATAAAGATTGCCATATTACATTCACCATTTTCAAAAACTTTTGATATTTTTTTAGATTTTTTAACTCCATTAAAAGATAATTTTTCATCAGAATTTTCAATAATTAATGTATCATCATCAACATTAAGTGTTGCAGATAAATCAAGCTAAAATATAATTACAAATATATAAAAATTAATATAAAACTTACTTCCATAGTATAATTATCATTTTTTAATGATAAAGGAGAATTTCTTTTTACACGTTTAGTACAATCTGGTGGAGTCAATCCTTCACATTCACCACTTGCTCTTTTACATAATTCAACAACACATTGATAATTTAAAACACTTGTATCAGCAAACTTATAACCAAATGTTTCAGCAACAGCTCTATTATGTGCTTCATCATATGCAACATCAGGTTGAATAATAGGATCAATTGCACATCCATCAATATCAATAAGATCAAATCTTTGTCCTCTACCATCATCAACATAACATGAATGAACTAAAAATCCATGTGTTGGATCATCACATTCCCATACATGGTAAATTTTATCACCTACTTCACCTGTTGCAACTGTTGGTCCATCTAAAGCTTTCCTAATATGATATGTACATGTTGGCATTTTAGCTGTATCTAAAAGTTCTGTTGTACCAAGATTATTCATATCAATTGCATTTGTTATACGGCGAATATTTTTAAAGAAACACATTGCTTTAAATGCTCTATCAGCTTTAGTAACAAAAGTTCCATGAAAAGATACAACAACTGTTAATGAAACCATCATTCCTTCTAATGTTCCAGTAACTCTTTGTTTTTGCATTGTACAATCTCCACTTTGAATCATAAATGAAAATTTATTTTGTTCAGTATTTTGTGCAAAATTTCTAGAACATCTATCATCATTAGCCATACCTTTAACATAAACACGACCATTAAATGGTTTTTTTGTTTTAAAATTAATACTCATCATTGTATCTTCACAATTAACTTCTGGATCTCCAATTAATTCATTGTCCATAAATTCTCCTATAACATGTTGTAGTAAGAGTGGAATAGAAAATAAGTAGTATAATAACATATTTTAAAAAAGAATAAAATGTAAAATGAATAATTAAATGACATCTCCATCCTTATCTATAAACCTTCCTGTCCTCAAAAATCCATATCATTTTGGGTCATCATATATCAAAAATAACACCTTCATTCAAATGTTTGGCACCTATATTGACAGATAATAGGAAATCATAAATTTATTAATGAATTATGCGCATACAGTAACCTTTAATAAATAAAATTAATAAACAAGTCTATAATTACATCTAATCTTAAAATTTTTGTCTTTGAAGTGTATCATTATTATAACAACAAATATTTTATCAATCAAGATTTACCAATAAGATATATATATAAAAATCAACAATTTATTTTTAATCATCCAACGAAAAAATGTATAACAGAAAGGAAGCTGGTGTTCAAAAATAAATAATTTTTTGAACTTAGATTTTAGAAGCAAGTTCTGAAGCACGAATTCTTTCAAATTTAGCTTTTCTTGCTTGAGAACGAGCTGACATAATAGCTCCACCCCAGTGTTTTCTGATTTCTTCTCCACGTCCATTGAAGTTATTGTTAGCTACTTCGACAAGTGATTGAAGTTTAGCATTATCTTCTGGATTAACCTTAGTAAGGGCAATACATGATGTTGTTTTTTTTCCAACAACTTTTCCAAGACGAGATTTATCTTTAACAATAACATATGGTACTGCAAATTTTCTGCAGAGAGCTGGAAGGAAGAGAGCAATTTCAATTGGATCAACATCAAAAGCAATAGCAACAAATGAAGCTTTTTTGGTTTCAACAAGTCTAGTTACATCCTTGATTCCGTAAGCAACAGTATTTGGACGCTTAGTAATAGTTTCTGCTTTTCCGCTAGCTTTCTCTTCAGCACGCTTAGCTAAACGTTCTTTTTTGGCTTGTTTAGTTTCTGGAGCGTATTTGTCAAAAAGTTTGAAAACATTAAGAGCTATAATAATAATTTAATAAATATTTAATGACAATAAAATAAATAACATACCATTATTTTTATCCAAAGTTTGTCTGAATTGATTTATTGGTGGTGGGATCTTCAAACGTTTAGAGAGGACAGCTCTTTGTCTTTGAATACGAATGTATTTTGGCCATTTGACAAAGTGAGTTAAATCTCTTTCTGGAAGGATACTTCCACCTATAATTAAGAAAAAATAATTTAAAAAAACTTTCTAGACAATCTTACCAATATGGAAGGAACGTGGACGCTTTTCGAAGAGTGGATTAACTGGTTTCTTTTGAACCTTTGATTTCATATGAGCTGGAAGGGCAGCTACCTTCTTTTTTACAACTTTTTTAGTGGAAGGCTAAAATAATTAATATTAATAAATGTAATCCAATTTTAAAAAATTAATTTTTAAGCAATAATAATGTAAAACTTACCATAATCAAGATATCCTAGAATATTAACAAAATATTCAAACACAAAAGAATATTCTACCAAAAAATTATTCACAGCTCCGTTTGTGGTCCCGAAGCGAATGGGAAATGAATTTCTTTAAATATATGTACATATCCGACCTGCACATCATAAACATTTTAGTTATAGATTTTATTTTATAATGTATATTTCTATTTTAACATGGCAAAGATGCTTTCATCAAACTTATTAATATTACAAATTAATTTCTATTTCAATTTTTTTTTTTCAAATAATAAAAAAATTTTGAATAGATGTAAATAAATTAATTTTTTACTTTAAAATAAATTTAATAATTAAAAAAATAACATTAATATGTAAATGATAAAGTGTTATAGGTGAATTTTTTTTGTAGTTTTTTTAATGATGTTGTTATAATTAAATTATTTGAAAGTGCAAGTAATTTTTAATTTTTATTTTAAATATTATCCATTTAAAAAACATTTAATATACTAATTTTAAATGCTTTTTTTTAAAGTTTGCAAAATAAGTTTAACTTTAAAATTCTGTCATAATATTAAAAAAAAATTGACATATTATAAATGATACATAAATTTTAATTTGTATATATTTGAAATATAAAAAGTTTTAAAGTTTTAAAAGAAAGTGTTTGAATATAAGTTTTGAACTTTATTGAAATTAAAAAGTGATGTTTTTTATATATTTAGAATAGGTGTTTTTACAGGATATGTTTATTAAAGTCTATTTTTATATTATTTATGTTAAGTTTTTTAAGTTTTAAAAAATACACTTTTGTTGAAATTAAAAAAGTTTATTTATTTAGTTTGAAAAAAACAAGTTTATCACATTTTTTTTTCATTTATTTAATACAACTTTTGATTGTTTAAAGGTATTATTATTCATTGACAAATATTAAAAAGGCCTTAGGAATATATAATTTTATAATAATAGTTATACCATTAAAGTAATTGATTTATGAAAAGAAACTTTTATATATATTTTTTATTTGTTTTTAAAAGTGCATTATTTTATTTTTTAATTATTTTTAGTTTTTATTGCATTTTATAATAAAAAATATTTTTAATTTTTATAAAAAAAAGAAGTCTCATATAAATTTTCTAAATTTATTATTTTTATTTAAAAATATATATAATGCTATTTTTCTTATTTTATATATAAAAAAAAGTTGTACATAAATAATTAAAGGTTAAAAATGTTAAAAAAAACCATATTACAAATTACATAATTATACATTTGGATCATAATGAGGCGAGATATCTCATATTATAAATTGTTAAAAAAGATAAACATTGTTTAAGAATTTTCAATTAAAAACTTTATAACAAAAATTTTAACGTAATATGATAATATGAAAATATAATACTTTCTAACTATGTGGTAAATAGAGGGTAACTGCAAAAAATATCATAAAATTGGAATATAAACTTTTTACAAATACAAAATGCAATGTTATATTAGCTATAAATATTTTTTTACTTTTAAATTATTTCATTTAAAATAGAAAGTTTTTAAATATAAATTTTTTTTTATAGTAACACATTAAAATAATACCAAAAGGGTTACTTTTACTTTCTGAATGACGTTGCATCAATTATTTTTCTTTGTGTATAAATTTTAAATTAATTTTATTTACAGTAAAAAAATGACAAAAATTTCATTTTATCAAAAATATTCACTACAAATTTGAGGCACATGTGAGTTAATTAAAATTAAATAATTATTTATGGTATTAAGATTACTAGTGATAGAAAGTAAAATAATTTATGTTTTCCTCAAATTATCATCCAAAAATATTATTTCTTATTTTGCTTAAAACTTGAATTTAGTTTATTAAGAAATGCAGGACTCATACTAATACAACGAATTTCAGATGTCCTTGGGGATGATTCATTTGTTAATATTCTACAAAAAAAATTATTAAAAATTATTTTTTTTTAAATAAAACATACTTTGTTACAGGTATATATTCTGTATTTTCAAAAGATAATCTTGGTGTTGAATTAGTACAATCTAAATCTACAGTGGAATCTCTATCAAAAGAATTTGCTTTAGTATTAGATTCAGAATATGGAAAAACTGATAATGATTGTGATGCACGATTCATAGATAAACGTAATTGTTGATTTGTCCATTTTTTTGGATCTTCAGGTAACCATTTTTCTTCTGGACCACTATTTCTTGGAGTAATTCTTTTCATTAATTCTTCTCGTTCTTCATCTGAATCACAATCTAAAACACTCGTACATCCTGGTGCAGTATGTATGACTGATGTTGTACCAATTTCTGATTTACAAGATGGATAATATGATGTTTCCATTGAATATTGTATAGCTTGTATTAAATATGGAATACCACGAATAGATTTCATTAAAATTTCAGTTGTATCTGGATCTATAGGATCATGTTTTCTTTGTACTTGTCTATTTGTATTTATTTTTATTAATCTTTTTTTTTTAGGTTTTCTTCTTATATTTTTAAATGATTTTGAAGAATATTTTAAGATAAAATAAAGCATAAAACATAAAAAAGAAATTGCAATTGCTGTTACAGATATAATTATAAATGTTGGATTTGTAATTGTTCCTAAAGTTATTCCTATTAGGAGAATAATTAATGTACCTCCTAAGATAATAGTTATACTTATACTTAACCAACTCATATAAATATTATAGTAATAATAATAATAATAATAATAATGATAATAACAATAATAATAATAGAAGATTTTTATTTAATAATATTGAAATAACGTTAAAGAAAGACGCGTTAAAGTATAAAATTACAATGTTACTGAAAAGCAATGAAAATACTAAAGGGGCGGCGTAAATTTAAAAGGAAATTATGCCTTGCCAACTTTATACATGTGTTTATACAATCTGGTGAAAGTTAATTTTTAAGCACACATTTACTAAACATAAATAACTGTAAAAATATCTTGTGAATTATATATATTTAATATAAAGTAGAAAAAAAATTAAATGAACAATTTAAAAATTATAAAATTTTAAGAATTTTCAAAGTACTTATAAGTTATAAAAATCCAATATATTATAAAAAAAATTAAATATAATTATAAGATAAAATTTTAAAGAAATGAAAAATAAATTTATATAAAATTACGTTAATACAAGAATGTTATTAAAATGTGAAAAACAAGATATTTATTAAATTATATTATAGATGGAACAATAAAAATAATATAAAGTATTACTTACAAATAAAGAATTCGAAAAGATTACTTTTATGTAAGCATATATATTTCCATAACTTCTATTTATTAATTTAATATATTATAGTTTTTATTATTTGATTATATAAAAAAAACTAATTATAACCTGTCTAAAAAAGTTATTAAAAAGTAAAATTAGAAATAATTGAATTTTTATTAATAACTTATATCAAAAGAACAAAAAAAAATTTAGATTATTAAATTTTTTTTAATAAAATTAAATAGTCCTTTAACAAACTTTACATTCTTCATTTTCTCTAAATATTGTTTTCAACTTTAATTGCAATACAAAATGAAATACTTTTAAGTTAGTAACCTTCAAATTTTTATAAAGAAAATCTCATTAATATTTTTGGATATTTAACAAGAAGGATAAAATCTTAAATTTCAATAAAAATTTAACTTGTTATTTAATTTTTTAACATCTCAACAAAAGTAAAGAAGATTAATTTTGAAGATGGATAACGAATAGTAATGTTAACTAATCATATTAAGAAGTATGATAGTCCCATCCAATATAATTCATTTTAATTTTTGTGTCATATTATATATTTTTAGAGATGTCAATATTTGTTTACAATTAATACATTTTTAATTTTGATAATATATAATATTTTTATTAAAAACATACTAAATACTTAATTATATTAATAAAAACTTATTTTCAAAAATAATATATATATTTGTAAAAAATTATTTTAAAATAAACTTTTTATTTTTAAAATATTTATAATTTTTTGGTTTAAATTTTAATTTAATATTTTATTGAAATATATAATCAAATATTTAAACTTATTTTTATTTAACTTTAACTGTTTTTATCTTAGTATTTAAATTGGCCATAGTCTTAGATAATCAGTAATGACACCTACCGTTTATGTTATACATTTTAAATAGTCCCTTTTTTTTTATAAAATTTAATATTTATCATAATTATTATTATTTATTTTGTCAGTAACTAAATATAATAAAATGATTTCTAATTATGTTAATATTTTTTTTATCTAAAAAATAAAGTATCTGAATACTTATCAACTTCATGCCTTGTTTAAAATTTAATAAAACTGGACGGAAGTTTGATAAGTGATTCAGTAACTTTTAAATGAAATATTATAATATATTATAAAATGGCATAAATAACTATTAATAAAGATATTTGAAGAACGCGTTTATTTAGATATAATATCTAATTTTTTCACACACATGGGTATATCTAGTTAATTTATAAATGGTAATATAATGTACAAAGGTAAGTTATTTTATTAAAAGTTTCTCAAATTACTTATACCTTAAATCTCAGTGGAACCAATTATTTATTTCTTGCATATCCCAAATGCTAACAAATATTATGTTTAATAATATGTCTAGAAATTGCAATATAAATCCAACATAGTTTATATATCCTGTCTCAATTAATGCTTTTCATGATTACTGATAACTTTAGTTTGGGTAAAATGAGATGTAACTTAAATTAATATCCTACTGTGAGATTACAACTTTTTGTTAGAAACATTCTATTCTGTACTTCACTTTTAAAGTACTCATATTTTTAATGAACATAAGATTAATAATTATCTTTTAGCCTTTTGTAGACGGCACTATTTTTTTATCTTTAATAAGAAAAAAAAATATAATTGTAATAATAATTTTATTTATAGAAGTAATTAAATGGGTGGTAGCGGATCACTTTATAAAATGCTAATCCTCATTGATATTTCTATTTTAAAAGATCATTTTACAAATTTATAAATATATATATATATATATATATATATATCATGTATTTTTAAAAATCTTTGAATCTCAAAGTTTCACTTGTAACCACCTGCTTTAAATATCAAATTACTTATATGCTTACTGTATAAATTATAAAGTAATGTATTCTCTTTTAATTTTATCATCATACCTCCCTTAAACTTATTTTGCCGTACCAAATGCCATTCATTTCATTTACCTTTTACAAATAAATTTTTTAAAAATGTATTTTTCATTTATTTATTAACTTAATCTTTCCATTTCATTAGTGTTGTATAATAAAAATATGAGCATCAATACTATATATCTTTAAACACTGCAAATATATATTTTATTAAACCGTAAAGAAAGTAATTCTATTTCAGGTGGATCGGCTTAAAAATAAATCTAGAAAAAATGTATCACCTAACTGGAAAGATAAATTGAGAATATACGATATACTATGATAAATAGTTGACGATTACATAATTTTAATACTTTCACTTCATTTAAAAGTGATTAAATAATGTATCATTTATTTAAAATTTTTATTTTTATTTCAGATAATTTTTTTAGTTAACAATGATAAATGAAACAGAATCAATTGATGGAGGATGTGAAAAAATTGTTAATGAGAGAAATAGTCAATTACTTAGTTTAGGATCTATTTTAATGTTAGATGAAAATATAGGATTGGATGAATTTATTTCAACTGAAAAATGTTCTCCCAAAGGTAATATTATTATTAATGATGACATATTTTTAATAGATATTTTTATATAAAATAATATTAATTACTTTAGAGAATTGCCAAGGATGTTCTTTACCTATTAATGATAAATATTACTTAATTATGGATAATCATTGTTTCCATATGCAATGCCTTAAATGTAATATTTGTTTTTGTAGTTTAGCTGGCATAGATACATGTTTTACAAGGGATGGATTAATATACTGTAGAAAAGATTATATGTCGTAAGTGGGATGATAACCTTTTTATAATCATTTTATTTACAGAAAATATTTTAAACAATGTGATAGATGTAACAAGACAATTGTATTTGATGACCTTATAATGAAAGTTAATGACGATACATATTTTCACGCTACCTGTTTTAGTTGTGTTGTATGCTTTAGATATTTACAACCGGGTGAATGTTTTAAATATGTTGGGTCAGGACAGCTGTTTTGTCAAATACATTGTTATCAACAAAAAATAGAAAATTGCGTAATACCACAATTACTTGACTCAATAGTTGAAAATAATATGCAACAATCTCCTACTGAGTTCCTCCCTATAACACATCCTTTTACAGAAAGAAGTATCAATAGAAATTTAGAAGAACAGTCTTTTGATGATGGTAAGTGTTAAGAAAAAATTTTAAGTGTTATGTTACTACTAATACCGTATCCCAAAATTAATTGGATTTTAAATGTAACTAAGCTAATTTAAAAATATCATATTTCTAGGAGATAGCGGAAGCATTGAAGGTGGCTGTAAATCAAAACGAATGAGAACAAGTTTTAAACATCATCAGTTAAGAACTATGAAAGCTTATTTTAATTTAAATCATAACCCAGATTCTAAAGATTTAAAAGCGTTAGCACAAAAAACAGGGCTTACTAAAAGAGTTTTACAAGTTTGGTTTCAAAATGCTAGAGCAAAACATAGACGTACAAATGCTAGTATTAATGATTCATTTTTTCATGCAACAATAACAAGCCGTAGTTCAACACCATCAAGTTTGGGTACAATAAACTCAAATGATGTCATAGGTATGGTAAAA
Organism: Strongyloides stercoralis; assembly: GCA_029582065.1. Lineage (NCBI taxonomy): Eukaryota > Metazoa > Nematoda > Chromadorea > Rhabditida > Strongyloididae > Strongyloides > Strongyloides stercoralis. The sequence goes on along the minus strand of CM055866.1, from coordinate 11,234,290 downwards.
GAATCAGTTTGTACATCAAATTCATCCTTCTCAACTACGTCATCAGTTAATTCAAGAAATAATTCAAAATCACCAAGTATTATTCCAACGGTAGAATTAAAAAATTGTTAATTTTAATATATTCATAGTAGATAACTAAAAACATCGGTACAATAATAATCTCTATATTTCATATCAAATAGATATTATTTATAAAATAAAAAAAACAATATTAACAATCCTATATAATATGTTTTTATTTAAAAAAAAAAGATTATTACTCTTGCTCTTGTTTTTTTTTCCATTCTCTAAATCTGTCCAATTCTCGTTGTTTTTTTGTTCTACCATATTGTCGAATTTCAGCCCTTTCTTGTAAATATAAATCTGTCATTTTACTACGAAAATCTAAATCATTAAAACTAAAATAATTATATTAATAATAATATATTTATATATATATATATTCTCTTACAATTTTATTTTACATTCATTAAGAATGTCTAGAATAGGTTTACATTTTTTTAGGCCTATTACACTTCCATGTTCACGTAAACATGTGACAAGACCTAAAATTTTAAATAAAAAATAATTTTATATGATAATTTTTACCCATATATTCAGTGTTACATTCAACTTTTTCAATTTGTTTATTCATTCTATTAGGTATAATTACATCTGCCTCCACTCTTCTTAAAGTACGATCTTTAGGATCACCTAAAATAGATTATAAAATAAAATTTTACCATATAATTACCTAAACCATGTGGGCCTTCTGCAAGATATTGAGGTAAAACTGACTTTCTAACTCTATGTTTTTTTCCTTCCTCATCTATAAATATTTCAGATTCTTTTAGATCAGATAAATCATCTGTTTTTAATTTAATATTATTTTTTTCTGTTTTACTAGTCATTTACTCTAAAAAAAAGAAAATATTAAATAGTATAAAAATAAACAATTATATAATAAATAGAAAAAAATGTTTAGTAAGTTTGATTAATGGTTATTTATGTCTTACTTAGAATAAAAAAGCACTATACCAAACGTCGTTGATAATTTATCTTTCAATAGTTGTTTTAAAACACTTCCTCTTTGTGAACAATTATTAATTTTTAGTTTTATTCTTTTATTGTATTATATTTATGTCTGCTGCTGCTTTAGAATTGAAAGCAAAAGGTAATCGTTTATACCTTCAAGGAAAATATGAAGATGCATTAAATTACTATTCAAAAGCAATTATTCATGATAGTACTATTCCGACATTTTTTACAAATAGAGCATTATGTTATATGCATCTAAAAAAATTTGATAAGGTTATGGAAGATTGCCGTAAAACACTTGATATGGATAGTAAAAATATAAAAGTAAGTAAGATAAAATATTTTATATTATGATTACAAATTTTCAATTTGACAGGCAACAACAATGATGGGAAGAGCTTTACTAAATCAAGGACAATATGATGAAGCTATAAAATATCTTATGAAAGCTAATGAATATTGCAGAGAGTCTGGACAGTTATATGGTGATGAAATATTTGCTTCATTAAGACAAGCTAAAAGGGCAAAATTTCGTCAAGAGGAGGAGAAACGAATTCAACAAGAAATCGAACTTCAATCATATTTAAATAATTTGATAAAAAATGATATAGAAAATAAAACTAAAAAATTATTGGTAACTAATACTTTTTTTTTAAGTTATTTTTATAGGAAAGTATTAATGGAGCTGAAAATAAATATAAGATAAACGAAAAAATAGATGAAATTCAATTAGAAGGTGATAATCGTATGGCAGAATTAAATAGTCTTTTTTCACAAGTTGATGAGAGGCGGAAGAAGCGTGATATACCTGATCATTTATGCGGAAAAATCAGTTTTGAGTTATTGACGGATCCTGTTATAACTCCATCTGGTATAACATATAATAGATCAGATATCAAAGAACATTTACAAAAAGTTGGACACTTTGATCCAGTTACACGAGCTAAATTGACTGAAGATATGTTAATTCCAAATCTAGCTATGAAAGAAGTAATTGATTATTTCTTATCAGAAAATGAATGGGCAATTGATGCATAGGTATTTAAAAGATGCTTAGCAAAAATTACCATGATGTATTTAAATAACACTTATGGTGTTTTATTAAATGATAATGAATTCTTATTAAAAAAAAAAGGAGAAAATTTTATAATTGTAGAATTTTTATAGTTAGTTATACAGAGTGTCGAAAATGTATCTATACAATTTTTAAAACTTTTTTCTGCTTGATAATTTTTTATGATTTTTTTTATCTGACAGAGAATTGCTTGAGGTATAATATATTACAAGATTGTTCTTATAAAACAACTTTAAATTAAATTGAAGATATAAATATAGTATGATATTTTTATAAATTTATATGATATAAAAATCTCTATTTTTAAATTTTATTATATTAGGTGTAGAAGATAATGTCATCGAGATGTTTTCCACGTAATTAGTGACATTTTTGCTCTTTCAAAAACACTTTCCGTCACTTTTTTTAGAGTAGCTTGTTTTATGTATTTAATTTCATCTTCAATATTTTTTTTAAGTTTATCTAAAGTTTTTAGGTATTTTTATAAACGCAATCTTTTAGATAATTTTATAAAAAAAAATCAGGCGCAGAAAGATCTGGTAATTGTAATGGTTAGTAAATATCTCAATTTTTAGGTATTATTTTGTTATTAAAGGTTGACTTTACTAAATTAATTGTTTCTTTAATTATATGTTAAATCATTTACTGTAACTGTTTTACCATTTTTATCTTTAAAAAATATGGATCAAAAATTTGTTTTGATGTAATATTATACCAAACAATTACCTACTTAATTTATGGATATAAAAAATTAATAAATAGAAGAAAAAATATATAAATAATAATTTTATAACTAACAAATTTAATCATTTTGAAAATGTAATATTCTCTTAGAAATTTCTTTAAATACAATCATTTTTTATAAAAAAAAAAGTGTTCTTTTTATCTAATAAAAGATAAAATTATAACATTTCATTACTTTAAATAATGTACTTTTAGTCTTATATTAATAAAAAAAATATATATGTTTTCAATGCCTTATTTTTTTTCAATTGTTTTTATTAAATATGATCTTTCAATATTGTTTATATAATTCTTCAAATAATTTTCTATCATATGACTATAAAAATCATAAAATATTATAAAGTGAAAAAAAGTTATAAAAGTTTAAAAAATTTCAGGTTACTTTTGCAACGCCCTGTACTTTTATATTAATTTAAATTTCTTTATATTTGCCATATAAATTTAAAATAATGTATGATGTTTTATTATCAATAATCTTATACAATTTTAAATTAGAAAAAACTTTAAGTTATAGTTTTTAACATGATTAACTTTTTTTTAAATTTAATTGACATAAAAAATAATGGTACTTTTCAGTTTTAGTGAAGCTATTTTAGCTGAAGTGTACTTAGTAAACTGCTTATTTTTAATTTGTTTTTATTATTAAAGTAGTTTAAATGGTATTAATTGGATAGATAATAAAGTAATATTTATTATTAATTTCCATTATTTTTTTTAATATATTTTTACAAAATTTTTTGCTTTAATATTTTAAAAATTTAAATTATTTTTAGATAAATATAATGTTACTACTTTTAATAAAGAATAAATTATTTTTTATGATTAAATTGATATAGAAAATAATTTTTAATAAACATTTTGCATGTTTATATGGCATATTTCTATCTAACATATAAATAGAAAAAATAAAAAATAGATGTTTAGTTAACACGCACAAAGAATATATTTTAATGTAACATTAAATATGATATTAGAATGTGATTTAATTAAATTATTAATATTGAAATCAAAAATTTACATTATTTAAAAACTTTTAATGTCAAATAAAAAATGTTTTATTTAAAATTGAGTGTTAATATAAACAAGATTAAAAAAAATAATAATTTCGAGATCAAAAATGGGGTAATGGTTGTAAAAATAATAATTTTTTTAGTTTAACGTTCACTCATCATTTTTACAAATTCTTCATAGTCAATTTCTCCATCACCATCAACATCTACCTCTTTTATCATTTCATCAACCTCATCTTCACTAAATTGCATTCCCATATGAATCATAAAATATCTAAATTCTTGTGCTGTAATGACACCATTTCCATCTTTGTCAAATACTCGAAATGCTTCTCTTATCATTTCACTATCTGTTTCTTTCATCATTCTTTTCATCATAACACAAAATTCTGGAAATTCTATTTGACCATTCCCATCAATGTCTACTTCATTAATCATTTCAAGAATTTCTTGTTCTGTAGGATTTTGCCCAAGACTCCGCATTGCAACACCCAATTCTTTTGTACTTATTGTACCATTTCGATCTTTGTCAAACATTATAAATGCTTCACGAAATTCTTCAATTTCTTCCGGTGTAAGCTACAAATATAATGGTAATTTTTTTTTATTTCTTATAATTACTTACTTGTTTAATAATTTCTTCACTGTATTGCATTACATTACCATTTTGTGCACATCGAGTTCCAAGAGCCATTGCGTTTTCATACAACTAAAAGAAGATAAACAAAAAATAATAAAATAATATTACAAATAATTTAAGAAATCAGGGAAAATGATAGAAATGGAAAAGTATTATAAAAATTATTAAGGTAAAAATTTATAAAATTAAAGGAAATAATTTATTTTTTTTTAAATATATTGAAAAATATTATGTAAACATTTTTTATTTATTATAAATGAAGAGTAAGATTTTTGATATATTTTAATTAAAAAAAATATATGTAACAGATTAATTTATTTAAAGATGCTAACTAATGATTAATTCAAAGATGACATTTAAAATATTAATAATTATTTAGAAAATATATAAATTATATATTTTATAAAAAAAATATTTTAATGTAGATGATTACTCCTACGTCATATTTTTATTAAACGTTATAGATAACATACAAAATTATTTTTTAACATTATTTGTATATTTTACTACCAAAACTTGAAACCCTTAAAAACAAACCTTCATACGTTGCTTAAATCTGGCACCACGATAGTAACGCATTTTTTTTTTTAATTTTAAGTAAAATGTTTATGTCTATATTATATAAAAAAATATTATTTAAATAATAATTAGAAATTATTTAATATAATTAAAAGTTAAAATTTAAAACTATTAGTAATAAATAAACATTTTCTTATTTCAGTAGACTTTAAAGATATTCTATAAAATGTCAACATTATATCTTTAATAATTTTAATTAATCAAAATTAACCAATCAAAGAAAAGTATAATAGTAACTTTCTTAATTTCAAGTTTTGACAGGTCTGCCAAAAATATGTCAAAATTGAGGTAACCATTCACTTATAACAAATAAATCTAATAAATTTATAAAAATCTTTTAAATAATTGCAAAGTATTCATTTTAATAAGAATTTAATTAATTAAAAAGTAATAGAATATTTTAATATATTTCTTTACATTTGTTATTTCAAAAATAAATTTAATTATATATTTTTTTTAATTAAATAATATAATAATTTATTAATTCATAACTAATATATTTATAAAAATTAAAGAAAAATAGCTTAGTTAAAAAAAAAATTTTTTTTTTATAAATGTTAACAATATTTTGAGAAAATTTTAGTTAATTTAACAATAATAATTTTATAAAAATGTATTTTTTTGGTAAATAATTAAAAACAAGTATTAATATATTTATAATTTGTAGTTATTTAAGTATTAATCAAACAAATAAAAATTTGTCATTAAAATACAATGAAGCTTTAAGTAATACAAAATGTTAACATAGTTTATAATTGAGTTAATAAATTTTAACGTGGCAGTTTTGTATTTTTGATAAAATAAGAAAATAAATATTATAAAGATAACAAATTTTTTAAGTAGTAATTATATTTTTGAGGAAGTTATTATCATATAATTGACTTACATAATTTTAGAAACTTTAAAATTTCTAAAAATTTGAATTTCTTATTAAAGGATATTACTTATTTAAAGAAATTATTACATCTATTTAATAAGTTTTAAAATAATATTATTATCTTATGTAAACAGATCATACACATAAGATAATAAATATATTAAAATACTTGAAATATATTAATATGTATATATAAAACTAAAAAAAATTTATCTTTTATTTATAAATTTTTTTAAACTAAAATGTTTCTTTATATAGATAAAAATATAAGAAAAATATTTTAATAATATTAAAATTTTAATGTAAATTATATTTAGTATTAAATACGTATATATATATATATATATTTAATAAAAATTTATACAACATTTTAAATAATATTATTGTTAAAAAAGTTAAATAAATATTCAATAATATAAAATTTTTTTTTCAAATTTATTAAAAAACTTCTTATGTACTTTGTTCTTTTTTTAAAATGTACTTATATTACTTAAAATTTATTGTCAACTTAAGGAATATTGAAAGTTTTATTAAAAATAAAATAATTTATTCAACAGTATAAACATTACTTATATTAATGGGTAAAGATTTTTACTTAGTATATATAAATAAAAATATTGAATAATCATAAAAAAGTATAAATAAAATATACATTAATTAAATAAAATAATTAACATGTTAATGAAATAAAAAACTAAATTTTTAAACTTACTCGTTTCATAAATCTAACAAATTTAAAATCTCTTACTCCGATTGTACTGAGATCCCGTTCACCATAATAATAATTACGAAGATTAATTTTATATTTAATAATTTTAGTAATATGTTTTGTAATATATCTAGTTAATCTTCTTTTAATTTTAAATATTCCCATATTAAAGAGTAATTGAAATAGTATATTGTAATAAAGTTTCTTGATTATAGGAATTTGTAGTGTTGATTTTATAAATTATTAAAAAATTTAAAAATACAATAGAAAGTATTTTGTATGGAAATATTATATTTTAATTACAGGTAAAGATTTTACCTTATTAATGGCTTCCAATGATAATGTAAAAAAATGAATCTCAATGGCAATAAATTTGCGGACGACTTGATACAAAATGAATTCATTTTCCGTAATCTTTTGATATGGAGAGTTGTTTAATATAAAAATTTTTAACTTATTTTAATGATTGCTCTTGATCTGGACAAGATATAAAAGTAATGAACAGTGTTATAATTTTCAAGAGGTTCTTTTGATTTTCCCTATCTTTATTTTATGCTATGTTTTATCTATTCTTAAAACATTTAACAGAAAATTTTTAAGTACATAACAACTAACGAATCTCATTATGACATATTTATATTAAAAATTTTTCTATTAGATTAGGAATTTGTAAGAGGTAGTAATAATATATCGAAAGTATTAGTTTAAGCTTTTTTTATTTTATTTATTTATTTTTTTATTTATTTTAATTTTTTAAAATTAAATTTGTGAAATACATAAACAAAGTGAGAATTAATTATACTATAATAAGTTTTTAATTTTCTATTTATATAATTGTTTTAAAAAAAAATATTTAAATGAAATATAAAAAATCTATTAAATGTTTCCATGGAAACAAAAATCATTAAATTTTATATTAACATTACCAACTTTAAAATTATTATTGTTTCCGCTGAATAGTTTTAACATTTAAAAATGAACAATAATCTTAAAGAAGCAGATGGGGATGTAAGTTAAATTTTATCTTTTTACCACTTATCATATTTTTGGCACATTATCACAAAAACATTTATTTATTTTAAATTTATTTATATAGAATTTGTCAATAGTATCAAAAAATAGTTCTGAAAAAGAATTTAATAATATTGATAAAGGTAATAATCATTATTTAAATAATTTAAAAAAAAATGAATTATTTAATGTTTAATTTAGAAATACCTTCTTTACATCCAGATACTTCATATAATTCTGAAATTGATTATCAAGAATCACTTTCAGAGTTTGAAGAAAACGAAAGACAAATAAAAAGCGAAATAATTTTAGAAGAGTCATTAGAAAAAAATCAATTTAACGAACTTAAAAAAGAGTTAACAATTGTTCAGGAAGAAGATTCACAAGATTTATCTAATTATAATCAAGATTTACCAATGGATGAATCAGATCCATATAAATTTGATTCACCAAATTCAAGTAAAATAACAAATATTAAAGTGGATGAATCTATTCAAAGATCAATAAATCCAAATACTGTGCTTGAAAAATCAAATGTAATTGATAGTAATGAGATAGATGAAATTGTACAACATAGTTACAGTCCAGATTATCCAACAGAACCACCACCAGCTTATATGGAAAACGATGAACAGGGTCCATCAAATTTTATAAAAAATCAACTAATAAATTCACATTATAATACTAATAATGAAGATAATAATAATGAATCTTTAAATGATTATGAAACACCTAATAGTTCAAAAAATACAGGAAGTAGTAATCAATCAAGTGGTATACAAGGAATTGCATCAGCATTTAATGATTTAAGTAGTTTAGCAAAAGCCTTTACTGGCCCAAAAATTGAATCTTTAAAAGAACAAAATTTTTCTGAAGAAGATGTAGATGATGATGATGATGATGACATACTTGAAAGTCCTTTAGAAGAGAATACATATTTTAATAGAAAAGAAGAAACTCAATCCAAAGAGTTAAAAATGACAAGTGAATTGAGTAAACTATTTGAAATGATTGAAGATTATACCCCAATTAATATTGACCCTCCTTATCGTTTATTACCATTTATACCAGATTATGCACCTGCTGTTGGTGATGTTGACCCATTCATAAAAATTCCAAGGCCAGATGAAATTGAAGATAATTTAGGTTTAACAATTCTTGATGAACCAGCAATAGAACAAAGTGATCCAACAGCTATTGGTTTAGTTATGTCTAAAAATTTTAAGGAAGTTACAAATATTGATGATAAAGATGCTCCTGTTAGACAGATATCAAGTAATGCTAATAAAACAGCAATTCTTAATCAATGGATAACAAATGTTAAAGAAATTCAAACTACTAAACAAGCTACTACAGTACCTCATATAAAAAATTTACCAGATATTGAAAAATTAATGCAAGAATGGCCTGAAAATGTTGAAAAAGTTATAAGAAATGTTCGTCTACCAACAGCTAATTTAAATGTAGATTTAAAAGATTTCGTAGACATATGCTTAGGTATTGTTGATATTCCAGTAATAGATAGCAGAATTAAAAGTCTTCATATATTTTTTACATTATATGCAGAGTTTAAAAAATCACAACATTTTAAAAATATGTCAATATCGGATGGGTTTTCTCAATTTGGTGATGCCAAAACTCGTAATACAGATAGATTAGAATTATAATTAAATTTTTTTTATTAAAAGTTTGACTTATTTTATATTATTAAAAGTTTTATTCATTTCATATTTATAAAAACTTTACTATTAAAAGTTTACCATTTATATAAACTCTTAAATAGATTTTCTCTTATTGGAAAAGTGTACTTTGTTAATGTTAGAAGTATTATTTTAGTAATCCACAAATCTTTATCGTTAATAATGGCTGATATTGCACCTAATCATACACTTTATATTAATAATTTAAATGAAAAATTGAAGAAAGAGAGTAAGTTTTCTTTTTTTTTAATAAGATATTTATTTTATAATTTTAATTTTTTTTAGAACTCAAAGAAGCATTATTTGCAATTTTTACACAATTTGGTGATATTATTGATATACTAGCATTCAGAAATATTCGTATGAAAGGTCAAGCACATATAATTTTTAAGGATGTTTCTTCAGCTACACGAGCTCTTAGAGCTATGCAAGGATTTCCATTTTTTGATAAACCAATGCGTATTCAATATGCAAGATGTGATTCTGATGTAATTGCAAAAGCTAAAGGTACATATGTAAAAAGAGAGAAAAAACCATTTATTCCATTACCTAAAAAACGTAAACCTCAAAGTGCTTCTGGAATATCTTCTGATGGTAGCGCAGTAAATAATTCAAACGTACCTCATAAAATTTTATTTTGTACAAATCTTCCTGAAGAAACAACAAGTGATCTCTTAGCATCTGTATTTAGTCAATTTTCAGGTCTTAAGGAAATTCGTATGGTTCCTAATCGTACGGATATTGCTTTTGTTGAATATAATACTGAAGAAGAGGCTACTACAGCAAAAAAAGCATTACATAACTTTAAAATAACTGCTACACATGCAATGAAAGTTGAATACGCCAACAAGTAATTATATAAGTAGTTTTAAACTTGTTTAAATATTTTAATTATCTTGTTTCTCTATTCTTGAATTCTTAATAATTTTAAAGTAAATATTTTACCCTCTGTCATTTTAATATACACTTTCTTAGAAATCTAATAAGCTTCTTAAAAGAGAGGAATTTGCATAGTTAGATGTTTTTAGGGTTTTAGTCTGTTACTCTTTATCATAACTTGTTGACAAAGGAGTTTATATACAATATTATTAATATAAAAGAAGAGTGTATTGAGGTTAATTTTATCATATCAAAATATTGTGCTGACTATGAATTATTTTAAATTTTTTGTTCTATTATTAATTATTACATTATCATCTACCATTGAATGTAGAAAAAAAAGTAATTATAATTATTCTAAACCTAAAATTGATTATGGTAATATAAAAACTGAAATGGGTGTACATGTTTCTGGTAATTGCCAATCAAATGGAGAATGCCCTATGGGATATGCATGTACTAATCAAATGTGTGTTAAACCAATAGTAAAAGGAAATCAACGTATACGAAACATAATTCCATGTAATGATTTAGAAAAAGATTGTTTTAAATTTAAAGAATTTTGCCGTAATTCTGCTTATAATGATGTATTACGAGAACGTTGTAAACGTACTTGTGGTTATTGTTCTTCAGAATAATAGAAAATTAAAGTAATTTAACTTAAAAATGTACTGTAATTAATATTATAGTTATTTATATTTCAAATATCATTAAATTATTTTCAAAAAAATAATATACATAATATATTTTCAAAATAAACGTATTTTGATAAAAACACGTATTTATTATATTTTTTTTTTATTTAAGTTGGTAATTTTTTATATTATAAAAAAATACATTTGCATAAACAATAGCATAGCATAAAGAAAACTTGTTATATAAAATTTATCATCACATTAGTACTTGATCTTTTAAAAGAATTTTTTAATTAAATAATCAAAATAAAAATTTCTCAAGTTTTTTTTTAGACAAATAAGTTATTTATTTTATATATAAATAAAATCGTTCACAATTATTTAATAATAAAGTATGTTTGACTCAAATATAATTCTATTATCACGAAATAAGAATAAAATTTATCCTGTATGCGTTTAATAAATAAATACTAATATTTTTAAAATATTTGAGAAATAAATAAGTAAAAATATATTATTAATATTTAAAAAAAAATGAATATTTAAAGATAAAATATGATTAAAAAAATATTAATGACAACATTCTTTTCATTGTTTCACTTTTTAAACACTTGATATTGAGAAGTGTTTTAAAAAATATTGGCATTGTTCATATTGTATATTAAAACTTTTTATTTTTATTTTTAAACCTGTTCTTTTATTTATGTATCAATAGTGTAATACAATTTCATTTAAAAAATAGTTTTTTTTAAACAAATGTTAACCAACATTAAGATTTATTTTGTATTGTTATATTTTATATCTATTGAAATATTTGTTTTAAGTTTGTCTGATTATACTAAAGAAGTTATTAATTGTGAAAGAGATTCTATAACTAAGCCATGTATTCCTCCATATAAAAATGTTTTATCAAGATTTCGAGTTAATAAAAAATATAAAATCAATTTTTGTACAATTACAAAAAATTTTTCAACAATGATAAGAGGTATTTTATGTTACTTAGATCATCCAGGTTATGCTAAAAAATATAAAACACCTATTAATAATACTAAATGGACATATAAATATTGTGATGATTATAATTTTGAAGATAAAACTATTGGAATTGCAAAAAATTATACACAAGGAAGTATTAGTCAATTAATGAAAACATATACAAACGTTGTTTTTATTCGAGAACCTATCGAAAGATTTGTTTCAGGATTTGTTGATAAATGTTTAATTGCAAAAGATTTTATTAAAATTGATCCAACCTATTGTTATGGTTGTAAGACAAATTTAAAATGTTTTGTTAATAGATTTTATAATCGTATTAAACAACAAATTTTATCACCAAAAAAAAAACATATTGATACTTTTGATGATGCTCATTTTTACCCACAAACATGGTATATTTTTATTTTACATTTCATAATTAAAATTTTAGGCATTGCCAGTTAAAATTATATCGTCAATATTATAAAATTATTAAATATGGAACAACAGATGAAAGTCTTAAATTATTTTATAAAGAATTTTTTGAACTTCTTGAATCAAAAAATATTTCTAGTAAACAAATAAATTTTATTAAAGAGGGTACTATCAACAAACACACTCCACATTCTACATCAAATAAAAAAATTACTTTAAAAGTTCTTAATAAGATAAAAAATCAATCAAATATATTAGAAAAATTAATTCGAATTTTCTATTATGATTTTATAGAATTTGATTATCCAATACCAGATTTATCAGAATCTTCATTTTAAAAAGTAAAATATTATACTAACTATATTTATTTTTTTTTTTAAACTTTTATTGAAGTTTATTAAAATACTTATAAAATAATATTTATATATACACTACCATAAAGTAGTGATTATATGGCACAAACAAAGTATAAATAAAAACTAGTTTGTTTATTATAAAAATATTAACATATTTGTTTTATAAATTAAAAACTATATAAATAAATAAGATATATTATCTTTGAAAATAAAAAAAAAATTTATATAATATAAATAATGAATAAAATCAAGATAACTTTTAAAAATATTTATAATATTATTTATTATTTCAATATTTAAATAAACTAACATATTAAATTTTGTATAACTATTTGTATTTGATTTAATGCTTTAGATAATTTTTAAGTATAGTATAATAAAAAATTTATTTTTTTTTACTTTTTAATACAACTGATTATAATTAATATTTATTAAAGATAAAGATACAATTACGAGCATGTTTTTTTTAATGATTTTAAATCTGAAAAAGTGTTTCGTTCAATATCCACAAAATTGTGAATTTCTGTTACATAATTACGATTATCATAATTATTTGAATTGTGAAGTAATAATGAAAATATAGATTGATCAAATCTATAACATACATTTTTAAGAGAAAAAATATTTTTTTTTGTAAATCCATAACAACCATGCCATTTCTCAGCTTCAATACAATTTTTTTCAAGTGCACATAATACTGCCCATTTTAAAACATTATTAACAGTATCTTTTGTTTTAACAATTATAGAAAATGCAGCATCATACTCACGACTAATTGTTTTATTAATATATCTTTCTTTATCAGTTGGAAAATATTTAAGAGTAGTTGGGTGAATTGTTGGTAGTATACCATGAAATGTTGGAACTGTAAACATAAATGATGATTTATGACAATGTTTTATATTAAATCTATAAGTTTTTTTATCAAAACCACTATATCTATACTTCCAAAAACATTTTGAACATCTAAGTTTTCTATATATATTTAAAAATGGTTTTTGTCTTGGTTCATTAACTATATCTTTTTGTTCATTTTCTTTATGATCAAATGGTTTTCCATTTTTACAATTAAATAAATTGTATACATGATCTAAATTTGTTTTTTTAAATCTAACACTAGCATCTGCCCAAATCATAGCTCCATATTTTTTTAATGTTTCCTAAATAATATATATAATATTAATTAATTATTAAATAAATTATACTTACTGCTGCTATAAGAATCTTAAAAGCATAATTCATAATATTTGAAACATGTTTTGGATATTTAGATGTTTTAAATACTTTATATTCAACGTAACATAAAGAACGTAATTCTTCTTCTGTACTTTTAGAAACACCTAAACTATAAACAATTATTTTTTGTCCTGGAAAATGTTTTCTAAATGACTTAAGTAATAAAGCAGCCTCCTCCCGATGATTTTCAGAAAAAGCAGTTACAACTTGTGGTTTTGGCATTATTTCTTTTGACAAATCAACAAATGTACTTTCATCAAGAAGTTTTAAATAATCAAGATATTTTACATAATCACAAGAAAATGATAACCCTTTAATATTAACATTTGATGGCATTTCATATTGTACTGAAACATATTGGTTTTTATATAAACATGTTCCATTATTAAAACTTTTGATTTTTGTATTTATCTAAAATATTATTATTATTTAACTAATATTAAACTATACCTTTTTAAGTTGAAATGTTTTTTGAATAAAAAATAATATACAGGTAATAAAAAGTATATGTATTTTTTTTAGCCTTATCATTTGTAGTATTTTTTTTAAAATGAAATAGAGATATCAAAAAATGCTAACCAATGATCACCTCAGGCAAAAACAAAACTGCTTTTTATTATGTTTATAACAATTATGTGCCTAAAATTAGTTATTATTGTTTAATTATAAAAAAATTACGTTTTAATAATATCTTTAAATATTGCTAAAACTTAATTGTGACATTTTATATTTACCAAATATAATTTGTAATTCATTATTATGATATATGATAATGTTTGTAACAATTCAGTTGTGATATATTAAATATTAATTTTATAATTAAAAGCCTATTTAAATAATCATAGCATAGTTATTTTATAATAAAAAAAAAGATATTCTTTTTACATTAACAAGAAATATATATAATTATAATATTCTTAAAACTTCTGTTTTAAAGTTTACATTAAATTTATTGTTAATACAGTAACATTTTTTTTAATTATGTCAAATATTTGTTAAGTATTGAAAAAATATTGAGGATTCATGTAATAGTGATTAACATAATTGCTTTTTAAAAAGTTAATTTTAGTTTTATTCTTAAAAAAGCATTTCTTAACTTTTTATTTTTCTTAGTGTTAGTAAAATTTTTTTATTGGTGTTTTCAAATTTAAAAATAATAAATGAAAAATTAATACAATAAATTTGTTATAATTATAGGAGTATACATTATAAGAATTAATTTTTATAGAAATTAAATTTAATTGCTTCTTCAGTTCTTTATATACTCTCCTAAAGTGCAATATTGTTATATGTGAAAATCCTATATTTCACTTGTTTTTCTTCTACTAATATAAAAAAAAGTAAAATTTTATAAAAATTTGATTGCCGTTGGGAGCAGTAAAAAGACAATAGGAAAAAATAGATTTTATTTAAAGCAAAAAGTAATCAAACTACGTTTTTATAAATCTTTATATATAAAAAATTTTTGATGAAAGTTAAAAATGTCATCATTTTTTTACTTAAAACAATGTTAAATGAATTTTGGGATTTTGGGAGATTCAGAAACCCTCATAAACGTCTCTGGTAGTATAATTTTATTAAGACTTAATAATAAATATATGATTACAAAGTAACATTACATATAAAATTTGTCTTTAGTTAATTAATAATTAATAACTTATATTTAAATTATGTCATTTTGGTGGGGGTAGTATACACTCAGAACGAAAAGATGACGAACATGAAAAGATTTTTAAAAATCTCATTTTTAGCGTCATCTTTTTGTTTTAAAATAAAAATAATAACTTTAAATACATTATATCTAAGATGTGGATGTTATGGTTAGGTTAAGATAATTAAATTTGTCAAAATATCTTCCCCGTTTCGAATCTTCTTCGTTGTTTGTCGTCAATTCTTCCGTATTCTTCGTAATATCTTCATAGAATGTTAGCTATAAGAATTAAAAAAAGTTTGTAAATGCATATATGTAATATTACTAAAAAATCATGCTTTTGAATTTTTTTATATCGTCATCTATTCAAGATTTTTAAAAAAATAAAAAGATGACGTTATCGTCGTTCTTTCGTTCTGAGTGTAGTGGTGAGTATCCGCGCCTGTCACGTGCGAGACCGGGGTTCGATTCCCCGCCAGAGAGTCCTTTTTGTTCCTCTGAACCCATTTTATAAAAAAAATCCAAAAATATATTAATTATATATGTATAACTTTTTAAAGTTTTTGTAAAAGTTATAAAAATAATTTTAACCATTAAGCAACTTTTATGTTGTTTTTTAACAACTTAAAAGATTATTATAATTTTAATATTTTTTTTAAATATTTTTTTAATAATTTATTGTTTATTTAAAATATCAAACTTTATAACAATAAAAAAAAACAGTATTTTCTAGAAAATTTTATTCTTGTTTTTTTAATATACTTTTTTATTACCGGCTCATTTTTTTTATAACAAGGAGAATTTAGCTTCACCCTATATAAATTTATCCAATTCCTATTAAATAATAAAAGTTATTGAAGTATGCATATTGTTAGATTAGAAATACTGTAAATTAAAAACCATTTGAGCTACCACAAAAACTACTTGTACTATCTTCATAACCACTATCTTCAACATTACGAATATCATCTTTTTTAGATTCTAATGAAATATCTTTATTTGTATTAGTTACTTCATTTTTTGATTTTTCATTTTCTACTATAATATTATCTTCTTCTTCAAATTTTTTTCTAACATAATTTACTACATCATTAAATATTTCTTCTTGTAATTCACATCCTTTAATTGTAAAGATTCCATGATAAGCTTTATTATAATTTTTCCATTCAGTATTAACACCTAATCTTTTTAATTTTTTAGCATATAATATACCTTCATCTCTCAATACATCATATTGACATGTTACTACCATAGCATCACACATTCCAATTGTTTCTTCATCAGAACTAAATAATGGAGCAAACTCTGGATTAAAAGCAGCTTTAGAAAATGTTTCTGCAAATTTAGCATCTGGTGGTGGATATGTTTTTGGTTTATAATATTTTGAGTTTAATATTTCCTCTGGAAGTAATGAAATATCTAAATTTTTAACAACATTTGGATGTTTACGAATTTCTTCTGTAGCACAACTATTAGACAATACTTTTTTAATATTTTTTTTTGTTGCTGGAAGTCCCAAATATAAAAGAACAGCTCGTGTTCCCATTTTTGGTTGTAAAAGAACAGTATTTTTATATAATGCATTACATTCTTGAAATGATGGTGATTCACATTCAAAACATGAAACTACTGGATATAATAATACTTGACACTAAAAATTATATATATATTTATTATATTTATTTTAAATAAATTTACTTTTAAATATCCTGTTTTATATTTGTTGTCCCTTAAAGCCATGACAGCACTAAAATTACCACCAGCACTATCACCCATTACACATATCTTTTTATTGTTGACATTATATTTTTTGTATGAATTAGAACAAAAATCTTCAACAACATTCCAACAATCATTTAAACCAGCTGGAAATATATGTTCAGGAGCACGTCTATAATCAACAGAAATTACAACACAACCAACTTTTATTGCTAAATCAAAACATGTCTCATCATAATATTTTGCCTTATTATGAAGCCAAGCACCACCATGGCTAAAAATAATAGCTCCATCATTTTTTTTTACATTTTCATTTGGTACATAAATTCGACATCCTACATTACCAAATTTAACATCTTCAACTGATATATCATCTGGTTTTTTTGGTGCCTCACCAAAATGTTTACAGATAAAACGGACAACCTTCCTTTCATAGTGAATTCTTTTTTTTGCGTTTGAAATTTTTTCAATAAAATCACCTGGATAATTAGACATTAATTTCATAACAATATTTGCTTTAGCCAAAAATTGTCTATTAGAAACATCTTTTGGTAATGATGGAATAATCATTCTTATTTATATTACTTTTTAATAAATTTAGGTTTATAAATAGCCAAAAAAAATAATAACTAAAATATTTTCTTTAAAATAATTAGAATTTAATTATTATTTATATTATTACTATTGATAAATCAGAACAAATTAGTTTAATTTTATATTTGCCTTCAAATATTTTATCAAAAAATTTCGCACCACTTCTAAAAAGATTTTATTATGTTATATAATTTTAAAAAAAATTATATTAAAATTATTTTTTAACATATAAATATAATTTTATAAAACAGTGATACGAATTCTTTTGTAATTTTATATTTTAATATTAAGCAAAATTTTTTGTATAGTCTTTGTTTTATCTTATTATTATAAATATTTTATAGTATTAAAAATATTTTTTTTTAATTTAAAAAAAAATATGATATATTATAAGATAAATTAATATATTTTTAAGTACAAATGCACTATCAATTTTTTTATTATAACTATAAGATACTTAAATAATAGATACAAAATATTTTTTTAAATTATCATATCAGTATATTAGCAAAATTAAAACAAATTATTTTTATTAACAAAATTATCTTGTATAAAAATATTATCATTCATATGAAGGTAGAGAAAGACAAAGGTTAATACAAACAATATTTAACAAAAGCAATAAATGATAAAATAAATGATACTTTATTACTTGGAAGTTAATAATACTTGTTTTAAAAAATCTTTAATTTAATTTAATTTTAATATATATTTTTCTACTAAAAACATAAATCAAATTGATTGAGTATTGTTAAAAAAAACTGACAAATAAGAGTCAAACTTTTAACTAACATTTATAATTGTATAATATTCAAATGTAAACTTTAAGATAAATATAACACATTTTTATATACTTTAAACTTAAAAGTTTAATTAAAGAACGAAAAAAAATAAAATTTTTAGACATTTATAATCAAAATGTATTAGTTAAAAAAGTTTAATAATAAACTAAAATATCTTTTTCTATCTATTATTTTAAATTAAAAAAAGGTAGATAAGAAAAATTGATAAATATATTTATTAAGATTATTTTTATTACATTTAATAAAACATTGATAAAATTAAAAAAATATAAAATCAAGAATAAAATGTTTAAAAGAAAAAAAAATTATATAAACTTCTATAGTATATCTTATTAAAATAAATTTAAGAAAAAAAAAGTTATTTAAACAATTTTAAATTATATAATAAAATATTCATGTCACATTTATACATATTACTAAGCTAAAAAATTAAATAATTTCTCTATTAACTTTGAGGGTATTTAAATTTGACACTTGTTTACTTTATCTCTTTTTTATTTTTAACATGACTATAAAAAATTTTTATAAACATTTTATGTCTATAATTTTTAAAAGTATTAATTATATAAAATATTATTATTTAAAAAATTTTATATTACTTTTTAAAAATAAAAGAATGTTTATTTAAAAAAATAATCTTACATTAAATGTATATAAAATATTATTCTTTGTATACTTATAACATGAATAATAATAACATTGGCAATTTTTATCCTTTATAAATTTTTTATAACCATAAAATTATATATGTAAATATAGTATTAATAATTTGTAAATAAATGGTTGTTCGATGGTAAACATAAGGATGTAATTTTTATTAAAAATTACACCTATAAAAATTCTATTACAATTTAAAGAAGATTTATTATATTATTAGTTAATTTAAAAAAAAAAGAAATTTAATTTAAAGCAAGGTAATAATGTTAAAAAAAAATTATTTTTTTTTATTTATAAATAAGAAGATAACAACATTTAACCTAATATTTTTATGTAAAAGAAAATATTAAAAATTATTGCAAGTTTGTCAAATTTTTCTTCTTTAAGAAAGATTATTTTTATAATTTTTTATCAAAAAAATAAAATATTATATATAAATATTATATTATTAAATGACATACAAATCAGTTTATCTATTTTTTTAACTTAAACCGTTGTAATATTTATCTTTAATGATAAAAATAAACTTAGAAAATAAATGATAAACTACTTGCAGAATGAATTTCACATGAAAATTAAACTTTTTTTTTTACTTTAATAGTTGAAAATAAAATACAAAATCATTGATAAATAGTAATTAAAAAATTAGATGTTGATATATCATTATAATAAAACTAATTTTACTAAAAATATAACATAAATATTGAAAAATAAATTTGATTCATATATTAAAAAGAAGATATAACAACATTTTGTTAAATATCTTGATATGTATAATGCATAGATAGTATAAAAGTAATATATTAAAAAGCTTTAAAAAAATTGTAAAAAAATAGTTTTGTTAATTATTTTTTAAATCGATGTCTCCTATAATTTAAAAATAAATGTAGAATAACATATATTATATTTGTTGTTAAAAATATTGAAAAATTTATCTTATAATAATTACAAATCTTAATAGTTAAAATAACAAACAATAATAATAATAATGTTTTTTTTATTAAATAAAACAAAAAAACATTTATAATAGACCAATGACAATACTAAAAATGCTTTGATTTAATTGATTAATTGTTATAATATAAAAAAATGTCAACTTATTAAAGGTAATTGCATAAAAGAAAAAATCTGTAGTAGAGAAAAGATATAAAAATCTATTATAGAATTTATTTATTTATTTAATTTTAAATAGTTACACATTTTTAATAGAATTATATATTGTGATTTTAAATATTTATATATTGTTAAAACTTTTTTAGTATAAATATATTTTAATAAAAATTCAACCATCTTGTTTAATATTCTTTAAAAAAATTTTTTAAATAAATAAATAATATTTGTAAAAAGAAAAAGTGGGTAAAAGTTTTTTCTTTTAAACATTGATACAGATGATAAATGTTAAGATGTTTTATAAAGAAGATATTTTTATTAAAGTAGATTTAACTTAATAAAATGAATAAACATTTCTTAAACCAAATAAAGTCATTACAAAATTCCATTCCATTACTATAAAAGGGTACACATTTATAAGATATATAATATTAAAATTACTTTGAGTGGAATAGTCATATAAATAATGTTGTTAAAAATATAAAATAAATTTTTTTTATGTTTTAATTTAGAAAAAGTATATAATATAGAGTTTATCACAAAAATTTAATAGACTAGTATTTTTAAAAGTTAATCTATGCAATATTATATTGTATTTTTGTTAACTACAAACTTTTAATAATTATTAATAGTTTAAATATATCACTCAGACTTTGAATTAAATATATAGTTTTTAAAAGTAATATTTAAGTTAGGTAAAGAATATATATTTTAATAATTTTATGCATATTTTATTGTATACATTATATTTACGGCAATTATTATTATTATTATATACTACTATAAAAAGTTTTCTATGAATATTTCTACTATAAATATATATTTGCTCTAAATATCAAAAATAAAATGTTTCATTTTATATATAACAGATATTGATGTTTCTTTGACAACATAAAATATTTATTTTTTGTTAAATTAATATATATTTAATATTTTAAATAACATTATTATATATAAATAATTTTTATAAATATATTTTTTTTATTGTATTTAAAAAAAGTAAATATTATATTAAGTAAAATATCCAAATGAGTAATTTTTATTAAAATAAACGGTTTAAATTAATATTAAACTTTTATAATATTTTTTAATCAATAAAAAAGTAATTAATTCCCCCTTCTTATAAACGAATAAATTTTTTTACGAAAGATTTTGAAAAAGTTAATCATCCATAAAATTGTTAATTAAATTTATATTCTAAAAATTAAAACCTGCAAATTTATTCTAAAAATTAGTTAATAAAATAAATTGTTTTTAATTTTTATAATAATCTATTTATTAAAATAAAAGTTTAAAAAAAGTTATTAGAGTTTTAAAAATGAAACACTACTCCTGTATCACCTTGTATATTAAAAATATTAAAATGAAATTATTGAACGATTAAAATTATATCTAAATAGATTTAAATAATAGATCCCAATACAGTAATTAAATAAAATTACTAATAATTTATTATAAAAATACTATTCCAAAAAAAACGTGAAATTATGTTGCCAGTAATAATTTTAATTTAAGTTAGAATATTTTTATAATAGGACAAAAAACTATGTTTTAGGAACAGAAAATAAAACTTGGAGATCGTTTGTTATGTAATTATGTTTGTGTGTATCTCTGTGATCTCAGCAAAAATTCTTTTATTCTCTGTAAGTACTTTGTTAATTTCATTTTTTGTAAATTCAAGCGTTGTCATATACTTATTATCTTCATTCATTTTGTCATTTAATCTTTCTTTCTTACGTTCAATAAAATTATGAGACTTCTCTTTATACTCAATAACTTCCCTTTTTAATATTTCAAGTCCAATACTTTTATCATCGTTAGAAAAATTTTCTGCCAATTCAATTTCTTTAGTTAATTTTTCTTTCTTATCAATTTCGTTTTGTAACTCTTGATTCATATTTTGTGTTTCAACTTTAATTTCCTCATCAAAATCTTGGTTATAAAGTTCAAGTTTATTACAGTCCTCCCACAACTTTTGATATGCTTTCATTGTTTCAGAAAGATTTTTTTCAGCCTTAACAGCGTCTTCCTTTTTTTTAGCACACATTATATCTATCTTTTCAATCAATCTTTCAACAACAGGAAAAATATTCTCATCATAGTGTTGTGAAAGAGCATCTATATCTCCAAACATATCAATAGATTTTATATTATTTAATCGGAATAAAGGTTCGCCACCAACTTTAATATCTAATCTCTGAACACGAGAAATTAATTCTGCAGATGCAACTTCAACAGCTTTTAATTGTTCAGAAACTTCTGTTAATCTTTTAGAATACTCCTCTTCTAGTAATTTATTTTTTTGTTCAATAGATTGAATGTGATTAGCAATAAGTAAATTCCTAGCACTATATTCACGAGCTTCATCCTTACTTAAACGTTGATTTGTAACAGCTCCACAAGCCTCAAGCCATTTCTTGTGTGCCTCCTCAACCTCTTCTTCTTTTTTCTTACAAATTTCATTGTTTTGTTTAACAAGATCTTGAACTTTAGATATATTTTTGTCTAAATCACATGAATATTTCTTTAAATTAACTGCATCTACTTTCATTTTTTCAATAGCAGATCTCTCATTCTCTATTTCTGTACGAATTTCATCGAGATCATTTTTTTTTCTCCTTAAGAAATCAACTCGTTTTCTCAATAAATCAACATCATCTTCAATATCTGAAGTATATTTAACATATTCATCCATGTAAATCTTTAATCCTTCTTTGTAATGCTCTGGTCCACATTTATTAGAACCATTCATATTTTCAATAGTTGTAAAAAATAGTTCTAAAAAATTCGCATCATTCCATATTTCAAAAGGTATCCCTTCATCTTCATCTTCTTTTAATTTTTTCACTTCATCACAACATTGAATAACTCTAATTAATTTAACAAGACTTTCAACAATGTATTTCCAATTGTTACGAAGACTAGTAAAAATTGTTGATTGAAGAGGATCCATACCAAAAACTGATAACCAAAAGTTTAAATCTTTTTCAAGTGTTGTACATTGATAGTCTTCACTGACCTGATAAACAATAATCTGAAGATAATCAAGAAAATTTAATTCTGTTGCATAGTTAAAATCTTTGCTAACAATAGTAGGACCATCGTCAAACACATTATAATCTGAAACAAATTCTCTCAAAATCTTTGAGTACTCCTCAACATCCTTATGAGAAAGCCCAACCTTTCGACGAATTTGTGATCCCGTAACAGTACGATTATGTCCAACAAGTGACCTTAAAACAAAGATAAATAAAAAACAGTTTTAGTTATAAAAAACTCACTGTCTAGCTATGGACATTCTGCTTGTTGAAGGTCTTCCTATTGAGGGTCTTCCCATTGAAGGTCTTCCCATTGAAGGTCTTCCCATTGAAAGTCCTCCAACCATAGAAGACCTTCCTGTTAATGATTGTTTTACGGACATATTATATTTTTCAGGTATTGATCTACCAAATCCATCTTGATTTCTATTCATTTTAATCTTATTAGAAGACAAATAAATAACACGTACTATAACTTAACTAATTAACAAAATAAAGTTTAAAAATTTAGAAAAAGTAAAAAAAACACATATATAATTGGCATAATTAAAAGCAATGAAAAATTGTACAAATAAAAATACGTAAAAATTTAATAAATACCAAAATTACATAAATAAGAAGAAATCCTACAGAGATAACATTTAATGTGTAAGAAATTACTATTAATTTCGCATCATTGTCATTAAATACATAGTACTGTGATGAACATTAAACAAGAGCAGTTTTCAAAACAATTATAGTCAACAAATGCAAAGTAACGCCAATTTTGATACTTTTATAAAGAAAAATTGGTATAAGGTCTATATTTACAGAGAATAACAAAATAACCGGGGACCCGTATGTTCGTCAAGGCAATTTTGCATTTTTTTTCTGTGCGAGACCATTTAGTATATTTATATAGTAAACACTGAAGTGACGAAAAAACCTTTTAAAGGCAATTTTGCATTTTTTTTCTGTGCAGGACCATACTAAATTTATATAAAAAAATTTATATTTTATTTTAAAAATAAAAAAATATTTACAAAAAGCAAAAATACATTTATTTTAATAATACATTATTTTTTTAAAAATATTAAAAAAAGTTTTTAAAAAGTTCTATTAAAATTAAACAACTTAACATTAAATGAAATAGTATTAAAAATATAAATAATTATTTATGATCAAAACATTCTCTTTCCGATTTTGTTTATTTCTAACTTAACATAAATATGGTTATGTTAGAATTATATATCATTTATGCTAACCTTCTTATTTAATGTTGTAAAAGATTATTAGTTTTAATTAAGAGTGTATTAATAAAAAAATTTCTTTATGCTTTGTAATCTTTTAATCAGATAGAATGTTCAACGTGTCTAATGTTAGAAGTTATTTTTTTAATAAAAAAATAATTGTTATATCAAAAATGATAAAACAGAATAGTTAAGTTAATATATTTTAAATATTATTTCATTTAAAATGGTTTATAAGATATTTTATATCAACTTATTTTAATTAAAGATAAATATAGAAATTTTCATATTATATCATTTTAAAATTTTATCCTTATCGTTTATCATTATTTTTATCTATATTTATTATTTCACATTTAAATAAATATTAGATATTAAAAAAAATTATTCGTCAAAGTAAATGATCCTGCAAAGAAAAAAAATGCAAAATTGTCATTATAAGGTTTTTTCGTCCCTTCAGTGTTTACTATATAAATATACTAAATGATCCCGCACGGAAAAAAAATACAAAATTGCCTTGACGAACATACGTGCCTCCAAATAACCTCCCCACCAAATGTTACATACAGAATTGTTGATTGATAGTACCACAAAAATTATTAAACTATATATAATTGATGTCATTTAAAATACCGTTATACTTGTTTTTGAGTTAGTTTTTATAGCATGAAAGTATGAAAAACGTAGTCTTGGAAAGTTTAATTAAAGTGCAAAGAGCTACTATGGCAGGATGTTCTTTAAAATTAGAAAAAAATATCAATACTTGAAGTTTTATTAATATAATATGTGAAAAACTCAAATTTAACGTGAAGGAATTATCAATTATTATATTATTTGCTAAGTGTTAAGCAACCAAAAATAAATTTATTAAAAAAAGTAGAAATTTGAGTAAATAATGTAGGAGGTGATGTAAAATACTTTTTTTCCTGACTTTCATTCTTGAAATGAATATTTTTCGTTTAATTCTAATCTTTACGATAGTAAAAAACATGGTCTACAAGTTTATCATTTTATCAAAATTTAAAAACTGGAAATTGAACTTTATTAGAAAAATAAAGTACAAAATAACTTTTAATTCCAGAATAAGAATAAAGTTTCAGTTTTTAAAAGGATTTTTCCAGACAAACCTTTGATTTCTATATAAATAGATAAGAATACTGTTTTTAATGATATCAATTACAATTTTACGGTGTTGAAATATGTTTATTTTTTCCAAGAAAATTGAGATTATCAAAAAGCATTCCATTAAATTAAAAAAACCTTAAAGAAACTCAACATTTAATTGTTATTATCAGTGCTATGTTAAGTTTATTTTCAATATTAAGTCATATAATACCATAATTATTCATACATGATTTTTTTATTGAAATTTTTTAAGGAATTAATTATTAAAATTGTTATATCTAGTTATTCTAGAAGTATCTAAATATCTTTTTACTCCGAAAACCTTAATTGGTCATTTGTAATTCTAGATACTTTGTCTATTAACTTAGAGCGGAATTCGTTTTCAAATTTGATTGGTGGATTATCATCCATAATCATAGGAGTTACATTTCTGCTTTTAGAAGATTTTTTTTCGCATAAATTAACAAAGTCATGATAAGCAATCAAATGTGTCCTAACAGATGAGATAACATGTAATATATCTTCTTCGTTGTAAACTTTCTTTTTTTGAGTTGTTTCTGACGAAGTATCTATTTCCATTTTTATACCATCTTCAGTAATAACATGTGTCTGTTTATTTGGATTTTCAATCATAATCAAGTCTTCTGCATATCCTGATGGTATTGCAGCACCAACATCTAAACGGTTTCCACCTATATCCATATATACACGACCATTTTTTAAAAATATTAACTTTCCTATTTCTACGTTACTTTCAAGTAAATCTAAACAATGAGCGTTTTCATCTAATTTTTTATTAAAATTTATATTAGCATAATCACTAATAACACGCAAAGTAGCTGGTAGTTGGAAAGAAAAAAAACTATCATCATTATCTTCTAATAGTTTTTTAAAATATCCATATGCTTTAACAGAACTGAGTACTTCATTATTGTTTAATACATACAATGGTACTTTTACATCTGGAATTTTATTTTTTTCTGCTCTTTTTTCTTCTTCTGCTTCATCTAAATCTAGTAAATCTTTTAATGCAATAGCCTCATGTGGTGGTAGAACTATAGGAGGATTTTGCATTTTTTCAATGTCATCAATAAATACTGTCGAATCCTCAAGCTCTTCTAAAGCAATATTATCAGCTTCATTGTCAGACTGCCACTCCTCTTCATATGTTGTTGGTAACTTTTTACCTTCGAAATCTGCACTACCTAACCCAATGCCCCTTTCAACATTAATAGCAGTTGTTTCAAGAATTTCCTCAGTACCTGTTACATTAGTCTCTTTTTTAATACGACTTTTTTGTAAGCCGCTATCACCTAATCCAGATGAAAAAATACCTTCCGTTTGAATAATTTTTGTACCTCCTCTACCTCCTCGATTTCCACCTCGTTTTTTTTCATTTCTACCACGACTTTCTCTTGGCTTTTTTTCCTTTTTATCCTTGTTTTCACTATCATTTTTATCCTTTTTCTTTCTTTCATTTTCTGAAGTTCTAAATATTTAAAAAAAAATTAATTATATATTTAATAAAACATACCCCGAACCTGATAAAACACCAGATAAAGATAAATTTGGTCTTGCTCTTGTTCTATTACTTGTACCTCGTTGAGACATTTCAAAATTAAAAAAATTACTTTTTCAAATGAAATATTACAAAATTCAAAAATACTTGGTGTTATGTACTTCTAGTTCTTGTTAAGATACTATGTCGTGTAAAAACATTTTTATACCCATAAATCTACTATATTTTTTTCATAGTTTATTGTTTTCAAAAATACTGGTGTGAAAATACTAAATGTCATGTAATAAAAATCAGACTATAATTCTTCCGGTTAAGTCTCACATTTTAATTTTGTTTATTTTTAAATGACTCATATCTTTTACCCTTTTCTTTATTTAGCAAATATTTAAAAAAATTATTTTTTGGTTGAAATTAAATGACCATAAAGCCTATATTTTTATCTTTATTTTCTTAAATCATTTGATTATGTTATTATTAACACGTATTCATTATAATAAACATCATAGATAAACTTATTATTGACACAAAAATTACTCATTTAGATTAAAAACACTGAATTTTATATCCCTATCCTCACAACAAAAACTATTTTTTCTTACACTTTTAATATCCATACATTCCATTCTACGGACAACTCTTAAAGCGATTGTTCGTGGTATATGTACTTGATGAAAAATAAAGGCGTATTTTATTTATTAATTTCATTACTCTTTTAACTGTTTTGGATTGCAATATGGATAGAAAAGAAGAAGTTAAGGAAGAAAATAAACTGGAAATAAAGAAAGAAGGTCAAATGTCTGCGGAAGAAGTTAGAAAATTAAGAGTTCAGGAAGATAGCAAACTGTTAAATGCATATCTCCAGCAAATTAAAGTTGGTTGCGGGAGGTTTATGTGTGATAACAAGTCATGTGCTAGTAGTGGTTATATAAAACCGAATCAAGAAGAGCATAAATATGTGAAATATGCCATAGAGGTAGTTTTTTAAATTTCATATAATAATAGTTATCAATAATTTCACATGCTTTTAGATAATGAAATCAAAAACAAAACTTTGCCCCCCAATTGAAGTTACATTTCCATCAGACAAAGAAATTAAAGTGTCTGTGTGTAAAAATTTAATAGCTGATTTTAGGAGGACAAATGATTTGCAGCCACTTAAAGATTTTATAAATCTTACATTATTTAAAAAAGAGAATATATTGTGTCAAATAATTCATTATGAATTAGCGCAACGACTTTGTGAAATAATGATGATTGAGGAGAACAGGATTAAAGAATTTACGCAAGAATATTATAATTTTCAATTAGATGATAATGGAGGAAAAAAAATAAATATAAGAAAATATCTTCAAAAAGCTTCTTATTTTAAGCAAGCACCATTAAAAGATCGTATGAAAGCATTTGAAAGAAATCTTCGATATCCGGGTGAACAATATATTAGAAAAAGATCAGCACAAGATAAAAGTAATATTTCAAAAGATTTAATTAAACGTTTTCCTAGCCGAAGTGAGGAAGAAGAAGAAATTTATGCATGTATAAAACTTTTAAAAGAAGTAGTTCTCGAAAATAATATTATACGCAAAGTTTACGTTTGTGCTCTTAATAAGATGGTGCGTGAGATATTTTATCTATATACTTTAAGTAATACATGGAAAAATGATCAAATATTTTCATATATTTTTTTAAAGTTTTTTCTTACCATGCCACATGTAATTAGTATCTCTGAATTTTATACTGTTAATTTAGTTGATATTGCAAAAGTTTTTTCTTTGGCAGGATATCAAGCACGAAATAAAATTGCTAGATTTGTTTCCACTCAAAATTTAGATTGGATTAAAAATTGGATTGATGATATACAACAAGCTATTACTGTTCGATCAGTTACTATTAGAGCTTATACTGACACTTTAGAGCATGACTTTTTTGATGGAGAAGATATTCCAGGTCTTCTAGCAATGCTAGAAGTTTTTCATACTGCTGTTATGATACATAAGAAAAAAGCTGAAGATAATGATTTGGTTGTTAAATATGACAATCCACATATTAAATTAGTTAGAAAGAAATCTAAAAAATCAGTTAATGACAATGCATCTAATGGTAAGGTTGGGGATGGTGAAGAAGATGGTACATCAGTAAATGAAGATTCTACCAATCAACAAATGGAACAAGGAGATAACGATATAGCTACTGTTCCATCAAATAATGTTATTCAATGGTCGAGAGATCTTAAAGTTGATTTAGATTTAGAAAAACCGGGTTGGTGTGAAGGATTTGATAAAGATATTTCTGAGAAAATGCATCAAATAGATGTTCATCATAATTCTAGAAACAATGCATGGAATACAAATCCTTATAATACAGTTATTCCTTTAAATTATTTTATCAATGATGAGTTATCTGCCAATGTGGATGTTGAAAGAGATTTTCGTGCTTTTAAAACAGGTTTTTCAGTACCATTAATTTTGGATTTTCCATTTGCGTTTCATACTGGTGTAAAACACTCATTTTTAATGGAATATAATAAATGGCGAATGAAAGTTGAACAGACTCTTCCAATTAATGGTGCTTTTGATGTTGATGATGATGAAGATGATGATATAACAGATTATCTTCAAATCCAGGTACGACGTGAAGAAGCTATGAACGATTCATTGAATTGGCTTTCAAATGTTTTTTCAAAAGAAAAAAGTCGTTTTAATGTTAGAAAACAACTTCGTGTACAATTTGAAGGGGAGGAAGGTATAGATGAAGGAGGATTATCAAAAGAATTTTATCAAATTATTACTAAAAAAATATTTGACCCAGACTATGGAATGTTTATTTTTAATAAAGAATCAAGAACTTATTGGTTTAATCCACAATGTACTTATTGTGATATGGAATATGTTCTTATTGGATTAATGATAGCTATGGCCTTATATAATGAAGTGATGATAGATGTTGCTTTTCCTGTTATTCTTTATAAAAGATTATTGTCAGGTCAAGTTGATTTAGAGGATATGAAAGATTTTGACAATATTATGTATAATTCATTTAAAAATCTTCTACAAACACAAGACGTAGAAGATATATTTTGCCTTAATTTCACAGTTTCATATAAGGATGTGTGTGGTGTTGAACATACCTATGAATTAATTGAGAATGGAACTAATGTTCCAGTTACAGATACAAATAAAAAAGATTACGTTAAACGGTATGTTAAATTTTTATTAATAGATCAAGTAAAACATCAATTTGATAAATTTGCCACAGGGTTTTTTATGGTAACAAATCCAATTCTTTTGCGTGCTCTATGTCATCCAGAAGAAATTGATCAATTTATTTGTGGTGTTGTAGATTTAGATTTGAATCAACTACAAAAACATGTTTCTTATACTTCTGGATACACTGCCGATAGTCAAACAATTAAAGATTTTTGGAAAGTTGTTCATGAATTTACTTTAGAACAAAAAAGACAATTACTGGAATTTATTACAGGCTCTCATCGTATTCCAGTTGGTGGTTATAAATCAATGGAATTTTCAATTCAACGACACGGTGATATGAGAGATCAGTAAGTTTAAATATTTATATTTTATTAGTGGTAATTTTATAATTTTTTAGTTTACCTTCATCACATACTTGTTATAATTTCCTATTGTTACCAGATTATAAAGATTATAATATATTGAAGGAGAGATTAACTCTTGCTTTAAAATACTGCAAAGGATTTGGACTTCAATAAGTTATAATTTAAAAAATGCCACAAAAAAGAAACTTTGAATAGTATAATATTTTTTATTTTTTATTGTATAAAATTTTAATCATTGTTAGATTAAATATTATTAGTATTTTCCATCTTCCACATTAATTTGATGGTCAACAGTTGGTGCCTTTTTTTTACTAATCAAAAGAAAAATTGTATAGATTATAGCAAATTCAAATATCACAGTAATTAAAGAGGCCAAAAGTATAACAGTTTCATCAGTAGCGTTACGGTAAGTAAAAGTTTGAAACAGCTTTTCAAAATAAGAGAACATATTATAACAAATAATTTATTTTTAATATAAATTTCAAAGAATAATAACATTTAAATATCACATAAATAATACCATAACGATTTTATGATATTTAATAAATATAAAAAATTACATGTAATTTTTATTTTCCTTTTTTTCCTTTTGATTTTTTCTTTTCTGTTTGTATATCAATTGTTTTTAATTGTGCATGTCCTTCAGTTCTAATGTGATTAAATAATTTGGTTCTTGATTCAAAAATTTGATTGCAAATACTACATGAAGATGGTATTGGTTGTGAATTTACTGTGTGTGTTTCCTGGTTAGAAATATTTTTATCACGCCTTTTAGATTTTTTATTTCTTTCTTTAACTTCATTTTCATCTTCTTCATCTTTTCTTACTTCTCGACATGTTTCATTTTCTATATATTCATTTAATTTGACACATTCTTCAACTTCTATGTCACTATCATTATTTATATCCCATTTTTTTTTATTTTTCCTTTCTTTCTTTTTTGATTTTTTTACATTATTTTTAGGTGCACTATTTACTAACACTGTTTTATCCTCTACATCAAAGCCTACTACTTCAAATTCATCAACCATTATTTCATCAATCATATCTTCTCCATCATCATTAAACAAAATTTTATCTTCATCTTTCATGTGTTTTTTTAAATCTTCTAATATTTGTTTATGTTTCTTACTATTTTTATGATTTTCTAATGCCTTAACAGATTTAAACTCTTTTTCACAAGCAATACAATATAAAGTTTCTTCTTCATATTCTTTAACTGATTCTCCATCACCATAATCATTATCAATATCTTTTTCAAGTTGATATAGTTGTTCTTTATATAGTTTATCTAATTCTTCATTTTCTTTAAAATTTTTTACAGCCTCAAGATTTGCTTTAATTTTTTCCCTTTGTCGTTGTTTTTGTTTTTCTTCTTGTTCTTTTCTTTTTATTTCTAATTCTTCTTTTCTTTTTTGAATTCTTTTGTCTCTTTTTCTTACAAATAATGCTAATTCCCTAACTTCTTCATTTCTTTTTTTCTTTCCAGCATCGCGAAATTTTTTATTTTCTTTATCAATAGCTCTTGCAATTGATCTATTATCAGCCTGTCTTATATCATATTGATCTAACCAAGCAAAAGAACGTTTAGTACAAAAACCCGTCCAAAAAGAATAAAATGGTTCAACAATTTCATCGTAATCTGAAGTAGAATCTCCAAATTTTGGATAATTCCAATCTCTTGAATCATCAATCGAGTTATACTCTTCTTCAGCAATTCTTTCAAAAACGTCCCTATAAACAGAATAAAAACTATGTTCATCATCACCAAAACCTTTGAAACATGATATTGTCATGTATTGATAAACATCTAGTCCCGTTCTATTTTCTTGTCCTTCATCATCTTAAAAATTATATTTAAAAATTAATATTAACCTACACCCTTTTAAAATACTTTCCTTATGTCTATCATAAAAAGCTCTTTCATGTGGATCACTTAGCACTTCATAAGCAGCTTGAAGAAGAGAAAAATATTCAGTACATTCTTGAAGTCTATCAGGATTTTTATCAGGATGCCATTTTAATGCTAGTTTTCTATAACTTTTTTTTATCTCATCTGGGGTTGCTTTTTTGTCAACTTTTAATAATTCGTAATAACACTTCATACAAATAAATATTATAAAGAAAACAAAATCAGTACTATTTTTAATATTTAAAGTGTGTAGAACTTAACAAAAGACACATATTACCAATGGAAGTATACAAAATTCCAGTCGAAACATAAAATTGACGTATTGGAGAAATGTCATTCTTTGCATATGCCATGATTAGGTTGATGTATATATAATATACTATGGAGCCTTATAGTGATTCTAAGCGAAATATTCATTCTAAAATACAACCTCGTTCTAATACTAATCAAAATGAATTTATTAATCCTAGACATTTAAGTTTAAAAGGTGATTCCGATGATCGTGATCCGGATTACGTTATGGATATGACTGATCTCAGGAAAGATCGGTCTTCAACCAATATTGGAGGACAAAAAGGTAGTGGAAGGCAATTAGAAGTTGCATTAAGGAAGGTAATCACAGAACGTCTACAACATCTCAAAGACCGAGGAAAATTTCATTTGGAAAATTATGGTTTATCGAATTTAACATCAATGCAAATTGCAATGTATATGAGGAGACTTTTTAAGAGAAATGATTTACAAAATTACATGACTCCTGAAATGATTAACTATGTATTTGGTACATCTAAAGGTGATTCAGTTATTACTAGACCTGGAAAACAAATAATAACACCGACAATAAAAGATGTGGCTGATAAAAATCGTCAACGAACAACTGAATTTCCTACAGAAAGTAGTAATAAAACTTATAATGAATCAGATACAGAACCAAGTTCGGATGAAGAATTAGAGACAGACAAATTTAATGACTTTAAAATTGTAAATTTTGTAAAGTACATTCCTGGACCAGCAGTGCCAAATATACAAATTCCACCGAATAAATATCAGCCACTCACAAGAAATTCCAATGTTTATAAATGTGCTAGAGATCAAGCATATATTTATGGTAGGGGAAAATGGATAAACAGAGAAATTGAAAATTTAAAACAAAAAAAAGCTGCAATAGCTGCACAAATAGAAATGATTAGGAAAAAAAAGATTCCTATTATTCTTGAGTCAACAGCACCAGTTTCAGATGTTACAGAGACGTGCTCAAGACTATGTGCTTTTAAAAATAAAGATTCTTTTAAGGTCAAACTTGTCAATGTTACCTCGATACCATTGTCTGAATCAATGGGAACTCCATTGGATGAATTTAACATAAACAATAAGAATACCATGGCTTATTATTCTAGAATAGATGACAGAGTTCATGAACATCTATCTTTAAACGGAGGTATGTTTGAAATTTATTTTTACTATATTTTTTTAGCTGTTCCTGGTGATTTACTTTTTCATAAATATCTTAAAAGAATGTCTTCTATACGAATGGTTAATAAATGTACAAGTTCCGAACTTACTAAATGTAGACAATTGGCAGAGGTTTCATCAACACCTTGGGTATTAGGATTATCAAACACTTATAAAAATATTGTTTTATCAGAGAAGGAAGCACATGATAATGAAATTTTGAAGATGATTAAAAAAAAAGAAAAAGAAAAAGATAGGAAAGAAGAAAGAGGAGATAAAAATGATTTGAATAATTTTTATACAGTCAAAGCAATTGCTCCATTAAAACTAAAACTTTCTGGTATTTCAAGAAAATCGGACAAAGTTAGAAGTTCAAACAAAAGAAAATTTGATGACGTATTTGAATCTGAGGATGATTCAAGAAATACCTCTGCAGTACATACAGCAGATGAAGACGGTGACAATGATTTTTGTAGTAAACCTCGAAAAATTTCATTACGTGACTCAAGGAGAAACTCAGGTGTTAGTATGTCAAATACAAAATCTTGGAATTGTAAGTATCCAGTTTCAACACCAATAATTGATGTTGGATGTAAATTACCAACAAAGGCAGATTATGCGGAGATAATAGTTCCATCATGGAGTACTTGGGAATCACCAATATCTCATGACCAAGGTGATGAAGAATGTATAATTAATACTGAGGAATATGAAAAGAAA
The DNA here is from genome assembly GCA_029582065.1 of Strongyloides stercoralis. Lineage (NCBI taxonomy): Eukaryota > Metazoa > Nematoda > Chromadorea > Rhabditida > Strongyloididae > Strongyloides > Strongyloides stercoralis. Next base: position 11,199,312 of record CM055866.1, on the reverse strand, counting down.
ATTGAAAAATATCATGAAGAGATGGAGCAACAAGAAAAGGCAAAAATAGTGGTATCAAATAACAAATCACAAAAAAAGAATAAATCTTCAATTTCTAAAGATTTTTCTAATAATGCGGCACCTTTTACTGCTGAAGAACTACTTATGAGTATTAATGGAACAACCAACAAGATTTCAGAAAAAGTTGAATCATCTGATGTACCAAACTATGATCGGCCATCCTATGTCAAACCATATGAAAGAAGAGTTTTTGAAAATTCCAGATTTAGTTGAAGTAGTAGTATTAAATGATCAATGTTAGTTTGTATAGAAATTGGCTTTCATTAAAAAAAGAACCTCAGTATGAAAACGTTGTCATTATTATATGGTAATGTTGATCTCAACAATTCTTTAATATGTGAAAAACAACCTCTATTTTTTTTTAATTTAAAGAAATTAATTAATATCTCTCTGGTGAATTGAAAATATATGATTCAAAAATATTTATGAAGCATACATTTTATTTTAATCAATTTTTTTTATTTCTTTTGTCTGTAATTATTGTTTTACCACGGGACTTTTTAAATTCTACTATTTGTTTCTGGCATAATTTCAATTGATTGTTGTTTTTTTTTTATTTACAATTCTTTATAATTATCAATTGTTTTGTTTTTTCTTACTGTTATATTGTGGATATATTTTATTTTTAGCTGTAATAATTTTTAGAAAAAAAATGGCAGGAGAATAGTGATTACATTTTTTATACTTTATATCTAATGGTTTATATTCCATGTATTATTATTTTTTTCTAATATTTCTTTTACAATTAATCTTTTAAAATTTAGCAGGAAAGTATGGGTGGGCACCATGATGATTTAAAGATTCCTCATCCTTCAGCTTACAACAATTATAGACAATATCCACAGTTAGCTGCACATGAAAAAAGACTTGGTCAGTTGGGACTTCGTGATCCATGGATTAGAAATATTGCTCATATATTCAAGGATCCAAATACACCTGTTGTCAAAGGTAAATGGACTCATTTTAGAGACATTTTGAGAAGTGGATTCATGCCTGGTCTTATTGCTGCTACAACAATTATTGTTATTGAAGAGACTTATTCATATCTTAAACATGGAAAAACTAGTTGGGACAGTCATCATTAATTTTTTTTATTAAATAGGATTTTAGTATTTTTTCTAAATATAAAATAAATCTCTTGATTATTTCGTACTTTGATACTTCATTTTTAAACTTTTAAACTATCTTAAAGTGAGAATCTGTAACTAATTGGTGTTTCGTATACTCTTGTTTAGCACGAATTTTTTTTTTGTATTTAAATGAATCTTGAGTCTAAACAAATATGAATCGTTTAAGTGGCACATTTTCCAAATCACTATTACGTTTTAAAAATTTGTCTTTAACTCAGATTGCTGAAGTCCACCATCACAAGGAACGTGGTGATTTAGAATTGTTTTTAGGCATTAAACGATCGAATAAAGCAAAAGCTAATAGAAATACCCATAAAAATGAGAGAATGTTTAGACGAGTAAGTTAGAATTATTTTTAACTATTAATATTATATTTTTTTAAGTTACGTGGGCAGAAAACAATGCTTATTGAATTACCAGATGATGCAAAAATTCGTCAACGGAAGGAGATGTCTCCTGATGAATTGCGACGTGATATGTTGAAGAGTGGAATAAATCCATATAAAGAAGTATTTCCAAGGAATTGGGAGGAAAATCAAATAACTATGCAATCGTTCTACGGAGTTTTGGATTCATATGTACCACCAACGAATCCGCTGCCTATTTCAAACATTCTTTTTCCTGGAAAAAATGTAAAAAAATTTACTGAAGTCAAAGGTAAAGTGGTTAACAAATATCAAAATTGGTTTAATGGAGTTAGAATAATTAAAAAAAAAGAAGGTTATGAAAAATTTGATGTTAAAAAATGGGCTTCCAATGATGCATTAAATATATATAAGAAAGCATATGAGTCAATGATGAATAGAAACGAAAAAGAATTTTGTGAATATGTTACAGTGCATGCATTTTCTAAATTATGGCCAGATGTTGAAAATCGTAGTATATATTTTGAATTAATTGGTGAAACAAGTCCACCAGAAGTTGTATCAGTTAGATGTAGTGATAATCCATCTAAATCAGGAAATACAATTGCTCAGATAACTGTTAAATTATGTACAAAACAAAAAATTGCTGTTTTTGATAGATTTGGTCACCTAATTCTTGGTTCAAAAGATAAAATTAAAGAAGTCGAAGAATATATTGTATATGAAAATCATATTGCTGATTTAGACGGGAAATGGAGATTACATGATAAAATTTATCCATCACCTGATAATGATGATGATGTTAAGGAAGTTCCTTTGATTACGGGACTAGCAAAACCTGAGAAAAAATCTCAAGAAAATATTGAATCAGAAAAAGACTTAGACGATAAAAAGAAAAAAAGTGATGAAAAGGAGTAAATTATTTTTACTAATAGTTGTTATATATTGTTTTTTAGGAAAACTATTATCATAATAAAAACTAATTCTATAATATACTTATTAAATAAAAGGGTTTCTCGCTCTTTTCTATTTACATTAAACTATAAATTTAATAGAATTATCATATTTTTTTAGAAAATGTCTTCATCCATAAAAAACGGATCATCAACTCATCATTTTGATGAATACAAAGAGAAAACTTGGAAAGAAACTGAAGAAATTGTAGATTGGCAACCTATTGCAAAAGACGACAAAATGCCTGAGTATATGAAAAAAAAATATTTGTATGTACCATAAAATAACTGTTTTAATTTTAACAAAATTTCAGAGAATTATTACAAAAAGAGGGAATTCAAATTAACAATGTCAGTACTAAACAGTAATTTTTATTTTATATTTTTTACTATTCAGATATAGAAAGTGTAATCTCAATTGTAAAATATTTATTTATAAAATAAACTATTGAAATCCATATATATTTATTGATAAATAAAAATTTTCAACACCATTTAAATAAAATATTACAATTGGGTATTTATTTGGCTGAAACCGGGATTGTCAAATTTCCTTGCCCAGCAGCACCTCCTGCAAATGCATCTTCTGGCTTAGCACAATCTGGTTGTACTTCATTATAGTGAATAACAATTTTGTCATCTTTTGGAGCACCAGCAAGTCTGGTAATTTCAACGTCAGCAGTTGCACCTGGTTCGATAAAACCAAAAACTGGTTTAAGACGAAGTTCATTATTATTTGATGATTTGATTTTAAAAGCAATACGAGAAGCACCTCCATTAGTCAGTTTATGCATAGATTTTCCTCCGGTAGCTGGAAGTTCAGCAGCAGCAGGATCCGATGTTAATGCAGCCATTATTTGTATTTATAGATAGCAACAAAGCTAATATGATTTCTTCTGCGGTTAAGGTTATTATATTTATAAATTTTTTTAATTAACAGATTTGTTTATAATGTCTCTTTTTAAATTCATTTTTGTTAAAAAAAATTTTATTAACAAGAAAATGAAAAATAAATTAATTATTATGTAATTTGTAAAAATGTTTAAAAGGATATTTTTATAGAAATTACTTGTTGAAAAATTCTTTTTAAAAATTAGGAAATAAATATGATATTTTAAAGAAAAAAATAAAGTTTTTTTTAGGTAACTTTAATTGATACATATTTTTAGAATATGTCAATTCATATTAGTGTATAATAAATTCTCGAAAAATGGAAATATTACAACTTTTCTGCAACTTACTTCTTGCCTATTTTATTTTATGGTTAACCTTTAATACTGTTTAACATCAAATTAAAACCTAAAAAAAAATCTAAGTAAATTGTAAACATTGGTAATATTATTCTTTTCAAGAGAAAACTAGGAAGTTTACTTCCAACAAAGCGTTTTCTCCATTAATTTCATGAAGATATGGTTTTTTTTTTAATTAATTAATATATACTTTTTAATAATTAAACCAAAAATATTTATCTTTTTTTAATATATCATTAACATCTATCTATTTTAAAAAAATACATTCTATTATCATTTTAAAAGTAGGCGGTGGCGTCCTCTTCTTTTTATCTCTTTACATATTTTTATCTAATAAGACCTTATTTTCTTCTCTCTCTATTTCATTTTATAATAATTCTTTTATTTTATATCTTTCCTTTTCAGGTGGTGATGTGGCAATCATTATTTTTACTGATCTTACTGGCATTCATAGGAATATTAAGTGTTGATAAAAACAATTTTAAAACATGTGAGCAATCTGGATTTTGCAAACGTCAACGTTCTTTCCAATCTTCTCCAGATTACTCTGTTGATCCATCAACATTTTCTATAACACCAACAAGTTTTGAAGCTATTGTTGTATCAAAACAAAATAGATTGAAAATTAAAGTTGCTAGTTTAAAAGATTCTAAATTACGTATTACAATAGATGAAGAGAATGGATTACGTAAACGATTTTCACCAACAATTGCATTGGATGGTGTACCTGAAGAGAATACTATAAATGATTTAAAAAAAGAATCAACTTTTATGACATTTAGTATTACTAAAAATATTCTTTTTCAATTACAATATAAACCATTTAAACTTGAAATTAAGAAAAATAATGAAATTCTTGTCTCCATTAATTCTGATAATCTTTTAATGTATGAACATTTTCGTGAAAAAACAAATGATGGAAAGAATGATGGCGAAAGTTTTTGGGAAGAAGACTTTAAAGGACATCATGATAGCAAACCATATGGTAGCAGTAGTGTTGGTGTAGATATTAATTTTCATAATTTCAAATACATATATGGATTACCAGAACACACTGATAATTTAGTTTTGCAAAATACCAAATCAGGTGACCCATATAGATTGTACAACTTGGATGTCTTTGAATATGAAATTAATAGTAGAATGGCCTTATATGGTGCTGTTCCTTATGTTATGGCACATGGAAAAGATCATTCTGTATCTGTTCTCTGGTTGAATGCTGCTGAAACATGGATTGACGTAGAAAATGATTATCGTGGTACAATAAAAACTCACTTTATGTCAGAGTCTGGTCTTATTGACATTTTTGTTATGTTAGGACCAACACCAAATGATTTGTATAGACAATACTCTTCATTAACTGGAACTTATCCATTACCACCATTGTTTTCAATTGCTTATCATCAATGTCGTTGGAATTATAATGATGAAGATGATATAAAACAAGTAAATGCTGGTTTTGATAAACATGATATACCAGTAGATGTTTTGTGGCTTGATATTGAACATACAGATGGAAAGAAATATTTTACTTGGGATAACAGTAAATTTCCAAATCCTCTTGAAATGGTTAAAGATTTAACTAGTAAAGGTCGTAAACTTGTTAATATTGTTGATCCACATATTAAAAAAGATGATAATTATTATGTATATAATGAAGGTGAGAAAAATGGATATTTTGTAAAGAATGTAAATGGTGAAGGAAGTTATCAAGGACATTGTTGGCCAGGTGCTTCTATGTATCCTGACTTTTTGAATCCCGATGTTAGAAAATGGTGGAGTAGTTTATATTCATTTGACAGATATGAATTATCTAACAACGATATTATGATTTGGAACGATATGAATGAACCCTCTGTTTTTAATGGTCCTGAAGTTACTATGCCAAAAGATATTAAACATTTTGGAGACTTTGAACATCGTGATATTCATAATATTTATGGATTACTTCATCATTCTGCTTCTTATCAAGGTATCATTGATCGTTCTAATGGTAAATATCGTCCATTCCTTCTTACAAGATCTTTCTTTGCTGGATCACAAAGATCTGCTGCTGTATGGACTGGTGATAATGCAGCTGAATGGGAACATCTTAAAGCAGCAGTTCCTATGCTTCTTTCTCTTTCAATTTCTGGTATTCCACATGTTGGTGCAGATGTTGGAGGATTCTTTAAAAATGTTGATGATGAATTACTAATTCGTTTCTATCAATTAGGAGCATTTTCACCATTTTTCAGAGCACATGCTCATATAGATACTAAACGTAGGGAACCATGGTTGTTCCAAGATGCAACAAAAAATTCTATTCGTTCAGCTGTCATACAAAGATACTTTTTCCTACCCTATTGGTACACTCTCTTTTATGAACATGGATTAGATGGAAAACCAGTTATGCGTCCATTATTTTCAGAATTTCCTACAGATGAACAAAGTTACGATGAAGAAAGAGAATTTATGATTGGAAATGGTTTACTTGTTCGTCCTGTTACAGAACCTGGAGTTGATCAAGTATCCCTTTATTTACCAGGAAGAAATCAAATTTGGTATGAATGGGATAATCATAAAATTCGTCCTGCACCTGGTGCTGTTTATACTGAAACTCCAATAGATAGAATTCCAGTTTTCCAAAGAGGTGGTACAATTATTCCTACTAGAAATCGTCTTAGAAGGTCTTCCAAACTTATGAAAGATGATCCAATTACATTGTATATTGCTAATGATTTTGGTAACACATTTGCTAATGGAACAATTTATCTAGATGATGGTGAAACATATGATTATAAGAAAGGAAACTACTTGTATTGGGGATTTACTTATAAAAAGAAGTCAGATCATCTTTTTACTATTACTTCTAAGTCATTAGATTCGCAAGGAACATATGATCCTGACGTTTACATTGAAAAAATAGTTATCCGTGGTGTTAGATATTACCCAACTTCTGTTCATATTTACTTGGACGATTTTTCACCTGAAGACCTCGATTTTGAACATATTCGCGAGGATGGTTTGGTTGTTATTAAAAAACCTGGTTGTTTTGTATCAAGAGAATTCAGAATTGATATCCACACATAAATTGGTATCTTTTATGATTAATTTCTTTGTTTATTTTTCCTATATCTAATTTCTATTTAATTGTTAGAAAAAAAAATGATAAAAATACAAAAATATTGTGTACATTTTAACAATATTAAATTATTCCAAATAACATTACAATTAGTTTATAATTTATAATTTTTTTAATATTAATATGGAGTCTTTTTGTGATTCTTTTAAGTTTTAAATCTGAATTATGTAGTGATATTTTAATAACATTTTTAAAAAAATCAAGGTAATAGTTAAAATAAGATTTGTTAATGATATATAATTTGGGATAGCATAATTATTATCAATACATTTTTATTCTAGCTTTTTTTTGTCATCTAGAAATTTTTATAACCTTCTTATCATTATAAATAAAAACTTTTCAATTCTTTAATTTATAATTACTTTAAAACTGATACCTAAAACAAAATAAAACATATTTTAAAAAGGTATATGTGATTTGAATTGATAATATTATTGTTTTTTTAATTATTTTGTGGCACTTACTATTAAATTAAAACACATAAGAAGATTGTCATAATTTGTGAAATTCTACAGATGAATTTTTTACATAAAAAATTAGTCTTTTTTGTATCATTCACACATTCAATACTTACTATTCATTTAAATTTTTTTACATAAAAATAAAATTGTTTAATAAATTTTGGAATAATTTTTAATGTCATTTGACACATCACAATCTAATGATAAACGATTATGTTTGTCAGAAGTTAATACATCATCTTCAAATTTATCTAATTTAGAATGCCTAAAAAAGAAAGAAAAATTGTTTAAAAAAGAAAATTTAAAAAAAAAAATTAAGAAAAAAATAGATACTTCTGAAGAAGTTCATTCAAAATATTTTTATTGTGATTTGTCTCCAAAAAAGTGTAATAAATATTCAAAAAAAAATTCAAAGGGTACTAAGTTGTTTGATAGATTAACAGAAACAAATTATTTTGTTAAAGAGAAAACATCTAATAATGATATACATTCTTATCATAAAAATATTGAATCAGTAGAAACTTCAACTAATCAAGGTACAATTGATGATTCAGTTTATAATTTCATATTTACAAGAAATTTTTTTAAACTAGCATCTTCTGTTGGAATTATGTTAGGACTTGGAAATATTTGGAGATTTCCAATGGTAGTTTATGAAAATGGTGGTGGAACATTTATTGTTGTATACCTTATATTATGTTTAATAATCGGTTTTCCTGCTGCATATATGGAAGGTCTTCTTGGGCAATTTTCAAAATCATCTCCATCCTTTGCATTTAGTAAAATTATTCCTATAATGAAAGGATTAGGATGGACTGGTATAATGATTAATATGCTTATGACGGCAATATATGGTGTAATTTTATCATGGATAACAATTTATTGTGGCATTTCTTTAATGTCTAAACATCGATTTATATTTTCATGTAAAAATAGTCATAATACAAAAAATTGTTTTTCATTATATGATAACAAAGATTGTTTTAATAATCCACTTCCTGAAATAAAAAATAATTTTGATAATAATAATACATATTTCCTTCCAGATGGTTATCAAGGTGGAACATGTATCTTTTCAAAAATTGATGATCAAATTACTGATGTAATAAGGCTTCATTATTCTAATGAAAGTTATCAATCAGCTGCTAAAGAATTTTTTGAAAGATATCTTCTTAATAAAATAGATGATATAAATAAAGTTGGAGATTTAAATGGAACATTAGTTACAACATTAGCAATAATTTTAGCATTTACTTATTCTATTATTTTGATCAATAGTAATAAATACAAGTATTTTAGTAATGCTGTTTCTGTCGCTTCATCTTTTGCTACATTTTTATTTATGGCACAAACACTTACAATGGATGGATCAAAAATTGCTTTGAGTCAATATTTTTTTAATTTTAACTATAAAGATTTTTTATCAACAAAAACATGGGTTAATGCTGCTGCCCAATTATGTTATTCTTTAAGTATTGCTGAAGGGTCATATATTAATTTAACATCAAAAAATAAGAAAAAAAATAATATTTTTAAAGAAACAATTGTTATTATGATTTGTGATATTGCAATGTCATTGATATGCACTTTGACTGTTTTTTCAGTAACAGGATATTTAGCTTATAAGTATAAGCTTACAAATATTAGAGATTTAATTGATTATGGAGCTATGCTTTTATTTGTAGCAATACCAGAAGGAGCATCAGAAAATTTTGCTGGAAATGTTTATATGCTTATATTCTTTTCATTTACATTTGTACTTGTTCAATCGTCATTAGCATACTATATAGAATCAAATGTTTGTTGTATTATGGATCAATTTAAAATGGATAAATCTAAAAGATGTTCAATTTTAAAATTGATTGTTATTGCTTTATTTATACTTTCATTACCTATGACTTTTGGAAATGGCATTTATTGGGTAGTAGCTTTTGATAATGCCACAAGTACATCATTACCAATATTAGCATTAATTGAAATAATGACAATATCATATATTTATGGAATTGATAGATGGATGTTAGATATAAAAACAGTTTTTAAAAATGAAGAAGTAAATTATTCTAAAATTTATGGATCATCAGGTGCAATCATTCGTTATTTATGGAAATATATTACACCAATATCATTGTTTTTTATTTGTATTGGAGCAATTTACAAAATATTCAAACAACCATTTGAAATTGGGGAATTTGAAATGCCTAGTCATATAACAATAATTGGTTGGATGGTAGGCCTTGCACCTTTTTCATGTACAATTGGCTTTATATTATTTACAATTTTTAAAGCTATAATTACTAAAAAAAAAATTACAAAATTGGTAAATGTTCAATCAGATTGGCCTACATATAATGAAGATTATCAATCTAAAACAAAACAAGAAATTAGTATTCAAAGAAAAAATTCGGATGATAAAAAAATGAAGAAACAATACAATGAAAAAAAATATAATAATGTATAATTTTTATTAAAAAAAAATATATTAACATCAAATTACTGCTATCATTTCTAAAAACAGAAAAAAAAATTTACTTTTTGATTTATTAATTAAAATAAAAATTTTTTTAAATTAAAAATAAAAGATTTGAAAAGATTTTGTTAAAATTATCCATCATTTTTTGACTTGTACACATGATTTACGTTCATTTATTATAATAATAGTATACCCAACTTCTTTTATCTTACGACTATTTTTTGATTATTACTAATTTAAAATTTATTAATCAACTATTTTTACGATATACTTTTAAAAATTAATAATTAAAAGATATTTTTTTATAAGTCAAAATATTTAGTTATTAACAGGTCAATGTATATAGTATAAGATTATCTTTTAAAATAAGAATAAATTAGTGTGAAGTAAACATTGGTAGGATATGTATTAATTTGTTTAAACTATTATTTTTTTTATCTTAAAATGGATCGACAGAAGGTTGATGTTGAATCTACTAACGTTCTATGTAGAAGTACACCATTTATAGAAGATTCAAAATCATATAAATCTTCTTTTCCTGTAAGTTTAATTAAAAAAATATTATATAATTATATAATTTTTATAGGTTCATATAGCTAAATGGAATCCAATTCATGATAGTTTAGTTATAGCATCAAAAAAAGGAGATATATGTTTGAGAAGAGGTGGTTATAAAAAATCTTGGAAAATTAATGTTGAAAGAATACGTGGTATTTATTATGAAGAATTAGGAAGTCTTCAAAAAGAATATGATTGTGGAACAACATTGGAATGTATGGAATGGTCACCAAATGGTTTATATTTAGCTGTTTCTATGACAAATGGTTATCTTCATATTCTTGATTATGAAACTGGACAAGTTAGGTATTCACAAAAATTTAACTTTACAATAACAAAAATGAAATGGCAATGGTATATAGAATATGATGCAGTCAAAAAATTTAGTCAAAATTTTTTTGAATCTTCACAGATTAATGTTAGATTTCCAAATTTTTATGAAGAAGAAGAATCTAATAGGGAACGATTTGCTGGTACTATGGCTACTAAAGAGTTTTGTACAGAGAATGTTCCAAAAGATTTATTTGGTACAATACTTTTTGTTGTGACTGATCAAGATTTATTAATACATGCTTTATCATGTGGGATTTTTCCTGTAGCTAGATTTAATGCACCATTTGAACAATTTGGTAATTTTGATTGGACTAGTTCTGTAGTTAATGATATAAATTATGATATGTCATCAAGAGTTTTATTTGTTTCATATAGTGGAATGGCAATGGCTTATCCTTCATATCCTTCTGAAATTGGTGTCCCAGAAGGAAATCCATCAGAACAAAGTATGGGTACAAATACTCATGTAGTAGAATTCAAATTAGATTTTGGTTCAATAAATTCAATAGCAAATATTTTTTTATTAGCATGCCGATGGGCTCATTTATATTTTTCAGCTATTTATATAAGAAGTGTTTTTGATTATGCTGTATCAAATTGGAGAGAACAAATATCAACAATATCAAATATGTTTAAAGCTTCAGCAGATGATAATAATCAAGTTAAAAATTTAACTAAAGAGTTAGCAAAATTGATAATGTTTGGTTTATCATCACCAAAAGCAATGTATCATTTTAGATTTAAAATAAGATCTGAAGGTGTACGATCAATTTATGATATAATATATACAAAATTTACTGCTTTAGCAAAATTAATAAATGGACCATTGAGAATTGGATTATTGATGGTAAATGATGCTCATACAAGATTAAGTGAAGAAACTAGATCATTAGGGCATAACTTTTTGTGTAAAAAAACAAGTGAATTATTTAAATGTCATGAAGATTCTGTAAATATACAAGCACTTTCACGAATAGTTGATGATTTTCAAAGAAATTTTGAACAAGAACGTGGTAGTATGTTACAATTAGTAAGATTTATGTATAGTTGTCAACCAGCATCATCTAATTTTACTGTTAATAAAAAGAAAAAAGCCGAAAGTACAAAAATTTTATCTGTTAATTATCCACTTGATTACAATGGAATGGTTGATTATTTAATCACTAATAGAATTCAACCAAAACATCCAGAATCAACATTAAAAAAATTTTTAGTTGATTGTGGTTTGCCTGAATATTTAGATGGTGATGGAATTGATGAATTTATTAATACATGTTTTTTACAAAATTATAGACAAGCAAAAATGAATGAATATATATCATTAAATAAAAAGAATGAAATTATTAGAGAAGATGAGGAATTAAAATTTGTAGATGAAATGTATTGTGAAATGCATAATATTGATAAGAATCTTTATAAAACAGCATTAAAAAAAATGACAACAATTCCAGAAGGTATAAAAACAATATTTAATATTTTAGATAAGAAAACAGAAGTATATTTAAAAAATGGTATTGTTGAAGGAAAATTTTGTAAATTATATAATATTGAACTTGCTCATCCAATTGAACATGACAAATTTTTAATTTTTCCAAATGGTAGGATGACAAAAGAATTTGATATTGATGGAAATATAACTAGATGTTCAATTGATGCACAAAGTACATATGTTTTGCATTATTTAGTATTTAGGAAAAATCTTGGTACAGTTTCATGGAATTCTGTTGATTCTGATGGTACGATAAAAGTTATAAGGCAAATAGGTGTACCTAATATAACATGTGATGAAGGGACATTTGAAGATGAAAAACAACTTACAGTTTTAACTACTGGCTTGGAAGTAAGGGCCAGAAAATCAGTAGTTGATTGTGGTGTTAATGAAAATTGTAGTATTGTTGGACTTATTAAATTAAGTGAAGGATCTAATCCAGACTTAAATTATCCATTTATACTAGATCCAAATTTTGGTGAAGTATATATTGAAAACAACCTTGATGATTATTTTGTTGCTGATAAAATTTTGATTCACAAACATTTTAATATTGCTGGTACTATTTCTAGGGATAGCAATAAAATTATGTGTTTTAAGATATCATCTCAAAAAATTGAAAAAATTTATAAACTTTTTAATTTATAATTGTAAATATATTTCTATAACATTTTAATAATTTTTTTGTTTAAAACTTTTTTACTTAAAAACAAAAAAAAAATTAAATTATTTTTAGAAATTTATGTGTAGATAAATGATTAGTTTAATGATACAATATTAATAAAAAAAAGTACTTTTGATTTTTGTTTTTATTTTTTATTATAAATATACAAAATGATAATAAAACATAATAAAACAGTTTATATCATTTGAATAATAAAGTTAAACTATTGACTCATTTATTATTTGATTTGTTCCAGTTATAAGATGTCTAATTAAAAGATAAATTCCTATTGATAAACTACCCAGAAGAAGGATTATTATACAAATAAAATAAAGACGTGTCATTACAACAAAATCATTAGATATTTTTGATATAAAAGCAAACCTTTTTACTTTTTTTTTTGTATTGCATTCATGAAAATGTTCCTCTTCTACAAAATCCATTACATTTTTAATAGCCGTTTGAATATTATAATAAAAATTTGGAGCTGATTGAATAACAGTTTTTACAAACTTTTGATTTTGTTTTGTTGCTGATACTACCCATATATTATTAAATTGTTTTATTTCCATATAATTATTTAAGTAAGTAATTTTATTATTATTTTTATCAAGATGATTCTTTAACAAACAATCATTTTCAATATTACTTGATTTATTTAAAAATCTATAATATAATTTATTAAAAATAATAACTATTTTATATTTTTAACTTACGGATAAAAAATTACTGCAAGTGCACATACACCATTATTAATAATTGTAATATCTTCAAAATTAAGACAATATTCTTCTCTTTCATTAACTACTTTAAAATTTGCTACATAATTTTCTCTAATATAATGGAGTGCTATATTATTTTCATCATTTTTTGTATAAAATACAGATACATCTGCACTGAAACATAAATGAAATGAGAAGCAAATGATAAGATTAATTAATAAGAAAAACATATACAGTAGAAGAAAATAATTGTATAAAATTAATAAAATATTTATAAAAAAGAATATTTTTTGAATATTTTAATAAAAAAATATATATATTAAATATAATTTTCTTATTTCTTATTAAAATATAAAAAAATTTTTTTAAATTATTTAAGAAAACATTAAAAATGAAGTTCTTGATAATTTTTTTTGTATTTCCATTTTTATTGGAAAGTAGAAATTTAATTTATTATCATTATACATTAATAACTACTCCATTTAAAGAACAGACAATTGAAGTAGATTCAAATTATGACTTAATAATCAATCGTTTTTCAAATCAAAATGTTTTAATAATTTTTGAACCATATAAAAAAGTGTACAATGATGATAAAAGTATTCACATTTATTACGAAAATTCAACAACAGAAGATCAATTTAGATATATCATTCAAAGAGATGGCATTAATTGTGCTTTATTTATATATAACATTAGTGATAATGCACCAATTCATATACCATTTATTTTTAAAAATATTGATAATAATTTTTCATTTAAATTTACAATTAAAAAAAAAGAACTATTTGGAAAAAACACAAGTAATAATAATACCTTTGTAATGCTTGCTGGAACTTCATTAAATTATTTTGGAGAAAGACAATATTTAGAAGTATTTTGTTATTCAAAAGTATCATTACAAATGGAATCAAATTTATCTATAGCGGTAGAAGAAAATGATATGAATTTAAAAAAAAATAATGATATTATAACAAAGATTCATAAAAATATATATAATCCTTCAACGAGTTATGTATATATAGAATTAAAAATTTCCGATTTAATAAATAAAAATTTTATGCATTTTTATCGTTGCAAAAAATATGGAAATGATGAAATAGAAACAATTAAAACTATATATAATTTTAAATTTAACAGTGATTTGTAAGTTTTTTTGGTAAAAAATAAATATAATATATTTTAGGAAAAATCAATCACCTATAGATAAAATCTACAGTAAAGCCTTGATATTTTTTGGTAGTATTTTCTTACTTCTATTAATTCTTTTTAAATTTATTCAACTTTTAAACAAAATTAAAAAGAAAAACAATAAAATAAAAGAACAAGTATGTAGTAAGCTTGAAGAATGCTGTTTAAAATATAATGAAATCAAAGAATTAAAGGATTTATTTAACGAGTATAATAGCAAAACAAAATTTAATAAATGTAATCAACTTAATGAATCTGA
Source organism: Strongyloides stercoralis (assembly GCA_029582065.1). Taxonomy (NCBI): domain Eukaryota; kingdom Metazoa; phylum Nematoda; class Chromadorea; order Rhabditida; family Strongyloididae; genus Strongyloides; species Strongyloides stercoralis. The sequence continues at coordinate 11,184,280 of CM055866.1, read as the reverse complement.
TTTTCGTATCAATTATACTTTGATAAACCTTCCTAATGAGAATAATCATATTTATATTATAAATGTTTGTTAAGATTTAAAAAAAAAAAATAATTACTTTTTTTAGAATCTAAATTTAGATGCATCAATTGAATTTTGGAAGTTTGTTTATTCTGAAAATATTGAATTGATTGTAACTTTAGCTCCATGCTTTAATTATACAAATGCAGAAAATTGTAATGATCATTATTATGAGTATGCTCCAGGATATTATCCTGAAATAATGTCTGATATGATAATATCAATGAAAGAAAAAGAAAAAACAAATCTCACTGGAATATATTTAAAAAGTTTTGAAATTAAAAAAATTACTTCTTTAAATAAAAATATTTATTCATCACTTTCAATATACCAATTATGTGTATCTAATTGGAATTTAAACAATCATTTTCCATCTCCTTTTTATATAAGCCATATTTTATACATTATCGAATCTTTACAATGTGAAAAATTACTTATTCATGGAACACTAATAGGAAGAAGAGCTGATATACTATCAGCTATAATATTTATTAATGAAAAAATAACAAAAAAAATTGAAAATTGTGAAGAATGGGATAATAATATAATAGATGAAACATTATCACAGTTTGATTTAATTGCAAAGTGTGAAAAATTTAATGAATTTGAACATAATATCATAATTATGTCTTTAATTGCACATTTTATCAGTAAAGGATATATAAGAGATAAAAATTTTGAACAAAAATTAAGGGAAAATTTTACAATGTTGATTAATGACAACAATACTTTAAATTTATAATTAAATAACATGTATATATAATAAAAAAATAAATAATAATTCTATAAATATATTCAATGTAAATTAATTCACTTTTTTTAATATTAAGGGACCATTTTTTATCTTAATAAACATAATTTTTAAATAAAATTAGTATAAACAATAGAATTTTTTAAATTTATTTGATATAATCTTTTTTTATCCTAAAATTGTTGTAGCTAAATTTAAAAAAAAAGTTTTATTCAAAAATCATGTTGAAGGACAAAATGTTTTGCATCATTATGTTAAATTTTATCTTTTCCAATAAAAATATAAAAAATTAGCTTATGTATTAAAATTTAAAAAAGTAAGAACAACATTTATGGGAAAAAAACCAACGGCAAACCAGTTTTTCGATCAAAAATTTATTATTTAATTATTATAGAATGCATATATTAAAAAAAACTTCAAAAATTAAAATAACCTCTTAATTAAAATTCTTCAATGGTAAAATATTGAAAGAGTAACATCCGATCCTTGGATCCTTGTTAATTACGACTTTAGGTCTCTTAGAATAATAAAGTATAATAATTACTTAATTTTTTTATTAGTTGCCAAAAATTTTACAAAATATAATAATATAACCGTTAGTACCAAAATTTTTATAATTTTTTAGCGTCACAAGCAACAATTTTTACACGACCAATGACATCTTCCAGTGGATGGGTAGGATTACGAAATTCAACATTTTCCATAACAAATGTCCATACATTATCACAAAAGCGGTATGTTCTTAATTTGTCAGCCTAAAAAATTTATTTTTTAAATTATAAAAACAAAATAATAATGTTAATAAAGAGCATACCAAGAATGTTGTTCTATTATGTGTTCTATTATGAAGAGCTTCATTAAAACATTTGTCAAAGACACATAAAACTCTTTGAGCCAGTTGTGGTGTTATACTTCCATCCTCAACAAAATTGTTAAGAGTATTTTGCAATTCAATACCTAATGTTGTATTACGATAAAGTTGGTAATTCATCTTGTTGCTAAAAAACAAATATAATCTTTAATATATATATTTAATGTTTAATAAAATATTTCGAAAAAAATATAATGAAAATTATATTATTTCTTTTGTTTAGTTGAAATGATAAATGCCTTACGCCATGAACTTTCATCACGAAAATTGGTGGTTTATGTATTCATTGTCGCTTAATATATTAAGTTTATATCATACGGATATAGCTTTTTCATTTCCAGTATTTTCTTCTGTCAAAACAAATAAACACCTCCACAAAACGATAAATTTCTAAAATATATCTATGATAATATTAATTTAAAAAATGTTTCTTTTATTATCTATAATATAGATATGATATCAATGATAGTATGTTTTTTTTTGTAAACATTGAAGGATTTTATTTTTAAATATTTTCATATCAAATTATGCTCCTTTTCTTAGTTGGATTTTTTTAATTATTTTAATATTTTATAAATAAAGTTATTGTCAATGATTGCTTTTCATTTTATATATTTATTGTAATAATAAAATTTATACTAAAAAAAACTTTATTTGTAAGATGATAAGAAATAAATATATTATTCTTATACAAACAAAATTTTATAATTGTTTTAAAAGTTTTTATAATTAAGTATTTAGCAATATAAAACTTTTACTAGAAAATCTTTAGTTTAATAATGTTTCAGGATAATAGCTAAAAATTATGTAATATATAGTATGATACATTTGTATTGAATACAAATAAATATATTTAAACATATAAAATGATTTTTTTGTTTTTATTTAATTATATTTAAAAAAAAATAAATGGTATATGATTAAAATATAAATACAATTTGTACTCAAATTTATGTAATTGTTGAAAACATTTATAGATATAAATAATAAAAATTTATTACTTATCAAATTTGTTCTTATATACTTTAACCATTGATATGTGATTTTATTATTGTATATATAATAATTTAAATTTTTCTAAATATATTAATATTATATAAATAAAACAAAAGTAAACAATTTAAAAAACTAAATTTGAAATCAATATAGATCTTATTATCAAAATAAATCTAAACTTTAGTTACTGTAAAAATATATATAATTAATAATATAAAATTTTAAATATCTACTTTAACTCATTTTTAAACAAAATTATTATTAAAATTAAGTATTTAATTTATTTAAAAATTTATAAGATTTTATTTTTCATAAAAAAATTCGTATATTATAGAACAAAATCTGTATAATTTATCTTTTTAGTAATTATAAACCTGTAAAATAAAAACTATATAATTTGTTGTTTTCTTCGAATATTAGTACTTTATTAACTAGATAGTTAGTTAAAATATTTCAATAAAATATGTATACTATATAAAGATTAGATGACGCCAGCGGCACCTGTTATTGATGTGTGGTTTTATTTTTCGATCCGCTTGCTTCACAAGCAACAAATTTCACCCGCTCAACTTTGCCTTCAACAGAGCGTATGTTATCTTTGAATTCAGCATTATCCATTACAAACGTCCAGACATTGTCACAAAATCTATATGCTCGAAGTTTTTCGGCTTTAAATGTTGTCTTATTTTTTGCTTTTGTTGACAAGGCATTATTTATACAAGAATCAAATGTAGATAAAACTTTTTCAGCCAATTTTCTATTTATTTGTTCACTCGTCACCATATCATCAAGTGTTTGCTGAAGTGCCACACCCAGTGTGGTAGTTCTATACATAACATACGTCATTGTTATTTCTGAAAATAATGTAATAATTGAAGTATATTTATAAAATATAGAAAAAAGGATATTCACCATGAATTAAACTTTAAGTGACAACATTCCACAATACAATAATTCCAAAGAAATAAAACTTATAAATTATTATTTATAGTGTAACTACTAGATATTTATTTTAAAAGTTTTAAAAGTAGTATGTTCAATTTTAAATAACTATATAATAAAAAAAAACACTTTTAGAATAAAAATACTACTAATTTTTGTAAAAAAAAAAGAAAAATTAAAGTTATTATAGCATTTATAATATTAAGAGTTAGATAAAGTTGATTTTCTGTTAATTAATTTGAATTTTTGGCTAATTACTTAAAGAAAATAAAAAATTTACTTTATTTCTAGCCTCATTAGTCCAAATAATCAATCTTTAGTTTTTTAAAATTTTTTTAAAAAATCGATCTTTTATATCATACATTTTTTTCCTACAAAAAAGTTTACTTACTAAAAGTACTTAAAAATAAATAGTTTAACAAATATATCTAAAAAAAAAAAAATTAAACACATAATTACCTGCGTTTAAAGACAAGCATTTTTTCACTATTTAACTTTTCTCCACAACCTATGTAAAACATTATTTTATAGTGAAAAATAATACAAAAAGTTTATATGGTGAATTTCTCCTATTTTCATTATTATTATTAAAATAATAGAGATATTAACTCTTCAAATAAAACGAAATAAAACAGTACATTATAGATATTATTAACAACAATATAATAAACAACATAATAAAAAATAACCTCTTATAAAATGATATCCCTAAAACAAAGTAAAAGAAATGATATAGAAAAAAATCCTTGATATTTAAAGAATTTGAGTAAATAATATAGTTATGAACAAATCAATTAGTCACATTCAAATACTCTTACTACACCTTCTGCACATGCACTGAATATTTTTACACTCCTTTCATCGCCATCAACAACAAAATCATATATCTCTGCGCCTCCTCCACTTATAGATTTGTACAAATCACCACTTTTACCTTCCCAAATTCTGATAACACCATCAATATTTGCACCTAATAGCACAACAGTACCTGACGATAGTGTAAACCATGCAATCTTAACAATTGGTGCCTCATCACCTTTGAATTCAAAACGAGGCATACCACTAGTGCAATCGTACAAAGATACTTGACCATTATTTGCTCCTACAGCAAGCCATGTTTGTTTTGGATGGAATTTTACATCCTCTATTGAGTTATCGTCTTCATCTTCCTGTTTATCTTTTTTTGAAAAATTAAAAGTTTTAAGAATTTTTCCATTATCAAGATTAAACACAAAGACATTTCCCCCTTCAGTACCAATAGCAGCAATAGGAGAAGTAGAATGTATATCACATGTTGTAATTGGTTCTCCAAATACAATCTCAACATAAGTAGAGTCTTTTAAATTCCAGATACGACCAGTACCATCTTCATAACCAGCCAATAACTTTTTCCCATCAGGTAGAAGTTTACCAACATTACATGTAGACCCACGTCCCAAATAACATTTAGCTTGTGCAACTCCAGTTTTACTTATTAACCACATCCATATAACTCCTTCACCACCACCTGCAAACAATATATCAGCAGTTGGATGCCAAACAATCCATTCTAAATCTGTAACTTCATCTAAAGAACACCTTTGTGATTGAAATTGTAAATCAGTAATAATAATAGTTCCTGACATATCAGCAGTAGCTAGAAGTCTTTTTGAGGAATTAAACCTAACCTGAGTTACAGAATCTTTGTGAGAAGAAATAACAAATGCAGCTTTTTTGAGATCTTTTGTCAAATCCCAAACAGAAGCAGAGTCATCTTCGGATCCACATACAAGATATCTTCCATCAAGGAGATCAATTGAAAAAATGTCTTTTTCATGGCCAATTAATTGTCCTATTGATTCATCAACTGCTGTATCACTTTCCTCATCTTCAATATACTCACACGCAGCTTCTTCAATATTTTCATCGTTTTCATCTAAAAAACTTTTATTTTTAATGTAAATATTTATTGAATTTTTAATGCTAACTAACCAAAATGTCCATTTCTTTTGAGAACTTCCGTTAAATCAATATTTCCTTTTTCGACATCATCTAAAGCTACAATGTCATAATCATCAAGATTTAACTGATTTTTATTTAAATCTTTTTCTTGATTCATAATAATAAAAATCTAAAGTATTAAAATATTAATAATAAAAGTAATAAATTAAAAAACATATCAATAAGATATATTTAAAAATATAATATTTATTGTAGTAGCATTTTTTACTTGGAAATATGACAACATTATAAAATATTTTAAAAGAAATAAAGTAATGTGAAAAAAAAAAGAAACGCCGCGTCTTCTTTAAATTTAAACTACGAAAATATTTTTCGAAATTATTCACTTTTACATAGATGAAAACTTTCCATCTTATTTGACATTTTCTAATAAGAGAAAAATATATATATTTATATTTTATTTCAGCTTATATGTATCATCTTCTAAATAAATTCTTTATTATTTTTTTCCATCGCTTTTATTGATAAATTTTATAAAATTGTATGTAATTATAATTATTTACTAACTCATTCGTTCTATCTAGAACCCATAAATATTATGAATAAAAAGATATAAAAAAAATATTTCAATAATACTACTGTTAAAGTTTTATCTATATATATATATGTTTTAAATTATATTTTGCATCTTCTTTTGATATATACATTTTATATACCACAAAAGTTTCTTTGAACAAATAAATATGTATGCCATTCCCCAACAAATAATAGACTTTAAGTTTTTATAAAATAAAACAAGAAAAGTTACCAAAGATAATTAGAATTTCAAAAGAGAAAAAAAAAGTAAATAATAGTAAATGATATCAATTTTTTTTAAAATAAATTAATTTTAATACACTTTAAAAAAATGTAAAGACATTCTAATTAATTATATGCTAGAAAGTGGTTTTGATTTAAAAGTTTTTAAGAATTAAGGAATGTTTTTTTCGTATACTTTTTGTGGATGGTGAATTCATATAAATACATTAACTATCGAAAGAAAATGATTTATCATAATTCGATTATTTTTAATCGACTAAGAAAATATTAAGGAACAAAAATATTTTTAAAATTAAAAAGGCATCTTTAGATGATATTATTTTAAAATATTTTAATAAAATATTTAAGAAAGAGTTTTATTCTTTATTATTATATATCCTTTGTTAAAAAAGACAAAATATTTCTGGGATTCAAAGAAAAATATAAATACACCATAATTCTAAGAAATTTCTTTATATAATAGAAATCATATGTTTTTGGAAATTAGTATTAAAACTTTTGCAACTTATTATGGAATTACACAAAAATTTCTTAAACTCATGCAATATTTTAAAAAATGCCAATGTGAATAATGGTTTATTTTAAAACAAACAGTATGTGTTGTAACGTACTTTATATAATGCGTTGTAATGTAACGCATTTCATATTATGTTAGAAACGATGTTATGAAATAGTAGATTGAAATACTACAAATACAGATGGATTGCATAGAAAATTATTATCCCTTTAAATATTTATCTTATCAACTTATTTATATTTAATAGAAATTGAGAAAACATAATAATATTAATTTATGAAATTATATTATTATTTAAAGATAAACCAGAATCAAGTATCAATTTTAGTATAGATTTTTATTTTTTTGAATTTTTATAAAAAAAAAAAAAAACAACAGTGACAGTCATGAAAATAAGCCTTGTAGACTAGTTATAGTTGAACAAAATGAATCTAATAGCTTGTTCCATATAAATGTTTATTTAAATCTTTTATTTGAAATTTTATAATGTTTCATGTTTAATTTCAATATCTATAAACAAATCTATTAAAATGTTTAAATTTTCTATTTTCCTTATCAACACCTACGCTTTAAAGTAATATAATTGTGAATGATACTTTAAATAAAAATTATATATATACATATATTACATATTCACGTTACTTTTTATAGTCATGGTGATAAAAGATTATAAGACTAATTATTATTTATTTTCCTATGAACAAATTTAATGATAAAACTTAAATAAACAATAAGAGATACGTGTAAAAAATGATTTTTAATTTTCTTTTTTATAACAATCACTTTTTTTTTCAAGGTTTCCTTAATGCACATAATGAAGTGTACATGAAATATGATGAGAAGAAAGAGTAGTAGAAGAAAATTTTATTGCCAGTTTTGATGATATTATGTTGAATTATGTACTACACATTAAATACTTCAAAGTATTAAGTTTGCCGCGCACTTTCATTTTTGTTAGTGTTATGCATCTGTAACGAAGTATCATACTTAAGTACATATATATAACAATTGATATAATCCTATTCAAATGAACGTTACTTTGATTTTTCATTTATTATATATATATAAAATTCTATACACTAGTTTTTCTAACTACTTCTCTTACAATCTTAATATACAACTGTGTTGTGTTAAATGTTAAAGTACAATGTGCCTTTTCTTTATTATACTACTAACACTCCAAAGAGAGATACATATCATCGCATACTCTTGTTGTCTACTAATGACACATACTGTGCTCCAATAGAGAAAGAGAACATAGAGAGGTTAAAAATGTAATCTACAAACTTTTATTATACAAAGTAGAGTAGGAAGGTTGCTTCGTTTTAACAAAAATGTGACTATATTTCATCGATAGGACGCGTTTAGCGACACGTCAGCGCTCAATATTCCTTAAGATTATGGCAAACGATTCAGAATCTTTAATTGAGTATTTAAAAATTCTTTAAAGTATCTTAGTTAATAAATTTTATTTCTACACTTCATATTTCATATTTTTCTATATAATTTTGCCTTGTAATTATAATTATTTCATATGTATTTTACTTTTTCGCTTTTCCAATTAATCGATAATTCTATGTATTGTATATATTAATTCTTTTATGATCTTTTAGAAACACGATTACTTGTGGGATTACCGTCTGTTTATTAAAAGAATATTTACCAAGCTTAAGGCTTTCTGGTCCCATGGTTTTTTATACATCTCATGAAAAATTTGTACAGTAATTGGCGAAAAGATTGTTGCCGTTGCCGCGCGTCTCCCTGGAGGAGCCGCGGCTATATTTCAAAATATACTTCTACCAACGATAAGTATTCTTTAAGACAAGGAAAAACAAGACAGAGTCTCTTTTTATCAAATTACCTTAACGGGGTTACCCCGTTGTCTTCTGGACCATGGCTCACCATGGGACAAGAATGCCCGCATTTAGGGCACGAAACATCGATCCAAACAAACGGATGTATGTGTACATGGAGAACGAACTCGATGAGACGGCTGATGCCACAGCTTCTAGAGATATTACTAGATTACCAACAGGAATGGAAAAAGATGAAGAGAATGTATGTTAAAAAGTATACTTTTTTAAAATAAATAAATAATAAATATTTTTTTTTTAATTTAGGAAAGTCATATTCAAGAGGCTATAAATGCAAGACAAGCGTACACATTAGGAGAAAAATATGATCAAAAAGTTGCTTTAATTCCAACAAGACCTACAGAAATCATTGATACAGAAATATATGAATTGTTGTATAAAAAAATAGATCCAGGATTAATAAATAAAACAGAATACTTAAGATTACCATTATCATATCTATTTTTTAATTCAAGATATATGTATGATGCTGATGAAGAAGATTGTGAATGGTTAAAACAAAGACCTTATATTAAAATTAGTGATTTTGAAAATATTATAGAAACACTTGAACGAGAGTCTTCAGATACAAATGTATGTCTTCCAGAGGCAGCAGAAAATTTACTAAAACATATGCCAGCTGGTATTGTTGGTGAGGTATATGATTTGTGGTTAAGTAAAAGAAGTGTATGTACTAGTAAAGGATGGAATTCATTAATTCCCAAATTAAAAACAGAGGCTCGTAAAGATAGTCATAATTCTTCAAATCCATACATATGTTTTCGTAGGAGAGCTGAAAGAATGCAAACTAGAAGAAATAGAAAATGTGAGGAGGAAAACTTTGAAAAAATGTTATATCTTAAAAATAATTTCAAAAAATTCGATGAAATACTTAAAGAAATGGAAAAAAGAGAAAAAATTAAATTAAATATTGTACAACAAAATGAAAATATTTTTAATATGCGTTTATCCTTTGATTCAGAAGCTCAATGTATAATATCACGACAAAACTTATCAGAAAGTGTTATTATGGATCGTATAACAACTTCATTAACAAATGTTCTTGAGGAATATAATGACAACTCAAATGTGTTAGTTGAAAAGAGTAATAGATATGAACAGATTAAAAAACGTAAAATGCGTAGACGTAAACAATCTTCTAAAACTGTTGATTCTGAAGTAGATATTGGAGATAAACAATGGTCATATAATTCGAAGTGTTTTGAAGCTGATGAAAGTAGTTTAGATGACAATCGACCTGGCAAAAGAAAATTTAATGACGAGGGTGAAGGGAAATTTGAGTTTCGTAGAAAAAGAGGTGTTACATACCGGGCTCCTAACGATGTTTTATTTAAATCAGATAATCCCAATTATGAAGATCTCATGTTTAGTAGACCCGAGTTCAGTATGCATCGTGATCGTTTCTTCCCATATACATTTCCTTCAAAAATTAGTGGACAATATATAACAAGGATGGTAAGGAAAGCTTTGGGTAGATGTGGACAGACATTTTTAGAGTATATTAATGAAAGTAATAGCGATGATGAAATGCCAAAATCTTTATTTGCTGTCCATAATCAAACTATTCATGTAAAGTTCCCTCCATCTTCTATACAAAATGGTAAGATTTTTGTTTAATAATATAAAGTTTTATATTAAAAAAAGTAATTCCTTTAAATCTTAAACTATTATATTCCTTCCTACTTGCATTAACATTTAATTACTCACTACTTTAAATACTTAAATAACTATTAGTTAAATAAAATATTTGATGTTAGTTTAGAATAACATATGTTATATTTAAACTAGGAAATACTTAATCTTATTTTTAATCATTAACTAATTTTTTATTTCAGGTTGTAATGGGAATTACGATTCTGATGACTAAGTAAGACTTTACAATTATGAAGAGTCTTTAACAAAACTCAATATGAAGATCAAATTGGAAAAAAAGGTGTTTCATATCAAAGATTCATGTATTTTATTTTTCAACTAACAACAATTTAACAAAATAACATTACATAGGAATATTCTATGGATAGAAACTTATAGCAAATTAAGAGGAAGTTAGAATAAGGTTTACTGGAAACGGGTACTGTTCTAGTAAACTATTTAGTTCACAATGTCAACCTTGTTCTTCGTCCTCTAAAGCTAACTCTATTCAAGAATTTTTTCTAACAGCTAGACGACACAGACAGTCTCTACAGAAATCAAATCTTACAGATTTTTTAAATGTGCAGTTATGAAATGTGTACAGATTAATTTTCTACAAATTTTAATCTCATCATAATCTAAATTATAATGCTACATCGTTCAAATATTTTTTGATTTTCTTTTTAAATAAATTGTATTGTTTTTATATTTTTAATAAATTGTTTGTTTTTATATTTTAATTTTTTTCTATAAACTTTTTGTATAGAACTATTACATATATTTTCACAAGAAGTAATATGTGTGTAATATATGTAATTACTAATTATACATTAAAAATAGTGAGTAAAAGTAATTTTAGTAGAAAATATTTAAAATAGTCAAGTAGAAAAAGAAACTATTTTTTTCTTAATACTTTTTTTAAATGATCAACTAATTACTAATTCTATATTTTTCTAATGAATAGTAATGTCTAAAATTGTACAAAATTAAAAAATAACAAAAAGTAATTTGATGCAATTTAAAATTAGCAAATAATTTATACTATTTTTTTCCAACAAATTATTATTGACTTAATTCTTAATGATAAGTTTAAAAAAAAATGTAAATTTTTAAAAAACGCAAGAAAAAAATTAATTTAATATTGGCATTTATATCTATAATAATAGAATCATTATAGTAGTTAAAAACTATATAAAATCATTTAATACAAAGTTATAGTAAAAATAGTAAATTTTTTAAAGTTTATTTTATACTAAAAATTTTTTACTATCATTATTCTAACATATAAAAACTTTTCTTATTAGATATTTTAAATTGTTATTTTTTTATAAAAAAAAAAGATTGCCATTTAAAAATATTAATAATCAAAGAAATTTTTTTAATAATAATATAGTAGAAAAATAAGGAATTAGTGAAAAAGTATCTAACCTACTTATTTCTAAATATAATTTAAAATTTCTATCAAAAATTGGTCATTTATTTTATTTAATTTACCTTTAATTATCAAAAATTTAGCACAATGTATAGAAATTATTTATAATACGCACTACATTTTTAGATTTATTTTCGTTGTTAAAAAACAAAAAAAATAAATAATTACTAGCTTTTATGACAAATTAAAGTGGAAAATAGCATAAAACTAAATGAAGTTATAAATTAATATATCATTAAAAATAGTTAAATTATAAGTATTCAAAACACTATTATATTTATTAGTATGATTATATCAATTTATAAAAGTCAATCATTAATAACTTTTTTTCCAATATTATATACAATTTTTTGAAAATTTGAGATATTTGTAACATTAAAACTTACACTTTGTCAATAATCCTTACTTTAGAATCATATTCTAAGGTAGTCATACAAATTGAAGAAAAACATAACAAAATAAAAAATTGAATGGCTACCAATAGTATATACACTCAATTGTTTATCTTTGAGTAAAAAGTTGAAAATAAGTGTTACATAATTTAACAAAAAAAATTTAATAAACTAAAAAGAATATATTATTAAATGAATAATTTGTGTCTAAATTTAAACACCATATATTATGTATCACATAAATATATTTTATAATATATTGTCACGACAATCATCTTTAATTTTACGATAGGGTTAAAAAATGTTAGATAAAATATTTTCAGAAAAATATAAATACGTAGAAAAAAATAGTATTAAAAATTGTGAAACATTTAATAATAATTTTAAATATTTCATTGATTTTAATTATTTTATCTAATTATATATATATATTAATTGAATGAAACTTTTAGACATAGCAACTTATACACATACAATGTGATTGGAGAGTCTGTTTACCGAGTTAGTACGTTTACCCCGGGTACCACCATCTTGTTATTCGATTTTGGAATAAAGTACAAAGTTATGCGGAAATACTTTCTTCAAAAAATATGATTTTTTAAATTATTATTTAATTTTTAAATTATATAACTTCTATTTATTCAACAATTAATATCTCTTTTACTAGTAAATATTTTAATCACTTTTAACCTTTAAATAATTAATTATAAATTATAAACCTTCTTACTCTCAATAATTTGTAAACTTTTTTTTTCCATAATTAATAAATAAAAGTAATACTTTTAATATAATATTACTTTTTTCTTTATCATTGATCAAATTCCGTTCAAACAATTGCGTAGAAAAAATTGTACCGGAAATGAGTAAAATTTTTATAATTTGTAAAAATTTATATTTTTTTTAAACAAAAAATATTTTAAACACATTTAATAAGTTAAAAATAAAAAAAATAATTTTAAGAAAAGTACTTTTTACCAAAATAATGTAAATCGGTTATATTTTGTAATATTTCTTAACAATATCCTATAATATAATATAAATTTGATATATTTCATACCATAAAATATTGATCTAAGTAAAGTAATTGGTCTATATATAAATAACAAAGTCATTTACAATAATATAACAACAAACTCCAAATATCATGAAATACTCCTACAGGATTAAACATAATAAAAGTCACACTAGAATATCAAAAAATATACTATATAGTAATTTTTTTTGAACATTATATACTAGGATAAATAAATAAAGAAAATAAAATCATAAGTTTTATTACTCTATAAAGCAAAAGTACTTTTTATCTGATACTTTTTTTTAATTTATTTTTTAAAACAACTTGTATAAAAGTAGTCCGCATAGAAAAATATTGTAAATTATAATTCGAATTCAATGTATAATGTTATTAAAAGATATAAAATGTTCAAAAAATTGATTACAAGAAAATGATAAAGAAATTATAAAGAAAAAAGATAAACATGGCAGAAAACATTTTCAAAAAAATTTATTGAGAAGTAATTTGCAAGTATGCTTCATAATTTTTCGCGTAACAATTTTAATATAAAATAGAGGTAAAATTTTTAATAAAACTGTATGTAACTAAAACATTTATAACAAAAAAAATATTAAAAAAAAATAATATAGTAGAATTAATTATAATTTAAAATATTTATTGATTAAAACTTATTTTATATAATTATATTTATTAATGAAATAGAAATTTAATGTAGGAATTTTATATGTATACAAAGATTTGATTTAGGTACCCCTGACAAGTCAGTACATTTCAGTTAGGATATCATTTTCTTATTCTTCAATTTGGAATAAAGTATAAAGTTATGTGGAAACATTTTATTAAAAATGCTTTCATTTTACTTTTTTATTTCCATGCAACTTCAAATATAACTTTATTTAATGGCTATTTTTTTAAAAATATTTTTATAATTCTAATCTTTTTTAAAAATTGAATGGCTGAATTAACTAATATTTTTAATTATAGAGATATTTTTCAAAGCAAAAATTAATGGGGAAAAAATTATATATTTTCAACGTCAAATTGATATATACTTACTAATAATCAAGTTTTTTTAACAACAACAATAAGATTAAAAAATGTCAAAGAAATGATAATTTTTTTCGGCTTATTTTAAAATCAAAATGCTTATAAAAGTGTTAATAACATGTGTTCAATTAAAAATTGGATTCTACTGGAGCCAAGTTCCTAAGTGGAAAGCTGAGCTAAGAAAATTTGGAGTGAAGTGTCTTTTCGCAGAATTGTCATTGTTAAGTCATCTTGAATAATCTTAAAAACTACAGTTCATTAAAACATGACTTTACCATCATTTAGAGCTCGAAATCTTGATCTAAACAAAGCAGTGAGTGTGTATATGGAAGATGAGCTTAGTGATTACAATGATCTGTTAGAATGGAGATATCTCGTGAAATTACCAACAGGTATGGAAGAAGACGAAGAAAAAGTATGTTATTAAATATTAGTGTTTTTTCAAAATAAATATTTAATTCATTTCATTTTAGGAGGCTCATATTCAGGAAACTATTAATACCAAAAGACTGTATACTTCAGAAAAGGATGATAATAAAACAATCTCTCTAATACCCACTAGGCCAACGCAAGAAATTGATCATAACTTGTATGTATGTTTATACAAAGTGGTAGATGAAGAATTAATTAATAGAAAAGAATATTTAAGATTACCATTGTCATATTTATTTTCTAATCCATACAATATGTATGATGCAGATGAGGAAGACTATGAATGGTTAGATAAAAGACCATATATAACAATAAATGAATTAGAAAGTGTTATTGAAACTCTAGAAAAAGAATCAACTACTTTAAATTTATGCTTACCGGGTACAGCTGAAAATCTTCTGCAACATATGACACCTGGAATTGTTGGGGAAGTTTATGATTTATGGTTAAATAAACGAGCGGAATGTAATCGAAAAGGACTAAGTTCATTAATGCCCAAAATAAAAACAGAATGTGGTAGAGAGGGACTTAATTCGGTGAATCCTTATATATGTTTTCGTAAAAGAATTGAAAAAATGCAAACTAGAAGAACTAAAAAGTGCGAAGAAAAAAATTATATAAAAATGCTATATCTTCAAAATAACATAAGGGTTTTTGACAAACTTTTAACAAAGATGGAAAAGAGGGAAATGTTGAAGTACCGTATTATTGAAGAAAATGAAAATATTTTTAATATGAGACTTTCTTCAAATTTGGAATCTCAGGATGTAATATCTAAAAAAAATTTACCTGCAAGTACTATTGTTGACTATGTAATGGATTCAATTATTAGTGATATCGATGAATACAGTAAGAAAGTAAGTAGTAAAATTAAAAGAAATAAAAGTGGAAAAAGAAAACAAAATTTCAAATGGGATAATTATTTTAAAGCTTTGGATTGTAAGCGAATTAAAAAAGATATACAAATTAGCAAAAAAAGTAAAAGTTTAGTTGATTTTAATCTGGATAATAACGATTCATCCGAGGAGGAAACAAATGAAAATGTTATAAAAGATTTTGAGTTTAGAAGAAAAAGAGGTGTTGCTTATCATGCTCCAAATAGTGATACAATAAAACCGGATTTTTCTATATATGATGAGGCGTCATTTTATGGAAGAACGTTTAACCATCGCGATCGGTTTTATCCATTCACATTTTCTTCAAAAATAAATGGGCAAACTCTTACTAGAATGATAAGAAAAGTACAAGGCAGATTGGGTCAAACATTTTTTGAATATATTAGTGATGATTGCAGTAAAGATACCCCCAAGAAGTTATTTGCAGTTCATAATGAAGAATTCAAAGTTAATTTTGACTCATCTCCATCAGAGAATGGTAAGATTGATTTCTATTAAATTTTCTAGATTTATTTTTGTTTTTTCTTAATTAATAATTACATTGTCTTTATTTTAGTTTATAACTGAAGTTTTTAATATTCATTTGTTTGTTGTTTCTGAGAAATATTTTAAAATTTCAATATCTGAGGATAACTTAATATTTCTAAAAAAATTTTATTGAATATATTAAGAACAGTAGAATGAACAGTAGTATAAATTGATAAATTATTATTAGATAACATTGTACAAATTGACATAAATGTTAAATAGTAATAATATTTGTCAATAATTTTCTGTTAAAATGTGTAATTATCACATTTGCAATCAAATTGTAATAGAAAAATAATAACAAAATATTAGTCAATATATTAGTATCGGTCTAAAGTGTAATTAAGAATTCAATCAGCAAAGATGCGGTGGTTTTTTTTATTATTAAATACTATATATATTATTCATTTTAAAAAAGTTACTATTTAAAGGATTTTTTTAAATGTGAATTCAAATATATCTCCGTGTTTTTAATGTGATCTCATTTTTGAAATAAAGAATTATAACATGCAAATAAAGAAGTTAGAATAAACCTTTATGGGAGCGGGTTTTTTTCTAGTAGACATATTTTTTTCAAAAAAAGCTGGGCTTTATTTTGTTTTTTAAAGATTGTACTGTTTGAAGATCTTTTAATATTGAATTTTTATCATAATTCGGCAGGTCTTTTTTTCATCAGTTTAAAATGTTGATATAGTGAAAATTTTATCACAAATCAATTGTATATTTGTATAAATAATTTATTTTTTTTTATTTTTTTTTCCATTTTTAACAATGTATTTAATATTACGCGTTTAATAATAAAAGTGATTTTTGATACATTAAATTATGAATAGAAAAATTTTACTACAATGTTTAAAAGTATTAATGTAGTAGTGTATGTTTTAAAATATTTAATCTTAATTATGTTGTTACATTATTCATAGTTGTTAGTTATTTCAAATAAAACAAATAGAACAATTGTGAATGCAATTTTTTTGAATTGCTTACAATAATATTTTTTTTTACAGTCATAATTATTGATAGAAATTTTTTTTATATATCTTAGAGTTTATTAATTTTTCTTTTTTAAAATAGTTTAAAAAATATTTGAATGATTGTTAAATTAACATTATAATTTATTTAATATACGTACATTTTATCTATAAATATTTTCAAAAAGTAATAATTTTTAGTTTTATTATTATATAATAAATATATTTGGAAGTTTATATAAATATTAAATGGAAAAAAAATTATTAATATAAAAAATAATATTTTTTTTTATCAATTTATAAAGTTAAAAAATAATTAAATAAAATGATTGATAGAAGACAACTTATTTATGTGATTAGAATATATACTTATTGAGTTATAGTACATTCATTCCTAGTTGTTACCATCTTGTTCTTCGATTTTGGAATAAAGTTCAAAGTTGTGCGGAAACAAACTATTTTTCAATGTATCTTCAGTTTTTTTTTTTTAATTTACGGTTAAAGTTTTAAATATTGTAAATCAAATTTGTTTTACAATAGATATATTTTTAAAAATAATTGTTAACAATATTGTTAAATATTAATTTAATGATAACAGTTTTAAAATTATTTATACTACATTTTTTTCGATTACTTTATTTATCATTATTAGACCTGTAATCAAGACATGACTATAGTAATTTTTATTTATACTTATAAAATATGTTAATGTATGTTATATTGTTATAAATATTAATATTTTTATTAATAAAAACTTTGGAATTTATATTTATTTAATAAACTAAATAATAAAGTATTTTCTTTTAATTTACTTTTTTAACATTAATTTAAAAATTAGAATTATTTAAACATATTAATGTTACAGATTTCGTCCACAGCCACCTAATTACTTATAATAGTTATTCAAAAGTACACTTCTTTAAATAATATTTTATTATAAAATATTTGTCTGCTTACAAGAAATATATAATTTCTTATCATTGCGTAAACATTAATTTTTCTTAATGTAGGTAGCATTATTTTAAATTGATTTTTATTTATTATATATAAATGTTAGTTTAATTTAACTGAATTTCGTTTGTTTTATCATTTTACATATTCAACCGTTTATTGTTGTTGTATAGTTTTGCCTTACCATTAATCAATGCTTTTATTTTTGATAGTAAATAAAAAAAAATAAAAAATTTTTAGTGGCAAAATCGTAATGTGGCTATTTTTTATTTTTTGCCTAAAATTTAAATAGGCTTTTTTTATAGCATCTTAAAATTTAGTTATAAAAAAAAATGTTTTTTTATATATTTATTTGATATTTACTTTATATTGTATAAATCTTTTTTTTTATTAGTTGTACTTTTTAATAAACTACAATATTATTTAATTGATACAAAATATTTATAGTTACTTGCTTAATATTACATGATAATAATAATTTAATGAATTTAAATAAATATAAATAAAAAGTTTACTTTAATCTTGTATTTTTGACCTTTTTGTTAACTACTAACAATAAAAGATTTGAAATTATGACTATCAAAATATAGCAAACATTTTTAATAATAAAATTAAAAAATTTCAACAATGTTAAATAAAAATTTTTCTATTTTTTTTAAAGAAAATTTAAAAAATAAATAGAATTTTATATTATATATTTAAAAAATTTTTTTATACATTTTTTAGACATATGTAAAATGACAAAAATTATTTTGCGATAATAGTTTTTAAGAAATCATTAAGTAATATGTATTCTATATCTTTTTTTTATTTTCTTAATTCCTTACTTTTTGTTATTAATTATTTAAATAATATGAATGCAAATCGATTCATAATTTAAAAAAAAAATCTTTAAAGTTGTATGAGAGCGTTTTTATCCTATTTAAAGTGTTGAAGAATGTCAGTATAAGCAATAATAAATAAGTAATAAGCATACTGTTGTATTTATACTTTTATATTTCTACTTTTTTTTATTAAATAAAACCTTGTAAGGTATAAAATGAAATGGAACAAATATAATTGTTAATGTTAGATTAATTACTATATAAAAATTACGATGAATTGTTATCTTTTAAAACATTCATAATAATTTTATCTATTTAATTATTTCAAATTGTTATTTTTTTATTATTTTTATTTAATTGTGGTGATTTAAAGTACATATACTAAATCAGTTTATTTTAGAAATTGTTGATTAAATATTGACTAATAATACCATGAGCGATGCATCTCTATCAATATCTTCAGATTCTACTAGTAAAAAGATTAAACGTCCTGACAGACCTGTCTATAAACCAGGAATGTTTACTAAAAGAACACTAACTACAATAAATCCCATTCTGGAGTCTCCTGAAAAACAAAAAAATTCCAAAAGAGATAGTGATGATGTTTCAAAAAATGATTACGTTGATGGTGCATTAAATAGTAGTAATGGCAATCAGAAATTTTCTCGAGAAAAAAATGAAAAAGTATGTAAATTTTTTTTTGATGTAATATTTAAATTTATTTATTTTTTTAGAATTCACGACGAGAATTTAATAGATTTACTTTTAATGGAAATTATGATAATAAACGTGGGTCTAGATATTCAACGGGAAATGGTTCTAATTCAAGTCTTAACTTTAATCCTGGTAATATATCATCAGACAGTAATGTGCAAACCCATTTAGAAAATTCTAAAAAAGGCAATTTTTATAATAATCGTACACATTCTAAGCATTCCTACAATTATCCTGGTCATTTTCAATCAAATACATTAGGTAGTAATCGAAATCATGGTTCTGGTTATAGAAGAAGAAACAATTCTATTAGATCTATTAAATCAGAAATTGTATCTAATTCCAAGGATGATAAATCAAATTTTGATGCAAAATCAGTATGTTCAAGTATTATACTTAATGAAACAGCGTCAATATCTTCTTATAATTGCAATAATAAAATGAATTGTTATGCATCTCAAGCTCCTAGTGTTACATCTTTAGCAACAAATAAAAGGGAAAATGAAATAAGTATGGATTCATTAATGATGAGTCTTGAGTCATTTGATTGGGCTGCCTGTATGGAAGAAGAAAATGAAAGACAATTGCAAATAACAGGAAGTACTAATCGAATTGATGAAGTTGATGAAGAAAAATATAAAAATGAAAATGATGATAATAATAAACAAAATGAAAATATTAAAAAAAGTATTTTTGATAGAATTACTGTACTTCCAAAATCTTCTATTAATAGTTCTAATGATTATTTAAATAATAAGCAAAAGAGCGATTGGAGTGGTAGTAATACGAGGTTAAATAAATCTGATTACGATAAGAAAGGTAGCAGTAGCAAGTTAAATAAAAATGAATTTGGTAGTTGGTCAAGTTTGAATAGAGAACGTTATGATAAAGGAAATAAAAATAATAAAATAGGAAGTAAAGAAGATATTTTATCAAATAAAATAAAGACAAATAATAAGACGTTAAAACCTCCACCATCTCCAAGAAATATAGAATTAGTAAGTAAAGTTGACGGTTATAAATCAGTAACTGGTATATCAATAACTCAAATAAAAGGAAAATCACCTAAAACAGTAATAAAAAGAAATAATTTAACACAAATATCTCCTAGAAAACAATCAACAGAGTCACTAAATTTACAGGCAATACTTCCAGAGTTTGATGGTTATGAAAGAGAAATAAGTATGAATATAAAAGAAATTAAAAATCGGCCAAAAGATATATTACAAATAATACCATCATTAATTAAAAATACTTTTAGATTAGCTGATGAATACAAAGCACATATTACTCGTGATATAGAAACAACATATAAAAAACAATGGGAATTAAAAATGTGGAAAAATGGTTTCTATAAGGTGATAGATTTATTTAAACAAACAGATGTAGATAAAAATATTAAAAGTGATTTTCAAATGATGTATCAAAATTTTTTGGATGCCGCTATTTTATATTATAATGAATTAATAACATTATATGAGAATACCTATGGAATAAGATTTAAAGAACAAGTACCATGGCCATACTCAACAGATTTGACTAATGAAACATTTTTAGAATGTATTATAGTTAATGAAGCACCATATTATGCTCTTAAAAGTAAATTACAAGTTACAGCTATTACTTCTGTTCAAAGACATTATTTATCATTAAGTGATCTCTATAGATACAAATGTATGGCTCATGGTCTTAAAAGTTATGAAAAAGCTTATGAATATTGCTGGTTAGCATCTCAATTAAGTCCAACTGTTGGGCGTTCTTATAATTCTCTTGGTTTGATCTCATTATACATGGTAAGTCATGAATGCTTTTAGTATATTTTTTAACATTATTATAATAGTAAATTTATAAATATCGTAGTATATTTATATAATTTTCTTTTCTTTTTTTTGAGTAACTTTATTACTTGTAACATTCTTACTAATGTCATTTATTAATATTTATTTTCTAACTAAATTTTTTTTTTATTTTCAAAAATAACAAAAAATATCATTATTAACGCTTAGTTAATTTTTCTCTAACTACTATAAGTTTTTTTTTAATTATATTGTGAATTTTTTTTCTAGATCTTACAACGTGATCCATTGCGTAGACGTTTGGATCCAACATTTAGACATTTATTCAGTATAATGGTCAGCAGAGATATACGAGATCAGGTGCGATTTTTTAAGTTAAAATTTTTATTATGTAATTTTTGAAGATGTCTTTGTCTTGTTTGTTCTATATTTGTATTGCTTCAAAAAATCATTTTGTCTTACTCAGAAAAAAAAGTTTGTTTTTTTTTCTACTTTGTGAAATTGCTTTTTTTAGTGTCCTAAGTTTATTTTAGTATTTTTTTTTTAATTTTAAAGCTAAATATTTATTTAAAATAATAATAATTTTATTTTAATTTATATTTTAGGAAAAATATTTAGAAATGATCTTTTATTACATTCGATCTTTGGCTGCCCAATTTCCACATAAAGGTGCAAAAGAAGCAATGTTAGGAACATTTAGTGATATTGCTGGAAAAGTAAAAAGTTACAATGAAGAGTGTATGAATGAATTATTTTCAAAACATTTAGAATTAAATCCAAGCAAAGTTTTTGAAAATGATAAAGAAATTTGGAGGTTACCAGAACTAAGAACAAATAGTCGTGCTTGGTCATTTGATTTATCATTAGAAGGTAATTTAATAAATGGTATTAATGATTTTGAGATAATTGGTAATCTTCAAAGGCTTTCAAGTAGTAAATTATATAAATTTGCCATAACTTACCTTGTTCATTGTGCAGGAATATTAAATTCTAAAATTGATATTGAATCATTTAATATGTATGCTGAGATTGGATTAATTTGTATTAGTGCACTTTTAAGTAGGAATGATAGTCCATTGTCTTGTAGACAATTAATTGAAATTACATCATTCTTTATTTTCTATTATTGTACATCTAAAAATGATGAAACATCATATTTACAGGAGCAAAGATCTCATAGTCTTCAAATGATTATGAGTCTTTTTGGTATTTTTTTAAGTATCTGTTCCAATAATAGTAATCAACTATCTTCTCTCATAGCAGCAAAAAACGATGATCTCGAATCAGTTAAAAAAGTACTTCCAGTAATAACAATAATTTATAATTTTATAAAATCGGATATATTCTTAGAAGATTTAAAAAATTTTGGTGAATCAGTTTTTAAAACAATAAAGACAAACAAATTTAAAATTAATCTTCTACAATATTTAATAGATATTGGTAATTTATTAGTTACTTTAAGAAATAAAAATATCCTTCCTTCATATGAACATTTAGAAAATAAGGATAGAAAACGTAGTTCTACAGAAGGAATAATTGTATCATTACCAGAAGAAATATTTTTATTATCTTTTGACAAAATATTTTCACAGAAAATAAAAGTGTATGAAGTTTATACACAAGATATTGAGAAAAAAAAGAATAAAAAAATTCTTGGAAATATTGTAAGACTTAATAATATTTTACAAACATTAGAAATGTTATTTGTTTCTACAATGGATTTTATAAATTGGGATGATAAAAATGAAAGATATTGGTCAGTTAATTTAGAGATAGATGAAGAGTGTAAAACACCAACTCTTGAAATAGTTGAAAATAATTTGAAAATTTTAAATGATAATATTATAATAGAAAATTATAAAAATAGAGTTGTTGTTGAACCATATTATATAATTCCAGATACAAATTGTTTTATTGACTTTAGTGGAACAATTGAACAATTAATAAGATCTCGTTATTTTAAAGTTACCTTATCTTATACTGTAATAAAAGAATTAAGAAATTTATCTAAACCTGTCCATTCAAAACCTGAAATTCGTACAAAAACAATAAAAAAATCTAATTTAGAAGCAGATTCTAATCATAATGAATGGGTTAGAAAACAAGCAATAAGAGCATTGAAAATGATTGATGAATGGTTTGAAAAATATTCAAATTATGTGATTTCTTTAACAGAAGATGGTTTATTAAAAGAAGAATTACCATTATCCTCTACAATTACTCCTATAACTTCTTCCATTAATTATGGAATAGTACAAAAAAATGATGATAGAATTTTACAAAGTGTTATAAATTTAGAAAAACAATTTTTATCTGATGAAGGAAAAAGAAATGTTGCAAATCCAATTAAAAGTATAGCTATGCTTACAGAAGATAAAGCATTGAGAATTAAAGCTTGTGCTGAAGGTATTCCATGTAAAAGTTTAACTGATTTTGTCATGTGGTTAAGAATGTAATCATAAATAGAATAAACTTTAAAAATAATTAAATATAGGTGAGTATTAATAATGGTGAATGCATATATATTATATTAAAAAATAAATTTGATTGCAAACAAAAAACAATATTGTATATACAATGTATCTTATAAATACAACACCTCCATCTATCTCAGTTTTCAGGAAAAGTACAATGTTATTATAATTATTTGGTAAAGAATTTAATACTATATTGAAATATTTAGTATAATTTAAAAAAAAAAAAGTATTTAAAGAATTAAGAAAGGAAAAAGTACTGCTAAAGGATTGAATAATACATGTTTAATTCTTTTAAAATCAAAAAGAAATTAATACTATAAGAAAATGTAATTAATTAAATATTATGAAATAAAATATTGAAAAATATGTACATTAAAAGTTTATATCGTAATTGCAATTATTTTTTTGTTAATAAAATCTTCTTATAAATTGAAATTTAAAAAAAAGTTTATTTTTTTCTTTACTATTTAAATTGCTATTTAATTTTAAATGAAAATTATTAATGCTAAATTTATTACTACTGATAATATTAGCAGAAAGTCAGAGCAATTTTATTATTTTAATAAAAAATAAATAAATAAAAGAATAAGTAGTTTGATTATTTTATGAATTATTCTATCTTTAATAATATCTCTACTACAACCAAAAATTCTATAACAACAGTAAGAAAATTTTTGTTTATCGAATCAAAAACTTTTGTTAAATACTTTTAAATGTAGAATTAATTATTTACAAAATAGCTGTGAGAATATTATTTATTACAGTTATGAATCAAAATGCTATTAATATAAATAATTACAAAATTGTTTTTAAAATTACTGATGCTTAAATTTATTAATTAATGTTTCCATATGTTGATATCTTTCTAAGGAAGATTTTGTAAACTTGTCCAAAGAATCATTAATTTTATCACTTATATCTTTGAATTTAGTAAAAACACAATTTTCTAAAGAATTATTAAATTGTGTAAATATTTCTTGACATGTTACTTCATAATTGTCAATTTCTGTTTTATAACGATTTTCTTCTCCCAAAAGATGGGTCTTAAAATTTATTAAATTTTCTTCATGCTCTTTCATTATTAGTGCTTTTCCCTCTAGTTCATTTATTTGCCTAATGTTGTCTTGAAAATCTTTCATCAATTTTGCCCCTTGTTCTTCTATCTTTTTTTCTTCAATGTTAAATTCATTTAAAATATTTTGAAAATATGTAATCCATTTTTCAGCTGTTGTATTCTTAAATATTATTCTGTAACATTGATTTTTTAATTCTTGAATCATTTTTTCATCTGGAAATTCCATTTTTTTTTTATCTTCTATGCGATTGATTAAAGTTAAAAGTTCCTCTAGTTTGTATTCAGCCTCATCTTTTGTTAGTTCTGGAATCTGTACAGTTGTTATTACTTCATTAGAAAAAGAAATACCTATAGGCTCAGGTTTGACAATATTTTCAACACTACTTTGTAGTGGTTGTGCTTTTACAGCATTCCTTTTTGTGATATGACTTCTATTCAAATTACTATCTGAAAGTGTATTCTTATTTGAATTCAATTTTTTTGATAAAACATTTTCATGAGATGAAGTTTTAGTATTTAAAGATCCAGTAGATCCAAAAGTATTCTTTAAATTTAATTTAGGTCGTCTAGTTAAATCTTCATTTGACTTTTGAATATTTTTATTTCTTCGAGTTGGAGTTTGTGAAACTGGAATTTTTGAATTAACAATATTTTTAGAAGAAGATAAAGATTGGACATTAAATGTAGTAGGTACCATGTTGTAAAGACTGAGACTTAACTGTTTATAAAAGTATAAAAGGCTACTATTGTAGTTTTACCGCCTATACAGGGTGTTCACGATAAGTCTTCCTGATGAACTGTATATGTAAACCTATTTTCATTGTAGGACCTTTAATATGTACTAGTAAATAAATTTATTATATAACTAAATTTTTAAATGTGTTAGAATAGTGTGTACGAAATTTAATTCATCAGGAAGACTTATCGTGAACACCCTGTATATATATAATGTATATATATTTTATTATATGTAACGTTTGACAATTATTTGATTCGTTATAAGAGTATATTAATGATGTATATGGTTTAGTACTCCTAAAGTTTCTATTTATATTTAATTTTACCTCTAATGTTGTGAGGCTTTTATGGATGAGGTAGTCCATTATCTATTTATCACATATGTTGTTTAACATTTACTTTTTTAAGAATGGATTTATTGATTTCTAAAATAAAAGTTATATTATTCAAAGGTTAGAATTATTAATTTGTTTTATAATAATTACTTTATAAATAATTAATACATTGTATCTCAACTTCAAAAATCATATTTCTCATATCTTTAAAATTACTACAAAATTATATCAATAGTATTTAATATTTTTCTAAAAGTATGATCAATTTTTTTTTTAAATATTTGAAAATGTTATTATTTTATTATTAAATTTAAACTTTCGTTGTACATACAAATAATATCAAAATTCTAATTTATTGTATAATGAAATTTTATATGGCATCAATAGTATTGTTAACTATACAAATAATAAATTAAAATATTTTTAAAAAAAATAACAATTTATTTGTACTTTAATAATATTATTATTTTATCATTAAGGAATACAATACTTTTTTAATAGTATTGAATTACTTTAAAATACTAATCAATGTATAATTTTTATAAAAAACAAATTATATATAATATAGAAAAATAAATAAATTCAATAACTAAATTCTCTAAAATTAAATAGATAAAAATTTTCTGAAGAATATAGTAAAGTAGAATAATGATTAAAAAAACATTATAAAAAGTACAATAAGCATAAATTATATAAAATAAATTATAGATAAATATTATAAAGTCAATAAAATAATATACATAATTATTTTGTTCAAATAATTACTGTTTAAAAGTAGTGGGAAAATTTTTATTACAATTGTTCTGTTTATTAGTAAAAAAGATAAATTGTTTTATATATAAATGTACTTACTTTTAATAAATGTTAAACTTTTTTTATGTGATAAAAATAATAATATGATTTCAAGTTTTTTTTTTGTAATTTACAGTTGAGTACAATTATTCTTAGAAAAACATCATGTTACTTTAGTGAACTGTAATTAAAATATTTTATAGTAAAATGGTTTTAAAAAAGTTTATAAAAATTAATATAACACAAAATAACAAATAAATTATTCTTAATACAGTTTTATTGTTCTTTTTTTTAAATTAAACTATTCGTCTTTTGACATATCCATCTCCTCTTAATATAACAAATCTCTTCCTATTCATGAAATTTTTCATCCATGAATTAGTGTTCCAATAGAATGTAATCTTAAGTTTAATCATAAAACAAATTATAGAAAAAAAACAATCTTTATTATAAATAAAAATTGTTGTATATTAAAAACATTGTTTCATAGTAATTGCAGTAAGCAAATTACAACATCCATCTTGTATAGCTTCATTCACTGTTAATCCAATACCAAATAATCTTCTACAATATAATACATTAGAATCGGGAAATAAAAAAGTGTATTTATATGTAAAAATATATTTTGCAGATTCAGCTTGATAAATACTGAAATTCTTAATTTCAATATTCTTAAAATAAAAATGATAATTTATAAAAATATTTTTTAAAGATTCTAAGTTAATTGAAAAATTATTTTCTTCATTGTTATTTGTGTTTTTACTATTTTGTATTGATTTTTCTATTGGTTTGTTTGTAATAGCTTTATCATTTGATAAATCATTGTTTTTATCTGTTGTAAATAATTTTTGCAACATCTTGTATGCTGCAATTCCTTCGGCTTTTTTCTTTTTAATATGAATACCTTCAGTTATTAATTTTGAAAATTTACAAACGCATTTAAATCTCACCGGATTTTGAGATACTTCTTCAACATCATAATTCAACGCCCCATCATAGTAAAATTTTTTCACTAGTATATTAAGTTGATTCTTCATTAATGTATGTATATTATCATTATAACTATCAAAATATTTTAAACATATTTCTTTAGAAACTAAATATTCTCCCTCTATTCTACTTATAGAGGTATGAACTATATCTTCAACATATGGTGCTGAGGAATCGCCTACTATGGTAGCCTTAATGTTACAACTAACGTGGTATACATCATCATCATTACTTTTTTCGTGCTTAAATGATAAATCCCATGATTTTTTACTACATATTTGATATAGAAGGGTTTTAAAAAATGATTTATCAAGGAATTTTAACATATCAACCCACTTAATCTCTTCAAAATTGTCATTGATTGGAAATGATAATATTTTAATCATGGAATTCATTGCTTTAACTTTTGCTAATTCAGATATTACTGCTACTCCACAACTTTCATAATTTCCAACGATACATTTAACTTGAATATTATGATTGTCATTTACACTTTCAACATACATAATTTTTTGATTAATCATTGTCACCAAATTTTTTAATTTATCTTCTACATCTATACTTTGTGATTTTTCTTTTACAAGTAATTGTAAGTATAATTTCAATTTCTTACATGCTTCTTCTTTAGCAATTTTCTTAGATTTTCCTTCACCGACGACAGTAATTTCTAGATGTTTATAAGTAGCAGAAAACAATCCTTCCTTTTCCAGGTTAAAAGAAAATGTTGAAGGAAGTTTTAAATATTGTAAATAGCAATGCACTTCATTAATAATCATTTTTATAAGATATAAATATCATAAAATTTTCCAATAAATGTTTAAAATATACACAAATAAAGCTTCTACGACTTTTGAATATACTTACTAAATGATTTTATGCAATAGTAAAAATAAGAAAATAAACATATGTAACTGAAAATACTTCAAAATATTAATGTAGAAGTTTGTGCTTAGATATTTAAAAGCAATAGTTTCTTAATATTTATTTTCCTAATGTTTTTTATATTTTAAAATAAAATTATATCCAAATCAGCGTGGAATTTTGTCACTTTTCATATTTAAAATAATATTTTTTTTTTATTAAGGAACATTTAGAAGTATGTGATATAATCTTAAATAATAAAATATTCTAAACTTTTGATTTATTTTTATTTGTATAATATAAACATTTTATCTTAAAAAACATTTTTTGATTATATCTATTAAAACAAAATTATTTAAAAAAATATCTTTCTGGTTAGATTTTTTAATCATGGTTTTTATTTTTTATTTGATATTTCAACATGTAAACAAGTTGTAATCAATTGTAACTAGCACTGTATAATTTACAGTTTAAGTAGAACAATTTTCCAATGTTTATAGTAATTTTTGTGTTTTAGTGCTAAGAAATTCTACTAGTAGTTATTTACTAAGAAATTCAGTTTTGGTGATTTTCTAATTTTGAAGTAGAAAACAAGAAGTCCTACAACGACAAAGCTATATTTTATTGTTAAATGATTCTGGATAATATAACCAAGATGTTTCATAATTCTTAGTACAATATGTAACATTTAACGGTAAAGACAGTCTTACAAATTACTTGAAAAATCCTGCAAAACTAATAATTTTCAGTTTTACTTTTTCTGTTTTTTAAATACATCTTTTTACTTAAATTTAATTAATAGTTGGAAATACTACTTTGAAAAATAAACATTAAATTTATCTTAATATAAAATTACACTTATTAAAACAATTTTATTATACACTTTTATATTTTCTCAATTTTTTTCTCATTTTAGATACATTTTCTTTAAAACATTATAATATTATTCTATTTAATCAAACATTTTTTTAACAATACTTTTAAATAAGTAAGAATTAATTTTTTATAACAAATTTTTATTTTGAAAATACATTTCTAATGGGAGAAATTTTTTTTCTTTAAAATAAATTAATTTTATTTTTATAAATTGAAATGTCTAAGTATAAAAATTTTGATAATTTTCAAAGTGAAGAAGATTATATTGGAACTTCTGATTGTACTGTTACTTCTGCTTCTAAACAAAGTTCAAGATTACCTATTTTTAAAGTATGTTGTCATTTTTTTTTTAATAAAATTTTTTTTTATAGTATAAAAGAAATATTCTTTATCTTTTAGAAAAATATAGATGTTTAGTTGTTGTTGGAGAGACTGGTTCAGGAAAAAGTACACAAATACCACAATACTTATATAATAGTGGGTGGTGTGATGATGGAAGAATGATTGGTATTACACAGCCAAGACGGGTAGCTGTTATGACACTTGCTGGACGTGTTGCAGAAGAAATGAATAAAATAGTTGGAGATTTAGTTGGATATAAAGTGCGTTTTGAAGGTGTATGTTCTGATTTTACAAGAATAAAATTTATGACAGATGGAATAATGCTACGAGAACTTATATCAGATCCTTTACTTATGAAATATTCAATTTTAATAATTGATGAGGCTCATGAACGTTCCACTACAACAGATGTACTTTTAGGTTTATTAAGAAAAATTATGGTGGTAAGGAATGATTTAAGGATTATTATTTCAAGTGCCACATTAGATGCAGAGTTATTTAAAAACTTTTTTGAAGAAAATGAAACAGATGATAAAAATAAAGATACAGCAACAATACTAAGTGTTGAGGGAAGAAACTATCCAGTAAACTTATATTATTCAAAAGAACCTGTACCAGACTATGTTATTGCTTCAGTTAATACATGTATAAATATTCATAAAAATTATGGAAATGGTGATATACTAGTTTTTCTTACAGGTATGGATGAAGTTAATGATGCAATAAAATTATTGGATGATGAAGCTAGAAAAGCTAAAATTTCAAAAGAACTTTGGATTTTAGGATTATATGGAAGTATGCCAATAAATACACAAATGTTAGCATTTGAAACTCCATCTTATGGAAAACGTAAAGTTGTCTTTACAACAAATATTGCTGAAGCATCTATTACAATTCCTGGTGTATCATTTGTTGTAGATTGTGGATTTGTAAGAACGAAAATGGTTGTTAATATCAAATCAGGATTAGAACAACTTGTAACGTTACCAGTATCAAAAGCAAGTGCTGAGCAAAGAGCTGGTAGAGCTGGAAGAATTGGTGTTGGAAAATGTTTTCGTTTATATACAAAATCTGATTTTGATAAATTTGAACTTGATTCATTACCAGAAATACAAAGAATTGATTTTTCACCTGTTATTTTAATGTTAAAAAATCTTGGTGTTAGTAATATTGTTCGCTTTAAATATATATCTCGCCCTAAAGCTGATGTTGTTGCTGTAGCGTTCTCACAACTTCATTCACTTGGAGCTATTAATGATTCTGGAAATTTAACTGATCCACTTGGTATAAGAATGGCAGAATTACCATTGTTACCTATAGAAAGTAAGATTCTTTTGCAATCTGGATCTTTTGAATGTAGTGAAGAGATTACTTCTATATTAGCTATGATTCAAATTGATGATCCTTTTCTTTTTTCTAAAAATAAAAGTCAAAAAAGTGTAAGTAAAATTTTTTATAATATAATTATTAATTTTTATTTAGGAATTAATTCGAAAAAAATTTTGTGCTCAAGAAGGTGATCATTTAACATTTCTAAATATATATACATCTTTTATTAAAAGTGGAAAATCAAAAGATTGGTGTAATTCTAATTGTTTAAATTATAAAGCTTTATTGAAAGCTACTATTATAAAGAAACAATTAATTTCTTATTTAAAATCTTTTCAAGTACCAATTGTTTCTTGTCAAGGATTAATTGGTGAAACTGAAAGAATACTTCGATGTCTTGTTTCTGGATATTTTCTTCAAGCTGCTTTTTTAGATCATTCTGGTTCTTATATTACTGTTAGAGAAAATGTGTTAATGAATGTTTGGGCAGGATCTTCAATAATCTATAGGGAGAAGCAACCTAAATGGATTATCTTTGGTCGTTGTATGGCACAAAGTATTCGGGATATTTCGGAAATTAATATGGAATGGTTGATGGAGACTGGGGTTTTTGAAAAAGAAAGATAAAATACGTTTTGTAAAAAAAAATACAATTTCGTTTCAAAATATTTATTGGTAGTGGTAGAATAAAAATATAATAAAACTTACAATTTATTTTATCTAATCCATTTATCTTAAAAAGTTTAAAACATCGGCTTTTTTTAAAATATAACAACTTGCCCTTGACATCTAAAATGCCTATTTCTCACATCCTATAATAATTGCTTTTGAAGATTAAAGCATTTATTTTTATAAGTTTCATTAATATATAACAATTTAACTTGTTGAAAACATTTTATTTAGTTAAAAGTTTATGGTATTTACTAGATAAAAATTATTTTATATTTGTATTGTTATAAATTAAATGAATTGATAATTTTCATGTCACACATATGTTATTTTTTAAAAATAAATGAATTGGTCAGATGTTTTAATTTAAAAATTAGCTATCATTTGTTTTTTTTTATTATATTTTTATAATGGTTACTGGTATAAGTAAAATATAAATTATTAGTTAAGGAGGGTCTCTTTATAGCTCAATATATAATGTTTTCATTTCTAATTATAAGTTTCGATCAAAGAATTTTCAAATAAAGAAAATCTATAAATTTTATTGGAATATTTAGAAAATTATTTACTATATAACATTATATTACGCAGTTATATCATTAATAAAGTTGCTGTTGAATAATATGTTATATTAAATATTTTTCATTTAAATAATATA
Organism: Strongyloides stercoralis; assembly: GCA_029582065.1. Lineage (NCBI taxonomy): Eukaryota > Metazoa > Nematoda > Chromadorea > Rhabditida > Strongyloididae > Strongyloides > Strongyloides stercoralis. The sequence goes on along the minus strand of CM055866.1, from coordinate 11,151,737 downwards.
TAAATATTGAAGTAGCTATAAGATAAGTTAGGATAAAAGTGATAATGAAATATGATCCGATATACTTCACTGTTTTTACATACTAGTTCAATGGAGTGCCCTTGATTGTCGTAAATATTTTGCCATCATTTGTTAACTTGTTATATTGATAAAATCTCTTGTGTGTTAAATCTTCTTGTCCCTTGACTCTAACTTCATTGTCGTCGTTTGCCATTTATTTTTTTTTTTTTTTTTAAATAAAGTTCTCATACAAAATAAATTGCTTTTAATTTTAACCATAAATTATATAATTAGTCTAATAAATATGTGATTTTTATTTTCCACATTAATTCTATTTACCTTACTTATATAATATTTTAAAAATTATTATTATTTTTTAAATGTATATTTTTTTTGAATAATTATAAAGATTAATATCTAGATATATATATATTAACAATTATACCTTTATTTTATAGCAAATATAGAATTTTTAATATCACAATGACTTTGGTTAATTTTAGGTTAGTATATTATAGATAAAAAATTTAATTGATATTTTTATTTGGTTAATGTTGTGTTATTAATAATATTTTTAACTGTAATAAAATCAAAGTTATGTTTATAGTATATAATATAATGGCAAAGAAATAATATTATTTGTAACATTTTATGTTAGTATAAAAAAATATTAAACGGAGATTTATGGGTGTATTAATATTTAATTATAATGAATTTATGATTATATTATGTTGGCTTAAAAGAAACTAAGAACTTTGATTTAGAATTATTATAAATATTTAATCAAAATTTACTTTGTAAAATCTAATTTTTTATTAATTTTTAATAAAAATATGATTTTAACAATAGATAATTTTTTAATCTTTTTCCTAAGATTGTTATTAAGTACAAAAAATCTATAAAGGGTAGTTTTATGATAAATGAATAGTCTAACTCAGTCATAAACATATATTTAAACTTCTTATACATAAATAAAAAGTAAAAGTTACACACAAAGGGTATACTTATTTTAAGGATGCCTTAGACATGTGTCAAATATTATCATTAGTATAAGATAAAGACAATTTTTTATCCATAAATAATGGTTATAAAATATTTTTGCCAATTTAAATATAATTTATAAAAGATATTTAACTTTTTTTTTGTTCATAATTTAAAATTTTTTTTTACCTTATTATTATTATTTTTTTATAAAAAAAACTATTTTCTAATATAAATTTAGTTATATATATTATATATATATTTTATTCTTACAAAACCGCTGATAATGATTTAAAATGAGTAATAAATTAATATTATATCTTACAACATGTTTATGTTTATCAAAATTATTTCTTTTTTCTACACTATTCTACATGTTGTTGCTTTTTAATAGTATCTTGATTCTCCAAAAGAAGTAACTTAATTTGTAAGCTTATTTCTTAATCATATTATATATTTTTTTTCAAATTAATACACATTTCTTTTCCTTATTATTTCTATTTATAATTTAATTCTTTTGTCATTTTCTACACTATTTTTGAATGAGTTTTATTTATCTGTCTGTCTTCAGATACTACAAAAAGGATTCATATTTTATTATATTTTTGACTTTATATTTTTCCTGTCCAATTACAATATCCTAAAATATTAAATGCTTCTTTTTAATATTATGGAGATTAAAAATTTTGTGTATGCCCTTTTAAAAGGATATTTACATGATGAGCTATAGATTATTAAAAGCTTCTCGTTTACACTTTTATATAGAACGTTGAATATTGAAAATTTTATAAATTTATTTTTTGTTTTATTTATATTTGTTATACTTATTTAAGTATCTTTATTTTTTATTTATGGATATATTAAAAATTAGTATCTTAATTTATATGGGTCTATCCAAACATAGATTAAGGTTGTTAGAAAAAAGAAAACAACGTTTGTTTTTTTTATGAATCTCTTTTTCTTTATGTGATATATGTAAATGTTTTATTTATATGATGAAATAATCAAACTATTAAAAATATTCATTGCATATATGAATATATATTATATATACTTATATTTTGGCATTACATTTTGACTTAATTCTTTAAACGTCATAACATATGTCCTGACAGTATATAGCATATTTATATAAAAATATATATCGTTGACTCCCTCATCAAGGCATTGTTAATATAAAGTCACCCCATACACCATAAAATATAATGTAATGATGATGGACTGATAGATGTAGGTTAAATACTGTTTTTCTTAAATGTGTAACTGTTATAAATATAGATAACTAAACTTAATATACAATTTTTTTAAAATAAAATAAATTTAAGAAAATAATACGGTTTTGTGGATTACTTTTAATTATTTAGCTTATCTTTTTTTCTTATTACTTCATTTAAACTATTTTATTTTTATAAATATTGTAAAATTGTTTTAATTTTTTGATTGTTCTATTATTATTAGTATCAAAAATTATATCAAACTTCTATCTATTAATTTAAAGTATTTAACTATTAAATTACATTTATTTGTATGATAATATTTTTCAATTTATCACCTTAATACAACTAATTATCTTATTTCCATCAATTTCATCTTACTTCAATTTTTACTATTATTAAATTTCAATCTTATTTTTTAAGACTTTTATTTATCAAGGATTAATTTAGATTACCATAAATAAATGTATTTGTCACTGAATTTTCTTAACTATACAAAATTAATTGTACTTTATTTGTTATGTCGTAGTATTTTAGGAGATGTATTACTATGAAATAAATATTTCTATTCTTTCATATTCGTGACCATTCTATTTTATAAAAATATTTAAAAAATATATCAATATAATTTTGAAATGCTCATAAAAAAAAATAAAGATATAAAAATGTAGATGTAGTTATTTAATACTTAGACTTCTTTTTCACTCTACAACCAATAATATTATGGGTGGTAGGATAACAAAAAATACTACCGATAATAATACAAAACCTACCGAAGTATATATTTTTTATCATTTAACTAAAAATTTATTGGATTTTTATCATTTACTTTTATCTAAATTTTTTTTTATTACAACTATTTCAGATGAAATCTCTTTTAAAAATATATACTATATATTTTATTAATTTTTTTTTTTACATATTTCTCTGATCAGTAAAAGTTAAAATTGCAAAAAGATTTATTTAATCAAAAATAATAATAGTAATGGGAGGGAGCAGATTGTCTATTAAAAGTGCCTAATATTAAGATCAGTGATTGATAATAAAGTTATAAAAACTTTGATTAGTAATTTATTTCAACTAAATATAAATTAATTTTTTATTTAATTATTTTACTCATTTCACTGACATATGATTACATTGCTATAACAACTACTATGCCGAAAAACAATGTCTGAAAATTAAAGTTGTCGGGAGAAGATATAGTGCCATTAGATACCTTTAATTTTCTTTACATTATTTATTCATACATTCAATACAATTAATTTTTCAATATCTCTTCTTAAAAATTCATATATTTTTCATTTGCATAAAAGGTCATTTTCTTACTATCCTTAAATTTATAAATTTTATTTAACATTTTTATATTATAGAAAAACTAAATTTTTATATTTAGAAACCAAAATTTTTACTTCACTTGACCATAACAAAGAAATGATGACTAGATTTATTTTAGCATAAAAAATATTAAAAAGAGGAGCTTAATAAGTATAAATAAGTAAATAATAAAACCTATACATCCCTAAACTATTTTATCTTATTTTATTCATTATTTTTTTTATATATATATTTTATCTAAATTTAATTTAATTTTGAGAAAAAAAAATTTTTTTTTATTTATAATATTGATGATAAAATTATTATCATTGGAAATGATAAAATATACTTTTATTGTTCACACACCGTCTTATTGTATATATATAATATAAATATATATAAATATATATATATATATATATATATATATATATATTAGAAAAAAAAATACTCAAAAAGTTATTTAAGATTTTTTAATATAGTTTTACATAAATGAAAACAAAATTATTGTGTTGCTTTTTAAAACAATAGTTGTTAAGAATTGAAAAACAGGGTAAATAAAATGTCTCATGAAGTAAAAAAGATAGAGGGTAAAGGAGATAAAAAGTTTTTCCTGGATACAAGATGTAATTTTTATATGCATTGTTAATGAAATATCTTCACTATTGTTTAATTCACATTACTTCTACGTCCTTGGTATTATAGGGCATACTAAACTATATTTTATTTATAACTTATCACACTATATAATATTTTCAATTATTACTTTACCTTTTATTATTTAAAAAAATTTTATGTTTTATTAATATTATTATTTTAGATTTATATCTCTAACCTCCATCTAAACCAAAATATTTTGCCATCAACCGGTACAATTTGTTTTTACTAAATACAATTTTTGGAACTCAAATGAGTTATTAGAATAAGATAAAAAGTCATTTAATTAAATAAGAAAAAAATTTTATATTGAAAATATATTTGTACCGAAGATTTTTTTGTTGAATCAGTAGTAATTTTTTTTTTTTGGAAAATTACTAATTATATTTTCTTTTAAAAAATTTATTATTTTGGTCTTTGTACATACAATTGACAAATTAAATTGGATTATTAACTCTTCAGGTAATAATATATATATTAAATTCTCCCATCATTTAAAAAAAAAATAATATTTTTAGATTCAAAAAGATTCGCCTTTATATATTTATATATTCATTACACTAAAATTGTTATTGTTTGAAAATATTTTATATCATTCATTGGTAAGTATTATAAACAATAGACAATTCTAATGATGACTGATATATTTTAGAGAATTAAAATTGATAACAATAGTAGCTGTAAAATATTTCTGCAAACGAGTTTAAAATTATTTTTTAACGAAACTGTTCTGTGTTCCAAGTTTTTTTTATACATATATTTTATAATAAATATACACGTCAACGTCATCCTTTCTAGACTTGTTGGCATCAAATTTCAACCTTCTTTAGTGAATTAATTATTTTTGCTTTTTTTATTAGTCTACATCCGGGAGAATTTATTTTTCTACAAACGTGCCATTCGACAAAATTTTTTCATCCACCATATTTGATATGCAAGATGAGAGCGGTAAGTTTTAAGGGGAAAAAAATTAAAAAATTAAGAAAAAGAATACATTAAGAGAGTTAGTGTGTCCCTATATTTATTGGGGAACTAAAAATTTTATCTTATCATAAGTACTTTTTTTTATATGTTTTTTTATATTTATTATACTTATTCGTTATTTTACAAAAAAAAATTAGCCTTTTCCACTTTTTTTCCTTATAAACCATATAGTTAGTTAGTTTTTTTTTTTTTTTTGTTAACTTGTTCAAATTGAATATATAATAAGTTGTTTAATATAGATGTTTCATTATTGAATTGGATTTGGTATGGTTGTCCGGAAAATAATTATCTACATACTGATAAATGAAAATTTAAGTTTCTAAATTTCTATATAGTAGTGATACTTCTGTTAATTTTTATATTAGAGTTATACAAAAAAAAGAAATAAAATATTCTTAATATTTTCATTAAATTATTTGCTATATTTCAATAATTTTTATCATTTCTTTTTTTTTATCAGTATATACTTTATAAAAATTTCATATATTAGCTTGTTCGAAATGAAATGCATCTTATTTTACTTTGTTTGGTGCGCAATGTTTGACGCTTATTATATTAATTAATTAATAATATTTGGTATAAAAATAACTATCAGTTATATTTTTCTAAATGTCCTCTACCATTTGATATATATATTATTGACATTATCCTCAGGTGCTATCAACTTATTTTAAAAATAAAGCTATCTATTAAATATCGACAACACGCGATTTCCAAAGTATTAAAATTTATGAGTTAAAAAAAGGGACCAATAAAGCGCAAACAACTCAAAATTTTTAAAAGTCATTTTAATGTGATACTATTAATTAATGAACCATACAAAATTGGTTTTGTAACTTTCAATCTAGAGATATGAATCTTTAAGATGAAGATTATATTAGATTAAGAAGTATCATTAATAACAATAAATTGTGATGGATGATAAAAGCAGATTTCCGTAAAATTACTAGAAAAACTTTTATATAACCATGAATTGACAGTAAAACAGTTTTTGATCTTTTGGAGCAAAACGAAAAGTCAGAAAAATATTAGCAAATGGGTATCTCAAGAATTGTACAACCATTAAAGGAATTATCGTTATGGAGTTTGCTTTTGACTCTTCTTACACAATCAAAATAATCCACTTCTAAGTCAAATCGTTATGTTCAATAAAAATGAATTGTCTGGTATAATTATGGACATTTTTCTATATTTTAAATGTTGGGGAGGTTCAAAACTCTTTTCTAAATAAAGTTTGTTCCAAATTAAGACTACAGTAACTGTTTGGTGATCTATAGCAGGAGTAATCTATCAGAAATACTTATAACCAAGTAAAATGATTATCTCTAAATTCTATTGTATTCAATTCAAAAAATTACTACAAAAATTCCCAAAAATTCAACCGAAATTAGTCATGAAAAGAAGTCCAGTCTTACTTTATATAAAAACTCATCGGCATTTTCTAAAAATGGTGCATCAAAAACTGAATAAATTGGGTTATGAAGTTCTATTACGTTATTTATATTTTCAAGATCTTGCTTATATATATTTTTTATTTCTAAAAAATCTCAATGGTTCCTTAAAAGATATTTTCTTCAATAAAAATGAGAGTGTTTAAATTGTCTTCAAAGGATTTATCGGCTCCTGAACTTTAAAATTCTATGTAGTAGAAATATATTAAATGTGTATTTTTTTTTTTTTGAAAAGATTGTGGCAAATCTAATGGTTTTTATTTTTAATAAAAATGTTTATTTTAGAATGAGTTATGCGCGTTTAAATTAGAGGGTAAAAAAGATGCATTTTATTCTGAACAACATAATATATATGTATATAAATAATATTTTGTACCATTTTAGCTTTTTATTAAAAGTTTATTTCATTACTTCTTTTCTTTAATTGATTTAAGCATTACAATTAAATAGGGAATTCTTGATATTCAAGACACTTAATGAATATAAAAATATATATAATTTTTAAGAATGTAACTAACATTACATTAATGGAGTGGTGTGATTTAAAAAAGGGATAGCAAATATTAAAAATATTTTGTATATATATAGAAAAGTATTAAAGAGATAAAATAATTATTACAATGTGTCCAGAAAAATGTTGTCAATAAAAATAGTGTGCTTTTTTCCTCCTATTTTAATTTATTCTTTTCCTGACTTTTGTATTAAAAAAGTAAGGAAATAAAAACACATTTTATGGAGTAAAAGTTATTCTTCTAAAGGTCATTTTTCATAAAGTCAATTTATAATTAATATAATATTAAAAATCAACTTGTTGTCTTTATCTATTTAAAAAAAATATTATCTTTTTTTTTTAATATGAATATCCCAACTTTATACATATATATTTACTTTATTATAATGGTGAGTAAGGCAATTTTATTATTATATGACTGTTAAAATAGAGTTATTAGATGCTATTGGTTATAAAGTATAACTGTGACTTAATATATATGATGAAGATGTTTTCAAAAAAAGATATCATGTCTATCTTTTATATTCTAAGAAAGAAATGAGGCATGGAAATTCTATTTTTTACATTGAGAAATAAGATATATATTTTATGAGAATATTTAAAAAATATAGATGTATCTGGACATAGGGCCTCTTTATTATGCATAAGAAGGTATTGAATTCTTTTTTTTCAAAAACCATTAATTTTGATACGTCTTTACTATCTATTTAACTATAGTATATATATAAATAAACTCTGTTTCCGTTACTATATAACATGATGTGGTGTCTTCTTTTTTAATTAAACTTAACTTATCATTTGTTTTAAGCACATTCAAATCAAAAATGATATATGATATAAGAAATTACATTATTATTTTTGATTATGAAATTATATTCCATGTTTTATCTATACTTTTTAATTTTTTAAGCATGTTATTATTATTTTTTTAATATAAACAAAATTTTTTAAAATCTTATTTTAGATGAATAACTCATTAATTTTATAATTTAGCCTCATTAATTGAATATAAATAAATTTCTAGTGTACCGTTATTTAATATTTTAATAGGACCATATATAAGTATTCCTATTTTATCTAAATTCATTCAACCTTCATTTTATTGAATGTTAGTAAAGACTATTTGCTATTTAAATTCAAAATTCATTCGATGGCCATTCTTATTACAATTATTTATCTCATTCGTTACTTTATATGTACTTAGTTAAAATATAATTTTATCTTATTACAATATTTCTTTTCTTAAATTAAATTAGTTAAATATATAATAAATCATGTTATTGTAAAAGGATAATTAAACTCTTTATTTAAATTATCTTTTATATTTTTATTAAATTGTTGATCCTTTATATTAGGTTTATATTTTTATTAATCTATATTGTTTTTTTTTAATATTATATTATAATCTACTATTGTAAAAGTATAATACATTTTATTTTTATAAATTTTAAGAACATTCACACCCATTAAGAATTACTTTTTTATTATAACATTTTTACATTGAAATTTTTAGGTTTCGTCTTTTATAACTCCATTTATATCTCTTTCTATTATATTGATGCTTCAGGCAGATTCTAAAGTAAATGACAACTTAAAACTTGCCTACTATGTCATATTCTATCATTATATCATTCCATTTATTTATTACATAGTTGAGTGAGGTAGATATATAAAAATCCTAAGTATAAAACTATTAATGTCCTCATTTTCTATATTTCCTTACTACCAAAAAAAAATTTTTTTTTTTTAAGCTATACATTAACAGGATGTTTTGTTTCTCCAACCAACAAAAAAATATCATTAACCTTAAGCTATTTTATAATTGATATTAAAAATTCTCTTTAAAATTGAATGATTAATGTTTGAATGTATTTTCTCTTTACTATAATAAATAATTGTGGTGAATAAAATATTAATAAAATATTTATATTACATTATCTAGAGGTGATAAAAAAAAATTTAATTGAGTGATAGAAATTAAGAGTAAAATTAAAAGAAAATCAAAGGAAATTTGATGGATTTGTTGTTTAAATTACAATTCAATTAATTTTCCTTGTCGACATATTAATATAACTCAACTATAAATAATTGGCATTTTAATACAAAATAAAAAAAAATTTTTTTCATTATTTTTAATTTATACGAATCTTTCTAGACTACTGTTTTTTTTTCCTATTTTATTTTTATAATTTGTCTTATATAAAACATAGTAATATTTTAATAATTAAGAATCTAAGAAATATCTATTTGCTAACAAATTTCTAGTTGATTATTCATTATATATAGTAGCTTTTTATATATTTAACATGCTTGTACTGAATGATAAATTGTTATTTTACTACTAATATTGAATTTATTACTGTGTAATGTTACTTTAATATACTATACATTGTCATTAGTACATTTTAAATACCATATGTCGATGAGAATAATTATATAATATTATCATTATTATTTTGTTTATTATATATTTGTGAACTTTTATACTTATTTCGTTATAATATAAGGTAAATTTTAAGACTGATATTTTATAAAATATTGTTTATTTAATAAATTTCATTAATATATAGTTTAAAAAATATCATTATAGTTATTATATTTAAAACTTGGTTTTATGTTTTTAAATATAAAGATTTATTACGTATATACTTAAATTTTTAAAATGGTAAAAAAAAATATGTTGCCTAAACATTACAATTTTTATTAAGGAAAAAATTTAGTCAAATATATAAAAGTGATTTCCTTTTAACCATCATGACATCCTGCTTCATCAATTTTATTCACTTAAAAATATAATTCCTTCTTCATTTGATCTCAGATTTCAGTTAGATAATTTCAACTTTTTATATTATTTAAAATATCATCTTATACTTATTATATTTATTACTCATTACTTTAATATCATTTTTCTTTTATCAACTTCATTTATTTTATCCTTTAACCATATCTTAACTGCTTCTCTTTATATAATTTTAAAATATCATCCAAAGGCATAATGTATATTCATATATAATCTTTACTATTATTTATTTATTTATGCACCCATTCATATTTAAGCATAAATTTTTAAAATGTAAATGAATTTCTTTTTAATGTAAAAACATTTGAAAATTTACCATTCATTGACGGCTAATAATGGAAATTCCTTTATTATATATAAGCCAATTTAAAAAAAAAAATAAATAAAATATATAAAAATAATAGGTGTAAAATTTATTTAAAAAAATTATTTTAATGAAAATAATGAAGTGTTATTTTTTTAAATAATATTAAGAAAGCAGTTAAAAATTTAATCTTTAGTATAACTAAAATATAATCTTCTAAGTACACGTTTTTTTATTTTATTTTATTTTATTTTTTTGATTAAAATATTTTATCTTATACTTAAGTTATGTTTTAGTAAAATTTATATTTTTTTAAAACAAAAATAATTCTTTTCCTATATTATGCTTCCAACAGTGTCGTTCATGGAAAAGTTTTAAATAATTACCACGATTTACTATTCTCATAACCATATATATTATATTTATATATATATATATATATATGTAATTTTTGTTATCCAATTTCTCATTGTATTTTTAAAGACTCTTAAATTATAGATTTTTTTTTAAAGTTGTTTATTTGGAAAACTCTAATATATCAGCAAAAAATTTGTAAAAAAAATTGAATGATAGATAATAGAATTGAAAAAAATGTTCATTTCTTGAAAAATATTTTGAAGCAACAAGACAATAGTTATATAAACAGGTTATTACTGCTGTTGTCCATCAATTATTTCAGTTTTTATATTTCATTTTTGGTAGATTTTTTCTTGCTGGTATTCATTTTTTTATTTTTTTTTTTTAAATTTAAAAAAAAATTTTTTTTATAATTAAAAACGACTTATTGGAGATTAATTAATTTAATATTAATATTAATGCAGTATCTGAAAAGGCTGAACTGGGATTGTGAAACTTTTATATTTTATGATCTATTATTATCTTATTTCATCTACTTAATTAAATCTAAATTAATTCTAAATAATTGTATTTACATATTTTACTTAAATACTAAATATATTTGTTCCTATGAAGACAGCCATCTTCGGTGGTGGTGATCCATCTTCAAATAGCTCAACAGCTAATGCTTCAGGGCCTCCTCCATTAACATTCACTCCACCAGCTCTCCTTTCTGCAACAACTTCTTCAACGCACCATGGAAGAAGAAGTGGTTCGAGTGGTGTGTCTAATGTTAGAAGTATATCTCATACAACTAGAAGACATTCAAGAATGCAAAATGTAGGATTATTAAAAATTACTCTTGATAGTTCTTAAAATATACTTTAAAAAAAAAAAAAACAAAATAGTATATGCATTGTAAAATAATAATATAGAAATATACCGCTTATTAGTAGTAATTTCTTTTTTTTTTTTTTTAAATATATAATAATATAAATATCTAAGTATTACAAATTGTTTGCTAAACTCAATATATTATTCCATCTATAGAAAATAGGTAACTAAGAGTAAAGAGTATTTAATCAATTATCAAATTTTCCATATACATATTCTTTTAGACACCTAAAATTTCATTTTCATTTACTTCCATATAATATACCTCTCCAAGAAGAGGTCCACTTTTCCATTATTTTTTAATACTATTTTATCACTTAATCAGTTTAATGAATAAACAAAAAAGAATTAAACATACAATTTCTTTTGATTTGAATCCTACTGTTTCTAGAAGATTTTCATTACTTGAAAAACCTTTGCTAAAGACAGCTTCATTATATCAAGAACAACGACAAAAATTTCCTACATTAACAACATTTCTTTCTAATTCATCATATATTAAGGTAACTTCACCAGAATATATCATATTATATAAAAAGTCAAAAAAAAAGTAATTTTTTTTAAAAAATATTTTTAATGTTACAGTATTCAGTAATAGAAATAGTTTAATTTTTACTAGTATACATATCATTATTTTTTTTTATTTCAATTTATTCATTTGAATTGAAAGAAATTGGTCTATTCATCTCTTATCATTATTAAAAAAAAAGACATGTAAATGTTTAAAGTCTCCTTCCTTCTTCTATCAACACATATATAAATATCTTTATTATATATAATATTAAAATAAAAGTATGATAACGGTCATTAATATATTGTATTGTCATTACATAAAGAATAAACAATAGAATGAGTTATTTATATTAATATCACTTTTATATAGTACAAAAAGAAAGATATTATTAAATTTTTGAGTTTTTCATCTTCTTCCAATAATCATTTATAAAAGATAAGATTTTTTAAAGTATTACAACTAAGGGTGGGAGGTAGAAAGAAGAGGACATGGAGAGAGTGAAATGAATTTACATTTCTAAATGTGGCGTTTCACATTTTGAGTTTTGAAGAATCTAATTTGACAGCTACATAACTATTTTCCTGTTGTGAAAAGATATTACTTAGCCATACATAGTATTTATTTGTCTTTTTATAGCATTATATTGAGGTTATTTCTTTATTTTATTACATATATTTTTTTTTTAAAAAATATTTAATTACTATGCCATTCATACCTACTTCAGAAGCATATCTTAGTAATGTTTCACCAAGACCATTTTTACCATCAGGGTTAACTTCAACTCAACAAAGAAGATTATCATATGCCTCAGGTAGTAATAGGCTTTTTCGATTTTCTACTTCTACACCAATCAAAACTCTTGAGACTGTTCAAGAAGATGTTACTGCTGAAGAAGAGACTAGTGAAAATTGTAAAGTTTCATCTTTAAAGAAAATAGTTAATAGTAGGGTATGTAAATAAGTATTTTTGATTAATAATAATTTTAATTTTATATTACCTGTTTTCTTGAATTTTATTTTTTCAAGATACAGGATTTTTATTAATTATTTATTTAGATTTCATTAAATAATCAAAGTAATAGTAATATTAGTTTAAGTAATAGTGGACATGAACTAGGAATTAACAATAATAATTTTTTAAATAAAAATTCAAAAAAAGATGAATTATGTAAAACTTTTTTATCAACTAATGATGACAATGATATTGTAAAAAATTCTCCTACTTCTAGTTATGATAATCCTTCTATAGCTACGAACAATAATGATATTGAAAGATCAATGTCATTATCATATTTACCAAATACTGGCTTTAATAAAATATATCAAGGAACACTTTTTTCTTATTCTAAAATTAATCCTTTATTACATCAAAAAGCTTCATCACTTCCACAAAATTCACCTTATAACTCAGGTTCATCTAATCATTTTTCATTTACATCTCATTCCTCAAAATTTTCTAATGATGCACATTTGTCATCATACAACAACAACTTTTATGAAGATTCTATCTCTTCATTGGATAATGGAAAAAAATTTAGAAAATTTTCATTAACTCCTATTTTATATCATTCTGGGACTTCTATTAATACAGGTCATGGATCTACTTCCAGTTTATCATCAGCTGCTACAGTTGTTAGAAGAGCTAGTATGGCAGTTAGAAAATTATCTATGGCTATACCCAGTCTTTCTCCAGATCCTATTCCTTCCTCTGCGGTATACATTTGTTATCTTATTAAAAAAAAAACATACATATTTTTTTGTTATTAAACATTTTAAAGTGTTATAAGAACTATCAGTATATATATATATATATGTATATACGTAATTTTACATATTCTTATGTAAAAATTATTTTTTTTTTACTATATACATTTATATTTTATTTCTTTATATTAAAGATGGAGTAAATATTTTTAAAATATACATATATATATATATATATATAATAATTTTGTTAATTAAAAAATTGGATAGATATATATATATATATACTTAGAAAAAAAAAAAAAAGAAATAATTTAATAAATAATATTTTTTTTTTTTAAATTTAGGTTTTGTCGTTAGGTGCTGATGTTCTCCCGGAATATAAACTTCAACCAACAAGAATTCATCATTGTACAATAGTTCACTACTCACCTTTCAAAGCAGTATGGGATTGGATAATATTATTATTAGTTATATATACAGCAATTTTTACACCATATGTTGCAGCCTTCCTTCTTAGAGAAGTAATAATAATTATTTATTTATTTATTTTTTAATAATTAATTTATAAATTTTTTCTTTTTAGTCACAAAATAATGGAACACGGAAAGGAACATCATTTACAGAACCTCTAGAAATTATAGATCTTATCGTAGATATAATGTTTATCGTAGATATTATAATTAATTTTCGCACAACATATGTTAATGATAATGACGAGGTAGTGTCACATCCGGGTAAAATAGCAATGCATTATTTTAAAGGTTGGTTTATTATTGACCTTATTGCTGCTGTTCCATTTGATTTGCTATTAGCAAATAATGAAAATGATGAAGTTGGTACAACAACACTTATTGGTCTTTTAAAAACAGCTAGACTTCTTAGGTTAGTTAGAGTAGCAAGAAAATTAGATAGGTATTCTGAGTATGGTGCTGCTGTTTTATTACTTTTAATGGCAACATTTGCATTAATAGCACATTGGTTAGCATGTATATGGTATGCAATAGGATCTGCAGAATTAGCAAATAAAGAAAATATAACATGGCTTCATCATTTAAGTAAACATCTTAATGAACCATATATTAGTACTAATGGAACAGTTCCTGTTGGAGGACCAAGTTTAAAAAGTAGATATGTAACTAGTTTATATTTTACACTTAGTACAATAACATCAATAGGTTTTGGTAATGTATCAGCAACAACTGATTCAGAAAAAATATTTACAATTATAATGATGATTCTTGGAAGTTTAATGTATGCAAGTGTTTTTGGAAATGTTTCTGCAATTATTCAAAGATTATATTCAGGAACAGCTAGATATCATACAGAAATGTCACGATTAAGAGAATTCATTCGTTTTCATCAAATTCCAAATCCTTTAAGACAAAGATTAGAAGAATATTTTCAACATGCATGGAGTTATACAAATGGTATTGATATGAATTTAGTATTAAAAGGTTTCCCAGATTGTTTACAAGCTGATATATGTTTACATTTGAATAGAAATTTATTAAATAATTCTCCAGCATTTGCAGGATCATCTCCAGGATGTTTAAGAGCTTTAAGTATGAGAATGAGAACGACACATGCTCCACCTGGTGATACATTAGTTCATAGAGGAGATATATTAACAGGTTTACATTTTATAGCAAGAGGTTCAGTAGAAATAGTTAAAGATGATATGGTAATGGGTATACTTGGTAAAGATGATGTTTTTGGTGAAAATCCTCTTTTATATGATGATGTTGGAAAAGCTAGTTGTAATGTTCGAGCATTAACTTATTGTGATCTTCATAAAATTCTTCGTGATGATTTACTTGATGTTCTTGATATGTATCCTGAATTTGCAGAAAATTTTTGTAAAAATCTTGTTATTACATATAATTTAAGAGATGAAACTCAAGTAACAAGAAAAAAATTTGACAGACAACGTTTATTAAGAATGAGTAGTAATGGTGTTGTTGGAAATTCTATGATACGGGAAAGTCAAAGTGAAGATGTTAGAGCATTAAGAAGTGAAGCTAGAAATAAATTATCATTTGGAGATAGTATTAATAGAGATGATACACAAAAAAGTGGAGATAAAGATGAGGTTAATGATTTAGAAAAATCAAAATTAGAACCAATGGCTAGTGTAAAGAGAAGTTTAAGAGAAATGAGAAGAAGTTCAGGTAAGCGTTTATATGAAATAAAATAGTGTTTTTTTTTAAAAAAAAAAGATTGTCCTTCAAATTTACCATGTCTTTCTAATTTTTTTCTTATTTTGGCATGATGAAAAATTATTTTTTTTTACCTATTTTATTTACCTATAGGTGAATCGTATATTCAAGGTTTGTCACCAAATGTAAATCAATCATTTTCAAAATCTCCAACACCTTCTAAACATCCTTCATTAGGATCTTCAGGAAGTGGCTTAAGAAGTCAGCATCATCGTCCAGCTACAGTATCTGAATCAGTTCCATTATTAAGATATGCTGACGATGAATGCATTAGTGGAAGAAATTCAGTTTTTGCAGATGATTCAACATTATTAATGCCTAATTCTCCTTCATATATTATTCCACCTTCCCCAATAACAATGAGTGTTGATAAAAATGGAAGTGGGAATGAAAAGTCGTTGTTTTATACAAATGGTACTGTTTATAATACCTTCTTTTTGTTTTATTACATAATTTTATTTGTTTATTATATTTGTTTAATGTTTATTTTTGTTTATTTTTGTTTTTAACTTAATGTTATAATTTTTTTAATTATAATTAATAATTATTTTTTAGTTCTAGATGCAACATCATATAAATTATCAGCACCAAGTGGGAGTTCATTTGAGCCGGGTGAAGTAGATGATAAAAAATTGATAAATGTTAATAGAAGATTAGATCAAATAGAAAAGTAAATTTATAGTATAAAATAATATAAAAAAATTTTTTTTTCAGTAATATAATAAGTATGCAAGCAAAAATAACAAATGATTTAGAAGAAATAATACGTCTATTAAAGTTAACCGGTGCCTTAAACAGTCCCACTGAAGAACAAGAACCAAGTCCTTCAGAAAAACAGACGACTATTAACACATCACCAACATACTTGTAAAAATGCACTTAAAAAAATAGTAATAGAGTAACATTTAGAAGATACTAAAAAAATGGGGAGAATTTTATATAATAGAAAATTCAATTATAAATAAAAGATTATGATAGAAAAATAACAAATAATACTTTCAAAATCAATAATTGGCATTCCATGTCTCACCATTGATATTAGTTGTTACGGGTTTATAATATTTACAATTAATTTAATTTTATATAATTTTTTTTTTTAAATTAATAGTACAAGAAAAAAAAATGTTTTATATGAAGTTATTAATTATAGTCATATCATCTAAGTAATTTACAAATAAAAAGATGATTTTTCATAAAATGAAATAGGAAAAAAAATGTTTTTTTATATGAAAAATATGGTACTCTTAATTAAAAGAATATTATTGTTTTTATATATACCTTGTTTTTTTTTGTGAAATAATAATAAAAAAATAGTAAAATTAAAAGTTTTTTTATTATAATTAGATTAAATAAAGTAAAAAACTATAAAAATTGTATTACTAATTCATATATACAGATAAAAAAAAATTATAACTTTTCTAGTTCATTTTAAAAAAAATTATCTATTCCATGTAAATAAAGATAATATTTGAAAAAAGTTATATAAAAAGAGATTCTTAAGATGAAGTACACGCTTAAAAATATTTTTTGAAAAACTTAACACTTTTTAAGGAAAAAAAAAAGAGTAAATATTAAGTTTTAACAAAAACCACAGGTTTTGGCACATAGTGTACGCATCATTGTTTTTACATTTCCCATATGACATCTAGATTTGGTCCACCAACAAACTGTAATCCTATCAACACAATAATTTTCTGAATCTTTAGATGTAATTGAAGAGTATGATTCTCCTAATTCAGTAAAAGGATCATAAGCAGTAGATTGAATTAATGATTCAAAATGTGGTTTAAATGGATTGTTAGCATGAGGAACATAAGAATTTGAACTATTTATAAGATTTATTTCATTTGTTTGTTTATTGTTATTATTATTAAATTCTTGATTTTTAGGTTGATAAGGGTTTTTAGTATAGGTAAAAGTTGGCTGTATAGGTATATTATTATAAGGTGAATTATAAATTGGAACTGATAATGCTTTAGCATGTGTAAAAATTTCCCCACTTGTGGGGTGTTTTTTTACTTCCATATCAATATAATCTTTACATTTATACATTCTATTTATTTTTTTTAAATCTACTTCACTAAAATCTTTAGCATTTCCTATAGTTGTAGCCATTGAAGTAACTTTTGGTAACATTGTTGGAAGACCATTTTTACTAAATGCTAATGAATCATAATGAAGAATACTTTTATAATCATAATCTTGACCATAATAACTTGTTTTTGTTAAATCTACTTTTCCAAATTGATCTAATGCTCCACGATCAATATTTTGCCAAATAATATCAATGTATGAGTCACGATCCCAACGTTCGTGTTCATGATAAAATCCAACAACATGCATCATTTCATGAATAATAGTAGGATACTCCATACAACCATTATCAAGTGAAAGAACTTGAACTCCTGATGTTCTACCAACTTCACTAAAGCAACCATCAACTTTTCCAATAAAAAGATAATCAGTTTGTCCTGGATTTCTAGGAATAAAACGTATACATGTTTTCTCATGATATTGTTTAACAGCTCTTGCCAAAAGAGCTCTTTCATGAGAGGTATAATGTGGTGATATAGCATATGGTATTATAGCACTTGGCCATAATTTTGTAAGACGTGAAACACCATTACGTCTACGACGCCTAGATGATGCTACAGGTCCTCGTATATCTGGTTTATAATTATTAATAACTTCAATTGTTGTAGGAGAAGGTTCTAATTCATCTGATAAAAAAAAAAAAAATATTTAATAAATAAAAAAAAAAGATATACCTTTAGTAAGTTTTTCAGCATTTTTAAAATCATCTTCATTTAAAGCGTAAGTAGGTTTAAGAATGTTACATTCTGTATAGTGAATATTTATTAGTATAATTAAAAAAATCAAACTAATAAATAAATTGTTCCATAAAGGTAAAAATTCTTTATAAATATATCTCATATTTATATGAAAAAAAAAATTATATGGATTAAAAAAAATAATTGAATGTAATATTATAATTAAATTTAATAACCCATCCAATTTTAATAATGTTATATTTCTAAGATATTAAATATTAATTTAGAAATCAGTTTGAAGCTAAAAATCAATTTATTTTATAAATCAAATAATATAAAATTATATATTGTATCTATTTATATTGTAGTAATATTTTTATGAATTATGTCTGATACGTATATTTAAAATAAGATGAAGCAAAACAAGAAAGAAATATAGATAGATATATAAAATAATTAAAACTTGTTACCTTCCTTTATATATATAAATATATATTTATTAATATCACCTCCAGATCAAGGTGAAAATATTTATGGGACTAAGGATTTCTTAAATATTATTATATTTTATTTGATGATAGATATTTTTGAAATTAATACTTATAACAGGTATAAGGGGAATGTCTATATATAGTAAAAATAGGGAGGTAGCTTATCTTTAATAAGAAGCTTAAAAATAAATATTTAAGATATTATTGACCTTGAAAAGTCATATTCATGGTATAAATAAATGGTACCATGATTCATAAAAATAGTGATGTTGTAAATTTTAAATTGTTTTTGTAAAAAATTTTGTCACAAAATGTAAATAATAAAGAAAAGATAATGATGATCGATGGATAGATGGATGAGATTTAATTAAAAATCTAAAAATCAAGCTTTTAAGTGTAAATAATTACAATGTGGACACTTAAACAAGATTCTTTTATACTTGCACAATTCTTTAAAGATTTTAACATTAATATTTTTAATAATAAACTAATGTAAACTTTACCCTTTTTACCTCTTAATCAACCATTACTAATACCTTAGATTGGTAGTTGTCAAAACTTGTTTTACTTAACTATATGTACTTTTATTTTTTTTTTTTTAAAGTTTTAATAAATTTTACAATATTTCTTCTATAAATTTTGGTAAAAGTTAAAATGAATATTCTTAAAATGATTAAAATATATATATATATATATATATATATAAAATTTCTATAATAATAATAAAATTACTAATATGTGAAACATAAATAACAGTTATATTTAAAATTATACTAATAATTATATTATTAAGATTATAATTTGATGAAGAAAAATAAATAAAATTGTTAGTAGAAATATATATCTTTCAATACCTTGAATATCCTTATTATAAAAAAAAGATTCTAGTTTTGTATTACATTATCATACTTTGTTTGTAATATTGTTATTGTAAACATCTGTTTTTATTTATTATCATAACAACATCTTAAAATAAAATTTAATGAATATAATTCTAATTAAAATAATTAAATAAAAGTACAAATTTGTCAAAAAAAAACAATATTTTATATTATAGTAAATAAAATATTATTTTTTATTTTTTAATAAATATAAATATTATGTATAATAATGGTAGAAAATGAAAAAATAGAATATCGATGAAAAGTGAAATGATAATCAAGGATATTGCCAGAGGCTGACATGTTACGTCCTTCATCATATAGTGAAATAATTAAAAAGTATCATTGTAAATGGTATTTGGCAATGAAATAATTTTTGCTTATTATTTTAAATAAGTACTTTAAAATATTTTTATATTATTATAAATCATTAAAAATTTGTTAGTAATAAATATTATTTATATGATATAAAATTAATATGTCTGTACTTTTTAATGTTTTATTTCTTTTTTTTATGATTTCCTCAAAATTTGGCTTTTTAATAAAAACAAGTCAAAGTAATAATTTTAAAATGATTGAATTTCTTTTATTATACGAAATATATAAAAATTTATCTACTTCAAACAACTATTAACTGAGTGTATATATATAGATAATATTAACAAATTTATCCTAAACATCCTTTTAAACCGGATTTTTTTAAATAATCTTTATACTATTTAATTTATTTAAATGTGTAAAAAGTATATTTTAAACAATTTTGTTTTTATCTTTTCTTTTTCTTAGCTTTTGTAATATAATTTATTTAAAATATTTTTAATAAAATAACTTTAAAGAATATTAAAAATAGATTGTTATAACTTAAATACAATCATTAAAAGTAAAAATAATTCTCAATTGATGGTGTTATAAAAGAGATTCAAATATAAATATTTTTAAATATAAAAAAAAAATAAATAAAATAATTTTTAAAAATATTTTGTAACAACTTCAGCATACCATGACGAAGCTGTCATAGCCCAAGGACCATTAGGTGATAATTGTCTTCTTTTTTTAATTTCTTTACGAATATCATTAAGAATAGATGATGTCATTTTATCTCCATATAAGAAATGACTAGTTACTGTTACTTTTAATCGTTCTATTGAATTATCATTTATATATAATTTTGAACGATTTTTTAAATTTATTAATGTTTCCTCATCATTTGTAATATCTGTCATATTTTCATCATATAAACCACAAGACATTTTAATAACTAAATCCCAATTACCACATTTAATTCCATTACATGTTAAAAAAGCATATGAACTTTTACTTGTTATTTTATCATTTTCAACCATTCCCCAATTATTTATAATACAATCTTCATTTTGTATTGGTGACATAACTACTGACATTTGGCCTGATCCTATAATATTAAGCTTATAAATATAAGTATTATTATATATTTTAATATCTTTTAATTTAATATTTGTTTCAATATCAAAATTATTTTCTTGTATTTCAGCTTCTCGAATATGATTGTCAGAAATTCTATTAGCTGTAGGATAGTAATATGGTAATTCACAATACTTTCCTTTATTTTTACAATTAACATTATTAAATTTTACATCAATTAATAAATTATTTGATGTTGGTAAAAGAACAGGATTTTTAACAAATGGAATATCCATTACTCCACGACTATCCTGAGCTATTACATATAATTGGGATGAATTTATTGGAATGTTTGAGTTTTTATTATAAAATTGTCTATGTACATGCTATAAATAAAATAATAATAAATAAATAAATAAATAATCAACTTACATATAATTGTGTTCTTCTAACGGTAGGAAAATCATCAGAATAATGATATGGTCCAATTTGTGAATTTAATTTTAATAAGAGTAAAATACTAAACCATAAAAATATTAAAGTTGTTATTATTCCACATTTTGTATTTGTATTTGTTTTATTAAGTAAATGAAGAAAATTAAGAGATGAAAAGTAAACAGAAATTCCAATAAATAATCCAATAATAATTTCACTATCACTAGAACTTCTTCCCATTATTGGAATAAAAATTGAAAGTACCATAATTAATGTATATATAATCATTAATGAAGATAGTGGTGCTGTAAAAAGTGTAATAATAAAACTATCAATATTTCTTTTTCCTTTACTTTTTTTCTTTTTTAATAATTTATAAAATATTTGAAGGAATTTGTTAATTAAATTGAAAATAAGTAGAATTGTTATTAAAAATGCTGAAGCAATTTCTAGTATTGTTAAAATAAGTAGAAGTAAACTTTGAAAATATATAATTGAATTTTGAAATGTTGTAATATTAATATCTGATGTGACAAAAAATGTATATATTGAAAGTATACCACAAAAACTTGGTATTACATAAAATAGTCCTGAATAAATATGATTAGAATACCATAACATATTAAGATTTAAACTTTTAACAATAGATGTTGAAAGATATACAAATAATATCATTGATAAAAATGAAAAAAAATGAAGGAATATTAATGTTAGAAATTGTGATGAATACTTTTGAATTTTTGAACTATTATTAGATAAATTTTTAATAGGTATAAAATCTTTTGCTGTTATTATTAATGCTATCATTATAAGGCTCCAATTAAGATAATATGCTGTATTCATAGTATAAACAATAGTTGTAATTCCAAGAATATCAAAAAATACAAATTTTTTATCTTCATAATGTGCTGGATTATTAAAATAAGGAGAATATATTAATTCTTTTACTGTAGAAAGAATATTTTCACCTGCTCTTTGTAAACTTCCAGGAGTTATTCTTTTAGCTTGATCAAATTCTGTATGCCACCAATAACCATTTTGAACATATGCAATATCAAGACCCGGAATTCTTCCATAATCTCTAAATATTCTAAAATCAGTATCACCTGGATAAATACCAGATTGAAAAATTTCTTGACCTAAAACTGAACAATGTGGATATATTGCTGAATTAAGATATGCTTGTAAAATCCATTGATTTCCTGGACCAGCTTGAAATAGTAATTCTCTTCCACCAGAACCAGATGCTTCGAGATTAATAAAAGCTCTAATTGAATGTCTCCAAGGATGTTTAGTAATAAAAGCATGTGATGCAAGTAAAGAAGACTCTTCTGCTCCATTAAACAAAAAAATAATATCAATTGGATATGGTCGTGATCTTGTTGAAGTAAGAACATCAAGAAGTTCTATCATTAAAGCACATTGAACTAAATCATCAGATCCACCATCAGATGTTGGCCAAGAATCATAATGACAATTAATAAGTAATGCTGTTCTACTAGAAGATGTTCCAATATGTGCTGGAGAAAGTCTAGCAAGAATATTTGATATATTTTTATAACATATTCCAAAACCATCTGTATCAAAACGTGGCATATTAAAACAATTAGATTCATATTGTGTATCAATTTCAATTAAATGTTGTGTAAATGAAGCTTTCTCTTTTAATTGTTCTAATTTATTTTTTATTAAATTAAAAGTTTTTAATTCACAATTAATAGAACCTGATGGTTTATTTCCAACATCAGATAACTCTTGAAGAAAATTTGATATTCTTGTTTCTGAAAAACTGTCTACAAAATCAATTGGATCTTTTGGAGATGGAAGTTTAGTATGTAAATGAAATGAAATCCATACTATAAAAACAAATAAAGATAACAAAAAAATCCAATTTGTAAAAGATATATTATACTTAAATATATGTGCCTTTGATTTATCTACATAATCATCAAGTATAGATGGTGGATTTCTTTCTTTAATTGGTGAATGTCTTCTTTTTCTTAAGAGATAATCAGTTTCCATGATAATTTACTAAAATAGCATAAAATAATATAAAGTAAAATATGTAATTGTTATATAAAAATACTTTTTAATTACAATCGACATTATTTTGTTCTATATTATTATCAATATTAAATTCTTATCAATATTTTTATAGATTGTATTAAATTTTACAAGTGCTGAAATACCACAATTTGATACTTTTATATAGTTATTATTGATATTATTGATATTATTATATATTTTGTATCAAACAGTAATGTATATATATATATTATTTGTAGTTTAAGCAAAATAATTATGATAAAACTTTTATATTATCAAAAAAGTAAAAATTATGTTAAAAAAAATAAAACATTTTTATTATATATTTAAAAAATTTTGTAAATTATTATTATTTTAACAATTAATAAATGTTTAAATTTTAAATGTTACTAACTTTTTTTTTATATATAATTATTGTAACATATTTACTGAATTTAATATTTGCCATTAAAATATTAATTAATTTGATAAAGAAAAAAGTAAAGTGATAAAACTATTTTATGATAAACTTGTTTTTAAATTATTTTGATGATAAGATTAAAAAAATATACAAGCATTTAATTTTTTTTAGTAACAAATGAAGTTATCTTACTTTTTTTATTACTTTCATATACATTTATTAATTGATATTTTAATGTATTTTTAATTACTGGCATTTTAAATGCTTAATTATATTATTTATGTTTTGCTTTAAACGTACAAGAATATTTTAATATCTTCCAAATTTAGATAAAAAAATATTTTCTAAAAACTATATAATTGAAAAAAATACTTTTTTTAAAAAATTATTTTTAGTATACATTGTTATGTATATATGAAAGTACTTTTACATGTGATTGAACGTTAAGTTTTTATTAACAAAGTTTTGGCTTCTATTTAAATAAAATGAATTTACAAATAAAATTTATAATCAAGCTTTGTATAAAAAATTTAAAATAGTTATATTTATATGAAAGATTACTGATATATTCAATTTAATATAAAATTAATGAAAAACTTCATTATAATTATTGTAATAATAATAAAATAATCAAAAATAAAGTTGTTTTAAACAAAAAACAATTTTTTTTTGAATGTTAAAATAAATAATATTTATAATAAAACCTTAGAATTAAATACATTTATCAAATTGAAAATTTTAATAATCAATTTTTATAAAGTACTTAATATATTAGTAAAATATTTAATTTTAACAGTTTACATTAACAAACAACTAGTTATATTTTACTTTTCAATGTAATAATAGCAATTTTTTTATAGTACATTTGTAAACATTAACAAAAAAAAATTACATTTTTAATTGTACTTTTTTTTAAATTAAACTATATCATCTATATTGAAAATTAAAAAAAAAATTTTTTAAATAATTATAAAAATTAATTTTAGTACAATTTTTTTTTCTGATATTACATTTGAGATATTTGTGCCAAAGACAACTTTATTATGAACAAATAGTAACTAGTAAAAGTAAAAATTATTATAAAAAAAATAAATAATTTTAATATGTTTATATATTTTAATTTTTTGACATAAACATATTTTTATTTTCATAAAAATATTTCAAAAAAATTTCTTTTACATATTAATATAACTAAAAATTGCTAGATATCAAAAATTAATAATAAAATAATTTTCTTATTTAAAAGTTAATACAAAATAAGTGAAAATATTTGTATTTATTTTAACATTTTCAAATGTTAATTAAACAAAAGAAAAAAGTATTAATTTTTTGATAATAAAACTGTGCTTCGTGGTGGGCATGAACAGTATGTAGCATCAAAACCTGGTATCCCAGGGGCACCTGGAGATCCAATTTTTCCATCAACTCCTGGAGCTCCTGGTTTGCCAGGTTCGCCACGTACCCCTTCTTTTCCAACTTTTCCTGGAACACCAGGTTTACCATCGACTCCAGTTTTTCCAGGAGCTCCTTGTAAGCCAACAGGTCCTTGAATTCCTGGTTTTCCTACTATTCTTGATGTTTTCAATCCTGGAATACCAGGTTTGCCATCTTTTCCTAAAACACCTGGAGCACCAACATCTCCACGTGGGCCAGGTTCTCCTTGTGTTCCATTTTTCCCTGGTAATCCTGGATTGCCTTGTTTGCCACTTTTTCCAATTGGTCCTTCTTTTCCATCTGGCCCTGGTGGTCCTGGAGGTCCTTCTGGACATTTAATACATTCTGAAGGTGGATTGCAAGCAGTAAATGCATACTTTCCATGTTTTCCATTTTTTCCTGGTAATCCATTTTTCCCTTTTTCTCCTGGTGGCCCTGGTGGTCCCGGAGGTCCTGGTGGACAAGAAGGTTTAATTGGTTCACATATACACCATTCTGGAATACCTTTAGTTTCTTGACGTTTTTTACGAAAGATACTGTTAAATGGATTTTCCTTCACTTTTGATGGAGGAGTGAAAAATATTTGTATATTTATTAATTCATCCCAAGCAGCATCAGTTTGAAGACGGAAACTATTTATACCTTCATCAATTTCACGTTGAACATCATGCATAGTAACATACAAATAAGGAATTAAAATAACTTCAGCAAGTATTGCAATTAAACACAAAAATGATGTAAAAGAAATTAAAACTTTGACATTCATAATGAATTGATATAATAAAAATGAGGAAATTTTTACTTTTAAAGGAAATTTTACTTAAATCATAAAATAGGATGTTTGTAAAATTGTGGGCTTTCATAACCAGTAAGGTTATTAAGAAAAAATTTGTTAATATGAAATAAAATTCATTTGCCGTTACAAAGAATTAAATCAACATTTACATGGTCATCAAATAACACTTAATTTGAAGAATCTATAGTATGATAATTAAAACGAAATTTTTAACAAATAAATTAAAAAGTAATATACACGAGAAACAGGAATATTATTGAAAATGTTTAAAAATAAATTGTTATTTTGATCGGTAGGGGTATATTTTAATGTAATTTACCTTTTAAAAGAAGAAGTTTTTAAATTTTTTTTTGCCAATAATATAAAGAAAATCATTTAAAAAAGTTTTATTACTAAATATTTTCTAAATAAGAATATGATTAGATTTTTAATGTTATTTAATTATTCTATTACCGCATACACAATAAAGATAAAAAAATTTTATAATAAAGATTTAAGATTTTTTCATACTAATTTAATTTCTAAGTTTTCTTTTTATAATTATTAAACATAAAAAAGAGATAAACTTTACAATTATTTTAAATTACAAAAAATTATTTGAAAAAAGATGTGATGATTAATAATAGATAACAGTAAAAACACGAAACAAAAAAAATTAATAAAAACATATAAACATAAATGTATAAATGAAAAATCAAATAAAAATAATAATGAAGGATGACAAACAAATCAACTAATTTGTAAAAGAATTTTTTTTATTACAATATCAATTTCCATAATGATATTTTATCTAATAAATTTTGTCAAAAAATGAAAACATTTTTTGTAGTTTATTTTAAATTGTTGTATTACAACAAAATTTATTATTTTCTAAGTTTAAAAAGCAGTTTTTAACAAAAAAAAGAAGAATTTTTGGTTTGCTTTAATAAGGATATTTTTAAAATAATAAAAAGTACTTAGTATTTTGTTAATTAAAATGTTAAATTATTTTATATTATATTATTAAAAATGTCATAAATACACTGCTAACAATCCGCTACAATTTTTTTTGTTTAATCTAAAAAAACTATCAAAAAGTACATGATAATTTTTTATATAAAATAAAAAAGGTTATGCTTATAACATAATGTTTTTTAAAAGTTCATTTTTTTTATATTTTTAAAATGTAAATAATGTATTATTTTCGTTTCTATACCCTTAAATAAATATTTCTAAATAATATTCTATAAATTTTTAAAAATTTAAAGGTATTATATTTATTTTTTATTAAATAAAAATTTTATTTTAAAAAGTTAGATGAAGTTATATATATAAAAAAATATAATATTTAAATAATTATGAAATATATCAGAAATTTAAAATTAAAGAATTTTTTCAGAGTCAATTGAATATAAAGTTTCCTTATAAATATATGTAAAGCATGATTCTGGTACAGTAGAATTTTCAAAGAAATCATTACATATTGCTTTTTCAAATCCAGTATAAAAAACTTCTACTTCTCGTTGATTATTTATCACTATCCAAGGAACAAAATTAAGTTGTGGAGCATATTTTCGTGTTAATTTTTCTGCATTTGCTAACAATTTTCTTCCTTTTTTACCTTCACTACATTTTTTTAACCTAAAAAAAAATATTTATTTAAAATTTTAATATAATAACTAACGATTTAATTAATTTGTCATTTAATGGAGTTAAACATTGTGAAATAGCATCATCTAAACTTCCTTTTCCTTGTATACAATGAACAAATGGAAAATAAACATTAAAATTATTTTTAAAAGTATCTATAACACAGTTTTGTAAAATATTCAATTGACATTCTAAGGGACCAAAATGACAAGTACAATTGAAATCATCTTCATTCTTTATACAACTAGCTTTACCAAAAGGAACATAAGAAATTTCAAAATTCTTATCCTTTCTAAATCCAGAAACAAACTTCGCAAAATGATTATTGAAAAAATTTGTTGTATCACGGCATCGTCCTTCTCCAAAAACACGAATGTTAAAACTTTTTGCACTTTTACTTTTTATATTTCTCTGTAACAGTAATAAAAACAATTTAAAGTTTCAAAAAATTACATTTAAAGAAGCTATTGCTCCATGGCGGGAATAAATCATCAAATGAAAACATAAGCAAATAAAATAAAAGAAACTGTTCATATTTTAATATATTAATTAAAATGAATACGTATATTTATAATTTTCAATATATATATATATATATGCACAGCATCAATTTGTATGGTAATACAATAGATTGTTTAAACAAGAATGGTTTTGTTGATGTAATAATCCAAATATTGTAAAATTAATACAACAAAATTATCACATATTCATCTATAAAGCTATAAAATAAAAAGAAAAATAATTAACAAAACAAAAATAGTAAGAAATTTTAAAAATTAATTTAATAAATTATTTTTATTTTTAATTCACAGAAAATATTTATTATTGCTATATTTTGTAGTATGTATTTAATTACAATTTATTATATTTCTAAGTAATGTAGGCTCCCAGATATATTAATTTCATCATTTACCAAAATAATAATTATTTATAATTGAATTATTTATATGCATCTAATTTTATCTATTTATTTTACATGTTTAAATTATCATTGCTTCTTGAAATATAAATAAGAAGAAAGTAAAATTTCAATTTGTTTTATACAGAAATAATTGGTACAATGTGTCAAGAAAGATATTATTTTTAGTGGTTTAATATGTTTGTAATTAATAAATTCAAATCTATTGGAACTACTTTATATAATCATAAAAAAAAAACAATTTTTGGTGCCTATTTATTGTATCTAGGTAGTAATTATTGTAATGGTTTGATAAGGTAAATAATTATTTTCATTTTAAATGTATTTCTAGAGATGTCAAGATTCGAAATTATTATGCTAAAGAGGCCGTAAAGTATGGTGAAATACCATGTAATGGGACAAAACCACGCCGTCTAACAATTTTAGTAAATAAAATGGCTAATGAAAGAAAAGTTTATGATAAATTTAAAACAAATGTTTTACCTTTATTTAATTTGGCTGGCATTCAAGTAACAATAATTCACACAAAGGATGGAAATGAAATGGAAGCTGTAGCATCAGCTTTAGATCATGAAGAAGCTGATTGTATTTATGTAGTTGGAGGTGATGGTACAATGGCAAGAGTATTAACTGGAATTTACAAAAATAAAAATGGTCCTGTTTTTCCAATTGGTCACTTTCCTGGTGGTAATGATAACAAAGGTCTTTTATCATTAAGAAGAGATGTTTTTAAATCTCATGAAGATGTTAGATTGTATTGTGAAAGTGGAATGGCCGTTATTGAAGAAACAATTGTCCCAGTATTTCCAGTTAAATGTGAAATTTCAATTCCTGTTGAAAGTGAAAGTGATAATAATAATGAAAAATTTGAACTAAAAACATTATACTCTATATCTGGTATTAATGCAGGATGGTTTCCTATGGTTGAAGAACATAAGAATAAATTATGGTATTGGTTTGGAATTAAAAGATATTTTACTTATTTATGGGATGGATTGAAACGTTTTCCTGGAGAAATAGGAGTAAATGTTGCTTATACAAAATATTGTTCAGGTTGTAAGAAATGCTTACAGGATGCTCCCATGGCTAAAATAAAAAGGAAACAATTTGATAGTGAACAAAGTAATACTACAGTTAGTTGGTGGAGAAATCTTTTTGGTAGTGCTAAAAAATTAGGATATCAAAATTCAAATGTTTGTGAAAGTATTCCAACAGAATCACTAACTATTAATGATGAATGTGGCGTTCCATGTGATGAATGTATTGTTTCAAATGGAATAGATTTAATTATTGAAAATGAAATTGGTTCGAAAGGAAATTGGCTTAAATTTTTAATTGGTGGTGAAGGATATAACCGCTTTGAAGCAATGAAAGATGGATGGGCTCGAGCTTCAGCTGGAGACGATTGCTTTCAATCTGTTGATGATAAATTTTATTCAGAAAAAACATCTTTTAAGGCTAATACTTTAGAAATGGATTTTACTAAAATGCCAAATAATTGGACTCAAATATGGGTCGCTGGAGAAAAAATAGATTTGACGGAAGGTTTTAAAAAAGCTCATATAAAAATGGAAGCAACTAAACAAAAATTTAATATGTATTTGCCAAAAAACATTAGATTAAATTTAGATCAATTGTAGTTTGTTATATGATAATCTTATGAAATTGTTTAGTAATTAAAATTTATTGTTGTCTTTTTAATACAAACTTTTTACCAAAATTGTGTAATACACTTAAAAATACTTTTATTTCTATAGTTTAAATTCTACTTTTATAAGCAATAGTTTTATTTAAAAACAAAGAATCTTGAGTAGTTTTAAAAATTATTAATATTATTAAAATGTTCAATTTTGTTTTGTTAAATGGCATTAATGTTAAAAAAATTTCTTTATTTAAATATTGAATGTTGTTAATTTTTATTGTTATATTTATAGAAATTTAACCTTTTCAAAAATTTTATTTAAAAAATTCAATAAATAATACTTTTTATCAGACAAATAATTACTTTTTAAATAAAATTTAAATACTTGCAATATAATATTAGGCTAAATTTAATAAATTTAATATTTATCTATCAAATAAAAAAAAGTTAATTTGAATTTAATAATATATAATTTACTATTTTATAAAAAATATCTTACTTTAAGAAGGTTTACACAAATATTTTAATGTAAAAATTGGCATTATAAAATAAAAATTGTTTTCGATTTTATTAAAAACTAACAAAGTTATTAGAAATTACAATCTATTATGTTATCGTGAGACACCTTATATTTTCAGATTTAAAATTGCTTTCTATAAGATATTATTCTGAATTTAACAAATTATTTGACATTAGTAATGGAAAATCAATAAATAAGTTTTATTATTAATTTAATCAAACAAATTTTTATTTTTAATTTGTAATCCCTGTTTATTTTAAAAAAATTGAAAGAGAGGATAGAATGGCGACATCACTTTTATATATTTTTTATTTTATTAAGTAAAAAAAATAAATTTAAAAAAATATAATGTAATTTTCAAGTAAGCCAATGTCAGAGCGGCTTTTTTTTAAATTTAATATGATAATTTTAATTTTAATGTTTATAATATTAAAAAATAAACTTTACATTTAATCGATAAAAAAATTAAAATTTTAACACTATAAAATATATAAAAAAAAGACATTTTTTAATATTTCTTTTGTAGTTACTTATATTTTCTACTGTTTAAAAAAATGTGTGTTGGGTCAAATAAGAAGAAATTAAGAAAAAAAGAAGTTAGCAAAGAAATTAATAAAACGATTAATTCTGAAACGAACAATTGTAAAACAATCAATTCGAAAGTGTTAAATTGTTCTCGTGAATTGAACAAAGAACAATCAACTCTGACTACTTGTAATAATGGCAAAAAAGTAAATACATCAGTTAAAAAGATTGAAAGCATCAAACCTGATAATAAAAATATTATTAATGAATTTTTTAAATATGAGGATTACAAAAAATTTAAAGATGAAGATAAAAACTTAAAAGAATGTAAAAAAAATGGAACAAATATAAATGATGAATCAAAAATTTCTATTGTAAAATACAATGATTCTGAAAATTTATCATTTGCTAAAAATATAATGAAAGATACTGATTCATTAAAACTTATAAGTAGGAAAAAAAGATTTTTAGAAACAGAAGATTGTAGTAAATATAACAAAGAAAATCAAAATTCGGAAAATTTAAGTTGTTTTGATATTTTTGATGATGATTCAGTTACTTTATCATTTTTTGATTTCAACTTTATAAGTAAAAATGAATTTTTTGCATCTTACTTTGAAAGTTTAAAAAATACATTTTTTATGAAAACACTAGACGGAACAAAAGACAAAATATTTAAAGGTGAATGTAAAAATGTCAAAGATATAATGAGTAACTTTACACCATATGAAAGTGAAATATATTCAAAGTATTTGGTTTATTATGCTTTTATACTAGAGACAGTAAGATTTTTCAAAAGTAATAACACAATCATAGACATTTTAAATACAAGAAAATGGAATATAAACGAAGCATTTAAAAAACCAACAATAACTATTGTTGGTGATCAATTTGAAAATAATGCCAAATTTATAAGCTATCTTTTAAAAAAACCATATAATGATATTCTTGATAAAATAACAAAAAATCTGGAAAATAACATTTCTTTTTTTATACCTAATAAAATTTTCAATAAAAAAGGTCCATTTGGAGAATTGGAACAAAATTATACGGATATGAAAAAAAATTTATTTCCTATATTTTGTAAAAGTCAAGTTGATTGTACTGCTTTTAATGACAGTATATTTTTAGAAAAATATAACCTATTACATTTAAATAATTCTACTGATAAAGAAAATTCTCAATATATTGAAATAAATGAATATATTTTTAAAACAACAGACGTTACTACAATTATTTTTGATGAAAGTAAAATTGATCAAAAATTTATGATACATCTAGAGAAACTCAAGTCACATTTACATAAATCATTATTCATAATGAATGTTTCCAATCCATCAATTTCAAAAAATGATTTGAGTATAAAAAAAGAAATTTTACGATGGCTTATAACAGACAAGGCTAAATCTTGTGAACCAACAAAAATTATTGTTTCAAATTTAACAAGTGTACAATTTACGGATGAAAAAATTAATGAAGTGATTAAATTTGATATGAAATGCTTAAATGATTGGTTAATATTATATCAGTCAAAAGCCCTTTACAATCGTTTTAATGATATAAAGAAACATTGTGGAATAACAATAATAATTTTAATTATATTAAAATTATTTTCTAAAAAAAAAGTGAAAGATAATATACTGGACCAGAAAACATTAAATAAAGTTACAAAAAACAATTTTAATCATGATGTAGATAAAATATCAAAAATTTTTAACTATCAACTTCATGATCCAGAATTATCTAATAAAATTAATTTTTTTAAAGTTGTTGCAAATGATTTTAATATTCCACTTATTCCAGCATGTTGGAGCGTTGTATCAACATTACCAAAAATTCAATATTTTGTAGTAGACACATTAGAAAGAACGTACGATTTTTTGATTGATGAAAATGAAAAAACAAAAAATGATAACTAAAATATATAAATATTAATAATTAAATAAGATATAAAAAATTTTTAAATTACAAATTTAGGGCTTAAAACATAAAATTATTTTATATAATAAATCATATTTTTAAAATTGGAAATTTAAAAAAAATTAATTTTTTAATAAAATATTTATTGATTATATTGTTTAACTATAAAATATATTTAAAATAAATAATGTCAAATTTATAAAATATTAAAACAGTTATTTTTTTTTATTAAATACTACTTCAAATTATACTTGTAAAACAGCATTACCTACTTTACCTAACAAACAAAATAAGATAATTAAAATTTTGTTTTATTAAATTTTTTATTTTTCTTGTACAAATTTTTAAAAATAACATAACTTTTTTTACGAATGTCTTTATTTTTATTAATAATATTAGTAACATATGATAATTTTATAATTTCCTAGAATGCATACAGTAAAATAAATTTTCTACATCTCTCACCATTAACGTAGTATTTATTTTCTCTTATAAATATTAAAAGTAGGCGTATTTTTATTCTATCAAATTTTAAGTAATTTAAAAAGATTATTTTTTTAATTTTAAAAATATAAAAAAAATATTATATATTATATATTAGTCTTTTCTTTTTAAATAGTTTAAATAAACTACATAAAAAAATAATTGAAGCTAGAATTTACAAAAAATATTTAGTTTGAAAAGTAAAAAAATAAATAATCCATTTAAAGGAATATATAAGTTATTAATAATTTAAAAAATAGTTGTACAAAATTATTAGTCAATATTAAAATTGTTTTCTAAATGATTATAAATATCCTCAAAGTCTGAAAAATTAAGTGGATTTGATGAATTTGAAATATTTATATCATTTTGATAATCTGTGTAATTATTTTGTGATAACAATAAATTTGAAATTAAATTACCATCACACGAAAAAATTTCTTTTAAAATAGATGAGTTAAAAGATTTACAGTTCCTTAAAATATCAAACTTTTTACTAATAGGAAATATTATTTTTTTAAGTTCCCACTCAGCATAGTCTAATCTTCTATCAATTCTATTAGAAGTATCTTTGATTTGAAGCAGTACATGCAATGGTTCATTCAAATGTTGGTAATTTGGTTTACCAATAAAACATATTTCTTTAGATTTATCTTTTATAGAACCTTTTCCTCTAATCATTATTTTACAGCCAGTTTTAACTTCTAATTCTTTTGCCGTCAATCCTTTTGGTCCAAGGATTCTTCCAATAAAATTATATTTTGGATATTTATCTACAGGAATAAAAATTTTTCTTGATTTTACTTCAATTATACCTTGTGGTGGTGGAAGATAAAATAAATAATTGAAGTAATTAATATTAAATAATTTTCTTAGCTTATCTATTTCATTTTGCAATATTTTGATTGTCAATGGAATTTTATGATAAATACTTATATTTTTTAAAGAATCTCTTTCTTTTATTAACTCTTTATAATATAAAGTTATTATTTTATCATTATTATCAATAAATCCATTTTTTAAATTATTAGATAAATTTATATTATTCTAAATTAAAAAAAAGTTTTTTATTTCAAAAATAAAATGTTAAACTTACATAATTATTTTTATTATTATTTATTAAAGAAGAAAACAAATATCTTTCAAAAATATCATCATAATTATTATTATACAAAAAGTCAATTGAGTTTGTCATCATGATAAAAATTAGTTAAGAAATAAAAAAAAAAGAAAGACAAAATATATATTTGACTTTATATACAGGTCGTTGTATAAAATTATCAAAATATTTTTTATGTTCTTGTTTAATTTTGTAATTTCTTAGTCAAAATATTAAATGTATTCCCATGAAAACGATTTTATTAATAATGTACTTTTTTTTATTTATAGGTATACTTCTACCTATATAATTATAACATAACATATAACACATATCGACGTTTTATTATTAGCAATTTTATTAAACATATATTTTTTTTCTTTGGACCCATCTAAAAAGTTAATAATATTACATAATTAGTTTTAAATATAAAAAAATTATAATTAATATAAAATTTGAAATAATATTATAAAGAAAAATATATTAATTTAGATAAAAAAAAATAGTCAATCTAATTTGATTTTTTTTCTAAAAATTAAAAAGAAAAAAAAAATCTTTAAGTAATTATATAAATATATATTTGTTAAAAAATTAATTATTATATTAACTTTCAAAAATATTTAATAAAAATAAACAAGAAAATATTTATTTTTTGTTGTTTTAAAAAAGATTACTATAATTTTTAAATAAAAAAACTTTTTCCCTCTATAACATTTATTATAATCTATAATTTTTCTATTCTATAATCATTTATATAATATACTTAAAAATAAAACAAACAAAAAAAACAGTAAAGTTAAGTTACACAATGAAAATTAATGAAAAATTTATATTATTTAATTTTTATTATAAATATTAATTAGTTTTAAAAAAATTTAAATAAGTTTTTAATTTAAATTAAATCTATATTTTCAACAAGTTATTTATAGAAAGCATTTGATTAACTTATTGTAACTTTATTTTTCTTTATTGAATGCAAATATATTCCTTTGATGAATGTATAATAAATTAAATATGCTTAATTTAAAATTTTTATACTATCATTTTCTTCAAAATACACTTTATCATTCTATGATCCTTATAAATTGAAATATCTGTTTTTAGGATAATCAATTTCTTTTATTATTAAAACAGATATAAATTAAGAAATTTTTAATAAAAGGTGCCTTTGTAAAAATATCTGTCCGTCAACAGATGTATATATTTTGTTGTAGACTAGTGGAAATGAATCATCTAAAAGAAGTACCTTCTTTTTTTTATTATGCAAGTTTAAGATAATAGGTAAATGTGGCAAGATATCAACTCTCTCTCTTATTAAAAATGTGGCCAGGCTCTTTTTATTTTAAATAAAATGAATGGTTAAAATATATATTTCGATTAGAAGGTTTTACTCTCAATTAACTTTACATTACGATTGTGTTGTAAATGTTATATATTTATATAAATATTCGTTTTCTTAATATTCTGTAGTAATATTTTTAATATTATATTGATAAAAAATATATAAATATTTTATAAAGATATATTTTTATATAAATAACTAGTTGTGTATTTTAATAAAATATTATCTATTGGCAAATTATCGTATCTTAAGATACTTTTGATTTGTATTTATAAATATTACTGTTTTGTTTATTTTGATAAATGTTTAATGTATTAAGATTATTATCTATATTTTATAATCATTTGATATCTAACAATTATTTCTATTTTAAATAATTATTTATTAAAATAAATTGTTACAAAACTAATTGAAAAAAGTTTATTTATAATAATTTTAATAACATCTTTTTCTTGATCTTATAAAAAAAAAAGAATATTTTAAATCATTGAAAAAAATCTTAATATTTAAAAATAATATTTTAAAAATTATTTTTAGTTTGATTAACAAAATTTTTGCTTACATATTTATTTCTTATTAAATATTTAAAAAGAAACAAATTTCTTTACACTATCCAACAAATATTATTTTTAATATCTTAACTATCTCTATTCATTTATCTAAAACTATTAATATCAAAAATTTTCCACTAATTATTACACACATACATCTATCCATTTTTCTCTTTCATACTTATAATATCATTATTCTGAATAAATGAAATTATTCTTATTAAAGATACCTCATCAGTCAATGAAAATTATATATCAAAAGATAGTAATATTTATATATATATATATATATATATATATATTTATAAAACGTTTAAAGTAACAGACTAATTATCTTTCAACAACTTGTACATTTTTATTTTAATTTTCCTAACATCTGGGCACAACATTTTTCACTTTATACTATATAATAAAAATAATATTGCTAATAAACAATGAAACATTTTAAGAATGCCTTCTTTAATTATAATATTTTATATTCTTTACCCTTTTAACTTTTATATTAATTTATATTTAAATAATTAATTTTAAAAATTACTATATATTTTTTAAATACTATATTTAGAGAAAAATTATTTATTACAAAATACTTTTAATTTATTAACTATAAATATTTTTAAATTAAATTAAATTAAAAAAAAATCAAATAATAATAAATATATTATTTTTAGAAGACATAACAAAATTGCCAGCATTTTCAAGTTGTGATCTTCTTCTTCATTATACATGAAAAAGATGCTGGCTTGGACGAAATATTCTTTCTTATTTATATCTTTCATATTACTTACCTATAAACATTTGTCTTTCGTTAATGGAGCCGCTTGTAAAGGGTGTGCACCACCATGTATCTGTCCTGGTACTAAAGGTGAAAAAGTATGTTATTATATATTTTTTTAATTAAAATAATTTATTATTAAATTAAAGGGAGTACCAGGATTTTCAGGAGAACGAGGTTATCCAGGTTCACCTGGAGAATCTGGTCCTGAAGGACCAATAGGTTCACCAGGAATGGTAGGATCTGAAGGTGACTTTGGTGATATGGGACCAAAAGGAATTAGAGGTGATAGAGGATTACCAGGAGCACCAGGACATCCAGGATTGCCAGGTTTTGATGGAATTATTGGACAAAAAGGAGAGCAAGGTATTCCAGGTTGTAATGGTACTGGTGGTATTCCAGGTTTACCTGGATTAATTGGTTCACCAGGACCACGTGGACCTTCAGGTGAACCGGGTAGACCTGGATTTCCAGGAATTCCTGGTGAAGGTGGTATTAATTCAGTTGGTAGAAAAGGTGAAAGTGGTACTCCAGGTATTCCAGGAGAAACAGGAAAACCAGGTGTTCCAGGATTACCAGGTTTAAAAGGTTCAAAAGGAGAAATGGGAAATTATGGACCACCAGGTTTTCCAGGACCACGAGGAGAAAAAGGAAAAATGGGTGCTAGAACACCAGGACGTAAAGGAGAAAAAGGAGCAATGGGACCACCGGGGCCACCTGGAGAATCTGGAGAATTTGCTGCAGGAAGTCAACCAGAAGAAACAGAAGTTGTCCAAGGACCACCAGGAATTGCTGGAATAAAAGGAGAAAAAGGTAGAGATGGCCCTACTGGACCACCAGGAAATCCAGGATCTGATGGACCACCAGGTTATCCAGGATTAAAAGGACAAAAAGGAGATCCTGGTGATATGGGAAGTAGAGGAAAAAGAGGTAAAGAAGGAAATAGAGGACTTTTTGGTCCTAAAGGAGAAATAGGATCACCTGGCATCCCAGGTTTAGATGGATGGCCAGGACAAAAAGGTAGTGCTGGAGAACCAGGATATCCAGGTCGTCAAGGTCCAGAAGGAGATATGGGACCACAAGGAGAATTAGGTATTGGAAAGGGATTACCAGGAGCTAGAGGTGTACAAGGACTTGATGGTTTACCAGGTTTTAAAGGAGAACCTGGTAAAGATGGAATTCCAGGACCAGTAGGTCAAAGAGGACCAGTTGGAGAACCAGGACCACAAGGATCACCTGGTGATATGGGTTTACCAGGATATTCAGAAAAAGGAGATCGAGGTGATGATGGTTTTCCAGGGTATGCTGGACAACCAGGACAACCAGGAGATTGTGGATATCCTGGAATACCGGGAGAAATGGGTTTACCAGGTTTTGATATTCAAGGACCACCAGGAAGAGATGGATTACCGGGAGTTGATGGATTTATGGGAATACCAGGAGAAATTGGAGATCCAGGATATCCAGGTCAAAAAGGTTTCCCAGGGACAGGTGTTAAAAAAGTAGGACCACAAGGTTTACCAGGTTTACCAGGACTTCCAGGAATGCCAGGAAGAATAGGAATACCCGGAAACCCTGGACCGACAGGAGAAAAAGGTCATCGTGGTGATGATTGTGGATATTGTCCAGATGGTGTACCTGGAGAAAAAGGAGATTCCGGTTATCCAGGAATGGATGGTTATCCTGGACCACAAGGACCAGATGGTCCAATTGGATTGCCAGGACGTAAAGGAGAATCTGGAACACCAGGTAGACCAGGAATGGATGGATTGCAAGGTAGTGAAGGTCTTCCAGGATTACCAGGCATGCCAGGTTTAAAAGGAGAAGCAGGAGATATTATTGGACCTATTGAAAATCCAATTGGTCTTCCAGGACAAAAAGGAGAACGTGGACCTCCTGGATATCCAGGAGTTCCTGGTCCAGAAGGTTTAGAAGGACAACACGGTTTACCAGGATTACCAGGACCAGATGGATTAATAGGTGAAAAAGGATTGCCAGGAATTCCTGGTAAAAAAGGACGTGATGGATTTCCAGGAATAGCTGGTGCTGAAGGTGAAATTGGTGACTCAATTCCTGGAGCTCCAGGATTACCAGGTTTACCAGGAGAAAAAGGAGATTCAGGTAGACCAGGATTGCCAGGACCACAAGGTTTACCAGGATTACCATTTATGGGACAAGTTCGTGGAAGAGATGGTCAACCTGGAAAAGCTGGTTTACCAGGAATTAAAGGAGAGAAAGGTGCACAAGGATTACCTGGTTACAGTGGAAGAGATGGAGAACCAGGTGAATGTGGTGAATCAGGAAATGATGGAATGCCAGGTCTGCCTGGACTACCAGGAGAAAAAGGACACGATGGTTTTCCAGGTCTTCCTGGAGAAAAAGGATTCCCAGGAGCACCAGGGTTTTCACAACCAGGATTAATCGGAATACCAGGTCCAAAAGGAGAACGCGGAAATGATGGGTTACCTGGACCAGATGGATTCCCAGGAACCCCAGGATTACCAGGAGAACAAGGTTTTGATGGTTTACCTGGAAAAGACGGATTTCCTGGATTGCCTGGAGAACCAGGATTACCAGGAGGAAGAGGTGAAAAAGGATTAGCTGGAATACCAGGAAAGAAAGGACGTGATGGTGAAAGAGGAAATGATGGTTGGCCAGGATTACCAGGAACTGATGGTGAACCAGGAATAGATGGTCAACGTGGTCCAGATGGTGAACCAGGTTTTCCAGGAGTTGCAGGTTTACCAGGAGATAATGGTTATTCTGGTCCAGATGGATTACAAGGACCAATTGGAGAACCAGGCGTTGATGGCTTACCTGGACTACCAGGAGAACAAGGAGAAGATGGTTTTCCAGGTAGACCTGGAAAAATAGGAATTCCAGGACAACCAGGAGAACCAGGAGATAATGGAGCTGATGGATTTCCAGGAGAACGTGGTAACCCTGGATTACCTGGACTTCCAGGAATTCCTGGAGATACAGGATATCAAGGTGCAGAGGGTTTAGAAGGACAACGTGGTTTCGATGGATTACCAGGACTTCCTGGAGAAATTGGTGAACCAGGTTTAAGTATTCCAGGACCTCGTGGTGAACAAGGAATACAAGGAGACATTGGTTTTGATGGTTTAGATGGACCTATAGGTTTACCAGGTTTACCAGGAATTATAGGAATACCTGGACCAGTTGGACCACCAGGAGATGAAGGGATAGCAGGATTTAGAGGAAAAGATGGAATACCTGGATTACCTGGTCGTAAAGGTGAAAAAGGAGAAATTGGATTCCCAGGTCTTCCAGGATTATCAGGACCGCAAGGATATCCTGGTTTAGAGGGAGAAAAAGGATACAAAGGTTTGAAAGGAGATGATGGATTCCCTGGAATTCCTGGAATAGATGGAAAACCAGGCGAAGAAGGTGAATGTGGAGATTCAGGAGAAGATGGGTTACCAGGAGTTCCTGGATATGCAGGTGAACCAGGAGTTTCTGGTATTCCAGGAAAGAAAGGCCGTGATGGTGTACCAGGAGTTCAAGGAGAACGTGGTGAAGATGGATTTCCAGGATTACCTGGAGAAGATTCAATTTCTCCACCAGGAGAAGTAGGTTATCCCGGACCACCAGGAATGGATGGATTACAAGGAGCTCCAGGATTACCAGGAGAACGTGGAGATGATGGTTTACCTGGAATTCCAGGATCTGATGGACTACCAGGAGATGATGGTTTACCAGGTTATCCGGGAGAAAAAGGATTACCAGGTATTCCAGGAAAAAATGGAAGAGATGGAAATCCAGGTTTACCAGGTCTTCCAGGAAATGATGGTTTACCAGGACAACGTGGTGAAGATGGAGTTCCAGGGTATCCAGGTATACCAGGAGAACCAGGAAAAGATGGATTACCAGGATATCCAGGTGAAGTTGGTCCATATGGTATACAAGGAATGAGAGGAGAAATTGGTTTTAAAGGAGAACGTGGAGACGATGGTTTTCCAGGAATTCCTGGAAAAGATGGTAGAGATGGATTACCCGGATTACCAGGTTTACCCGGACAACCTGCACCTTATGATGCTAGAATTCATTCTCCTCAAGGACTACCAGGAGATCCAGGTTATCCAGGTGAAAAAGGATATCCTGGTTTACCAGGAAATACCGGTTTGCCTGGTCCACCAGGATTAGCAGGATACCCAGGTAATAGAGGAGCTCCAGGAGATGATGGTTTACCAGGAATACCAGGACTTCGAGGTGAAGCTGGTGACCGTGGTGTTCCAGGAGAAATGGGAAGACAAGGAAAATCAGGAAGTCCAGGATATAGTGGATCACCAGGTCAAAGAGGAAGACCAGCTGGTTCAAGAGGATTTACATTTACAAAACATTCACAAACAACACAAGTACCATCATGTCCAAGTGGTTCAACTAAATTATGGGAAGGATATTCATTATTATATCTTCAAGGAAATGGAAGACCATCAGGACAAGATTTAGGTTCACCAGGATCATGTTTACCAAAATTCAGTACTATTCCATTTATGTTTTGTAATGTTAATAATGTTTGTCATTACAGTTCAAGAAATGATTATTCATTTTGGTTATCTACAGGACAACCAATGACAAAAATGATGAATCCTGTTACTGGATCTGCTATTCAACCATATATATCACGTTGTGCAGTTTGTGAAATACCAACACAAGTAATTGCTGTTCACTCTCAAGATCGTACTATTCCAGAATGTCCTAGAGGATGGTCTAGCTATTATCAAGGATATTCCTTTGTTATGCATACAGGTGCTGGTGCAGTTGGTACTGGACAAAAACTTGAATCACCAGGATCATGTTTAGAAGAATTTTATGCTGTTCCATTTATAGAATGTCATGGTAAAGGAACTTGTAATTCATATGCTACAAATCACGGTTTTTGGTTATCTATAATATCACCAAACAATCAATTTAGAAAACCAATGCCACAAACATTAAAAGCTGGAGGATTAAGAGATGGTATATCAAGATGTAGAGTATGTATTAAAAATAGTCCATTTTAAAAAGAGACAATATAAATGAACAAATTTATAAAAAAAAATGCTAATAATTAATTTTAAATTAATATAATAATACGTTTTTACTTATTTCTTCAACTTTTATTCCTTTAATATTATGACAATGAATAAGCCAAAATAATTTAAAATATTACTTTTGTATTTTTTTCCATTTTTTTAATTGATCATACCTTCTTTCCATTTCTTCTTTACATTGTTCCTTTTTTTCTTTATTCACAAGTGTACCAAGATTTATTTTAAGATTTTGAAAAGACATTTTTTTTAATTCTTTATCATTGAATAACTGTATTTCATTTAATTTTGGTATTTTTTCAAGCACTACTTCTACTTTTTCATTTAATTTTTCTTCTACCTCAATTATATCTAAAAGTTCATTATCATTGATATTGT
The DNA here is from genome assembly GCA_029582065.1 of Strongyloides stercoralis. NCBI lineage: Eukaryota > Metazoa > Nematoda > Chromadorea > Rhabditida > Strongyloididae > Strongyloides > Strongyloides stercoralis. The sequence goes on along the minus strand of CM055866.1, from coordinate 11,108,381 downwards.
GTATATAATCTTCTTTTTGATTTTTTAATTTTTTTACTACATCTTTCATTTGTTTATATTTTTTCGCGAGTTTTTGTCTTTCTTCAAAAATTTTAGGAACTTGGTTTTCAATATTTTTTAAATTAAATTTTTCATCTATTGATTCTTGTTCTAATTTCAAATTTTTTATTGTTATTGATAAATTAAGAATTTTAGATGATATTTCACTACGATCTCTCAATAAAAATCGAATTTTTTTATAATTTAACTCTTTACAACATTCTTTTGTATTAATTATTAAAACAAAAATATGATTAGCTTGTTTCCATAAATCTGATTTTTTTGTTGAATTAAAACTTCTTATAAATTCTATTTCTTTATCAAGAATTTTTGAAAAATTACATATATCACTATATATCTTTTGTATTTTTTTAACTTTTTTTCTTAATAAAAAACCTTTAACATTTGCTTGAATAATAATTGCTGCTTTATGTTTTAATGAAGTTACTTTAGATAAATTTGTAGTAAAAATAATAGATAAAATAATTTTTTTCCATTTTAATTTATTAAGATAATATTTAACCTTTTTTGTAAAAAGTAAAACATCATCTTTTCTTAATAATTTATTATAAATATCATAAGAATTATTTTTAAAAAATAATTTGGTTTTACCAAATTTGTAATTTTGTTTATCTACTTTAATGGCATTCAACAATGAAGTCAAAAATGATTTACGTTCCAAATTTTTTATCCAATAATTAAAATTTACTATATATCTTTGATATAACTCATCAATATCAATTTTATATGGATAACCAGAATTTTGTAAAAGTAATACATTATTAATACCTAAATATTCAAGTTGTTTGCTTACTTTATCAGCATCAAAAATGTTACTTTTATCAAAATCATTAGGTTTAATACATTTAATAAAATGTATACCAGAATATTCTAATTCTTTTAATAATTCTTCAAGTTGATGTTTAAATGTTGATGATATAGTAGGTGAATTAAGTTTAGAACATTTTTTAGTATTTGTTGGAAAAAAAAGTTTTCTAAAATATATGTTAGTTGATTTTTGTAAAAAATCTTCAAGTGATGAATGAAGGTTATCATTATTTTTTTCAATAAAATTTTTTGTATCATAAAAAACATCATTTGCATAATGATGTATCAAAAATCCATCATTATCTTTAATATTTTTATATTCTTTCATATTATACTTTCTACCTGTTGTTAAACATTTATTTGTACTATTTTTTTTATAAACACTTTCTGTAAAATGTGTTGGTAATGGTTGAGGAAGATAACTTTCTTCATTAAGAAGTGTAAATATTCCATAATATTTAGAATCTAATAATTGAAGACATTCACTATTATCTTTAAAAAATACTTCTTCTACATCTATATTTTCTTCTTCATAAAGTTTTTGTTCATTAATAAATATTATTTTATTAAAAAAATTTTGTAATTTTTCATTACTATAATTTATACAAAATTGTTCAAAACAATTTTTTTTATAAAATTCTAAAAATATTAATTAATATAAAATTTTCTAACATACCAAAACCAGCTATATCAAGTACACTTAGTGAATGATATTCATTTGATGTTATCATAATTGTATCATTAATTGATAAAACAATACTATCAAATAATTTGATATAAATTTTTTTTGCCAAAGCATCTCTAGCATTAATAATTTCTGTATTTTTTAATTGAATTGATATTGAATCTTTTTCAAATGTACTTCCAGTAACATATATTTTTCTATATTTTAAAGCATTTTTAAGTAAATTTTTATCAAATCCAAACAAAATTGATACTTGTTTTAGTGGTTCCTCATTTTCTATTTCATACTCTCCATCATTTGTCGTTTGATTAAATTTTATATTTCCAAGATGAAGAATACCAGATAATATTTTAAATATTTCTTTAATATTATCATTATTATATCCTATCTCTTTTAAAGCATTTATTAATTTATTATAATCATAAACATCATCAATTATACAATTATTTTCATAACTTAAAAAATATTGATATCCTTTTGATAAATAATCAAACTGTTCTATTTTTTGTATATTAAATTCTTCTCTCCATTTATCATTTATTCCTGATATAAGTTGATAAAATATATGATAATTTCTTTCATATTTTGATTGATAAATAATTCTTGATCTTTCTAATAAATAATATAATACTTTTCCACCAATTATTTTATATTGATTGTCAAAATTAATTATAGTATATTTACCAAAACGTGAACTATTTTTGTTTCTTATAGTCATAGCATTACCAAATGATTCTAGAATTAAATTAGAAAATAATATTTTTTTTTGAATTGCTATAGTATTATTATTCGAAATATAACAAATATATTTTAATATTTCTTTTTGTTTTTCTGTTTTACCTGATCCAGATTCTCCAGATATTATAATTGTTTGATTTTTGTTAGAAATTTTGATATCATTCAAAGCTTTGTTAACAATTGAATAAATATGAGCTGGTAATGAACTAAAACTTTTACTATGATATTTCATTTTTATTTCTTCTGTGTATAAATCGGGAACTTGTTTATAAGGATTAATCGCAATTAATATATTTGAAATATAAGTATATATTTTATTTTTAAAAAAACGATCTCTGATGTTACAAAATAATGTTGCTAGGTTAACTGAATCCATTGTACATATATCATCAAAATCATTAATACATTCAAAATTAGGAATGTATATTTGAGAGATTTGAAATTGTTTTATTTCATTATTTTCTTTCAATTTTAATTGAACTGTTTTATCATTTAGAATAGAATCAAATATTCCAATAGTAAAACCTTTTTCTTTATCTGGAACAAGAAATTTACAATCATCTAAAGCTAAAGATATAATACTATCTTTATTCATAATAATATTAGTAAGATAAAAAGTAAATAAAAGTGCATACTCATTTATACATAAATATCATAATTTAATTTAAATATTTTTTCTTATTAAAAAAATTTCTAATAAATAAAATTAATTTTTTTTGCAATGTTTATTGTAAATATTATTGTGGCGTAATAATTAAATGTGGAATGCTTTCAAATTTTTTAAAATTACATTAATATGCACTTTACAAATTTAATTAAAAAAATTAATAAAAAATTTTAATATGCACTCAAAAAAATTGTTTACAAAGATAAAATAAAAAATTTTTAAGTGCATTAATTGTTCAAGATGATTAGAAAACCATAAAATTACTTATTATATAACAATGTAAAAAAATTTCTTATATATAAATATTTTTATTTTTAAATATATATTTTAAAAAAAATTTACTTGTAAAAGTTTCAAGTACTAGGGCAGTTCATCTTCAAAAGTTGATGATAGATTTTTACAATTATATTAAAAAAGAATTGCATTTTAAAGATAATTTAAAATTACAATTATATTTGTCGTAAATAATAAGAATCTCCAAAGACAAACCATTTTTGCACTGTTATTAACATCATTTATTTTTTTCTTTCATTTGATATAATACAATTTTGTAACTTCAGTGTAATGTTTTTTTTTTTTGTTAGAGATTCATAAATATATTTATATACAGAACAGTATCTTAAAACATTCGATTGATATATTTATAATACATATATTATACATAATAATACCCGTTCCATTTACACGACAAAAACATCATTATCATCATTTTCATCGAAATTAAATTTTTTATATGATTTTACTAATTTATCATCAACTGATAATCCATCCGGAGTAATAGATGGTGATGTAAGAGCACTACCTAATGAACTTCTACCAGAATCAAAAGAAAATTTTTGTTTAACATTATTTTTCATAGGCAAAAGTGATATCTTCTTCTTGACAGGAGAATTAAAAACACTTGTCTTTATATTTCTAGGTTTATGTGGAGAGATCTTATATTCATCCAAATGGAGAATATTATTTTCTGTTTCTTGTACCTTATTTATATTACATTTATAATCATTAATTTTTATATTATTTTCATTTTTATTTACTACCATTTTTATGGAATCACTTCTTTTAGAAGAACAATTACTTTCTCCTGAACTACCCATTCCACTTTCAAAACCACTAACTACTTTTTTTCCTATTACTTTTGTTCTCTTTGGACTAATTTTAATTTTTTCAATAATATTTTGTTTTGTAGAATTTGTTGATTCACATGAAATATCATCTTCATGTTCATTTTCATTACCAGAGTCTTCAGCAGATTGTTTAGACAATTTATTAATAGCTAATACACATGGAAATTCAAGCCAATTACTATTAATAGATTCTTCTAACCATGGATGTGATAAAATTTCTTCTAATGTTGCTCTGTTTTGATAATTAAAACAAAGGCACCTTTCTATAAGATCTCTAACATCATCCGACAATGAATTATAATATGGTAATGGACCAAGAAGATGTGAAGTACAAATATCTTTTTCATTTCTAAATGGTAATCTACCATTTAACATATTATAAAGTAAAACTCCTAATGACCATACTGCAGCCTCTTTTCCAAGATACAAAGAATGTAAAAACCATTCTGGAGGACAGTACAATCTAGTTCCTAAAAAAAACAAGTTTTTTAGTTAACCTATAAGATAGAAATATTTTTAAAAAACAATTTTTTTTAAAAAGACATTGACATAAAACTTAATAAAGTAGAATTAAAAAAAAATAATATACGGGAACAAATTTAAATTTCTTTTAAAATAAAATGACAAATATAATTGCATTTTTTTTTTCAATTATTTAACATGGTAGCAACAAATGTTATAAAATTATTTATAAATAAACAGTACCTTGAAAGTCTGTATAACGTGATTTTTTAAGAATTGCAGCTGCTCCAAAATCAATTAAACGTGTTTCACCAGTCATTAAATCAATGACAATATTTTCATCCTACAAATATTAATAAAAATAATGATAATTATTACCTTAATATCTCTGTGAAGTAATTTTTTTTCTGAACATTCATAAATAGTTTGTACTACTTGTTTAAATAAAAATTTTGAAACCTAAAATTAAAAAAAAAATGTAAAGAAAGAGTTTTAAAAATTTTTTAAATTACATCCTCATCTAAGTGATGTTGATTTTTTATAAAATCAAATAAATCCATACATGGAGATGGTCGTTCCATAACAATAAGATAACCTTCTGGTAAAGAAAACCAATCTAAAAGTTTAATAACACCAGTACATTTTGATGCTTTTGCAATCATCATTATTTCTAATGGAACTCTTTCCTCATTTAATTTTCCCCATTCTCTTATATGTCTTCTTTCAATAAATTTAACAGCAACAGGAATCTCATCAGATATTCTAACACCACGATATACAATACCAAAACCACCTCTACCAATTTCACCTTTTAATTGATAATTTTTTTTAAATTTATTAAATGACCTTCCATTAAGAAGTGACTTAAAGTTAGTCAATTGTTGAGAAGCAATTTGCTTAACTTTTTTTGCTAATTCTGGCAATGCCATTTTTAGAGAATGAAAGATATAACTTTCTTAATATTAAGTTTAAAAAAAATATAGTTTTTAAAATATATAATATTGAATTCTAAAAAATAAGTATAAAATTTTTAACTATATTTATTTCAATAAATTTATACCAATATTTACATACTTAATATAAATATATAATTAAATCAATTATTTAGAAATAAAGTTTTAATATATAAATTAAACAAAATATTAAAAGTTTCTCATGATATAATAAAAGAAATAAATAAGTAACTTCTATTTTTCTTAATCATTTACAAATTACCTTTAAAAGTTAAAAAAAAAAATATGTTAATAGAAAGAAAACACGTCAATTAAAATGCATTTTTAAAAGTAGTACTACAATTAGATATAAAAGTTATATTGTTCAATCAAACTTATAAAAATTACGATATATTTGTAATCACTTTTTGTGTGTTTATGCATAATTTATTTTAATGATATATTATTATACTATCTCTTTTTAAAATGGTTGGAATGTGACAGCCGATGGCTACTAATTAAGATAGTTAGTAATTAATAATCATACAACACCAATCTTTTACTACAAATGTTAATAAATATATGTAACATTTTATAAGAAATAATTTATAAACATTGATATTTATGCTAATAAAGATAATAATAGTATCAAAAAAAAAAGGTTAAAAATATTAAAATGATTTTTATTTAAAATCTCAATAAAAATTTAATCTATCAATAAAATAATATTTTTTTAATATTTAAAAAAAAGGTTACTTTTTTTGTATTATACAAAATATATTATTATTTATTATTATCAATAAATCAAATATGCTCTACATATTATATTATATACAATTACTAAAATACGTTGACAAAAAAAAAATAAATGAAAACAAATTTTAAAAAAAAAATATGTAACAATGTTATTAACTAGAATTATTATCAAATAAAAATTTTTATAAGAGTTAATTGGTAATTTAGAAATAGTAACCTTTTTTATATATTAAAGTTAATTAAATTAACTTATTAGTTAAAAAAATCATCCTCAAAGTATAAATTTTAAAAAATATATATATCATAAGAATTTTGAACTTCGATGTATGATACATACATATATATTGTAAAATTTTATATATATATTAAAATGTAATTTATTTCGTTATAAAATTTTTTAAGAATTTTTTGTAAAATTATTATTTCAATGAAATGAAAAAACATACTTTAATAATATATTAATTTATCATTATTTTATCTATATTAAATAAATAGGTACATACATTTTATTTCTACATCAAAACACAAATTAATTTATCTATTAAATCAAAGATGAAATGTTGTAAAAAAAAATTACTTAACAAAAAATATGTTGTTTGAGGCATATGATAAAATGTGTTTAAAATTAATTTTCAAGGTACATATAAAATACAATTTTTACTAATATAATATACAAAAATCACAGCATATAATATATAATTATTTTGAAGTTTATAACATGGGGCAGTTTAAATATCAATCTTGTGGTATAAAGAATAATAATATTTCTTTATAAAAAAAAACGTGATATTTTTATGAGATATCAAAAAACTTTTTACAATAATATTAAATCATTATTATTTATTATATAATTAATCATACTACTATTGTAATATTTCTAAAAATCATAGTGAATAAGTAAATTTTAAAATAAATTAAAAGCAAACATATTTTTTTTGATATAATTAATTGAAGTTAAATTATAACTTTGTATATTGATATTAATTTGACAAATATAAATATATATAGTTTAGATATTATTATGATGTCAAAACAAAAGACTTTTGTATAAAAATCTACTTGTTTGTTAAATTAAAAACAAAAAAAAAAGTAGTTATCAATGAAAGATTTTCGTTAACTTTAAAGATTAGGTAATTAATATAATAGTAATATAAGAAATAAATAAAGTGAAACGTGAGTTGACGTTTCAAAGAAGGAAAATAAAAATTTGGTAATGAAAAAAGTTCTAGTTTTGATATATATATGTCAATAAATATTGTGTTGAACAACAAAATAAATATCTACTTCATATATATGAAACAAAATATTTTTCTTTTTATAATTTGATATTTTATATTAGTAATCAAAAATATTCTTTATATTACCATTATTATTGTATAAAATATACATATATATAATAATAATAATAATAATAATTGTTTATTAATTGATTATCTAATATTAATATCTAATATTGATATATGATGAACTAAATTAAAAATCTTTTTATAAATATTAAAGATTCTTAAAGTTAAAATATATTAAGTAAACCCAAATTTTAGGCTGATATAGTAGCATGAACTATTATATGATTTCTATAATTTAAATATGTTAACATATATATCAAGTTATAATTGCCACAACAAATGGAAATTGTAGTATTACTTATTAATAATTAGTATAAACAAAATTATAAAATTTACCAAACCTGTCTGTTTATCACTTTATTTTTACACTTTACCCTTAATTTTACATAAAAACTTTATAAAATTGTTATTGTAGTTAAAAAAAGAAATAAAATTTTAAGAATCTTTTACAGTAATATAAATTTAAAGAATAAAAATTAGTTTGGTAGGAGAAATTTCAATATTTTCAATAAGATTATTATGCTGTTAGTTATTTAAAAGGAAATAATAATAAGACAAAATTATCCTAAATCTTTTAGAAAAACTTGATTTTATATAATAATTAATTAGGAGAAGTAAAAGTATTGTTAGCTATATTTATATTTTTAATAACAAAAATATTTTTAAAAAATAAAAAATAATAAAACATATTTATTTATAATAAAATAAAGTTTTTATAGATATTTTTTAGCAAGAAATATAATGTTTCATATACTGCTTCATTAAAAAAAAATTATTATTTAGTTATGCTAAAAGTGTAAATAATCATAGATCAAAAATGTTGCTTTTTAACATATTTCATGAAACACCAAGAAATATGAACATTAAAGATATAGAGGTAAGTAATATTATTAGTATTTTAATATGAAATTATCAGTTGATGTAGTAAAACAAGTTATATTATGAAAAGGGTAAAATGATTCATTTAACCTTAAATAACTAGAATGACATGTACTATATATGAATAATTGTAACTGTGTTAATAAATTTTTGCCACGAACGTTCCAGATCCATAAAGGAAAAAAAATCAAATAATTACTTATTAATAAATTAACTAAAATATAATAAATTAAATACCAAATTATAAAATATTATTCTTAATTAGATACTTTTAATTGTTTACTAAATATTTTCACTATAATTTTATTTAAAGTTATAAATACTAAAAATTTGAAGGACATGAAGGTAAAATTTTATGAAAAATAAAAATAATAAATATTTAATGTACTTTATATAATTGAATAGTTTTTTTCTAAAGAATAAATTATAGCTGGTTAGGTGAAATTTTTAAATGGTTTAAATTCAGGAAATTTGATTCCTCAACATATAAAAACGTTTTCTCTTTACTAATCTTGAAAATACATCTTATTCTTAATTTTTTTGTTAGACTTTTTTTCTTCTTTATAACAAAAAGGTAACCGGAAACATTTAAATTAGTTATTTGGTACATATAACTATACATATATCTACTACTGGACCAACATATACCAGTTTTTTTTGTTCTTATGTTTGTTATTTTGTAAAAGAAAATGACAAGGAAAAGGACAGTTTGTTAAAAAATACTGATTTTAAACTAGAAATGCTAGTTTAGTTAGATATATACATATTATTAGAAAAAAAAAATCTTTTTTTTAATAGGAATATTTTTGTAAAATAAATAGATAAATTAGCAAGTTATACTAGAAATAATATAGCTAAAAAATAGAAAATTAATGATTTTTAAAATATCAAATTTTTTAAATAATATTAAAATAAGATAAAGAAATGACATTTTTTAACATTTATAGTAATTATTATAAATATAAAATAAAAATAAAATAATAAAAAATGTTTATATAACTTTGATAACTTAACTATTATATCTAGTTAAATATATATTCAATTAAAAAAAAAGATTTTTGAAGAACAACTAATTGAGTCTTATATTTACTATTAATTGTAATTTTTTAAATATATTTAAAAAAAATTTGAATTTTCTTATCTATTTACTATAATAAGATTAAAAAGATAAAATAAATGTTAATTATATAACAATACTAAATAAATTAGATAAAAATGGATGTTTTAATATTTAGTTGAGTGATATTTTTTAAACAAGTTTAACAAAATAATTATATAATATTTATTCTGCTCTACTTAAACATGATATTTTCAAGTGTTTTGTAATGAAAGAAACTTAATGATGACTAATAAGGGAAAATATGTATATTTATAAATATATTTACTGATATCTTCTAGATAATAGAAATTATTTTAAAAAAATAAAAAAATAAATATTAAATAACTATCATACCATTTATCACATTTAACTATGTTGATAAATAGAAAAAAAGATGAACATTTTATATGAAAAAGTCAACACAAAAGTTCAACCTTTAAAACTTTTTATTTCCAATTATCAGTTTAAGAAAATACCATTATTCATAGTTTTTCTTTGATTAATCATTAACATCTTATTTATTTATTTAATTGGCAATTATTAATAAACATTTTGGTAAGTATGTAATAAAACTAAATTATAAAAACCGTTAATAAAATGATCTTTCCAATTTATTAACTTATATAATTTTAGAGTTTGATGATTTTATAACATCATATTTTTGATACTTTCATTATTTTTTATTGTATACAACAATACTTTGATTGTATAATATTTATTAAATTTTTGTATGGATTTATCGCAATCATATAATATAAGATTGATCTTACCAGTTTTTAATAAAAAGATTAACACTGACGTCATTCTATTTTATTTACTTTAAAAATTAAAAAATAAATATGATTCATTAAGTGAACTACTTTTTTTGGCCTTCGTAAAAATCAAAAGATTACTTTTAAAATAATATTATGCAATTTTATTAATAAAGTTGTTCTTTTTTTTACTAGTTTTATATTTACAAAAATAAAAAAAAAATTTAAATTAAACTACATTTTTTTTCGTTATTTAAATGTTACTCATTAACAATTTTTTCTTCATCTTCTTCTCCTTCACGTTCCATATCTTCAAATGATGCTTCAACAATCATTTCAACCCTCTTTTCATATTCTCTTCTATTTTCACTGTATAAATTTGCAGCCTCTGCATTAGCTGGACTAGAGACATTTGGTTCATCTAAAAGACTTCGAATAGATATTAAAAGCCCTGTAAATAAAATAAATAGTTTTATTTATTAATAATAATAACAAAATAAACCACCCATAACATCAAATGTTGGTGACCATCTGCTCTAAAAAAAAGTATTATAAAAATAAAATTATTTACATAAAAAGTTTTTATAATAAAATACCTGTAATATATCTAAACAAATACTACCATCTGCATAAACATTTGGATGAAACATTTTTGAAATAAACTTCACACTTGGAGCTTTGTTAGGATATTCTTCACAAAATTCTAACTTTAATTTAAATATTCCACCAGCAAATGGTGTATCTTCGGGACCAAATATAACAGCTTCCCATTTCATAATATCATCTCCCTCTGGAGTTGCTGAGATTCCAGCTAATGGATCTTGCTTAAAAAAAAATAAAAATAATCAGTTTTCAAATAAATCAAAACATACTTGAATCTTTTTAAAATCATTCATTAATCTTTTAGCTGCAGAATTCATAGTCTATATTTAGTAGAAGTATAGCTAAAATAATGTTATTGCAAAGTTATTTTTTTCTAATAACTGTATTTTTGTTACTTGTGATTGTGTTCCAACATCACAGGATGTCGCGCTAGGAAAATATTGTTTTTTTATATTAAAAATTATATATAAACATAAAATGTAGTTTGATAGAATTATCTAATGCTATTTTGTTGGATGATATTTTTATAATTCATGTCATAACTAAAAAATTTTATGTTTTAAAGTTATAAAATATTTGTAGTTACAAACAATATTTGTAAATCACTTTTATATATAAAATATAAAAAAAAGTATTTTTTGTTTGTATATTATAATTGATAAAATAAAAATATTGTAGAAGTAAAATAATTTTTTTGAAAACTAAAGTAATCATAAAAATATTTTTTTTTAAATTAATAAACAAAAATAGTAATTTAATTATAAACAATTAAAATGCTACACAATCAAAGCATATAATTTTGTTGTCAACAGATAAAGTAATTTTTTAAGTCTATTTGTCTTAGCTTACTTTTTCATTTTTTTTTTAAATTATTTCTAATAAAAGTAAAACTTAATTTTAAAGTATTAATAATTTTATTTAATAAATTAAATTTTTAAACTTTATTTTTAACCTGAGCTAAAATTTATATTTTGTGTTTTAATCATAGAAATTTTGAACATATTTCTAAACATGGTAATTTTATTTAAAGTACTGGATTTCAGATAGCTTTACAAAAATACAGATTTAAGAATAATTTATTAAAAGGAATCACCTTATATATAGCAACATACAATGTTGTTTACCCCAACCTTCAAAATGCTCGTATCCTTTTGTATCCTTTTGAAATTTTATATATATATAGATTTTGACATGATAAACTTATTTTAAGAAAAAAATTTTAAAAATTGTTTATTTAAAGAGGTAAACATTGAGGTAAACAAATTTTTGTTTTAAAATAAAAAACCGAAGAAGCGTAATTCCAATCATCGGTAAACAAGTACATATTTTACTAATAAAAGTATGCTTTAAGAAATTTACTTGATAAAAAAATTTTTCAAAATTTTTTAGAAAATTAAAAAAAAAAAAAATTTTATTTTTAGTGATTTTTTTAGCAAAACACAACTAAACAACTATTTTAACCTCTTCAGGGACAACTTTTTCTAACTTTTTAGGGATATTGCCATATATTTGGCCATTTACAGTATGTTAAGTATTTTAGAAAAAATGAAGTCCTGTAACATGAAGAATTTAATAAACAACACAAAAAATATAAAGTGAAAATTACTCCGAAATTTAAATTTTTTCTGTTACAGAACTTTATTTTCTACCATATATTTAACATGCCGTAAATGGCCAAATATATGGCAGTATCCTTGGAGAGGTTAAGCAAGATTTTATTAAAAAAAAATTTTTAAAAACGCCTTTTTATAGTCAATTTTTAAACAAAATTGAAAATACGTTTGAATTTTTTCCTAAGTCGGTAGAAAACATATGAAAAAAATTAAAGCGCCATTTTGTAGCTAAGCCTTTTTACTAAAATTGTATGGAAGCAGATTTTTTATTTTTTGTTTTTAAAAAAAGTTATTGAAGTTTAAATGTAAAAAAAAAACTTTTATAGTCATTTTTTGAAAAAAATTGAAAATACGTTTGAATTTTTTCCCAAGCCTGTGTAAAACATATGAAGATAATTTATATGTCTACTTGTAGCTAAGACTTTTTGCTAAAATCGTATGGAAGCAGATTTTTAATTTTTTGTTTTTAAAAAAAGTTATTAAAATTTAAATATAAAAAAAAGTCATTTTTTTAGTTATTTTTTACCCAAACTAAAAATACGTTTGAATTTTTTCCCACGCCGGTAGAATACATATGAAGATAATTTATATGCCTATTTGTAGCTAAGACTTTTTACTAAAATCGTATGGAAACAGATTTTTTATTTTTTGTTTTTAAAAAAAGTTATTGAAATTTAAATGTGAAAAAAAAATTTTTTTAGTCATTTTTTAAAAAAAATTGAAATTTTTCTTTGCCTAAGGTTTCAGCTGAAACCAAACCTATGAAAGTTATGAATATGTCTACATGTAGCTAAGACTTTTATCTAAAAATTTGTGGAACGGATTTTTTATTTTTTGTTTTTAAAAAAAGTTATTGAAATTTAAATGTAAAAAAATCACTTTTTTGATCATTTTTGATAAAAAGTGAAATTGTTCGTTGCCTGAGGTTTCAGCTGAAAGAAAAGTTACAGAAATTTTGAATATACCATTTTGTAGCTAAGACTTTTATCTAAAAATTTGTGGAACAGATTTTTTATTTTTTGTTTTTTAAAAAAATTATGCCCATTTTTGTAAAAAAAAGTTAAAAAAACGTACACTAAATTCCAATTCTGAGTTTGTCCTATTACGACTTTGGTACATCGTTTTACCAAATGGGCGGATATTGTATGTTGCTACTTATATATCTAAGAATTAACAATAATTAAAATATATTTATATTTGATTAATTTTTTTATGAATATATATTATTAAATTGATAATTATAAAAAAGTTTTCTTGGTTTTTACTATGAAATTTATTCTGATTGACATTTTTGTTACAAAAATTAAATATCTTTTTTTTCTTTCTATAAATTTTCATTATTTTATACTGACTACATCATATAAAAAATAATAAATTATTACTAATAAAAAAATTTATTGTGTAACAACATTACAGTTTTAAAAAATATTATTTTTTATTAATAATAATAAACAAAATGAAAAATACATGTATAACCAATTTTAACTTATTTTTTCAATTTAAACATCAATTTCGATTTCGATGAAAGTCACATTAAGAAGATTTGATACTTGGAAAATTAAATTAATTAAAAAATTATTTAAAAATTTAAAAAGTAATATTTAATACTTTAAAATTATTTATGTAATTAAAATGTTTTTATGCAATTATAAATTAAATTATACAATTTTCTTATCTGAGAGTTAAATATTAAATTTACACTAAATATATTTTAAAGAATAAAAAATACTAATCAACTTTATAAACAAATAATACACTGAATGGTAAATAAAAAAAAATTTTTTAATAACTCAACAAATTTATTTCTTCAAGTTAACAAATGTACTTCAACAAATATTTTATAAAAAACAACATTAATTATTTTTATTGTTGTTCTTTCTCATAAACAGCAACTGGTGGTTCTTGTCTATGTTCAGAATATGGTTGAGGTGGGAAAGCTTCTTCTTTTGGCTCAACAATTCTAATTTGATCTGGAAGTGGATTCTTTGGTCCATATTTTCCTTCAGGATCATGTGGAAGCATAATTTTTACTTTAATTCCAATAACACCTTGTTTCATTTCAACATGTCTGATAGCAGAAACACAATAGTCACGTACTGGTTGACCAGAGTGAATCATAATACCATCAGAAAATTTCATAGCTTTGGCACGTTGACCACGAAGTTTTCCTGAAACAATAATTTCACATCCTTGAGCTCCAGATTCCATAACAAAACGCATAACTCCGTAACAGGCACGGCGAACAGCGAGTCCTCCAATAAGTTTATAACGAAGAGATTCACATTGAGCAACAGCACAAAGACCACGTTTGTTTACTTTTTCAGCATAAAGTTCAACTTGTCCTTTAGGAATATCAAATCTTTTTTGAACAAGAGAAGTAAGCTCACGAATTCTACGTCCACGTTCTCCGAGAACATTGGCGGTACGGGTAGCCATGATAATTATTTCAGTACGTGATGGAGCTTTGCGAACTTCAACTCCAGAATAACCATCTTCAGCTAATTCTTTAGTAAGGAATTTATTTAATTCAGCTTTGAAAACTCCGTCGGCAACGGCCTTTTTCTTTTTACTAATTTGTTGTACTGCTGCCATTTTGACAATAATAAATGACCCTAAAATATATAAAATAACGTAAACCAAAAAATCAAGAATAACAAAAATCAAAACTATAATACAATAGATAAAATAACGAGTAATATTTACTAAAAAATAAAATAAATAAAAACAAATATATATTTTCTACTATTCAAAAGTAATATGAAATTGCGCCTCACCAACTCCTATCCAATCAAGATACTTTTAATTTAAACATAGAAAACCTGCACATCATAAATTCAAAAATCCTTGGTATCCTGTGTATTAGAAAGTTTATTGTAAATATTAATTGTGTAATTTTTACAAAATTAAAAAAAAAAGACAAACTAAATGATATTAGGAAGAGAATTTTCTTTTGTATTACTTCTAACATTTTGTCGTCTTATTCTTTTAAATGTAGCAATGTCCTCTTCAAATTTCTTTTCCATATCTGTTAAAAGTTGATGGTGGGAAATTGTTGAGTTATTTTCATCAATAGCCTTACATAGCATATCAACCTGACTATCAATAGATTTTGTAAAAGCTCTATTGACACTCTCAATGGTTCCTTCAGTTGTACCATATTCTAATAAAGCTTTGGCAAGAGATTCTTCTGTGACAATTTCTAAATCTTCACCATCTTTAGCATTCACAAAATAATTTTCCACAACCTGCGACACATCATGAAATGTCTTTGGTGTTTCCAACTCTTTGCTTATCTGTTTAGCAGTGTTTGTTTCTTTTGGTTTTATAACTTTAACTACAAACATATCTTCAGGATTAGCCACAACTTCCTTAAATAGGGAACCAAATCTTTTTGGATTAATTGGTGGGAAACAGGTGAATGAGTCTTGATATGTAATCTTTAGTCTTATCAAAGGAAGTTTAGGTTGTTTTTCTAATCTAGAAGAAGACAAAATTTCTAGCATCTGACAAACCTTATTACGAATTAACTTCTCATCGATAGCATCTTTTGGACGTACAGATGTCTTAGCAAATTTTGCTCTATCAGGAAAAACATCCAAAATCATACTATCAATCATCATTTGTCTTACCGTTTCAAGACGAATAGGTTTTGTATCAAACTCAGTCCCATTAATTGCCAAAAGAAAACAATGTTTCTGACCACATTCATCATCACATAGTGACGTTGCCACTGTACTACCTGGTTGTAAAACATAAAAACGATGACTAATTCCATTAGTTGATCTTTCAATTAATTCAGGTTCAGGTATTGATGCATGTTCATGTCCCCAGACAACAAGGTCTATGAAATGAGGAATAAACTTATCTGGAATATATGCACCCGTCCTTCTGCTAAAATCTCTTCTAGGCCTGTTTTGATGGAGCACAAGAATGTTGAACCAATTATTACCGTCTCTCGGTCTTTTAAAAAAGACTTTTTCCTCCTCAAAAGCTCTGTGTAATCTGTCATCACGTTGACTACTAATACCATAAATGGCTACTCTTGTATTTCCCTTTTTGAGAAGTATTGGATTCACTACAATATTATCAATATCTTTAAATTTTCCAAATAAATTAAGATAACCAGCTTCGTGGAAAAGATCAAGTGCTGTAAGACCAGTTCCTGAAGGATCGTCGTGATTACCATGAATAGTAAAAATTGGCAGTGAAATAGAAAGACTCGGATCTTTGTAATTCACAACAGGAAATTCTGAATGCTCAAAATTCTCAACTGGGTTAGAAAGAAATTCTAAAGGACAGACTTTACTTGAATCAATGCAATATTTTCTTAGTAAACGCGTTACTGCAACTTGCATCTCTCTGGTTGGATTATTTTCATGAAACAAATCACCACCTAGAAATAACATTAGAAAAAATCCCAGTACTTACCAAGAAGAATACAATCAGAGTCTGTTTCCCTAGCATTACTAAGAACCTCTTCAAATGTTGCTAAAGAATCGTTTTTCCTAGAAGGTTTCTTCTCTCCATATCCAACATGAACATCAGAAGCTAGTGTGATAATAATGGTGTCCTCTCCTCTCATTATAGGAATAAAACAATTTAAATTGATAATTACGTTCAACGAATACTATATTTAAAAACCACTCACTAACAATTTCTCGTTCTAAATATTTTCGTTAACAAAAACTGAGACGAAACAATCTTAAAGTAAGCAAAAAATTTTTCTACTGAACAGTATAATTGTTTTATAAAACATTTTTACTTTAAACACAACAAAAAAAAACCGCCCCAGAACAATTCTTTATTATTATATCTGTTTAAGAAAAAAAAAATTATAAAGACATTAAAAAACGTAAAATAAAAATCAACCGTTACTACTATCAACAATAAAAAATTATGCCATTCAACTATTACCTTCATCATCCGATTCCATCGTAACGATTGGAGTTTCTTCATGTTCATTTCCATAATTTCCATTAATTATATATTGCTGAGTATATGGATAATTGTGAGGATGTGTAACATGTGTATATTGGTAAATTTGATAGGGTGGAGGATTAACTTGAAAGTAAGGATTGTATGAATACTGATATGGGTATTGATAGTATCCAAATGGAGGAACAAACGTTGGTGGTAAAGGAGGAGAAACATTAGTTGGTGTTTGAGGTGGAGTAATAAATTGCTGAGATGAACTATTCTGACTTCTGATCAATCCATCATTTTGTAATGAAAGTACTTGTTGATGCTCACCATCCGGGCAAATACTTTGCGAAACATCTGAAGCTGGATTTTCAGTTGGTGAAGAAATATGAAAATTCGGAATAGCACAACGAGTGACTTGCCTAACAATTCCTTTTTTACGAGCATCTTTAACAATAATTGTACAACCACCTATTGAAAATTTATTCGATTCTTGATTGGCCAAATTTTTAACTTTGGTAGCAGATACATCATCAACAAAAGTAACAAATCCGTATCCTTTTGAAATATTGTTACTACTTCTAATAATTTTTGAATTTAAAACTTTCCCATATTTTTGAAAAAGCCTAGTTAAATCATCTTCTCCAATCTATAAAAAGGAAAAAGTAACATATAATTAAAATTAAAATATATAAACTTACACTTTCATTTAAACCACCAACAAATATTCCATTACTAATAATTTCAACGGACGTTTCAATGTGAAAATTAGTGTATGAAATTGTTGGATTGGAAGGAGGACATGGTAAATTATGTCTTACTACTCCAGCCATCTCCTAAAATTTAGTAAATAATTTTAACTGAAATTAATATATAAAAATGTATAATTATATATGCATTTAAATAAATATGAAAGAAATACTGATCTATAAGATAAGGTAGGTCCATTAATAAAAGTATAATAACGAAATAAGCTATCATATACATATACTATATTGAGTAGAGCGCCAAAAAATGTAATCACGGTACAAAAAAAAATAGCATGGTATATGTACCTATTTAATAACTTAAAAGTCTGAGGGTATTATAATGGTTGTTGTATACGTTATTAAAAAATATTATAAGATAATTTTTTTACTCAGATTAGATGCTTATTACGTTTTGTTTATAGTGGAAGTCCAAGTATTTGAAAGATATTATTCATGTGAAAATAGTGTATATTAATATATAAGATGGATTGTGATAAAAAATGGACTAGACAATTTGCCTTTAATTATTTTACTTACCTGATTGTTAGATATATCAAAGAATGGTTGTTCTATTAATCGCTTGTCATTTTCTTCATAATTAGTATTTGAAAGATATAAAATAGGCTGTTCTTGTATATTTTTATCAAATAATTGAACATGACTATTTTTTACATTATCAGATATACTAGGTTGAAATAAATCCTTTGAATTACTATTATTTTCATAACTGATGTTAATATTGAATTTTTTTAAAAAATTAAAAATATTATTTTCTTGTGGATCCATAATTTTATTATAAATAAAAAATTAAAATAAAATGTTTGTCTGTTTAATTAAAAGTAAATAAAAAAATTAAAAGCATAAATTTTTAAAGAAATAAAAAAAACATTCTAGAGTAAATTTTGATTGGTTGGACTTTGCACTAATTCATTATATAATTAGTAGAATAAAAGAGTGCATGTGAAAATAACAATTACTAAGAAGCATTAAAATAAAATAATTTTTTTACATACTCATTTTATCACCAACTTTCTGAGATAAGGTTATTTTTTATTATTGTATAAATATTAATTTTTTGTTATAATATTTTACATTATAATTTTAATATATTATATTGAAAATTTACCTTTTAGATAAACTATAAAAAATTAATCTAAGATTAAAAAAAAACACTTTTAATTACAAACTAATAATCATTTATATAAGTATAAATACAAAAAAAAAACACTGGATTTTTAAATACTTTCAAAATTCTATGTTGTAAAAATAAAAAAAAATTTAAAGCTTTTTTAGATATTAGAAGAGGCTGTAATTGTTGGCGTTTGATTGATTATTTCTGAATCTGTTAAAACTGATGAATCAGCCAAAGAATGGCATGTATCGCTAATAGATACAAGTGGGTTTATAATTGGGAGAGAGATTATAGATTGTTCTTCAATAATATTTAAAATGTGATTTGGAACATCCATAGATTGATCATTTATTATAACAATATCATACCCCTCACTGTATTTTGGAAGTAAATTTTCAAAATTAAAATTTAAAAATCCTATTTTTAACGCTATCCCTTCATTTTCAACACCAGCATCCATAGTTAAATCTAAAATATCAAGTTAATTTATCTTTTTTTTCTATCACTAACCTCCTAAAGAATCTCCAAGAAGAAGAATGTTACGCCTATTGTTTACTTTATGAAAAAATGATTGTTCCTTTCTAATGACAGTTGAATTTTTACAGAATGTATGTATTAATGGTTCTGAAAATTTATTAGCTACATTGTTTTCATCAAATTCCATCATATTTGAAATAATATGAACAATATTTGGTATTTCTTCAAATGTTTGCTTCAAAAAAATTTCAATAATATTTCCTATTCCTGCTGAAAAGACAATTAATGGAATCTTATTTGCGCTTAAATTTTCAACAAAATCAACGCAATTATCTCTAAGTTCAATTTTTGATTCCTTAACAAATGACTCAATTAATTCATAAGTAAATTTTTTTTCTAAAATTTCATCATGCGATGAATTCCACCATGTTTCCATATAAGGTGTTTTTTCTTCACTTGTCATTGTTGAACAAAATTCAATTTTTATGTACTTTTCTTTTAAATGTTGAAGTTTTTTAGTCAAATCTGGATAGACTTTTGTAGCACCACTATCAAAAACTCCATGTGTTGCCCAACATCTATTTCCATCTTTATCAATATATTTTGATAAAGTAAAATCAAAATCAGAAATAACCATTAAACCATTCCTTCCATCATGAGACATACAGGCAAGTTTCTTAGCAACGGCACCTTTGTCACGAATATGAACATTAGGATTTCTAAGTAAGTATTCCATTATATGATTAAAGATAGTTTTAGTGAAAATAATGACAAATCTGAAAAATAAGTAGCGTTTTATAATAATAAAAATGTATGATTAGTAAAGATAAGGTGATTGTGATAAGCCTATAAAAAGTAAAAAAAAAACACGGAAATGATAATACAAATATAATATATATATAAAGTATTCTAGTAATGCAAACAACTTATAAAAAAAATTTCTTTTGGATTTAAAATAAACATTAATTAATAAAAGAAAGTTAAAAGTACATAAGTCAAGGACAAGAGTATATACCAAAAAACCTGCTTTTTATTTTATGAACATTTAAATTTTGATTATTAGGATTTTAATATATAAAATCAATGATACCGTGCTATAAATTACTATCAAAAAAATTATTAAATTAGAAAACTGATAAAATAATTTTTACAGAAAAGAATTTGATAAAATGGCAGACGATGAAAAAAAATAAACTAAAAAAATGATAAGAAGGAAAATTGTTTACAAACTGAAATCAGGTTTTTTGTATCTTTTTATAACAGTAAATTTTTCATTTCATACAAATTTTTTTCTAATTACGTTAAAAGATAAGATTCTATCAAGGACGAAATAATTGATGTCCTTATAATGATAATATATTATATGTATATCAAATATAAATAATGGACAAAAAAAAGATTGATATTATATTTAATTAGTATCTATTTTATTTGAAATTAGTAATTTTCAAACTATAAAATTGTATAATTATACCAGTTATCTAAAATTATATTCGAATTACTTTTTTAAAATATTGATAACATAACTTACTGTTTTTATGTTTGATATTAAATAATTTATTAATTTGAAGTTTGTATCATGTTATATTTCTCATAATTTTAATATATTTAAATATAATATTACTTAACTTTATTAACATTTTAAATTGTTATATATATTTATATATACATTAAAAAAAACTCCGTCAAATCTTGTATTAATTATTCTTTTTATCACAAAAGTTGTTAAATAAATATACTACTGGTAATAGTGTAGATAGCAAAAACATTTATAAATAATAAACTGAAATGATAAATAAAAATTAAACAAACAATATTATAAAACTTACTTTAGAAATACATTATATATATTTTATAATATATCTTAAAAATAAATAAAAAACAGCACCATTTAAGTAATGTTATTAAATTTATGATATATTTTAAAATTCTTTAAATCATACTTTTACCATAACAATCAGTTATAGAATAAATTAAAATTATAACATACACAAAAACAAATACAAAAATATTGTTTTTTTTAAAAAATAAACATAAAACAACACACTTAACAAAATATTGTCAAACAACGTTACATAATTTAATATATATTGTTAACATTTTTTTTATTTACCTTTTTTATAAAAAGAAATTGTCTGTTAAAATATAAGATAATCAAAAAAAAAAAAATAAAATAAGTTTTTAGAAACCTTTACATATAATAAATAATTTACATTAAGTTAAATACATTTAAACATGATTATCGTAACATTCAAAAGAAATATTTATTTACAAGTAATTAAATTTAACCCCTGGTTAAGATAAAGTCCACACTTTACTTCCATTTTAAATAAAGCAAAGAAAAAATAATTATTAGCAAAAAAAACAAGTAAAAACAATAAAACAAAATACAAGCTAACGATGTGATCTATAATAATCACGATCGCGATCACGTTCACGATCTCTATCCCGTCTTCTTGAACTACGATCTCTATCACTTCCATATCTTCCTCTATTCCTCAAAGGCGAAGAACGCCTACCATACAAACGTCTATGAAGATCTCTTGAAATAGGTTTTAAATGCATGAAATTACAAAAAGCTCCTTTAGTACACCCTCCTTGTTCATATTGTCTACAACAACCTTCACGGAAATCTGTAACAGGTGAAAGTTCAGGATATATTGGTTCACCATTAAACCAACGATCTTTTAAAGCATTAACACATTTCTCTGCATCTTCTTCACGCTCAAATTTTATGTAAACATTTCCGATCATATGCTCTCCAATATTATCACAAACATTCATTTCCTCAATTTTTCCATACTTCTCTTCACATTCTTCAAATATTTCAGCATAAAAGTCATCGAATTCTTTCTGTTCTTCAGGTGTCATTTGTCCTACCTAAAAAAATTAAAAATCAAAAAAAAACTTGGTAATATAAAATATTTCATCATTTACCTTAGCATATACATCAGCTTTCCTCATATCCAAATTTGGATCATGATATAAATTTCTTAAAAGAACTGTTTGTGAAAAAGATGGCATATTATGTATTCTGGAACATTTATCTCCATGTCTACAAGCTCCAATTTTAAAATAAAAAGAACAATTAACCTATAAAATAATTTTAAAATAAGAAAATCAATATATTAAAATGAAACAAACTTTGTCTTTTTCTGTTCCATAGATTGATGCTAGATACTCAGCACCAGCATGATTAGAAGACATGTTAATAAATGTAAGAGAACCTGAAATGTCTGTTATTAATATTTAAACAAAATAAAAACATATTATAATAATAATAATAATAATAAAGTAGAAAAATGTAAACATTTTATAAAATAAATAATATAAAATTTATATCCGGTTTGGTGTTTATAAATTTACTATATATTTTATAAATAATAAATATACGAAATCTGAAATCAATAAATAATAATTATATAATATACTTATAATATATGTTAACTTATGACCAGTTTAAATATTATTTATTAAATTTAAAAAGAAAAACTACCTGAAATGATAACAGTTATTATTAAACGGAAGATAAAAAAAAGTAAGAGTAAAAATAAAAACCACTGGATAAACATTGTTCCATTAAGAAAGTCATAAAACGAAAAGATGAAATAAAGGGTATACGTAAAATACTAGTGTATATACTGCTAGTGATCAATTTATAATTCATCCCTTGTGTCATACTAAAATATTTAATATTTCATATATTTTTGTTAATTTTTCAGGTGAGGATATCATAAAAAAGATAAAATATTTCTTATTACATATCTATTGACCTACATCAACTCTTGGTTTTTACCATAAAAAAATTCAAATATTTGTTTATAGTTTCACATTTTTATACATATTTTATATATTTAACTACTTTGTAATTTACTTTGTACTTTGAGTTAAAAAATAACTCTGTAGAATGACGTCCTTTGTGATGGACGCGGTTGAAAGTTCTTCCACTCAGTTGGAAATAAAAAGTATTGTAGATGATTTGTTGGCAGATGTTGATAAGATGAGTATTAAATGTGTTCCAAAAAAAAGTTGCTTAAAAAGGTATGTTTACTATTTCAACATTAACTTATTTAAAAATTATTTAATTTCTCATAGTAATATTTTATCACTTTAGACGATTAAGTAATGATGATGACTTGTCAGATAGTCAATTTTATACACCAAATAAATCACCTAAAATTGTCAAACGTGTTACGTTTTCGAAACTTATTGTATATTGGTTTGAGAGGACGCAAGGAAAATGTTCAATTCCAACATTCGGTGGTTTACCTTTGGGTATGTGTCAAAAAGATTGTGGTGTGTCGGAGTTTAAGGATTTTAAATCATTTGAAAATTTTATGAGAAAACATAAAACTAAACTTAATAAGCAGAGGTGGCAAAGATTTTCGACAACACAAAATGAATTCAAAACTTCAAGGGGACGGAGGAATATGATATCATCTGTAGTTTGTAATGAGGATTATTCTAATGTTGGAGTGAGTAATATTGAAAAAAGGATTGCTGATGATGAGATGAGAAGATATACTACAGATACAAGATCTTTTATTAGAATGCCTTCAAATGTTAGAAAGAATATATTTGAAGGTCTTAAAGTTGAAATTGATGAAGAAGATGAGAAAGAAACTCATACAATACGTGAAAATAGGAAGTCTGTGGGATGTGATTGCGTAGATGGTATTTGTTCACCGATAACTTGTTCTTGTTCCATTAATGGTATTCAATGTTACTTGGATGTTTATGGAAATCCAACTTGCAGTTGTGATAAAGAGAAATGTCGTAATCCAGAGGGTATTATTGAATACAAAGAGGATGTTGTTCGTTGTCATTATGACTTTATTAAAGAAAAAGAAATTCTTTTAAAAAAAATAGAAAAATGTTTTGATGAAGAAACGAAAAAAATACTATCGGATACACTTGAAAGTTTGACAAAAGATTATGCTCTTAAAATGGTTCAACTTAAACAATCTCCAAGAAAAGAACCTTCATATACTTTACCTAAACAAATGTCTTTTGAACTCCAAATATCGTCTCATGATTTTTTATTTGATTCTAAAGTTCAGTATAATGGTGATGGTGATTCTGAATTGCGCCATTTTTCAAATATGCCTTCGCTTATAGCCAATCGGTCTTAATTATATTGTATATTTATAAATATTAATTAAAATATTATATATTATATATATATATATACATGCATATGCATATATATAATAAGTCTTCTAATTATATATTTGTTAGATTAATGATGATATACAATTATATAAATATCCATGGAATATATGGATATAAAGTAAAGGAAAAATTTTTTGTTAATGCACATAAATTATGGTTAGCTGCAATTTTAATATGTATATCTTTTTCTTCCTTATATTATGTGGTTTTACGTTAAAACAAACAGTATTACCTATGCAGAGTAATTCTGTCTTTTCTGTTTATTTCACAACGATTCTTATTGCTACCATGACAACCTTCTTCATAATGATGCTTCGAAATCTGAAAATTTTTAAATTGTTTTTGTCTGGTAAGAAAGACGAAAATAATAGAAAAATATATATGTAATTATTTTTTTTTACTTTTTTTTTCTAAATAAAAAATTGTTATTACATTTTTTTTTTTATAAATATATACAATATATATTTGAAAAATTGAGGAAAAAATTTTTACTAAAGCATAAAATGGATCAGTCATATGGCTATAGTGGAGGTAATAGTAATTATAATAGTAGAAAAGAGGAAAATGAGACATATTTAAAAAGTTATTTAAAGTAAGTATAGTTTATTTTATTTTTAAATGTTATATAGTGATAATATTATGATACCAGAATTACCAGAAGGTTGTGTTTTGTCATTAAATTTGATTGAATCGTGGAGTGGAGGCAATGATGAATTTGGTATTCGTGGTATTGAAATTTTTAATTCACAAGGTTCTATTATTCGTCCTATTCAAGTAAGTTTATATTTAAATAATATTTTTTATAATAATTTATTTCTAGACATCATGTAATGGAGAAATAGTATGTGGAAAAATTGATAAAATATTTTTTATTAGTGGCCCTTCAATAAAAGATAAATCAAACAATGTTATAATTAAAAAAAAACATAACGATAATTATATAACAATAAAGGCAGCTTTTAAAAAAACAGAAATAGTTTCTATGATTCGAATATATAATTTTAACAAATCTCGTGTTGACATGATGTTGGGTGTAAGATTTATTGAAATACGCTTGGATAATTTACCTATATTTAGTGGTGAAATTTCTACATCATTTGGTTTGTCTGATGGAAATGGAACTATTGGTGATGTATGTAATAAAATGAATTCTTATTTATTTACTTATATTTTTAGACTATTTTATTTACTACATCAAATGAAATATTGGAAGAAGTACGAAAAAATGATGTATCATTAAAATATTTTGAAATGATAACTAATGATGATGATAAGTATAATTATAAAAAAATTGCTAATGGTGGTAAGAAATAATATAACTTATATGTTAAAAAAAAAATCATATCTAATTTTAGGGGAATTTCAAGATGTTAATGTTGTCGCTCACCGTCCAACAACTGCAGAATCAGAAAAAATGGAATCTATTAATCAATTAAAAAGATTAAGTATTTCGGATCAGGAAAAAAAAATGAAGCTTAATGAAATGATTGAAGACGATGAAGTAATTGAAGTTGATGGTATTGAAAATTGTATTAAGACAAAAATTCTTCATTTAGAACTCCTAAATAATTGGGGATGTCAAGAATTTATAGGATTAACAGGACTTCAATTTCTTGGTGAAAATGGTAAAGCAATAGATACATCAGAGTATACTATAAAATGTTCTACAGGGGATGATATATCTCTTCAAAATTTATTAAATAAAAAAAATTTAACGTTGAATAAAAAGAATATGTGGTTAATAGCATATGATAATGAAAAAAATACATGTCCTTGTATTACGGTAACATTTAAAAACGAAGTATATCTTTATGGGTTATCTATTTGGAATTATAATGAATCTGAAGA
Organism: Strongyloides stercoralis; assembly: GCA_029582065.1. Lineage (NCBI taxonomy): Eukaryota > Metazoa > Nematoda > Chromadorea > Rhabditida > Strongyloididae > Strongyloides > Strongyloides stercoralis. Next base: position 11,081,557 of record CM055866.1, on the reverse strand, counting down.
AATGTCATATGCTGGAGTAAAATATCTTCGTCTATTTATAAATGGAAAAAAAATTGAAAATAATATACTTTTAAGAAAAGGTCCTGGTTTTGTTTATTATGATTATGTTCAAGATATTTTATTTAACGTCTGTAGACGTAACATAAATTTATTTGCAAGACCAAACACCAAATCTATTGTTGCTTGTATGTTTATTTAATTAAATAATAATTATTTTATTAATAATATTTTTTTTTAAAGTCGTTTATCAATTCCGCCTTCTCTCAACATGGGGAGATGATTACTACATAGGATTAAATGGTATTGAATTAACCGGAAGAGATGGAAATAAAATAAAATTAAAAGCACAAAATATTGCTTGTTTTCCAGAAAGTGTAAATATATTACCTAATGTAGTTAATGATCCACGTGTTTCAACAAATTTAATTCTCGATGAACCACAAAATAAAAAAACATGTGACACTTGGCTAACACCATTGCTACCAAATAATACTGTCAGAATATTTGTAATTTTTGATTTTCCAACTTATATTTCTGAAATTACTATTTACAATTATTCTAAAACTCCTGAAAGAGGGGTTAAAGATATAGTAATTCTTGCTGATGACTTAATTGTTTTTAGTGGTGAAGTAGAGCAAAGTAAAATGGGAAGTGTTGGTATTTTAAAAATTTCATTGAGAGAGTGAAATTTATTAAAATTAATTAATTTAAAATTCAATATATTAAAAAAAATATTTTTTAAGTTCCTGATAAACTTAATTGTAAAATTATAAATAAAAATTTAACATGTACAAAGACATTTTAAATATAAAATTGTTTTATTTTTTACTAAGCATTTTATATATTTTGTTAGAATGCTTTCTTAAAAACAAATATATAGTTTCTCTAATTAGAATATCATTTTTTTTTCTCATTTACTATTAAATAGCATTATTTAATTTCATGTTATAATCTTAACTAATTTAAAAAAATTTATAACACAATAAAGTTTATTATGTATTATTAAATACAAGTTTTTATAACTTTAATAACTTTTAAATAAGGTTATAAGTTTTTTTTATAATTTTTTTTACCAATTTTTACAAACTACTTAATTTGGTATAAATAATAATTTTATATTATAACTACAAAATTTTTCTTTTCTAAATATTTTCTTTATTTTAAAAACTATTTGTAAATAAAAATTTTATAAAATAACAAATGAATATATTAGAAAAAAATGTTTTAAAATAAAATATCGGAAATAACCTGTATTTACAAATAACATATGATAATATGTAATGAAAAATAAGCTAAAAACAATTATCTCTGATTACCTTGATTTGTTTGTCCAGGAAAAGTAGGCATTTGAGATCGATTCATATTATTTCCCATAGAATTAAAAAAATTTGGATATATATTCATTGAATACATACTACCTGGATATCCAACATTTGAACACATAGGAATATTATGAGAATAATTATTAAAATAAGGATAATTCATGGAATTCATCCCCATACCGGCTTGATTAGTTAACATTGACATATTTTGTTGAGGCATTTGTGAAGTTGTATTTATCATTGTTGGATAACCAGCATTATTATACAAACATGGATTCATTGAACCAGGTTGATTATAAGCACTTCCTGGATATTGAGATAAATAAGGATTATAATGAGAATTCATATTTGTAGTTCTAATATTATTTACATGATCTTGATATGGTGTTGTTGAAGGATTATTATATACAAAAGGATTATTCATTGTAGATATAGAATTTATTTGATTCACATCATATTGATGTGCTAAATTTATATTCATAGGCATTGTTGGAGTCATAGATTCATGATTTGACATTACTGATTGAGGATATTGAGGTATATTTCTTATAGGTAAATTCATAGGTTGACTATGACGTCCTGTATCATGATGATGTATAATTTTATTCTTATTAGCAGAATCTTTTCTATTACTTTTATTTGAATGTTGTTGTGACTCAGTAACCATTAACATTGGATTCATTTCTAGTGCTTTAGATGGTGCTACTGGAGAAATTTTTGTAATTTGTTCCATGTTTTTAAGAATATTTGAAGATGTCGGATATGATGGAGGTTGACTAGATATGTTACTATAAGGTTGAGTTTCATTTTGATTATTTTCTATATGACTAGGAATTATTGTTGGTGTTGAAATATTTAAATTATTCATTGATATATCTTCTGGACCTGTATTTGAAGGTAATATTTCTTGTTGAGATTGTTGCGACATATTGTTTGTTATCATTCTACTATCAGAAGGTATTTGTTCTCCGCAATTTATTGAATTATTTTGTTCATAAATACTAATTTTAGAATTTTGTGATTCTATTTCAATATTTTCTGTTGACAATAATGGAGGCGGACCAATATATTCAATACTATCATTAACTGTCTCAACATTTAACATCATTGGTGTCAATTGTGGAGGTGGTGAATCATTAGATTGTTGATTATTTAATGAAAGTTCTTTACTATTCATAATTTCAACATTTTCTCTTTCCAATGATTGACATAATTGTGGTGGCATATCTGTTAATGTTGTATTATCATCTAAATCATCTTCATCCGGTTCACCTCCCATATTAATAATTTCAATGTTATTATATGATGTTTTTGGTGAATCAAATTTTTGTTTTGGAGTACTACTATTAGATCTATTTTCTGACATATTATACATTTCATAATCATTATTTCCATATTTATTATCATATGCCATTCCAACCTCATCATTATCATTTATAGAAGCACTAGAAGATGACAAAACTGAATTAGGAGAAACACCTCTATATGATGAGGATGAAACAACTGATTTACAATTTTTAACAGGTGATTTAGATTTACTTCTTTTACAAGGTAATTGAAATTCATCCAATAATTCTCGTTTACGTTTTTTATTATTTGTTATGTCATAATCTAATTGATTTGATGTATGACTATAAGGACAATAAAAATATCCATTTCTATATTTTTTTAATAATTCTTTAAGTAAATTAATTATTTTAACTCGAAGAGATTGAAAACCAGATCTTTTTTTTATCTCTTCACTTAATTCTTTTACCGCTTCAACGAGATCTTTTTTATTAATTCCTGTGTACTCAGATATTGGTGTTATTAATTTTTTTAATGTAATTTGTGTATCACATGTAGCATTTGGACCATAAAATTCTCTTAAAACATAATCTGCAATTTTTGCTTTCCAATATTTCATAAAAAGTATTTTTCCTTGTTCAGAAAGTGGTTTTTCTGGTGAACCATAATTTGGTGTTGGGTAACGATCCATTAAATAAGCAAAATCTACCAACATTGTTCCTACACCTTTACCTTGCATTGTTGGTAAAACTACAATACAACTTAACACATGTTCTGGTTGTTCAGGCATCTTTGAATAAAATCCAGCAAAACAATATTTACCACAAGGTTTTTTAAAATATGCAGTATAAAGATCAAATTGATAAGTTGTATAAACTGATGTTTTCGATTTAAGAAAATATGTACCTAATAAACATAAATCTTCACATATTCTTTGTTCTTCTCTATTCATTTTCCAAATAGAAAAATTTTTTTGTTTACAATTATACATTATTTGTCCTGGTGGTTTGTTATTTTTTCCAACATGAATATTATTAATATGATCATTGAACAATGCTTCATCCCTAAACATTCGAAAGCATAATTCACAAAGATAAAGTTGTTTAGCCATTACAATAACATCCATATGTGGTCCTATATTTTTTGCTTTTATATTTTGACCATCTACAAAAATGTATGGTGGTTCATGCTCTTCAATTGAACTATATTCTTGACGCTCTTTTTCTTCTAATATTATTAATTCTTTCATCATATCACTAGCTGATATATCATTAAAAATTTTATTTGAAAATGAATAATATTTATTTTCAATCTTTTCATTTTCTATTTCTAGTTTAGCATTCTTTTTATACGTTACAGACTACCAATAATAATGGCATTATTAAAATTAATTAACTTACCTTCACTGAACAAACTGAATTTTTTTTAGTTTTATAAACAGGCATTACAATTATTTAATTTATCTTAAAAAAATTTTAATTTGTTAGTAAAATTAATAAAATATTATTTCATTAACTTTGTTAATTTTGAAAGTAAAAGTAACGTGGAAAAGTGACACTCCTCCAATACGGTTAAAGTTATATAGAGCACGAGTTTTTTTTCCTATAAATATATTTCTGTATTCTATAATAAAACTGAAAAAAAAAAAACTAGCAAAATTCTTATTAAAAATATTCTTCGTTTTTAACTTTCACATGAAAAATATTTTTTTATTTAGAAATATTATACTCTAAAAGTTGAAATTTTTCAATAGAACTATAAATGATGTTTTTATGCATCGTAAAATTAAAATAAAATATTAATTTAAATATAATGGCATTTTATTATTGTTCAAAATAAAAGTTCACTGATTATTTATAAACACTTTTTTATCAAATTTTTCCTTTCAGTTAGATTTTCTTAAATTATTTCATTTAAAAATATTGACATTTTATATTTAAGAAAATATAAACAATTTATTACAATATATATATTTTCAAATATTAAAACAAAAGAATTTAATTTCTATTATTCTTTAAAAGAATTTTAGTATGATAATAAAACAATCTTTATTTGTTAGAAATAAGGGAATTATAAATTATTTAAAAAATGATATAATATTAAATTGTATTTATCTATAAAAATCCAAAAGTTGGTTATTTATATTTATATACAATTTGATATTGTTAAATAAAAAAAAAGAGTAAAATAAATGTGGTAAAATGAATAATTAATTGCTATATATTAAATATATAGAAATTAAAAAAAAATATCTTTAATCAATGTGAATATTTTTATTGAAAAATATAATAAAATTTTTAAGTAACTAATATTTTTGTTGTAATGTTTATTTCTAAACAGTTGACAAATTATACTAATATTAAATTTCTTTAATTTTTTTCTTATATAATTTTATTACAAATTGTAGAAATTTATTCCTTTTAAAAATTTATGATAAATAATAAAACTAAATTACCAAAAAATAATAAAAATTATGATTAAAAAAAATGAACGTTACGAAATAAAAAATAACAAATTGTAATTGTAATTCAATAATGTAGTATAAAAAAAACAAATTTAATTGATGAAATATTTCCTATTGTTAATATATTTAAAAGATAACATTTTAAGTTAGTTGTTGTTTTTCATTGTTAATTTATATGTTCTTTTTTTGCAGTTACTAAAAATTATGTGTAATTATACCATCATACTTTCATTTTTAATTTATTTTCTTCAATTCTGTAAAAGATACGAGGGAAATAAAAATATGTAAATAAAATTTTAAAGTGTTAATAATTATAAGTGCGATTAAATGATAACTAATTCTAAATTTTGTTAAAAGTTAAATAAAAAATGCTTTAAACTTATAAATATAACTTTTTAATAATTAAAAAATATTTTTAATTACTATTAATATACATTTCTACTTTTAGTGATTCTTGGTAAAATAATAAAAAAAAAACATATTTATAATATATATATAGTTAAAAAAGTTATAAATTATCTATCTTTTAGATATATAATCTTGAGGTTTTTTTTTATATTAAACACGAGCTTGTCTTAAATACCAAAAATAGAGATCAACCAGATAACTGAATTGTGTTAATATAATTTAATTAAAAAAAGAACAATTTAGAATAAATCGTTTATTGTAATTTGTTTTTAATAATATTTAAAAAAAATATATACTTTTATATAAAAAATAATTAGAATTAAAATATTTTATACCGTAACTATATTAATGTTAAATTAATCATAAGTTAATTAATTATAAATTAGAAAATGTTTGTATTATAATTATTCATAAAAATTCATTTCTTCATCAAACTTTTTGGTAACAGCAATATAAGCATCTTGAAAATCTTTAGCTGTTACACAATATCTATTACTTCTAATTGCTCTCATTCCAGCTTCTGTAGCAATATTTCGAATTTCTGCTGCACTTATTTTATCTGGTAGTGATACAAAATACTCCAAATCTAAATCATTTGCTAAACTCATATTTGAAGTAACTGTATTAAAAAGTAAACGTTTTTGCCTTCTATCAGGTAAGGGAAATTCAATCTTTCGATCTATTCTTCCTGGTCGTAATAAAGCTGGATCAAGTGTATCTATTCTATTAGTAGCCATGACAACTTTTATTCCTGAAGTTTGATCAAATCCATCCATTTGATTGAGAAGCTCTAATAATATTCTTTGAACTTCTCTATCTGCGCCAGCTTTTGTATCAAATCTTTTTGTTCCAATAGAATCAACTTCATCAATAAATATAATACATGGAGAATTTTGTTTTGCCATCCTGAATACATCTCTGACTAAACGTGGACCTTCTCCAAGATATTTATGAACAAATTCACTTCCAACTAATCTTATAAAATTTGATTTTGTTGCTGTAGCAAGTGCTTTAACTAACATTGTTTTTCCACAACCTGGAGGTCCATATAACATAACCCCTTTTGGTTCTTCTATTCCAATTTGTTGAAAAAGATATCCATGAGTTATTGGTAATTCTATTGCTTCTCTAATCTCTTGTTTTTGAACTTCTAATCCTCCAACATCTGCATATAAAACATCAGGTTTTTCTGTTGTTTTTAAAAGATTAACAGTATTATCACAGTCTGGTGGTAGTATATCAACAATGGCATTAGATCTTTTCATTAAAGCAACTGCTGTACCAACATGTAACTTTGATTTATCAACATTTGACGATACACGAACATGATAATTTATACCAGTAGATGTTTCTACTACACAATAATTTTTATCAATTGCTTCTAAAAATTCTCCAACTAATAATGGTACTGATTGAAGAGCTTTAAGTTCTTCACTTGCATGAGCTATTTCATTTCTACATTCTCTAATTGCATCACGTAAATAATCTTCTTTAGCCGATAAATGTTCTACAAGTTTAGTAAGATAAAGATATTGTTCAAAAATATCATTATATTCTTTTATATCATCTTCTATTAATATATCAACTTTTTCTTTTGAAAATTTTATAACTTCAACTTTTGAAGAAGTTAACAATTTTGGAAATGGTGGAGCTTTTGAGATGACAGAAGAAATTGTCATTATATAAATTTAATAAATAATTATTACAACATTCTTTTATATCATATTAAAATTTGCCTACTTATTATATACTATAGTAAATTTACAAAGACAAAATTGTTTGTATTTTTAATTTTGGAATAATATTATTGAAGAATAAATTTACAGGATCAATGAAATTTCATCAACAATTTATTTTATAATAATTACTATCAATTTAGAAACAAAAATTTACTAGAATAATTGGTTTTTATCAATATTTTAGACATGTCACAGGAAATTCGTGTAAAAGTAAAGAAAGTCTATTCACGGAACTTGTTTTTTACAAAATTATTACATGACTGGTTAAAAACAGCAGAAAGTGCAGAGACACGCCGTATTATGAAAGTAGCTCTAAATAATATTACTAAATATCCATTTCATTTGAAGGATTATGGAGAGCTAAAACAAGTTTCAGGTATATATTAAATGTAATTAATCATATTTTTCATGTTTTATGAAAAATATTTATTTGATTTTAGGTATTGGAAATGTTCTTGCAACAAGATTAGATAAAGCATATCGTGATATACAGACTATCTTAGGTGAAGAGCCTAGTATTAAATTTATTGAAGAATTAAAAAAAGGAGAAATTTTGGAATTATTAAATTCAGGCAAAAAAATTAGTAAATTGGATAAAAATGATACAAAAAGTGGTTTATCTATTAAAAAGACTTCATCAAAAACAAGTAATACTACTTTATCACAACCTTTTGATAATTTTAATATTTGTTCACAAAATGAAGAAAATAATTTATATAATAACAGAAAAATTATTTCTAATATTTGTGAGTCACAAAAAATTACTTCAATTAATAATGAAATTTATTCAAATTCCCAAGCAATTAATGATAAAGAAAATGATTTAATGGATGAAAATAATCTCGAAAGTTCTATTTGTTATGCTGATCCAACAACAGAAGATGGTAAAGTAGTTTTAATTTGTGATATTAGAGAACAACATGGGATGAATAAGCATAAATCGGTTGTAGATTATTTAACTAAAAGTAATATACCATTTGAATTAATGCCTTTGTCAGTGGGGGATTTTGTATGGATATGGAGAACACCTTCAAAAGAAATAGTTTTAGATTATATTGTTGAAAGAAAGACATGGGATGATTTAAAACATAGTATTAGATCAAAACGTTTAGAAGATCAAAAGGGAAGGTTAAAACAAAGTGGTATTAAAAATATTATTTTGTTAGTTGAAGGTAAAGATACATGTGATGTTAGTCTTGAACAAAGTTTATGTAGTTATAATATTATTCATAAATTTTTTATACAAAGAACTGAAAGTGCTTCAGATACAGCTACTTTTTTAAAAATTATTACTGAACGTTTTAAGATGAGATCAAAAAATGAGATAGTATGTTGTTATTTTTGTTATATCTTTAATATATATATATTTTTTTTTTTAGTTTTCTGGGCCAGATTTTAAAAAATATCAAGATAAGAATAAAAAAAGTGTGTCAGAATCGGTTCGTCAAGTTTTTACAAAACAACTAACAGTCTGCCCACAAATGTCAATTGAAAAAGCTTTGATAATAACACAAAAATTTCCAAATATGAAATCCTTATGGGATTTATATATACGCAATAATCAAAAAAGTGTAACAGAACGTGTTGATCCAAAGCTCCTCCTTAATAAAGAGATTTCACAAATTCCTCCATCATTATCAGCGCAAGTTTCTTTATTCTTTAATTATTCTACATCTACAAATTAATATGATTAAAGATTTTTTTTTGGAAACTTTTTAAATAATAACATCTTTTTGAATTTAATTATTTATAATATTAATTTTACTTATTTAATAATATATATCTGATTAGCTATATATTATATTAATTTAACTCCTGTTTCTATATTTAATAAAATTGTTTCTTTCACTGTTATTATATATTACATATAAAAAGTAGAAGTACAAGGTCTTTCAATTCTTTAAAAATCTTCAAAAACAAGTCTTTTATTTTAACAAATTATACCCCCTAATTGAAACAAATATGTCCTTTTCTGTTATATGAAATAGTAAACCATATTATTTCATATAATTGATGTAATATAATGATAAGCTTAATCATAATTTTGATCTGCTATAATGTTTTCTTATTACTAATACAAATTCTTTTTATTATTATATGACCTTAATTTAATTTTTTTTTGTCAAGCTTTTCAATTATATATAATTTTTTTTTCTTTCTTTATACCTTATTTGGAAGAGTCATTTTTACAATAAATATATAAAACTATTTATCAAATGATCCATTATCATATTTCTTAAAAGGTCAACAGTCAATAATTTATAAAACTTCTATAAAATGATGTTAATTTATTTTTTTTTTCTAAAGTAATTTTTAATTTTAATTATTTATCTTATTTTGATATATATTTTTAAAATGCAATTGTTTTTACCAGACATCTATATTAAAAAATTCATTATTTATAATATAATAAATTTTTTAATGATTGTATTATATTAAAGGTTGTAATATATTTTTGAAAAAAAATTCAATAAAATGAAATGAAGATAAACAGTTATTTTATATTTCGTCTTTTGACATTCTTTGTACCTACTCATCTTATTGTCTATTATTTTTAACCAACTGTGCATAAAAATTAATGTGCCATTGTTATTAAAATGATTTTTGTGACATGTTAAAGGACATTTCAAATTACTTTAACTACATTTATTTTTTTTTATTGTCATTTTATTTTGCATTAATAAAATTAAAATAAAAAAGTAACAATTTAAAATATAAAATATTTAATTGACTAGTTTATTATTCATGTTATTTTTAAATAATTAAAATAACATAGTTAATTTATTTATAAAAACTACATTAAAAAAAAATCTAAATTATTATATATATTAATCATGGTACTATTTCTTTATTTTAATCATTCTATCAAATATATAAACATGTAATTACTTAATATAACATTTTATCATTTATTATGGTACCTGTTAACAAAACTTTTAATTTAACATTACCATCATAAAAATTTCTATTTGTATTAAAAAGAAAAATTTATCTTTTCTCTAATAAATATATATATCGTAGCATTTAAATACTTGAAAATTATTAAAAAGTTTAATATTATCTTTTTTTAAACTATACTAAAAATTTCTTTCCTATTAGATACTACTTCCTTTAACTTTTAAATTATTTTTATCATTTTAATATATATCATTTATGTCTTTACCTATTATTTTAATGAGGTGCATCAAAAACTTTTTTTTGTTTAATTTTAAAATTGCTATTTTTGATATATTTTATTACATTTCTTCTAATAATAAATTTTTTTTTATTTAAACAACTATAGAACAATTAATTTTATTTGTTACAATTACATAAAATCATAATTTAATTTTTACTATACATATTATTTTTATAGAATAATTTTAATGATACTACTTAAGAAAGTTTTTTTTATATCATTTTTTATTTTCTTGGTAAGTTAATATATTAACAAATAAATAATCAACGAAAAATATTAAATAAATTTAATTTGTTGTTTAAAAAAAATTTTTATTCTATTTAAATTATAATTTTTGTAGGCATTTATTGTTAATATAAATAATGGAGAAGAGGATGGTAGATTTACAAATGTTTTTGAAGATTATGAAGTATGCAGAGAAGCAATGGGATTTGGAAAGACTAAATTTGTTTGTGATCCAGATCATTCATTAAAATTAGATACTGTTGCAAAACTTGAAGCGCTTTTAAGAGAATTACAATTAAACGTAAAATGTCCATGTACACTTGGATGTTTATCTCGTGGACAAATGGGAAGTGATAAATTTATTGGTTTATTACAAGTTACTACACATGACAAAATAAATAGAACTGGAAAAATATTTAAAGAAGTTGCTAAGGATATATTTGATAAAGAAATGTTAGGAAATAATGAATGCGATAATGGAATTGTTATTCTTTTTACAAGAGATAACAATCAGGTAGGTTAATTTATATTTTTATCCTTCAAAAAAATATCAAAAGATATAATTATAATAAAAAAAAACAGCCTTGAGATAATTCAAGATAATATAATTACAGTTATAATGTAACTTAAGCTTGTTTTATTGAAATTTATTGAAATTTTTTAATAATTACTATATTAAAAATGAAATAATTTATCTATATTTTTATATCCTTTATTAATATCTTTTAAGAAGGTTATTTGAAATTAAAAAATTATACATTTTTTTTAATATAATTTTGTTTTAGTTAGCAATTTATAGTGGGGAAGGTAAATTTACAGTTTTAAATCAAACAGATTTAAGTAAAATTCATGATTTTGCTACAAAAGGTGTCCTCCCTGAACATGGTATTGCTCTTCAAGCAGTTCTTCAATCTATGAATCTTGCTACTGGAAATGATGTAGAAGAGGTAAAAAAATCAGAAAATACTCCTATGATTATTGGATTTTTAATTGCTCTTCTATTATTTTTTATAATATTAGCACTTTTATTATCATTATGTCTTTCTAAAACATGTTGCTGTTTTACTAATAAACATAAAGAAAGAAAAGGAGAGTATATTGTTAATCCAGATCATTCTACTATAATAAAATCTCCAGAACCTGTGTATGTTGTTCCACCAACAGAATATCATATGTCATCAATTCATGAAGATGCTATTTATTCTTCACCATATGCCATTCCACCAATTTATACAATATCTAGACCAACTACACCATCATCTATTCACTTAAATAAAATTAAACCAATATCTATATATGGAGATGGAAATACATTAGGAAAAAATCAATTTCCAGTAAAAGGTTCTTTTTCACCAACATCACCAAGTAAAAATACTAAAACAACAATCTCTGATGATGATTCTAGTTCAACACTTCAAATTACAAATGATCATCCACATGATGGTACATATCAATTTTTAGATCCTAGAAGAAGTATGGAAATTCAAACAAAAGAAGATTTTATAGAATAGAAAAAAAAATATTTTTTTTCTTTAAATACAGTTTCTCTTTTATAATATATTCCGGTGCCATTGAACATAAAAAAAAATTGTCAATATATATTTTTTTTAAAGGAGAGCACCCTCTCTTTATTGATATTTGTAAATATAACAACAAATATATTTTTTTTATATGTAAAACTTCTAATTTACAATAACCAACAAAAATATTTTAAAAAATATTTTAACATAAAATATATATATATATATATATATATATATATATATATTTAGATGCAATAAATTTTTGTTTTTTTTTTTTTATTATTAATTAAAGCATTATTCCTACAATATTTTTTATTTTTGCATAAAATTATTTAATAGTTTAGTAGTAACATTAATATGCCTTTATATATTTTGGTTATAAATGTAGTGGTGCCATTAAAAGAAATATTTAAAGAGTTAAAGAAATCATTGATTTTCAATAAAATTAAAACACCTAAAATGTGGATAGAGAAAGAAATATATAAGAAAAGATTTGTCATTTTATTGTTTCATATTAAAATTATACGTTCTTTTGTTTTCTTTTTTTTTTATTTAATTTTCACATTGTATTGAAAATATGATAATATTTTTTTTTTATTATGATACTATAAATTAAAAAAAAAAACAATAATTTAGTGTTTCTGAAAACATTTTATAAAACATTTAATCCTCTTTTGATAGAATAACATTTAGTTAATATTATCGGTTTATTGTAAATCGTTATCTTTTTTCTATTGTTATTTAATATTACCCAATATTACTTAAAACAAAAGTTATAATTAAAAATATTTTTCTATCAAACATATAGACTTTTTTATTTTCTTATTGTTTATTCTAAAATTAAAATTATTTACTTTTATATATTTATAATATTTAAAACTTTGTTGATACAAAAATTAAAATTCTATTACTATAATTTTATTTTATAATATTAATTTTAATAGTTAAATCTTAATTCATTATTATATGATAATTTAATTTTTTTTATCTTTATTTGTTAATCGTATTTCTTATCATTACTTATTATATTAATAGTTTTTATTTTAATTAATAAACTACAATACTTAAAATGACCTATATAGTAAAAATTATCGCAAAACTTTTTATCGCTTAGGCGACATATTATAATATGTTATTGCATCTTTGGCTTCTCTATACTTTATTAAACCTAACATATACATTAAAAATACTATTCTTAAAAATTATTTATAATTCTATAAAATAATATTTATAATATATATATCTATATATCAATCAATATTTTTTTATATCATAAAATTTTTAAGAAAAAAATATATCATTTTATACTATAATTTAAGATATAAATATTATTGATAATTTTACCATGTTAAGTAAATGTAAATATAAATTAACTATTATCACCCTTTACTTTATAATCATCGCCCATTCTAACTCTATACATATACTTTCTTTCTATAGATAGTATAAAAATATTTATCTATATAAATATATTCGCTCCTATAACTTTTAATTTTATCGCTACATTTCAATATTTTTGGTATGTTTAAATAATATAATGATAATTTATAATACCATTTTCTTCTATACGTTTACTTCTCTCTTTCCATTACACACCGACATCATCATCATTATCTAGATAGTTGTTCTTCGGTTTTCGGTCGCCAACACCAAGAGACAAATGAACGATAAGTGGTCGTTTGTGTAGTTAGTGTCGACAAAATCATGCTTCCCTGAGACCAACTTCTACATTTGATATTTTTACATAAAACTTCTAACTCGATCTTTAGTATGAACTTTTTATGTATTAGTTCACCGATTTTTGATTAATCTCTACCCTACCCATCTTAGCATATCATTATTTTTAGAGTATATTAATTTGATTCTTTTATGGATTCATCATATGACATTTCATATCATCTAAATCAAATATATACAAACTACTACTATCCTTTTATTTATATATAATTTTCATTGATACTTCCTTTTTTTTATAATATTATTTTATTTATAGTATTATTCTATTTTGTATTAAAATGTTTTAATTTAATAATCATTTTTAACAAAATATTTCTATTTATGAAAAATTTTTTGGAGATACAAATATACATAATTTCATATCTTTCCTTCATTTGTATATATTAAAAATAGTTAGAAATAATATTTCTAAATATATATATATGCACACATATTACCCCCTTTCTAATTAAAGTAATATATATTCTTGTTTCATCATTCTCTAGTCATAGAAAATTATTTATTTTTTTACTACAAATCATTTGTAAAGTGTAAAAGTTTTAAATATATCATATTTTTTAATTAAACAAAAAAAATATATTATTTTCCAAAATGAGTTAGAACAATTTATTTTAATTATCATTATATTAATATAACTTTAAAATTTTTTATATTAATAAAAAAAGTTTACTTTTATAGATTATTTATAAAAATAGGATAAAAAATTTATATAAAACTTTCACTGTTAATCTTATTGTGAAATATATTGGAGTAAAACTTCCCTTTATGACTGTACATAAATATTATCTAACGATCACATATTAATAAATATTCCTTTATCTGTAGTTATACATAGAACTTTGAATTCATGGCTTCGTCAGTTAATAATCAGCTAATTGAAGCTGAGGAAGCTATGTATGCACCATTTTTTGGATCACTTGGCGTAACTGCTGCTATGATATTTACAGCTGCTGGTTCTGCTTATGGTACAGCTAAATCTGGTACAGGCATTGCTTCTATGGCAGTTGCTAGACCTGATCTTGTTATGAAAGCCATCATTCCTGTTGTCATGGCAGGTATTGTAGCTATTTATGGTCTTGTTGTAGCTGTTATAATTTCTGGTAAACTTGCTCCAGGTGGTAAAGAATATACAGTTAACTCTGGGTTTTCACAATTTGCTGGTGGACTTGTATGTGGAATTTGTGGACTTGGTGCTGGTTATGCTATTGGTATTGCAGGTGATGCTGGAGTTAGAGGACTTTCACAACAACCAAGACTTTTTGTTGGTATGATTTTGATTCTTATTTTTGCTGAAGTTCTTGGACTTTATGGAATGATTGTTGCTTTAATTTTGGGAGCTACATAAATAATTATGAAAGGCATAATTTTACATGTACTTTCATTCTTTTTGCAAGGTTTTACGATTTTTTTTTCACTGAGAACGTTTATAATTGTATTATATTATTAGTAGTATATAGAGAGGGTTATATATAATCACATTTTGTAACAGCACGCTATTACAAATCAACATTAAAATTATTTTGTTGTTCAATATTTTTTACGCGACTATTAATTAAAAAAAAAAAAACAAATTAAGAAGAGAATGATGCAAAAAATTTTATTTACTCTATCTACCGTTAATTTTCGGTTTTATATCTTAACTTATCTTTTAATTATTTTACCGATAATCGAAGTCTTTTTATTTTTTAGTTTTAACCAACAGTCATGTCTTACGATCTTAAAACCGCTGAAAGCCCAGCTTATGCTCCATTCTTCGGATATATGGGAGCTGCCTCTGCTCAAATCTTCACTGTTTTAGGAGCTGCTTATGGAACAGCTAAATCTGCTGTCGGTATCTGCTCTATGGGAGTTATGCGTCCAGAACTTATCATGAAATCTGTCATTCCAGTTATTATGGCTGGTATTATTGGTATTTATGGACTTGTCGTAGCTATGGTATTGAAGGGAAAAGTAAAGGCTTCATCTGCAGGTTATGACTTAAACAGTGGATTTGCTCATCTTGCTGCAGGACTTACATGTGGTCTTTGTGGACTCGGTGCTGGTTATGCTATTGGTATTGTCGGAGATGCTGGTGTCAGAGGAACTGCCCAACAACCAAGACTCTTCGTCGGTATGATTCTTATTCTTATTTTCTCTGAAGTAAGTTTTTATTAGAAACAAAAAATATACAATAATAATTTTAATTTATTTATAGGTTTTGGGACTTTACGGTATGATTGTTGCTTTGATTCTTGGAACCTCATAAATTGGATAACATCAAAAAGTTAACTTTTTTCTCAGTAATTAGTGAGAATTAAACTAAACAATTTCAAATTTTTAATGTATCTTATTGTAGCATGACTATTACCATTTTTTGATTGTGTTAAAATGTGTACTACTGTTTTTTGTCGAATTTATATACAATTTTGTTTATTTTGCTTTCAATACTTATATGTATTACATGAGTAGTTTCTATTAAAATAATTAAAACATTATATATTTTTAATATACTTTTTTATTTAAAAAAACCCGATAATAATTTCGCTTTTTAAAAATGAACAGATAAATAATGAATATAGATGATTATTTAATTTGGCAACCGAATTTATCAACAAAAAATAATAATATCTTTATGTTTTATATATTTGATGTTGATTCTTTATTTGTATTTTTGGTGATTTTAAATAAAAATATATAATTAATTAACTTTCTTTTTTTATAAATAATTTTTTTTCTTAAAATTTGTAGTAGAATAAAAACCAATATTTGATCTTTACTTTTTATTATTACTCAAATATTTACAATATAAAAGTTAATCTTTAAAGATAGTATACAAATTATACTTTAAAATAATCTGATTTTAATATTATATCATGAAATAGTATAATAAAAATTAAAGAACTGATAAAAAAAATTTTTTTAATTTTTAACAAATACATAAAAAGTAATTTTATTTTAAAAAAATATAAACACAAATAGAATATGACAGTATAATAAAATGAATTATTCTAAATAAATCATTATTTTTTTCAGAAACATCCTAACAAAAAACAAAATTCATCAAAAGTTATATATTTATGAAAAAGAAGTTAACAATTGTTGTAATAATAAAAGAGAAACCACAATATTTTATATCCTCTTTTGTTATTTAGAAATGTCAAAGCATTTAAAGTTATTTAACTTAATTCTCCTATGAATTAAAATTTACCGGAAAAAGAAATAGATGTAAAATATTATTTGATTTTTTTTATAAATAAAAGCAATAACATTTAAAGTTGTTAAACTATAAGTTATTCTATTTTAAAGCAACTTAAAATTTGTTTAAAATTTTATTTAAAAATTATTTTACCTAATATTATATCATTTTAGTTAATTTTTTTTATAAAAATTATAATGAAAAAAACTAATAATAGTGGAAGATCTAAATCTACATTTGCTTTTGGATCATCAACAGAAAGAGACTTATCTTATATAAATAATTGCCCAAAATCATTAAGAGGTATTGGAATATCAACATCAAATAATGAAATATGTAAAGCATTTGGACCTAAAGAAGAAAAAGATATTAAAAAAATTATTAGACAAGCACGTTCAATAACTCCAAAAAATGGTATGTTTTAAAATTTAATATAATAAAGTATATTTATTTAATTAAAAAATAAATAACTTATTAGACATTTAAATGATTATTATGTACTGTTGCAATTGCTTCATATATTGAATGTTTCTTTATTAAGTATGTTTGTTTATTATTTTTAACTTCAGCATACTCTTCATCATCAACCTCATTATCTTCACTTTCTAATGAGTCATCATTTTCGTTATCATCAATTTCATTAAAAACAGAATTTTTATCTTCTTCATTAACTTCTTCAATATAATCACTTACATTTAAAATAGTGACAGCATCCTTATTACAAGGTGCCATTAATGTTTTAGCACTATTAAGAACATTCATTTTATTAAAAGTAACATTCATAGGTTTTTTTTTATCATTATTATTAATATAAAAATTTGTACTAATTTTCCTTAAATTTGCGTTATTTCCAATAGCACTTTTAGTTTCAATATATAATTGTTTGGCAACAGTTGGATCTCCAGACTCCTGAGCACCAACTAAACAAAATGCTAACAATATTAAAATAATAACAATAGACACTAGGGCTAAATATAACCCAATACCAAATCTTTCAATATCATACATTGAAATAGAAATTCCAAATAGTAATAACAAAAATGATACAATTGAAACAATAAATAATAGTTTAATGGTTTTCATTTTTTATCAATTAGTAAAAAAATAGTTTTACTATGACAAAAAGATATTTAAATAGTTAGATGTAGAAAAATATTTTTTAATTTAACAGAATAAGAAAATAAATTTAGGATAGAAAAAAAAATTTTTTTAATAAAATTTTTATAAAAATAAAAGACAATAATTTGTTTACTTTAAGTTAAATTAGGCATTTAAATACTATCAATTTACAGTAATTATAATACTTACTAAAAGCGTAATTAATTTGTCGTTCAAATATCTAATATTTTAAAATAAATTTTTTCCTTTTTTATTATTAAAATGAAAATAATTTTAGTTAAAAAGTGTTTATTTTTCTTATATATATAAGTTAAAAGTAAAAGTTTAAAAGATAATTATTAAACTTGATGACAATAATTTTATTTTGTGTTCACTAATTTTTTAAGACACAAATAATATAAAAATTACAAGAATAATATTTTTAAAATGAAATATTTAAAAGTTAAAAGAATTAGAAAAAATAGTTATATTTTTAATAGATGCAGTTATGAAAAATGGAAATTATTATATGCCCATATATCTTCAATATAAATATATTCATATACATAAATATGCATCTAAAATGTGTCACTTGGAGTTTAGATGAATTGAAATATTAATTTTAATGTGTTTGCTTTCACTTTTCTTGCCTTGATATATTTTTCACTTTATTATCATTTTTCAAAAATTTCTTTTATTTTAGTAAAAAAAATAATTTTTTTTTTCTTCGTTAAGTTTATTATTTCAATTTTGTTGTTTGCTAATAGTTTTAAACATTACTCAATTTTAGTAATTAAAATGATAAAATCATTAATTATAAAAATGTCGATTCATTTTCATTATCATCTTCATACCATATTATAGCAATTAAATCCTCACCAATTTTTTCACTAATACTTTTTTTTCTCATATTATCCTTACTATAATCTACTTTTTTAATCTGATTTAATGGATTTTCATATAAAACAGATAAATTAATTTTTTCTATATCATCATTAACATAGTTTAAATTTTCTTGTCCAATTAAAAGATTTCTATTATTTTGAGTATTTTTAATTGTCTCTTTATTTAAATCTGGTTTCAATGATATTCTTCTTTTTATTCGTCCCCACATCTTTTTTGCTGTTGAATCCTCATCATCTTGTGTCATCCCAATAATACAAGCTGTAACATTGATTAAAAATACAACAACACCCACTAAACTTAAGTACAACCCAGATCCATAAATATTTATATCAATGGAACATAAAATGATTCCTAACGAAAATAAACAAAATGATACTACTGTTATAATAGTTAAAATTTTTTCTTTCATATTTTTAAAAATAAAATATATTAATAAATAATTTTTAGAAAATATTAATTATAAATAAATCTAAAATAAATATTAACACATATATTTTTTTTTATTAAAAATAGATTGTATTTAATAATAAAAGTATAAACATTTAATAAATTTAAATAAAAAGAAAATCCTACTTTTATTAAAAAAATATAATTTAATTTTAACAAACTTCTTCAATATAATATATATAATAAAAAAGCAAATAACAAAAAATCTGAAGACTCTAACTATATAATATATATAATTTCATTGAAAGAAAAATAGTTAAATGAAAATGAGAAAAATTTTTAAAAAAGAAATTAAAAAAATTTTATTAGCTTTATTCTAACCAAAAACAGAATATGTATATAAGAGTAAAGAATCTTCAAGAAAAATTAACACTTTTTTTTGTTAACTTTTATCTATTCTAGCTTATTAGTTATAGGACTCTTAATTAGGAAGTTTTCTTTTATCTAGTTATTAAAAATACCACTTGTCATATAACAATTTGAAATACTATATAAGATAGTGACAAATAAAAAAAAAAGATATATTAAATTTCTCCATAATCTTTTATTTTAAAAGTATTTTTTTTAATTTTAAATTTATTTTTAACATATCAAAAACTATATTATTAATGAACATCAAGTTGACAATAAAAAATAAATGAAAATATGTTGTTTTTTTTCTTTTTTTTAAATATACAACTTTATTAATATATTTTGTTTTAAAGGTTACAAAAAAAATGGTACAAAATTAGTTTTTGGAAGTTCTACACCTAGAGATTTATCGTATCTTAACAAAATTCCATATAAACATAGAATATATAATGCTGAAATTCCAAAACCTGTTATCATAACAAATCCTATTCCTACTAATAAAAATAAATATGAAAAAGGTATGTTTAAAATATATAATATATATTTTTCTAATAAAATTGTAAAAATATTTATTTAATTAATTTCTCTACCATTTATTAACTATAAACATTTTTTTTAATTGTATTTTTATTTACAATTTAAGATTCATTGTCAAAAGATGTAAAAAAAAATATAAATGAGAGTATTAAAAAGGAAGAAAAAAATGAAAACAAATATAAATTAGATTTAAAAGATCTATCACAGAAAATTGAAATACAAACGATTGGAAATGAGGATGAAATTGAGGATGACAAAAGCTTATCACCATACTCTGAACCTGATCTTTCAAATGATCGTTTTCATTATCTTTCACTTCCATTACCATTGTCTAATACAAATAGTCATCGAAGCTTAACCGATAACTATTATAAAGATTTTTCTGACAAAGAACATTTAAATGAGAAAACTGTACCATTAGAAATATTATGTATCAGTCAATGCAATCACCCAGCATACAATATACATGATTCCCCGTTAAAGGAACAATTACTTCTTAATGATAAAAGTAAATTATTGTTAAATGACAGTCAACAAATATTATTTGATCACAATTTTGAGGATTTTGAAGAAAAGAAAATTACTACAGCTAGCAACATTGAAAGTTTAAGAGAAGAAATGGAAAAATTAAAGTATAATAAGATTAATTAAAAGAAAAAAATCTAATTATCATTTTACTATTTTTATTAAACTACTTTTTTTGATTTCAGGCACTTTATATATGATAAACAACTATGAGATCGTTATAGTAAATAAATGTTCAAGAACCAAACTTGTATGGTTTTTTTTCTATAGATATAATATTATTCTGTTATATATATTAGATATAAATATATTTTCTATTAAATATTTTCTTTAATACATAAATATATTTCATACCATAGATTCTTGCAATTTGATTATATCCTTTTTTACCACGTAAAATTCATCCTTTGATGCTAATGTTCCCATTAAAGAAGCCATATTTTCTATGATAATATTTAATGGTAATACTGTTATTGCACTAGCAATGTACAGGAAAATTTTAAAGTATGACCCTCTAAAAATTTAATCATTATATAAAATAAATTATAAAAAAAATTAATTAATTTGTTTTAATAAAGTATTAAATTTACCTGTATTTATGAGAAAAAGATTTAACTGCTCCATAAACATATAAATACAAATTTACTGAACCTATCAATGTAACAAGAAAATCAAATAAGAAAAATGTTGGTACTGGAGCCATAGGGCATAATAAAAGATTCAAAGATGTTATTGGCATTGTAATCCATGCATATAATGACATAGCAAGAAAAAATTTTGTTTTCCATGGAATAATTGGTGAATGAACAGTTAAATAAATTCCTTGTAACCAACGTTTACGTTGCTGTAATAAGTCCCAAAAATTAAATGGTGATTTTTCATTCATTTCTCCTTCAATAAAATCAAATGTATATCCATCTCTCATAGCTACCATACTAAAGAAACAATCTTCTGCTATTGACCCTTCAATACCATGATCAAATGTTACTTTTCTTTCAGAACCAACTTTTGTTACAACATAAGAACCTTTCCATCCAAAAATTGGTGCATGAAGATAACTTAATTGAAAGCGTAATTTTGCCATATCATCAGCTACTCTATAACAATCACAAAGAGTTGTTACCCAATTAACAATTTCACCACTAGCATAGGTTATTATACCTTGTCCAAAATCATGTTTACCATCAACCATAAAATTAACAATACCACGAACAGCATTTTCTGTTAATAATGTTTCTTCATCTAAATGTACAATATAATTTTCATCTTGAAGTATATTAATATCTTCCTCCAAACAATATTGTAATGCTCTTGATTTATATTTAGCTCCACATTTTGTACGATATGATGATGGAACAACAATTTCTCTAGCTCTAGCTAATGTTGGTAAGTGAATTGCATTATCTGTAACAACTTCAAACATAAAATTTTCTAATCCAGCATCAATACAAGTTTTCATATTTTTAACAACATTATCCTTAAAAAAATTTTTTTATTATATTTAAATAAATATTTTACCTTAACTAAATCAGGATACATTCCTCTTGTAACTACACGAAAACAAACAAATGGTGCTAATAAAGGAGCTGATTGAAGTTTGACAGTTTCATTAAACCCGTTATACATAACCATTCCAGCAATATTAAATATAACTTGTGGTAACACGAGGAGTGATAAAAATTTAATCATATATAATAATGAAGTTAACACTAAACCATATGTTTCTACAGGATTAATAAGATTTATATTGGCAGCATTCATAGATGAAATTAAATTAGAGATATATTGAAAACCAACTAGCCAAATAGTAAGGCAGATTATATGTAAGTAATGTCTGGTTTGTGCTGTAAATGCCATAATGATTTTTTTATATCTTTTCTTATTTTCTTTTCAAATATTATTATGTAATTTTTTGATAAGATAATATAATAAAAAAATTTCAAAAAAAATATCTTGAAAGTGAAATTAATGATAATAAATAGAGTTGTCTTTAATTGAACTGTTAATGCAATATTTATTTTGTACTGTTGATGGAATAAGCAATATTTATCAATAGCCAGTTCTTGGATAGGCGGCTCCTTTTAATCCACGCTAATGATAAATGCGTAGAAAGGTGGCCTAGTCTAAAATATTTATACAAAAATTATTTATATTTAAATGATTCATTAAATGTAAAGTGAATCAGTCAAATGGTAAAAAAAAACAATAAAATTAATTTAAAAAATATGGGAATAATTTATTTCGTAAATGTGGTCCTTATTAATAATGGTATTTAAATACAATATTATTTTTTCTTATAATGGCTTATATATATATTATAATAATAATAATAATAATAACTTACATACGTATATATGTAAAAATAAGTATATGAAGATTTGTAATATAAAAAAAAATATATTTATCACCTATATATAGAGAAGCAATATGTGTATATGTGGATTTTAATTTGAAATTTAAAATATAACGATACAATTAATATTATTTATTGTTAGTGTTTTCAATACAAAATATATAATTATATATAGATAAATATACCATTCTTATTAGTCAAACTTACAACAAATATTAGCAATAAAAATTGTTTTAAAATATTGGTATTTTAATTAGTCAGGGTTTTCCAACTGTTAGTTAAACAACATTTATACATAGTTATATAAACAATAAATTATATAATATTTAAAATTAATTTAAAAGCTTATTCCGACAAATATTAATAAGAAATATAATTACACCTTTAAAAATATAAAATATGTAATATATTTAATAAATATTTTCTTTTTAAGTAAATTATTCACATTTAAAATTAGAAAAAAAAGTTAGAATTAAAATACTAAAGTTATTAATTTAAATAAATATCTTATAATAAAATTTTTTTTACAAATATGTTAAAATAAAAAAAAAGATAATAAAAGAAAAAAAAATGACAATAGCTTACACGTTTAATTTTTTACCTGTTTACTAATGATTTTTTAAAATAAAAATTCAATCATAAAACATTTAAAATTATTATAATATTAGTCATTTTAAAAATATTTTAAATTAGTTAATCACTTTTGATAAGAAACATAAATATTATTGAATTGATAAAACAAGGTAAAAAATATAGTAAAAAATATATTTAAATTTGGTAATAGAAATATAGTAATAGTTTAATGTATTAGTTTTAATTTCATGATAATATTTTACATGTTGCACTTGAAATTCACTATATATCTCTCAAATAAATTTTATTCTATAATAAAGAATGTTGTAGTAATAATCAATAATGATTTTTCTCAAGCATAAAAAGTAAATTTTGATTTAAAACAAAACTTAAAACTAATCATTATACTTTAAAATAATTTATCAATTTTTAATGTTCTATAAAGCTGTATACCTTCATAATAAATATTTTACAGTTATTATCAACTTTTTAAATAACTTTAAAATGCAAGAACAAGTTGTTGTTAATTTTTATATATGTAAATAAAAACAATATAAATATTTATCTATTAATGACAAAAATAATATATCAAAATGATTAAATCATTTTACCATTTTTATTGAAAAAATTAATGCTAAAATTTCTAACATAAAAAAGTATTTTTATAAAAAAAAATTAATAATAAATATTATTTATTGTTATTATATAAAGATCATTCAATTTAAACATTATCAAAATGAGTAATATATTAATAATAAAAAATGAACAAATCACAAAAAAAAAATGATACTAAATTATGTGTGATTAATAGTTTTGTGACTATACAATTATAACACAATCAAGAATATTATTAAAAAATCTTAACATAATACGAAATGACGTAACATATTGGTAGGGAATGATTTTTGTATAGAAAAGATCGGCAAACAAAAGATGAGTAATGCATCCTTTGGTCTAGTCTATATAAAAAAAAAATAATCTTTTTTTAACAACAAAAAGATTTGGTATTTGATTGAAAGAATATTAAATTTATTATTTAATCTGTCTTTATATATAAAATATCCACCTATAACTTGAAAAGCAAATATTTCTGTTATAGTTTATATGTTTTCTTTTTTAAATTATCTTTATTTGTTTCAATTTATTTAATAAAATAAAATGAAACAATTGTTAAATTTTATTTTTTATTTTACATATGAAAACATGTTTTAAAAATTTTTTTAAACACAAAATATTTATAAAGTTGATAAAAAAAAAAAAAAAGAATTAAACATCATAGGTATATAACAAAAAAAAGTTATTGACAAAAAATATTAGGTATATGATTAACAAAATTTAAATTAAATAAATTTCTACCTATATTTTTTTTAAAGAATTCTAAAAATATACAACGTCAAATATCATAATTGAGTTATATGATAATTAAAAAATATTATTAAGTAATCGAAATTTATATAAAACTTTATATAATATTATTTTCATAAATATTCATGAGACTTTTACATAATATAACTGTACAATTATATTTGAAAACAAATATTAAATGTTAATATAGTTAGGAAATGAAAATAAAAATCTAAAGAAAAAAGTATAATAAACAAATATAAGATTTTTAAATAATACAATGAACTTTTTAATAAAAAAAAATAAATACAAATAAAATTAAATATATAATACATTATTTTGTAAAGAATAAGATATTGTATTAAATAATTATAGAAATAAAAAAATAGGATATTTATACAAAGTTAATATATCACATATTTTAAAATAAAATTATGATAATAAGTTGTTGTTGTAAAAAATACATTTCATTATATTTCTCATTTTTCAAACACTTTTAATAAAATAGTGAGAAACCACAAACTAAAACATATCTTGATACTTTCCTTTTATAAAAATAAAAACGCTAATAAAAAATGTTATTATTTTCATACTATTATATCTAAAATTTTATTTATATTGTTTTTGAAAAAAAAAATTAAAGATATTTAAAACAAAAATACATTATATTAAAAATGTTCTTTCATTATTCGGATTTAAAATTATATTTATAGAATTCTCGTTACTAAGGTATATAGAATGAAAATGCCATAAGATATATAATAAATAATAATATATTAATTATATTTTAATAATTATTATTTTAACAGTAAACTATGATTAAAAATTGTTAATATTTTTCATTAATATATAATATTAATAAGTAGATTCATATGTATTTTACTACAATAAAGATAAAACCTAATGTAGATAACTTTAAA
The DNA here is from genome assembly GCA_029582065.1 of Strongyloides stercoralis. Taxonomy (NCBI): domain Eukaryota; kingdom Metazoa; phylum Nematoda; class Chromadorea; order Rhabditida; family Strongyloididae; genus Strongyloides; species Strongyloides stercoralis. The sequence continues at coordinate 11,055,445 of CM055866.1, read as the reverse complement.
GAATTATTTAACAAAGTTATTTTTATAATGATATTGAAGTATAAAAGTCATTAGTAATAGAAACAGTATAAATATAAAATTTAAAAAAATGTAAAGTACTTTAGTTAAAAAGTCTGTTACTTCTTATAAACATCATGCATCTAGAGATATAAAGGAACATTAATATATTCCTAAATAATTATATATTTAAAAAAAAAATATGTATTATATTTCATTTATTAATTAACAAGAAAAAATGAATTAAAAAAGAATACTAGAAATGAATAAAAAAAATAAAAGTGTAGCACTGATGTTGCGCAATCGATTGATTTTTAAACTTTCATGATTTGCAAATAATTCAAATGAAGCATGATTTTTATAAAATTTACCAAAAAAGATATGTAATAATAGAATATAAAAAGAAAATTGCCTATACTCTTTTTTCTTTTGTTAACATTTTTATTCTATATTCTTAAAAATAAGTTTAATATTTTTTATCAAAATATATTGTTGATAACCTCTATAAATATTATTTTGCGCAAATTAAAAAATTATTTAAAGAAAAATGTTATATTAAATAATATGTATGGGCCGCCGAATAAACGAGTGTTTCAACACGAAGAAAAAGAAAAGTAAGATAGACACGCTCTACCAATATTTTTTCGTCGTACTGTTTAAACTTAGCTTTCTTATTATTATCTAAATGTTTTCCTACTACCTATAAATTTAGCATTTTTATATATTGTTTTTTTTTTTAAATTATTACCAGTATTTCATAAGCTTAATATAGATGCTGAACTTACTTTTAATTTATAGTATAACTTACTAAATTTATATTTTTATATATTTTTCTTTTTTAGAAAATGTTCAAAAGGGATGCTGGTGTTTTATCGGAAGCTGACACTAGTCTGCAACCGGTTAAAAAAGCAAAAATTAATGATAAAGAAGTACTAGAATTTGAATTGTTAAAAATAGCTAATATTGGTGTAGGAAATACAATTGATGTTGATGCATGTCATGTCCAACTATATACTCTTTCTGAAATGTATAGATCTAAAGAGAAAGAGGTTAAAAAACTTCAAGATGAATTAATTGCATCTAAAAAAAAAATTCAAGACTATAAAAAAAGATACGAAACAGTAGTTTCCGTTACAAAACGTTGTTATGATACCCTTGATAATGATTTAATGAGACTAGGCCAAAGATTTGTTAGTGGTTTGACTAGAGAAATAACTTCATTTACTGATGAGCCAGACAATGTATTTGAATATGAACCATGGGAAAACGGTCAAATGGAGAAACATTTAGAAAGAAAATGTGCTAATACTTCTTCAATTATAGATCAATTAATAAATGTTTTGGTTCAGAGGCTTAATAAATGTGACAAAATGGACAATTTTTTGTCTAGAGTAAATGTTTCTGATGAAGAGATAAAAAAAAAATTAGGCCAGGCTACTAGAGAAAGTCAAAGGTTAACAGAGATATCGGGAAAGTTACAAGAAGAAAATCGAGATATTATTAAAAAAACTAAAGCATTACAACACAGAACTAAATCATTAGAAGAACAATTAAAACAAAAAGACGATGAAGTTCAGAAATTAGTTGAGGAGGAAAGGAAATCACGAAGATTATATGAAAAGTTAAAATTTAGATTTGCTTGGTATATAAAATATGAACACAAAACAAAGAATGAGGATGAGTCTAAAGATAAAGGAACAGTAGAACAGGAATCATCAATAGTTAAACAGACAGAAGAATTAGAAATATTAAAAAAAAAATATGCAGAGTTAGAAAATATGAATGAATCAAGAATAAATGAAATCAAAGAGCTTGTTGACCGAAATGTTAAACTTGCTCATGAAATATCAGAATTAAAGAATAATAGAAAAGAAATTACTAAAGATGATCTGGTTAATTCTGTAGATTATATAGCTTTAAATGAGAAATTAAAAAGAGTGGTTATAGAATATGAAGAGCTGCGACACCATTGTAATGAATTGACTACATTTAATTTAGAATACATAAAAAGTTTGATACAATTTGATGATGCGTATGATGCTGAAGTTTTACGATCAAAACAGTTAATTAAACAATTATTAATAGAAAGTGAAGAAATAAGACTTAAAGCTGGAGATTGTACAAGTGCATTTATGAAACAAGTAGAGTTAGACAAACCACATGGAGATTTTCTTCAAAGAGAAATTGATAGACTTCAAGAGTATATTAGAGCATTACAGAAAAAATTGTCTATAATGAAACATGAATCTAAAAGATCTGCAATGGAAAAAGAAGCATTATTAAAAAGAATCTTAGCTGCAGATAAAGAAACAGAAGAAATGACAAACAGATGTTTTAGATGTCGGTGGATAGAAAGTTTAAATGGTAATAGTGGTAATACTGAAATAAACATAGATTTTAAAAAAATAAGTGATATAGAGCAAGTGGTTGAAAAGTCAAGTGATGATGAGTTGAGAAATTATTTTAAACAATTTATGGCACTAATAAAAGGAATAAAAGCAATGTATGATAGAGTAGAAATGGCAAAAGATGAATCATTAAAGGAAATGTTTAATAGCGATGAATATTTAAAATTATCAAAAATGCATTCTGATCAAATAGAAAAGTTAAAAGAAGAATTAGAAAAAGCGCAACAAAGTGTATCATCGTATGCAGAACAATTTGAGGAAACGGATTCTCAACTAGAAGAAGAAGTTGCTAATTCTGAAAAATTACGTAGAGAATTAAGTGAAAGAGATTCATTATACTTGGAACAAATGCAAAGTGTATTTGATTCTAAACAAGAAACTGCTAGAGCTAATAGAAAACTAGTGATTATGGAACATTGTATATCGCAATTGCGAGAATACATAGAATTACAAAAGCTTGAAAATGATCAATTGAAAAAAGATAGTAAAGCTGCTGTAGATGCGTTAAAAGCTAAAACAGAGGAAATACGTATATTAAATAATGAATTTAATAAATATGAAGATAGTCAAGGTCAGCTGTTAGATCAAGTGAAACAACAGGATATAGAAATTCATAGATTGAAAACGAATGAATCAGTATTAAAAGATTCTATTGATAAATATTATGTAGATAAAGAAGTTTATGATCATAAAATAAGAAGAGCTGAAGAAATTAGTTCACAGTATAAATTAAAATATGATATTTGTAAAAATGAAAGAAATACGTTACGTAAAAGTGTTGCAAGTGGTGGTAATGAATTTTATATAAGACAAATAACTGAATTACAGGTAAGTTTTATATTTATAAAATCATTGATTTTTTTCTTTTTTTTTTGTTCAGTCGGCTTTATCATGTTGCTGCTGTAAGGAGAATCGTAAAGATACTATAATAACAAAATGCCTTCATATGTTTTGCTCAAAATGTGTTACACAAGTTATTGAAACAAGAAAAAGGAAATGTCCTTCTTGTGCAACGTCATTTGGAGTTGGAGATTATAAGCCAATTTCACTGGAATAGTATTTGTTTTGTTTTTTTTTAAATTTATATTTGTATTTTTATTCAAAATATAATGTAGAACAGGATTACAGTCATACGTATTTATGTTGACTGATCTCAATTTTTTTTATAAATCATCAGGAAAAGAAAAATTTTTCAGATTTGTTCATTAGCCATATTTGCTGTTATTTTTGCTTCACTCCTATTTTGAATTCCATTATTCATTAATGCTTTAAAAAATAATTAAATTTAATAAAAATTATTTGTATATAAATATCATAAAATAAAATGGTATATTTCAGTTTTTTTTTTAAATTTGATGTAAAGACTATGCTTATCTTCAACATAAAAAAATATGATGCATCGAAATAGAATAACAATAATCAATGATTTTATTCACAGTCATTGTATTCTTAATTAATTCTAAGATTTTTTTAATTATTTTTTTTACCAATAAAATATTATAAAGTTTGTACATATATATTTCAAAATATGATTAATTGTTAAAAGTACGGAAATATATAATTAATAAAATATTATGTTAATAAATTATTTTTAAATGAAAATACATCATTCATAGACAATTAATTAATATTTATTGACAAATCAACAAATAAGCTCATATATAATATTAGTATATGGTAGTGTAAAGTAATTAAATAAAAAAAATATCAAGTTTGGGTATAATAATAAATCACAGCAAACACATTAACTGATAAAGAAAAATAATATTAACAATAATTTTTAATGATATTATGTGTAAATCAAATATATATTTATATATTTTTTAAATATAAAATAAATATTTAATTTAACTTTTTTTTTAAATATATACTGTTTATCAAACATTAGCATGAGCGGCTCTTTGGTAAGGAATTTGAACCAAATTAATGCCGAACACACCACTTGTGTTTGTCCTTGAGTTATCTCCACTATAACCACCATAATTGCAATGATATAAATTATCTTCTGAAATGGTTGAAAAATTCAAGATAAAATATGTATATAATGGTTAATTTTAATTTTTTAGACTTATTTTTTTTAATAAAAACAGGAAAACATATAAATATTTGTCATTTTTGATTAAATGTATTGTTTTGCCATATTGATGTTTTGTAACACAAAAAGTTTTATAACAAGCAAAAAAGAAAATTGACATAAAATTTTCAATTGCATATTAATATATTATATACAATCATTTAATTTTAAATGAAAATTGTTGTTAAGAATTTACTACATACATTAAAAAGTGTTATATTTTATAAAAATAAACGTAACTTTTAAACAAAGATATTAGTATAAACTAAAAATGTTTGTTAGTATAGATTTAAAAAAAAATTGTTTTTTTTTTATTAAAAAATGGTAAGTGCAAATATATTTTTTTTTGTTTCCTGAATATTTAGTTTGTTTAAAAAATTAAACAAAAAGTATCGTAATAGTTAAAACTACTAATTCAGTTTTAAATGACAAACAATTGAAATGTATAGAATAAATAAAAATCAAAATAAATTGAATGTTAGAAAAATAGACGGGACAGATAGTTAGTGAAGTTACAATTCGTACCACATACCTCCTACAAATCCAGCTTTCCATCTTCTATTAGGATCAGCATTAGATTTTCCTCTTTGTGAGCCACGTCTAGCAGATGTTCTTACAAAGCATAACCTAAATATAAAAAAAAAATTTAATAAATTAAAATATTATATTTTTTAGTAAACATAAAAAATTTCTAACATACCCTATAGCCATTAAACAGCATGATAAGGCACAAATTCCAAAAACTATTAAGGCCCAACTTGGTATATGATTTCCAACTTTTGAGCTTGATATATGACTATCAGCATTAGATAAAATTGTAACAAATTTATCTAAAGTTGATTCAATTACAGATAACAATGGATAGCCATTTAATAATTTATCATTTTCCATAATTAATGTTTCTTTTATCACAGCAGAATGGTAAAAAAAGAGTGAATTTTCTTTTTTTGGATTTGACATATCTAACCTTTCAATAACTGTTGAACCAAGTGCTACAAATATCATTGGAATACTTTTTCCTGGTATTATATTATTATAACCTTCTTTAATAAGTTGTTGAGGTCTATTTTTAAGTATAAAAAATAAAATTTCTTCACCACAAAATGAGGATGACCATCGATCACGAATGATTTCAGCAAATTTTTCCCCATACATTTGTACAGATGTAGATGATGAAAAATAATAATCATTTCTTTTTTTATTAGCAATATATTGTAATGTTTTATTAATAGGACAATAATCTTTATTATATTCATCTTTAATTCCACCTTCAATAGGTATTAATTTACGAAGAAAAGCAAAACTAAATTTATACCAACATGGATATTTAATAGAATTATTACAAATACAATTATCACCTTTTTCACTATAGATTTTTTCAACTTTATCATTTAAAACAGTTAATTCTGTATGAGAAAATATATGATCAGGATCACATATTAATCCCATTGATCCAAACATTGGTAATATTCCACAATTTGTTGTATCAGATACAGAGGGATAGGCACATGGAGATATATTTATTAAACTTTCACATCTAAATTTTTATTTTATTTTGATTAATATGTATAATAATTTTATAAAAAAAAAATAAATAAAAAAGAACTTACTTTATTTTTTTAAATAAACATATTAATATTGTAAAATAATTGTAAAAATAATATATTGAATTAATTTTTTGCATTCTTTTTTTTTGTAAAATTAAAGTTAATATAATTTCTAATAATTTTTACCCTTTAAAAATAATTTTTTTGATAAATAGTCATTTAGTATAATATAATTTTAATTCTAAAAAAATGAAACAACATTATTTTTTTTTATAAGATATATGTTCAAACTAATTTCCAATTATTATATAAATATATTTTTTTTTTTTATTTTAATATTATACTTATTATTTATCTATTTAAAAACCTTTATTTAAAATAGAAAATATTATCTAAATAAATACACATATATGTTAATATGTGTTAAGTAAAACATAATATATTTAAAGAAAAAGCCAACAGAATATTTATATTACTTGTCTAGAAAATATGTATTAAAATTAATATGGTACTCGGAATAATGATAATTTTGATATATATATATATATATAAATGTTAACAATATAAAAAAAAATGATATTTAAAAAGAAGGCTTTAATAACTATATAAATTAAAATTTTTTATCACTATTAGTTAATTAGTTTTTATAACATTAATAATAAAATTACTTTATCAATAAATTTTATTTCTACTGTAAATATTATGAATAATTATTTTATTAGTAAATATTTTTTTAAATTCAAGAAATAAAAGACAAAAAAAAATATAAAATAAAACTTTTGAAATTGCATATTTTATTAAACGTAATAAAAAAACTAAAATTTTTTTAATAACTATATGATTATCAATTAATAAATGTAATAAATTATTACAACAACACATATAAAAATTTATTTATTTACAATTTTTATAAAAATAAAATTTAAAAACTAAAAGAAAAAACAAAAAGAAAATAAGTTTGGTATAAAAGATAAAATCATGTAAGAATAATCTCATTATATGATATCTTTATATAAGCCTACATAAAAAGCAAATTTTAATATACCCTAAAATCTTTTACTTTTCTATTTCAAGTTAAAATAAAAATATTATATTTCAAAGATATTATGCACATTTAAACATTGTAAATATCAATGAACAAAAAAAATTTATATTATATTTTTTTTGTTCTGTTTTTCTTGTTACATTTACAAAATAAACATTAATAGACTAGTAGATAATTTGTTTATTTCATTATTAGTTAATTTTATAATTACTTTTATAAGTTTTTCTGGCAAACATCTTATAAAATATTATACACTTTCCCGAGACATAAAAATATAAGCAAAATAATTTAAAGTTTTTTCTTTAAATACTCTTTTATATTAATGTTAAAAAATTTTTTTTATTAATTTCTGTAATTTATGAATCATTTAATATAAAATTTTAAATATAGAAAAAAAAAGTAAAATATGTTTCATAATTAATTGAAAATAAGTTAGTTGATAAATTTTTTAAAATAATAATTTTTTGATTTTTGAAGTTTCTTCTTTTAATTTATAAAAAAAATTCTGTCTAGGGTATAATAAAAAAAATAAAATTAAGTTAGTAAAATTTTGTCAAACAAAATAATGAGTAATATAAAATTCCTTATACATACATCTTTTTATTTTTATAAAATAAAAATTAATGAAAGCAGATTGTGATGAAATGTTTCTTTTACAAAAATTAATAACATATGTGTTATATAATTTTTTGTTTCAAAAATATATAAAATTCTTTTAATTTATTATAACATTAAATATTATTAAATTATTAATTATATTTATAATTTTCTATTATAAAGATATTTTTATTTATTTTGGTGTATTAAAAAAACAAATTATCAATAAAATTAATTAGAAAAAAATTTTGAAAAGGTATAGTAATACATAACATAAGAATTTATATTAAATATAATATATTTAATTTGTCTCCATTTTTAAGAATGATTAAACATTTATACTTACTTCATTTGGTTAATATTTTTGGATTGCTTAAAAAATATGTTTTGCTCCCTCTTTTCTGATAGGCATAAGTAAAGAACATCAAAAATTGGGTATAGGTTGTAAAAAATGATTATAAGAATTTTTCATTGATTAAGAACAACTAACAAAAAATTTAAAATAAAAGAAGGAAAAGATTTATTAACTTCTAATACTATATCTAGATATAAAAAAATATAAAGTGATAAAAAAAAGATAAATAAACTTCTAAATTACAATTTATAGTCAAAAGTGAAAAAAATAAATATCAATAAATTAAAATATCACATTAATTTAAGAAAAAAAATGCAATTTTTAGCAGAATAATGTACTAATATAAATTAATGTCATTGTAATTAATAAATTGTCTTAAAAATAACAAATTATAAAAATAAATAAACAAAATAGTATTAAAAAAATTAATGTATTCTTATTAAATAAAAAAAGTATTTCAAAAAAAATTTTTTTATACAAATAGATTAACTTTTACAAAAATATTAAAAAGATTCAACTATTCTTATTTTTGTTACAAAAAAAAAGTATAAAGGATTAAAATTTAAAGTTAACTAAATACTTTATTATATTAGATAAAAACTATTGTTTGGAAGAAAAATATAATATTTTTTATGATAATAAAATTTGGTTAAAACAATAAAAAGGTAAAAAATAAAAAGTTTATCTTATTTTGAAAAAAAAAATTATTTTATAAAACTAAAAAATAACAAAACAAAAAAAAAATTTGATTATCAAAATACTACATATCTCTTAAGAAATTGCATTAATAATGGGAGAAGAAAGAATAGGAAATGAGAAGTCCGATTAAAGGGGGTAAAAAGAAACAAAATGATAAATGACTAAAAGGAAATGTTAAAGAAGTTTAATTGAGAAAGAATACAATTTTTGTTAGTAAAGATTAGCAAAGATAATTATGTCACGAATTAAGTATATTACCCCCTAACCAACAATTTTTATCTCCCAGCATCTTCTTCCTTATAATGTTTCAAATAAAAGTTTTAAAATTATTAGAAAGAGTAATTTTTAAAAAAGGTGATAATAAAAAAAATTTTTTTTATTAAAATATTTTTTTGACAAATTGCTACGCCAATAATATAAAAGAGGATTTAAAAATTATAGGTATACATTTTTTTTACAAAAATAAAAAACATAAATATATATATATATATTATCATGATATATAAGATAGTCAAAAAGGAAAAAGAAAAAATATTTGTGCTAAATAAACATGATAAAATATAATTCTAAAAAAAAATTTAATCTTCATATTTCAATTATCAAAAATATTTACGCTTTAGCACTTTAAAAATGTTAATATTTTTTTTGTTTGTAACAAATTTTATAATGAAAAATTAGACAAATTTTAAAAATAAAAAGATCAAAGAAAAATGATATTTTACTGCAATATTTTGTTATCTGATTATTCAAAGAATCATTAGATATGAATGTTTTTGATTTGTAATATATTATTTTAATAAACCTCAATAAGAAGTTAAGTGTGGCTTTCTTAATAAAAATTAAATGTTGGCCAAGAAAAATTATGAAGTTAAGTATAAATGATGTTTTTAATTTATTCTATTTTTTTTAAATATACATAATAATAAAATTATAGTTTAACTTTTTATAAAAGTATTAGAAAATGTTGGCAATTATTATTTCAATAACAATATTTTTATTTTTTTATCATTATTATTTTTAATATATAAGGTATCTTCATATTTTATGAAATAAATTTAATAATTGATATAAAAAAGTTATAAAAAATTTATATATTTTGTTAATAAGTTAAAATTTTATTCTTTTTTATTATCTAACAATAACTTTTTTAAAATAAAAATATTAAAATTTAATTTTATAAAAAAAAAATAATAATAATTTTCAGAGAAAAAATTATAAGAAGTATATATCCTCTTTTGACATAATAAAATGTATCTTACATATAGAATATTAAAGAATTAAAAGATATATTTTTGAATAAATAATTGTAAAGATTAAAGTTTATCAGAAATAATTTAATAGTTAAAACTTGTTTAATATATTTTATATAGGTTTTCAATTAGATAAGCAAAAAATAATAATTAAACTTTGTGACATTTAAATATTAGCTATTATAAATTTAATAATAATAGCATAAAATTACAACAACATTTAATATAGTATAAAGCAATTAATCGTAGAACATAATTAATTATGTGTTTATTTTATATCATTATAATATTATATATTTAAAATAATATATTAAGAATAAATTTTAACAAAAACAACTATTGTTTGTAATAAGAATATTTGTAATTTAAAAGTATAAAAAATGGAAATATTTAAACAATAAAAAGTAATTGATAGTTGGTAGAATACAACGTAGACATAGACAATAAGAATGATAATTGAAAGTGAAATAAGAATTTTGATTTATTACTTTTTAAACTTTTTATATAATATTTATTAATATATATTATATTTTTTAAATAAATTAAATCTTTTATATATTGTTATTATTATAATAAAAATGACACCTTTTACTTTAGATAATGTTAATATAAAAAATTAATATAGTAATTTACTAATGTAGTTAAAAAGAAACAAACTATTTCTAACAATTGATTTCATACAGTAGTCTTTTTTCTAAAATATATAAAAATAATTACTAATATAATTTTTTTTAATAAAAATATTTTTTTAATAAACAATTTATATTAATACATTACATATCTATAACAAATAAATTTTCCTAGTACTTTTTTGAAAGTTCATTTTGCCATCCATACAATTATATACTATAACGGCATTATAAATGTAATTTTAAAACAAAGAAAATGATTGATAATATCTGCAATGTTTGTATATTTTAGACAATTTCAATTTTTCCTGAACAATTTTTATATGATGTTAAAAATATATTTGGTAATGGCGTATCTTTGTTACATATTTTATTATAAAAAACATTGTTTTGTTCCTTTTTCATATTATAAATATTATTATCATAAATCTTTCCATTATTACTACATTTTTTTTCTTCTAGCTGGTTTTTAATCTTTCTAAACATTAACTGATACATTTCATGCATTGAATCATTTTCTGTTTCTAAATGTTCTAACATCATTTGTTTGGTAGCTAAATATTTTTTAAGTTCCGGATCATCATTTATCCTCTCAATTAATGGTTTTTTATTTTGTTTTAATAATTGTGATTTTAATAAATCTATTTCCATTTTCAAAGTATCTTCTCGTTCTATTAATTTATTAATTTCATCTGTAAGTATAGATATTTCTTCCTTTGATTGTAAACGTTCTTTTTTTAAAGAAGAAAATTTTTCTGTTAAAATGTCTAACTCTTGTTTTAAATAATCTTTACAATTAATAACTTCTTTTATTTCATTTTCATATTTTTTATTTTGTTCATTTATTAAATTTTCTTCAAATGGTTTGATAGACAATTTAGTACATTTTTCTTTTTCTTCATATAATTGCTTCTTATAATCTTTATTCATTTCTTTTATTTCATTGTTCTTGATTATTAAATTATTTATTGTCATGTTATTGTGACTTAACTTTTCCTCTAAATTTAATATCACTACATTTAATTCATCATTTTCTTGTTCAAGTTTATAAATACGTTTATGAGCTTTGTCATTTAAATCTTTTAACTTGCTTATTGTTATCTTTAATTCTTCAATTTCTAATTTATATCGATGACATTGAGTATTAAATTCAATTTTAGCTTTCCGAAATTTATCCACAATATCTGAATGTTGATGTTGAGCATGTTTTACTTCTGAATAATTCATAATTAAAATATATTTAAAAAAATAAAAAAATGTATCTATTTGATTGGAAATAAAACTGTAATTAAATGATAAAACCTTTTTAATATAATATTTATTACTTATCAATATGTAAATATATGTTATTTAAAATGATTATTAATACATTTAATATATAAAAATATTTATTTAACTTTATTAATTTAACAAAAATACTTTCTTCTTTTTAAAATAATGAAAGAAAATAAAATTCAAAAATTATGTATAAAAAGCATTGATACAATTGTGGTAGTTGAATAGAATCGTCAATATAATACATTATAAAATTATAGATGGAAGTTCTTTTTACGTAAAATCAAATTTTTTTTATAAAATTATTTTAAAATTGTTTAATTAAATAAAACATTAGCCGTTTTTATTTTTAAAAAAAGTTTACATCTTAATTATGATTGTATAAATAAATAATTTATTTTTAATTTTAATAAAATATATTTTTTTTATTATATAATAAGATTATTAAAAATTTTTCTAACTGAAAATTATTTACATATTTTTAAACTAACATAAAAAGATATTTAATAATTAATTTAATTTTTTTTCTATGAATAATATAATATATTGTCATAATAAATACATTATACCAAAAATTTTACTTTTTATTAGAAATTTTATATATTTGTTTTAAAAAAAACTTTTAAATATCAAAAAAAAGTTATGTTACAATTTGTACAAATAAAATTTCAAGGTTTTAAAGTTTAAAAATTATAATTAACTTTAGTTAATTATCTTACTTTATTTATTCAAATTAAAAAAAAGAGTTAATAAAAGAAGGCAGATTTTACTTTACAAAACTTTTTTGTTTTGTTAAATAAAATTATATTTTAAATTGAAAAACAAAATATCTATATGATTAATAATTTATCTTTCATATTATTTTAATACAAAAGTGCATATTTAAATTATTAAATTATCTATATATTATATAAATTTTTTAAATTTCTTTTAAAAATTAATTTAACATTAATTCAACATGTATGGTTCACAACATGTACTTAGTTTTGTAGATATTTTTTCTCCTCTTCTTGCAATGATAATTTTTTTGGCTGGAATTGCACTTTTTACACTAACTATTGTAAAGTTTATATATTCTAAAAACGAAACAACTAAACTGGTAAGTTATTAAAAAAATGTTTTATTTTTTATTTTTAGAACCATACATTTACACCATTTCATAAGAAAACTTTAACAGAACAACCTTAAATCGGTAATAATTATATTTTAAAATAAAAATTTTAAACTTATTAGCTATTTATTAATTCATATTGTATATAATAATTGTATCAATAAATTGAAATACAAAAATAAGTTTTAAATTTCATTATTAATATATTTTTTTAACTAAAGAAATAATTTTTTAATAACCCACTTACTCAATATTGTTGTTCTTTTTTTAAAACATTTATAAAATTAAAAAGTGGTCGAATTTTATTTTTCAAAGAATTGTTACACCAATATCATTACTTTTCTCTAAGAATATTCCACTTTTGTATTTTATTTTATTTTTTATTATTTTTATTAAAAAATTTTATAAATTATTTCTACATTGATTTTAAAGAAGTCAAATTTTTATTTAAAATTCAAATACTATTATACAATACTAATGTATATGAATAAAAAATTTCAAATTAATATAATCATTCAAATAAATTTTTTTTCCATTTGTAATGAATGATTTTGAGAATAGTGATAGTAAAATTCGAGAACCTATAACAATAAGATTATATGCTGGTATTTGTGTTATTGGAGTTTTAGGATTTATTGGGTATGTAAAATTATCAATAATTATTATTTTGTAATTTTTTTTAGATTCATTATAAATATTTTTATAGAAAAATATATTGTTTTAGGTAAAATAATTTCTCCAGTGATTTTAATATCACTAATGCTACTGACGTATAATTGGCTATCTGTTTTTATATATCAAATGACAAGAAGACATATATTTGTTATTGACTTTGGATATGTTTTAAATCAAAGATTAGATTCAACAACTTCAAGTAATATTCCATGTTCAATGGAATTAAAAGCTGCAATGTATCCTCCCACAGCTAAAACATATAATTTTGGTAGTTGTACAACACCAGATAATCTACCCGAACCACTTTTGGAAATAGAAAAAAACAAATATAAAGAAAATCGTTATAAAAATAGAAAAAAATCATTATTTGTTCCATCCTCTTCATTGACACAATCAAATAAAAATTGATAACATTTAATATTAAAAAGAATAAAATAATTTGTATTGTTTTATTTATAATATATAAATGTCTTTAAATTAATAGTAATTCCTATGTACAAAGATAACACAAATTATTACTTAAATAAAGATCTTAAAAATATTTTTACAACATCTAATTATATATAGACTATCTTTATAATTTTAATTATAATTTTAAAGATGGTTTTAATTTTTTTTTCAACTTTTTGACATTGTATTATTTCATATATACTTTTTATTATAGTTAATTATTGCATGTTGAAACCCATCGATGTGAAATACAATCGTTACATTCTAAATTACAACACCATTTAAATTTACAATCACATTTATAGGTAACAACTTCATGATCAACACGAAAACCTTTTCCACAACATAAACGACCACAATCACCTTCAGAATGTGTTTCATTTCTCCAATTACAGACACGAGGTAGTGAACGACGTTGTTGAAGATGATTATGTAAAGATGAACAAATATCTGGACTTGGTTCAATATATATCTTAAAAAAAGTATAAAATAGTAAAATTAATTAAACTTACTAAATCATTACTTTTAGGTTTAACTTCATCACTTAAAACTCTTTTTGCTTTATGATATTTTTCTGTTAAATATTTTGTAATTTCTCTTAAATCAGCAGTTTTCTTCCAACATGTTTTTTGTTGACAACTACCACTAACTCCATGACATTTACAACTTGAAATTAAAGTTTTTTTAACAGCTAATCTTCCTGCTTTTAGATTATGTTTTTCAAGTCGTTTTAATGGGCTTCTTAAATTATTATTTCCTGTTCTTGTCAATATTTTTCTACTTGTTTGTATTCCAAATTGTACTCCATGTGTGCAACCACCCCATTCAAATTTTTGTTGTCCATTTGGTTCTTCATAATCATCTACACATTTACATTCATCTAACCATCCTTGAGCACAAGCAGATGCCACACCCCATGATGCTCCTGCTGCTGAAAGAGCCCATAAATATGCTGATTCTTTATAACCTAAAAAAAACAAGTTTTAAAAAATTTTATTAATATTAAAAATATTATACCGTATCTTAATATACTGGGTTCATGAATAACAGTACCACTAATACTACAATCCCAATTTTGAAATCTCATTTCTTCTCTACATAAATTCATTGCTTCTTGAATTCCTTCATATGCAGATACAGCAATAAATGGATGACTTCTACAAGCTATTTGAAATTGTCTATAATTAGATGCATGTAAAATATCAGGTGTACATCCTTGTAATAATTTATCAGGAATTGATGGTTCTATTTTATAATTAAAATTATCATTATTATACTGAAATTTATTATTATTTAACTTTTTATTAATTTTATTTTGACTATAATATTCTATATCCAAAGAATGTTTTCTTCTATATCCACCATTAATATGATCATTGTAATTGTATGAATTAATCAAAGATTCTTTTTGAAATAAAAATAATATTAGTATAAATAAAAATTTTACTGATAAATTTTTCAATAACATTTTAAATAAATTTTCTAGAATTACTATGAAATTTATTTATAAAGATAGATACATCAGAAGTTAAAAAATAATAAGTAAGTAGATGTATCTCTCGTATACATACATAAAATAGTTAATTTTTTTTTGTTAAATATCATTAAATGAGTAATAAAGGTAAAATTACAAAAGAGTATTTTATTTTAAAGAAAAGATAAAATGTTAAATACCTTGGTAAGTTAAATAAGAAATAAATTATATTTTTTTTGTTGATTAAGACTATTATAATGAGAAAATACCGTATAATAGTATAATAAGAAAAAATATTATTATACTCTGATTGGTTGTATAAAATTACTTTAGAAAAGGTTAACTTGGAATAAAATTAAATTGATATATAACAGGTGATAGCGATAAAATGTGAATTTAAAATGGTACAGAAAAGATTTCCTTTTACTTCTCAGTAATATAAATTAAAAGTTACCAAAATATTTTTAGGGAGTGTAGTTTATTGTTCATAACTCTTTTACATAGATCATAAAATAAGTTTATTGAAATAATTGTTGTTAATTAAAAGATGTATCGTAATAAAAGAAAGAAAATTACTAAATCAATTTACTTGTTTTTAAATTTTACTTCAAAATTTAATTACTTTTATTAGAATTATAAAAATATTATTTTAAGTGCTTAAACTATGTTTCCAAAAAAAAATATATTTTATAAATAGATATTATAACTTTATTTATAAGATAAAAAAAAAATAATAAAATGAAAATAATTTGATTGTTAATTAGATCATTTAAAGAAATAAAAAACAATCTTAAATCATTATATATAATAAAAATGATAACCTTAAAAAGATTATTTTTTATTCTAATTGAAATATGATAAAATATTTTTTTTATTCTTATAAAATACAATATATGCCTATTTATAGAAGAGTACAATAATAGCATTTAAAATAAATTAAATCATTTAAAATAAATTTTGTCCTAATATATTTTCTTTTAAAATAAAATTAAAAAAAATACATGTATTCAGAAAAAAGAAAAGGTATTTAGATAAAAAAAAGAGTCATAATTTTGATAGGTTCTTTAGAAAATCACATTCCCTTTGTTGTCTTCTAAAACCTGTCAATCTTCAAAATCACTTCCTAAGAATAAATGTTACATTTAAATATTTATTCTATTCAATGTATTCTTTTTAAAATAATCAACAAATGTAAAATATCAAACAAATAGATTAATAAGTTATTTTTATAAATATATTATATATTTTGTATTATTATTTTTTAATATACTACCTATAATCAAAACATCCCGCTTTAATTATAATTAAATTGTAATAAATCAAAAAGAAAATAGATAAACTTTTACAAAGAACATTCTTTAAATAAAAATAAAAAAAAATTACTAAAAAGATTGTTTTATTACAATATAGAATAATATTTAAAGTATTTTTTTAATTACTTATTCAATTCTTTTTCATCTTTATTTAAATGTAATGAGACAATTAAGAGAATCACTTCTTTTCATGGTCACATAATAATTATAGTATTTTTTCTATTTGACTCATTTAATCATCTTATGTTTTTGATACATATACTACCGTTATAATTTAATTAGGAACGCTTAATTTAATAAAAATTTCTTTTTTGAGGTTAATTTCATATCTATTACATTATATTTTTTTTTTTTGCTTGTATAACTTCCCTCCATATCTTAAGTTTTGTATGGGTCATTTAATTTTATACCTATTATCTAATTATTTTACATTGATCTTTTAACATTTTATTTAATACATTTATTTTTTATTAAAAAAAATATTTTAAATTTTAGTCATCCATATTGTCTATCGGTGTGGCACTAAAAAGTTTGACTTCATATAATGGACGATCATTATTATCAGTATTAACAATACCAATTTTTTGTATTGTCTTCATTCCTTTACAAACTCTACCAAATATTGTATGTTTACCATCCAAATGTTGTGTTGGAGCTAAAGTAATAAAAAATTGAGATCCATTAGTGTTAGGACCAGAGTTAGCCATTGACAATATACCTGCACCAGTATGTTTAAGACGTGAATCTATCTCATCATTAAATGTATGACCATATATTGAAGTTCCACCACGACCTGTTCCTGTTGGGTCGCCTCCTTGAATCATAAAACCTGCTATAATACGATGAAAAATAGTTCCATTATAAAAATCACGTCCTGCCAATTCAGCAAAATTTTTACACGTCCTAGGAGCATGATTCCAGTACAATTCTACCACAAAATCTCCTGATCTAAAAAAAAATTTTAATACATATATTTAAATAATACTAATTATTTTTTTATTAACTTACGATGTTTTTATTTTAACAAATGGTGGTTGTGCAGAATATGAACGTTTAGTGACAAGCATATTAAAAAAAAAATAAGATTTAAAATGTATTTATATGTTTGTAAACTTTTTACTAAAAAAGATCTTAACACGAAAAGTTTGGTAAAATTTTATTTTACCTTTTAATTAAAGTTAAAATGAACAATAAAGACAAAATTCATTTCTTTTAATAATCCAAATAAATCTTATTTTTCTAACCCGATTTTTTTTGTCAATATCATATATTTTAACATAGGAATGAAAATAATAAATATATATAGATAAAATTAATGGAAAACTAAAACTTTTATAATCTAATCTTTTTCTTTTGCTTGTAATGTATGCCATCTAACAATTGGACGTCTTGTTATTAACATTTCTCCCCATTGTTGGTGTGCTCCTAATGTAATTGACTGTTGTGTAATGTTTTCACTTCCAACAATAACGTGCCCAATAAAATCATTTTTAGAAACTTTATCATAATCCCAAACACTAACTTCTAAATATACGCTCTTAAATATTAAAATAATTATTTTATTTTATATCTAGAAATAAATAAATATACCTGTAACATATTTGGTGGAACTTTAAATTGAAAGCTTTCATTATAATATGGATTAAGAGTTTTAAATTTTATGCTTGTTTTTTTCTTCATCAACATTTTTTTTCCATGATGAAGGTATATTTTAATGTATGGATCACTACTACCACCAACATCCATTTTTTTTAAATTTCTAGCTTCCATAATTGTGACAGTTAATATTCCTGTTGTTGGACGGTATCTAATAGAAAAACAAATATCACCTAATCTACCATCTTTAGAATCACTATCAGACTCAGGTTTTTCTAATGGTGCCCATTTATCTATTGTTGTACCAAAATCAACTCCCTCTAATGATATTAATAATTGTCCCATTCTGTCGTCTTTTGATATTCTATCAAAATCATACACCGATAATTGTAATGTCATATTATAAAGCTCATTAAATGGAATCTAAAAAAATAAATGAAATAAGTAACATTTAATTAAAACAAAAAAAATTACATTAAAAAGAAATGTTTCATCAAAGAATGGATTAAGATTATTCCTTTTAATTTTTGTTTCAAATTTTTGCTTTTTTTCTGGTAAGATAGATAATTTAACATATGGATCTGAAGATCCATTTCTATCCATAGCTGGTAAATTACGACATTGTACAATTGTTACAGCAAGCTATAATAATATTTGTTTTTTTTTTAATATTATGTTATAAGAAATCTTTTTACAAACCTTTTTTGTACTAAAATCATAATCTAATCTATATCGTATTTCTCCATATGGATATAATGGAGTATCAGAAGTCGTAGAATCTTTACTAACAGATGAAAAAAGTGAACGAGATAATTTTTTTCCAATAAAACTTGAAGTAGTATTTTTGGAATCTATAGAGTCATTTTTTTCAAGAGAAGGTTTATATTCTCCATTATATGGTTGTATAGAAACTTTATTTGATGATATTGGAATAATTGAAGATGGCACTATTTTTGTAGTAAGATCTTTTTTATTATCCTTAAAAAAATATTTTATTTTTAAAAATACAAAAAATATATTAAGATACCTTTTCTGTATTTGAAGTTTTAAATGGTAAACATATAGTAAATATTCTAATAATTGGATTGCATGAAATAAAATATCCACAAAAACCTAACATTTTTATTATCTTTTGATAATGATATAAATTTATTATAAGTAGTGAAAAAATAATATAAATGTTATAATTTTGGTTTTCTTTTCTACAACTAATATTAGTTTAACATATAATATAAGATGATGATAAAATATTAAAAACAAAATAATATATTATGTAAAAAAGGTAAATATAAAGACACTATTGAAGAAAAATTTTAAGTAAAATAAAAATAGAACTAATCTTTTCTGTTATAAAATTTTATTTAAAACTTTTTATAAATGTCATGTAATTTAAAAACAGTACTTAAAATTTTAATGTCTAATGCCATTTTTAATTATATGATAAAAAAATATATAGTTTAAAATAAGTATTTATTTACACTTATAAATTAAAAAATAATATAATATAAATAATTATGTTTAATAAAATATATCGTGAGGTACATAATGGTACAACATAAAAAATTAATTTTTATTAAAAGCTTAATAAAATATTTTTAAATGAATAATAGTTGTATAAACATTGAAAATATTAATATGTTTATGTGATTATAAATTTATATTTTACATTAAATTTTTTTTAAATTTTTTTTTTACAATCATAAGTAATTAATTAATGCCATAAAGGGCAATATAAATCTTTACATATATTAAAATGGAAAATTTATAAATATATAATAACATATATTTAATATCCATTTTTACTAGCTTATTTTTCTATTTTAAATAATTATTTTTTTCTAAGTAATATAACTTAATTAGCAGAGTTGAAGCATAAAATGGAGGAAGAAAATTTTTAATATGATATTATTACAGTTGAATGAGAATGTGTAAATTTAAACAATAAAAGGCATTTAAATGATATATTAAGAATATATATAAATATAAATATATATTATCATTACTTTGTTAAAAATATCTTAATAAAAAAACTAATTGAAAAGATAATATTTTATATAGTAATATTCGATATAAAATTAGAAAGAAAATTATAAAATAAATGGATATAAACGAAAGAAAAATAATTTTATTTCTAACAATTTTTAACTTTAAGCTATTCTTTTTAAAAGTGCTTTCATATTAACTTTTTGATGAGTTTCATAATTAATGGAAAAACATTCTATTTTATAAAGTAACTATTCTTTTATATTTAATTTTTTGACAACAATAACGCCATACTTTTAATTAAATACTTAAATGAAACTATTTTAAAAAAGGAAAAAAGTTAAAATATTTAAAAAATGAATTTTTAAGATGCATTATATATAATTTTTTTTATATATTGTTTCAATTATCATTAAAAATATATATATAAATGTTAAAATATGTTTTATTAGCAAAACTTTACAAACTAATACTTCTTCTGTTGAATAATTAAACTTACGAAAACCAAGAACAGTTAATTATTTTTATTATAAACTAGAGAAATTTTTGTTATTCTCTATAATTAAATTATAATAAAAAAAATTTATTACAACATTGTTTTGGTTAATAAAAAAGGATTAGCATATTTTAAAAAAGTATTTTAAATAATTTTTTTTGAATAAATGTTAATTGTAATATTTTTTTTATAGAAAAAAAATATATAGTTTGTGAGTATTTTTTTAAATTAAATGAGATATTGTTGTTTTATTTAAAATTAATTTTAAAGCAGACAAAATAGTAAAAAAAAATTAGTAAAATAAGGAAAGTAAAGTTGCTTTACTTAAAAAAATAATAATAATATTAAAAAAAATCTTTTTTTTTAATAAAAAATAATTATCTTTTTCAACGTTGTAATATTTTTGATGTAATTTCCTTTTATAGTTTAAAGATATAGTTGAAAAAATTTTTTTTACAAATGACATATTATATAACTATTGATAATAATATGGTAGCAGGTGTATTGTTACATAACAACGGATCTATTAGCATAATTTATTTACTATTTTCATTAAAAAATAATTTTTTTTTTAAAAATAGAAAATTTGAAATAAATAAATATTGTGTATTATATGAAAGATTAATATTCACTTAAAGAAGTTTCATGTAAAAAATTTTTATTTCATCTTTTTTATTTAACTATTCTTAAAAGTGGTAGATAATTTTTATTAAATACTTTAAATAATAAGGTTTCTTTATCTTTTATGGTATAATATAAATAGATAGGAAGAAAGAATAATGTATTTCACATAGGCAATCAACAAATATTAATAGATTGTAGATTATTAAACATCCTATAAATATACATTAAATATTGCACATTTAATTAAATTTTTCTCAAGACACATAACTAAATATATATTTTCATTCTTATCATTTTCACTTTTACCCTTTTTTATTATTGTAGTCATAAATTTAATATGGTATAGTATCTTAAAAAAAATATTACTCCATTTTACCTCATTAAAATGAAATACATATAAAATGATAGTAAAAGTAAAATACATCAAACATATATGAATATAAAAATAATAATTTTTAAAAAAATATTATCTAAATTTATATAAACTAAAACTTCTTCAACTACCTTAAAAGCAAGATAAAAAAATATATTAATATATATGTATATATAAATATATAATATTAATGTACAATAAAATGAATGATAAAATAATGAAAAACAATTTTTTTAATACATTAATCATAATAAATAATTTTCTTTTTATCAAATCAAATTATACATTAAAGTCATACAAATAAATATGTAAAATTAAATATATTTTTTGATCAAAAATTCATTATATATATATATTTTATGACTTTTCTTAAATTATAAAAATGTCCTTTAAAGAAATATATAAAATTTCTTGAGTTTAACATACTTTTATAAAAATAATTTTTTAATATTAAAATAGACAAAAAAGTTATTAAGTACGTAAAAGTATGATTTTATATTATTATATTTTTATTTGTTTGCATTACTAACAAATAGATACATTTTACTTTTTAACTATTATTTAATAAAGTAAAAAATTGCTAAAATATATTAAATAATTGTAACAAAACATTTTGAAACAAATTATATATATTTTATTTGATCAAAATTGTTAATAAAATGGAAATTGAGATTATATAGTATTAATATAAAGATAAGAGAGTAATTTTATTTTATGATCAGACAACATTAAAATAAAAAAGAGTTTTTAAAATTTAATTATATCATTCTTTATCGTTAAAAAATTATATAAGAAGAATGTGAAATATTGAAATAGACATAGTGTTTATCCGATTTTTTTCATAAAAAAATTAGTAATTTTTTATTTTTTAAAAATTATAATTTGAAAATATTTAATAGCCTATTATTTTATTTCCTTTTATAAAAAAAACTAATATAATTAAGAAAGCTAAAACAAATTTGAAGCAAACAGAAAAAAAGATTTTAATTCTGAAATTTCTTTTTTTTTGTATCATCTTATTTAACAAATCTAAGTTTGATAGATAGAAGAAAAAAAACTAAAAATAAGAATAGAATTTTTAATAATCTATTCATATGATTTGGTATTTTTCTTTCATATTATCATTAATATATATAAATAGTAAAATAATTTTTTTTTTATTTAGAATTTTTAAAATAGTTTTTTCTTTTATTCTAAACATGCAAGGTTTTGATGCATTGATAAATGAAATAGATATATAATATGAATACATGATAAAACAATAAGGGATTTTCTTAAAAAATAGTTGTTTTTTTAAATATAAAAATCAAAAAATACGGTAATAAACAGAATCAAGAAGAAAAATTTTTTTTATATATAAAATATTTTAAATATAAATTTATTTATATATAAATAAAATTTTTATTTTTATGTATTAGGAAATAAAATAATAAGAAATTGAAGCTAAAAATTTTGCATGATTAAAAAATAAAAAAAAAATGACAATGTCTTGTAAAACAACTATTATTAACAGAAATAAATTGAAAACACCATTAACAAAAATGTTTACAAAAACCTTGTTTCTATTTGCCAATTTTATCATCTTAAATTGCCTCTCTTCTATCAAAAACCTACACATCTACTAATATTTTTGATTAAAATGTTAAATTAAAAATTTCTTTCTTTATCATTTTTGTTTATTTATTTATTTTTTTAATATTTCTTAAAATTTTATTTTACTCGTTTTTGGTTTTTGATAAATAAAAAATTTATAAATTAGTTGTAATAAATTATATCGTTCTTAATAATATTATAAAATATTTATTAGAAAATAAGAATGGCAAGTATTAATAGAGTATCTTAAATTTTTTTACGAATGATATGGTGTCAAATTATAGTATGTGTATATATAAATTTTTTTTTCTTTTTTTAGTATTAGTTTTTATCCAATTTTATTATCAATCTACTTCATTATTTTAAATTAGTTCTTTGTTTTTAAAAAAAAAAGCCTTAATTTTAGTAACATTTTCTTTTACACATAATTGGTTTCTTTAAGTGTTGTTATTTAAACAAATAGATGAAGATATTAACATTAAAAGCTTCAAATAGTATAATTAATTATCCCTTCCTTTAATTTACTGCTTCAAATTTGCCACTTCGACGGGAAAATGTTGAGTGTGTATGAGTAAAATCTCTATAAAATATATAGACTTTTTTATAAAAAATAATCAATCCACTTACCGAGTTATACTTTCAAGAACAAGTCCTTCATGATCTTCAAGAACTTTCTTATCAAATAATGGTTGTGCTATATTTATTCTTCCCATTTCTAAATCTTTTAAATGTTCATGATAACCATTTTCAATATTATTACAACCTATTTTTTTATATGTAACTGAAAATATTCTATCTGAACTTATACCTGCATTACCATATACTGCTACATCTTTACCACTTCCATATGCAGCATGAACAGTTAATCCTATATCAATAAGATTTAATATTTGAAGAGATTTTTGACGAAGTGGATCTGTTGAAATTGAATGATTAAAAAAAATTAAACCTTGTGGAAAATTATGTTTTGACATCCAACTTGAAACAACTTTTTGTTGCATATCAGGTCTTGCAGTAATATATATAATTAAGTAATTTAATCTTTGCCAATATCTTACTACATCAACAGCACCTGGACGAAGACGTGGATCACGCCCAGTAACTGAAACAGAGCATGTTAATGAACCATCTATTGAAAATATTACACATGGAGATCCATTTCTAGCAACAATTAAATATAAATCAAGATAAGTATAATCTCCAATAACAATCATTTTTATTTGATGCCTACCAATAGGAAATTTTTCACTACCATTAAAAGTAAACATTAATTTTCCATGATTATCTGTTAATAAATTACCATAATGTGACCATTCACCACCTTCTGTACAATAATATATTGATATCATTTCTCTAGACAAAGCAACTAAATCCATTGGACCATAAGAAAATTTTGCTGAAACACATTGATCTTTTCCTTCTATACATACAATATCATTTCCTCTATGATTAGCAATCAAATTAGCAACTTTATATTTTGTTCTTTTTCTTGTCCATTGTTGTTTAGGTAATTTTAAAGATGTTGTTGTTGTTGAATGAATAATATTATTTCTCATTGCTGATAATGGAATATCATTTGATGTTGCAAATTGTCTTAATATAAATGCTGCAACATCTTTACTTTCCCAATATGATGCTTGTAATATGTTAGGTAATGATGATGATGGTAATGAACTCATTTCTGGTGGACAATATAATTGATGATCAATCCTATAATCACCCCAAAGTAATGAACATTCAATTGTTGTTGTATCAAATTCAATATGCTTACCATCACCAAGTGGAAATTTTTGATATCTAGGTAAATTAATTGGAGGTAATAATGATAATTGACTATTAAGTACTGGTTCTATTCTAACTGCGCATGGATCTAATGGATAATAAAGATTATATAATTGATTACAATTTAATTTTCCCATATAATTATTATCACCTGATTTTTCCATTAAAATTAAACCTAAAGGACAACCAAGAAAGAATGCAGAATGAATATGAAAATCAAATTCAGGTTTAGTTATTATTTCAGAAGAACAATCTGATTCCCATGTAGAAAAAAGAGATTCTTGATCAATATCTAAATTATTACTTCGAAAAGAAAATTTTTGACCGGAATTTTTTGATGTATGTGTTTTATTTGTACAAATAGAATCTTGACGATTAAATTTAAATTCTTCTGCTAAAATACCATATAATAATATTCCTGTAATACAATCACCAACAACAAAAATATCACCATTAAATGAAGATTCTCCAATTTCATTTAATACTTCTTTATAAATTGTATTACCATGAATAACAGCATCCTTCATAGCTTCACAATAACATTCAATACCATAATTAATCATTAAAAGTGCTATAGATGGATGAAATGAACCAAAATGAGGAGATAACTTTGAAATTTTACTTATTAATGGTGTTAATGGTTTACCACATTTAACTTGTTTAACAATAACTTTTTTTTTTAATTTTGGATAATGCTGTATTATTAATTGATCTATAACTGATTTAAAAGTATCTGAATCAGATGCCTTTAATTCTGTAAAAGCATCATTTAAAGGTGTAGAATGAAATATTAAAATAAGAAGATTTGAATCAGATTCTGAGAAAGAATTTTTAAATGAATCACTTTGATGAGAAGTACTTTCATTAGAATTATTATATGATCTAGTTTGTTCCTCTTCAGCAACCATTAATTCACTATTCCAACGAACTAAATTTTGTTTTGGTCCTCCAATTGAATGAATAGAAAAATGATCAGGACAATCATAAAAAATATCAGAAGTTGAAGCTGTTTCCCAATAAATATTTTCATCTTTTACCTTTTTTTCATCATCATCTTCATTTTTATTAGCATTACACATAACTTTACAAAGATGAGCTTTAGTTTCTTCTTCTAATTTTCTAATATCTTCCATTGTCAAACCAACCCATTCATCTTGCCAAGCCCAAGCTTGTCTATGTGCATGATTCATTGTATTACGTAAAGCAAGATCATGAATCCATTTTTCTACTCTTGTTTGCATACCCCAATATTTAAATTCAACTTTACATAATTTATAAGCACACATAATTGGAAGACCATTATTAACAAAATCTTTAATCCATGTTTTTGACAATGGACCTCTTCCTGTTTTTTTACTTTTATATATAGTTGGATCTTCATCAATTAAATAGTCATGAGCATTAACACTATCATTAACAAAATCTATAACATCAACAATTCTATTTTTTAAATCTTCTTTAGACAAATTAAATACATTATCCTGTATACCAGCATCATTATAAAATTGTGTTTCTACTTCAATAGATAATTTATCAACAAAAGGGCAAGTATATTTAGTTTTAGTATATGGATATGCATTCCATGCCTCTTCAATAGCAGGAAATTTAGGTATTGGTAAAATTGCTCTAATCCACGATGGTATTTTTGATTCGACATGATAAATTTTATATGTATATTGTCCACTTCCTCCATATCCATTATGATAAGGTTTATTTTCTATAATTTCAACTCCAGCACCAGCACCTTTACTTTCATTTCTTGATTTTTTCTATAAATTTTATTAAATTAAATATACAAATATTTTATATTATACCTGTATCATATATAGTTGTGCTATTCTATATTCTTCTACCGTCATTGGAAGTATAATTCTATATTCTTTTACAAGCATTATATATATTTATAATAATAATATATAAAATAAATTTTTTTTTCTGAGTAAAATAAATATTTCGTCACTTATAATAATAAATGCATAAATTTTTAGTTAAGAAGTTTTTTTTTATGTAATAATTATTAGGAAAAATCTAAAAAAAACAAAAATATCAACAAATTAAAATTATAAATATATATGTATATATATGTATCTTTTATTCTATGTTTTTTTTTTTTAAATGAAGTATAAATTTTAAAAAAATTATATTTATTTTTTGTTTGATATTAAAATAGTATATAAATTTTATAAAAATATATTTATGAAAAATAATAAATATAAAAATGTTTTTTTCTTTATTTCACATAATATTTTTTTTATACTTTAATAAATTAATATTATTAGTTTAAATCAAATAAATATATAAAAACTTTTTTTTAAAATTGATTTTTTTGAAATAACAATATAAATAATTCTTTTTTTCTGAAATAGAAATATATTTTTTATTATCTATTGTAATAGCATATAATAAAAGATTAAAAAACATTGGTAAAATAATAAGAAGATAATAATATTTTTAAACTATTAGTTTATGAATAGTCAAAGATTATTAACATTTTTATTAAAGTTTCTTACAACAAAAGTTTTTTAATTATTTTTTTTTAATATAAATAAAAAATTTTATCTAAAGATTATTATGTATTAAATAATAAGTATAGATAATTATAAATATTACCAAAAATTATGATATATTATATAAAATCTTTTACATTGGCTTCATTAAAAATTAAAAAATTAATAAAAAAGGGAGTAGAAAAATTTATTAATAATTTATAGTAGTATCTGCTTTAAGAAGATGTTTAAAAATTTTTGTGTCAAAGATGCACCTTTTTAAAATATAAATAAGATTATCAAGTTAAAAAAATGTAAATAGTTTGTTCATTTTATTTTAAAGTACTTTGTAACTTTTTTTTATGCAAAAATTAAACAAATAAATGTTAATCTTGACAAAGATAGTTATTTTAAATAGTACATATATTTTAATCAATGAATGAGGGGTACTTAAATATAGTGATTTCTGAAGTTAAATAAATAAATATTTAACAATATACAATAAATAGCACTTTTACATGATATAAAAATATATAAACATTTATTAAAAATTGAATGATACATCATAATTGTAAAAGAGAAAAATAATAGACTAAGGTGTTTCATGTGACGTTTAAATTTATTATAATAAAAGTATAACATATAAATGAAATGATATTAAAATTTTACTTTTTACTGTTTTATTGTTTCTTTCATCAATTTTTCTTAACAAAGTATAAATAGTACAACGAATTAAATAAATAAAATTGATGCTAACTAAATAATATATAAAATTATAAGAAAAAAAAATTTGTTAAGAAATAATATTATAAAAATTATAATTACAAACTTTTATAATTTTTCTTTATTAAATATTTTCTTATTATATAAAAAAATATATTATAATTTAATTTAAAAATTTATACTTAAAGTATAATATTATATAAAAGAATGACATTCTTATAAACAAAAATATTTTTTATATAACATGATGATTCTATGTAAAACAGAGTTAAGAAATTTAATTTCATTGATTTTCTTATCGGATAAAATATAGAAAATTTATTTTATAATAATTAATATTATTTTTTAAATATTTTATCTTTCAAAAAAGAAATAAGTTTTAGTGAAAAAAAATAAAAAAAAAAATATTTTTTTAAAAATTTTTAATAGTATAATTTTTTTTTATATTAATACAATTTTAAAAAATAATATTTGCAAAAATATAAAAAAGGGATAAATTTTTATAAATAATTACCTTAATATAAATATGTACATGGTTTCTTTTTAATATTAGAATTATATTTTGAAGGATTAATTGAATGTATTTCAATAAAATAAAATAAAGTTATAAGTTAATTAAAAAAAACATAATAATTTTATGTAACTTTTTATTTATTTTTTTTTTGTTTTATCATTGTTTAAAAAAAATACATGCTGCTTTTTTTAACTACTTTGTTAAAAATATGTTATATTTTAGTATAAATAACAATATAACTATATTTATGTTTTAAAAAAAAAAGTATTTATGTATATATGTGTATGCACGCGTACTATATAATATAAAGACATCAATGTAAATATATCTTAGTTAACCTTAAATGTTAAAATTTCTTTTAAAAAAAAATAAATTTAAAAAAAAATGATATATAAAAGAGTGTTATATGAATTAAATAATTTAATACAACTATACATTAAAATTATATAAAATAATAAACTAAATTTTTACAAAGATAAATGTATATGATTATCCTTTTCTTTCATTAAAATTTTTTTTTATAATTTATTAGAAATAGTATATAAGATGATGACAAATAGCATAGTAAAAATGAAATATGATAAGGAAGAATATATGATAATTAGATATATAAAATTTCACTTACCAAAAAAGGAGTGAAAAATTTTTGGCATTCACAGTAATGTAACCTTTAAAAAGAATATGTCAATTGTATGTATATGTTATTCTATAACACAACCAATTTTTATCCCTCTTTCTTTTAGTAAAAAATATACATTTTTAGTTTTAACATTTAGTTTCTCTCTTTTATATATAAAATAAAGTTAACATTTTACAATTTAAGTAGTCTGTTAATTTTTTCTATTTCATATTATTATTTTTATCTTTTAATAAAAATAAAGTGTATTACTTATATATATATATATATATATATATATATATATATATATATTATATAAAACAAAAATTATTTAACTATTTTTATTAGTACTATGGCATCCATTTTATTTATAGTAAATATAAAATCATGGATAAATAGATTTATAAATACATCAAATGCTCTTCTTTACAATTCTCATTTTTATTTTAAAGATAATACTTACTTATAAACATTATTTTGATAGGGAAAATATTTATTTTAATATTGTATATATAAAATATATAGAAATATATTTTAGTAATTTTTTCTTTATTTTAGTAAATTTTAAATAATAATATAATTGCGATAAAATATGTTGTAAAATTAGTAATTTTTATTTTAATAACTAATATTATTTTAATAATAAACCCAACTTTTAAAATTAAACTTATAGAAATTTTAATATTTTTTTCTTACATATACATTTATTAAATAATAGTTGAGCCCAAAAATTTTCTTTTTATTATATTTCAATTATATAAGTTTCTATTTAAAAAAAAATTATTTAAATACATAAATATACAATATATATATATATATATATTGATAGAAAATAATATTGTTTTAAAATAAATTAAAAAATATACATAAACATTTGAAGAATAACGTTTATAATATTATACCTCTAGTTTTATTAAAAAAAAGTTATAACTTTTTATATGAAAATATCTAACGATTAGGTTAATGTTTAAGAGAAAACAAGGAAATAAGAATATAAACTTTTACTATTCATTTATATATTTTATTTAAGTAAACATTTGAAAGAACTTATCATAAGAAAAAATCAAAAATCCTATTATAGATGGTAAATTAAATTTTAAAATTGGAAGATTAAAGATTATTTTAAAAGTAATATAATGTTATCAAATTATACTTATACCATTCAATTACATCATAATAAATGATAAGAATATAAGTTGTTATTTTTCTTAAATTTTTTACTTATTAATAAAGTGCATTTTTTTGAAAAAAATTAAATATGAAAATAATAAATCGTTATAAACCACCCTGTTCCTTTATTTTACAGTATCAATAAGAAATCATCTTAAACCATATGCCAAATTTATAATCACTCATCACTTAGTTAAAGAATTCTAAATCTTAAGGAATTAATGAGAAAAATGTAATAAAAGTATTATTTTGATTCAAAATTAACATGTGAAAAGTTGATTGATAAAGACTATCAATCAGTAATTGTTAATAGTTAAGAATTTGGATACTGATATAAGATGGTATAAAATAAAACCATATGTGATAAAGTGAAAAGACACATTTATACTTCAAGAGGAATGATGATAAAATAATGTAAAAGTTGATTTGAAGAGGTATTAAAAATATTTTTATCCTCTAAATATCAAAAATTTTACATTAATAAATTTTTCATTAATTAATACAAATGACTAATAATAAAGAATTAAATTTTTCTATTGAAAAAATATTAAGCGATGATTTTGGTGGTAATAAAAAAACCAAAAATACTATGAAAAATGTTACAATAGAATTAGAAAATAGTGAACTATGGAAAAAATTTTATGAATTAGGTACTGAAATGATTGTTACAAAAAGTGGGCGTAGAATGTTTCCTGTATTACAGGTAAGTTTATTTTTTTATTAAAAAAATTTCTTACTTTTTAATAAATAAACTTTATTAAATTATTTTTTAAGATTAAAATTAGAGGACTAGAAATTAAAAAAAAATATTCATTGTCATTGAAATTTTTTTTAATGTCAACAAAAAAGTATCGGTATAGTTTCCATCAATCAAAATGGGTAACTTGTGGCGTTGGTGAAGAGAATGTTGGAAGTAAAATATTCATTCACCCTGATAGTCCATCCTCTGGTCATTATTGGATGAAACATATTATTTCTTTTGAAAAATTAAAATTAACAAATAATGTTTTTGATAGAAATGGGCATATAGTTGTTAATAGCATGCAAAAATATAATGTGTTATTTACTATAGTAGCACATCATGATGATAATAATTTTAATGAAATAGAGGAGAAACATTTTTCATTTAAAGAAACAGAATTTATGGCTGTTACAGCTTATCAGAATCACCAGGTACTCTAATTAAAAATATAATATTTAAATTTTTTTTTAGATAACTCAACTTAAAATAGAAAGAAATCCATTTGCAAAAGGTTTTCGAGAAATGGAAAATGAATTATTTATTAAAAAAGATATTTTAAATTTATTTTAAAATAAATATGTAAGAATAACTAATTGTAATTTTTATTGACATTTTCTTTGCTAATTAATATTTTAAGAAATTGTGAAAAAAAAAATTAATAATGACATTTGCTAAAATATTTTATGCATCATAAGTTATTTAATTACAAAAAAAGAAAGCTGTTTTCATGTGATAAAAATATCATTAAAATTAATTAACAATTTTATTTTCTTAATATTAACTAAAATATTTTTAGTGAAAAAGTATTGAAGTTTAGGAAAATGAACAAAATTATTTTATATTAAAAACTAATTAGTAATATGTTGTTTGATTATAAAACATAAATTATTATTTTAATTTATATTGAAAAAAAATAAAAAAAAATTATATTTTTTAATTCTCAACTATATAGTTTAACAATTTTTAAAGATTAAAAAATTGCACAAAAAAAAGTTGTTTTTTTTTCATTAAAAAAAACGCTAAAAATTGTAAATATATGTTTTCGGGTTTTAATTAATTGTTTTATAAATATAATAAAATGTAAAAAACAAAAAAATGTTTATTTTAAAAATTGTTTATCTTTCGTTGTATTTAGTACTAAAATTTTATTTAAGTACATGATAGTTAAAAATAAATGTTAATCTAAACAAAATTATTTTTATTTTATGAACAAATTGTATACTTATTTATAGTTTATTATTGTTCACAAAATTTTATTATAATTATTAAAAATGTTTATTAAAAAAATAAATTAATAATATAATTTTTATGACTTCCAAAAATTAATCTGTGTTCATTATATTATATGGACTTCATTAAGATAAAAAAAATACTTGAAAAACATAGATATATTTTTTTAAAAATTCTGATTTTTTATATTAATTACTTTATTATAGTATATTTCTTTTTAATTTAATTCTTAAGAATTTATTGTTATATTTATAAATAACACATTCATAATTTTATACCAAAAGCCATATTTCAACTTTTTTAAATTATTTTTTTTTATTGTTTCTTTAAAATTTATCTATCTCATTAATACTTAGAAAAAATGTAAAAAATATTTGTTGATATTGTTTAAAGTTACTTAATTTACATCAATTTTCTTCATCAATTTTCTTCATATAGTTTAAAACGTTTTATAAAATTAAAAAAAAAAACTTGTAAAACTATAATTTAGGGAGTTTTAATATTTTTCATTACATTACAAACATTTTTTTTACATGATATTTCTTGCTTTTTCACAGTAATTTAAAAATAATTACTCAAACTTTTAATTACTAAATTTTAAATAATCTATAATTTTTTTTATTTTTTCTATTTGTTTTATATGACATATGTTTTCTAGTAAAAGTAAAAGTTTGTTATTTTTTTAATTTAACCATAAAAAACAATATATATATATATATATAAACTATTATTATATTTATAAAATTTAAAATTAAATTTGGAAGCACTATTTAAAAAAAAATTTTAAAAATATTTATATAAATTGCAACAAATTAAAAAATATTTGTCAAATTTTATTTTAAAAATATTTAGATATCTAACTATTTTTCAAAAAATTTTTTTACCATAATAAAAAATAATAAAATATTTTTTTTCTTCAGCAAAAATAAAATATTAGTTTCCTCTGGCGTCTACTATTAAACTGATACAACAAGTTACAAAAACCTTTATTTAAAACGATACACTTAATTACAATTATAATATAACAATATAATTAAAACCTACCCTCTATCCAGAGGTATTACAATCGAAACTTAAAAAACAATATTTAGAACTTGACTTAAACCCTATAATTATATTATTAAATTACAATGTAAAAAGAAAAGAAAATATATTAAAAAAATATATAAAAGATAATAATATATATAAAGCAAAACCATGCTTTATATATATTAATATATGATGATAATCATCACTTTCATCATTTTATTTCACTCTTCTATTTAACATTAAAAATCTAGCATATATAATTAATTTTTAAAAATTTAACAAAAAAAATAATAAAAGTGTAGTTTATATTGTTGTAAAGTAAATATTACTATTGATCATTTATCATTATAACAATGCCAAATTTTCAAGATTTAAAAAAAATAAAATTGATATTGAAGTAATCGTTTGTTATTTTACTTATTAGAAAATTTAATTTCAAACATAAAAATTCAATTATTTTTAATAATTTTATTAATTTGTAAAATGATTCAACTTCGTAATAATTTATATCATATTACTTTGATGTTATAAAATTTTTAACTAGAATATTGCTAATTAACAAATGAAATTCATTCAAGTTTAGTTGTAAGTAATGTTTATATAAAATAAATAATTACTTTATTTTTCATTTATATACCTATAATTCATAAGAAAACTGTTAATTAACAAATTTTTATAAAAACCAATAATAAAATAATTTTTTAATAATTACAATATGTTTTAACTTTTAAAAAGAACATTTTGTTAATTTTTTTTTATCATAAACAAAATATATATGTTTATTATGTAATAATATTAACAAATTACAAAAATAAAAATAAAAAAATATAATTTACACAACAAATTTTTATCTTTTTATATTAATAATTATTTTTAAAATTTTTATTAAATCATTTTTTTCAATGAAGATAAAAAATGTTAATAAAAACATTTTTCTATTTATAAAGTTTAATAAAAACAATTAAAAAAAAAGATTGCTATAGCTAGAAGCTATAATGCTATAAACTCTAATATATTATCAATTAATTTGCTACGTACAAATTATACTTTACATTACAATGTAATTTGTTACTAAATTTATTAACATTAATTTTATATTACGTTGTAAAATAATTGAAATAAATTTTATTTAAAAAATATCACTATTTATTATTTTAATAAAATTTTTACAATAAAGTATAATATTCATTGAAAAATTTTTAAAAATATCTTAAATTTAAAAATGCCAAGTAACTTTTAGTTTTAATAATAACTTAAGCAAATGACTTGAAATACAAAAATTTTAATCTCTGAACTTAATTCTAAATAAAGATCATACTTTATTAATACTCATTAAAATAGTACTTAACTGTGAAAACATTTTTTAAGTTATTTTCTACTAAAATTACTAATGATCATTTGAAACTTTCCATCCAATAATTTTTTTGTCAAAACCACATGTAAAAAGATTATTTTGAAGGCCTGTTGGTATCCATGTACAACTATATACAATTCTTCTATGAGATTTATTATTAATTCTAGGAACTTGTATTAATTTAGATTCATTCATATCATATAATTTTACAACTCTATTATCCATTGGTATAGCAATTAATTTCATTTTTTCATTATATGCTATTTTATTAACTGGACTTTCCAACCTAATATTTGTTAGAACATTTCTCATTGCACGTAAATCCCATAATTTGACTGTTCTATCTTCTCCAGATGATATCACTTTATCGTCATTAGTAAATAATACTGATGAAACAGAATCACTATGACCCATTATTACAGAGACATCCTTCATTGTTTCTCTCATATCCCATAATCTAAAAGTTGAATCTTTAGAAGCAGTAACTATTAAACTTTTAGTTGGATGAATATTACAATAATTTAATTCTTCTTCGTGTCCAGATAATGAATTAACAACAACTCCATTTTCAATATCATAAATATTTGCCGTTCTATCCCATGATGCTGTTAATATTTTATCATTAGATGGAAAAAAAACAGCAGAAACAACGGCATTTTTGTGTCCTTCAAACATCTGAGAAGGAGTTGTAATATTATCCACTTTATGGAAATCACTATGAGAATCGTCTTCATCTGAAGTTGGGCCCTTATTACCAATTATTTTACTTTTCCAAATATGTGCTGTTCGATCACCACTAGCTGTTAGTACTGTAATATAATCAGAAGAAGGTATATTATCATTAAATCTTATAGAATTAATTGATCCAGTATGACCAGTGTATCTTCCAAAAGAAGAACCACCTTCAGCGTACCAAAGAATTGCTGTTTTGTCAGCTGAAGCACTTCCAATAATATTAATTGATTTTGAAGAAATGTAATGTGATGATACATCCCATATACCATCATCATGCCCTTTTAAACATTGAACATACCTTAAACGACTATTTTCATAATTTTTTAATGATGCTGTAAATAAACCTGGTTGAGCTACTTTTAAAGCTGTCTTCAATTTTTGTCCCATTTGTATAGCTGAAAAAAAAAACATTTGATATATATTAAAATAAAAACGTACGTTTTTTTGCAACATGTGGCTGGATATTTTCATGTATTTTACTAGTAATTATTCCTTCTTTTCCCATATTTTCATTATTTTTATCTCCAGAAATAATTTCTAATTTTTCTCTTAACTCTAAATTTTCTGCATACATCTGGTCAAATTCTTTTTCAATAGCAGAAAATAATTGAAATAATCCATTTTTATATCTTGGAACAGTATTGGCTAAAATAGATAAATTTTCCATATTTATATCATAAATAATATTTGCAATAAAAAGTATATTCTAGTTAATAAAAAATATTTATAGAACATTAAAAGTTTGCAAACATTAATAATAAGATTATTAATAAAATTAAATAAAAAAAAGAAACAACCTAATGAATGTTAAGAGTGTTCTAGTATAAGAAATAAGAAAATAGTCATTTACTTTTCTCCACTTTTTAATGGTAAATAAATAAAAAAGATATCGTGATAGGATGGCAATTTGTCACTGTCTTCTTAAATTTCATCATTAATTAGGTTAACTTATTAGAAATTAATATATAATAAATTATAATTAGTAGTGTTAAATATTTTAATGACAATGAAATATAATACTCATATGAAAAATGGCATAATAATTTTTATCACTAATAAAAACAATTATTTTAAATACAAAAAGTTTAGATATACAAATTAGTTTTAAAAAAATTATATATTTATATGTATGAATGTGAATTTAGAAGAATAATAAACATTCTCTTTGTAGCAATAAATTTAAATGTTTCATTTGATTTAAAAATACTATAAAATTGAATTAAATAAAGTAACTAATTTTCAATAATTTGTTAAACTTTATTTAAGAAATAAACTTTTTATGCTAGATTTATCAAAATTAACTATCACAGTTTAAAACTAAGTTTTAATCTTACAAAAAGTTATGCTTACCAATTTTATAGTGTTAATAATATTGTTAATTAAGTATTTTAAAGTGTTTTTTCTTTTTACTCCATTATTTTTTATCTTTTTTTCTTTTGAAAATTTTATTTGCAATTTGCTTTATGCTTCTTGAAGTACTTTTATTTTTTTTTAACGATTCCGTTGATTTATAGTAACATACATCACTATTTTCATTGTCTTTTTTACTATCTTTTTGTTTTTTCTCCAATAGTTTTTTAGATTTTGATGATTTTGATGATTTCTCGGAAGAATTATTGTTGTTAGCTACTTTTATTTTTGTGGATATAGAGTTAGAATTTTTTTTAATTGATTTTTGAGTTGCCTCCAAATTATTTTGACTGTTTATCTTTTTTTTTGAAACATGATTATTACTTTTTCTTTTTAATGAATTTGATTTTTCACTGTTTGAAGTGTGCTCTTTATCTGATTCAGTTTTTGAGTTTATTTTCTTTTTATTTTTTTTGGAATCAAGAGAGAATAATTTTCCTTTCTTTTTTTTTATTTTAATTGATTCATTTGTTTTTGAGTTATCTTTTTTATTATTTAATTTTTTTTCATCTAATATTGTTGCAGTTTTTGACTCTTTTTTTGATATTTTTCCAGTACTCTTTTCATTTTTATTTCTTTCCTTACTAAGTTGTTTTGATTTGACACTTTGTTCTAATGAATTTTTTATCTGATTTTTTGTTTCTACTGTTGAACCTTTTTTTATTGATTTTTTATTTTCTAATGAGCTAGAGTGTTTGTTATTTTTATTAATGTTTTCATAGTTTTTCAAAGAATTTTGATTTTCACGGATAATATCTTTTTCAGACAATGTAAATAGTTTATTTTTTTGAGATGTACTATGTGTTGATTTGTTTTTATTATTTGAACCTTTTGATATTTTAGCACTTCTGAAATAAGTTTATTAATATATAAATTATTTAATTTTATTGTATGCTCATTAATTAAAAAATATCAATTTAAAATTTTATACATATAAATAAATTTACCTCTTTTCTTTTTTTACTTTTAATGAATCATTTTGAAGTTCTAAAAAAAATATTTTAAATTTTTGTATAATTTTACCTTAAACCTACGTTTTGAAGATAAACTTTTTTTATTGTTTAACGAAGTACCAGACTTATCATTAGAAGAACGGTCTTTGGTAGATAACAATCGTAAGTTTTTTGGTTTTTTAGCATCTTTTTTTATTTGAGAATCACTCTTCGAACAATTCACATATGAAAAAATAATAAAAGTAACAGGAAATAGGAAGATTTTAAGATATATTACTAAGGAAAAAATCATTATAAAATGACAAAAAAAAAAGATAGATAACAATAAAAATATTTTATTTATAATTCAAAATTGAATATAATGCAACAGTTGGCAAAATGAATTTAAAAAAAAAAATTACTAAGGACAATGTAATATATAATCTGCAAAATATAAAAAAAATATGTGTAACAACATTCCGTTTATTTAAATTCAATTGGAATATTTTTTACTTTGTCCTCTTCTACTGCAAGTTTTGAACCTCCAATAGTAAGAATACCTTCCTTATTTAGTTCACTTACTACGTTCTCTTCTTTTACATTTGGTGGTAAGATATATCTACGAACAAAACTTCTTTGAATCTAGAAAAAATTAATTAATCGTAGTAATAATCTCAAACTTACTGTTCCAAATTTATCAGTTTTCTCTTCATGACGTCCTTCAACTTGAAGACATTTGTCCTTAACAGTAACTTTCAACTCTTCTGGAGAAAAGTGTGAAACATCCATCTTTACTTTAAATTCTTTCTCATTGTTTATAATTTCAGAAGATGGTTCAGCAAATTTGTGAGCTTCACTGAGAGTTTTATCAGCCCAATATGGAGGAAACATAAAAGCGCGATCAAATTCATCACAAAGTTTCCTAGCTTCTCTTAACGATGAAGAAAAAAACGGGTCACGCATAAAATGTGTTAGCCAACGACTAGCCATTATTATGAAATAGTAAAATAATAAACAATCCTATAAGAAGAATAGATGAATAGTAGCTTCTACTCAAATGTGATTTATATATAAACATAAATAAATTTCTCCAATCACCTAGTATTATATAGATTTTTCTGGAAACTACAAAAGTGTATTCTATTTTAAAAAAAACTGCTTGAATAATAGTGAAAAGTGAAGAAAAAATTGTGTTGCATAAATAACAAAGTTGTAGAATATTCTCTAACAGTTGGGATGTCAGAGACGCAAAAGATAATTTATATCATGTGGTATAGCCATTGAAACCTTAGAGATATGATTTTATAACATTTTTTATAGTAATAAAAACACATTGTTTTTAAAAAAAATGTACTTTTTTTTACACATTTTTTTTAAACATTTAATTTTATTTATAAAATAAAAAAGCATTAGTATTTATTATTAGCAGAAATTATTGTTTTTATTAAAAGTTTTTATAAAAAAATAACACACAAAGAAATATTCACATTATAAAAATAAATTAAAAAAAAATTCTTAATTAATTGGAACCATGTTTTTTTTATAAACTAAAATTTATTAGTGATTCAATGATTGTTATTAAATTTCATTTGCTTTAAATTCTAAAATTATTTATTTGAAGAATTTTTGTATTTCCAAACAATATTTAAATCATTTTTAAATAAAAAAAAAAGTATTATTGTAATTGGCATAAAGAAATTATATTTATAGTTGATAATCAATTTTATTGTTAAATTTAATAATTTAACTGTATAAAAAAAATTGGATATTCATAGCATAGTATTAGTCACAAAATAACAAAAAAAAATTATAAAATGTATTTAATATATTCTGCAATAGTTTACATTTTTCGTACTATTTCTGTCTTCATAGGATTAATAATATTAAATCACGTTGGATTATTTATATGTGCAACAAACTATGGAAAACTTTTTCGTATGTGTTTTTTTATGAATTATGCTACAAGATTTATTCG
Organism: Strongyloides stercoralis; assembly: GCA_029582065.1. NCBI lineage: Eukaryota > Metazoa > Nematoda > Chromadorea > Rhabditida > Strongyloididae > Strongyloides > Strongyloides stercoralis. The sequence continues at coordinate 11,015,180 of CM055866.1, read as the reverse complement.
GAATTTAGGAAATCCTACAGTTGACGGTGTTAAATATTTAACAAGAAATTTTTATTTACAAGTACAAAAAGGAGTACGTATAGGTGTATGGCACACATTACCACATGATTTATCTGAATTTTCAAAAATTCATGATAAAAAATATGAATGTGCAAATTTTGAAAGAGCTATATTAAGACACAAACACAAAGTTGTCATTTATTGTCATGGAGCCTTTGGTTACAGAGGAAATTTTAAATCTATTTGCGTTGCTAATAAGTTAGCTTCAATTAATTGTCATGCTTTTGTTCTGGATTATCGAGGATTTGCAGACTCTTCTGGAGAATGTTCTGAAGAGGGATTTTATGAAGATCTTAAAGCTTTATATAAATACATTTACAAATTAGCTCCAAAAAGAATTTATTTTTGGGGACATTCTATGGGTGGAGCAATTGTTACAAGAGTTGCTGCTGATTTATGTAAAGAAGGAAGAGGACCTCAAGGAATTTTATTGGAATCCTGCTTTACAAGTGCTTTTGATGCTTTTATTTATTATCCATTTAATACAGCATATAGATCATTTACATATATATATAAATATGCTGCAGAAAGAACAGAAGCATACAGTGTTCGAATGCGTAATGATGAACAAATTTTACATGTAACATGTCCAATAACATTAGTTCATGCTAAAGATGATTGGATTGTTCCATTTTTTATGGCTCAACAGTTATATATTATAGCAAAAGATTCAGGAAAAAAAGTAAAATTGATTATATTTAATGAAGAAGAACAATTGGGACATAGTAATTGTATAAAATCGCCAGATTTTCAAAATATTTTAGACCATTTTTTAGAATTGAATAATTAATATTTAATAACTATTATAATTTACAAAATTTTTATTCTAATAATTAGCTTTTAAAGAATGCAAAATACTATAACTATAAAATTTTTTTCCAACAAATTAAAATAACTTTTCTATTTGCTTATATATTATTTTTCAAAATAACATTTAATAAAAAAAATTTTTTTGTTGCAATTGTTAATTTGTGTTTTACCTAAATTTCTGGTTATGTAAAAAATGTTTTTTTATTTCTTTTTTTTTCTAGATTAAAATTTTTTAAAAGATTTTCTTTAATTTTAGAATAATTTATTATTATTAAAAAATGTATATATAAATAAAAAGATTTTGAATTGATTATAATAAGTATTTTTTATTGTTTTCTAATATTCTTTGCGTTAAAATAAATAAAAAATATTGCAACAAAAAAAAGTTATCACTTATATTTTCTTAATATTATAAAATTTAAAACTACTTTATTTTACAAAAAGTTTATATATCCAATAAAACTTTAAAAAATGATAATTTAAACTTAATATCTTTTATAATATTACAGTCAGTGTTATCAAAATCAAAAAATAATTAATTATTTTAATTAATGAGAAATTGTTTATCGTGTTTTTATGAGTTTTCTTAGCATGAAAATACTAAAATTGTTTAATAAAATATTTAATTGAATATATAGAAACACATATTATTTATAACCAAATACAATTTTCAACAATTAATTTGTAAATAAATGATTTATTGTATTCCACTATATAATTAACAGATATAAATTGATATTTTTCTACGTTACTGAAACTTATAAACGTGTTTTATACAATAATTTATTAAATAAAAATATATTAAAAAAATTGATTTATTATAAATATTAAAACACGACCTTATTCAAACAAATTATTTAATTCTTAAAATTTTCATATACTATTATAAAAAAAATAATTATTTCAGAAATATATTTAAAATGTTCTAATGTTTATAATTTCTTGTAACTTGCTATTGTGTTTTATACAATAAAATAGAAACAAAATTATTAATTAAAAAATGTTGCTTTTCTAGAAGATTCTTCAGAATTATTATGTGAACAAACAAACTAATACTATATTTAATCAAAAAATATTACAAACAATATGTTAAATGTGAAACAAATTATATAGTACATTAAAAAAAAACTATATAATATAGATATTGACAGTATAACTATTTCTTTAATAAATACTTAGTAATAGAATTACAACTTCTACATTTTCTAATAATAAAATGTTGCTTCTTATTGTTTGTTTTTAATTTAATACTGGTGGATTGGGAAGTAAGTGTTTTCATACATTTTTTATTTTTACAAATACTCCTTTTAATACTCTGATCAAGGTTCACTTTATTTCCAAATGATATTTCTCTTATTTCTTTATTTATCCTTCTTTCTAACAATTCAACTTTTCTGCTTTTTATTTTCTCATCTGAAACAGTATATTTTTTTTTTTTATATCCTAAACTTTAACTTACTTTCTACAGCTAAATATATAGCAACTTTTTGTAGAAAATTGCATCTTTGATGAAGAAATAAAACACCTCCATCCATTTTTATATTTAATATATAATTAAAATTATCTTAAAATTATTTATTTTTCTACTTTAAGTAATTTTTCCTAAACTTTATTCCAATAATGATAGTTTTTTTTCGTGAAAAGATAAACTTGAATTGAAATCATCTCATATTTTTAATGAATTTTAGTAAATTTTATTAATAAATTTGATTTAAATTAAATCTTTTACTTTCAGATTACAATTAGTTGTGTAGATAAAACTCTATTGTAAATATATATATTACTTATTACCTATTTCATCTAACTTTATTATTTTAAATTTCCATATGGTTAAAAATGACTACATTATCACGTCTTATAGGAGGTAAAAGTGAAGAAATACAAATAATTGATGTTTGGAAGGAAAATCTTCGCCAAGTATTTTCAATTATTCATGAATTAGTTGAAATGTATCCTTTTGTCTCTGTTGATTCAGAGTTTCCTGGTGTTGTTGCAACACCAATGGGATATTTTAAAAATAGGAAAGATTTTAATTTTAAAAGAATTATTTGTAATGTGGAATTATTAAAAGTTATCCAGATTGGATTTACATTTTTTAATGCTGATGGAAATTTACCTCCTGGAAATCCTGTCTTTCAATTCAATTTTGAATTTAATATGTATGCTGATTATTATTCTCCAAAGTCTATTGAACTTCTACAGAAAAGTGGTATTGACTTTAATAAACACCAAAAAGATGGAATATCGATGGAATCATTTGGAGAACTTCTAACTACAAGTGGATTATTAGCTAATCCAAAAGTTATTTGGCTTGCCTTTTCATCCGGATTTGACTTTTGTTACATTATTAAATCTATATTGTGTCGACATCCACCATTGGATGAAATAAAATTTACTCACCTAATAAATACACTTTTTCCATCAAGTGTGGATTTAAAAATTCTTTTAAAAGAACCGGAACCATCTTCTGTAAAGTTACAAGGTGGCCTTCAAGATGTTGCTTTAATGTTACAAGTGGAAAGGGTTGGACTTCAACACACAGCAGGTAGTGATGCTTTACTAACAGGAAAGACTTTTTTTTCAATAAAAAAGAAATTTTTTCCTGGTAAATGGATGAATGTTATTAATAAAATTCGTGGACAACTTGATGGTCTAACCGTTGAAGATAAAAAAAGTGAACCATATTCCAAGTATCCTAAACTAGATTGTATTACTACATTAGAACTTTGTGGAGTGAATTGTTACTTGTAACACAAAACATCAGTTGCATAAACGCATAATAAAGTAGTATTATTTACTAAAGCAAATTATTAAATAGATATTAAAATTGTCTTATTTTTGTGAATAATTTTTACTTAAGATTTTTAAATAATAAATTTAATAATAAAACTTAAAAACTTATGTTATTATGTGGCTTATAAAATATTATCATCTAGTTATATCTAGGAAAACTTGTAAAATTTTTATTAAACATGATATATAAAAATATGAAAGAAATTTTATTTTTCTATAAATTGTCATTGAAACAATGTTTGGATTGTATTTTAAATAGATAAATTAAATAGATACTTTTTTTAATCACATATTCTACATAAATTTAGTAAAAAAAAAAAGTAAAAGGAGATTTTTTATTATTAATAAATGGAAAGTTTTAAATTTATTTTTCCAATTTGATGTATTACTTTTTTTTTTATAATTTTCTAAAAACATATTTTTCTTCTAAAACTTGAATTAAAATAAAAATAAATATATATTTTTTTTATAAAAATTTAAATCAAAATATTTTCTAAAAATGTATTGCATTATTATATAATAAAATATATTTTGATAGAAATCATATATTATTAATTCATGTTGTAAAAAGAAGTGAATAAAATAATATAAATAATTTATATTCTGATATACTTACTGTATAAAGTTTATCCCTAACTAGTATATTCTTATCAAAACAACCATCAACTCTAATAATTTTTTCAGACAATAAATGTTTTTAATTTTTTAAGTATTTTATAGTATAGTATATTTTGATCAAACAAAAAAAAAAATTATTTTAAAAATGTAATAAAGTGTTTCATTTTTTGTATTTTCACTATTAATCATGCTACCAAATTTATTAAAAATATATAATTTTTATCTTTTTTATTAAGAATCAATCAATTAAAAAGTTGGATGTTAAATAAAATTATAAATATAATCAAAAATTAAACGTCAATAATTTTCATTGAATACAAAAAAAAAGTAATAAAATAACAGATAAAAAAATTTAATTGTTTAATTTTTAGATTTTATCAAGGCTTTTAATAGATGAAAATAATCTAGAATTCAATAATAATATTATATAAAAAAAAATAATTAAAAATAATAAAAAAATGACCAAAGAGACAAAGATAACTTTTGATAAAATTAATAAAATGATAATAAAAATTGACCTTTTAAATATTTTCTGTTACTTCATAATTTATTATATTACTTGAAAAATAATAACTAATAATTTTTAAAATTTGCTTCATACTTTTTTACCAAAATAACAACATTTTTATAAAATAAATAAAAATTTCTTTGCAAAGTACACTTTTTATTACTGATATCAAAAAATTATTTTAATAAAAATCACTTTCTAGTATCATCTAAATTTCATTTTTTTTTGTACATTTTTTAATATATAATATTATATATGTATATCTAGCAATCTATCAAAAATGATACATATCTTGTTCTTTCGATAGACTTTTACCTTTTTTATTTTTGTCATCAAACATTGTAAAGTTTTTTTTTTTTTAAACTAAATATCCTAAATTTTATTTAATAGTTTTATAAGCTATTTTATTAAAAGCATTCCATTTATTATATTGTTTTCATCCAATCCCTTTTTGACAAGAAATAAAATTATATGTAGATATTTATTTGTATATTACATGTATGTATAAACAAACTTCTTTTTTATTCAACTTTTATAAGCTTACACCTGATATTTTAAAATTTTTGTTATTATTTAATCGTCTTTAAAAAATGTTATCAATATGTTTTTTCGTTTTTGAAATATACTTATTTTTTTAATTTAAAAAAATTTTTTTATAGAAGAATGTTCTTTAATAAGGCCATTACTTTTCATTCTTTTTTTTTTGTACTAACATTATATACTAAATTAACATCTGAAGGCAATGTTCCATCATTTTATTGGAATGCATTTACTGAAAATTGTAAAAATCGGAATTTAACAATTCCTGTAGAAAAATATGGAATTATCACTAACAAGAATCAAAAGTTTCAAGGGGAACATATCGTAATTTTTTACGAAAAAAATGTTGGGCTATACCCATATTTAAAATATATTAACAAAACACATAATGAATTTATTAATGGAGGAATACCTCAGGTAATTTTATTACTTAAGTTCTAAAATTTATTAATAATTATATTTAAGAATACCAATATACCAGCTCATTTAAAAAAACTTCGAGAAGATATTAGTATAATAATACCTAATCCGGCATTTAATGGAATTGCTGTTATTGATGTTGAGGAGTGGAGGCCTACTTATGATTCTAATTGGAGTAAAAAACGTATTTATAGATATGAATCTGTGCAGCGTGTTTTAACTCGATATCCTTATTTGAATTGGAACCAAGCAAGTGAAATAGCAAAAAGAGAGTTTGATGAAGCAGCGTATAAATTTCTTTTACTTACATTAAAAGAATGTCAAATTTGGAGGCCATTAGCTAAATGGGGTTTTTATGGTTTTCCAATATGTGATGAAAATGGTTTACGGAGGAATTCTACATTTTGTTATTCAAAACATAATGATAAATTAATTCCTTTACTTATGCAAACAGATGCTATATATCCAGCTGCTTATTTATATCCAGGTAGACCAGTAGAAACAGCAAGATTATATGTTAAAGATGTCCTAAGTGAAACTAAAAGGTTAAATAATTTAATAGTTAAAAAGGGATATAAAAAAAAAGAAATTTTTGTTTATCATAAATTTGAACTAGATCCATATAACAATATAATTAAAGATATACAATTTTATGATCAGGTAGCTTTTTAAAAATAATTTTATTTTAAATATTTTTTAGGCTACAATGGATGCTACTTATAAGCAAACAATTGATTTTAATATTAATAATATAATTTTTTGGACGACTTCTAAAAATATAATGGAACGTTGTAAATATATAAAGAAATATGTCGAAACATCACTGGGACCATATATAAAAAAATTAATTAAATCTTATATTCTTTAGGTTGACATTTTTGAACTACGTTTATTTTTGACAGACTTCTATTTAAAATTGTATAATTTGAAATTTTTTTCTTGTATAAATTAGATTTTATAAGTATTACAAATAATCCTATAATTAGTAAAATTCTATATAATGTGTTTTATTTTAATTATTTTTGAAAAAATAAAAATTACAATGTTAATTATTTAGTAATAGAGTGTAATATTTTAAAAATATTAACTGGTTTTTATTTTAACTTTTTTAGACATTTTTTTTAGTACCCAGTTGATAAATTTTTTTGTTGTATATACTATTAAAATTATTAAAAAAATAAGTAATGCTAAAATATCTAAATTATAACTTTCAATAAGTGTATGATCTTCACCAAGCATTCTCATTTGTGGTTGCATACCAAACTTGCATGCGAAATTAACATGCTTTATAAATATTTCCGTTGAATTATAAGGTTTATTCTCAAGGATAGTTTTTATTTTTTGAGCTTTCAAATAATAATTAGAATTTTTTAAAAAAACTTCATTTATAGTATTTTCAACAATATTAGGATTTTTAATATCAAATTTACTCAATTGTTTTCCTATACCTAACATTTCAACAACTCTTGAATTTCTTGCTTGATCAGAAAATAATGGTACAATTATTACAGGAACACCACGATAGGCTGCTTCTGAAAAACTATTTATACCACCATGTGAAATGAAACCGGAAATTCTTTTATCACCAAGTAGATCTATTTGTGGAAACCATTTTTTTTTAATTAAGTTTTTTGCTTCATTACCTACTTTATCTTCAATTTCATATTTCCATATAAAAGTTATATCTGGCATTCTTTTAAATGCTGTTAATAAACTTTCTTTATATTCGTCAGGCATCAAATAACTTTCAGCTACGGTACCAAAAGATACAATAATATTATGACGACGTAAATTTAATATTTTATTCCATTCATCTGTTAAAGGTTGAACTTTTGGAATAGAAAATCCTCCAATTTCAATAACTTTTGCCAAAGTAGGATGTGCAAAATCTAATAATGGCTCAGTATTTGTAATATGAAATGTAGCGTCAGAAACAATTTTTCTTAAATTTACAATTCCTTTACCAAATTTTTGATCAAATAATTCTTGTTCTAAAATAAATGGAGCATTAAGAAAAGGATCTCCAAAATAATGAAAATAAATATTTAATAATCTTTCTTTTAAACCCATTCCTTCATGTCCATAGTCAGAATACAATTCTGGTACTTGTGTTACAGGAAAATGTAAACCAAATATAGAATAATAAGTTGACCAAAACAATCCAGAACTAACAGTTATATGATTTTTAATACCCCATTGATGATAAAGTCCAATTGCACAAACATCAAATGCTTCACTTATAGCTAAATCAAATTTTTCATTTTTTATTTGATTGGTTAATTTATCATCATCAATAAATTCTTTACATGATTTTTTAAGTATTTCACTTAATGTTTTAGTCATCCTTCTTATTTGGAAAATATTACTTTGTGATTGTGTCCAAACATTTTTTTTAAATTCAATATAATTGTTAACACTATTAGTTGAATTTTTTTTTACTTCACTTTTAATATTTCTTCCATATTTAGTTACAACAATATCTTTAATATTATCTTCTACTGGAAGATATACGGAAGTCTAATGTTGTAATTAAAAATAAAATTAATATAAATTAAAAAAAGAAAAAAAAACATACTACATTATATCCAGAAAGACTAAGAATATCAGCTAATTTTCCCATATGCCTTACATGAGAAAGACCAAAAAGATGAATAACTACAAGAATATTTGCAGATAATATAAAATTAAAAAATATAAAATTTAACAATAATACTTTATAAATCATTACAATAATAACTTTGTAATAAAAAATAATTAAACTATTTTCTTAAATATAATTTAAAACAAAAAAGATTAGATAACAATTATCAACATATACCATTCCAAATAAGGTTATAAAAACTTTTTGATCTTTTAAACCAATCAAAAAAATTTTTTATAAACATATTATTATAAACATAATCTTAGGAAGTTAAATTGACAAATCAAAATATATCTTATCATTTTTTACAAAACAAACAAATGAAAATTTATTTAAAAATAATCAAATATTTGTCATTTGTTGATAAATGTTTAAGATCTTTTAAAAGGATAAAAGTATCAATTAATTTTTTTTTAAACTTGTAGTATTATACATGTTTTGCTAAATTTAATATACTAGATTTAATAGTATTCATTAAAATAAACATAATTAAAATATTAGATTGACTAGAAAGTACATTCTCGTTTTTTACTGAGAAATAAAAAAAGTAAAGTATTGAAAAAATGCTCAATTAGAGTTTTAATTTAAAACATTGTGCCAAATAAAAAACAAACAGTTTATCAATGAATATTTTTACTGGATGATAATTTAATTATTAACTATAAAAAGCATTACAATTTTTTACTTTGAAAACGATTACATACATAAATTTCAAATCATAGTCAAGTATTAATAACAATAAAAAAACTTTTCAGATAATCTAATATATTTTTTTAAGATACAGAAGACAATTTTTTAAATATCAAAAATAATTTAGTCACATAAAGGTAATAGGTTTATTATTTATTGTATATTAATATAAAATAAGTAGTGATTTTAATATATTACAATCTTTTTAAAATTGCAAAACTACCTATTTGATATAAAGTTATAATAATCGTACCAATTATTAAATAATATGTAGGAACTGTTAAATGACAAATAAATTCTTTAAATTTTTCTCTAACATATTCTTCAGTATTTTTAATTTTTGATAACTTGCATCCTTTATTTTTATTATCAAAGACATAGAAATACCATATAGATATCCACAATTGAAGTGACAATAAAAACATGTACTATAATAAAAAATCAATTTATTTAAAAAATATTATTAAACTTACAATTTCTTTTTGTGTCTTTAAACTAATAAATGTTATATTTCCAATCAAGTCACTTTCTTCATCAACATGACTTCTTCTGTATATCATAATTATAAAAGTTAGTAATGATAAGCAATATAAACCATAATTAAAAAAAGCAATATACCCAATAATATTACAATTTACTTCATTGTCAAAAATAAATGTAAATAAAACAATTGTTAAAAAGAACTAAAAGCAAAAACTTTTTAAAAATTAATTTTACCTTTTAAACATACAATTTTTGTCCATGATAATATGTATTGTTTTGTGGGAGAATTCAACATATGTGCTCCATCAACATAAATTGTATTTTTGGCATATTTAGAATAAAATGAATGTTTACTACCTTCTCTAGTTGTGTCTTCTGTTGATAAATTAGTTGCAGAAAATTTATCTTTTTGTTTTACTGTAATCATAATTTGAAAAGATTAATAATTTATAATTAACCATAAAATTTTTTTTTTTATCTTTCTCCTATTAAAATTTTGTTTAAACATTTTTTATATTTCAAATTATATTCATTTTTGTATGTCTAAATTTTATGTTTATAATATAATGGTTTTTTTTGTATTATTAATTTTAAAAAAAATTTTCTTTTTTATTATATACAAGATTTAGAATGATATTTTTTTTATGGGAAAATAAAAAAAAAATAGTGATTTGCCGAATTAAAATAAAATTGTTGTGTCAACTAAAATATTTAATTTTCTAATTAAAAAAAATATTGAGGAAAGAATCATACAAATATGATAATATTATCATATTATAAATATAATCATTTTCTTTCCCCTAAACTACAAAATTGTAGTTAATTTGGCCAAGCTTACACCCTTGAATGCAAACAATCTAGAAAAATGACTATTCAAAATAACCATCCTCCACTTTGACACATCTTTCTAATCTCGTTAAAAAGTTCAGATAAACTCTTTCGAGCTCATCCCTTTTTACTTCCCGGATAGCAGCTGTTATGCGGTTCTTCAAAATTTCTATGGAATTGGGTTGGTTCTTGAAGACTAAATCTCTAAGCCTCCCCCAAAAATAGAAATCTAAAGGATTCAGATCAGGACTCCTTAGAGGCCATCCAAAATCTAAATTTTGTGAAATGAGATTACTTGGAGAAAAAACAGACTTTGGATGAGGCATTGTTTCAAAAGAAGTATGGCACGAAGTCCCATCTTGTTGAAAAACAATGTATTGTAAATCTTCATTGTCTGTTTTTAACTCATCCACAAAAACATCAACAACTTCAGAGATGTATCTAGTAGAATCTAGATTTCCTTCAAAAAAGATTAGCCCGTAGATCTTTTTTACTGATAAGGCAGCCCAAACCCCAATCTTCTGTGTATAAACGGGTTGTGCCAAGAGTGCGTTGGGTTTCGAGATGGCCCAGGTCCTATCGTTTTGCTTATTAACGTAACCCGTAAGATGAAAGTAAGATTCATCTGAGAATATTAATGTAGGCCCAACAATAAGACCTTCTCTAACCCTTTCTAATGCTTCCAAGCAAAAGGCGAGCCGTCTCCCTGGATCCTCCGGTTTCATCTCGTGGACGAATTGCTTTCTATAAGGAAAGTAGCCCCCTTCATCTAGAACCTTCATAACTGAGCTTCTACTCATGTTATTGTCCAGCGCTAATTGACGAGTACTAACTTGTCCTCGATTCTCTTCAACTTGTTTAGTTATCATTAGAGAATTTTCCTCATGAGTCACTGTACGTCTACGAGCATGTTTTCGATCATTGACAGAACCAGTTTCCATGAGTTTTTTAAATACTCTTGTCACTGAGGAAACTGATGGAGGATCTTTCCTAAATTTAATGGTAAAATTTTTTCTTACCTTATTAGCATTCTCCCATTTATAATATTCCAGTGCCATAAAAAAGCATTCTTCCATTGTATAAACCATTTTAGCTTTTAAATATTAAAATATTTTTTTTTAAATTTAATTAAATTTAATAATAAATTTTTATCAAATTCCTTTATTCCAAACTTTTTTTACCTTTAATTAGATGAAAGTTCATGAGAAAATTTATTTTAATTAAAAAAAGAAAATTATCAATGATCAACTATCTTCAAATACCTTAAAAATTTTATCAACTATCAATTTCTTAGAAGATTTAATCTACTATCTAATACCTTTTAGTTATATTTTAATATAATCTTGAATCCTACACAGTGGTCAATTTATTATTAATTAATCAAAAAAACCACCTTGTATTTCCCACCAAATAAATGCACATTTTTTTTAGTTAATTAATTGTTAAAGATATTATTTATTTTCCAACGGCGTAGACTAAACATATCGTGTAAATGGGAATGATAACTCTAACTAGTAATAATAAACAATATAAACAACTTTTTTTTATATCATCAAAATATTTTAAATGTAAATATTTAGCGTATTTATAGATAATTGTCATTATTTTTTATTGTGACAATTATGCTATTAACAAGATTTTATTATACTTTTTCATGTAAATTTTTTTTAAAATTAAAATCGATTACATAATAAATAATGTAGCAAAAACTTTAATATGATATATATGTATTTTTATTTTATTGTTTTTATTCAAATTTATATTGTTCATCATTTTATACTTTAAATTATAGTCATTTTTTAAGTTATCAAAGCATTATAGTAATAAGAATGTTAGAAGTATATTGGCTTCACTGTAATAAATGTGGCTGTGATCAAGACATACAAAAAAATGTCAACTTTATTTTATTTAGTTGTCAAGATGTTTTGTGCTCAAAATGTTTTAGTAAATGTAAGTATATTTAATTTGTTTTTTTTTTTTATTTAAACTAATTTTAGGCCTTCCTTCCTCATCTGTAAAAGAATCAATTTGTTGCATTTTATGTAATGCTTTAGTACGAACAGTTATTATCGAAGAGTCAATGAATCCTTCACTCAAAAAATTATTTACTTCTGTAAAAGAATTAACCAAATATTCACTAAATGACATTCGAGCTATATTAGAATTTCAAAAAAAACAACGAAATAGGCGTACGAAACTGCTTTTAATTAAGAACAAAAAAATCCAAGATCGGCTGAACGGTATAGAAGATAAACTGAAATTACAACAGCAAATAAAAAAGAAAAATCTACAAAACGCGGATAAGATAAGCAAATACAAAGAAGAAATGTTTCGAATAGATGCAATTATAAAACAATTGCAAAATTACTATAATAAACATATAAAATATATAAATAATGTAAGAAGATCGAAAAAAAATCAAACTTTTATGGATTTTGATAAGTCTGCATCTTCAAATTATATGGAAAAAATTGTAAAACAGTCGTCATTTTCTTTTAGTTCAAAGGTATTTTTACAAATCTTTTATTAGAAATTTATGCCTATTTTTAGAGTAATGATATTATATCATTAAATAAATATTTAATTAATGAAGATAAAGTTAAAACTTCAAATACAAAGAATAAAGAAACCCCACTTAGCTCTAGAGAAATAGGACGTACTGAAGAACGTAGTTTTAACGAAATTTTTTTTAATCCTCTTCTTTCTAGCACACCTTTGTTAAAGAAAAATAAAAAAATGTTGATAGAAGATGGAATTGGAAGTGGAATTTCACCTATCTTGAGCAATTAATATTTTTAAATTGTATTTTATTTTGTACACACTCTAATATATATATTGTATATTTATTAACTTTAGTATACTTAAAGATAAATTAATTTTAACATGTATCCAATGTTTATATTGGTAATATAACAATACTTAATACACATAAAATATATTTTTAAAAAAAACACAATAAATTGTACTAAAAAATCGCCGTATCATCGCCTTGATGCCAGAGTGGTTAATGGGACAGACTTGAAATCTGTTGGGCTTTGCCCGCGTAGGTTCGAATCCTGCTCAAGGCGTCCCAACCTTTTTAATTCACTTTTTTTAATATGCACATACTAATCCAATGTAATCCCGTACTTTTTTTCCTCAATATAATGTTTTTAAATAAATATAAATGACGCTATTATATATTTCAAATATTAAAAATACTAAGAAACAATATAAAATTTTTTTTAAATATTACTGATTGTAACTAAGTAAAGTTCAATCTCTCCTTGAATTTCTAAGCCAACAATAGAGCTTGGTGAGCTTCTAAAAGCAAATGAGGCAATCTCAATGTTATCCAATTTTGCAATGACATGAGTTTGTTGAGCATAAAAGTCAAGTATAAAAACTTTTTCTTTTTTAAATGGATTACCTTTAGGTGTTCTTTCTTCATGTTGCCATTTACCATCAATAGTATTATTTCTTACAACAACTTTTTCTTTAAATCTTGGATTAAAATGAAAAGCGACATCTTTGTTGGTGACAAAATTAACTTCAAAACGATCTCCTTTTTCTGGACATTTTCCTATGATTCTAACATGCATTGGAAATCTGTAACCATTAAGGGCTGTTGCAAATTTTACCGTCTACAAAATGTTATGAAATAAATATACAAAAATTATACTTTTTTTATTTATCTTACAGGAAAGAAATAATCTCTTGGTTGAATACTATAACTTTCTTTAGGTATATGATCATATGTAGCTTCAATAGGTGCAGTTGGTTCCATTATAAATCAAACGAATTAAAGTATCCCTAAACTATAATTTTAAAATAATATGTATGCAAACAAAAAGTGTTTTGCAAAAATAAATGACAAAAGAAAATTCTCACAAAGAATAAATAGTTAAACTTTTTTCTCATATAACAAATAATATAAATATAAATGAGTCATTTCTTTTAAAATAATTATTATTTTATATAGATAAAATACATATTTAATAAAAAAATATTTCAAAATTTAATTACTATTTGATTGAAATATATAACTACAAAACTACTACCACGTGAGTTTTGTTTACTATAAAGTGGAAATCAATCACATAAGTTGTATTTTAAGAAGTAATGATATGAAAAACAAAGTTAAAAATAAATATATTTAAAAAGTTTTATTTCTACTAATATGTTAATGATGATAAAGTAGATGTTTTTGTTTAATTATTTTTAAATTTTGACAATTAATCTTTATGAATAGAAACATAATGAAGTTCAACATCTCCTTCAATTGACATAGATTTAACATCAGTATGTCTATTTCTGTAGGTAAATTCAGTAAAAAATTGACCATCATATCTACATTCAACATTATCTTCATTTGCTATAAAATCAAGAGTAAAAATTTTTCCATGATGAAATGGAAAAGAATTTTCAAATCTTTCCTCTTCCTGCCATCGTCCATCTTCAGTACTATTTCTAACAACACATTTTTCATTGAAACGTACATCAAAATGAAAAACAATATCGTTACCGTTTGAAAAGTTTACATGAAATCTTTTTGAGTGTTTTTGACATTGCCCTATTATTTTAATATGTTGTGGTGTAACGAATCCATTTATTGATGTGCTATATGGAATACTCTAATAAAAAAATAATAATTTATTTTAATTTTTTAAACTTACTGGATTATATTCCTCTTTTGAAAATGATAAAGTAACACCACCACCAATACCCATTTCAAGATTTTTATGAGTAAATGTTTCTTTTACTTAAATGTTTTTCTTTATATAGAAAATATTTTATCAATGAATTATTCATACATTTACTTAGATCATACATTTATGCGCCTTATAAATTTATATAAATGATAAGAAAATAAAAATATTTTATTAGAATACTTATTAATCCATTAAAGTGTTTAAAAAATTGTTTACATTTTAATTTTTACTTTCAAATATAGGAGTGACATTTATAGAAAAATATATCTTTAAACATTTTATTATACAAGAAAATTTTAGTAAAAAATTGTTGATAATGCAAATAAATACTTATCAATATTTGTTATCATGTTAGTAATTTATTGATAGACTTTTTTTAGAAATATAAGTTATAAAAATGGTATTTCAATGATTAATAATAAGTTTATGTTAGATGATAAATATTATAAAATATTATAAAAATTTGTAAAATAAAATACTTAAGAGTTTTTATTTTTCATAATATCAAAAATACCATAATTATTTAATATTTTTTAATTAATTGTTATTTAATAAATACAAAATATGAAATAGCTAAATTTATTATTAACATTCAATTACGACATAAATTATTAAAAATTCAATTAATTAAAAATTTTTTAAAGTAAATTTTATATTTATAATAACTTATTGTTAATATTATTTATTAAGTTTTGAAAATTTTGTTACTTTAAGTTATTTTTTATAATAATTTATTAAATTTATTTACTTTAACTGAAAAATGAATAACTAAATTTATAATATATTTAATAATACTTATTAATATTATTTTTTTCTATAAAACTATATCATTTTTGTTAAAATTGTTATTTTTGTACTAAATAAAAAATGAATGAATACAATAATATTCTAAGAAATAATATATTATATACAAAAGAAATTGCAGAAAAAATAATAGACAATTATAATAAAGAAAATAATATCTTTGAAAAAGAAGATATTGTAAGGAATATGTATAGTATTGATAAAAATGTAGTAAAGCATGCTTTAAATGATTTTGATCAAATTGTATCTATAATAGAAAATAATTTAAATACAATTAAAACAAGAGAAACAAGCAAAGATTATACTATTGCTTTTACAAATAAACGTTCATTTATTCAAATGATGTCAGAAATGTCTAGTATTATTGATGCTGATAATAAAGAGGTAATTTAATTAATTTTTTTTTAATAAGCAATTGTTTAGTTTAATAAAATGTATATAAAACTTTCTCATGATTTAAATATAATAAGAGGAAATATAACAATGTTAGATAAACAATTAAGTTATATGAAATAATTTTATAAATGAATATATTCAAGAAAATTGCATTAAATTTATTTTTGTATTATTTAAAATATTAAAAATATCAATATATTGTAAAAAAAATTTTTTTTAATAAAATTATATTTATTTTAACAAAATGTTATAAAATATTAGATATTAATATAATAATTACTATATTGTTTAATTATTTATTAATACCTAAAAATTATTTTAATCAAAAAATGTATATTTATATTGTAAAAAAAAAATTTAAATTTAAATTTAATATTTTGTTTTTACAAATTTATTAATTATAAAAAATTCTTTAAAATTGTTATATTTTTGTATTATTGACTAACAAAATTTTTTAACTACACATATTTACAATGTCTATTATCAAAAGTCATTTATCTGATCCAAATTTTACAAATGAATGTCTTGAAAATGGAACAGCAACATCAAAAAGTCCTTTTCTTGATCACTCAGAACCAGTCACATTAACATGGAGTAATATTGAGGTTAAAACTTCAACTAGACATCTTCTTAAAAATGTTAGTGGTGTTGCATCACCAGGAGAATGTATTGCTCTTATGGGTGCAAGGTAAATAGAAAAAAAAATATTTTAATAATTATAATAATAAATATTTTTTCTAGTGGTGCTGGTAAAACAACACTTTTAAATACATTACTTGGAAGAAATTCAACAAATTTAACAGTATCAGGAGAAATATTAGTTAATGGAATTAATGTTAATAGAGGAATTACTAATATTTCTTCATACGTACAACAAGAAGATTTATTTATGAGTAGATTAACAGTATATGAACATTTAATAATTCAATCTTATATGAGATTACCATCAAATAATAGTTGTAGTCAAAGAAAACAACGAATAAAAGAAATTGTTGATGAATTAGAATTAAATGATTGTTTACATTCAAAAATAGGTAGTGCAGGTTTAAAAAAAGGAATTTCTGGAGGTCAAGCTAAAAGACTTGCTTTTGCTACTGAACTTTTAACAAATCCTTCATTATTATTTTGTGACGAACCTACAACAGGATTAGATTCATATATGGCTGGACAAGTTGTTAGAACACTACATAGATTAGCTCGTGATACAAAAACAACCATAATTTGTACAATTCATCAACCATCATCTGATATATTTGAAAGCTTTGATAGGATTATTTTTCTTGCTCTTGGAGAAGTTGCTTTTCAAGGCCCACCATCAAATGCTATAGATTTTTTTCAATATCTTGGTTTCAAATTTCCTAATCAATCAAATCCTGCTGATCTTTTTATAATGTATTTAGCTGTTGAACCTGGAAATGAAGATAAAAGTAAAAATCGTATAAATGAAATATGTAAAAAGTATGATAAATCAAAATATTCTGAATTGGTTATGAAACGTATTGAATGGCATAAAAAAAATCCTCATTCAACAGTAAATATGCCCAAACCACCATCAATATTTATAATAACAATAGCAATGACAGTAAGATATTTTCTTGATAATTTACGAAATAATTCAATAGTTTTTGCTAAACCAATTCAAAAGTTTTGTGTTGGTTTAGCACTTGGAACATTTTATTTTCAAACAGTTTATAATCAAGATGGTATAGAAAACTTAAAAGGTTTATTTTATTTTGTTATTGCTGAGTCAATTTTTCCAACAACATTTATGGTTAATTCTGCTATTTCTAGAGAATATTATTTAGTTGCTAAAGAATATCATGATGGTATTTATCCAATTATGTCATATTATATAGCTAGAATATTAGCCTACATTCTTTTTCCTTTAATTGATGGATCTATTTTATGTACAATAGTTTATTTTATGGTAGGGCTTAAATTTGATTTAATAGCTATTTCTTCTTTATATTTTATATTATTTATGATAACATTTACCAGTATTAGTTTTGGAAGTTTAATATCAGGAGTATGTTTATTAAAAAAAAATGGTTTTATAATTAAATATATTTTTAGATTTTTATTGAATATCCTGTAATTCAATCAATGTCAACACCAATACTGGTATCATTATCTATTTTTGCTGGTCTTTTTATGAATTTAACTTCAGCTCCAAGTTATATATCTTGGATACAACATATTTCATGGTTTAAATATGGATATGAATCACTTGTTATAACACAATTTAAAAACTTAGAAAATATCCAATGTAAAATAATGAAAGATGGAGTATTGGTAGATACAGAAGTATGCTTTAAAAATGGTAATCAAATAATAGAACATATGGGATTTAATGGTAATAACTTTTCTTATAACATGTTTATGCTTTTTATTATTGGTATAACACTTTTTCTATTAGGATATATAGCATTTACAATTAGAATTATAAAAGGAAGATAATTAAAAATTAAATAATAAATAAATAAATTCAATAATTTTTTTTAACATTTTATGTACTATAATTCTAAGTACCAACAACAATAAAATACTTATAATAAAAAAATGTATTTTAATTTAATTAAATTTATAAATTCTAATATTATTTAAAAACAACATTTATTATAGATTATTTTTTTAATTCAATTTTTAATTATTTTTTAACTACATATTATATAAATAATCGCGTTTATCAACAAATAATAATACAATATTTCGATAAACAATTTAACTTATACATATAATAAGATTTAAAAATAAATAAATCAACAAAATATCTGTAAAATATTAAAAAAAAAAAACAATATTTATTTTTATTCTTTAATAAGAATATTACTGTAACCATTTAAAAATTTTATAAAAGTAATAATTTTTCAATATAATTAACAATCATATTTTAATACAACATATTGTTATAAATAAAATTTATCCTTGAAAGTATAGTAAAAAAAAAGTCTTATTATATAAAATACAAGGTCTAAACAAATACCACAAAAAGGTTTTTTACAGTATCTTTATTTTAAATAATATTTTTTATCCTTAATAAAAAAAAGATTAATAGTTAGACTATTTATCAAATTCTTTTTAAAAAGTTTATCAAAATAATCTTAGATTTTATCAGCAAAATTATATATGAAACAATTTTTTTTTAATTTTATAAAGTAAAATCGTAATATTTATGACATATTAAATAATATTTATCTTTGTATTATTTATAATATAAATAATAGATTATATATTAAAAAAAACTATTTAATTATATTCAACTTTTATAGTATATAAAAACAATTATTTTTTTAAATAAAATATATAAACTTTAATATTATTCTACCAAATTATTATTTATAAGAAAAGCGTTATAAAACCTATAATCATTTGTTTCTCTCTTTATTTGGACTAAAATATATTTTATTTTATCTTGTTTGTTTACCATTTTCTTATAAAATAAATTTATTTTAAAATTGTTAAAAAAAAAATAATTTTTTTTTAGATTTATTAAAATGACTATAATTTATTTAAAAAGAAATGAAACATTCTCTGCAGCTCATAGGCTTCATTCAAATAAATTAACAGAAGAAGAAAATAAAAAATTATACTCAAAATGTAACAATTTCCATGGTCATGGTCATAATTATGAAGTAACTGTTACACTTAGAGGATCTATAAATGAAACTACAGGAATGGTATATAATTTAGCTGACTTAAAAAATGAAATGAAAATTATTATAGATATATTAGATCATAAAAACATTGACAAGGACATTGAATATTTTAAAGATGTCGTTTCAACTACCGAAAATTTAACAATTTTTTTTTGGAATGAGATGAAAAAAATTATGAAAAATAGTGATTTATTGTATGAGATTGAAATCAAAGAAACTAACAAAAATATTTTTTATTATCGTGGGGAATAAAAAACTAACAAAGTACAATAGACATCTGCCTATGTCAAATTTATATATATCTATTTTTTTTTCTCTATATTATAACTTTATTTCACTATACAAAATTCAAATAAATTATCAAAAGAAAAAAAAGGTGTAAATGTAATACAAATTAAAATCACAAAATAGAAAAGACCATTTTTATATTGCTTCTATCAATCATTTATATGGTAAAACAAATTATTATTCTATTTTATTCTTACACTCATCATATAAATAATTCATTTATAATGTTTTGAAAAACTCCAAATCATTTTTCTTTTAAATAAAATAGCTAGTCTTTTTTAATACATTTATAAAAAGTTTTTGTTTTAATGTTTATTGTATAGTAATATTATTACTAATCAAATATATTATGTACAACACATATGTATATTTTTTTTTATATTAGCAATTTATATTAGCAATAAAACTGTTTACTCAAAAAGTATTACAGACCCAATATAACCATTTTCCATTACTTCAAAAATCATTTGATTTGTACCATAACAAAAAGTTGCTCCAAAAGGATTCTCTTCTTCATTTGGTCCACCTCTATTTAAAACGACAGGCTTTGTTGTTACTTCTCCATCACTATTTGTAAAAATACTATTGAATTCCTCAAACTACAAATAAATAATTTAAATTTTTAATTAAAAATGTTTAACTTCTCAATTAATGATATTTTATTTCAAGGTTAGAAATAACAAAAAAAATCACTTTTAATCTATTCTATTGTTATTAACACAAACAATAAAAATTTCTATTATTACAATTTTTCCCTCATTTAGATTACCAATAACAGCTGAGAAGTTTTATTATAATATGCTATTGAAATGTGATTCTAAATAAGTTATATTAAATAGCTAGGTAAATTATTTCTTTTATTACTCTTATCTATCTCTTAACTTCCTCATTAAGTATAGTAATAAATAATAAAAAAAAAATGAGCCATATTGTCTTTTTTCTCTAGAATTGTACTTTAATTTATTAATTGTAACGGGATAGGGTCACTTTCAATACCACCTATCTGGCATATTATTAATTATATTATAAAAATGACTTTTCCTAGTATCATCCCATCACATAAACACTACAATTTAATATATTAAGTATTCATTGACTACATATGGAAATGACATCTGTTTTATGATGGCAAAACAAGTGATTGTCCATGTTATTGTTACACTTATCTTTTATAATATTACCAATTATTCTTATTTAATCTAAGAATTTTATCAAGTTAAAAAATGTTAATTTTTATGTGATTGAAAAGTCTAGTCAACTTTATATCATTTTCCAAATGTTATAAATATTAATAACCACTTTTGTTTATTTATTTTATATTTTAATATTAATTAAAAAGCCAAACTTACCTTTGAGTATGGGTCAATTACAATTCTTTCTTTTTCAAGTTTCAAATTAAAATGGCATCTTGAGTATCTAAAAAAATAATATATTATTGTAACATATAAATCTAATTATTTTTTATTACTTAAACAAAATTTATTTATTTATTTAATTAAAAAGTTTTTTTATTACATTAATTAACTTACATCCCAAAATCATAGTGTCCAGGAATATTTGTATGAAGAACAAATTTGATAACTCTTCTTGTTTTACAATTAAATAATATGTCCTTAAAAATATAATTATTAAATATTAATAAAATTTTTATATTTTAATATATTTAATATAGTAATCAATTTTTACTTATTTTAATTACTTTTTAAAAAAATTAATTTTTTTTTTTTATCTACTACTACCTTAAATAATTAATTTTTAATTTAGTTTTGTATATAACAAAATTTATAAAATATTGCCAATTTAGTAATGCATACATAATTTAAATATTTTCATAATAAATCAAGTGTTATGTCAATATAAATAATACTTTGCTTATTTAATCATAATCATTCTTGACATTGGTCATTTATCAATCCTCCTAGGGGGTTATTAATATATGTTACAATTTGATGAGTTATAACAAATTTAACGGTTATATATTAATATAATTTATTAAATATTTTTATTTATAACATTAAAAAGTTTAATGTCATGTAATGTACCTAACAAATTTTGTTTTTCCCTCATTTCTAATATTATAAAAATATTCAATCACATCAATTTATATCATAACTAATATATTATAAATCCTATATAACAATTCTATTTATATTATATTCATTGAAAGTTTTTGCCCTCTCAACAAATAATTTTCATAATTTTCATTCATCCTATTACAAAAGCATTATATATATATATATATATATATATATATATATATATATATATATATATATATATTTTGAAGGATCAACATTAAATTCTTGTCGGCATGTTGTCTTTTTGTCCTCTTTCAATGAATACATAATTGGACCTAGTTTTAGAAACTAAAGTATTTAATAACAATTTATTCTCAATTGACTCCTGTTACACGATTGTCACTATCCTCATTATCTTATCATTATTTCTTATTGTCTTAAACTACAATATTTTAATCACTAATCATAATCATAAAAATGATGCGCATCCACTTTTAAGGATCTTCACTAAGAAATTTTATATAATTATTAATTTAAAAAGGAAACCGAAAATATTCTTCCTCATCTTAATATTGTCCTTTCTTATCAGTCAATCTTTAAAGATAATAGATATATATATTACATCTATCATTACAAAACTTTTTTCCTCTCTGAACATTTATTCTTTCTACACATCTCAGTCGTATAATTCTTTTATCAGTCCAAATTAGAGATGATTAATTAGCACACATCATTGCACTTTACATGTCTCTATTGCTTTATTCCCATTATCTTTTATATTTTACATATATATCCTGATTTTAGAAACCCATTCATTTGATATATTTATTACATTATATATAATATTTTATTTATTGTATGATATTTCTTATTTTTATATAATATTATTATTATATAAATAAAATATAATAGTCTTAAGAAAAACTTTTCCATCTAACTGTAAATGGTATTATTTATATTATATTAACAAAAAAGATACCAAAAATAGATAAAGATAAACTATGCAGGTGGTATGGTGATAATAATTAAATTGACAACATTTCTCTTGTAGCTTATCTGATTAACTTATGTAATAACGGCTGTTTAATCTAAGCTTACTATAATATTTATTCATTTTAATTTAATGTTTAAAAGAAAGAATCAATTAAAGTAATCTAAACGTAAAAGGCAGACAGGTGTATGGATGTTTATAAAAATCAGGTAACATTACTTACTTTTACTTTTTAAATAAATCCACCGACAAATTGGTTACGTATATATATCACCTATTGCATATAACTCTTCAACTATCATATTAATAGTCATGTAAATATGAATTATTTTTTTTATAAACGATTACCGGCACTTAATCAGTAGTAATACTCAAAATGCCATCCAAGCAAATATTATATCGGTTATCAAGATTCATATCTTTTATCTTTACCGATAACCTATACATATATTTTAAATAAAAAAAAAGTTTTTTTAAGTGCCCTTCAAAGATGATCTTAAAAATGTTCAACCCCTTTTTTATTCTTTAAATGAGGCATGTATAAAAAAATGACTTTTACAATTCTTATTTACATCTTCTAAATATGTTTACTATTTTTCTTTGTTTTGATAATAACGCCAGATTAAGAATAATTTATCTAATAAATTATATGATTTTACCTTCCATTTTTCACACTTTTACAATATGCCAATCCCACTTTTAAAATGTACAAATCAGTCATCTTTTATCATTTTATGACATTAATTACATGTTCCACTATTGTATTAAATATAAAAAGAAAAAAAAAAGATGACAATTACCCTACCATAATACCTCTTAAAGAATACTCTTTATTGTTGATAATGAAATTAACACTACAATTTTAGTACTAACAGAATATTTTACAACAAATTGCCTATATCTAACTTCTAATCATATTTTCTCTAAATAAAACTATCAATCATTTCCGTTACATTGTTCCTATACTATATAATAATACTAAGCTATTTTGTATCAATTAGAAAAATGTTTAAATTTGGGACACTCGGAAATTAGTTCTTTTTCAGTAATCCTTTATATATAATCTACCAACTATAAATATAAATATATTTATATATATTATAAAATGACAACATAACCTCAAAATTAAAAAATGCCGGCGCCTAATATTTCCAACTATAAAATCAAAGTTCTTTTCTTTTTATTCCTATATATATATAACTATTATTGCTATATATTTTTCTAAAAATAATACTTCTTTTGACCAATTAATTTATTTAACTATATATTAAAAGAAAGATGAGATTGAAAAGTACATAAAATAAAGATATATATATCCATAAATGTTTAGAGGATTTAATTAAATCATTACTCAACATACATTTATACATAATTTGCTTAAAACAGATCTTTTTACTATATTTAACTTAAAAGGGATGTATCAATCTTCTCAAAATATCTCTTATTAAATAGTATTTAAACTTTTAATTACTTGTAACTATTTAAATATTCTTATTCTCCTAACATTACTTTGAAGTCTTTAAGCATATCCCACCACAATTTTCTTTTAAAATATTAAATATTTTAAAACTTTCCACAATTTATCTTTTTATTTTTATTTTTTTTTTTATATAACAGACCATTCTAATATATCATTTTTAATCTAAATAAAAATTAACACTATTCTAATATTAAAAAAGGCTAAAGGGTAAAATATTTAGTCAAGTTTTTCTTGTTCCTTTTTCATAAAACATTATTTCACTTCATTTGATGTAGGAGGTTTTTAATAAAATGCCATAGCCTATCCTTGATTGATGATGAAAAGTATATTTGTCATAAACTTATTATTTAACTTGCGCATAGAAAAAAAAATTTTTTTTTTAAATGATAACAAAAGTTTATATAAATTTATATATCCCTCCTTCCATTTATTTTCCATTCTTTTTTTTTTATTTTACTTATCTTATAAAATATTTATTCTTAACAAAATACACTGTTGTTTCAAGTGCTTAATAACTTATATAAAAAAGTAATATTTAAATTGTCATAACCATTTATCGAAAGAAAACTTTTGAATTAAAATTATACTTAAGTTACTTCAACTAACTGTATTCTATATATTTCCTTAATCTTATTTTACACTTCTATTGTTTAATATTAATCGGGATCTGTATAAGGATTTAAATGGGATGTTTTGAATAATAATAGAAATTAAATCATCAAAAGTACTTATTGTATTTATGTAACTTTTTCTTCTTTTATTTACAAATAAACTGGTGTGACTCTTTTTATTATTTTTGAAAAATAAATAAGCTTAAGCATCTGTTGCTAACATATATATTTTTATTAATAAAATAAAGTTACTATTTAAATCTTTCTCTTACAACATTATTATTTTTAATTTTAATTTAACATGTTATCAATTATATTTTAAAAAGTAACATATCAAGATATATGTTATGTATAAAAAGATATTTTTATTGTTTATACATTATGCGTACATTCATTCCATTTATAACCCCTACTTTTATTAAAGCTAAATAAGGAATATATACAATAAATGGTGTAGAAACTCCTCCCATTTTTGATAACAAATCATTTGAATACATTTAACTTTTTATATTTCTTATTATATTTATTATTTTTAGATATTTCAAGTATTATATTAATATATAAAGTATGGAAATATTTCAAGTGACTTTTATATTACTACTATTTTTAGTAAATATTCATTTTTCTATTTCTACATCACCCTACCTATTATCAACATTAAATGATAAGAAAATTGAAAGTCTATATCCAAATTGCCCATTAGAATGTGAATGTGAAAAAAGAATTTTACCAAATAAAGAGGAGTACTTTTCAGTATATTGTTTAAATGGAAATCTTACAAACAATGATTTTTTTCAAATTTTAAAATCTCTTTCTATTTCAACTAATTCGCTTGAAATAATAGCTCCACCAGAATCTCCAAATACATTTCAATGGTCAGATAATTTAAATAAATTTAAATTTTTAAATAAATTATCTTTAATTAATTGTCAAATACCGGCTATCTCTCAATCAGTATCCTTACCAAAACTGGAACATTTATCATTAAGAAACAATAATATTAAACATATTACTTTACATTCCTTCTCAGGATTACGTTCACTAAAATACTTAGATTTATCTCATAACAAAATAGCTAATCTTCCAACTGGAGCCTTTAACTTTTTACGCCAATTAACAGGATTATCATTAGCACATAATAAATTAACTGACTTGGCAACTAATCTACTTAAAGGACCATACTCTTTAAGAAGTTTGGAGTTAGACGGAAATGAAATCAAAATAAAAGATTTAAATAAACTATTGATAGATGTATCAGAACTAGAAAGATTAGAAGTTAATTATTGTTCTCTTAATGATCATACAATTTCAATGATAGATGTATCAATGATAAAAAAATTAAAAAGACTAGGTATAGCTGGTAATAATTTGACATTTGTACCGAATAATTTATGGAAAAAAATTCCTCAATTATTAGAAGTTGATTTATCGTATAATGAATTAGAATACATTCAACCATGTGCTTTTTGTGGTGCAAATATAACAAGAATTTACTTAGGAGCTAATATTCTTGGTGCTAAATCTGATACTCTACATCCAGAAGCTTTTGCTGATACAAATTTAGTAGAACTTGACTTGTCAGATAACTTGCTAACTAAATTTAACTCCAAATCCTTAGGATATGCACAAAATACATTACAAATTTTACATCTTTCAGATAACGATCTAGTAGAGATAAAAGGAGAATTTATTCATACATTACCAAAACTTAGACAATTACATTTAGCTGATAATGGTATAAAAGAAATTCCTGATATCCTTTCTAAAGACTATTCACAATTACAATTTTTAAATTTATCTGGTAATGGTTTATCAAGTTTTCCTGAGTCAATTAATTTTTTATTACCTTCATTAAAAAGTATAGATATCTCAAGAAATAGATTTAATCTTATTCCTACTGATATTTTGTCAAACTTTTTTAATCAAATGGAACAAGTATGTTTTTTAATATTTAGTAGAAATGTGTTATTAAATATTGTTGAATGATTTATTGTTATAATAAATCATTAAAACAATTTATATTATAATATTCCCTTGATTATTATGAAATATTATTAATTTATCATATTTTTAGGTATATCTTTATGATAACCCATGGGATTGTCGGTGTGCCATAACAAACTTACAACAATTTATGTTACAAAGAATGGCATATAGAAATGTTTTAAAGTATGATAAAACTTTATGTTTACAACCAGAGTTAGTAAAAGGTTTACCAGTACATTCAGTTGTTGATATTAATGATTGTGGAATATTTCTTGGTTCTAAATTTGGTTTTACTCAAGTTAATGAATTAGCTATTTTACTACTTTTAGTTATTGCTGTTTCTGTACTATTTGCATTACTTATTCTTGTTTTTTATTATGGGCGTGAAAGAAGGCATAAAGGAACTTATCTAACAAAAGAAGGAACACATTCCGTTCTAAGTAGATCTATTAATTCCTCAATTGTTACAAGGACACCAACACCAGAAAAAGGTAGTTATAAAGGTTTTGATGAAATGCTTATCCCACCACCACCACCTCCACCAGGAAATTTATATTTACATGGCTATTAAAAAAGAAACAAACAATTTATTTAATCGTTATCAATTAAAATCTATATTTATATGACAATTGTTAAAAAGATAAGCAAAAAGAAAAAAATTGTTAGTCATAGTTCCAGTCAATTCTCAGCCGATGATAGTCATCATAAATATATATATATATATATATATTTTTATTATTTTAATTTTTATTACATGTACATAATTAATATATATCAACAATTAATAAATTATATTAAATATTTATTTTTTTTTTCTATAAACCTAACAAAAATAAATTTTAAGGAAATACATGTATATATGACTTCCAGATGTACATATTATAATATAAACTTTTTCATTTATATAAAAAAGACATTTAATTTGATAAATGTCATTTTTTTTCCCTCTTATATACCCTTGAGTAAAAAGTGATCAAAACAAAAAATTTGGATTTTAAATGTATATATATATAGTATAAATATTAACAATTAAAAGATGAATAAAGATAAATTACTTTTGATACTTTATCAAAGTTACTTTCTACCATACTCTTTTAATCCTTTTTATATTTAAAGAAACATTCAAATACATCTATATGGATATACCCATTTCCTAAGTTAATAAAATAAATATAATACCATATATTGAGATTAAAATGTAATATGATATATTAGTTATATATTTTAAAGTATTATTCTATCAAACTTAAGGAAATAATTATACATAAAATAATAACCTTATGTTTTGATATTATTTACACTAATTCAAGTAAACTAAGGAAATCATAGATTTATTTTTGTTTTTTTTTTAACTTACCAAACCCATAGTAAAATAATTAAAAAAGTAATCGGCTTTTTCCTCATCATTTTTCGTTTCCTTACAACCACCTTTTTGAATCAACATTTTTTCGTCAGACTTATAAAATATTCTTGAAGGAGCTCCTAAATCAGAAATAACCTGATTTTCTTTACAATCGAACATTATTATTTTTTCATATGTTTTTGTAGTATTTTCACTTTTTCGATATCCTCCATCATTAGACCATTCACAGGAAAAATTTATTTTTAAACCCTTTATCTTTCCATCATCTTGAATAACATCAACTTTATTTAATTTATTTGTACCACATAATGTATATGTTGGTTGTGAAGGCATTTTTATTTCTGATAATGATGAACCATAAAATATTGTCATTCTTTCTAATTGAGGAATAGAAGAATTTGAAAAATGTAATGATCCTAATCCATGAGGATAGGTACTTTGGACAGCAGATGAATCTTTAGCTGGAAAAGCAAAAGATATTCCACGCCATTTAAGTAAAAACAATTTTTGTAAATCGTCATACTCTCCAGGGTGTGTTGCTCCAAAACATCCTTGTACTTTTTGAATATCAGCTGGTTGATCAGGTGTTGAAAAAATCTCTTGACCAAAATATAATGATAATTTTGAAGGTGCATAAACTTCAATAATTTTTAATACTTGTTGTTTACTATCAAATATTAATCTAATACCATCATCTTTTAAATTTATACATATATCTTTTGAAAAAGGTTCTTTTGGACAGTAAATAAATTGAATATTTTTAACTATTCTAGGAACATTTTGTAAAGCCGATATCATTTGGTTTATTGGTGTACCCAAAATGAATTCAATATTTTCATTTTTTAATCCACATTCAGGTATTACTTCAAATGATATTGTCATTTTTATCAATCAAATATTACTAGTATTATATCTAGAAAATATTTTAATAATAAAACAAATAATAAATAATATAGTTAAAATAGAAACGTTATTTTAGATATTTTATTTTTATACAAAAAAAAAGTATAAGATAAAACTTATTTTATAAAAAAATAATTTTAAAAAAACTTTTATTTTAGTTTAATATAACAATAAAAATAAAGAATAAGAATAATTTTAATATCTTACAAAAAAAAATATTAAAAAAACAATAAGTATTAAAGTAAAAACATGATTTTGAAAAGTAAGAAATATATAACTTTACTATTCAATTTGCACTCTATTTTTATGAAACTTCTCATTAACACAACAAATAATAATGTATAAACAAAACAATAAAAGTAAGAATTCTGCTAAACAATATTTCTCACATGATCATCACGCCGCGCCGTTATTAAAGGCTTAAAAAGTATTTTTTAATGCATTCTTTTTGAAGTAGTATCAATTTAATATTAGAAATTGAAATTTTACAAATTATAGAAATGGTATGGAAAATATTTAAATTATATTTTCCCTTAGCTTTTTTTTCAAACTTTAAGGATAAATAAATGTTATTTACCTAATTTTTATCTATTTATATAAATAAATTATCTTTTTCTTAACACTTGATAAAATATATTTAATTGTAAAAATAACATACGTTTAATCAAATTAATTTTTAAAGATAATACTTTAATAAAGTACATTTTATTAAATTCTTTTCAATAAAAATTGCCCTTTGTTAAAAAAAGATACTAAGAAAAAGTATTCAAATAATAGTTTATCAAGATACTTATATAAAACAAGATTATTCTTTGAAAATTCATTTAAGAAAGAAGAATTTTTTTTAAATCAAAAAAATATAAATTTTATTATTCAATAAAAGATAATTGTATTTTAATAAAAAAAAAAGTAAAAAATACTAAAACTTCATATAAATACAATTAAAATAAAAATCAGTTTATTTATTTGTATTAGCATTATTTTTAGTTCTTCAACATTTTATTTATTTCATTATATAAAAGATTTTGAAAAGAAAAAATGTTTTAAAATATTGT
This sequence comes from Strongyloides stercoralis, assembly GCA_029582065.1. Lineage (NCBI taxonomy): Eukaryota > Metazoa > Nematoda > Chromadorea > Rhabditida > Strongyloididae > Strongyloides > Strongyloides stercoralis. The sequence goes on along the minus strand of CM055866.1, from coordinate 10,984,547 downwards.
ATATTTTCTTTAATTATTAGCTATCATTTATAAACAAACAATCTTTAGGATTATTTTTTATATTTTTTAAAAGATAAAAAATGTAATCTTTTAATTTGTTAATTATTTCTAAGTCATTATAATATATTTTTGTACAAAGAAAAACTTTTTTGATATATTATTGTTATTATATTTGACAAAAAATTATAGTAAATATGACAGGGTAATTATTTTTTATACAATATACATTTATTTTTCTTTCTGTAATCATAATTAACCATTTGAGATGGTAGCTCTTAAAACTTGCAAAGGATTATCTTTATTCATTTCTCTTACGTAAACTTTTTGTTCTGGTAATGATGGTCTTGGTGTTAATGAAGCTATTAAAGAATCTTGTCCATTAGTACCAATAGAATCATGTTTTAAATGCTGATCATCATTAATATTTTGATTTGAAGGTGCAGTTGAAAGTGTTATTAAATCTCTACAACCATGCATTGAAACACTGAAAATAATATATATAAATGGTAATAAAAAATAAAATTATAATAATTTACCTCATATGAATATTGGGAGGACAGTTTCCAAAAATTTGATGAGCTGATAAAACAGCATCATGTATACTTGGAAAGAAACAACCTTTAGGTATAATTGAATATGCATTGCACGCTTCAAGTAATTCTCGATTATCAGGGGACATATTAGCAAAATATACTTTAATCCCTTTTTCTAATAACTTTTTATATACATCAACTATAACTTCCATACCTATTGAATCTATGGTAACAATTGTTGATGAATCTATAACAAGAACTTTTGTAATTTCCTTATTATCAACATTTAAAAAGTCAAATGTAGGCACAACATCTCCACTTATTAGAAGAGTTGATTTAATACAAAGTGTATCTCGTTGGGATTGTATTGCCGCAGAAGCGCTAGTACTCTTCATCGAGGGTGTTCGTGTTCCAATACCTATTGGCTGTATATTTCCTCTGATTCTTTCAGCCAATCTAAATATGTATTTTTTAAATGTTGATGCATTATTATAAAGTAATGGACTTTCAAATCTAACTACTGCAATTCCATTATCATAATCAAAAAAATCTGTATCATATCTACCCTTTCCTCCATAGTATGCTCCTGATCCAGTAACGTTAACTAAGGTATGTATATTTGGTCTAAATAATAGTATTACTATTTCTAAATATAATAATTTAAAAACTTACAATTGAATTTTTCTTATTATACTTATTGTTACTGCAAAAATTGAAGCATAAAAAATGGAATAACAAGTATTATGATGAAAAATAACAAGAAGTGATGTTACTAACCAAATACAAAAATCTGATCTAAAAGAATTCCATAATATAGATAATTTTGAAATTTCAAAAATTGAATTAATAGAACTGACAATAATAATACATGACAAAACACAGATAGGAGTTGATGAAAATATAAAATTAGAAAAAAAAATACATGGTATTATAAATATTGAAGCAAAAAAAAAAGTTAAACAACTTCTATTAAAACATTTAGATGATGAAATAGATTTTTCATTGAAATATGAAGATGGAAGTCCACCAAAAAATGCCGAAATAATATTAATAATAGATAGGATAATAATATTATGTCTTTGTGAATCATCAAATTCTTTAAAAAATTTTTTAGAAAATGTATGATAGATAGAAAATGATACTGTTGATAGAATAATTGAATCATATATAAGATAAGGAATAAGATAAAATTTTGGAAAGAATAATTTTAATGATGGTTGAAAATTGGATAATATTTCAACAGAATAATTTTCTTTTAATCCTATTTTTCTTGATAATAATGATGTAAAAATAATAAGAAAAAAAAGTATTGAGATTTTCATTGAAATGAATGGCTTTATAAGGATTTCGTTAATTTTTTGAAAAATGAAAATTATTGCAAAACACGATATTGATATTGAAATTGTATAAATATTGAAATTAGATGAGCAATCATTTGTTGAATTAAGGCAAGTTATTGTTATATTTTTAATTCCAATATCTTGAGGAAGATTAACAAGATGATATATTTGTGATAAAAAAACTCTTATAATAATACCAAATGTCATTCCAGAGATAAGATGCTTTGGTAGATATTCTATCAAAAAATGAAAATTAAACAATAACATTATTAAAAGAGTTACACTAATCATTAATGTTAATGTTGATATTATTTCCATTTCAAAATCCATACTTTTTAAGTTATTACTATTTTCTAATATACTTTTATCAAATGTTAATCGTTCAATAACTTGTTTTATCATATACATAAGTATTATATTTATACCAAAGCCTTCATAATTTTTTTTACCAAAGAATGTATTAATGATAAAAGCAATGAAACAAGTATATATTCCTGATATTGGTGATATTCCTCCTAAAGAAGCTAATGCTAATCCTTCTCCTGCTGCATGAATACCAACAATTAACCCACCAATAATGTCTTGTAAAAGATTTTTTTTTATTGAATATTTAGATAACACACCAACAAGTGGTATACATCTATTAAAAATATTTTTAAAATTTTTTTTTAAATTATTGCCATATTGAAAATTTAATGATTTATTTGATACATTACCGGAACATATTTCTGACAACACACCACCATCTTTATCGTGATTAATTACTTCAATAACAGAAGTTCTAACAAATTGTTTTCTTTCATCACAATTTATATTAAAACATGATTTAAAAAATTGCGAAAAGTTTATCCCATCTGATGGTAATTCTAAAGATGAAATCGATCCTTTTTTTGGTTGTTGACGGTTTTTTAAAAATTCAAATTTTGCATCAAATTCTTCCTTAAAAATATTTATTTGAATTAGGTAAGTAAAATTATATATAATTAAATAATTTTTTTGTTATCTTATTTTTTTTTAAATTTCTTATTTCTTAAGTTAAAAAATGTAACTTTTTATTTATAATATATACTGTTGAATGAATCATAATATATAAATATTAATTATTCATTTATTTTATTATTAAACTATTAATTATTTTTAACTTCAAATTTAAATAACATTTCCCAAATTTTTTTGTATAATATATGTATATATATTTTAATGAACAAGAAATATAATATTAAAAATGACTATATATTACTAACAATTTTTTGATATAAATAATTTTTATTAAAATACATAAAATTTATTATAATGTCATTTTTAACAACTTTTTATTTTATACTATAACATCAAATGAAAGATAATATATATATAATATATTTGTAAGATATATAAAAAAAAAACTATTTGATATAATCTTTTTCTTTTTCAATATATCTAGTGACTTTTTATTTTACCATCTCTTTTTATATTATAAAAAGTAAAAATTAAAACATTCCCTCTCTCAATATCTTACTTGATCCTCACGGTGCTGGTCAATGCCACCCAACATTTTTTTGCGTTGAGCCATTGGACAGCAGTTATATAATGTGATATAAAATATGTATATCACATTTTAAAATGGTGTGTTTTAAAATAACTGTGTCTTCTTCTTCATTAATCCATTTTTACATGTAAAATATAGTACAATAAGTCATTATTTTAAATTTAGATATATCTATATATGCCTATATTTTGTAAAGTAGAGGTTTAGTGAGTTTTCATGCCTACAAAAACTTAATTTATTTAAACCATTTTAAAATAATTTACAATATAATATACTAAGTATAATTGTTTTTTTTAGTGAAGTATTATAATAACAATGCTAATATAATTTTTTTATATAAATGAATCATTGATTATTAACTGTTTGATAATTTTTTTTATTTTTTATTTTACTATTTTAAAACATTTTCAGCGTACTAAAAATTATTATTAAAAAATATTTTAAATATCATATTATTTTGTTATAAAATAATGTCAAGAAAAATCATTATGTATAATATTAAGAATATTTATTTAATTGCGCTTTTTTCAAAAAAAATTTTTTTATATAAATTTAAAATATGTTATAGAATAACAAAGTCTTTTTTAAATAATATAAAAATTTATTTGATAGTTACTATTTAAAAAGTTTTACATTTAATTTATGACTGTGTTCGTTTTTAATTCTTAAATAAAATATGAATGATAAAATAATTAAGATACATATAATTTCTCTACTCTAATAGTATTTGTATTTATTAATTTCTTTAATTTACTATTAATATATTTGAACAAATTTTTTTTTATAAAAAACAAAGTCAATATACTTTTTACTCTTATAAACATTTAAATCACATTTATTATAAATGTACTAAAAAAATTCTTTTAGAAATTTTTTATTATAAAATACACTTTACCCACTTTTTATTTTTATTTTAACTAATTTATAAAAACTTTTTATTATTTAAATATTATTTTTCAAATAATATGAGGAAGTTAAATTACAAAAAATATTATAAATATATCTTCGATAGTAATAAAATATGATAAGATAAATAAAAAAATATTTGTTCTAATTGAAGAACATAAAGTATTTCTTTATCATCATTTATACTATTATATATATACATATATAGCTTTCAATAACAATATCTATCTGTCTATCCTCATTTTTATCATCTTTAATAGATGTTAAATATCAATATAAATATATATTATAATAAAACATAGAAAAAATGTCTATTAAAAATCATTTATTTTTATTAATTATTTTTATATTATTATCCTTTATTCTGACATGTGGTTTTTGTTCCCTGAGATTTCATATAACCGGAGTTTCTGATATATACTCCGTATATGAATGATCAGGTACCAAATATTACATTTATTAAAAGGATATAATTTTACGTTTCTTTAATAAAAATATTTTTTTTAATATTAAAAACTAACCTGTGTCATGGCAATACGTTTTGCTGGCAATAATTGTACTGGTGGTAATGGATCCATAATTTCAATAATAAAAAAATGATTTATGTTATTTATGTTTTCTTCTAATAAAATAAAAAAAAAAATTAAACTTTTAAAATATATATATGATTTAATTTATCAAAAAAAAAATGAAAAGTGTATAAATTACAGAATATATATTTAAATAAACATTTATAAAATACTATTTAATATATAAAAAGTAGTTAGGAAGTATATAATATTTAATGATTAAAACCTATAAATTTTATTTCTATCTTCTTTAAAAAGCTACATCTTTATTTTTAATCTTTGATATGTTTATATATCACTATATAAAGATAAATTTTTTTTATTATACATATATCCTCAAGAAAAAAAAAAGAAAACTTTTAAAATGTTTAATAAAATTTTTTACCAGGTATATATGTATATGTCTATATCCGATAGAAAATATTTATATATTTTTGCAAATAAACAAACTTTTATAAAATTATATCATCAAAGTTAAAGCACTTTGAAATTGAGGATATTTTGCAAAATTAAAAGTAATTATTCGTTTTTACATTCTTCATAATATAATCTTCTTCTAATATTTTTTATTTCTTTAAATTAAATATTAATTTTTATTCTTCAAATATACATAACATTCTTGAAAAAAAAAGCTTGTTTAGTAATTTATTTTAAAAAGTAATTGTTAATTATATCATTAATATCATTTGAATTCACAATAAAAGTTTGATTATGCATTTTAATACCGTTTACAGTAAATATTAACATAATATAAAATTTATAAAACTATAAAAAAAAAGTTCTTTTTTTTAATAAAAATAAAATATGATAACTTAATTTCTTTTAAACATAAATACAGGTAAAAATAAAACAATTTAATAATGTACGTAACAAATAAAAAAAACTTTTGTTGCTATACAATTATATGATTTTAATATACTTTAAATTTATCATAAATTCATAAGAAATATTTTTATATTAAGTATGGATAATTATTATAGAAATATAGTTTATTTTTTATAACAAATATTAATAAAATTGATCAATTCTTTTAATTAATATATTAAAAAAAAAGTTTATAATGTGAAAATAAAGCAACAACAAAAAACATTGTTTGTTAAATATTAACTTCTAATATAAATAAATATATAAATATTAAAAATTAACTTTTCGTATTCTATTTTTATTCAAAATTATACAACTTAATTAATTTAGTATTAAAACTTATTAAAAAAAGTATAATACTTAATTTAAAATAAACTTTACAACCGTTGAAAAATTTTTTTATATTAGAAAAAAAATTTAAATGAGTAAATTGAATCAATCTTGCATGAAACATTTAAATTTATTTATAGCAAAACTTGTTAATAATATCCCCTCTAAAAACAACTTTTTAAATTTTTATTTTTAATGAAAATATGATTACATTATAAAGTACATTAAAATTTCACAATGTTTACATCAAATATTTCTTTTTTTAAAAATTTTATTGAAGCACCACAAATGGAAAAAAAAAGATATTTATTAATTATTCATATAAAAAAATTATTTGTTAAAAAAAATACAAATAATTAGTAGAATTATTTTGAAAAAATGTTGATTATTATTAAATTCTGCCATATCATAGATCAAAATTAAAGTATATTTAATTAAAATATTTTAAAAAGTTGAAATTAAATTATTATTTAAAAAAAAAGCTTGTCTAGTTTTTTAATTAATGAAATCCCTTAGATACAAGCATATTGTTAAAGTTTTATAAAATTTACATTTTTTTAAAGAATTTAATTTTTTCCATATGGACTATTTATATATATATGTTTACAGAAACATATTGACAAAGAAAATACATTTTTAAACCGTTTGTTGATAATTCAATAAGAATAAATATTGATTAATAATAAAAAGGATTCATTATAATTTTTATATAATTGTTATTTTATTTTTTATAAACATATAATTTTGAACAACATAATCTTTACAAAAAATTTTTTTTAATAATTAAATTATTTGATTTTCAATCTTTTAGTGTAAACAGAATACGTTAAAAATATTTTAAGATTAAAAATAATTCAATACTATAATATTTCAAAACAGAGAAACAAATCAATCATAAAAGTATAAATTTAAAAAGAAAAATAATAATTAGTTGTTATATAGTATAAGACCTAATTTTAAAATTAATTATATTATTCTTTTTTGAAATGTATAATTAAACTAAATAATAAACTTTATTTAATGTTATTTTTTACCTAAATAGTTTAAAACATTGAATAAAATCAAAAGTATTACAAAAAAAAATATATTTAAAAAAAAATTAAAAGAATGCATTAAAATGAAAGTTAGCATTCTAGAAAAAAGTAATTTCTACTTTTTTTTTAAATATAATTAAAAGGCATCCCGCTCATTCTTCTTGACTCTTTCTCACACATTGGGCTACTTTTTTTTTAAACTCGTCATAATTATTAATAAATTCTTTGGCTGCATCTACGTTAGCGGGCGACTCAGAATTTGGATCAGCGAGAATTGATATAACACTCAATAGTATTGTTTCAACAGTATGTACAGGTAGCCAACGTTCTTCCGGTCTCTCATAACCAAAATGATCATCACCTGGTTCATGAAGAATAGAAATACAAACACTACCATTTTTTGCAATATTAGGATGCCACATCTCCGAGATAAATCTCATTTTAGGAGGTCGTTGTGGATATTCTAAAGGAAATTCAAGGAGAGCTTTGAAAAAACCACCTTCATAAATTGTATCTGGTGGTCCAATAATAAGAACTTCCCATTTGTATACATCATCATCATTTACTAATCCAGCCGAAAATCCATCAACTGGATTTTTTTGTAGTTCTTGTAATTGTTTTTGTAATAGTAGTTTTCCTTGAGTATGAGACATTTTATAATAATAAATTATATTGTTTTTATCAAATCAAAAAAAAAGTTACCAAAATAAAAGTAAATAAAATGTATTTTTTTTTCTAAAATAAAATACAATAAATCTATAAAAATAAATAAGAAAAAGATGGATACAAAAATTTTGTAAGAATATTCTAGAACGGTATAATAGCAATTGATTACTTCAAATAAATATAAACATTAAAATATTAATTAATACCATAAAATTACTAAAATAAAAAAAAATTTTTAAAGTTCCATTAATTAGAAAATCATGGTAAACAATTAAAAGTAGTATTAAAAAATCAAATTTAAAAAAAAAATATTAGAAAAATTTATTATTGTAATAAGGGGTATTTTTATAATATAAAAAAATAATCATTTTAATGTATAATTACATGTTGCCAATGATTTAAAATAAAATTTTTATTAATTTGATTTCTAAATAATTTAGAAATTTAAAATAAACTAAATATATTATGCAATTGATTGAAAAGATAATAAAAATTTTAAAAGATATTTTTAAAAAATATTAATTTCTCTTTAAATTTATATAGTAAAAATTAATAGAATTAGATTGTAAAATTTAGAAATAAATATAAATATCAGAAAAGTTCTTTTATTTTAAAATATTGTTTAAAACAAAAGAGGAGAAAGAGTTTCTCTTTTACTAGGTCAGTATCTTTTTTAATAGTTACTTTGTACCAACTGATGTTAACTTTCTGCGTGCTAGTACATAATTTGTACTAACTAAAAAATATCACTCAATAATTGTAATTGTATAAGTATTTTAAGTTGTATATTTTAAATTTTTTTTATATACTAGATATAGTATTTTTTTTAAGACACATAAAAAAATGATTATTTTGTCAATATTAATTTTTATGTTTATATTATTCATCAACGTTTATGAAGAAAGTCGCGGACATATTAATCTGGTATCAAAAGACTTGAATAAGTTATTCTGATAAACTACTAATAACTGTACTTTATTAATCTTCAATAATATTATTTATTTACATATCTTTGCAAAAATTTTCTTTTACTTTGATATCTTCATTTTTACTATTGTATATTTACTATTTTTTTTATGATTATATAAAATAGTTTGTTTATTGATATTTGGTTAAGTATTAAAATATGTTTAATTATTGTAACATTTTTTTAGACACTTATAATTATTTTTTATTTTAACTTAAACTATTTTTATTTTCATGGATTCATTTACTTCAAAGATTTTAAAGACATGTAACTTTGGAATTGGACCAATATCATGTCATGCGTGGAATGCAGATAAAACACGTTTGTTTATTTTTACATAAATTAAAACCATAATAAATATTTATTTAGAACTAGCTGTTTCAGCATCATCAGTTATTTATATTTATTCTATAGAAGTAAAAGAGAATAAAAATACAATTGATTATTGTCTTCTACATACTTTATTAGAACATGATCTTGCTATTACTGGCCTTGATTGGGGTTCAAAAACAAATCGTATTGTGTCATGTTCACAGGATAAAAATGCATTTGTATGGACATTTGATAAAAATACTAATACATGGAAACCTGAATTAGTACTTGTTAGAATTAATAGAGCTGCAACTTGCATTAAATGGGCTCCTTTAGAAAATAAATTTGCTGTTGGATCTGGAGCAAAAGTTGTATCAATTTGCTATTATGAAAAAGAAAATGATTGGTGGGTTTCAAAACAACTTAAAAAACCAATTAAGTCTACTGTTAATTGTATTACATGGCATCCAAATAATTGTCTTATTGGTGTTGGAGCATGTGATTTTAAAGGTAGGATATTTTCTGCTTATATTAAAGAGGTTGATGAAAAACCTTCACCAACATCTTGGGGAAATAAAATGCCTTTTGGTCAGTTAATGGCTGAGTATAATGTTTCTTCATGGATTCTTGATATAGAATTTTCTCCATGTGGATCACGTATTGCTTGGGTATCTCATAATTCAACTTTATCAGTAGTTGATTCTGAAGTAGATATTACAAAAGTAAATTCATTAAAACTTAAGACATTACCGTTATGTTCAATTGGATGGATAAGAGAAAATAAACTTATTGGAGCAGGATATGATTATGTTCCAATGATTTTTAAAGTAACAGATGATGGTGTTTCATCCTATCAAGGAAAAGCTGACGACAGTAGTGCAAGTGGAAAGTCTCAAGAATCTGAAGGTGTTTTCAATGCATTCCAAAAGTTTCAAAATATTGATAGAAAAGGAACTGAAGTTGTAAATGTAAAGAATGCTACAGCGCATCAAAATGCTATACGTCAAATTGTACCATTTTCTGGAAAGTGTGGTAATTATACAAAATATACTACATGTGGAGCTGATGGTTTAGTGTGTTTATGGATGGCATAAAATATTAATTAATCAGAAAAATTATTTTTTAAAGCTTTATGTTCTATTGTCTTTTACAAGATAAAATCAACTTATACATATTTTCTGTATTTATCTTTATTAAAAAAAAAACTTCGAAAAATTAAATGTATGGGTGAAAATAGTAATTATTAGTGATAACTAAATAAGTGTACCAAAATACATACATATATTTAGAAAGCATTTAATCAATTTTCAGATCGGAAGCCCACCCTGGAGCATACTCACCAGTAATATGATAACCTGTTTTTAAATCCATAAATCGGCACTTTTCTATTCTTATTCTTTCTCTTTCACATTCTTCATGATAATTAAGAAGTTTTGGGGGGACATTATATTTATATTTAATCATATCTTCAACTAATGACTTAATATCACTAGCATAATCTATAGTGTTGGCCACTAACATTATTGAAATTCCTTCAGATCCTTCGTGTCTTCCAACTCTACCAATACGATTAATGTATTTTCTATATTTTTGTGGAACATTATGATGAATAACATATTTGGCTCCTTTGACATCAACACCCCTTTCAGTAATATCTGTTGAAATAAGGATAGTTCCAGGAACTTCATCAATAACTTTCATTGCTTTATCTCTCATTTCTTGAGATCTGTTTCCAGAAATTGATTTATTTGGAATATTTGACAAGTTCATCCACGTTGCAGCAAGGTCCATTTCATTTCTCGACCCAAAAAATACAATAATTTTAGCAGTTGGTTCTTTACTTTTTATAGATTTTAAAATTTCCAATAATGCATTAAATCTATCATAACCGTTGATTAAAACAAAGTCTTCTTTGACATTCCAATAAGTTCTTGATTTTGAATGATTAATAAAAACATACCTTGACTTAGGACTAAAAAGTGATACAACATCATCCAAAATTTCTTCATCAATAACTGCTGAAGTTAATACTTTTATCAATCTTTTATTTTGATTAATATCAGATTCTTTAATAAATTCATTCATCTCATATAGACTAGTAGGATCAGTGACAAATTTGTCTGCTTCATCAATAACGAGATATCTAAGATTTTCTAAATCTACAATTTTACGTCCTACCAACGTTTTTAATCTTCCAATGCAAGCAATAATAAAATCACATCCTTTTTCAAGATTTATTTGAATGTCACGATTGTTAATTTCTCCATAAATAAGAACAGCTCTAAATGAAGTATCTAAAATATAAAAATTATTAAAATACATTAAGAATAAAATAACCTTTTGTTAATGTTTGGACATCTTCCATTAATTGTTTAGCAAGATCTCTAGTAACAGCCAACATCATTCCAAGAGGGCTCCTTCCAATACTAAATCCATCAGAAGAAGCTGAACGTTTTCTTATAATATAGTCAATTATCGGTATAATGTATGCATAAGTTTTTCCAAAACCTGTTGGAGCAGAAGCAATGACATCACATATTCTTTCTTTAACAAGTGGACATACACATTGTTGAATCGCTGTTAGATCTCTTTTATTCATTTTACGAAGTATTTTCAAAACTTCTTTGTTAATACCAAGATCTTCAAATGTTTTGTAATTTTTACTTTGTAAAATCGTATCAACTTTATCATTTAATTCTTCATTTGAAGCATAGTATGTTTGGTCGCAATTATACTCAAAGGCATCCTTAGGAGCCATCATCCCTTGTTTTTGAATAATAATCTTTTCTGGATCTCGAAGTTCAGGCTTGTAACCAAATGGTAACCGATTAAACTGATTACGTCTTCGTTTTATTTCTGAAAACCGCTTCTCTGTATTAAATGTAATTTCACCACCACTTTCTTCATCACTTGTGAATTGCACATTTACACACTTATTAGTATCCTTTGAAAAAAGACTCATCTTAACAGACAAAAAGTAACGTAAAATTAAATATAAATATAAACCACTTTTTCTACTTAGCTTGAAAAAAAAATCTACATTTAATTGGGATTCCGTCTTTAAATAGTACGATGACAAAGGATTTTTTTTGCAAAAGAATTTAATAGAATTCAAAAGATATATTTTTCAAACAATGTGTTATTTTAAAAAAATTGATGACAAGAAATGTTGATATATATGATGTATAAAAAAAACGTTGTTGTGTACAATTACTTTTTGTCCTTTCTTACCACTAACTTTAACTTATAATGAGAGATGGGAATCATATGCCTGATACTATTGTTGATAGTATCATCTACATTGGTATAAATGCAACTTTGGTTTGTGGAATTATAACATTTTTTTCATGTGGATTTGCAATAATAACAATAATATGTAATTTATTGGCGGAATTAGTAGTTACCGTTAGTCAGCGCCTAACAGCTTGGTCTAAGAAGAGGAAGACTTATTTTTCTAAGTCGGAGCCAAAAAATGTTGTAGTTTTGTCTCCAGATAATAGAGAAGTTCCTCGAGAAAATACAAAATCTTCATTTAATAGGTTTGTCAAATAGTATTAATACTACAGATTATTTAATAATTCTAGAACTCCATTGAATTTAGAGTCAGTCTGTTTTGATTCGTCATCAAATATGGAATATTTTTCTTTAGATGAAGATGGATTTGAAGAACACGATGTCCATGACGTTTTACCTTGTGAATGCAGAAGTACGGATTTTTATAGCGGTGTTAAATGTCATTCTACACCAAATGGAACTAATCATAATAAAAATTCAACTTTACCTTTTACTTATGCCAAAAAACCTACATATATTTTATAGACTTAATTATATTTTATATTTTATAAATCTATGACTTTTTATGTAATTAAATAGAAATAATTATTAAATTTTGTAATCATCGTGAATCTTACAAAGGGTTTCCATTAATTTTTCTTCTATATCTGCGTTTTTATCTATGTCTTCTTTACTCAATTTAATAGTCTCTTCATTCAATTCTCCATCTTTTTTTGGTGTGTATACGATTACTTCTCTTGTTCTTCTTGAAAGAATGTTACCAACAACGACTTGATGGTTATAGTATTCAAAAGATTTTTTACTTTTTTCATATAATAATTTTTCATCAGTTTCTAATTTAAATGTCACTAAAAAATTTTCCTTATTTTCCCTTAGTAATTTAGCTGTATCGCTTTTGTCAACTGGAGTAAGTTTTAAGTTTAATACACCGTTTCTTGACTGAATTTTATGGTTAGGCATGTCTTTTTCTTCAATATAGAAGTCAGATACAGCAGCGGCAAGACATACTATTACGTTTTTTTTTAATGGCTTAACAATAGTTAAAAGAATTTTTAGTATCTCAAGGTACTCAGAAAGTTCCATAAAACTGATCATAAAAAGGCTTTTTTTATACTTATTTTTTTGAGCTAAAACATTGAGGAACTTGTCAGATTCTACCTTATCAATATTATCTAAAGTCAACATATTTTTTTCACCAATTGTTAAGTAATCCAAGATATTTTCTAATGATCTATCAAAAGGTTTAAGTGAATTATTTCGAAAAAAAAAGATAACACAATAATTGTTTTTTAGAAAATATTCGGCTAACGAAGATCCTCTTCTTCCAGTTGAAAAATTATCAATAAATCTTACAGTATTTTTTTCTATTGGAACTCTAGTACTACCACTCTAAAAAAAAATAAAATTCAACGTATTTTTAAACATACAGTTATTAAAACAAATTTCTTTTCTTTATTATCATCAATAAATTTCTTTAAAGAATCATTACATTGCAAAAAATATTTCGCTGTTATTGATCTAACCATTTTATTTATCACTTATGTTAAACTAAAAAGATTAAATTAAATAGTTATTCTATATTTAAAAATCAGATTTTTTTAATATTTTATGATTTTTAAATTTGGCTTAAAAGGTTGAAATTTCAAAAAAATATATTATACATGTTAATACTTGTAAAAGTTAAACTTGAAGATGCAAAGAAAATATTTTAGAAGTTATTTAATATCATGATAATAGATATGTTAAAACGCGTTACAATAAAATCAACGAACCATGTAAATTGTTACGTTAATAAAAAAAATCAGTAAACATACAGTAAATTTATGAAAATATGTCTATATAGATGTAACAACTAGTACCATTCTCTTCAGGACGCAAAGAATGGTACTATTTGTTTAAAAAAAATAAATAACATTAAATTAATTAATTTTTATTGTTATCTAATTTTATTATTTTTAATGCCTTTATTATCATTTAATCATTTTCTTGTACAATTATAGACTAATTGATTTAAATAAAAATTTACCTATATGTAATTTAAATTTAATAGTTTAAAAATTTTTAAAAAAACTCATTACTTTCAATTGAAAAGTAAAAAAGGAGTTTGTGAATTCAAAAATCGTTTTAAGACAGTTGAAATCCTTGCATTGTTCCAGAATAAAAATATTATTATATAAAATAATATTTTGAGTTCTTACTAAAAGATATTTATTTTAAACTAATATAATAATAAAAATTAGTTTACATTTCCAAAAAAAAAACCTTTAAAATATTCTATATGAAACAACTGATATTTGCATAACAGTTAGTATTTATAATTAAAAATATTTTTAAATTAAAAAAAATTTTTATACATACAGATTTGAGATAAAATTTTTGAAATTTAATGTTTAAATAATTTTTTTCTTCTTGTTAGCCTTCTACTAATTCTTTTTCAAGATTTATAGAATACCGTTTTAACTTTTTATTGTAAAATATTTTTTTCTACAGAAAAATGTTATTGATAAAAAGTATATTTATGCATATAACTATTTATTAATTTTTATACATTATCATATATTTAAGATCAACAATAGATAAGAATTTTATTATAAAAGAAATTTTTATTTCTCTTCCACAAATTTCAATGTAAATTAAAAAAAATATATATAAAGAAGTATAAAAATAATTACACAAAAATGTGATAGTAATATTAAAAACATGTAAATAAGTAAATTCCTTGTTGTCGTTGTTTGTAGTATGGTGATAAATTCCATTAAATAACAAAATCCAACTATAGTAATTATATAGTCATACTTTGAAATCAACCAATTTTTGATAGAACAACTTTAAATTTTAACCAAAATTAATCCACACACAAAAAGCATACCTTTAATTTGTTAATAATAGTTGTTTTAATACAATCACTACTAGAATTATTAAAATTGCACAAAACTTTTAAAAGTGAATGGTCATTACATATTTAATGTTGTTCAAAAAAAAAATAAATACAAATTTATAATGGAAATTCAAATAAATACATAATTCTTGATACAAAGTTTATTCTTCCTTCTCATTTTTCGATGGTTCGGGATTTTTAGTTTCATTGACTGTCTCACTTTCTTTTATTTCTTCTTTTATTTCAGACTCTTTAGCTTCATCCGTAGATTTGAGTTCATCATTTTCTTTTGTTGATAGAGATTCTTTTTTTTCTTCTGTGACAACTGGAGTTTTTTCTTTTACTGTATCATTTTCTCCAAGAAGTAAACTATTTAATGTTGGCCTTGCTTCTCTTTCATGTTCTAATTTTTCTTTTTGTGCTTGTTGTTTTTTTTCAAATTCTTCATATGCAGTTAAAAACTTAACTTTCCATTTTTCAATCATAATATTAAAATCACCTCCACTACACCTTGGTTTGTCATCTTCAATTAATTTCTTCATTTTAGCTGTAAACTCTTCACGATTCTGTGCAATTTGTCTTTTTTTACTTTCGAGATTTTCTTGCATTTTTAATATTTCATTTTCATTTTCAGAAATTGCCTGTCTTAATGCTGTCTCTTGCTTTTTAAATAATTCTAGTCGTGCTTTTGTAACAATATGCCTGACATCAGCTAAACAATTAGGAGCAAATACCTCTGCCATTAATAGTTGATTTCTTGAGTATCTTATTGCAGTTAGTTTTTTAATATTTAAATCACGAGGATTATCTTCCTCTAATGCTTGAACAACAATACCACCATTTGCTGCAGCATCAAATTTCCTTTGATTACCAACATTAGGAAGAAGACTTCTTTCAAACTGACTTTTTACTTTTTGACGATTCATTGAATATTGTTGGAATGCAGAAGAATTGTAGTAATTTTTCATTTGTTTCTCATATTCCATTTTCTCTCTCTCATACTCTTGATAGTAAATCATTTTTTCCGTATCATCTGCTTCTTCCCACTTTTTAGCTAATAAATCAGAAACTTCCCATACAGATATATTTGGATTTTCACTTCTAATAATACCAAAATTTTTTCTCTTAAATCTTGATTCAGGAAGAATAGGTTTATCTGGTAACTTAGGTGGTTGAATAGAAAAAGGATCTATTGTAATGTGTGATCCATAGTTAGAGGATAAACGATGTTGAGTTCTACTTTGCATATTAATTTATCTTTTATCTAAAAAAAAGGTTTTTATTAAAATTATGTATACAAACAAAAGTTAATAAATGATAAAATATTTATAACTAATTATTAGTAAATATTTCCAACGTAATATTATGAAGTATTTTAAATATAAGAAAAGCAAACATTAAAGAAAATGGTAATAACATGAAGTATGTTTTATTATCACCAAGAATTTGTTGTGTAAATTCATCCATAAACAATATATTATTAGCTTGATCCATAACAATAATACTGTTCAAACCAACAATTATAGAGTAAAAACAACAAAAAAGTTTGCGTTTCTTCTACTAGACAATAATGATACTTTGTGTTTGGAGGATGGCATACAAATAGCACTATTCCAAATTATGTTTCGTAACGAGATTTTAGGTCAAGCTCTGGTAAATTTTTAAAAAGACAAAGAATTTGTTTTCTAAAATAACATTTATTTATTTGATATTTATACTGTATATATAAGTAATTTCTTAAACTTTTTGATCTTGATAGGAAGGTTTTAAGTAATGTATGTATTTAAAATATTAAATAATCACCGATACTAGTCAATTTCAACGTCATACTTTGTATAGTAAGACACACATTTTACTTCACTTCTTTTTTTGATAGAAATTTCTTTTTGTTTAACTATGGGACTAATAACTTCAAAATTGTGGAAACTTTTATTTACAAATAAAGGTAATTAAATAGGTTTTACTTTAATTAATTTTTTTTTATTATTAGAGCATAAAGTTATTATTGTTGGTTTGGATAATGCAGGAAAAACAACAATTTTATATCAATTGTACGTTTGATTTTATTTTTTTAATTGAAAAGATAATATTTAAGTGTTACTGGAGAAACAGTTCAAACAGCTCCAACAATAGGATCGAATTTTGAAGAGGTTTTATATAAAAATATACACTTTTTAATGTGGGATATTGGTGGACAAGAAACTCTTCGGTCAACATGGTCTACTTATTATGATTCAACAGAATTCGTTATCGTTGTTATTGATTCTTTAGATGTTGATAGAATAGATATAGTAAAGAATCAACTTGACCTCATGCTTCAACATGAATCTCTTTCTAAAGCTTCAATATTGGTTTTTGCTAATAAACAAGATATGGAAGGTGCTTTATCAGTGGCTCAAATAAGTGATAAATTAAAATTGACCAATATAAAAACTCATAAATGGCAAATTCAAGGTTGTTGTGCTTTAACTGGAGATGGTATAGATAAAGGACTTGAATGGATAAGTGAAAATGTTAATTAAATATAACAAAATTTATTTAAATATATATAGTAAAACAATTAGCACGTTTATAAAAATTATAACAAAATATTTTTTTCCTTGACTTATTTTGAAGTTTTAAGTGCATTGAAAGGTATTATACCATGTGGATAGTTACTTAAAGTCCATTTTGCTGGTGGAATACATTGATCTAGATTCCACTTTGGATAGACTCTTTTATATAGGTTTAATAATATTACATCCATAGCAGTTAATTGTTTATCAAAAGTACACTTAAACAATCCATGAGTACCAAGTGATTCTTTTATATGACCTCTAGCTCCAGAAGGTGTCCATAGTTCAAGAGGTTTGAAATAGTCAATGTCCTCTTTATTAAAGAACATATACCTACAAACCACAGATCTTTTATTAATTTTAAATGGATGCCCACTAAGAACAGTCCTTTTGAGAATAATTCTGTCTGGATTTAAATCAAGAACACTTCCAGTTGCAGCTAATCTATAACGTCCATCATCCATTTCAACATAAGCAACAACTGGACAGGGAGTAAAAGTAATTGGTGCATAAATTGTAGCAACAAATGTTCCTTCATCAGGCATAAAACGTTCCATTTTAAATTTATCTCCATTTGTATGTTGTGAAAAAATGGGTTCAGCTGCAAATTTTCTGAATCCCACTTGAAAAACCATTCGAGCTTTATTTTTAACAATGTCATCAAAACCTTGGACCCTTTTAAGAACAATATTCATAACCGACATTTTTTGTTCATGTCTAAGAAGTTGATACATAACAAGCGGAGCTCCTTCGACAAAACGATCAAATATATGTATTGGAGCATTTCTAAGGAAAATGATACAAGTTGTACCTAATGGAACAGCTAATTTTTCATCATTAAAATCATTTTCAATTTCCTTATTTATAACTTTTCTAGTTTGTAAATAATTTGAAATTTTAAATATTCTGGCATAGTCAAATGGCAAATTTTCTTTTGGATCCCATTTTGCATTTTTAAATGACTTTAATCCTCTATATTTCTGAAAACGTTGCCTAGCAGGTATATCTTTTGGTGTTTCTATTTCATCCGGAAAATTGGCATGAGAACGAGCATCTTTATAGATGTCATATGCTTCGTTATCATACTCCATGTCTTGATCATCCATAAAAATTGTTGCATTGTCATCAGGTATAATTTTAGTATCTTCTTCTTCATTTACATCAGTAGGTTCCCAACTTCCTCCTTCAGACATACACTCATCCATCTCTTCATCATTCATTTCTTCCTCTTCTTCATCGTCATCATTTACAAACCATGCAGCTTGATAATCAGATGTTCCTTTTGGTACTTTAATTGATATTTTTTTCTTTGTATCATCAATTATTTCATTAGATTTTTTTACTATTTCATAATCATCTCTTGATGGCCAAGTTTGTTCACCTTCCATTGGATCTGGAATTATAGATTCTTGAAGATCTTCTTGTTTGTCATTATCTGCTATCCATTCTCTTTTTCCAGGTTTAGGATTAAATTCAAAAGACGAATCTTTTGTATTCCACAAAGAATCTGTTTCTACAATTTTAACAATTTGAAAATTGCCAACACCTTGAAGAGATAGGAGCCTTTGAGGATTTAACGGCGCTCCTCGAATAACACATTTTATTGCAGTTATATAATCTTCTGTATCTCCAATAACGCTTATATCATCAGCAATTAAATAACTTCTTTTAACTTGAATGGCCATAGGTTTTTTCTTATGATCTTTAATTAATCTTAGAAAATTATATATATCTTTAATGTCTAAGTAATGAAATTTTTCTTCTCCAAGTGCCCAATTACTAATAACTTTATCAAGAATTTGTTTATTTTGGCTTTTTTCTTTATGATTAGTAGGAGAAGGTGTAAAATGGATAACAGAAGGAACACCAAAAGCTTTTACATAACGAATAAAATCTTTTTGCGTTTCTGATATATCTCCATTTCCTGGCCAAATAATCATAAGAATGTCCGATGCTTTAAGACAATTAAAAACTGCATCAATATTACCATACTCAGGAATCATAAATCCCAATTGAGCATTTTGAAAACGTTTCAATTTAGTGTATAAAATTGTATTTGAAGGATTAAATTTGTATTCAATGTCTTCATGAGAAACTATAGATTCAATTAATTTATCAACTTTAAATTCAAAATCAAAAGATATTACTGTCTAAAAGATGTTAAAATTAAAGAAAATATATTACATTTACATACCACAATTGCTGCACATTTGTAACCTTTCAATTGTTTTTCAGCTGAAATTTGATTTCTATGTATTAATCTGTGTTCTTTTGCTATTAATCTACGTTGATTTCTTCCTATAAGAGCTTTATGTTTTTTTAAAGATAACTTAACATCAACTCTTCCAGTTTGTGTTCGGTTAATTTCTCCTTTTGTACGATGTCTACCAGAATTATGTTTCTTTTTGGGTAAATTAAATCCTCCCGGACGATGACCAATTCTAGCCATACTGTATATCAATTAATACAAAAAAAATATTTTAACTACAAACTTTATAGAATTAAACAAAAAATAATAACAAATTAGTGAATTTTTTTTAAACAACATTAAAATACATTTTACCACTAGATATAGAAAATCTTTGTAAAACATAAAATTAAAAATATAAGAAGGCATATGTCAAAGAATTAATATATATAATTAACATTTATCAAATTTAAAATAACCAAAAGATAATTTATCAAAGAAATCAATCTATGTTTATTAACTAAAAATTTTTATAAAAAATATATCTATTTTTTTATTATTTAGTTTTAGTTAATTAATTATAAAGTAATTTTTTATGTTAATGCATACAAAAATTTATACAAAAATAAAATGTTATAAATATTTTTATTCTAATAATTTTTAAAGTTCAGATCTTAATATATCCCTAACTATGTGCCGTTGTTTTTCATCATCCTCTGGTCTTGGCTTTAATCCAATAAAATAAGCAGCTTCAGTAGGATCAGAAGGTATGATTTTACAAATTTCTTGCATAATTTTTGGTAAACCATCTAAACATAAATCTTTCAAGCATGTCAAAATATTAGGTGTTTCTCCAGGTTTACATACATTTATTTCTAACGAACAAAAATTATTTGGAATAAGAATATTTTTCAAAGCATTAATTGTAAAAGTATAAAAGTTTGACATTGAATTTCTACAACCACTATAAGAAACTCCATGTGGAAAAAGTGATGCTAAAATTTCAGTTTTTATTAAATATATTTTAAACTTACTGGGACCCATATGACATAGTTCTGCACAAAGATTATGAAATATTGAAGAATTTAAAAATGAGTGTATTCCATTAACAACAGGTTGATTAAAAAAAACTGTATGTTCCAAAACTGTTGTTCCTGTCATACATAATGGACATTCTAAACATGCTGTTGCACGTGTACCAGAAGAATTTTTATTTAAAAATTGTTCATGACAACCAGGTAGTAAAATAGAACAAAGATCATCATTTTCAGGAATGTGTTGATAAAGATATTGAATAATATGTAAACTTGATTTATCACTGACTGTCAATAATGTAGGTTTTAATATTGATCTAATATGTTGAGTAAATTTTTGACATATAGGACATACATGATTAGCATGATTTATTGATAATACTCCTAAAAATCCCAATACTTGTTTATCTGTTACACTGTCAAATCCTTTAAATTCAGGCCCATTACAAATACCTTCAACATCTTGGATATAGGATTGTAATTTTTCTAAATAAAAAACAAAAGGATCATCTCCAATTGGTACATTTAAAAAGTTTGGAATAATAAATTTATTAAATAATTGTTCTTTTTGATAATTTATATCATTTGAAGACGTTGGATTTGGAAAAATAGTAGTATTTGGTGCATATGGGCAATCAGGTACTTGAGAAGTTGGAGCCGAATCATCAATAATTGGATCAGTATTTTCAAAAAAGGTTTTTATTCTTTTTTCTCTTTTATTTTTTTCAATTTTTATTCTTTCGTGAATCATATTAACAAAAACTTTTTGAGCATTTATTACTTCTAACTTGCATACATTATACTAAAAATAATAATAAATTGAAAATAATTACAAATTGACATACATAATTTTCCTGTCCATAACTTAAACTATTTAGAATGCTTAAAAATAATATTAAACTAGTACTAAATTTAAGCATACTTAAATTTTTAAAAATAGAAATAATAAAACCTGGTTGAATTTGTATCATTATCAATATTAAAGAAAATGATATAAAAATTCATTATAACATTATGTATTTAGTAAGATAACAAACAATGATAACTTTTATATGATAACCAATTGATAAAAATTAATTTTATAATATAGTGTGAAAAGCTTATTTATCCATACATATTTTGTTTTAAAAAAATTTCTAAGATAAAAATAACTGGCTTTAATAATGGTAACAAATTCTTATCTTTATTTTGAAACTTTTAAGTTACAAAATTTGTTTGGATTTAAGTAATCAATTTACTGTTTTATATAACCTTATTATTATAGATTAATATTGATGAAACATTTACAATCACTTTTGTAATTTTAGGCATTTATAAGTTATATTTACTTATAACATAATGAATCAAGTTTATGTTATTACTGGCATAACATATATTGACCTTTGCCAAATGCTAGTATATAAAATGCATAACATATTAACAATATATTCAAAGTTATGACAAAAATTTTTCCAAAAAAATTGTTTTCTATTGTTAATAATTCACAAGAATTTATTTCTAAAACGTCTCCAATAACAACGTTTGGCAATTCTAGATATATCTTTTTAATTACAAGTATTAATAATGGAAAAAGAAATCTTGTCATTTTTGATACATTAAAAAAAGAAGAAACTAAATTTGAACTAAATTTAATTTATGGAGAAATTACCGACATTCCATTAGCAATGTATATCATTGATTTAGAAAACATAATTTTAATATCTGCACACTTTGTTGAAAAATCGCTACACTTTGAAAAAGTACAGGTAAATTTAAAAAAAAAAGATTTAACTATATTTTAAGTAGATTCATCATAATAAATGTTATGCAGAAGGAATCGAAGGACTAGAATATGATGTTCCATGGATTTACTCAGGATATACTTTTTATGAATTACAAAACAACATCTTTCAAATTAGTGATGGAACATCTATACAACGTTATGAATTGTCTTTAGAAACAATTAACTTTTTACAAACAAAACAAGAACATCTTGATAAAATAATAAAAAAAGTTAAAAGCATTGCATCACTCGAAAATGTATATATTTCAAATGGAAAACGTTTTTTGTTCACAAATGATTATCTCTATATCCTTCTATGTTCAAGGTCCAATTCAAATTTGTATAATTTTTTCAAAGTTAATAGAGATGTGACAAAACGTTTTCAAATTAATCGAGAAGAATTTGTAATGAATAAAAAAACAAAAAATATTGTTAAACTCATACATAAATCAAGAATTCAAATTAATGATTATGTATTTAATGAAGACAAAAAAATATTATGGATTCTTTCACGTTATACATATTCTCAAGATTCTATTATGTATTTTATATTGACTAAAATACGATTAATTTTTGAGTTCCTAATAATGTTTTCTTGGCTTACAAAAATCTCATCATTTTTTCTGAGTATTCTAAGAGATGAATATTCATTTGCACTGCTTTGCATTAATATTCTATCAAATGAAATAAGACTAGTTCATGACTTTACCTTATTAAATTTTTATTCTCCACCATATTTTTCTCCACCAGACTATATATCTTTATTAAATACTGATGTAGATACTGGTAATGCCATAATATATAAACACCAAACAAAGAAAAATGGAGAAATATACGAAATTCAGAATCCTTATGACATTCCACTTTTAAAATCACTAGCAAGAGATGCAATTTTTTCACAAAAAAAACCTTCTAATGAACTTCTTCAATCAATGGAAAGTATGACGAAATATTAAAAAAAAAAAACTTGGAATTAATACTAAAAAAAAATGTGCTGTATGAAACATACTTGTAAAGTTTTAAAACGAATAAATTTTAGCGGCGATGTTTTGGAAAAATGGTTTTAGTGAAAATATACTATGTACTAAACCAACCCCCATCTAGCTATTGTTAAAAAAAATTTTTTTGTATTCAAAATTTTATTATTCTTTGTCATCTTTCTTTTTTTTTTTTTCCTAATTTCATTTTATATATTCATTTATGGATACTTTCTAATAAAGTTTTAATTTTACTTTTTATATTTATTAGTTTTCATTAGGTCTATAACTGCCATTCATTTTATTGTTGTTATTTCTTAAGTTCACCATTTTTTACATAGTGAAATACATATAGTATTTTATTAAATTTATTTATTGTACTTTACTTTTAGTTATAAAAATGTTAATAATTGGTTATATCATTTGCTCTTTAATATTATGTGGTTTTTCAATTGAATTAAAAGAAATTCTTGGAACTGATAATTACTTGTTGGTTGGATATCGTGACTGTGAAATGACAATTGAGACAAGTCTTGAATCTATGCTATGCCCATATCATTTTTCTGGAAGTAATGCTTGTTCTAGTAATAAAGGTTGCTATCTAACATCTGCTGTTCCATTTTTATGGACTCCAGGTCATAATGAAGTTGACAAAGAACAGTCACCTAGGTTTTTTTTGCTTTATGTCGAACAAAGAAATTTAGCGGCTAAATATGTTTCGTTAACAGTTCCTCAATTTCAAAATGGTAGTACAAGAGCTTTAAAAAGAATTTTTATGGCTGGTGCCAAACATACAAAAAATGAAGATATTCGCGTTGCCAAGTTTTCTAATAGAGATTTTTTTAATTTTATTTCTAAAATAAAGGTAATTAACTAATTTAATTTTATTATTAAAGTAATTTTAGGATGTTATTTATGATAATAAAAACTTTGATTTATATATTATTGGTCAGGATGGGGATTACACAAATTATAAAATCTTTCATTATAAAGTAATGGCTCCAAGGAAAAGTGAAGAACGTTTTGAATTTATTTATCAAGAAACTATAAAGTTACCTGATAAAGCTAAATATTTAATTGGTGCTTCATATGACACATATACTGATAAATTTTATTTTCATATTAGAGGACGAATGAATAGTGAAATTTATTATTTTGATTCAGCAGTTTTTAGAAGAAATGTTGAAGATTCTTCTTTATGGAAACTAGAAACAAAAATAATTTCTGTTCTTAATGCTAGTATTTTTGGGAACGGTATACTATACGTCAATGATAACCTAAGTCCTGGTAGTTATAGACATTTTATTGGACCTTTAACCAGAAACAAAACTGCTATTATGTGCCGGTCTTCATCAGAAATAACTAATGAAAAGTTGTTTATTGTAAAAGATTATGATTACTGTAGAATTTATAGTAGTAATAATTACTCAAAGGAAACATGTGATTATTTAATATCACAAGGTAAAATCTCCACTGGTGATTTTGGCAATGACAATAAAGTGGTAAGTTGTTTATTTTTTGTGATATAATATTTTTTATTTTTCTAGGGTTGGGGTAGATTTTTAACATGGATAATTATAATTAGTGTTTTATTAAATTTAGTAAGTTGTTAATTATTGGATATTTAAAATTAATGAAAATTATTTAGATTTTTATTATAATAATTATTCTACGCAGTATAGGAGTAAAGAAAAGTGAACCATTATCTCAAAAGATCAAAGTAGATAAGAATGGAAAGATAGAGTATTATCCAACTCATCTTTCAGATCAATCAGGATTTTCATTTTAACTTAAATTCTTTCTTTTTACTTTATTAGAATACGGCTATCTATCCATTTAAATTATAAAAGTTTGTTTTGTAATTTCTTTATATCCTTTATTTCAACAATATTTTTTTAGTAGTAATAATAAAAATTCAAATATATTTAATCATTGATTTTTTTTACAATTATACTATTGTTAAGTGATTTAAAATTAGCTCAAAATTGTGATTAACTTGTTCTATTTTATGTTTGGTATAAGACATTTACGTTAAAACTGTAATAACAAAAGTAAAGTAGTTAGAGTTATTTAATTTAAAATATACACCTATATGAGTGAAATAGGGTTAATATTCTTGTATAAATTATTTTGTAATATAATTTAATATTTGTATAACATTTTTAAAACACATTTTTGTTGAGTTAAAAGTAGCTGGAGTAGTAAAAACTGTAAATGTATTTCTAAATAAAATATTTTATTTGAATTTATATTAATAGGATAAACTTTAATTTTTTTGTTGTAATATGTTTATTAAGTGACTTGTATAGATTGATTTATCAATATTAATAGTTATTTATTACGTTATTGAAAAGTGTTCATTTTGTTTAACAGTACAAATATAATTTTTAGACATTTTACGTATTTTCTAAAATTATATTACATTGGTTTTTGATGAATTTTTAGTAAAATAAAATTTTATATTAACATTTTTTTCAAAAACAGTATTTTATTGTTATTTGGTGTGTTAAAAAATTTCTAAAATAAGATTAATTTTTAAAATTCTCCAGTTTTTTTTTGGTGACTATATTAAACAATTCCCGTTCCTCCTTTTGTTGAAAATCAATGTCATTGTAATCTGTACGTGTAACATCAATATTTAACTAGATTTAATTAAAACTTTTTCTTTTATCTACTTTACTATTTTTGCCTCGTTAAATGTCAATTGATAAAATCTATCTTTTACTTAGAGATTTTATATATTAAAAATAAAATAATTTACGATATCCTATTTATTTTTACATTAGGTATAAATGTATGAACGTATATGAAGTTTTTGGATAAAAATAAATTTTTATTTTTATGACAATAGTGTCTATTTAATTGTTAAAATTATTTATTGTCGATTATTATCAGTAATTTAATAAAAAAAATTTTTATATATATTAGAAATTTATTTTTAAAACTATAATTTTTTGATGTAGTAGTTTTAGGAATTACAAATAATTGTATTTATGCATTTTATAAATTTCACACTTATTTTTTTAGATATTAATTATAAAGAAGAGAATTTTTATATATCAACAAAAAGTGTATATATTTTGCCTATTGTTTATTTATTATTTATAATTAGTAAGAATGGATGTAAATTACAATTTTTCAAACTCAATTAACAGGTAAGATAGTTATGTATTATTAAAAAAGAAATTATCAAGGTTAAATTGTGAATATTTTTCAATTTTTTTTTACAATTTTCACTTTATCTTTTTTTTTTTCTAACTACTACTTTTCTTTTATTTCTTAAATTCATTTTGTTCTTGAAAATATGAAAAGCGACAAAGCTTTTTTTTATATTGGATTTAATGATTCACCAAAGTCAGAAATGGATAAAAATACTCCTATAAATGAGAAAATCATTAAGAAACATAAAAGTTTCTATTGTAAGAAACGCCCTTTTTCTCATAGAACATATAGTTTAAAATCTTTTTTGAAAAAAAAATTTTGTACTACCTCTATAAATACTAAAGATTTTTTCCAAGAAACAGTTAATAGTAATAACAATATTTTGCCATTAACAGAAAACAAAAGTTTTGATATTAAAAATATTGTTACTACTTCTAATATTGATTCACCTACTACTATTTATAAAGACAAGAGTGAAAAAGTATTAAAAAAGAATTTATCATATACATTTCTTGATAGGACAGGTCAATCTTCTACAAAAAATATGAGAAAAATTAATACATATGCTGGATTTAAAAATATTTTTAAATTTAGCTTAAAGAGATCAAAAAAATGGATTAGAAAAAACAATAATATAATAAAAAAAAATAAATTAGAAAGTGATAAAAGTTTTTCATTTACAAAAAAAGAATTATCAAAATTAAAGAGAATGACAAAGTCTTATAATGATATCGATAGTATCACACCATTATCTGTAAATAAATGGATAAATATTGCAAAAGCCTATGAAATGAAAAAAATATTAAAAAAGTATGTGTAAATATAAAGAAATAGTTGAAATTTCTTAATAGTATTAAAGGATCTTCTTATCAAGAAAAAATTTTAATTGTCTGAACTGACTATATTTAGTATATTTATCAAAATTATTAAATATAGTTTTTTTTACTTAATATTATTTATGTATTAAGTAATGGGAAAATGCTATTATTTTTATAAAATTATAATTTTCTACAGTAAAAATCAGTAATTATGAAAATATGGTTAATTGGAAAATTACATGACTAATAACTGTCATTCTCTCCTTTACCTTTTCATTATTTTATTAACATTGTTGTAACTTTTTTTTTATTTTAATATTCATTTATTAAGAAAAAAATAATAATCATTAGTAGCATTTAAATTTATCACATTTAACAAATAAGTTAATTAATTAATATTACATAAAAATATATTATAAATAATTCTAAAAAAAAATAATGATTTTTCTTATTTCAGTCATTCAAGAAGAACTTCAAATCAAAGTATTGACTCAGGAGTAACAAATTCAAATACTACAATTTCTAACTCAACAATTTATAAAAAACAAAAATCTAGTGGTTTTGATTACATATCTAAAGCATTAATGGATGTATCCTCAAATGCTTTAACAGAACATCAAAATTTCTTTAAGTGGAATTTTGACAAAAAAATTCCTGAAAAAGAATATGTATTAGCAGCTATACCATGTTATGAAGCTGAAGATACTACAAGAAATGGTTTCTTGTACATTACACCAAAGTACCTTGCTTATACTTCTAGCCATATACAATGTTATTTTTTATTAACTGACATTAAGAAAATTTATAAACATCATAATGAAAATCATGGAAAAAATTCTCTAGAAGTTTTTTTAGGAAATGGTACTACTTATAAATTTTATGGAATTACAGATATTTTAAATGTTTATTGGTTAATATATGAATTAAAAATTTTGAAATGGGATAATTATTGGATGAAAAAAGGTGGATTTACAAGAAAAATAAAATCTTCAATTAAATTGAAAAATTATAAGAATTATTTTAAAATGAAACATGGTATTAGAATGTTTAAAAGTTTAGATAAATTGAACAAAACTGATGATATTAATGATAAAATTTCATTTAGTAAAACAGTAAGTTTAATAAAAAAATATAACACTTTTCCTATGTAGTTTAGTTTTATCTTATATTTATTTATTATTAGTATGCTATTTGTTTATAATATATAAGACACAAATTTTTACCATCTTATTGATTATTTTAACAATTTAATTATTATTTAGTAAAATATAATGCTAATAAAAAATTATTATAATAAACATTTTAAAATAACTTTAAATTTATATATTTTATTTTATCATTTATTTATTCATTGATTAATAATAATTATTTTTAGAAAGATACTTTAAATGTTTTGGTAACCAATACTGGGGAAAAAGACAAATTTACAGATGAAAAAACAGTTAGAAATAATAGAAAAGAATCACAAATTATTAAAGCTTACAACTCTTTTACACGGTTAGTTTTAAAAATTTTTATTTTTTACATATTGCTATCATTTTATTTTAAATTTATAACATTTTACCTTAGAAATATTTAAGAGTTATTAGAGCATTAATAATAATATGTTAAATAAAACATATGACTATTGGCAAAATATTTATCGTATATTTTTATTATGCTTATATCTTTATTAAACAATATATTATTATTGTTTCCTTTTTTAGGGTAATTTTTCATTTTTTTTTTTATTTAAATGAAAATATCAATGATACATTATCATAAACAAAAGTTTATACTTTTTTGGAAAGCAGTTAGATTTAAGCGGTATGACATTTTTTTTACTATCGTTTAGCATTTTTTGTAATATATATTTATATACTTTTTTTTTTGTAAATTTTTTATTTATTATTTATTCCTTTAAAAATATTTTATACATAGTAATGTATAATTTTTTTTAGAAAAAAAAACAAAATTCCATTTCTTGATTTAAACAGTGTAAAAACAAATGAATCAGATCAGTTATCTTTATCAGATGTTTCAACTTCTATTGATAGAGAGGACACATCATCAGCTACAAATTCTTGTACCATTTCAACATCATCTACATCTTTAAATGAGCAGGAGAAATGTTTTGATATTATTGAAAAAAACGATGAATGTATTGAAATTTCATATCCTGTAGTTTGTGGATGTATGGAACATGTTGGAAGAAAACATATTGACTCTACCTATAATATTCCTCTTAACATATTTTTTCAAGTTCTTTTTTCAAATGTACCTTGGTATGAACAACTTAAAAATTTTATCGCAACATCCTCTAAAGAGATGGCTTTTTTTGAAAAAATGGATAAAGCTGTTGCTGAAGAGTGGAAATTAATTGATAAGAATAATAAAATTTATCAAAGAAATGTCAAATTTACTATGTCTTTTAGTCAAACAATGTTCTCTGGAAAAATAAACGTTAAAGAAGAACAAACATTATCACCAATTAATAATAACTATGATTATGGAGGTAAACTTGTTAAAAAAGTTTTTAATACTGGAGTTCCAATGGCTGATTCATTTTATATTGAAGTAACATATTGTTTAACAAGGCACTCTGAACTTCAGACTCATCTTCAAGTATATGGTAACGTTGTACTTCGTAAACAAAAAGGATTTTTTGGTTCAATTAAATCTACTCTTCCATTTGATGCTATTACCCAATCAGGGCTTTCTGATCATTATTCATCACTAAATCGTGTACTTTATCTTTTTTCTGCCGACACAACAATGTACAATTCTCTTCTTGAGATTTTAGGTAGAAATAATAGTTCTCAAGGAGTTCCAGTTACTTTTAATATTCCTTTTACAAATTCTATTGAATCAAAATCTATTTATAATAGTGAAATAAATTTAAATGTGCCAGCATTAAATGAAAACAAATGTTCACAAATTTACAATAAAAAATCAGTGGATTTAGATTTACTCAACCAAATCAATGAAATTATTAATCGGTCAATTATTACAAAAAATATTAATTCAATTAATATGTCTTTAAATAGGATGTCGAATACTGTTGATTCATTAAATTTAAAATTAGATGCTATGGGAAAACAACTTGGGTTGCTAATTTTTATGTAAGTTTTTTTTTACTTTTAATATAATTTTTTTTTTATTTTAAGAGTTATATTATCAATGATATGTCAATTATTCTATTTTCTTCATTTTTACATATTTTCATGATTCTGGTAATTAATATATTCAAATGAAATAATATGTAATTATTTCTCTCAAAACAAACTATTAGTGAAAATAAATTATTTTTGTATCAATAGTAAGAAATATATATTTTTATAATATATATGTATATATATTTTATGAATAAATAATATTTCTTATAATATAATTAGTCAAACAAAAAACAAAGTATTATATATCTTAATGATTATTAAATTATATTTTATAACATTTGACTACTATTTTTCTATTCCTTTCAATCATGAATTAAGGAGAAGAATAATATATTGAATGAAGAAGAAAGTTGAGGATAAAATAATGTATGTATTAGTGATGTGAAGATAAAAATAATTATTTGAAACATACAATATATAATAATTCTAAATGAACACCTCTCATCAATCATTACTTACTTCTTTTTTCAAAGTATCAAAGTTTTATTTTAATTGATAATATATAAACTTATTTTAATATACATTTATATAACAATAAAGTTTTAAAAATATATTAATTTTTTTTTTAATTTTATCATACAAATATGATAATAAATAATTATTTTGAATATAAGTATTTTCTATTGTTTTAATATAATTTTTTGGATAATATATCAAGTCTTGTGTATTGAAGTATATATTAATTTTAAATACTAAATTTTCTTGTTCTTTCTTTAAAATTTAAAAATATTACTAATTGTATATTATAAGTATATATTTACTTACTAAAATATAATATTTTTACTTCAATCTGTTTTTTTTTAATACACTATTAGTCTTTGAAATTGTTATAATAAAAATAGTATAATACTTATTTTTCATATATCATGAATAAAAAATTTATTTTTTTATTTTTTACTAACATTCAATTTTTTCCACCTAACATAAAACTTCTCAAATATCTAAAAATACTTCTCATATTCATTATTTTTTAAATTTTTAATAATAATATACTTTTAACATAAGATATTTAGAAATTTTTCATTCTTTATCAATATTATAAAAAAAGTTTTATCACCTCATTCTTAATAAATAACTATAGTTGTAATAAATAAAAAAAATATAAATTTATCATATCTTTTTTTTTATTTGATTAGTAATCTTAGAAAATATATATTTACACAAACAATACAATTGATAAAACTATATAATCTTTATTTAAAAAAAGATATTATATTTAAAATTTAAAAGCAACATAAAACTTTTAAATGTATTACTTTTAACTTCATTTCTTAATAAAATTAATAAACTTTTTAAAATTATTTATGGTAGTTTTAACAAAATAATAAAATGTTTATTATCAATATTATTTCTATAACTTTTTATATCTCTATTTATAATTTATAATAAAAAAAATTATTAATATATGTGTTTCTTCTACCGTATTTATTTATAATATCTACATAAATCATTCAAAATTAATAATTCAATCTTTTTATACTGTTAATATACTTATTTATGTTTGTGCACTTTATAATAATATATATACATAGAATAAATAAACAATTTGTAATTGAAAATATTAAATCTGTTTAGTAATATTTGTTTATATTTATATAATGTTATTGTATTAAACTTAATTTTTGATATTTAATAGAAAAAAAAAATTTTTTTTTTTTAAAATGATGTATAACATTATATTTTATTTATTGTTAATTTTTAGAACTACTTATAAGTGATATTTTTAGTACAGTTAATTATAATATATTATGTCTATATAATAATTTAAAAAGGCAAAACAAAAATTTAGAAGAAGTTTTGAATTATAATATAGTTAAATAAATGGCTTAAGTAATGATATGTAAAATGAAAATAGAGTTAAAATGAATTAGTTATTAGTAATAATAAGTAAAAAATTTAAAACAATTCTAAATTTTCTAATGTTTAAATTTTTATCTACACCAGTTAAGTAGTATTATTTTTATGTTCATTTACATTAAAAAGGAGAAAGATTTTTAATTTCTAAAATATATATAGTTAAAGGAAGGAAGTTGGTGGATGGTTTAAAAGAGTTATAACAAAAAAAATTGCCATATTTTAATATCACATGAAGTTTTGTTTATTCATTCAACAATCAAATATATATCTTCATTATATTATTTTTAAACATATCTAAAAATAAGGATGTGCTTAACTGCTTAAAATAGATAAATTCTTTGTTTCCAAAAAAAAAAAAAACAAAACATTTATTTACAATATTTTAATATCACAGTTCTGTTTTATAGAATGTTTAATAATTCATATAACAATTTCTCATGGGTTTTCATATTATATTTTATTTTAAATTCTAATGTTATTTGGAGTAAAAATATAAAAATACTTGAAAAGGTTAGTTAATCTTTTTTTTTATTAATAAATATAATATATTTTAAAATATTTTAAAAATAAACAAATTTTTAATTTTTTTTTCATAATTTTAGGATATAGGAAAACGTGTAACAAAACGGCAAGTAGAATGCTTACAAAGATGCCAAAGAATATTTGAAAGAATGCTTAAGAAAGAGAATACAAATATTGAAAGTTTAAATGAATTATTAATTATCTCGGATACATTTGAAAATATTACAAATAATAGAAATATATGTTGGGAAAGTATGGATTTGACTGATTGTCTTAAACATTGTTCTGGAGTTGGTGGAAGTGCTAGTGTTAATTGGTTAGATTTTGTTATTCACCCTACTACTGGAATTTCTACATTAGCTATACCAAAATATATTATTAAGCAACTTCCATGGTTTAAGCCATTAATAAAAAGATGTCTTCCATATATAGAACCACAAAAAAATAACTTTTTATGTATCTCTAAATTTAGAAGTTTTATGGGAATTAAATGTTCTGCTTATAAAAAAGAAGCAGAATTTCAATATAAAAAAATAAAAAGTCAAAAGGAGTATGTTGAAACTTGTCGTTTTTTACATTATCATCAAAATTGTCTTTCAACTACAGTACTTGATTATTGTCCAAATGCCAAAAAATTATTTAATAGTCAAACTATAAGAAAATATTTTTTATCACACATTTTGCCTGAGAATGATCTTCGATTTGATGATGATTTTTTAAATCATTGTAATTTAAAACAAAAATCTTTTGAAAATGTTAAATTTGATGATGAAGATAATATTAAAGATGTGTTAAATATAACTACTAAAAAACCAAATAATAATAAAATAACAACAAAACGATCTACAGGAATTTTTTTATCAACAGAAAGTTTAGAAGATATTCCACCAAATTTTGTTAAAGATGGTTATGGAAAGTATTCTATTGTTCCAAAATTAACAACACCTTCATTAAATATTTTTACAACAACACATTCTTCAACAGAAGAATATGTTGGAAGTTTTACAAATGATCAAATGATCAAACCAATTCTTTACGAAATAGATTCTGGATCAATTATTAATAATATTAATGATAATCAAAATAAGTCTTCTGAAATTTTAATTAAAAATAGATTAAAAGAAGGCATTCTTCCACAAGATAAACCTATACTTGAAGGTAAAGTATACATTAAAAAAATTCGTCATTTTGGAGAATCTAAAAAGGATCCAGATTTTGATATGCAAGATATAGAAACAAGAAATATAACTTTTGAGGATATAAAAAAACATACTATTATAAATGATGAAGATCGTTTTACTTCATACGACTACATTCCATATAATAATATATATAAAAAAAAGGAAAATATTGACTTTGAAGAACCAATAATAAGTGATCCTGAAAGTTTTGCCCTTTTTGTATGTGGTTCTGTATTTTTATCTGCTTTAATTTTTTATATAATTCTTTTATATTGTCGAAGGCATTGTAAAAAAAATGTAAGATGTGGAGTAAATTTGTAGTTTTAAAAATCATTTAGTCATTTTTCATTTTAATAATAAAATCATTGAACAATATTTAAAATATTAATATTATATAATTATTAATTTCATTATGAATTACATAAACTTATTTCATTAAATATTAATTTTTTATATAAATATTATTTTTCTGTTATTATTAGTAATGAATTATAATGATAAGAAGACTGTTGGAAAAATAAGATATTATAGAGAAGAGATTAAAAATCAATTAATTCAAATAGAAAAATGTAAGAACGAATTAGAAGAGTTGAAAGAAACATTTGAACAAATTAAATATAAAGAAAAAAGACTTGATCATCGACTAGAAGTAGTAACAAAGAAGTCTATTAATATGGATAAAAAGATAAGATTTTTTAAAAAACAAATATTCAATCTTATGTCTATTAATGTAAGTTTATGTTAAATAAATAATTTTATCTTCTATAATTTAATATGATATAGATAATGTCTACAAAAGATACAGGATATTTATTACATGAATTAATAGATTTAAGTAAAGAACTTCTTGAAATTTTAAAAGTAACAATTCATACAGATCAAGTGTGTGTGCAAATAGCTGTTGATGAGAAGAAGGATTATGAAAAAGAATTGAAACAACTTTTAAATAAACGAAAAGAATATGAAAAAGAATTTAAAATGTTGAAAAATGAAATTAATACAAAGATAACAAAAGAAGAAGTTTTAATACATAATAGAGAAGAGATGATTCAACTTGATATGCATATATGGAAAGTTTGTGATGAAAGAGAAAGTTTATGATAACATTTAAATTATTTAAAAATTGCAATTCATATATATATATAAACCACTCTTAAAATAATGTATATAAACTTATATTAATTAATAAATTATTTAATATAGTTACTTTTAAAATAGTAAATATATTTTTTTTCTTAAATATTTATTTTTAAAGTTATAGAGTATATCCTTATTGTTTTATAAAAAAAAATAAGCAAACAAAACTTTAAAAATCATTACTTTATTTTGTACTATATTTTAAAAATGTATTTAAAAAAAGAAAATTATTTTGATAAAAAGATATTACTAACATGTAAAATAACCACTTTTTTCTTTAAAAAAATTTAAAATTTATGCCATCATTTATTATTTAAGTTGCATACTTAAATTTTATATTACATTGTATTGTCTGATCACCAGTTGAAGTATTAAGTGTATGGAAAATTTTTTCTAAAATGGTTAATAAAATAAAATAAGTTTGTTTAGTCAAAAACATAATTATTTACCTTAATAATTGAATTTAATAAATTTAAATTGATAAAAAGAAATCATAAAACCATTAAATTTACTTTACACCGTATTACAAAATACATATTAATTTCTTCATCATATGTTTAATTTAATAAAAAAATAAATTATTTACAAGAAAAAAAAATACACATATACAATAATGATTAATTGTGATGTATACAGAATACCATATAAAAATTAGAAAAAATACCTGAAATTCTATGGTAATATTACCAAAAACTGTTAAAAAGAATTAAAAATACATACAATTACATTTCTTTGATTAATACAATTATATAAACATTTATCCTAAATAATTCTGATTTATGAAAAACTTGAAAAAAATAAAAGTTTGCCAGCAAACACAAAATCCCTTTTTTTTTAATTTTCTTTATATTTACATTTTTTTTGAAAAATTTTTTTAGCAAATTATTTAAACCACTTCGATATATAAACAACAAGTCTTACCGTTCTTTTCTGAATCATTAAAACAATGAAAAGAAAAGAAATCAATGCTCATGTCCATAATGATAAATGGTAACAAAACAATGATAAAGATAATTTATCGTTATTTTTATTGGCATACAAGATTAGGTTGTGTCCCAATATCATATAATACATGTAAAACATCAATACCACTTTCTAACTGTACTCCACTTTTTAATAATGTTTGTGCATAGTTAGCAGCCGCTTCTTTTGCTTGCCTTCTACGAAGCCTTTTTTTACTTCTTTTGTTGACAAATCCATTGGCATTTTTTAAAATTCCTGATGATGTAGATTGGCCACAACTAACAGGGCCACTCCATTTTTTGAGATCGTTTTGAGAAAACTTGAATGTTCTCATCATTTGGTCACGACAACAAAGTAATTCTTTTTGTGGAATCTAAAGTATTTTTTAAATTATTTTGCCAAACATTTTTATAACTAACCTTAAACATTTTTTGAATTCCCATTGTTACACGCATCCAATCTTGGGATTTAATTTCAAGCATTACAGATATTAATGATAAAGCCATGACGGATGGGCGATAAACAGAAAAAAAACGATATTTTCCAATAATTGCACAATAATTTTCAACTAAAGCATATGATGTTAAGGCTTCTGAAATACCAAGAAGTTTCAGCATTTCAAACAAAAATTGTTCTGGAGTTGGTATAGAAATATTCCAATTAAGATGTCTAAGAATTAATGCTTCCATTCTTACAACTTCTTTACAACTATATGGTAATTGTAATGATTGAATAACATAACGTGGTTCTCCACAAACACTACCATTTCTTTCCCAATACTTAGCAGCCAATATTAAAGAAGTTACAGCAAGGCAATTTGCATAGCGTGTTTGTACTCTAACAGAACTTAATACACGATCAAAAATTGAAACAGCCAGAGAGAGGGTATCCATTGGAGCTTCAAGATGTCTTGTGGCAGAACAAAGCCAAAGAACTTCATTGTCACGTTCAGTTGTTGTGACAATTCCATCTCCCATCAGCAATTCTTTAGAATAAATGTTTTCTTCTAAAGCAGCTTGTTCAGCTTCAATCAGTAGATGAAGAGTCCTTATGGATTCTTTTGGAACTGTTGTTTGAGAATGAAGAAGCATTGGGGTATGCTGATGAATAAGATGAGATTGAAGATCGGTGAAAACCTTAAAAAAATAAAATAATTTTAAAATAAAAATTATTTAAAAAAAAAATATATATATACATAAGTATTAATATAAATTTATATTATAAATATAAGAGATTTTGAAATAAAAAAGAAACATATCAAAAAATTGATCGTCTTCCACTTCTGTCTCTCCTTCTTTTTCTATACTCTCTAGATATAAAAATATATTTTACTATACACATATAAAAAGTTTCACGATATATTCTAACCCTATTGTACTTTAAGAAGGGAAGACACATAGATAATGATAAAAAAAAAAATCACCACTATTTCGCAACAATTTTACACACACTACTTATAATATATATATTATGTTTTATAAAGACAGAAAATAGAATAATATTGGTGGACTATGTCTCCTGTAATATTGCATTTAACAATAATACAAAAGTTAAGAAATAATTTTAAATGACATACATTTTTTTCTTTAAAATATTAAAGATTAATAAATTATAAATCTTACTAATTAATAAACAATTCTAAAAACTAACAAGTGATTATTTGACATTGACATAAAATAAACAATTTTCTAAGCTATTTAAATTAGATGTGGTATATATTTGTATAAAAACAAATTTAATAGTAAATAATATTAAATAATTTTCAATATTTCAAAAATTATATATAAAATTTAACTTACCATTTTTCTATTTATTTTTAAACTTTGGAATGTTTTAAATAATTATAATGTGTAAAATCCTATATACAGCAATTGATTATAAATCAAAATTCCGATACATTAATAAACACTTTTTTTTCTAAAATTATTATATTTTTAATATTATTACTACAAGTTAAAAAAAAAATTAAAAATATTATTACATTTTACTAATAAAGAAACATCCAATATCCGGCTTAATGATATCAGATCAATAAAAAATATTATTCATCATGACAAAAAAATAGTATAAACTTTTATAATATATGCTACTATAAGAAAAAAAAAAATCTTATAAATAATAAGTAAATGGGAAGAAATTTTTAATTTGTATGATGAGGAGGAAAATAAAAAGATGTTTATAAAAATTAATTGTCAATATAAATAATCAACAAAAATTAGAAAAATATTTATTAATACATTACGTTCTTGTAATTATTTTAAAATAAAAAAGTCATCATTTAAAGTAATTGTTTATGTACTTAATAAAACATAGATTTAAAAAGTACATGTTATTGTTTTTTTTTTACTTATTGTTCTTGTTTATTATATAAATAAAATTTTAAAAGTAAATAGTATATTTTTATATTTAAAATCAGCATGTTTAAAATTAAAAGAGGGACATTAATTTGTCAAAAATATTAGATATATAAGGAAATATAGGAGTTAGTTTAAAACAAGTTTGTTGTTAAAACAAACAGCTGTTTATTAATCATCGATTAATAAATGAATAAAAACTTTTATTATAAGATATGTTATAAATAAACGATTAAATGAATGAATGAATGAATGAATAAATGAATGAAAAAGGTTTTAAAATAACTTTATATGTATTGGATATAAAAGATTTAAACAAATTAATAATATTATAAAAAAATTTCAAATAATCATTTTACACAGATTTGTACATTAAGGACACAAAAATCATAGTTTAAAAATGAAAAAAAATATTTTTTAATTATTTAAATATGTTTTAGTACAATTACATTTAGAAAAATCATAAAATTCGCTGATGAAAAAACAATTTCAATGAAATTCATTCAATTTCATTGTGAATCATTTAAAAATATTGCTTATCAGAGGAATTGTAATTAAAATATTTTACTTAAGAAATGATATTATAAAAGATGTAAACATAAAAAAACATGCTAAGTATTTTTATCAAATAGTAGTACAAAATACAACTAAAAGATAACAATAAGTTATGATAGAAAATGTTAAAAAATGGATATAAATATTCATTGAACAGAAAATTAAATTAAACAAGTCAGCTGTCATGTGATAAAATAAATAATTTTAGTTTTGATTATCACCTGTACTATCATAACATCAAATTATTAAACTTCATTTTTTTAAATAAAATTTTTCTATTTTTATTAAAACAAAAAATTAAAAATAAATTTTAATACCTTTTAAAAGGATAAAATTTAGAGCAAAAAAAATTTAAAGAGGTTAATTATTTTATTTAAAGTTGTATTCTAAAACATAAAATATAAAAATTTTTTATTTTTATATCATAAGAATTATTTTAAAATATAAAAATAATATTTCTGATCTTTCATATGATCGTTGATGCATTGATTGGTATAAAATGAAAAATGATGTTCTATCAAAAATGATATTAACAGAATAGAAGTATAATTTTTATTTTTGGAATAGGTTATTGTAAGACTAAATGGCTATTAATAAACAACTTAGTAATGACAATGCATTTTTATATATTTTATTATAAAATCTTTTTCTTTTTTTTTTACAAATCGTTTGATAAATCACGAGACGTAAAGTATTTAGTGAGAATGTTTATATACATATTTGTTTATATAATATATTATCACATTACATACAATCATTTCTTTATTTTTAAAAAAAAATTTCATTATAATAATAAGCAAATATTTCAAGTCTAAATTAAATTTATATAATAATTTATTAGTTTAAAATTATACAATTTAGTTGATTTTGTTACTGGTTAGTTAAAATAATCTTGAATATCTAGTATAATAAATATTTTTTAAAAATAAAACGCAATTTTAAATTACTATTACTTACATTTAAATAATGTTATAAATAAATGCCATTGACAAATGATTAATGATATTTTTATTTTATATTTTGGTAATTGGAAAAATTTACGTCATAATTATCAAATTATTTTCGTTGAAAATTATTTATAAAATAAACCAACTTATTTATATCAAATAAATTAATTATCCAAAGTTTATTGTAGTTTTGTTAAAAAAATTTTTTCCTAAAAATAATATGTGTTGGCATAAAAATTATTTAATCAATTTAAAGTTTTATCTATTTTATTACATCAAAATATGGTTATACAACAGGTAACGTTTAAAAATTATATTTATTTATATTGTTCTTTGAAATTAAACAACCAAATTAAAATTATAATGTTATAAAATTTTTTTTGTATCATTTTACATAAAAGTATAATTAATATAACTACTTTACTCTCAATAATTTTATTTTTCAACATTTAAAAGTAATAGTAAATAAAAAAAAATAAATTTTTTATTCTTTAATCTTTAATATCAAATATATGACATCCTTTTAAAATTTAATTTTTTGGATTATTTTGGGATCTTTCATTATTATGAAAATTCCACCTTCTTTATCAATATCACCGAGAAAATTAGTCTTTTTTTTAATGGATGTTTCCTTCATTAATAAATTTAATGTAATAATAATATGAGAATAAATTCTATTCTCAGTAAGAAGTTCATAATAATTATCTTCAACAAACAATACAATATTATTATGGCACTTAAAATATTCTACATTTTTATTTTTTTCTAAAGCATCCTGACTTCTAGTTATTGCTTTTGATATTATTCCATTATTATTACATAAATTTGATCCATAATTACATCCTTCACTTTGTTTAACAAATACAATAACTTTGTAGTTAATATTTTCATTAAATAAATGTTTTAAAACAACTAATAAATTTTTATATGCATCGAAAAATTGAATTGTAATAATATATAGCCTTCTTAGAATTCCTACGTGTGTAAAGTTATTGAAATTATTAGAAGTATCTGCTTCATCTTTGTTTTTTTCTTTCTCAGGTAAATTATATTTTTGAAGTTGAAAATTTAATGGTAAGCCATTTTTAATATTTGGTCGTATATGAACAGTTAAATTTGGATTTACAAGTTGGGCTCGGAAAGGATTATACCTTACATTACAAATTATATCTTCTTTATAATTTTGGTATAAAGAATCATTATGTAAAGCGTATAAAGAATGTCTTATTGGAATAGATGAATAATTATTATATGAACAATTAGATGTAAATTGTTGATTATTTGTATAGTTATTAACCACAATATTTTGTTGTGGTTGAGTAAGGATTAACCCTGGGTAATTAACAGAATTTTGAAGATTTGAATTACTTAGATTTTCATTATAATTATCATTTGAAAAGCAACTTTCATTAATAATTGGAAAAGTTACCAATGGCTTTCCTGTAATAAGAGGAGAACTATTTAAAAATTTCATAATAACATAATCTTTTTGAGCGTAATTATTCATAAACATTTCTGCAGTATAATTTTCAAGACCACAAGTTGAAAAAATTTTTATTTGATCTGAAATTTGTTCTTTAAATAT
Organism: Strongyloides stercoralis; assembly: GCA_029582065.1. Taxonomy (NCBI): domain Eukaryota; kingdom Metazoa; phylum Nematoda; class Chromadorea; order Rhabditida; family Strongyloididae; genus Strongyloides; species Strongyloides stercoralis. Next base: position 10,942,574 of record CM055866.1, on the reverse strand, counting down.
TTCATTACATATAATTTTAAGATAATTCTTCCAATGTTCAAATAAAAATTTTTCACATTCATCAATAACAAGAAAGTTAATTTTTAATATATCTTTTTTTAGCAATGAAAAATTAATTGGTTGAAGCATTTTGACAAATTTAATAATAGAGCCAACAATAATATCACATCCATTATTAATTTCTTTGATAAATTTAACTTCTTTATCACTTCCAATTAGTTTAATTATTCTTGCACCTTAATAACTATTTTTAATACTTTTTATTAATAAAAATTACCTGAATATAATCTAGTAATTTCAGATATAACTTTTTTGCACGACTCAATGTCATTCATTAAAATTATAGCAAAAGGATTTCCATTATCCTGATATAATTCATTTTCATGCATTTTACAAATAAAATCAACGATTGGTAAAACATAACCAAACTTTTTTCCTGTTCCTGTATGTGATTCAATAAAAATATCATACTTTCTTTCCATAATCGCTGGAATCAAATATTCCTGAAGTTCACATAACTTAGTTATATTTAAACTTTGTAATGCTGAATGGATTGTTTCTGTAAAATTCCCATCACATACATTGTAAAAAACTTTAATGTTTGAATGTTTAAGTGATTGACTAAAGTAAATTTTTTTCATTGAAAATTTAAAAAATAAAAATGTATGATATAATGTATGTTAGTTAACTAAACTAAATTATTTTTATAGAAAATTTAACCAATAAAAATGTGTTATATAATTTGAGATATATTTTATGAGTTCAAAGATAAATTTCATTTCATTTTAAAGCAAATTATATTATTAGAGTTATTAAGGTATTATTTCTATTAAATATAAAATTTATTAAAACTATTACAGGGGTCATATATTAAATTTTTATATAAATACTAATTATAGAAGTATAATAAAAAGAATTTTAAAACAATATACTTAGTAATATAAATAACCAAGTATTAATAATTTAAATAACATTTATATTTTTAAATATATAATTAATTCATCTAAAATATTAAATAAATATAAATTTAATAAAAACCTAAGCTTTAATATTGTGAATTTAAAATAACTAAAAAGTTTTAATAATTAATTTTTAATCTTTTTTCACTACTTTTATTTTGTATACAAAAAATTTATATCTAAATTTGATTGACAAAAAAATCTATAGACATAAAATTTACTATATTGTAAATAAATTAAAAAAATCTTTTAAGTTATAAAAACATTCATAAACAACTATTTTTAAAAAAAATAAAAATTCTTTTACTAATATATTTTATATATACTCTTAAATTTACTGTATATATTAAAAAAACAAACCATAAAACTCCAGAAATAATAACTTATCATTTATAAAAATACTAAAATTCATATAAATATTATTTTAAAAGAAAATTCTCAATAATTTTTTTTATTAATATATTTATTTATTCTTGATACCAATAAAACATTATAATAAAAATATAATTTTTAAATCACTTTATTGATAAGAAAAAAAAATTTCTAAAGTAAAGTTATTTATGACTCAGCCCAAGCTCTAAGATCATCTAAATCAGCTTCAGCTTCTTTCTTTTTATTTTGTGTAGCTGATATTTCATGAGTTGGAACAGTTGGAAGTTTACTAGGAACAACAGGTGTAGCATCAGCAAGAGCTTTTTCTAACTCTTCTTGTTCAAGTTCTTCCAATTCAGCAAGTAAATCGCTCTCATCAATATCATTTCTTAAACCAACAGGATTACTAATGGCATCAGAAATCTCATTAGCTATTTCATTTTGTTCAGCAACATCCTCTAATAAGTCATGAACTTGATCAATATCCATGGAATTATGTGCTCTTTTTAAAGCTTTAGCTGCATCACCTAAAACTTGTAGTATATTGGCATTTGTATTAGCATTTTCAAGTGCCTGCCTTTGGAAATCTAAAGTGCTAAGAACACCATCTAATTGTATAAGCTGTTTTTCATATTGTTTTTTTCTTTTTAATGCTTGTAATGCGGCTCTTTTATTTTTTGTACCATATTGTTTAGCCAAATTTAATTCACTTTCAACTTTTTTCTCTAAAAATTCTTGCTTTTTTATTAGCATTTCTTCACTTTCTCTTAACTTTTGTATTGATTCTTGTGTTGATGGAACTTGTTCCTTCTTTTTTGATGAACCAAAAATATTTTTAAACATTTTTAGGGGAGTAGAAAAATTGTAGATAAACAGTAAAAAAATGCAGTTTGTTTGTACTAGCGGACAATCTTTAACGATGACTTTAAAAATAATTTTAAGAAGAATTTTTTGGTAACTTATATATTTTGAATGTATTTGGTTTTGGTTGAAAAATTAACATCAATAGTTAATACTTGATATTTTATTTAACATAGTCACTTTTTTTAAATAACAAATGATAATAAATTAAGAAATTTATTTCATTGTCAAATATAAAAATAAGCTACTTAATATTTTACTTTTTTTTTATTTAACTTTTTGCAAAAAAAAATTTCTTTAAATTTATTGTTTATTATTTTTAGTATGTCAGTGTCAGGTTTGTTTTGAATCTTTATTTTAAAATATAATTATTTTTTTTATAGATAATCAAAATATAGCTCCTAAGTCAGTTTGTTGTAATTGTAAAGAAGAAATTGTGATTCATGATAGTATATTTGATAATGGTTCATTAAAACTCGTTGATTTAGCATCATTAAACAATTCAAAGGTATATTTAACTGATAAAAAAATTTGTATCACCTTACTTGTTTAGTTATCTTTTACACGAGGAAATACAATTCAAATGATTGCAAAATCTGATTCACCTTCTCATATACCAATGTGTAAAGATTGTCATGCATTGTTAGTTGATGATCTTTATCTTAAAACTAAAGCATTAGAATTACAGAATAATAGTTATAGGCAATGTTTACTTCGTATAACAGAATCTGAAGAAACTATATTAAAAGAAGAGATGGAAAAAGAAAAAAATTTTGAAGAAATACGGGAAAGAGAAAAACAACTGATTGATGAATTGAATAAACTAGAAAAAGAAGAAGTCTTTTTATGTAAAGAAATTGCTAATCTTGAAATTAAAGAAAATAAAGTAGGAGTAGAGTCTAATAAATTATTTGGGCAGTTAAAAAATTATCATAGGGAAATGGTCAATTTATCAATAAAAAATTTATCAACAAAATTGCAAGATGCTTTTGCTGTAGAACAATTAAATGATCTATTAAAGACAAATTTATTAAACAAAACATTTTTTATTGATGTTAATGAAAAAGATGTTGGAAGAATAAATAGTCTTCAACTTGGTAGACTTCCTGATAATTCCATTCCACTTAGTGAATTTAATGCAGCTTGGGGTCAATGTGTTTTATGCTTAAAAGTTCTTTTTGATGTTTTAAAATTGAGTTCACATCCATATCAATTAATACCAATGGGCTGCCAATCAATAATAAGGGAAACAATAGATTCAGGCTTCAAAGACTATAGATTGTACGAATCTTCATGGGGTATTTTTAAGCCTAGTATTGATGATGGTATATTGGCTTATGTTAAATGTCTTCTTGTATTTGAAAATGAATTTTGTAGTAAAAATGATATTAAACAAATGACGATATATCCATTTACTATGAAAAATGATAAAATAACAGAAGAGCATGTAGAATCAGAGACGGAATCATCTGTTGTTTGGTATAGCATGAAAATGCAATTTCAAAAAGATGAAAGATGGACAAAATCAATGAGATTAATGCTTCTAAATCTTAAAGCTGCTATTATGTTTACTTCTTCTATTAAAAAAGAATCTTTCTAATATTGTTAATATATAATTTACTTCTTTAAATTATCATTATATGTAATATAACAATATTTATTTATAGAATTAATTTATTAATTTTTTATCATTATATGCTATACTCCACAAAATCAAATCTATATCACTCTTATATAGAATGTTTGTTATACAAAACATCCAACTGGCATATATATTTATGTAAATAATCTAAAGTATAGTATTTTTTTAAAAATAATATTTATACGTAGAGATATAGAAATAAATAAAAATTTTATTACTATCAGTTATTCGATATAAAATTTTTATTTTTATAATTATGGCTAGTCCACGTACACGGGGAATTTTAAAAGATTTAAGGCCACTTAATGAAAATAACGTAAGTTTACACTTTTGTTTATGATATTTTTTTTATATAAATATAAAAATTTTTAGACATGTTTTGAGTGTGGCGCACCAAATCCACAATGGGTTAGTGTTAGTTATGGTATTTGGATATGTTTAGATTGTTCAGGTAAACATCGTGGTCTTGGTGTTCATCTTAGTTTTGTACGTAGTGTAACAATGGATAAATGGAAAGACAAAGAATTAATGAAAATGAAAGTTGGTGGAAATACTAAAGCTAAAGAATTTTTTAAAAGTCAACCAGATTATAAAGTTAATTGGTCGATCCAAGAAAAATATAATTCTAAAGCAGCCGCTTTATTAAGAGATAAGATTAATACAGAAGCAGATGGTGATGAATGGGATATTGAAAAGTCTCCGGCAAAAAATTATGTACCCTCAATATTAGCAAGTATACCTACTAAAAGTAGTAGTGCCAGTTTAAATAGTAACCGATCATTTAACAATTTAAATAATTCACAGAATGATGATAATGGATTTATTGATAGTTACAATAATTCAGATTTTAACAAAACAAATAAATACCAAGGATTTGGTAATACATTAAATAATGGAAAGAAAGATGATGACATATTAGTGGGTGCAATGAATTCACTATCTTTAGGATGGGGGTTTTTAACAAAAGCAGCATCACAAAGTGCAGAAATGGCTAAAGAAGTAACAGCTCAAGTTACTGCGAAAGCATCTGAATTAACTAAACAAAATGATAGTGATTTGTTAGCAGGACTTAGTAGTTCTTTTGCTACATTAACAAATAAAGCAACAGAATATGGTAGTAAAGGTATTGAAGGATTAAATAATATTGTTAAAAGTACATCGATTCAAAATTTTACTGGAGCATTAAAAAGTCAATATGAAGATTTAACTACACCAGAAAATGAAAAACATTTTGGCACAGAGATTGGTAAGGATTCTCTTAATTATAATTCTGTTGATTTTCAATCATATGATTATAATAAACAAACCGATGAAGATATTAAATCAACCAAAGTAATAAAAGATCAAAATAAGGGGAAAAAAAAAGTTAAAGGATCAGATAATTTAATAAATTTGGATTTTGATAATGTTACATCTTTTGGTTCTTCTGAATCTACAACATCATCAACTAATATAACCAAACCCCAACCAATACCAAAAATGAAGACAGCTGAAGATGACGTTTGGGATATGCTTAATAGTTAGTAATATTTATTCTTTCTTTTCAAAAACGAATGATGAATATTTTATTATTGCTTTCTTTGGTATATTATTTTTATTATAAATATATATATATATATATATAAGTTGTTTTAAATAGAACTTTTATTCTATCTTTTTTTTCAGTATTATAAAAAAAATTATTAAGTGGATAAATTATATTTTATAGAAAATAATGTTTTATTATTAATACTCATTTAATTATTTTTGTGGAAGTACATGACTAGGATCTGGTGTTATTCGATTTGGAAAAAATATGGCACTTAAAGATGTATTTGTCGAACCTGGTATATCTTCATATGGTGGTGGATCAGAAATTTGATAATTTTGATTATTGTTATTATTATTATTATTATTATTATTATTATTATTATATAATCTCATAATTATTGGATTTGAAATTGGCTGTTGATAATTAGTTGATGTAGTAGAATGATGTAAATTTTGAGGATTAGATACTGGAGTAGTATCTATAATACCAGGATATGGTGGTGGCGCTTCACCAGAATAGGTTGGCTAAATGTAAAATTACATTAAAATTATATTGTTAACAATACCTTTAATATATTATTTTGTGGAATAAAAATTGCATTTCTTGAATTATATGAAAATGCAGTTGGTATGACACCATTTTGTATATCAGAAGTTCGAATAGTTATGATTGGTGGAAAAGGCTAGGAAAAAAAGTACTTTTTTTTATATGATAAGAACTTACATTTAATGATCTTGGTACATTATCTTGTTTTTGTTTTTTATATATAGCTTTTATAATTATCATTATAAAAGTTAATATAAATATCCCTATAAAGACAAATATTGCTTCTGATGTCAACTGATTTGCCATATGTTTGTTGTTTTAAATTTACAATTTTCACTAAATAGTTTTTTCTTATTAATATCCAATAAAATTGAATTTTCTTATTAATATCCAATAAAATTGAATTAAAAAAAAAGTTATAATAAATTATAATTACAAAAATAAAATAATGTTTGATGTTTATTTACTATAATTTAAAATAAAAATCAATTAGATAGTAAATTTTTATTTAATAATACTCAATAAATTAAAAAGTATTGATAAAATATTTAATAATATTATATATTCCTTCAATTATAATAAATTTATATTGTGAAATTTAAGTTTTACCTGCTTACTGACTTATTATATAAATTATTATTAATTACTTGTTTATTTAATGTTTCCATGACAATTTCTGTATGCCATTAATAATGTGATAAATTATATAACGTTAATTTTTGTTCTTTTTGTACAATTTTTTTTTGAAAAAATAACTTTTTAAAATATAATAATAAAAAGAAGCATGATTTTAAATAAATAGTTTAGAAAAATATTCCTTTTTTTAATTATAATAATGTAAATTAGTCATAACATACTATGATAACCAAGAATTTATTTTTTTATATTTTTTATCTTAACGGATGAAGAAAAATTAACTTGAATAAATTATTAAAATAATAATGATTTTTAAATTACCTTTTTAATTTAACATTAGTTAAGTTATAATAAAAAAACATATTTAACGGTATGTTATTAATTGGAAAATTTTTCAAATAATTGTATTTTTTTCTTATTTTTTTTTTTGACTTTTCAAATATTAAATAAAAAAAACACGCCTATTGGTATTATAAGCATCGTTGACAAAAGAAAATTGGTACTCTTGAAAAGATATTTTATTGGTAGTTAGAATATTAGTTTTAAATTAATTTATCTTATTCGATCTTCATCTTTGTAACTTAAGAATTATTTTTTTTATAAATGGTTGGAGTTAGTAATGTTGTTAATGTAACAGGTATAAATGTTTTAACAAAATCAAAATCTCTTCTACGCCTTTCTCAAATACCATCATTTAATAAAATCAAAACACCACGAGAAGCTCATTTACCGAAATTAGCAATTGAAGGATTGAAAGTAGCGTTAACACAATGTCAAAGATTACCAAAACAACTTCAACATGAGGCTGATGTATTGCATGAAAAAATTTCTCAACGTCGTTTTCCAGCTTCTAAAGCAATTATGCTGGCAGCAAGAAATGTTGTATTAAAAAGGATAAAAGAATCAGAATCGAATGAAGTTGATGGAGATGTTTATGGAAATAAAATAGTTAGTTATAAATTATTAAATATAATTTTTTTTAGAAAGAAGGTCATAAAGAATATTTTAACAGTAAAGTTGCAAAAGAATTACGTCAAATAAATTACAATTGGAAACCACTAGTTTTTGACAATGTAGAGAAGGCAGCGGCATATGCTTTAGGATTGTTGTCATCTAATTATTCTGAAGTTTACAGGGTATTATGTGAATTTGATGACAATAAGTTTGTTCCAGAAACAGTATTAGATTTTGGTTCTGGAATTGGTGGATCATTTTGGGCATGTAATGAGAAATTTGGTGATGCCGTTAAAGAATATACTTTAATTGACTCTAATCCAATAATCTCTAATTTTGCAATGGATATTATGAGAAGTGGAAATAGTAAAGATGTTTTTGTTCATCCCAATGTCAATTTTAGAAGAAGTTTTGTTCCATCATTACAAACAAAATATGATTTAGTTATAGCTCATCGATCATTAATTGAATTTCCTAATCCAGATACTAGAATGGAGTTAGTAAAATCCCTATGGGAACGTACCAATAAATATTTAATTTTTATTGATTCTCATATGGAAGATTCTTTTGATGCTATTCTTGAAGCTAGAGATTATATAATAAAAGGAGGCAAGACAATAGATTATAGTAAATTTGAATCAATCATTAATGAACATGGAATTTTAAATAATAAAATTCATGAAATTATGAATAACAATAAAATTTCTGATTTTGAAAAGTATTATCTAATTAAGTCTAAAATTCCCGAAAATATTAACTTACCAACAATATTAGAACCAGGTCATGTTTTTTCACCATGCCCTCATGATAAAAGTTGTCCTAAACAAGAGTTAAGAGAAAGTCGAAAATATTCTTGTAATTTTTCTATTAAATATAAAGATATTAGAGCTGATGGAAAAAAAACTAAATTATTAAATGGTACTGGTAATACATCATTTTCTTATGTCATTCTTCAAAAAGGTGATCGTGAAAGAGGAAAAGAATTTAATCCACGTTTAATAAAATATATCAAAGCAAATAAACATTACACCTGTCATGGATGTACCTCATTTTTTGGAATTCAACAATTTGTGGTTTCTAAAAAAAATCAACATATTTATCAATTGACAAAAGGCCTTAGTCATGGTGATAAAATTCCTTATAAAATTGATGTAGAAAAAAACTTAAAAAATGATGAATATACTTTAGAAGAAGAAATTTATAATCTTAGGGAGTCTTAGTTGTATATAAATTTATAAATACTTTTTTAATGGCATTAAATTATTTTGGAATTTTCTAGTGTTATTAAAAGATACAAAATATTTTTTAGAAATTTATTTGTTAATAAATAGAATATTTTATAATTATATTAATTGAAAAAAAATATGAATGCAATTTTATTTTCCATATCCACCATAGGTTGGTGCTGCACTGTAAGTTCCTCCATATGCTCCACCACAAGGCATAATTGCTGGTGGACATGAAGGAGTGGAACAACATTGTCCACCACTACTACCAAAACATGCGTTTGTTACCACAATAAGTGTATAAAAAGTCATAATCTAAAATGTGAAAATGTATGAAAATATTTAATTGTTAACTTACAATAGTAAAAAATTTAGATATCATCCTTATTTTAGATAAAAATAAGAATATATGAAAATATATTCTTTGTATCAATACAAACTTTATTTTATACTAAAATAAAAATGACCTATGTCCAGTTTATATGGCATTAAGAATTATCATTTTTATGTAAAATTAATTTAATTTTATTGCTTCATTGACATGCAATTTATAATTCTAGTTTTAATTTATTTACAAAATACTATTGAAAGTTTAAAAAAATGTACAATGGTTATTTAATTTTAACTGGATTTTTAATAAAACATTTCATAATCATTAGAAATTGTTTTCACAAATGTGGCACCTCTATCTAGTTTATTGTTGAAATATCAATATATTTGACTTTGTAATTTTCATTAAAAATAATATAAACTATTTATTAGATAATCAAAAAAAAAAATAAAAGAAATATAACAATAATAAAGATTAAAATTTATTAACATATCAGGAAAGGTATTTGACCAATTGATTTTGGCTTTCTACCTCTAATAAAACTTTTTAATTGAATTCCATTACCAAATAAAATGTATACTTTATTATTTACGACAAATTGAAAAACAGTATCTTTTTTAGGTATTGTTTTTATCTTATTTTCTTTCGTTATTAATTGAAATGTTTGCCTTGATTCATGAACAACAAACCCATTTACTCCAACATTACATTTATTATTAGCATGACTTACTAACAATAAACATCCATGATAATCTATTTTAAGTAATCTTTCATCAATCTTACAAGTTCCACCACATATAACATTATTAAAATATTCTAACCACATTTTGTAAATTGGTAAAAACATTGAATATGTTATATTATTGTCGTTTGAAAGTTTTCCACCACGTCGAAAAAAATTTTCTGTTTTTGATTTTGAATTTTTCTTTTTTTGATCAAGATGTCTTTCCGTTACAAAATAATGTTCTGATAAAATATTAGGTTCTTTTTTTGAAGAATCAGTTGTATCCATTTTTATAAAAATAATACAAAATATAATAAACCTAACAATTCAAAAGTTTTCGTTTTAAAAGTAAATAAGGTATTCCAAAAACAAAGTAAATCTTTTTAAAAAGTAGTTATAAAAAAATTACATAAGTTTATTGATAGGAAATAATGATTATCAAATATACAAAGAATATATATGTTAATTTATTTAAATTATTTAATTATCCAGAAGTGGCATAAGAAGTTGGTGGTGCTCCTTGGGCATATCCTACGTTACCAATTTTTGGATTTCCAAGAATAGGACCTTTAGCATAACCAACTGGGGGGGCAGCATATGAATCAGCTATTGGAACAGTCTGAGGTGGTGCTTGATATTGTGGTACTCCACATGGTGGTTGAGGTCCGCAAGCTCCAGGTTGGGGTTGAGAACAGCATCCAGATCCACCTATACCTGGTAAACCAAGACCTCCAAGAAGTCCTCCTCCATTTCCTCCGAGACAGGCTGTGGTATATTGAGCAAATGCAATTGGAGCAATAATAGTTAAAAATTTCTGTAATAAAAAAATAACTGGATTAATATAATTAGCTTACCATAATTATTGAATAAGTGAAAGTTTTAGTGGACTTCTGTCAAATGTGACGTTTTTGTTGAAGATTTTTCTTTTAAATACTAATTTTTTGAGTTTAAAAAACTTGCTTTTTAGGTAATAAGATTGTTTAAGGTTAAACGAGGCATTAAATCAAAATCTAGAAATTTTAAACATCTACCGACGCATCGTCTTAAGTCATATCCTCATTTATTTCATTAACATATCCAGATACATAGTATTATATTCAAATTATTATTGTTATTATATATATTTACATTTATTGTACTTTTATTGTAGTTTTCACCTTTTAATAAAAATATAAATTGATTCCGTAATTGATTTTCTCATTACAATTTCACTTTTGATACATTAAATACCATTTTTTATGACATCTAGTTTGAAACAAAATTTATGTAATACAATTATTATTTGATAATTTCATATAATTTAATAATAATTCATTTCTAAATTAAAAATTTTCTACATAAGTTTTATCTTAATTTAAAAAAATATTTTAAAAATAAACCATCATATACTTTCATACGATATATAAGATATTATAAAAAAATTTTTGCCATTGGAAATTGTAGATGAACTTTACTTTATAAGTAAATTTTCTATTAAAAATAAATAAATTATTTATATTTTAAAATTAAATACAGAAAAATATTATGATTGTATTATCTGTCAATTAATAAAAAAAAACTAAAATTTGAACAAGATTGCTTTTTGTAATTTTAAAAAAATTTTATTAAAAGTACATATTTAGTGATTTACTGTAAATGTAACTACGCTAGTGCGATCTTAAATTTTTCTTTTTTTGATAACATCTATTTTCGCTGTCTAAAAAAAGTGTGTTTGTTGAAAAAAGTTTTAATTGCCAACATGAGTGATGTGCAGGTTTCCTACATTTTTTTCTACTGTATAGATGCAGACTTTGGAGATTTATTTTTAAAGTAACAATATAGTGCCGATGCTCAGTCATATTTCCTAACTAGAACATCCTGAACAGTGGACATTTTTCCATATCCCAAAAAAATTATATTTAATTGTTTCACATATATTCATTCGACATTAAATTCTATATTTAATTCATTTTTATAAATTTTTGTTATAATCTAACTTCTTTTAATTATAGATTCATTAGCTATTTACCATGGGTAAGGAAAAGACTCATATCAATATTGTTGTCATTGGACACGTCGACTCCGGAAAATCTACTACTACTGGACATTTGATCTACAAATGTGGAGGTATTGACAAGAGAACAATTGAAAAATTTGAGAAAGAAGCCCAAGAAATGGGTAAAGGATCTTTCAAATACGCTTGGGTTTTGGACAAACTTAAGGCTGAAAGAGAACGTGGTATCACTATTGATATTGCTCTCTGGAAATTCGAAACTTCCAAATATTACGTCACCATTATTGATGCTCCAGGTCACAGAGATTTTATCAAAAACATGATTACTGGAACATCTCAAGCTGATTGTGCTGTCCTTGTTGTTGCTTGTGGTACTGGTGAATTTGAAGCTGGTATCTCAAAGAATGGACAAACCCGTGAACATGCTCTTTTAGCTCAAACTTTAGGAGTAAAACAACTTATCGTTGCCTGTAACAAAATGGACTCTACTGAACCACCATACAGTGAGGCTCGTTTCAATGAAGTTATTACTGAAGTACAAAACTTCATTAAGAAGATTGGATACAATCCAAAAGCTGTTGCTTTTGTTCCAATCTCAGGTTTCCACGGAGACAACATGCTTGAGCCATCAACCAACATGCCATGGTTCAAAGGATGGTCTGTTGAACGTAAAGAAGGAAACGCTTCCGGAAAAACTCTTCTTGAAGCTCTTGACGCTATTGTCCCACCATCCCGTCCAACCGACAAACCACTCCGTCTTCCACTCCAAGATGTCTACAAAATCGGAGGTATCGGAACAGTTCCAGTCGGTCGTGTCGAAACTGGTGTTCTTAAACCAGGTATGGTTGTTACTTTTGCCCCACAAGGAGTCTCTACTGAAGTTAAATCTGTTGAAATGCACCACGAATCACTTACAGAAGCTGTACCAGGAGACAATGTTGGTTTCAACGTAAAGAATATTTCCGTTAAAGACATTCGCCGTGGATCTGTTTGCTCTGACTCAAAGAATGACCCAGCCAAGGAAGCTAAATCTTTCACCGCTCAAGTCATTATTATGAATCACCCAGGACAAATTGCCGCTGGATATACCCCAGTTTTAGATTGTCACACCGCTCACATTGCTTGCAGATTTGCTGAACTTAAAGAGAAAGTTGACAGACGTACTGGTAAGAAAGTTGAAGATGCTCCAAAATTCCTTAAATCTGGAGATGCCGGTATTGTTGAACTTATCCCATCAAAACCACTTTGTGTTGAGGCTTTTACTGATTACCCACCACTTGGACGTTTTGCTGTTCGTGATATGAGACAAACTGTTGCTGTCGGAGTTATCAAGGGAGTCACTAAATCTGAAGGAGATGCTAAGGCTACCAAATCTGCACAAAAGGCTGGTGCCAAAAAGAAGTAAATGATCTTATATTTTTAATATACCAACGTTGTTGTTTTTTACTTGTTTAAAAAAACTAAAAACATTAAATAAATTATTAAAAAGTAATGACATTAATTTTTTCAAATAATAATAATTTTTTATCCCATTTGAAAGTATATTTTTTTTGCTAAATTATTTATTTAACAAATTTATTTAAAAAAAAAAGTAGAAAAATTAAATTACAATTCATCATGAAGACTAACAGTTGATGGATCTGGACATGCAATTGGTGATTTCAACGTAAAAAGATATTCGCATTTAGATGGTTCTGTAGCATCAACAAGTTCTGTTTCCTGACCACATTCAATAGCAACTTTTGTGCTTCTATTTGGACCATTCCAACAAGACTGTCCACCGTTGTAATTTTGAACTGTAAGTGGAATTACATCCTTTTCAAGCCAATTATCCCAATTACCAAGGGATGTTTCTCCATATCCATTTGAATCTTTTTGAGTTGCTTTTTCAAATAAGCATACTTTGTATACATATTGTTTTTGAGTAGTTTCAAAACATTTTTTGTATAACGATGCCCATGCTTTGTCCTCTCCAAAATTTAATTCAAGGAATTTTTCATCATTACGAAGATTTTCTTCTTCTGCAAATATTTTATCAGTAATTTCACGGACCTTTTGACGGTATTTTTCAGCTTCTTCAATTGCAGCTTTTGTTACTTCATCGTATTCTGGTTTTTGACCAACTTCGTCATCTTCGGTTTCAACTTTATGCTCAGAATCTTCGTCTTTACTTTCATCTGACTCTGTATCTTTCTCATTATCATGACCATTTTCACCTTCCTTTTTAGATTCTTTTTCATTATTTTCAACTTGTGACTGCATATTTTTTATACTATGCTTAACAACATCATAAACTTCATTTGTGAACTTTTCAAGATCAACTTCCTCATTATTACCTAAGAAAGATTTGGCCTCCTCGTCAGTAACTTCCTTGTTGCCATCAGAATCAGCATAAGAAATTTTTTTAACTTCCTCAAGAGTAATTTTTTCATCGTTATCAATGTCGAATTCCATAAAAAGTTTTTTGGCTTTAGACATTTTGTTTGCTTTTACAATTTCATCCCATTCTTTATCAGCTTTTTCTTTTAATTCTTTTTCTTTTTCCTCAAATGGTTTTAATTCATTTTCTAATTTCTCTTTTTCTTGTTTTAATTTTTCAACTTCTTCCTTAATTGTTGAAATTGATTCACTCTTTTCGTCATACAATTTTTTACCTTCTATAACTAACTCTTTTCTCTTTTCCCAACCTTCTTTTATAATTTCTAATTTTTTGGCTGCTTTTTCTCTAGCTTCAGCACCTAATGATTCACAGATGTTTGGGCAAGTTATTTCAGATTCCCACTCATCACTACCATCACAACAATCTATAAAAAAAAAGTAATAAATAAAAAAAAATAACTTTAAAAAAACATACCACATATATTATCATTAACCATTGATGATGGAACTGTTTTTGGAGCATATCCTGTGTTTATACAATAGAATTTACCATTTGGACAAGCAGAGGTGCCAGGTTCATCACTACCATCTTTGCAATCACAATAATCATCATTAACAGCTTCAAATGGAATATTTTTAGATCCATCAAGACACTGGAATGTCTCGTTATTTTCATCGTATAAAGGTCCATCTTTTAAAGATACTCCCCTTGGACGATTGGTTCTAGTAGAACCAAAAGAAACAGATAACAACAGGCAAAATACGGTTATAAACCAATTCATAATTGGTAAATGAAAAATGTATAAATCAGGAAAAATAAATTGATAATGTATTATGAGTTGGCAATGTAGTGTTCTAAATGGAAAATTGTCTTACTATGATTAAAAAAGTAGGTTAATTTTGAAAGAGTATATTTAAAAAGTTATTTACCAACAATACAAAACATTTGAATTAGGATTAATCTTTTTAATGATAACTTCTTAAAAAATGATATAAAAAATGATATAAAAAATTTTGACCTACTAGATGTTTTATTTTTAGTACATTATAAAATGTAACTATAATATTTATATTCAAAAAAAATTGCCGTAATATTAAAAATTATGTATTTTTTGATTATTAAATATTTTCATTAAAAATTATTTGTGTAAAATATATTATATGTATGTAAAAGTTTTAAGCTACACTTTTTGTAATTTATCATTATATTTGTTACTTTGACATGATAGAATATTTTAAAATATACATTTACATTTTTGTTTTAAAACGAATTCTTTAGAAACAAATTCGTTGTCAAGAATAGATATATTTTAAATTGTCGATATTTATTCATAGATACTAAATGGACTATAGCCGGAGACCACATTCTGATCCATCTAAATGGATATGTATTTATCCTCTATATTTAAATTCAACAAAAACAATCAAAGAAGGAAGAGTTATATCAAAAAATTTTGCATGTGAAAATCCAACATCAAAAGAAATTTGTAGTATCTTAAGTAGTGAAGGTTTAAATGTTATTGAAGAACCAAATAAAATGCATCCGTTAGATGGGAATCATTTATACTATGCCCAAGGCCGAGTACGAGTTCAATTAAAAAATGATGATGGATCTTTTTGTAATCAGAAATTCAAAAATAGAAAAGATCTTTTTATTAGAGCTGCTGAAGGAATTAAGAATATGAAAGATAGGCAGATACCTAAGAAATTAGATCCATGGTCAGTATTAAATTCATCTTCTCCAATGACTTCTAGTAGTAAGGTTAAAGGAAAAAAAAATAAATAGTTTGTTATTATTTATTTATGGTTTTTTTAAGTATATTATTTATTATTTAATTTGGTTGTTCCTTCGTTTTATAGTAATAAAGATATGCTTGCTTACTAATAATAAAGACAAAATAAAAAATATTTTTTTATTAATGTATTTTTAAGACAAAAGAAATAACTTTTTAAAGTATAATTTTTAAATAAACATTTGCTTCATACCTATTATAAAATATTTTTACCTAGGGAAGTTTTTTTTTACTTATAGTGTTTATAATTATTTAAAATGTAATATTTAATTTTTCCTTTAATAAATATCATATCAATTATTGTTGTAAAGATTTTTTATAAACAATAAATAAAGATATTTGCCCCAAGTTAACATTAAAAAATATTACTTCCGATTTAATGTTATTCATTTAAATTATGGGTGTACATTTTTCCAAAATAAATTTTCTCATTCCGTCTTTCTGTTGTTCAATTATACAATTAATTTGGCCTGTTGGAATTAACTTCATAAGTCGTTTTTCAACTTTTTGAAAGGTAAATATTATATTGTCGTTGTTTATTTTGGTGTCTACCTAGATAATTAATGTTGATTTTTTAATTTCTTGAAAATATACAACGTGTTACGAAAAAATGTACATAATACCGTATGCATTGCACCACAAATTAAAACTTATAGTGTTTTTTTTTTCTATTTCTATATATTATATCTATTTTTAAAATATTCATGTAACATAGTTTATGATATAAATATCCGTGATTGATTTTTTTAAAAATTTTTATGTAATTTATTTTTTGTAGTTTTAAATAAAAAATGGGTGTCGGGCAATATCAGAAACCCGAGACAGCTCTTCAAAGAGCAATGGAATTTATTTCTGTTGGAAAAGAACGTGATGGTTTAGATACTCTTCACGATGTTATGAAGGATCGTCGTCAAAAAACTTGGACACCAACAATTGAACAAATTATGTTGAAACATGTTGAATTATGTGTTAACTTAAGAAACTCAAGCTATGCTAAAGATGCTCTTTTTCATTACAAAGCACTTTCTCAACAAGTAAGTTATTTATTTTTTTAAATAATTTTTTTTATTCTTAGACATCTATTACTTCTTTTGAAATGGTATTAAGGAAATTTTTGGAAACCGCTGAAATTAAAACTAGTGATGCTCAAAAAAGCTCAATTGAACGTGTTGAGGAAATTGATGATCTAGATCTTGTTAGTACTCCAGAAAATTTACTTTTATCGGTTGTTTCTGGAGCTGTAACACAAGACCGTATGGATCGTGCTGTTCTTTCACCATGGTTGCGTTTTCTATGGGATTCTTATCGTAATTGCCTTGATATGCTAAGAAATAACCAAATATTTGAACAGTTATATCATGAAGTTGCCAGAAGTTCATTTAATTTTTGTCTTAAATATCAAAGAAGAACTGAATTTAGAAAATTGTGTGAAACTCTTCGTTTACATCTTTCTCAAATTGTTAAAAATCAGCTTCAAAATAACAGTTCTATTAAACTTAACAATATTGAATCTCTTCAATTGATGCAGGAAACTAGGAGTATTCAACTTGATACAGCTATAAAAATGGAACTTTGGCAAGAAGCTTATAAAAGTGCTGAAGATCTTCATGGAATGATGCAACTAAGTAAAGATATTGATAAAAAAATGGTTAAGCCTGTTAGTTATGCTAATTACTATGATAAATTAGCTCTAATTTTTTGGCAAGGAGGAAATACACTTTTTCACGCTGCCGCTTTAATGCAGAAATTTGCTTTCAAAGATGTTAGAAAAACTCTTAATAACGATGATCATTCTGATCAAGCAAATAAAGTTTTACTAGCTGTAATGTCTATACCAAATGATGCTGATAAACCCGGTATGCTAAGTAGACTTCTTGATTTTACTGAACAATTTCATACAAATGTAAGAACACTTGCTTCTTTACTTAGACTTCAAACAGTTCCTACAAGAGCTGGACTTATAAATGATGTTACTCGTATGAATATTGTATCATTTGCTCATCCAATTGTTCGTGAGATGTACGAAAAAATGGAGTTTGATTTTTCACCACTTGATTTAGCTGATGTAATAACAAAAGGAATGATTCAATTGTCTTCATTAAACAAGGGTGATTTTGATCAATATAAATCAACAGTTAATTGTGTAGCTGCAACAAAAATATTCAAACAAATATCATTACTTTATGATTGTATTAACATTGACAAATTGAAACGTCTTATACCATTCTATAATCAGTTTGAATTAGAAAGATTTATTGTTGATATTTGCAAGCAACGTTTTGTTCGTGCACGAATTGATCATAGAGGTAAAAGTATTACTTTTATAAGAAATGATGAATCTTTATGTGGTGATTATGACCCAATTGATCAGGCATTCTTTAATGCAGGTTGTGAAAAACCAAATGAATTTAATATTCGTAATGTTCTTGGGTACTTCTTTTCTGATATTCGATCTACTTGGTTATCCATTGAACGTGATTCTAGAAAAAGTTGTGCCGAAGATATTTATAAACATCAACTTCGTTCATATCTTAATAGTAGGGATAGAATTCAAAAAGAAATTATGAAAAGAAAAGAAACAATTGAAAATTACAAAGAAACAAAAGAGCTTGTTAAACAAGAAAAAGCTAAAAAGGCTGCTGAAGCTGCTAAAATTAAAAAAGAGAAAGAAACAGCAGATGAGATGAAAAAATTAGAAGTTGCTAGTCGTATAAGAGAAGCTGAAAGAAAGGAACTTGAAGCAAAAGAAAATCAAGAAAAAATTAGATTGTATCAATTAAATCAAATAAAGGAAAATCCTATATATAAACAAATAATTAAAGAAAAAGGTGAAGAAGCATTTTCTAGTCTTAATCCAGAAGAAATAATGAGAGAACATCGTCAACGTATGGAAAATGAGGAAAGAACATTGTCTATGAAAAAGAAAAATCAAGAAAAGAAATTTGATCATACTGTTCGCGCTTTGCATGCATTAGAACGCCCATTATTAGATAATTTAGTTAAAGGTTTCAATCAAGAGGCCGCAAACTTGTTTGCCGAAGCAGAAAGTAAACGTGTTCAAAAAGCTATAGCTGATCATGAAGCTGAAGTTGCTGCATATAATCTCATTGAAAATTCATTAGATGAAGTAGAAAACTTTTGTAATCTTGTTTTTGAGAAACATAGGGAAGAATATGATGAAGAAATGACATTATGGGAGGAAGAAGTTAAAAATAGAGAAGCAAAAATTGCTGAAGAAAGACTTCAACAAAGGATTAGAGAAAGAAAAGAAAAAGAACAGCAAGCAATAGAAGAAGAACGTAAACGTAAGGAGGAAGAAATTAAAAAACAAATTGAAGCTGAAAAAGAACATGCTCGTCAATTAGCACTAGCACAACAAAAAGCAAAGGAAAAGACAATTGCTGATGCTGATGACAATTGGAGAAGGAGGCCTGATAGTAATGATTCTCAAAAAACAGTACTTCCACCTTCAAAAGTTATTGAACGTAAAAGTATTCCCAAGTCAAATCCATATGGAAATGCTAAACCAATTGAGAATAAAAGAACAATTCCACTTACTGATAACTCTGCGAGTGGTTTAGGAAAAAGAGTTGAAACTGGAAATCGTGGTTTTAACTATCCTAGAAATCAAACCATAAAAACAGAAGCCGATGTTGATGATAATTGGCGTAGAGGACCTGCTCCTTCTTCAATATCGAACACAACAAATTCTTCAACTACTGCCCCACGTTCAGGTATTAATGAATATCAACAACAAAGTAACAATACTATTGATAATGAAGGATGGAGTATAAATTCAAATAAAAGAACATCCTCTGGAAGACAAGATAATGCATCATCAATGGCCTACCGTCCACCCCACAAACAAATGGATAAAGATAATCGTCGTAGTAATCAAACATATGGTAATAATACAAATACACGAAATATTGGGTCTAATCGTGGTAGAAATAACCAATCAAACACTGGAAGTGATGCAAGTAGTTGGCGTTAAATATATCTTCAAAAGTAAATCTTATTTGTTTTTACTATTACAACTACCTATATATTATATTATATTATGTTATCATGAATAGGTGTAATACTTTCTATGTGTTTATGAATTTATAATTTTGTTATTTTTTATCAAAAAGTTATCTTTTAAATTAAAGATAATATTTTGTGTCTTTTATAAATAAATATTCTACATTGATTATACAATGAAATTATATTTATTTATTATTTAAAAAATTACAATGCAAATGATAAGGATATTCTATGACAAAGTATATATTATTTTAATATACTTTTTTTTATATATCAATTTAAGAGTAAGAAATATAAAAGTTAAAATCTTTAAAAATTTTTTACTTAAAGTATTTAGTAAAAAGAAAAAAGATGTCAAAAATTTAAAAACATTAACAAATAAAATATGACATAATATATTATTTTTTTTTCGTATATATCAGTCATAAAAATTTATAAATAATATTATCATTTCAAGTTCACATATTTTAAGTTAAAGGTAATATATAAATATTTTATAAAGTTATTATAAATTGTTATTATGATATAATAGCATATAATATATAAAAATATATATTTATTGTTATTATTATTATTATTATTCTTAAAAAAATAACTAAAAATAAAAATGTGTTGTTTAGTTTGGTTATTGATACAAAATATTAAAAATATTATAATAAAATATATTTTTAAATTTAACTGTTTCAAGAAAAGGCATCATAATATAAAAATTATTTCATTACCATATGATTCTAAATGTTGTGGAAAATGTGAAAGGATAAATGATTACATAAGAGGATGGACATTTATTGAAATATTACCTAATCATGATAGAATTATTTCAAATAAATATATCAATTGTAATGGTAAGTAGTAGGTACTTTGAAACAAAAGAATTTTGTAAAAATTTTATTGTTACTTTTATATCTTTTTAAAAATAAAAGATTTAATGAATAATGTTAAGAAAATATTAATTATAATTATTTAGATAAATGATTCTATCTTCTTAACCTGTGAATAGACGTAGTACATTGGTACTGTATAGTGTATTTATTTGAGGTAGAGGTATATATCTTTATTATAATTGTATGTATATTTTCAAGAAGTTATATAATTGTTGTCAATAAGAGTTTTATATGTAAAAACTTGTTCTTAACTGTCATTTTGTCTAAAAAGTAAAAGTATCTTCTTCAAATTTAATATGTTACTAACAATTTGAGATTTGGTGAAAAGTTTGTTATTATAAAAATATCATCTATATATTTAGTTGGTTTAGATTGTATATTTTTAATTTTTACTAACAAAAAAATTTTTTTGTTAAATAATTTATAAATATTTAATCATACTATTATAATTATTTATTTTTATTTTTGTCAAAAATAGATTACAAAATAAATGTTAAATTATAATATTTTTAAGATAAGTATATTTGTAGATAATATATTACTTAGATACATTACTAATCAACCTCTTGTTTTTGTATTATTAAAAGAATTATAAAAACTAGTTCAATAATACTTTTAAAATTAATGAATGAATTTTTATAATATTATTTTTACTTTTTCTTTTTGTATTAACATATTTTATGATTATCATTAAAACTCTTTTTGTCATAAAGTTTTGTAACAGCTACCTCTAAATAATATTATTTGAATATTTTTACAGAAAAACAGAAATCTTTTATTGTTAACTAAAGATTACTATTATCATTTTTGACTTGAAATATAAAAAATATTTTTTCAAAATACTTGTAGTAAGTTTTTATTTATAAAGTAAGATATAATTTAAATTATTAAGTTAATTATATTTAAAATCAATTTGGTAAATTAAATTTTTGATGAACTATATTTTTATTACAAAAATTATTTATTCTTTTTATGTTGGTTTAAAAAGAAATGTTTTCATATTTTACTAAAAAATTAGATGAAAAAAAAAATTCAAAGAGAAATTCATCAATTCTAGGTCAAAATAAAAATATTCCTTATGCTCCGGTACCAAGTGAATATTCATTAAAAGCTGATCTACCTCCAATAGCTTCAAGAGATATTTCTTTTGGATATTCAAACCAAAAAATTAATCATAATCAACCACCAATAATTTTACTAAATGGTAATGAAGTAAGTAGAACTGGTACATTGCCAAGAAAAGTTTATAAGAATATAGAAGAAAAAACGACAACTTTTAATAGAAATGATAAAAAAAAGAGAGCTTCTTTTTCATTACCATCATCACCAAATGTTTCACAAAATTATGGAATGAAAAGATTAGATAATTGGATTGGAAATTTAATTAAAAATGGTTAGTTTATATTTTAAAAACTATATATATATATATATTATTTTGTTTAATCTAATATTTTTCATATTTTGTATTTTACTCTAAATGATTTATTATAACTATTTATATTTAAAACATTGCGTATTACTTTTTTAATATCTTTTTCATCAAAACTAAATTTCTAAAATTTAAAACATCTTAACTACACAACATTTGGTTACCATAATTATATTTTTTCTTTTTCTACTAGCACATATTTCTTTTATTATTAAACTATTGAAATAGATAATAATAAACTATCTCTAGTAAACAATATATCTAATGCCATCATATTACATATAGTGCAAAAGGTATATTTTGATAGATAAATCTATATGTTCATTTAAAAATATTTTAAAGATAAGAATTATTATATATACATATAAATATTCTATCAGAGTTAATAAAAATTTAATAATGTTAAATTTAATATATTCAAAATCTATTTGCCATAGAGTAAAATAGTTATTAAAGAAAGTTTTGCACTTATTTTATCTTTTACTTAAGTTAATTTTTATTAATGAAGTGATCTTAAATTATAATATAATGATTATTTAGGTTAAGCTTTATGCTTTACAAAATTATATATATATATATATATTGATACATTTTATTTTATACTACAAAATAGTGACGTATATTTATAAATCTATGTATCATTTTTCTTCTAACAATTTAATTATTCTTTGAGTGATAACGTTTTAATAATTTAAAATTAACCTTATTTATTAAATATAAAACATTTTATTTAATAATAATAAAAATCTTTAAACTTTAAATTTTAATAAATCATACTTTAAAGTGAGATTACGAACATATAAATATATTTATTTTCTACAAATATTATGCCTACATTATTTAACTTTCGAGTTCCTATATTTAGTAGAGGAAGGAAAACACCAGATCCTTTAAGTAATGATAAAATTTATGATACTAATAATACTACTGATAATCGACAAAAAGGAATAACAAGAACAGTTAGATTTGATGAAGGTCAGAATTAAAAAAAAATTTATTATAAAATTTTATTTTATTTTTTTTTATATTAATAAATAAATATTTTTTTTAGGTGTAAATAAAGATTCTAATCAATTACCACCATCTGTTACAATACATTCAAATATTAATCCACAAATAACACCACATCAACAAAGTAATGTAGCACCATCTAATTATATAAATAATTCATTACAAAATGTTAATCAATCAAATACAAATTCAATTCAACAACCATCATGGAATTATGTAAATGGTTATGAAACAGACAAAAACACATCAATATCAAATAATTATAATAATTTATCAGAAGCTCATCATCAAAATTATTCACAAATAGGATCAATTCCTCATAGTTATTCTTCTGGTCTAAGAAATTCCCAAAATCATTCAATACCTTATCATCGAGCAAATAAACTTCTCCAACAGTTACGTTCTGATGATGATGGTGATTTTAGTGAAAATGATGATAAATTAGATAATATACAACAAGCTAATAAAATATCTCATTCAAATTATGGAAAATCATATATTGGATCGGGAATCCATAGTAGTGGAGTTATTTTTGTTCAATATAATGATGAAACAAAAAGAGCTTTACTACCACCAAAATTAAATTCTATGGAACAATTAAAAAGTATCTTTTTAAAATCTTTCCCTTATCTTAGTAGTCAATATCTTAATTTATCTTATGTTAAAATTTATATTCAAGATAGTACTGATAAAAGTCAGGTTTTTTATGAATTAGATGACCTAAGGTATAAATATATCTTTTTATAATTAATTTATGTTACTTTTATTTTTATAGAGATGTTAAAGATAGGTGCATACTTAAGATAAGAGAACAAATATCTGGTTATCAATCACCACCACCAATTCGTTTTACTGATAAAATACCAATGGCATTTGATTATATGAGTGAAGGTGAGGGTGAAGATTATAATAATTTATATGGAAGAACTTCAAATTATTCAAGATTAGGTTTTCAGACAAATTATAGACCAGCTTCAGCTGTTCCTGGAACAGATGGAAGAATGTACAGTGCTCAAATAACAAGAAAAGAATCAAATGTTGGAAAAAATACTCCTTCAAAATTTGATCCATATTATGATCCATATTTTAGTGATACTTCAAGTACTGGTGTACCTCAATCACCATGTGTTGTTCCAAGATCAGCTAATGCAACACCAACAATAGATAAAGAAGCAAGATTTAGAATGGAGACAATGGAAAAACAATTACAAGGTTTAAGTAGCTTAGTACATTCAGCATTGGTAACCAAAAATATTGATAGTTATGGACAAAAAGATATAACAGATTTAAGGAAACAAATATTAGAATTTAATAATACTTCAACAGATAATTGTGATATACTATCAACAACTGGAAGTATAGATATGAAAAATTTAGATAGTTGTAATACAAGTATATGTAGTTCTGTTACGGGAAATGAAAATATTATTACTGATATAAGAAAACTTAAAAAACAAGTACTTTCATATACTACAGATATAAAACAACTCAAGAAACAAGCTCAAGATTTAAAAAAATGTAATAAAGAAGGATTAAGAGATATGAAAGATCGAATTAACGTTTTATTAAATAACTATGTATCAAATATCAAAAATAATGACATTAAAATTATTGAAATTGAAAAAAATCCTAATGATGATTTAGAGACAAAAAATTTAAGAGAAGATCATATATCACGAATGGCCTATCTTCTTACTAATTTATCATCATTTGAAAGGAATGTTGAAAATTTAAGGAAAACAGTAGTTGATGGAAATAGAAAATTAAAAATAAATGAAGTTGAAAATTTAACAAATACATTAACTACTCTTGGTAAAACAGCTGCTCAATTAAAAAGTGATTTTCCAAAATTATATAATAAAATAGAGAATAAAATTAAAAATGATATGGAATGTGTAATTAAAAATGAAACATTTATTAAAGAAGAACAAAATCATATTGACAATTGTTTAAAAAGATGTAAAACATTAGCTAATATGATGGTTACAATGAAAAAGTTAGCAATGGTTCAAGATCCATCTATTTCTAATTATACCAATAAGATACAACATAATTATAATAATAATTCTTTATATAATCCATCTAAACCACCAGTGCCAAAATTAAATATATCTAGTAGTACTAATAATACATTAGATGAAAAACAATCTGATAGAGAACAATCTATTGAATCTGATAAAGGAAAAGATGATGACGATATAACAATAATAGCAGAACCTTTACCACAAAATGATTCACAACAAGGAAATATAACAAAAACTGTTCCACCACCAGTTCCACCATCACCTAAACATTATTATGCTCCACCATTAGGAGAAACAAAACCCCCAACTCCAAGAAAATTCTCTAATAATACACATGTTTTAGATTCAATATTAGATGAGTTAAGCTCGAACGAAATGGAACCAGAAGAAAAAAGTAATAACAATATCAAGGTTCATATAAATGGTAAAGAATCACTAAAGTATTCTTTAAAAAATGAAAAATCAAAATCTCCGTAAGTTTTTTTTATTTATACTTTTTTAATATACCAAATTAACATATACATTTTTTTTAGTTACGAAAATATTTCCACTTCATATAATAATATTAATGAACCAATTCCACCTTCATATTCATTTAATAATTATCCTAATAATAATAATTTAACAGTAAATTCACCATATAATCATCGAAATGATAAATATATATCTTCTAACAATAGTAGCGATTCACCATCATCATCATCTTATTCACCATCTATATCAAATTCTTCAGCTACATTTAACAGTAGTGATTCTTCATCGTTATTCTTACAAAATTATAATTCAAATGAATATTCTTTGAGAGAAAAACAACAACAATTGGATTGTCAATTTGAACAACTTCAAAAATTAGTTCCTATGCTAAAGTAAAAAAATGAAGAAAAAAAATTTGGTAAATAATATTTATTATATTTATATAATATTTTTTGTTAAAAAAAAATAAAAATATATATTTATATATATATATATATATATGTATTATGTATTGTCCTTAATAAAAATCTGATTTGTGTTAGTATTAATGATAACAGATTGAACACTTCCTTCAATAAATCGAAGAAATGGTCCAAAATTCCATTGATTTGTTTTAAAACTAAAAATTTCTGTACTTCCTAATTTTCTTTCATCATTATACCCGCCAAAAACATATAAACTATTATTAACTAAATGTGATGAGGCATTTGCTCGAGGATACTGAAGTGATGGAAATTCATAAGATCTTTCATGATCAATAAAAAAACATTCACATGATTTTAATGTTTCATTACCATTATTACCACCAAAAATAAATATCTGTTTATTGTATATTGTTGCTGTATGACCAAAACGTGGAACTTGTAGTGCATTTGTTAAAAGTTTCCATTGAAATCTTCTTGTACAAAATATTTCAATAGAATTATGAACTGTTTGTCCACATCTTCCTCCAATAACAATTATTAAATCTTGATAAACAACAACAGCAGCACCAGATCTTTGCATTGTCATTGAAGGTCCTTGATGCCATTTTAAAGTTTGTGGATTAAAAAATTCCATTGAATTTAAAAACGAAGATCCATCATAACCTCCAATAGCATATATAACACTATTAATTGTTGCAGCAGATAATGCACTTCTTCTTGATAACATTGATGGTAAATTTTTCCAATCTAATGTAAATCTATCATACTTAGAGACAGACTTTAATTTATTTGATCCATCATTACCACCTAATACTACTATACTATTACCATCATAAACAACAGCAAATAACTTTCTTTGAAGAATTGTTGAATCATTTCTAAACCATTTATCAGAATCTTTATCATAACATTCAATAACTGAACCAACACCACTAATATTATTTCTATCTTTATTTATTTCACCTATAGCATAAATAATAGGTGAAACATCTTGACAATGCCTACTTCTATTAGCATAGTCCATAAATTGATGTTCAGCTTTTCTAAACATTTCAAATATATTATTTGCTTCTTCTACAGAAAGAAATTTTTTTAATGCACCTGGAATAATAGGGTGAATTTTAAATTTATCATTAATCATTTCTATTGATACTAAACCAAGTCTTATTGTTTTATATAACTTTGAAATATACTGCAATCTATTTGGAATATCATAACTAATCCATGATAAAATAACTTCAAGTACCTGTAATTCGCTATCAACTAACAAATGATCAGACTTAAGAATTTCATAAAATTCATCATAATCTAATTGAAGAAAATCCGTTGTCCTTGAAAGTTGAAGAAAATGCTTTTCAATATATCTCATACTACCTCTATCAGTATCACCACGAATACTTTTTATAAATTTATATATCTTAACAGCATTAGTATATTTAATTCTTCTAGTCATATAATTAACACAATGATCTAGAAGAATAGGTATTTGTAAATAACTAGCTGCTGAAGCAACATCTTCAACATTCCTTTCACTAATTTTTATTCTACCAGTATAGGCAAAATTAATAATTGCTTCCATTGTTTCAGGACAAATATAAGATAAAGAAATTGAATTAGTATTAAAATTTGATACCATATTATTTGTAAGCATAGCTTTAAAAAATTCACTTAAACCACATATAACAATACGATGAACAGAAAAAGAAATATTTGCACATTTAATAACAAAATCACAAAAATGTCCATCTTCTCGAAGTTTTGAAAAAATGGCAAATTGATTATTAAAATAATCTGAAGTTACTTCGATAATTGAACTATCTGTTTCTTTTGTCATCTGCCCAACTAAATAACACATTTAAAAGTAATTGTATTATATTGTATATAGATATATGATAATGACTTACATTTATCTGGTGAATCAAAAATGTTTTTATCATTTATATATGAATTATTAATCTCAAAAGGATTCCTTGGTCTTCTATTACCATTATCCTGAATAAAAGGATAAATATAATTAGCAAAATCACCTATTTCACGATCATTCATAACTCAAAAGAAATATATATATATATATTTACTTATTTATATATATATATATTCTTTTAGAAAAAGAGGAAGAAAAACAACCAAGTACAAAGGGGCAAATAACATTGATGTATACTATTTCTATACAGACAACCGTTTTGGGATACTAAAAATAAAAATGTACCTAAGGATATAATATTAATATATGTATAGAAATAGAAAATAAAAAGAAATTTATTTATTTATTTTAATTTTAATTAATTCAAGTCAATTTTCTTAGTTTAATTGAAATAAAAAATATAGTATATTTTTATACCTCAAAAATAATTTAACTATAGTAAACTTTTATCTATTTTTTTCAATTGATATAATATAAAATAAATACATCATTAAAAAAATAATAATAATGTATTTACAACTAATAATAATATATCAAGAATAAAAAAATTATAATTTTTTTTTAGATAAATAAATTTATTTGAAAATATATCACTGCATTTTATTGTTAATTTATTTTATATTAATTATTTGTATTATTAAAAAAATTTGAGGGACCAGTATCAAGAGGAATAAATTGAATATCTTGTGCTAATTCACGAGGATTTCTACGATTATAAATAACCACTTTAATTTCTTTTTCAAATTTAAGGGCTGGCATTTGGTTAATTTTTGTACTTCCTTGTTTAACAACATCTAAACTTTTGATACTTTTTTTATATTCTTCCATTTTAGAAAATGTTCTGACTGTATTATTAATAACATTTTCCATTGTATAAAGATGATCATTTTTTGTAAATTCTTGAAGATCACCATTAGGTTCTAATGTACAAACTCTTTCCGATTGATCTTTTATTTGAAAATTTCCATCACAATAAGCAAGAAGTGCATTAGAAACAAGAGCACAAATATCACCAGAATCTGTACTAGAATCATCAGATTCTTCAACAGATTGTTCATTAGCTTTTTTACACCATAAAGGTTTTCCATTTGAGTCAGTAAAGTTTCCTTTAGTAAATTTATTATTCATATGAAGTTTATTGTAAACACTTTCTGGAACTTTATCTTTTCCATCTTTAACAGATAAATTAGCCAAAAATAACAAGGCATTTTTCTTATCCTTTTTGTTTTTTTTCTTTTTTTTACTAATACTATCACTCTTTTCATTAGTTTCCTTTATACTACTATCTTTCGTTTTAGAATCAACATTCTTTTTCTTTTTTGATTTAACAAATATATTTAGTGATGGCACCAAATCATCAGATGTCGAAGTTGTGTATTCTTCTGAAGCAAGTTTCTCATAACGTTTTCGTCGAGCTTCTTCTGTTATAGTAGAGAGTTTTTTTTTAAGTGCTGTAAAATCAGGTTTTTTCATTTCAATATTTTGTCCCATATTTTTGATACCTTTTCTAACATACTTTACACTTGTTGAAAAATTATCATAAATTGCCCCCATATTAGGGCTAGGCATTTTGTCAGTAAAATTAGAAAAATTTAATTTCTTTATATTTCCTAAATCAAGAATAGATTCTTTTTGTTTTTCGTTACAATTTTCAATAACATTTTCATTAGATGGCTGATTTTTAACAATTAAATTTGATTTTTTTTTACTAATAACTTTTTTATCTTCTATTTCTTCTTTATCAGACATTTGTACCTTATCATCAACAATTTTTTTATCCACTATGGTTTTATTTGTATTGTCCTTTTTAATACCACTACGTAAAAGGTTAATTGTGTTGTTTAAGTCGGATTTTCTTTTTTCAATGGCATCCTTGATAATATTAGCATATGTTTTTTTTTCTCCAACAATATTATTTTTATCAGTCACAGGTTTTTTCTTCGTATCATTACCATTATTACTTTTTAATTTAACTTTAGAATTTTTTTTTCTTCCATTTTTGTCATTAATATTACATTCATTATCTTCAAAAACTTTATTTTCATCATCTTCCTGTTTGAAGTAATCTTTTATATTTTTAAATTTTTTTTTAATATTAATTTTTGATAAATCAGGTTTGTATACCATTGTTAGAAAATGTAATAATTATTATTTTATTTTTATTTTATTTATATATTTAAAACTAAATTTTGCTAAATGTTTGTAAAATATTCATTTTTAATATTTAAAAACACGTGTAACATAAAAAAATTTCAAATTCAAATCTACCAATACACTACAACAAGTTTATCCAAAATTTCAACATAATTCTTATTAAACTTTTAATATAAATTTTTTCATTAAAAAGTTTTGTATTTTTTAAAATAATACTTAATGAGTTAACATAATAATGAGTTTTTAAGATGGTTAAAATATCATTACTTTAAATTATTTTTTTTATAAAATATATTTTATAATAATTAAATAATATACATAAATTATAAATAATGTTAATGGTTTATTTAATATATTTTTATAACTTTATTACATTTTTAAATATAATATAAAGTAAAAATATTGTGTTAAAAGTTGTCCTCATATTTTTCAATGAGAACTTTTGTTATTGATTGTTGACGACAAATAGGATATTTCTTAGTTGTTGAAGTACTGTAAACAGTAGAAGGATTTTTAGTTATTGAATCACTTTTTTTTATAAATTCTTATGTGTACTAAAACTAAATTTGAAACAAACATAACTTTCAGTTTACTATAATAATCGGTAGTCATTCTTCGGGTATTTGAAGTACGATAATAACTACTGCTCACTTTCGTCATTATATCAATAGATGATGTAATATACTTAAAGTAACATTTTTTGTAATTTTTTCAATAATCACTATGTTTCTAATAAAGATTATACCATTTATTGATATAGATTTATAGATTGATAGTTTTATTATTCCATTATTTTGTCTTATAATTAAACTACAACCTTTTTAAAATACGATGAAACAATTTAAAATAAAATATTTATATAAAAAAATATATAATTTTTAATTTATCTTCAACATCTAAATCCAAAATTTTATCATGTAACATTTATCATAATTGTCATAATATTTTTTGTTTATATTTTTGTAAAACCAGAATTTTTAGAAATAATGTTGACAAATTTGTAATTAGCTTAAGATATTTGAAAAAGTTTATTTTATAAATAAAAATAAGTAATATTTGGCAATCAATTATTATATCAATTATTAAAAAATGTCAATGGAATTTAATGATTTCTTTCAAATATTTATAAATGAATTTTATTTTATTTTTTAATTAAATTTTTCATAAATTTATATTGGTAAAAATAATAAAAAATGTCATAATTTTAAAATGAGTTATACAACAAATTCACCAATAACAAATTTTCCTGATAAGAATAAATATGTTGTGAAGAATCTTAATTATAATAAAAAAAAATCAGAAAAAATTATTGATACCAATTTTAGAAATCAAAATAATACAAAAACTGCTATTATTAATGAAAATAGTAATAATTATTATGATATTATTGATGATACAAAGAAAGTGAAAAATAAAAACACTACTCCCACCAAGTTGAATTGTAAAATACATACTAATGAAATTTCAAGTTCTTCTTTAGTTAAAAAAACAACATCCAACAATAATCAAAATAGATCAGTTTCAATTGATAAAAAAAGACTTTCTAATAGAAAAACAAAAAATTCAAAAAAAAATATGGAAACTTCAGAAAATAAGTATAATAGTATTTCTTCAAATAATAAAAAAATTTATTCAAAAAAAAAGAATGACGTTTCAGGAATAGCAGCAAAAAATAAGTCTATGAATTATGAACATGTTAGTCGTGACTCAACTAATTCTTTATCAAAATCATTAGAAATGAATAAGTTGATTAATTGTTCAAAATTGAATAATACTCAAAGTATGGATTCAAGTTCATTAAAACTTTCTTCCAGCGTAAAAGTTAATAAAAAAAACCTTAAAAATACTGATCAACATGATGAATTAAAAGAAAATAATTCTTTTGTTCTTAAAAAAAAACTTTTGTCTATAACAAAAGAATCTCGAGTTAGACGAATTAATAAAATGGATGAAGATGATTATTATTTAACAATAAATTCTCTTTTACCATATTTTAATAATACATTTAATGTAACAAGAGTTAAACGTTATATTGAAAATTCTAGAACATATGGAAAAGGACAAAAATCAAATTCAAATACGAATTATTCTTTTTTGGCTAATTTATCTGTTAAAGGTGGAAAAAGTAAAGTTCCAGAAAGTGTTTACAATAAGCTTCATATGAATAATAAATTTACTAAAGGAAATTTTACAGATTCAAATGGAAAACCCTTATGGTGTAAAAAAAATAAACAACAATCTGTTGAAAAATCTGATGATTCTAGTACACATTCTGGAGACATTTGTGCTCTAGTTTCTGATGCACTTCTTGCTTATTGTGATGGAAATTTCCAAATAAAAGATCAGTTGAAAAGAGTTTGTACATTAGAACCTAATGGTGATCTTCAAGAATTTACAAAAAATGATCATCTTTATACAATGGAAAATGTTATTAATAATACAGTTAGAACATTTTCTAAAATGGAAGAATTTAAAAGAAATATTAATAAAGAAAATAGTCAAATTATAGAAAAAGGTTCCCAACCATACAAAAACTTTATTCCAGAAGTTTTTAATTTTGAAAAGGAAATCAAAATTATTTTTTATAATCGTATTGATCCTACTCAATTAGTAGGACCTATACAATTTATACCTCTTGATACTGGTCCAACTAAATTTTTTTATGGTAAATAAACAAAGAATTGTAGAAATAAAAAATTTTAAAGATATTTTTAAATAACTTTTAATTTAAATTTAATTATCCTCATTAACAATAACATTTAACATTACAAATATAATAAAAAGTTTTATTAATCATATTTGAATAATTTAGTTACCTTATAATTAGAAATTTAAAAAAGATTTTTAACTTTTTATTTTACGATTTTGATATATTTTTTGTAATACAATACATTTATTAAAGTTTAATAATAAGAATGTGAAAACTGATGGTGACTTAATAATTTAATAAAAAAAAAACTAGTTAGGTAACTTTGCTAAAAATACCACTTTGTGTTTATCATTTTTATCTACTTTACTATAAAAGTACAAAATATTTTAGAAAGAAAAAAATCACAAAACATTTATAGTTTTATATTTTATTTGTCCAACATTATCAATTGTCATTGAAAAAAAAATACAATTTTTATAAAAGAATATTAATTTATATAAAAGAAAACATATATTAAAAATATTAGCGTTTCAAAAAAAATTGTATGCTTGAATATTTTTTGTGTCAAATTAAATAACAAAAAAGTAACATATTCAACACAATAGTTTGTATATTCTTAACATTTATTAGCATAGTTGACACGAAGAGTTCTACCATTGAAATCCGATCCATTCAAATTCTGAACAGCTGCTTGAGCTCCATTCATATCAGAAAAATCACAAAATCCAAATCCTTTTGGTCTTCTAGTTTCACGATCATAAACAAAACGAACATTGACCACGTGTCCTACTGAAGAGAAAAAACGTCCGATTTCATTTTCATTAGCACTATATGGAATATTACCAACTAAAAAAATAAAATATTAATGATACATTTTTAAAAATTTTAAAACAAAACAATAGAGTAGTGTCATTGAGAGCACTCTTCAAAAATTCATTCTTACAAGGCCATGAATGCACCTAAGAGAGAAACATTTCATTTTTTTTATTTTAAAAAAAGCCAATTAAAAACGAAATAAGAAGAAAATATGAAACATATGTAATGATAAATATATATAAAATTTCATATTTTATCTTCTAAAAGAAGAGGTTCGAGACACTTACCCAGAATTATTTACAAATCCTATTTATCATCTTTTAACTTCAAAATTTATCTACTCCTTTATCGAAAAAATTTTGATATTTTAATCGATTTGTAGAGTCAATAAAAATGTTGTTGTTGATATATACAGAAATAAAATGTATATACAATTAATAAGTGATTAATTTGTAAAATAATAAATAATTTTTTTTTCTAAGACATACCATACACAGAAAATCTCTGTGGTTGATGTGGCATTTCAGTTGCTACTTGTCCTTCCATTATCTAAAAAAAATTATATTATATAATTTAAAAACGAAAATTAATATTATATTTAAATCTAAAAAAATTAAATAAAATGGGACGATGGGTAAATACAAGTAGTGACACTACTATAAAAACAGGAACATTACAAAGCGTGATAAGAGAGATATACTTTTAAAGTTGCCTATTCCAATATAAAAATGATGTATGTGTGTGTCTCATCTAAACTGTATAGATTGAATAAAGTAGAATAATGAATACTACTATTGAATGTGTAGAGATGGTCATGTGTTTAGTAACTTAAGAATAATATATAAATATATTCAATATATAAATTTTGTCAAGTTAAAAACTATGATGAGTTAGGAAATTAAAAATAATTTTAATATAATAATTATATATTTTAGTATAAGACACACTTTATGATATAAAACTTATGATATAAAATAAATAAATAAACCTCTATATAAATAATTATAATTTTAATTAAACAACTATTAGTTTTTGAATATCGAACAAATTTTTTACATATAATAATTGTTCTCATATGACACAATAATGATGATATTTTTGAAAATTCTTCCTATCTTAATATGATAGGAGAATCTTCAGAAATTACTAAAGTTTATCTAAATAATGAAAAGTTATTTAAAACAGAATTTATAAATTCAAAAATTAAAATCATTCCGTCAAACGATGACCTAACTTTATTAAATGCTAAGTATTTGTTTGGTTATTATGATGAGGGTCAATTTTATGCTATTACAAATAAACTATATCAATATGGTTTTTATGACAAAGGACAATTTAAATCATTTGATAGTAATTTTATGAATGAGAAAAATGCAAACAAAAGTATTTTTGGATATTTATATAAAGGAATATTTTATGTTTACGAAACACCTCCAGAATACATATATCCTAAAAAATATCAGTTTGGTTATATAAATAACAAATATTTTATTTCACTCCAACAATTTCAAAATAATCAATACGATTTAAGTCAAAATATACCTGGAAGAAAATATCCTAAAAGTAAGATTTCTGTTTTGATTAACAAAAATGAACAAACAATTGATCCTATTAAATATATAATGTAAAAAGATTTTTATATTACTAATTATTACATATATTAATTGAGTAAAACATTTTTTACATAGTTAAAAAATAATAAATTTTTTTAATAATTATAATAATTTTAATCCCAATCATCATTATCATCATCATCTTCATTGGAATCTGAACTATCATCATGTCCTAAGACATGTTCCATACGACGGCGTAGAATTGCAGCAACATCATTAGTATCGTCAACAGCAGCCTTTTCAGCTTCTTTTTCTTCTTTCCTTTGTACTTTCTTTAATTTTATTCCAGATTGAATCTCAGCTAGTAAATTACCTCTAGTTGCTGGTGGACCATTACCATTTTCTCTGCTACATTCATTTTCTGTATTTTCATTATTTTTTCTTTCAGAAGCAAATGACATAGCTGGAGTTGTTGCTGGTAATTTTATTTGCCCTAATTGTGGTGGAGGTGGTGGTGGAGGAGGTGGTGGTGCTGATGATCCTTCTGTAGGCACTAAATCAAGTTTTGGTAGTGATGGAATTTGAGAAACAAGTGTTGATGCCATCATTACATTTGGTGGTGGAGGTAAATCTTCCTCTTCATCTTCTTCAATTGGATCTGTTATCCTATAATTTTGTAATGTTTGTTCCAATGAATTAGGTGAATCTGAAGTAAATAATGGTGGTGGGAGTGTTGAATTTTGTGTGTCAAGAAATTGACTTGATGGCGTAAAAATACTATTATATTGTAATGACATTCCAGGTGGCGGAGCAGGAAATGGTTCATTGTCTTTAATTGTTGATTGTAAAGCTCGTGGAGCTTGATATTCTTCAGGGAACTGAACAAAGTTTGGTTGACGACCTCTTATACTTGTTGTTGAAGACATTGAGTAAAAGGCAGGCTGTTGAGATAGTTTTGAAGGTAATATTTTTGGAGGTTTATAAGTTCCATAAATTGGCATAGCAAATTCAGAATCATATTTTGTAACACCATCCATCCCTTCAGTCGGTCTTTTTTTTATCTTTTTCTCTGGTGATTGTGACATATTTTTAAGTGTTTTTCTTTTAGGCATTTCTTCACATTCTTTAAGAATTTGTTTTTTCCATAAATCAAAGAAATACCCTGGATCAGTGTAATATTTTAAGGCTGGTTTTGGATCATCTCTAAATTCATTTAATGCATCCAAATTTGGCGGAGGTTCACATTTATTATACAAGTCTTGTAATGCTGGTGGTAATGTTTGCCTATCAAATGTTTGTTGATCAATTAAATTTGATGATTTAAATGGTTTGCGATATTGAACATCTTGTAAAGCATCTTGATCATCATTACCTTCATAAGATTCAATTTTAATTTTTAATTTGTCAACTCTTTGTATCAAACTTGTGGTTTTAAGATCAATTTTAACAGCTTCATTAGATAAATCACTAAAAATTTGTTCTGCCTGTTTCGATAATGAACTAAGTTGCCTTATAAGATTTGCTAATGTTCCATTAGCCACACATTCTAATTCATCTTTTTTAACAGAAGGAGCCAACCGATGTGAACTTACATTAACTGGAGAAACTGATCGTTTTACTATTGGCATCTTTCTTTATTAGTGAACCTGAAATTTAACAAAATAAATGATTAAATTGCTACAATTAAACATTAAACTTTTCCAATACCACAATAAAGTATAATTATAAAAAAAATAAATAAACTAATTAAAAAATTTATATTTTGTAGTACATATATATAAACAATAACACAATGTAAACGTTGCCTTTTATTAATATGTCTCAACACGATTCCAATGACTACATCTCAATGAGTAAATAAAAGTTGTTATAAAAAAAAGCTAGTGATTCGATTTTGGACATAAATATTGTATTTTTTTTTTTAATTTTAAAAATAAACGTTAATATAAAAGATAAAATGTTCTACAACAAAAATTTTTTTTTTAATTTTGAAAACGTTTATATATAAAGCTGGGATTATAATAATAGTCAAACAATAGTACATTAAATATATACAAATCCTCTTTCCCATAGTTGTTTTAATTGTAATTGTGGATATTTGATAAAAAAATGTACCATTTTTACTAACTTTTTAAAATAAATTTTCTCATTTTAATAAAATTTTGTTGGAATTTTTTAAAATTTATTGTACTTTTTAAATCTTTAAATTTTATATTACTATTTAAAAAGAAATGATAAAATGCTTATCCAAAATATCATACACTTTTAAGAAATGATGTAAGCAAACTTGGAATGACGCTACTCTTATTTAATTTTTTAATGGATAATATTATCCATTATAGTACTTGTATCCCTTAATTTTTCTAAATATAAACTATTCAATTTAGAGAATAACGTTAAATGTATTAAATTTTACTTTTTTTTTTAATCTTCCGAGTATTTTATATTATCTAGAAATTTTGTTATACATTTCTATATACCCTTTACACTTTTTTATTAAAATCTCGTCATTTTATTATAATGCCATTTTTTTTATTAAATTGTTATATTTTTTTTAGTATTTATATAATACATTGTTATTTTTAAATATGAGTAAGAAACAAATTCTAGAAAGCTTGCAACAAATTAAAAAATTTCTTCCTAAAGCATTAACGTCACACCTCCATAAGAAGGAAGCTGAATTGTGTACACAAAGAATTCATGCGGTAAATTTTTTTACGTAGATATGTTTTTACCTCATTTAGCTTTTCGATTATACTGTAATTGGTGGGAAATATGCTCGTTCTGTGTTAGTTGTTGATGCATACAATTGCCTTAAACCTATGTCAAGTTTAAATGAAAAAGAATCTGTAGCACAAGTTGCTGCTACATTAGAAATGCTTCAGTCATTTTTTTTAGTAATAGATGATATAATGGATGATAGTAAAATGAGAAGAGAAAAAGTTTGCTGGTACAGAGTACCAGGAGTTGGAATGAATGCTATAAATGATGGATTATTATTGGATTGTTCAATTGATCTTGTTATTAGGAACGCTTTACTTCACCATCCTAATGTTAATGATATTGTTTCAGCTATATATGAGACGAAACGAAAGACAGTCATTGGGCAAATGTTAGATGTCAATTCATCTGGGATTGAAAATATTAATTGGAGTCGTTATCAACAATTAGTAGAACACAAAACAAGTCATTATACATATTATTGTCCTC
The DNA here is from genome assembly GCA_029582065.1 of Strongyloides stercoralis. Classification (NCBI taxonomy): domain Eukaryota; kingdom Metazoa; phylum Nematoda; class Chromadorea; order Rhabditida; family Strongyloididae; genus Strongyloides; species Strongyloides stercoralis. The sequence goes on along the minus strand of CM055866.1, from coordinate 10,904,047 downwards.
TTCAAATTGCGATGCTTCTAGCTGATGTAACACTTTATTCTCGGGAGATACGTAAATTAGCTTATGATATGGGATATTTATTTCAAGCTAAAGATGATTATTTGGATTGTTTTGGTGATGAAAAAAAGACTGGAAAAACTTCAACTGATATTGCTGAAGGTAAATGTTCATGGATTGCATGTAAAACATTAGAAGAATTGAAAAGAAATCCAAAAAACCTTGATATTTTTGTTAAGCATTATGGACAAAAAAATGAAAGTAGTGTTGATATATGTAAAAATATTATTTACTCCGCCTCCATTGACAAATATTACAATCAATTTGAAGCCTCAATGATTGATAGTATTTCTGAAACAATAGAAAAATTTCCAATAGAAAGTATGAGGAATGTATTGACTAAATGTGTTGAACAATTATCAAATTCTAAAAAAGATCAATCTACAATAATAAACTTTGACTCAAAAAGTCATACGTTGTAACTTTAATATATTCTTTTACTACAAAAATATTTCTAAACACTTATTTTTTTCATATAATATATATATAATGTATTTAAATATATTTTTAATTACTCTATAATATTTAACTAATAAATATTCTGGTTATTTCATATATTTAAGTACAATTTTGTAATTATCATAACTTAAATATTATTTTAAAAAATTATTAATACTTTAAATTAATAAAATATTTATTATATAAGAAATTTAAAAAAAATTTGTCATAATTTTTATTTGTTTAAAAATGTAAATTATATCTTTGCAACATTACACAATAATGTGGATGTATTTTTTTTTATAAATAGGGATTAAATTTTTATTAATTGTTTTTTTATGTTGACATTTAAAATTTAATCATATTTTTCTTTATTAATAAAAAAATTGGCTGGTTTTTAATAGAATTTTTTATATATACTTTTATATTAAAATTTAATAGAAGTGATTATTTCAAAAATTGTGTTATTTAAAAATACATTTTTTACTTTTAATAAGTTTTTAACTAACATTTTTTAAAATCTTTTAATAAGGTATTTAAAGTTTTCATATAAATTGGCAAAAGGATTTGTAATTGTAAATGGTACTGATAAAAAGTTAATATTTTCAGATGGTTCATTATAATCTTCGACTTCACTATTTGATAATTCTTTTAATGAGACACTTCCATCCTTGAAAAAAAATTTTTTTATTATAATAAGTGATTACTTACATCATTGTGTATTAATGCATTGTCAAAAAAACTTTTCAGATTAAAGTTTAAAATATAGTCATCTTCAACTTTGGCAACACTAGTACTTTTACAAAGTTCTACAAAATTTACAATAAAAAATAAAAGTAGTAGAAAATTCTTCATTTTAAATCTAAAAGTTTTCCATTTAAAAAAAAGTACTTTTAATGATAAAAAATATATTTAAAGAATATTCAAAAATAAAATTCTAAATGTAAATGTTAAATAAATTTTTTCTATACATTTTTAGTTTTTATTTAAAAAAAAAGATTCATACATATGGACACACCTCTTTAACAATTTATTTTTATTTTTATAATTAACAAAAAATTTATGGTTAATTGTTATTATAATTTTTTTAGTAAAAATAATTAATGAGCTTATTTCTCAAAAGAAATTTTACAGATTATATACAGTTTTTTTTTTTTTAAAAATGCTTTTTATATTTCTTCTTTTTTGAGTCCAAATTGATTATAAAATAAATTACTGTCGTCTTTTTCAATTGCATTAGCCAATGCTTCGCTTGCATGTAAGTCAAATTTACTTAATTCATCAAAAGCTTCTTTACCAACAAAACATATTTCATGTTCATTGGGATCCTGTAAAATGACAACGTGAACAGTTGTCTTGCCAGGTGTATCCAAAGAAACATAAGGTGTATGAATAAATTTTTGATTTACTTTTTTAACTTTCTCTTCAACATCTTTTAAAATTTCAGAAGGACAGGCAAAAGCAATTCTTCCATAAGCTGAAGCACGATTCAAAACTACATTTTTAGGTAATGAAACTAATTTCAAATAACATTGTTCCTCTCCAAAAGCCAAAAATACATTCCCTATATTGTCTTTCTTTATTTCTTTCATTCCAATCAAATCTCTCCAAAATTTAATACTTTCCTCCATATCTTTAACATTAATAGCAACATGTGAAATTGGATCTTTTTTAAAACCTGGAAAAATAAAAAAATCATAACCATCCGGATCTTTTAAATGAATATTATCTCCATTAACTTTTATTTCATCTTTTAATTTATTAAAAATTTCATCTGATTGAATATAAATTCCACCAAAATCGTTTCCTTTTTTATACCCACTTACTGTATAATTATAGGTTAATTCAAGAACAAAATGATCTTTTTCATCTCCGTATCCTATCATTGTTTTTGACCACTTACCACTATATGGACTGTAAAAAAAAACAAAAATTTTAATTATTAAAATAAAAACATACCCGTTACATGTAGCTTTACAACCTTCATCAAATTCTTCATGTCTTAAGACCTATAAAAGGAAAAGTTTAAAATAAAATTAATCCAACATACTGTCATTCCAAGTTTTTTAGTATAAAAGTTAATAGATTCCTTACGATTACCAATTTTAAAGACATAATGTAATGCTCGTGCTCCAATTACAGACATACTTTATAGTTAAATATAATAAATATATTAGTAAAAAATTAATTCAACTGATAATATAAATTAAATATGGTATTATAAAATATTATTTTTTTAATAAATAAAAGAAAAATTTAACTTTTAAAGAAATAATATTATTTTAATATAAAAGTCTAATGTCATTTCTTATAATAATAACAAGCAATGATTAAATGATAAAAAATTTCTTTTCAAAATATATTTTTGTATAATTATATTATATAAAATTACACGTATACTAAAAAATAAAAATAATTGATAAAATTATCTTCATTTTTATGTTTAAATTCATACGAAGAAAAGACAATGTATTTCTTGGTGTTCTGACACTCTAGAAATAAATAAATCTCATAGTTATTCTCGATTATATATCTAATAAAAATTATGATTATCCAGGGTCCAGATGGGCAAAAATTCTGGAAAGAGATATCTCAATTAACTTTACCTAAAGGAGGAAAAAAGTTAACATTTATAACTGTTTGTTTTTAAATATCTTTTTTATATAATATTATTTTTAGAAAAATATAGTAGCTATTGGAGCTTGTGTAATTGCTTTTGGATATTTTTCATTTCAAGCTGAAGCTAATCCTAATAGTATATATGGACGTATGTTTGTTATTTATTTTTACAATTTCAATATATTTTTATAGGTACATATGAAAAGCTTATTACTTATCCTTTAAAAACTCTTAAAAATGTTAGTGATCCATTGTCAAATATAGGAATACCAGAAAATGAAAAATCAGAATAAATACATATTATATAATTATAATAATTATTTCTTAAATATTAAGTTTGTTATTTTTTTTAATACCATTAAATAATTCTTCTTACAACGGTATTTTGTTTATCAGTTGGGGTGGTGTAATTAGTATGGCTTTATTATTATAAGGATTTTTTAATAAATATTAACAATAAATTTTAGAATACAATCACTTCTATAGGTAATGAAAAAAGTTATTCCTCAAAATTTAAGGATAGGCTTAATTCAACAACATAAATTATTAAAAGGAAGTTATCTCAAAGAAATAGAAAAAGCAAGAAATGAAACTTTACTTATTAAAAATTACATTTGTAATGATTATATTTCAATAACTAGAACGTTAATTTCATATAAACCATTTAATGATAATAAATATGATCCTGATTATGTTAATGGGATAGGACTATTAATTTTAAAAAAATTTTTTAATGAAATGAATACTGAAAGAGATAAACTTCGATTGTTTTTTAATTCTTCAACTTTGTTAAAATCGTTATCTTTAGAAAATGATACTGAAGCACAATTAAGTTACCTGCTACTAGTACACGATTTTCAAAATTGGTATAAAAATAGTGAATTATTTAGTGATAGAATGCTCGAAATAAAAAATAGGCTGCAGGAGTTATTGGATAAAATTCAATCAAAGGTATTAAAAATTTTTCTAATATATAAACGTTTTTTATAGTATTCAAAACCTTATATTTTAAATAATACTAGAATTCATTCGCAAGAAAATTTTGAATTAGCGTCTAATATTGCTTATAAAATAAGTGGACATACAAAAACAACTGAAAATGAGGTATTTGAACAACGTTATGATAAAACACTTACTCTTGTTAATGACATACAATCTCCTGTTGATGAATCAAATTATATTATAGGAAAGAAAGGATTCATAAACTCAAAGAAAGAATATATGTCTTTGTTCAAAAAACAATTATCATATGAACATCAAACATATTTTAAAACATATAATTTTTTAAGAAACTCTAATAATAAAATGACTGCAGAAGAAGTAATTAAGAATTTAAATTGGCTTCCAAAAATAAATAAATCATTAATAGAATGTTTAGAAAATATTAAAGATTCTGATGTCTCTACATTTTTTTTACCATACAAAACAAATGAAATAGCAGAAATTATATATAAAGAAGCTATTAGAATGTTATCATATGGACAGAATATGATAGATTATACCACCTTTGAAAATGGTATTACTCGTGAAATCTTCAAACGTATACAAAATAATCTTATTAAAGATTTTTTAAAACATGATGATAAGGTACGTTTTATTGTTAAAAATTTTTAGAATTATATAAGATATTTTATCAGTGTTATTTAAAAGTTTAAAATAATTTTAATATACAAGTTAGTTTTCAAGTTTAGTTATCGGTTGATTCATAATTAGAAAAATGCATACATTTTTTTGATATTACAGGAATTTTTGAATTCTTTGTTAATTTTTTATAATTAATAATTTGTGTTAATTTTTTACAAAATCCCTTTGTTTTTATAATATTCTCACTATCATTAATTTTTTTATTATTCATTTTGTGTAGTTGATTAAGACCAGATTTTGTAAATTGAAATCCTTGTGATGATATTCTTTTATTAAAAACAGGTATAGATGTTTTTTTAGATTTTTTAAATAATTCTTTTGGTTTTAAATTTTTTCCACTTTCTTTGTGTAATAATGAATTATCATTAGAAGTAATAGAAGGTGATATTGTTTCAATTTTAAAATTTTCAAAAGCTTTCTTTAAATATCTACTTGGTGTTTTTAGACAACCTTCTTTCTCAAGTTCCTCAAGATTTTTAATTAAATTACTAACTTTAATATTTGGTTGATATCTTATTGGTGTCCAAATTGCTTCTTTTTTTTCATAATATCTATTATCATCTCTTTTAATTCCATTGTCAGATTTGTTGTAGTCAGGAAAAACTAAAGCACCATAATTTATCTCATTACCTTTAATAAACCCTCGTGATTTTAATAATTTTTGTACAGCTAATTTATTGAGGTGCTTCTTATTTATCAATTTTTTTTTATTTTCTATTAATTTTGTTGTATCTTCAAATTTTGCTTTTAATTCAGCTACATGTATATTATGATTTTCTGAAATAATAATATCAATATTAAAGTTATTATTTCTGTAAGGTGAATATATTTTATCACAATAATATATTGGACTTAACATAATTGTAGCAAATAATTATATTTCTATATTAAAAAAAACCAAAAATGTAGAATTTTTATCAATTTTACTATTATTTAAATATGATAATTAATATTAAGATTTTTTTAGATGTATATTGAAGTATTTAATAAATATATAGATTTATTTTTAAATGACAACTTACGACGTCTCTTTAGACCACGTGAATATTGGATTAATATTTGTAATAAATTAAATATTTATCCTGATATTTCACAGCCATTTTTTAATACTGATTTATGGCGGATTAAAGAAAAAATTTCAAAACTTTTTAGTAGAATTCTTTCAGAATCGTGTATATTAACAAATGATCAACTTACTGAGATTGCAAATCGCCATCCTGAGTTAGGCTTAAATGTTAAATTAATAAAAAAATTAAAAATATTTACAGTAAAAACAGCATCTGTTAAAAATAAAGAAGCAATTATTGATGATTTCGAATCAACAATTATGACAAGATTTATTTCAATTGACACAAAATTTCTTCAATATTTAGATTTGTATCAATTTAAAGAATTAATATTTCATACAGGAAATGAAATGCCAATGCTTGTACCTCCAAGACCATATTTGGATTATGGTAAATGTGGTCCATTGTATACTTCAAATTCTACTATTTTAAAAGATAAAGGGTTATATCCTGATGTATTTTTAGAAAAACAAATGAAAATGAGATTAAAAGATAAATATCAGGGACGACCTGTATGGGATGCTTTAAATGAATTAGGATGTGTTCCATGGAAAATAAATAAACCAATTTTTGATGTTATGATTGATATATTTAATAATTATACATATAATCTTGAAAATGAATCTTTTTTGGATAATCTTGGTTTTCCTTTAAATCCTAAGTCAATTGTTATACCAAATATTAAAGATCATATCAAATTTAAAGAATCTGACAATAATAATAAGGGTAAATTAAAAGAATTTTTTAAATTAAAACAATTAATGGAAAATAAAAAAAGAAAAATGAATTCTTTAACATATTGGATGTTGTATCGTTTATCAATTGCTAATCATTTTAAAGATTACATATTATATTTCCCACACAATATGGATTTTAGAGGAAGGGTATATCCAATATCTCCATATCTTTCTCATATGGGTGATGATGTTTCAAGATCATTATTAATATTTGCTAATGGTAGAAAATTAGGACCAAATGGTTTACAATGGCTTAAGTTACATTGTATTAATTTAACAGGATTTTTAAAAAAAGAATCAATTGAGAAAAGATTAGAATATGCTGAAGAAATACTAGATGATAAAATAAGAGATTCTGCCAAATATCCATTAAATGGTTCAAGATGGTGGATGGAATCTGAAGAACCATGGCAAACATTAACAGCATGTGTTGAAATTAATAATGCAATGATGATGGATGATCCAAGTGAATTTATTTCTTATATGCCTGTTCATCAGGATGGATCATGTAATGGATTACAACATTATGCTTCTTTAGGTAGGGATAAAGATGGTGGGATTGAGGTTAATTTATTACCATCAAAAAAACCAGCAGATATTTATTCTGCTGTTGCCCAGAGAGTAGATATTAAACGAGAAATAGATGAAAAATCGGATGAAAATTCTATTAAAGAAGTTGCTTTATTACTAAGAAAAGAAATTCCTAATAAATTACCACGAAAATTATTAAAACAAACAATTATGACAACCGTTTATGGTGTAACTGAATTTGGTGCGGTCCTTCAAATTGCTAAACAACTTAGAAATTTACGTGTAAATGATGAGAATATTGCTCCTTTAGCAAAATATCTTAAAGATCAAACATTAGCTTCGCTTTCAGAAGCTTTTGCAACATCAATGGCATTAAAAGAATGGTTTAGAAAATGTGCTGGGCATATAACAGGAATTTATAAATCAGTTGAATGGATAACACCATTAGGTCTTCCTGTATATCAACCATATATGAAAACTGACTTTATTGATGACGATGAATATCAAATTCCAATAAAATCTAAACAAATAAATGCTTTTCCACCAAATTATGTTCATTCTTTAGACTCTACACATATGATGTTAACAGCTCTTAATTGTACAGCTAAAAATGTTGAATTTGCTGCTGTACATGATTGTTTTTGGACTCATGCAGGTACAGTTGAAGAAATGAATAAAATTATACGTGAAGAGTTTATTAAACTTCATAATGAACCTTTAATTGACAATTTAGCTAGTCATTTTAAGAAAACTTACTTATACAACAATTCTGTTATTGTAGATGACGTTACAAAGAGTAAATTAATAGAAGTATTTAATCATAAAATAAAAAAAGGGCAATTAGATATAAATGAAGTTAGAAATTCGGTACACTTTTTTAGTTAAAAATAATAAATTTTATTTATAATATTTGTTCAAATACATTGTATATTATATAATTAATAAAAATTTTTAACAAAACTGTATTTTTATTATTGTTAAATTAAAAGTTTTGTAAAAAAATCTTTTATCATTACAAATATAAAAGAAATGGATGAGAAGTTGTAAAATTGAAATAGCTTTATCTCACACTTTTTATTTGAAATTAATTAAATATAATGTAATAGTATTATCCATAATCTCATGAGAATAATAAAAACCTTTTTTTAAATAAATTTACAAACTTTAGCAATATTTTTGTCTAAAACAAATAAAATTATAAAAATAATTTTTTAAAGTACTTACAATCACTTGTTTGATAACATGTTTTACAAATAAGATTTAAACATTGTTTTATATTTGAAACTTCTGAAAACATTAAACAATCCAAAACACTATCTTGGTTACAAAATTCTTTTATATCAACATTTTTTTTTAATCTAATTAAGTTTGGTCTCCCAATACCATTTTTAATTTCAATAATTTCAGGTCGTTGAAAAAAGAAAAAACTACTTCCTTGAAGGGTAAGGAAGGAAAATAATAAGAAAAATAACAGTTTAACATTATAAGCCATTTTGAGGAAATCTAAAAAATAATTTTAAAACAAATAATTTTTTCTTTCAAAAATAAAAATATAGAAATCAGTCGTCATTTTCTCATGTTTCAATTGGTAAAACTTTTCCATTATTCTTTATTTATTAATAATTTTCATAAAAATTAAACTACATTATAAATAAATAAAAAGAAAATTAATTAAAAATTAAATAAATATCTTGTCAAAATAAAAAAAAAACACTATGTTAAATTAAATAGAAAAAAATAAGAGTTTCATAAAAAAAAACATTATTTTATAAATTAAACATATTGGTTTTTTTTTTATCAAAAAAATATTTTTTTTGTCAACATTTTTTTTATTTTAACTTTAATAATTTAAGTATAAACTTTCTTCAAAATAATTTATTAACATTATATATTATTTAAATAAAGGGGTGGAATTAGTAGCGTATATTTTTCTTTGGCCAAATCTTTTTAAATGTAAAATTACACAAACATACAATTCCCAAATAAATAAAAAATAGTATTTATAAATAAAAATTAGTTACCAAGTTATAAGTAACCTCTGATTAATTTGAAAAATAATTTATTTCATTTAAATGTAATAACAAAAACTTTGCATGCATCTGTAATAATATCTATCATAATATAGTTAAAATATAAAAATAAAAAAAAAAATTTTTTTAGAAAGTACGATTACCATATCCTTTTAAAGAAAATAAAACTTTTAAAAAAAAGTTTGATAAAACACGAAATAGAAGTATCAAAATAAATAAATAATTTTAACCATTATAATAAGTGTTATTTTTAAATATATAATGACATCAAAAAATATTAATAGAAAACAATAATATCAAAAAGTTTATTTTTAACATAAATATTGTTTATTGAATTTTAAAACTTTCATTAAAAAATTAATAAAAAATAAATTAATCATTCTGTACTTCCACAGACTTTTTAAAAATACATAAAAATTCAAAAACAATTTTTTTAATAACAAAATGGTTTTAAGGTTTTAATACCATAAACAAATATTGTTAATTTTTTTCTATTTTTTAATAAACATTAATTATTTGCTACTTTTTTTATATAAATGATTCAACTTTTATATTTTATATGTATGTATTTTTTGTTAATAAAATAAATGAATTTTTATAAAAAACTAAATAGTTTTTAAATTATTCAAAAAGTTGTTTTAAACCAATTTTTTTTTATTTTTAAATAAAACAATTATAATTTATTTTGTGGTGACAATACTATTAATATTATTCTTAAATTATACTAAAATATAACAACTTTTAACACAAAAAAAACTCATAAATATTTAATTTATTACAAAATCACTTTTTATTGAAATAAAATTTTTAAAAATTAAAATGTTAAAAATTAAAATTAAAAAATAATTTTTGTCATGATTCTAATGAATAATTAGTTAAAGATTTATTTGTAATAAATTCATAAATAAATAAAATCATTATGGACAATGGATGAATGTTTACCTTAATTTTTGTTGAATAATTTTATAATGTCCATTGTATAATTATTATTAGTTTATCATTAGCATTATAGAATAAATTATCAACTATTAGAACTTTAAAATTAAGTATAAAAGACATTTAATTTTGAAAAGTATTATCAAATTTCTATAAATATGTCAAAGCTAGCTGTTATCTTTTATTTTATATCATTTTATATTTTTATTTTTTACTTAGGAAGTTGTGAAGGACGTGATTTAAGAAATACTGAATGTGATTGTAGATGTGATGAAAATGGTAATGCTATTGGAGGAATAGATTGTGAAAAATTAATTAACAATGAAGAGGATAATGGAGTTGAAAAGTTTAATCAACTTTCAACTAATTTAGCCATTGCTTCAAATGACACACCTGAAGATGAAGTTTTAAAAAGAGATAAAAGATATTATGGTGGATGTGGTTGTTGTGGGTGTTGTATGATGGGTACACCAAAAACTGTTACCAAAACAATAAAAGTTACTTATGGTGGTTGTTGTGGTTGTGGATATGGATATGGTTAATTTAAAATTTTTTAATATTGTTTTAAAAGTTTATTTTTCAAAAAATAATTATAACTCAATTTTAGAAATTAATTTTATTAAAATATATACCTAAAAATGATTTTTAAAAAATAAGTTTTTTTAAATATAAATAAATGAAAGTAATGTTTGTTTATTTTTTTTAAACAATTGTTAAGATGCATTTTATAAAATAATATAAATTAAATTTTGCATTATAATTCAAAAACTAGAATTTTTTATAATTTTTTTTAAATATATTCTTTATAAAATAATGTCTAAATTACTGAGTTGAATGTAATATATATAGATATATATCAATACAATTCAATTTTATAGTTGGTACAACTATTCTACAACTAAAAAGAAAATTTATAAAGCTAATTTTTTGTTAAAATATTTGGTATATTTACATTTTTAAAATTTAACTTTTTTCCTAATTAAAAGTTAGTAAACTTTTACGTTGATGTATAATAGAATAATTATTAACATTTTTATAATATAAGAACAACATTGAAAAGTTACTTGTATTTATTTATTTTATTATTTTTTCTTTGAAATCTTTAATTGATTTTGAATTAATATTAATATCAAATGAGAAAAATTATTTAATAATTTTATTGCAAACATTTGTTTTCTTTATACTTATTTGTTTCTTAACAATAAAAATAATGTTAACTATCATTTTTTGAGTATTTTATCATTGATATAAGTGCTCATTTACAAGTAAAATAACAATTTTATGTTTCTGATAAATTAATTATTCAACATGAATATCATTATAATTTTTTTGCAAAAATAATTGGAAATGTAATTTAATAAATCTAGTTAAGTTATTTAACATATCTTTTATAGGTAAAATGAAGCATAATATTTTAAATTTCAACAAATAATAAAATAACATTATTATATTTACTTATCAAAACACAATTGAAGCAATATAAAACTAAAAAAAAATATTTATTCAAAAGATTATAAAAATTACCAGATAAATAGTTTAAATACACGTATGATAAAACAAGTATTCTTGTTTTTTTTTAATTTATATATATTATAAAAGCTTATGCTAATGTGTAAATACTTAACATTTAAGATGTATTTTCATTAAATTTTAATAATTTTGCCATTCAACAACCATTTGAAACAAAATTGTGGGAACAATGAAATTATTTATTATCCATAATTTTAAAAGCTGTTAACTATACTATAGCTTGTTTAAATAGTTAACTACAATATTTTATTGTTATTCTATTTGATTAAAACATATTTTTTCTTTTAAATATTTTCTATTTATATCTTTATAGTATTTATTTTCTTTTCACCAAAAAGATTCTAAAATTACAATGTCGGATAATTTAGAAATACAAGAAACTTTTGAATTATAAATTTAACTACCCATATCAAATTAAATTTTTATAATTTTTGCCTGTTTGGATGATATTATTAAAGTATATTAATGTTTAATATTTAAAATACTTTAATATTTCCCTTATTTTTTTCATTAATTTATATTGTATCTATTTCTTATTCAAAAACTTTACAAATGTTTTATATTTGTTTTATTATAATATATTATAAAGAGTAAAAAAATATATTTTTTAGTATAGTAAAATATTTTATAGATTCGTTAGTTTTTTTAAACATTATTTTATAAAATAACTCTTTTATTTTAAAATTGCTAATTTATCATTCATAAATATGTCATTCATAAATATAAATAATATTAATAAAAAGTTATGTAGATAACTAAAAATATTAATTTAAAAAAAAAACTGTTGAACATTTAATTATTTTATTTTTAACTACAATTTCAATATTTATAAACTACAATGTTATGTATATTTTTTTAAAATAACATTTTTTAACAAATAAAATATTTAAATTTGAAATTATTAATCTTTATTTTAAAATATCGTAAACTTTCAATTAAACAAACTTTTCCGTTTTCTTAACATTTGTTGATTTTGATTTTATTTATTTTATTTCAAAATTTTTATTATAAAGTTAGGTAAGAAATACATATACATATAATCATTATACACATAATCTATATGTACAATAATTCTTTACTCAATTCACGCTTCTTGGTCACTCTATTCAAGTGACTTCATAAAATCATTCAAAATTTCTATTTCTTCTTTTTAGCTATGATATATTTATATATATGTATATCACTTAGGGAAGTTAATTGTATTTAAATTGACTTTATAATAAAAATCTTATTAAATATTCACATCTTTATATGTCTTCTTAAATATTTGATTATATCAACTTATATTTCTTAATATATATCTAAAAACCATTTTAAAATTTTTAGATATTGATGTTATAATTATAAGTAATAATGATAAATTATTATTATTTCCTATTATTAATAATATTTTTTGAAATAACTTATTGTAAATTTATGAAAGAAGGATCATATAATTCTTTTTTTGGCTCCGGTGAATATGATGACTATATGACTTTAAAATGTAACTGTACAAAAGGATCTAATAAAAGTGGTTGTGATAATAATGGAATATGTGTTGTTGATGATAAAAGAAATGGTATTTTTTTTTATAAAATAAATATTATTACTCATATAATAAATATATAAAAATAAATTAATTAATTTAAAAAAAAAAAATTTAACTTTTTTTTTAGCTGCATGTCTTATGTTATATAGCCCTGAAAGAGGAATACATTATGGTTGTGCAAATAAAAGACTTACTGAAGATTCTTGTACTATTAAAACAACAAAATTAAATAATAAAGCAATAGTATGTGCATGTTCTAGAGAAAATTTTTGTAATTATTATAAATGGCCAGATTATGAATCAATTGCAAAAAAATTTAAAAATAATCCTGAGTTTATTGAATATATGGCATTACAACATCAATCTAAAGAACATAGTAATTCTAAAAATAATCATCATTCACATAGAACAACTTATCATAAGCATGTAATTCAAGATTCTGATGTTACAATTAATAAAACATTATATGCTCAAAAGATTGAAAATTATAAAGATACTATTTTTAAAAAATATCAAAATTCTGCCAATATTAATAGTTTCTTATATACATTTATGTTATATATAATGTATTATATTATAATACATAATATAGTATGAATAAAATTTTTTATATACAAGTTTATTGATGTTTATCAATTAAATGACTAGCAAGTTTAAAAACAGTTTTGAATTTTCGGAGGCATATACAACAAAATAAAATTTTCCTACATCCATATGGACGGTATAAAGATAAGTATCTTTGGTGTACATGACCATTATCCATCCTTCGAATCATATTTTTTTTTGTTCCATTTAATCGTGGAATACTATTTTTTATTAATTTATTATTAATACCATTTAAAAGTGATAATTCATTATAATTATTTTGATTTAGAAAAATTTTCTTATTACTATCATCGTTATCATTCGATGTATAATTATCTTTACCAAATCTTTGATAATTATTTACAACTTTAGAATTAATTAAATTTGGCTTATTTGGAATATCTATAGATAGTTCATTACACTCTATTCCTGTATTTGTGACAAATTCATCCTCCTCTATTCCAGGTAAACAGTGTGAATGATGTCGTGTAAATGGATGAGCAGAAGTTACTACTTTACCATTGCTAATACTAATAGTTCGAACATTATCTTTAATTCCAGTTTTATCCTTCATTTTTTTACATGTCAAACAGTAGTAAAAATCTGTTCCTCGTGCATTTGTCCTATTATGAGAAAATTCATAATAAAAAGAAGGAAACCTTAAATCTTTTAAAATTACAACTGGATGTTTTTTGTTTGGTCCTGTTGGCCTAAAATTACTTTCACGATAACCAATATTAATAACTGAGTTATCTTTAAAAGCTTTAGCTGCACAACTTAGTAATTTTTGATAATCTTCTTCATAGACATTTTTAAAACTTTCTTCCTTTTCCCATGGATAACATTTAACATTTGAAGTATTTGGATCAATAATCATAGGAGATACATCTGATTTCCAAAATATTTTACCAGATACATATAAAAATTGGGAAGGGTCAAAATGTAATGAACAAATAAATGTATTACTAAAATCAGCAAGAATTTCCTCTTCATCAAGTTCAAAAAAGTTACACCAATTTCTTCTTTTATCGTTATCACGAGGCCATTTAAAAAGTCTCACTTTTTGAGATTGAGACCTTAAGCAAATATAACATTGTGGAACTATATAAAGTATTAAAACTATTAATAATAAAAAAACTTACTATCATTCCTTAAAATATTATATAAATCTTCCTTCTGTATATAATCATTATTTTTTATAATAGAAGATGAAAGTTGACAATTGGAATCATCTGTTAAATTTGTAATAGACATATTTTTATAACATGTACAAAATCATAATATACTTTATTTGTTAAGTAATTTTAATTATCAGATTCTTTTCAAGAAAGAAAACATCATACCAATGTTTTATAATTTTACCGAATTATATTATTACCGCTACTTTTAAATAATGGACTATAGTAATTTAGAAAAACTTGAAATTGTAGGTTTTAAATTATTATGTTTTTTAATTTTTTCTTCAGCTTGATCCAGAAGGTTTAGTTGAAGATCCAACATGTCTAACTTTAGTTCTTCATAAAGAAGACCATACAATGGGAAATTCATTGAAGCACATATTAGTAATGATGCCAGAAATTGAATTTTGCGGTTACAATGTTCCTCATCCATTGGAGGATAAAATTATTATAAGAATTCAAACAAAACCAGGACATTCAGCTGTTGATACATTGATAAAAGGACTTGACAATCTTACATATATTTTCAAAGGTATCCAAGAAAAATTTGAAGAAGCTGTCAATAATGTTTAAATATGCGGGTGTTATATGAATTGTTATTGTTATTTTTATTATTATTTTTTGTTATTTTTTGTTTTTAGCTTACGTAATATATAATTTTTTCTCTTGTTTAGTATTATTTAAACACGGTATCAGTTCCCAATTTTTGTATTTCGAAATATTTTTTATTTTTTTTAAAGTAAAATTTTTAGATTTAAGATGCCTGGTGAAATCATTAATATACAATTAGGGCAATGTGGAAACCAAGTTGGAATGGAATTTTGGAAAACACTTTGTGCAGAACATGGTATTTCACCAGATGGATCATTTAATCACGAAGAACCTTCTATAGATATCAAAGATATCTTTTTTTATCAAGCTGATGATAGAAGGTATGTTCCACGAGCTGTTTTAGTTGACTTGGAACCACGAGTCATTAAGGGTATCTTGTCTTCTGAATATAAAAGATTTTTTAATCATGAAAATATTTTTCAATCAGCTAATGGTGGAGGTGCTGGTAATAATTGGGCACATGGATACGTTCAAGGAAGAGAACATTATGAAACTGTTTTAGATATACTTGATAGAGAGGCTGAATTTTCTGAGAATCTTGATGGATTCATTTTATGTCATTCTATTGCTGGAGGTACAGGTAGTGGTATGGGTTCATATGTTTTAGAAAAGATAAAAGAACATTATCCTAAAAAAGTTCTTAAAACGTATTCTGTTTTTCCAAACCAAACAGAAATGAGTGATGTTGTTGTTCAACCTTATAACTCAATATTAACACTTGAAAGATTAATTGAACATCCAGATGCTGTAACAGTTCTTGATAATACACAACTTGATCGGTTGGCAGTTGAAAAAATGCATGTTGATAAGCCTACTTTTGCTCAGATTAATTCTATGGTCAGCAGAATTATGTCAGCTGCAACTTCTACAATGCGTTTTCCTACAAGTACACATACAAGACTATCTACTATTATATCTCGTTTGGTTCCATTTACTCCGATGCATTTTATTCAAACTGGTTATACTCCATTATGTTCAGATCAATTTGTTGTAAGAACTTCAGTTCAAGATGTTATGAGGCGTCTTGTTCAACCAGGTTCTATGATGGTTCATACTAAATTAGATAAAGAAACTTTACATTGTATGCTTGGAGGTTTAGTAATTTTTCAAGGAGAAGCTGATCCAAGAGATGTTTCTGATGCTTTTGATAGAATTCAACAAAAAAATTCTATACGTGCCCCTCCTTACATGCCTATTCCACTTGAAGTTGCAATTGCTGGAAGATCTCAATATGTTACAACATCTCATAGAGTTTCAGGACTTATGATGGCTAATAACACTAACATTTGCCAATTATTTGAGAATACTTTAAGTCAATTTGACAAATTAAGAAAAAGAAATGCTTTTGTAGATAAATTTATTAGAGTTGATCCATCGTTCGAAGGTCTTCACCAAATGGATGATGCAAGGGAGAATGTTTATGATCTTTGTAAGACATATCGAGATGCCACTAAAAGTAATTTTATGAATTTGGGTATCTCGTCTGTTGAAGGTAATTCAACCATAGATATTGTATAACTAATTTTCTTTTCACTACTGTACATTACTTATTTATTTATAAATCATTTGTAATATTTTGTGTATTATTTGTTTATGTAATAATTTATAATGAAATAAAAAATTTTCAATTAAAAATTAATTTTATTTTTTTATAATAATGATAATTAATATTAAAGAAAATTAAATACAAAAGATATTATTCACCTCCAAGAACAACATTTGGATGGACAATTAACAGTGGATCTTCACTTACATCTTCTTCATTAACTTTTAAAAGAACTCCATCATCCGTTATAAGACGATCAACAATTTTTTCACAGATATTTTTATGACGATTGTATTGTTCTTCTGTTTCTAATTCATCAGCAATCATTTCAAGATACCATTCAATAAGTTCACTTTTACGGAGCCCTTCATATTCTTCAACATCTTCATTTTCATTTTCCTCAGAAGTTAAATGAAGAATTAACATATCAGAAATTTTTTTATAAGTTTCCCATGTTACTTTTAATTGTTCTTTACGAGGCGGTGACTTTAAAACGGATGCAGGAAGATTGAGCCTATTTGAAGTATTTTCTTTATCAACAATTTCATCGTCATCATCATCAAAACCATCATCCAGAGCTATATCAGGTTGGACAACACGAATAATAGAAGCTTTCAAAAGTTCAGCAGCTTTTGTAACATGATTTTTTGTAACCTCGCTAGAACAATGAAGACGCGCAAGTGCTTCACTAAGACGAACCATTGATTCTAATTGACGAACAGTAATACGCCATGATGAATGACCTCCAGACACTCCATCGTCATTTCTCAATGCTTTATACTCAGCAACTAAAGCTTCACCAGCTTCTTTAGTCAACTTAGGATTAAAACATTTAGCAAAATTTATGTAAAGTCTAATCTCATCCAAAGTATAGGGAGTCTTTATTTCAGAATTACCAATACAATTCTTATGATTATTAAGAATTGTTTGTGCAATAGAATGATCAATAATTTCATTGCACTCATCAATCAAAACAAAAAATAAATCAAATCGAGACAAAATTGGGGCAGAAAGTTGAATATTTTGTCTTAAACTTTTAGAT
Organism: Strongyloides stercoralis; assembly: GCA_029582065.1. Lineage (NCBI taxonomy): Eukaryota > Metazoa > Nematoda > Chromadorea > Rhabditida > Strongyloididae > Strongyloides > Strongyloides stercoralis. The sequence goes on along the minus strand of CM055866.1, from coordinate 10,885,967 downwards.
CTATTGTATCTACCATAAATTGGATTAGCTGCAGCAAGAATAGAACATCTAGCATTAAGGGTTGCTTTAACACCAGCTTTGGTAATAGAAATAGTTTGTTGTTCCATAGCTTCATGAATAGCTACTTGATCTTTGAGATCCATTTTATCAAATTCATCAATACAACAAACACCATTGTCAGCTAACATAAGGGCTCCAGCTTCAATAACAAAACCACTAGACTCTTCATCTTTAACAACAGCAGCAGTTAAACCTGCAGCAGATGAAGCTTTCCCAGAAGTATAAATAGCACGTGGAGAAAACTCTTCAATTCTTTTAAGAAATTGTGATTTTGCTGTAGATGGATCCCCAACCAAAAGAACATTAATATCACCTCTAAGTGTAGTACCTTCTTGTCTAGAACGTTTAGCAACACCCCCAAATAACATAAGTAAGACACCAAGTTTGATTTGTTCATTGCCAAAAATATTAGGAAAAAGTGAATTTATAAGGTGGCCTACAATCTGAGGATTGTCAAACATGCTTTTCAATTTATTACGTTCTGATGTTGTTAAAGATTGCCAAAACTCTTCATGTGAACCACAACTAGTATCTCCATGTTTATTAATTGAATTCGTGTGTGTAATATTAGATGCTAAGAAAGCAAGTTTATAACTTAAATCACGAACACCTAAACTTCTAAGTCCTGTTAAACCACCACCATCATTATTTGCTTTACCCGTTCCCCTCATAGATTTTCCTGGATCAGCACGAACACCAGCACCACTTATCATAGCAACATCAGGAATAACAATTAAAGTTCCTGTAATTTCAACTTTATCTCCAGGTTGAGCTGTTTCAACAAGTTCTCCTCTAACTATTATATCAACAGTCCTTGGAATAGAACCTCGAGGTAATTCTTCTTGTGTCTCCTGAATTCTCAATCGTTGAAAATCAACAAATTGTGAGTCAAAAGCATCTAATGTAAACCTAGTAGCATTTCCACACTGAGCATTAATACATTTACTTGGTTGAGTATACTTAAATTGTTGTTCCACATTTCTTATAATTGTTCCACAATCTTCACAAGCAAATGTTGCTCTATAAAGTTCTGGATGAACAGGATGAGTACGAATAATTTGACCAACAATACTAACAAGAACTCCAACTTTATCACCATTAAGTTCACGAACCCTACATTTTGTTGGAAGTTTATAAATTGAGCAATACATTTCTTTTTTAGCTAAATGATGTTTACTTGCATTATCGCAATGTTCAATTGCCAGAAGGTGAATAGCCTGATTGAGAAATGGTAACATACGATAATACTGTGAAGCAATACAACTTGCAAGATTCTCATCAGCACTCTGAAGATCTTCAAAATTTACATATATAGTATTTTTTTCAGCATTTAAAAGTTGAGTAATCTCTTTCATATACGGAAAATCTCCTGTACCACCATTAAAACTAAAATTATAAATTAATGTTAAAAAGTAATGTTAAAAAAAAACTAACTTTTGTAGGAATGACTTGAATCTATCACGAATATTTATTCCTTGAAGATCATCAACAATAGGAATTTCGCTTTGAATATCAAAAGGTACAACCATTTTTTATTTTTTTTTACAATGTTAATGAAAGTATAACAAAAATGCTATTAATAACTTTAAATAAGCGCTTTTTTTATTGTCCTTTAAAGACATTCGTTGTAAAATGTAAACAACTTTTAAAGGTCACTTTAAAAAATTTTTTATTATCTCTAACTATTATAGGAGGGGTAAAAATTTGAACAGAAATAAAAGAATCCCGTTACCTGCATTATTTAGTTTAGTCATAGATAACTTTTAGCTACCCCTCTTTGTTTTATATATGTAGTGAAATTTCTTTAAAATAATTTAGTTTTTAAGGGGTATGTATTTAAAGATTTCTATTATCATTTTTTTAATTTAATGAAACTGTATTGTATTTAAAATTATTAATAAATTGTAGTGAATTATTTTATTAGTAATTTAAAGTTTTTAATGAAAAAATTATTATAAATTAAATTGTATTTTTTTTTTCTTATAAAATATATTTATAAAAGAAATAAATTTTTGGAACAAGTTGTTGTCACGTGACAAAGAGGATAACATACAATTGTCTAGTCAGCTGAAAATTATTTTTCCAACAATTATGGCTGAAATATTACCTGTAGAATTATGGAAAAAAGTTTTGGGATATTTAAACGAATCAACAAAATATTCTGCTTCATTGTGCTGTACAACATGGAGAAATTTATTAATTAATAACATTCCAAGACCATACTCTATTCACCTTGCTTTAGATTTTTCTTGTTCCGCAACGGTAAAGTATGTTTAATTAATAGATGTTTATTATGTAACAATAAAAAACGTTTAGGTTTCACGATGAGTATGATACATATGTATCTATATGTCAATGTAATAATCATTGTAAAGATCATAATGAAATGATATATATGATAATGGAAGATGTTAAAGATAGATTAACAGATTTGGTAATCGAAGATTTACTTCTTAATAAAAATATGGATTCATATTTAACGCAAAAAACGTTGTCAGTTATTTTATCTAAATGTGGATATAGTTTAAAAGATTTACATTTTGAAGAGATTGATTTTAATAACATAAAAGCATGGTGTCTTGCTTTTATGAGTGTATTTCAATTAGAAAGAATAGTTTTTAAAGATTGTAAATTTCCTGAAGATGAAATATTAAATGAGAGTTTTCTTCTTCGATCACTAACAAAATCATTCCAGTTTCTTACTCATATTGAGTTTACCAACACTAATTTTGTAAGTTTTTATTTATTTACATTTCAAAATTTTTTTTTTATTTAAGATTACCGATAAATTTGGAATAACTATAGCTAAAAGTTGTAAAAAACTAGAATATTTTAATATTAATGGATGTCAAAATATAAGTTTTTTAACAGTAGTAGCTTTTTGTGAAAATCTTGAATACCATTCAAAAACATTTATTCAAATATCAATGATGAAAACAAATATCAATTGTGATAAATTACAAAGACATCTTCTTAATCCATTATTAAGGTGTGGACCAAATTGGAAATGTAATCAAATTAGTATATCATTAGGTTATCAACAACCTGCTTTAGTATTAGAAAATATGATGAAACCCCATTTATTAATAATTCTTTTTATTTAATAATTACTCATATTTTTTATAATAGTATTCTATTAATAGATAATATATTATAATTCTTTTATTTTATATAAAATTATGTATTAATAATATCAATCTTTTGCTTTATATTTAGTTAGATAAAATAACTAGTATAAACGCAGCTTAATTAGAAAAACATTTAGGTATAAAAAAAAGTTTCGCATTTCTATAGTATAAAAAGATTAGATTAATTTTATTTCTTTTCTCTTACATTATTTATACGTTTTTAGAAAATTTATTTTACAATTCTTTTAAATATAATTTTTTGTTTAATTATAACATTAAAATAAAAGTAAACTATTAAGTATTTTAACATTATACCACCATAATATCTTAACTACTATACTCACAATTTATTTTTGTTATTTATTGAACATGTTTATTATACACAAACATCAGTCATAATCAATAAAGTTTTATTTTTTACCAACCTCTTTTTTATATTATTTTATTTTATATTAATTATAATACTTTTAATAATAATTTATTGATAAAATATATATCAATCCATCTTATCATTTATTTATAGATTTATATAAATATGGGAAACCCAATACCAACAGCACCACCACCAGTATCTAATATTGATGTCACAATGATAAGTCCCCCTCCTTATAGTCAAATCGATACTAATTTACCTTCTAATAATGGAGTTATAGAAAATCAAAGTTTAACTGGACCACCACCATCATATTTTGAAATATTTGGTGAAATAAGACAAGTTGAAGATCCAAAAGGATTCTTTACTTATGTTGGTAAAGTTTTTAGAGTAATTGTTAATACACTACTTGTAACAATACTTTTATCATTATTTAATATTGTTCCAATTTCTATGATAATTATTGGATCTCTTAATATTGATAATTGTAAAGTTGAAAAATATATTCCTATATGGTTAATAGTATTTGGTGTAACTTTATTACTCAGAAGTATCTTACAATTATTCATTAAAAAGTTTTATGGAAATAATGTTCCTAATTCATTTAATGAAAATAATCCAATGTTATTTAGTTTATCTCTTATAGGAAAAATTCTCAATTTAACTTCACTGATTTTTTTTATATGGGGTTTGTTTTATTTATATAAAATAAATTTTTTAACTTTTATTTAAAGGTTTACAAATGATATCAGCTAATATTGGATCTGTTAATTTCTTCAAAAAAGGAAGCAAAAAATATTGTGATCACTTAACGTTTATTTTTTCAACTGTTATTGTTTTTTTCATTTCTGCAATTTTGGCTTTATTCTTTTGTTTTATGGTTTGTTGCTGTGGTTGTCTATGCTTTTTAAACATTGGTAATAGAAGAAATAGAAATTCATGATATTTATGAAAAATTAATTTCAATAATTATTAAGGGCCAAATAAATATGTTTTTTCATTACAATTTGCCGGTTAATAATAAATTTAAAAACAATTTGTAAAAAAAAAATTTTTAATTGTTAATATTATGTACAAAACTTAAATAAAATCTGAATTATTTTCGTATATATCATTAAAAAATACTTATTATTATTTTTATTAATCAAGTATATATATCACTTCTTAATTTCCAATTTTTAACAATACGATAATGAGCTCTTTCTAAATCATACTCATCAAGGTTAATGTCTAAAACTTTCTTTACTAATATATCTTCAGATAGTAGTTCTTTTGAAAGCTCTTTTAATTTTATTAATATTGATCCTTGGTCAGGGCATTCCTCAAAAGTTTTTTTATTTCCAAAAGTTTCTGATATGATAACTAAAGCAACTTTAAATAAAACTTTGATACCTTCACAAAAAAACATGTCCCATATTCTGAGAACAGAAGGCCATGGTAATGTTCTACAAAATATGCACATAAACCATTGTATTAAATACATACTAGGTTCAACTAAATTTTTCTTCATATGAAAATATATTTTTGGACATTTTGCTTTCATTATATGTTTCATAACTTCACCATCTATTTTTATCTGTTCCATATCATGTGTAAAATAACCAGGAAGATATTTATGACATATTTGTACAAAACAATAAAAAGCTTCTTTTAATGGCATATACATTAACAATACAGCAGCAATTGGAGCTTGGGCCTGACAATATCCATCTTCTGGATGAAGAACGGTATATGATTTTAATAGAATAAATAAATCTTCTTTACCTCTGATACCATATGGTGTTTGTCGTGAAAATAATTCATGTTCAGGAAATTGTCTATCTAAATCTTTCTTTATTTCTTCAACATACTTTGGGTCAGCTGGTTGTTGTGAAACAATATCAAAAACATTCTTATTTTTACCAATATGCATATGAAAATAAGCACCACATAGATGCTTCCATGCTCTTCCTCTTAATGAATCAGGAATTCCCTTACGACATCGTCTTTTTATAATATCAAATTTACCTGCCATGTAATCATTCCAATGGTCTATCATTTCTAACCATTTCCTTTCACGTCTTAATACGATTTCAGCTGATAAAGATTTTGTTAATTCACTTCCTTTGGGAATTTCTTCTTCATTACAAATAAATCCATGTTTATCTGTAATTAGTAAAGTGGATATATTTACATCATCTTCCTTATTGTCCTCTGACATTTGTTCTAAAAAAAACAAACTAGCATTGTAAAAAAAAAATTTTAGAATAAAAATTTGATTTAGGAACTAAAAAAGTTATTTAAAGTAATAATAATTAGGATGTTAACAATAGTATTATAATTGTTTTTTTTTTGCTGTAATTTAGTATATTAGCTTAAAAAAATAAAATGCTATATTTTAAAAGCTAATAAACAAAGTGGAATAATGATTTATCATCATGTTGTAAAAATTTTTTATTTAAACTAGATATTAATAGTTTAGAAAATAAATTACTTATTGATAAATACTTAATTGTAAGTGTTTTTTAAATGTTGCATAAATCATAAATAGTTATATAATTAACAAAATATTATTAATTTTTTAGATAAAAATACCTGGAACATAATATTCTAAATTTTCACTATTTATCAGTGCTGTGGTTGATTTATTTATTGTATTAAAGATATTATCTTTATTAGTACCATTAATAATTGAAAAATCATCTATATCATAAATAGTTTCTTCTTGCATGTATTCATTAACTTCAGAGTGTGTTTCTTCTTTAATAATTGGAAATCCACCTAATGAAGTAATAGAGTAATTTTTAATATATTCAATACTTGTTGTAGGTTTCACATTTACCTCCTCTAATCGGTTGTTAGTATCCATTTTGATTCTAAAAATAAATCATTACTATTAATAAAAATATTAATTATTTTACATGATAAAAGATACTAATATTTAACTATATAATTATAAACGGTAACATTATTGTAGATAAAAACAGAATTCCAAGAAATAGTCGTGGCGTTTTAAAATATTTAATTAAGTATTATATTATTGAAACACAGATATTTATTATTGATAAAAAAAATTTAATGTATTTGATCTTCAAACAAATTTTTGTTATAAATTTCTTTTGTTTATGTTATAATTTTTAAAGATTTCTGGTTAATGTAATCCAATTAAATATCTTCTAAGTATAAATATTTTTAAAATTAAAAAATATAAAGAAAAATGTTTTGATAAATCATATTTTTTAGAAATCACAAATATTTAACATTATATAATAACATTTAACTTGATTAATTTAAAAAAGTTATTAAAATCAATATTATTAAACTTATATGATAAAAAATCTTATTTTTGGAGTTGAAAATAAAAAATTTTATATTAACTTATATCAATTATCAAATAAACAACAACATTAACCATAAATATACCGTATATTGAAGTATACTTCAAAGCATCAATATTCCAATTTAAATATTCTCATAACGAAACTCAGATATACGTGGCTTGATTTGTTGAAGAGAATTGAAGCTTTTTTTATTCACTAGAAATTAACTTCCTTCATAAGAAAATATAAAATGGTTCTTATTGCTGCTTCAATTATTACTAAAACTGGAAAAGGTATTTTTTGTAAATTTTTTATAAATAATTGTTGTTTGTTTAGCTCTTGTAAGTCGACAATTTGTCACTGATATTTCTAAATCAAGAATGGAAGGTCTCTTGGATGCATTTCCAAAACTTGTAGGATCCAATGAAAGTATGTCTATTTTTGATATTTTTTAATAATTTAATATTACCTCTTTAGATAATCAACGTCAACACACATTTGTAGAGACAGATTCAGTACGCTATGTTTACCAACCAATGGATAATGTATATATGGTTCTTATAACAACAAAAGCATCAAACATTTTAGAAGATTTAGAAGCATTAAGATTATTTGCTCGTGTCATTCCTGAATATTGCAATTCAAATGAAGAAAAAGAAATTTTTGATAAAGCTTTTGATCTTATTTTTGCTTTTGATGAAATTGTTGCTTTAGGTTATAGAGAAAACGTTAATCTTGCACAAATTAGAACTTTTACAGAAATGGATTCACATGAAGAAAGAGTACATAATCAATTAAAAGCAAGTCAAGAGAAAGCTGCAAAAGATAAAATGAAAGAAAAAGCTAAAGAGCTAAAAAGAATGCAAATGGAAAATGCTAAGAAACAAGCTATGTTACGTCATGGATCCGGATTTTCTTCTACTATGTCATCCATTAGCTCATCATCTCAATCAGCACAACCTGTTGTTGTTGAAGATAAAAAGCCTGAACCAAAAGTTAAACCAACACCTACACGTATTGGTGGTGGGAAAGCACTTAAATTGGGAGCTAAAAAAAGTCAAGCCGATGAAATATTTGTTGATTAAAAATGTATTACTATATAGAAGAGATTTTTTCATGATAAGTGTTTCATTCTCAAATATTATTTATTGCTTATCTGTGATAATATTGTAATATAATTTATTGTTTCTATAGAATTTTTTTGATATAAGAAAAATATTTAACAATGTTAAACTATATAAATACTTTTATAATTTTGTTTATAATTTATACTAATAAAAATTTGTGGAGAAAAAAACTATTTACACAAGACATTTTTTTACATAATAAAATATAATAGATAATTTTAGTAAAAAAAAACTACTTAATAATTTGTTAAATATAACAATCATTACTTGTAGTAGAAATTATCTACATCACTACAATTACATAATAAACATACGATATTTTTTTTAAATTTATTTATATCAATATGGGCATAAAAAAACATTAAATTATAAATTTATTTAGAAGTTTGTGCTGCTTTTTTTATACTTTTACCATTTTCAACTTGTCGATTATTTGATTCTTGAAGCAAACTATCAGTATTAGATTGATTCTGAACATCAACAACACGTTGTTTAATTTTATTTTTCACACTTGTTATATTTTTAGCAAGATTTACTATTCCACTTCCTAATTGTTTAACTACATTTTCAAATTGTTCTTTATGTTTATCCATTAATTTTAATTTTTCTTCATAATAAGCTTTTTCTCCAATTAATTTATTATGGTCATTACTTAATTTTGCCTCTTTTACATTTAACATTGCTTTGTAAAAATTATCATGAACAACACCTGGTGCTTTTTCTTCAACAACAGCTACCTGACATAATCCTTTTTGAATGATCAATAAAAGACTGAAGATTGAAAATAAATTAATGTATGACATTTTGAATCAAATTGAAGAAAAAATTATTGTATTTTAAATTAAATATTTTGTTACTATTTTAAATTTTATTTCTATAAATTTGAATCATCGTTTATGTTGATATACAATAACATGATAATTTACTTTATTTAACAAAAAAAGATTTTTTTTATTTAGAATATACGTAATTGCTTAAAAAAAATTACATTATTTAAAAATAATCTTTAAAAAGATTTTAAGGCTCTATTTAACAATAATATTTTTATATAACCCTACTATTTTTATAGTTATATCATTCTTTAACATCCATTGAATTAAATAAAATCATTTCAAAAATATTGTTATTTAATAACTTTTTTTTATAAACATATGAAAGTTAATGAATATTCATCTGTCGTTAAAAAATTACGTATTTTTATAATATTTTTTCACACTTTATATATATTTAAAATAATGAGGTACTGAAAATAATATAAATATACACATTTTTTATGTGCTATTTATTGGAATGTCAAAGAAATTGCTTATAAATTTTTCAAAAAAGTTAACTAGTTATTTTATAAGAATTAAATGACCTTCTAGATTGTTTTACATTCAATCTAAAGTTTTTTTTTTCTCAAATAAATATTTTAGAATAAGAATAGGTATAGTTTGTTAAACTGTTGTAAGTAAAAAATTATTTTTCTATACATAATCAAGAAAAAAAAAGTTTTATTTTTAATTTAAACAATTATAATATGACGTTAAATAAAAAAAAAAATCTATTAAACATGTAATTTCCATATTTATCATAGCAAAAATTATTATCAATATATAATTCTAAGAATGTGTGGATATGCACTTTATAGTTTTGCACTATTTATATATAAAAATAAAAGAATAAGTAAATAAATAAATAAAATAAAAATAATATTAATTAGATATTATTTATGTCTTAGTTCTAAATTTTTATCATAAACTTTAATTGTATTTAAAAGTTAATGTTATAGATAATTACCATATTTAATCTTAAACTTATAGCTTTGTTTAAATGCATTTCATTTTTTAATATACAATTATTTTTTACAATTTTGTATTGTTCACAGATTGAAACAATAAAATTTTTACTTTATTTAAAAAAAAATCTTAAAATATTAATTAAAACTAGTAATGGCACTTTCTTTGTAATACTGTAATAAAAAAAATATACTATATTTGTTTAACGTTAATTTATATAAAAATTGAATTTATAAAGTGTAAATATAATTAAAAATCAAAGTAATGAAAATCACATAATAAAATAGTTATATGTGGTATATTGGTTGTTGATGATTTTTAATCTATTATTAATGAAACATACTTGTCATTTTATTTTGTACATCTTGTTGTATTTTTCAATATTAAAGTAGTTTTCTAAATAAAGCAAATATTTTGGTCATTGGTAAAATTTAATTAAAGAAAATTTAAGCAAACAATGCTTTTTTATTAATACACTTATTTTTGAAAAATTTTTTAATATCTCACTTTTTGGAAATATTAAGCTTAAAAATGTATTTAAAAATTTATGAATTTTATTTCAAAATTCATGAAAAATGAAACATAAGAAAAATAGGTAACTTATAATTAAAAAAATTTTTAAAGTACATTTTTTGTATACAATATTTTTAATTAAAAAGTATTATATAATATTCTATCTACTTAATGATTTAATATTTTAAATTTAATATTTTAAAATGAATAAGGTATAATTTTTTTATTTTAATGATAATTTATTTTTGTTTACTTAAATTAAGACAATAAAAATAAAATAAGCAAGTGTTTAATTTTTTTTTATATTGTAAACAAAGTTTTTTAAGTTAACTGCTATCATTTTTGTTATATGGGACAATATTTTGACATTTCATTTTAATAACAAATGATACATTCAAACATTGTTTTTTTTTTCAATTAAGAAGTATACATTTTTAATGGGTAAATTGGCGGTTTGATAGTAAAAATTAGATGTGAATTCATATCAATTTCTACTCTAGAAAATTTCATGCATCAGATCCTAATTCATCAAAAGGTTTGAAGCGTTTACCAAAACGAATCATCATATCAGCTTTATTTGGTGCTCTTTTAACATATATCTTCCCACCGTACTACAAAAAAAAATTCAGTTTTAAAATTGAAAATAAAATTGAATACTTACAGGATTATAATATTTGTAATTTGGTATATAAAAAATATCATTATAAAGAGATCCACTTATAGAATGACTATCATCATATTCATTATTTTTGGCATATGAAGATAAAACAAAAATTAATATAGTAAAAAATATTATTGAAAAGGTAATAAATTTTGTTTTTCTCATTTTAAAAAAAATAAACCAGAGTCTAAAGAAAATTATTATTAAAATACCATAAAAAGAAAATGATCTGAAAAAATAAAATAGTAATTTAAAGCTTTATATCTTTTGTTTAAAAGGCGTTCCTTTTTTTTATGTCAAAAGATAAAATATAGAATTAAAAAAGCATGGAAGGTTGTAAAAGTTTATAACAATTTTTATTTTATATATATAAAATCTTAGTACTAAAAAAAAAATTAAATCATTTGGTATATATTTGGGACCTGCCCACATCTATTTATCTTTAAATAAGACTATGTAAGCCTATATATATATATATATATACTTGAATGAATAATTACAAGAGGAAGCTCATTTTAAATAAAAGTTAAACGTTATGCTTCAAGAATTATAGATAAATTTTATAGAAAATTATATCATGAATAAAGATGATTATTATAAAAATTAAACTAAATAAAAACATAAGAATAAAGTATAGTATATATTAATGTAATAATTTTATCCTTTATTCTTTTATCATAATTTATATTTTATATTATATACTTTATTTTTTATTTTAAGTTTATTATGAAAAAATAAATTATAATTTTATTGGTACACTAATTAAATCAAAAAATAGTAGAAACTTCCATACTAATTGGTAGTAGAGTAATTATTTTAAGGCATCCTTTAAATAATCAATTTAATTTATTTCCTTTGAGAAATAAAAATTATTAAATTTTATTTTTGAAAGAAAAATAATAAACGAATCCGAAGAAAATAGTTCTTTTTTTTCTTCTTATCTTTTATCATAATGACATCAATTGTTATGTTAAAAATTTTTTCATAAGCTATTAAAAGATATTAACTTCTTTTTCAAGGAATACACAAAAATTGTAGTAAAATACAGTAAACAAACACGTGCTAACTAACAATATCAATCATTCCTTATCTCATTAAAAAAACTTTATGACATTTAAATGTCAAATATTTCTGTTTGTTTTTTTTTTCGTCATTAGAGGTAAATATTTTTTTTTATTTATTAAAAAAAAAGTTGTCTATAAATAAAAATTTTTTAATAAAATAATATAATTTTTATATATAATAAGTTAAATTATTTAATATCTTTTTCATTTAATTGTCGTTGTCTTAATTCATATGATCTACAATGTTCATATTTTCCACCTTTAATAAAATTTTCACTACATATAGGTTCACATTCACCAGAAGAGGTTCGTGGATAACAAATAAATCTAATATTTCGAATCTGCGTTATATGGATAAAATGATATAAAACATATCCTCCTAATGCAATATATTCACTAATTGCTATTTCGTAAGGAACTAAAAAAATTTAATATAAAAATTAAAAAAAATAAATTAAACTAACCATATGGATGACAACTTAGTTCTACTATAAATGTAACATGATAATTTACTACTGTATGCCCAAAGTAACAAAAAATAGAGCCGGAGATAAACTTAATCATAAGTGATGTAACGTCAATAAAAGAAAAGTTTTCTGATAAAGTTAATGCAGAAAGAAAAAAATGAATAAGCATATAAATAATTGAAATATAAATAAACATATGTAAAGAAATATTCATAACTTCTGGAAAATCATGGCGTATAGTGATAATTGAGAACAAGGAACAAAAAAATATTTCAAAAAATATTATATATGGTAAAATTGAATTTAAAGTTGAAGCTATAATATTGTTCTTAATCATTGGATGATCATCTAATAATTTTTTACAACAATAATTTACAAAAAATCTTATCATCCATGGTGTGATAACACAATATCGAAGCCACATATTTGTTTTACTTTTTAATTCAATTAATCTTAAAAAAGATGGTATTTCATTCGGTTTTTGTGGATTTCTATCTTTACATATATATTTTAATGAACCATATTTTAATAAATATATATCACCTTTGAGATTATTTTTTGGTGTTGAATCATAAATTTCTTCATTAATTCCAAGGTAAATAGAAAAAAAAAGACATATTCCAGAAAGGATATAAGTTATAATTACAGGGATAATAAGACGTAAATTTAAATAAGCAATATCTTCATTATCATCTTCTACAAAGCCATATTTTAATTCTTCCTTTTCATCGCGTGTTTTTGGTTTAATAATCATTTCTAAATTTTTTACCATTATAAGTTTATAAATTAAAATAGAAAACTAATTAACATTTATAAACATATATAAAAAAAATTAGTTAGATAATAATTAACAATTAAAGAAATATATTATTGAATGATGATGATTCAATATATGATATTTCAAATAAATCACTTTTTATTCAACAAAATATATCCAAAGACACCTGACCTCTTTATTTTGTAAAAATGTTTTAGATAAATTATATATTTGTTTTAACTGTATAAGAAATAATACTATATTATAATATAAGAAGACTAGAAATCATATAACTTTGTAGAGAAATTTTAATTGTTTAGTATTATTAATAAATATACACTATTAAATCCATTTAAAGACAATAATTTACCATCATTAATTAAATATTCTATGTTGTATTACTTTTCCAATTTCAAAGATTAAATAATATTTAAGTTCAATTTGGCAAATCAAATTATTTATCTTTGTGATACAAAATTATATTAATGAATACTAATCAATCTATTTTAATATTTATTTATTTAGAATATTTTTAAAAATTTCTACTTTTATAAAAATATAAAATATTTATCAAATTTTTAAATATATATCTTTATTGTTATTAATAATTAATATTAACTCCGAAAAAGAAAAATTACTTACAACTAAAAATAATTATCAATAGAATAAAAGTAACTATTTTTTATACTTCATTTTTAAATATCTTTTGTTATGCGTAGGTTAGAAAATTCAACCAAATTCTTTATTCTGTTTCAACAAACTGTAATAAACTCTTTCTTTTTTTAATTTTTAATTTTAATTTTTATAAATTATTATATATTTTTACAAATATATTTATATTAAAATCTATCATAATTGTCAATCATCTTTTGACATAACTATTGATAGTATAATTTTAGAAATTTTTCAAAACAAAAAAAAGACATGATAGAAAAATGTGTCATTGGTATAAATTATTTTTATATAATAAATATATATCATACCAAATTAATAAACATTCTTCTTAAAAGTAGGATAACGGAAAAATATAAGTTTATAAAATATTAAATTTATTTTGATATTAAACATATAATGGAAGATAGATCTCCTTTAAACAATAAAAATAATTTAGAAACAATATTTCATTATAATGATACATTATTTACAGGTTTGTTACAATTTTTTTTAAAATAATTAAAATATTTTTTTATTTAATTAAAAATTATAGACCAAGTGCCAAAAACTCATTTACCAAGAAGTAAAAAAAAAATTATTAAAAAACAACTCTATAAGGAAAAAAGATTAGAAAAAAGAAAAATAGAACATCAAAAAAGGAGAAAAAATAAAAAAAAAGTTTCTAATGTAGAAACTATTGAAAATCGCAATGTTAATGTAAATTTTTTTTTCTATCATTTTACTAATAATATTTTTCTTCATTTTTAGGTATGTATAGATTTAGATTTTTACTCTTTAATGAGTGACAAAGAAAAGGGAAAATTATTTAGACAATTATGTAGAGTTTGGGGGTTAGAAAAAAAATTTACTGGTCTCCAGACAACTCTTCTTAATGGAACAGAGGAATTTTATGAAAAAGGAAAAAAGCTAGTCTCAGGATTTGAAAAGTATAATTGGAGAAAAGAATCTGGAAATCTTGTTGATATTTATAAAGATAAGAAAAATATTGTGTACCTTTCTCCAGATTCTTCATGCCAACCGTTACTTGAGATAGATTCTGAAACAGTCTATATAATTGGTGGTTTAGTAGATGAAAGTGGAGTTGGTAGTAAATCATTAGAAAAAGCTTCTAATTTATCTTTAAACTGTCGACGTCTTCCAATAAAGGAAATTATGCAGAAAGGTTCTAAGGGTTCATATAATGAAATGTTATCAATAAATTTAGTTGTTGAAATTTTATGCAAAGTTTCAAGTGGTCTGTCTTTTGAAAAAACTCTTTCAGATGTTTTACCAAAAAGATTTGGTTTTGTAATATCCAATGATTAATGAATAGAAATATTAAATAAATTTTTAAAAAACTTATATTTATTATGTTAAATTTTTTGAAAAGTAATTAGCATTGTATAAAAATCAATTTTAATAATCTAAACTTTTTTTTATAAAAATTTAAGATTCCTAATAAATTATTATTTTATATAAATATTGTAAATTTTTATATTGTAGTTCATATTATAATATTAACGTAAAATAGATATGTACTTTGAAATTAATAATTCTTAAGGTTGACATAATTCCAATTTAATTTGTATAAGACAAATCTTTTTAATTCTTTAATAATTTAATCATTTTTTATTCTTTAAATTACCCTATAATTTTTTATTTTTTTTTTAATATTATTTAAGTTATTTTTATATACTTAAAGAAAAAATTTTTGTTTTTGTAATAAAATTTTTGTATTTTAGTAATGACAAAAAACACTAAAATTGATGATGTTTTTGGGATTAGTTATGAAACAGGTACATGGGTAGAAAATAATGAATCTTCTAAAATATCAATAAAAAAGAAAGGAGAAGATTTAAAAGATGATGTTTTTACAGAACAAATTTTAAATTCTTCACCAAATGGAAAAATTGATTTTGATAACATTGAGAAAACTGGAGAAATTAATTCTGATAACGTTGAGAAAAATTTCGGTGAAAAAGAATCTAATGGTGAAGATTTTTTTACTGAAAATTTTTTTTCAAACTACACTAAGTTAAATAATACTTCAAAAAAATTTCTTAATCAAAAAGTTCAAGTAGATACAGTTGACAATACTGAAAATAAAAAGTATGATAAACATACTGAAGGAGAATATTCAATGTTTGATATTAAAGGAAAGTTTTAATTCTATTTTTAATTATTAAAAACAGTTTTAATTAATAATATGACTTTTTTATGGTCAAAAATTTAGTGTATAAAAAAATTATTTAAATATAATTATATGAAACTGTTTAATATTTTTATTTTTTTTAGATAGTTTAGAAAAACCAACAAAGGAACAAGGAATATTGAAAAATGTAATTAGTAAACCTATTTTTATTGATAGTGGAGATTACGGAATACAAATGATAAGGCAAATGATAGAAACATGTTGGAAATATGACAAAAAGGAACTAGCAAATTACATGAAAAATAGAGTTATTTTTAAAGATGATTCTTTGATAGCTTTTGATAAACCATACTTTTTAAGTTATAGTGGAAAAAGTAAAGAAGGTTCTACTAATTTAGATACATGTTTACAAGAGTTAAAAAAACTTACAGTTCCAGATATTGAACGATTTTATTTAGTAAAATCTTTAGATAAACAATACAGTGGTATTACATTATTTGCTAAAAGTTTAAAAGAACAAGAGCGCTACAAAGAAATGATTAATACGGGCTTGATAACATTTACATATCGTGTGCTTGTTCGTGGAATTCCACCACACAAAGATGGAACAATAAATTTTCCTTTAGTAAAATTAACTAGAAATAAAAATGATATTGTAGTAAAACCATGTAATCAAAATAAACTTCCAAAAAATGATACTAAAAATGTAATGTTTGCATCTACTGACTTTAGAGTAATTGAAAAAAACAATCTTGCAAATATTTCGTATTTAGAAGTAAAAACTAAAAATGATTTTCCACATCAAATAAGATCTCATTTATCATATGGTTTAAATACTCCTTTAATTGGTGATTACAAATATAATCCATTAAATAGAAAAGATGTAGCAACACCACCAAAATTTACAAATGAAGCATGTAACTTATTAGATATTTCTACTAGACATGGATATAAAAAAGTTCCAATGTTATGTCATCTTAAAACATTAACTTTTCCAGGAAAAGAACAATCATCTAAAAAACCTTTGTTTATTTCTTGTCCAATGCCTAATCATATGAAATATATTTTAAAAAAACTTAGATTGTTAAAAAAATAGGAGATTGTTATTATTAAAATGCTTTGTTTTTTGTTTAAAAATAATAGTTAATTTCTTTTTTTATATCTGTTAAATATCTAATTTTAATATTCCTATAAATAGTTTTATGTAACTTTCAATCAATGGTTTTTTATTATTTTTGCATTGAAAACTATGATAAAGATGGAATCTTATTAACCTTTCAAGGATCTCTTTATGGAGCTTTTTTTTTGAAAAATATTTACTTAAGTAAAAAACTCGTTAAAATGTTTAAAGAAAATTTTTTTATTAAATGTAACAAGGTTAATTATATTAATTTTTTTTTTAAATTAATTATTATTATTTCAGGGATTGTATATTAAATATTATATAAATAGAAATCCTGATTTTTGTATAATAGACTATAATTGGAATTACCTTATAACAAAATATCTTATTGAAAATTTATATTTAGAAAAAACAATGTGGAATCTTTCAACATTTGGTGGGGCATACTCATCCATGGGAGACTATTTTGATAATTTTGCTGAGATAGCTGGTAAATTGAGTATTGCACAATATAAGATTGCAAAAAAAATGAATAATCAAAATATGATATCACGCTGTAGACTATTCTTTTCTTTAAGTTTAGCACAACGTAATCATATTAAATTGGCATATCGTATAATTAAAGAAGAATTTGTAAAAGCAAAAAAAGAAAATAATTGTTTTATTATTGATTGTGCTAAAGGAACATTAGCAAAAATCAAATCATTACAAGTTATAAAAAAAAGAACTATCAATCATTTCTTTTAACAATATCTGATATCACTTCTTTAAATAAAATTCCTGGTAAAAAATTATTCAAATTAATTGCTATAATAGCGAGAGAAATTGAAACTATTATAAAACAAAACATTATTATAATCATTATGAAATGATAAACGTATTTTTTTGAAATCGATTCTTTCTTTATATCTGGTGTTAATTCACTTGATATGAAAATTGAATTTTTATTTATTTCTTTTTGTTCCTCTTCCAAATTTGGAACTACTAAAAAAAAGGGTTTTGTTTTATTTTAATTTTTAAACTTACACCATTTTTTTGGCAATGAACTAAAAGAACTTGATTTTTTTTTCATTTGTGGTACATCAAAGAAGTCATCAGATTTTTTTCTATCCACAAATAATTGTTCGCGTTTAATATGTTTCAACATTTATATCTTCAAAATAATAATTTAAATGATGTTTAAAAGTTTTTTTATATTGTCTGCAATTTTATAAGTATTTTTTTATAGTAATTATCTACTGTTATAAAAATAAAAGATGTATGTTATGATACACAATTTTATTATTACTTTAATTAATTTTAGTTATTTTTAATTGTTATTGTGCTTCGATGTAATTTGTAATATAATTAAAATTAAGAGACTATATTTAAAGATATTTATAGAAATTATTTATATATTTCTGAGAAAATATGAATTCCATTTTTGGCTTGAATCGACTTCTTTTTATTAGAAACTGAATGATTTATCTAATTCAACTATTAGAGTGGTTGTCGGCAATGTTTTGAAACGTATTTGTACAAGTTTAAGCAAATATTTTAATTTACTTTTTAATTATAACAAACAAATATAACAAAAGTTTTTTCTTATATATTTTTTTTATAAAGATGCGAAAAACATCTTATCAAAATTATTATTTAAAATATGGTAAAAAAATTCCTATAATAATATAAAAATGTTTATACATTTATATAAAATTTTGTTTAGAAATTATAAAATAACAGGTTTTTTTAACGGATATTATATAACTATTTATATATAACTCTTAATTTTTTTTTAGATATTACCATTTTGAAGTAAATTTTTGTTTTTGTCTTTTTATTGATAAAGAATCATGAAGAAAACAATTTACCTTTTTTGGCCACATTGGCTCAGCACTGAAAAGCAAATAGTCATTTTAAGGTGACCACTTCGAAGTTGTCACATTGAAGTGACATTTTGCAAAAAAAATTTTTTTAACGAAATTTATTTTTTATGTGTATTTTATCTAATTTTTAATATTTTAAATAATTTGAAAACATTTTTTATAAAATTATTAAATAAATCATTAAATTAAAGTTAAAAAAAAATTTTTTTTTTCAATAAAAAATAAATCTTATTTTAATAGACAATATTATTTGCAACATAAAGAGTATAAAGATGTTTTTATTAAATAAAAAAATAACCAACAATAATAAAAAAACATAAATAATTAAGAATTGAAATTAATATTTTAAATTTTTCCAATATGTCTTCTCAAAACTTCTTTTATCTCACTCCCAATAATAGTTTTTTTCAAAACTTCTTTTATCTCCCTTTTGACAATGGTTTTTTTTAAAATTGTTAAAGCAGGAAATTTGTGATTTTTACTAGCTTTGTAGTACTTCTTAACACATTGATGTTTTCTTTCATAACAATCCGTACTTAGACCAACAAAGCTATTATTATTCCATGCAATAATTCTTGGATAATGAAGAATATAATGTAGTTTTTTGCAAAACCCATAACGTCCATGTGATAATTTAAGTGCATATTCAACTACTTGATTACATACATTTTTTAATCTTTCTATTTCTATTTCTGTTAATTGACTTTTTTTTGAACAAAATTCATAAAGATTCAAATAATTTTTTAATGTATTTCTATAAAATAAAATTTCTTCATTTGGATTTTGCTCTAATAATGTTCTAAGAAGACTATTCAAGCAATAAGCTGCTTCGAGATTTCCGTAACCAGAATAAAATGAAATAGCTTTTCTACTTGTGCTTTCAATAAATGATAATTTTCTAGAAATAATATTTGAATTCAAAATTCCAGTAATATTTTGAACAACATTATTGCCTCTCTTTTTATGATGTTGCAAAAGTGATTGAGAAAGTGTATTTATATTTATTTCAGGATATTCAGTATGAAGACATAATTTTTGAAATATTATATACATACTTGAAATAAGCTCTCCTTCAAGAATATCATGAAACCAATCAGAATATTGCATTTGATCAATAGAATTAAAAAATGGATTTTTTGTAGGCTCTCTACGATATTGGTCAACTTCATCAATATCATCTACAGTTTTATAATTTGAATAGATACATGGTGGAATAAGACAAATTCTACAACTTGGGATATGGCCTAATTCACCGTTAGCACTATTTACATTCCAAAAACAATCTAAGAATTTATGATCACCAAGCATTTTGTTAATTTCAAATGTAATTAATTTTCCATTTACTTTAATTTTGTTATGTGAATAAAATTCTTCTTTTAATTTCTTAAAAAATTGAAAAAAACGAGATCCATCTTCTTTAGTACCAAATTGTTTTACTCCATGTGTAGGTAAAATAGCCCAAGTAAAAACAGAATCCATTTTTGACATTTCTTCAAAGCTATTATTTATTCTAAGACAAACGTGAAGAAGTTCGCTGTATCCATCTGTATGGCTATTCATGTTAACTTCATCAGCATACATTTGAAGTTTAATACAGTCGTTTATATCAGAAATTATCCATAAATGAGTTTGAGCAATTTGTTGTAAAACTGTTTCAATATTTATCATAACTCCTTTATACTTATTATTATCATTAATAGAAACTTGTGTAGCAATATTTGTTATAGGATCTACAACATTTTCAAAAATTTGTTCTTCAGGATGAAATGGTGAACAATATTTAATATTTTTATCACCACCACTTCTAATAACTTTTAAAAACTCTTCAATTATTCCTGGTAGATTAGTATCACTATATGAAAGTGCAAGAGATTGTTGTGCTTCAAGAAACATTTCAATATTCTTAAAAGTACCACAATCACTATTATAGTATTTAAAAAAATAATTTATAAAAGTAGATAATGGTTTATCTTTTTCTGTAATAGATGAATAGTAAAGAATATCATCATCTGTATAGTCACTTTGATCAAGTTCGTTTTCAATAAGAGAAAAATCATTTTCATTTATTTCATCTATACTATTATCAATTTCCATCATATTATCATTATTTTCTTGATCAATCAAAGCGGATTCTAATGTTGAAACTGTGATATCAGGTACTTCTTCAATTTTGAAGCAGCCTTTAATAAGCATATGTTTTAAAAGATTTGAAAGCGTAAGTTCATTTACTTTAATATTTCTTACACCTCTGTTTTTGTCTTCAATACATTTTTTACATTTAGTTTTCCAGAGACTTCCTGGTTCATGTCCATGAAAATTTTTAAAATGATTTACCAATTCAAAACGTGTATATGATGAATCATTTGCTAAACTTTCATATTGATAACACAATGGACAAGTATATTTATTATTAGTTATGCGTGGCATACTTTATCTTAAATAATTATAATTATATTTTTGTAAATTTTATTTTTATTTTGGTTAAATTATATTTCAAATAACGGTTATTTTTAAATTATGAATTACTATTTTAATTATTTTTACTGGATTAATTTAAAATCAAAATTCTAAAAACTCAATCAAATAACATTTTTTTATGTCTTCAATCTAATAACTATCCTGATGTGGTCTTGTGATATTTCTTGCAAAAATCGGTATATACGTAAACCAATGACTGGATTTTTGTGCAAAAAAAGGTAATGATATGTACTAAACTATAGAGAAACTTCATGTCTTTAATCTAAAAACTATCTCAATGTGGTCTTGTGATATTTCTTGCAAAAATCGGTATATACGTAAACCAATGTCTGGATTTTTTTTGCAAAAAAGGTAATGATATGTACTAAACTATAGAGAAACTTCGAGACATCTGACAAAATACCTATATAAGTGTATAAAATTCTATTGTATTTTTATTATTGTTAAACCTTAATAAATCTTTTTTTTAACCAACGTTTATACTTTTTTTTTTTAAATAAAAATATTATTATTAATTTTTTTTTATTTTAGACAATGAATTCTACAGTTATTAAAAGTGAAAGTGATAGAGAGCAATTTAAGAGGGATTTGGTTAAGCAAAAAATTAGAGAAAATTTTTGTTCAATAAAAGAAACATTTAAGAAATATAAATGTAGAGATATAGAAGAAGTGTTAAAAAAGGGAAAGAAAGAGGATCTTTCATTGAAAGAAAGGCAAAAACTCCAACGTTTTGCCAACTTTTTTTATATAGAAGCTTGGAAAGATGGAAAATATGAGAACCTCCAAATATCCAAATTGTTTTGCAAAGAGCTGGAGGAAATAATGGAGCTTAAAGTTAAAAATATTTTTAACTCTAAAAAGTTAATAAGCTCATTATCAAGCTTTAAAAATAGAAGTGAAAGAGGTGAAAATGAAATGGAAGAAGAGGAAGGATTTAAGGAGATTAAGGATAGTGAATCCTTATCAGAACATTTGAAGAATGTTCTAATGCCGGACTTTATAGAAGGCATAAAAAATAAATATCATTTGGATGATATTATAGAAATAATAGAAGGCGTAGATGTCCCAAAATCAACACTCCCTGGGCAGCCCGAAACAACAAAATTTGGGAGTATTTTAAGTAAATTAAAAGTAAGTTACAATTAAAATGATTAACTTAAAATGTGTTGCTATTTAAATATTAATCCTTGCTTTTTTTTAAATGTTTTTTGTTTGTAGCAAACTTAATATTTAAAATACATAAAAAGTTTTATTTTAAAAGATAATCCGTTTGTTTTCTTTAGATAAATCCATCCGCATTATGGAAAGCCAACATATTGGATGAAGATTTTTTATTTTTTATTTTCTCAAATGAAAATATGTGTTTATATGCAGGATCAACCTGCATTTTAAATACAAAAAATTTGCCAGAACTCCTCCACACTGCATTATCATTGAAAATGGAGACAATGTACCCTGTGGAGCCAAACTTAGAATTTCTTCTAAGTTTTTTTGCAAGGAAAGTTGGTATCAAGGCCTGCCGCTTTTTCAAAAAAAATAAAAAATATTCTTCCCTATTATGCGGTTAAGAAATTAATTTTTAATTTTTAATTTTTTTAATTTTATATTTTATTTAATTTTTTATATATTTTTTTAAATTTTTATTTATTTTTTTTAATATTTTTATTGTTCATTTTTTTCTATTAATAAAATTGTATATATTTAATATGTTATCTATAAGAAAATCACCAATAAAAAAATAAAAAACAATTTACTTAAAATTAAACTATATTTAAAATTACAAAAATGATAAATTACAATAAAAGGTGGTTGTATTTATATGTAAACAAATATGAATAAATAAAGTTTTTAATTAATTCATCTGGAATGTTCAAATATACTGTTTGTAATTCATCTATTTATTCAAAAGCAGTTTATTTTAATGTTCTTTTAACATACCATATCATAGATTTAAATGAATCCCATATTGATATCGGTGAGGACATTGAGATTCTTGCCAAGGATATAAGAGGGTGTTGAGTATCTCCTATTTGAATTATGTTTGAATTTAGTCTGAAAGTTACTGGTATATTAAATTTATCTAAACATTCTAATGCATCTGACCCCAATAAAATATCAATATGTAATTCTTCAATAATCCATAATGAAATAGGTACCACTTTTGAATTCAATAAAAATTTTGTTATACAATTTCCCATAGCAAAGATTGCATGTCCATTGAAATCCTCTCCTACTTTTATTGGTGAAGAAAACCATTTCACATCTGGTATATTTTTCGTTGATGTTTTTTTGATAAAAGATATTTCAGCACCTGAATCAAACAGACATTTCATTATTTCTTTTGATTCTTTTTTCACAATGTATAAATCTATTAATGGCTGTTTACCAATGCTTGAAACTACTGATTGAATCCTAACATTTGCTAATTGGTACATCTCTATTTTTTCTTTAACTCTTGACGTTATTTCTTTGCATTCCTTCTTATTTTCATGCTTCTTTTGTATTTTATTTTTCCATTTTCTTCCTTTCATAATACATTTAATCAACCCATATATAATTATGAATGATAAAATTATGCTTATCGTCCCTATTATAATTTCCAATATCCATGCTAATATTTCTTTTCCATTGTAAAGAATCTCGAAAAAATTACCTTCCAGAATCCATCTTGATTTTTTATTTTCTGCTTCTTTTTTCTTATCTTCTATTTCTGATAAATCTTCCATTGAAAGTTGAGTACATCGATGACCTATTGAGTATTCAAATACGTACCCATCTCTATCTAAAAACTTCAGTACTCCATTTACTATAATTGGCATTCTGGTGTAACATGTATTATTATATTTATAATCCGTAAAGATTGATTGAGGATGTACATGCTCACATTGTTGTATCCAGAAAAACCCCTCATGTAGTGATGCTCTAATGTCTTTTCTATTTAATAGAATGCGTGCTTTTTCTGATGGATCCATTGTACGTCTAATTGCATTAAATTCTTCTTGGTTTCTCTCACATGCTTTTTTAAATTTAGGTATTATATTTTTTTGAATTAATGAATAAATAACAGAACGAAACATGCTACTCCTTCTTAAATCGTTATATTTAGTCTGAAATACATTAATAAATAAAGCTTCCCATTGTTTATCATTTAGATCTACTACCATCATTCCTGCTTTGTATAAAAGTAATTGAGTTGCTATCCCTTTTATACTTTTTGCCATATCTTTTGGAAAATGTGGTAGTGTATCATATACTTCATAACTTATTTCTTCTTGTGTCCATAAAGGTTCTTCTAATTTAGCAAAATATCCTTTTCCTAATGCATGACCACTTTTGTTACAATGTATCATGTTCCCTGATAGTTTTGTAAGTAATTCTGGTTCTTCTTTGAGCCATAAAACATTGTTTGGGCTTACTGCTAAGAGAGCTAATTCTGCTTCACAATTTTTATCTATAATTTTATACAAATTACGTAATTCTAAATGCCATTGATGTTGTTCTTTACATGACATCATTTGTGGAACTTGAATTTTCCATATTTCTTCTGTACCATTGTTACAATCTATAATTTGACTTAAACCCCAAACCAAAAAGCTACTTAACATTATTATACATAAGATTAATAATTCTATTTTTTTGTATGAGAAACTATTTCTAGATGATTTTACTCTCAACACACGGGATACCATTGGTTCTCTAAAATCTATTCTTACTGGTACTTTATTTTCTTTTTTATTATTTATTTGCTCAAATTCTATTGGTGCTATTACATCTGCTATAGATGTTTCAAAACTTGAACAAAAATTACCAGGTTTACAATCTTGAATTCTCTCTATATTTTCTTGATTTTTTAATTTCTCTTTGTACTGCAAAAATTGTGTTTCTATTTGCTTATCAAACACTTCTTGACGATATCTTCCTTTCATAATTAATTGTTCTGCTTTATTTTTTATTTCTAATAGTGATTTTGACTCTACCCACTCTTCCAGATGGTCAATAATTTGCCATGGGAGCGTTGATATGTACTCTGTTTTTCCCCAAATTTGTAATGCTTTTATGTTTTTAATATCATTCGCATTCATTTCATTTATTTTTCCGTTATTAACATTACCCAATAGTATTGTTTTAGAAACTCCTGTAATAGCCACTGTCTTTTCTACGAATTCATGAAAATGTTTATTAAAATCAGATGACATATCCACAAAAGATCTTAATCTTTCTTTATTTACCATAAATCTATCTATCGGTGGTCTCAAATTGGTCTTTATGTATTCTATTATTTCTTTAAAAGTCATTTTATATTTGTTACAGTGGGTGATATCTTTATATAATTCTAAAGCTCTTTTTTTCAAATATTTTCTTAATAGTAATCCTTTTATTGCTTCTCTCTTTTCCATTGAGTGAGTTGAGAATGCCATATCTACTGCTTCTTCAAACTGTTCAATCCAATATTCAAAGTCTTCTGGTGATGATTCTTCAAATGAAGGTAAAATATCTAAAAGTATTGAATCATTTATTCTTTTTTCTTCATACATAATGAGTTCTTCTTTCTTTTTTTCTTTTTTATTAAATTTTTCTTTTTTCTGGATAGTACTTTCTTCTTCCTTACTTCTGTCTTTCAACAGATTTTCTACTAACTTTTCAACTTTTTCTAATTCTTTTTCTTCCAGTGACTTACTATAATTTCTTCAATCTCCACAGTCCATTTTCCTACTTTGCGTAATCCATCAAGAATTACTTTTAATCCTTCCTTATTCTTTACCATTCTTGAAGTTCCTTATAGCGAATTTTTGCCTAAAATATACTAATATATAAAATAGCAAAGTTTATAATACAACACGTTAAATAACAAAATTAATTTTTGTTATGCCAAACTTATTTTATATACTCTAATTTAAGACGTATTATATAATAAAAATAAATGCCTTAAGTTGTTTAATTTTTTGTTTTTTTTGTTGTGCATATTAGATTGTAATATAATATCAAAAGTAATCATAAAACAATTTATTAGATAATAAATATTATCTAAAAAATTGACAAGAGAAACTATTGTATTATTATATTTATATTATGTTATTGCCACCATTTATTATATTTTGATAATGCAGATTTAAAAAAATATTCAAATGAAAAATTTTTTTAGATACTTCTAATTGAACAAAAAAGAAACATTAAAAATTAATTTATTTATATGTTTATTAAAAAAAATGTTTTATTTTATTAATATGATAATAATGCTTTTTTTTATTATAATAATTTTTTAGCATTGTTTATGTTTTTATTTTATTATATTTTCTTTAAAAAAATAATTGTTTAATAAAAAAAGTTGTTGTATGGAATCATAAAAATTAAAAAATTTCATTTTAATTAATAAAATTTATGATTGAAAGTAATTTTTTTTATATAATTTTGTGTAAACAGATATTAATAAAATGTATTTAATATTTTTTTAATTAAAACATTTAAAAATTTCATTTTTGATACATTATAAAAATAATTTTTTCAAAAAAGTTTATATTACAATGATAAAATTTAAAATTTAAAAGAAAAGAAAATTTTTTTTTAATAAATTTTTGATACTTATCCTTTTTTTTATCCATACAAAAATGTGTCAGATGCAGCAGGTAAAAATTTAAAAATTTCAATTATAGGTGATCCGGTTTCAACTACCATCGAGTACTACGTTTGAAAATAAATCAGCAACATTTGGGGAGATTCTATAGGATCAAGGATACAGAGGAAAATTGCTTCAAAAGTACCAAATAAATAGAACATGATTCAATAGGAAAAAATGCAGCAAATGAATAAACATGAAGCAGATAGGTAAATATGAAGCAAAAAAAAAAGTGCCAAAAAATCAATAGATTTGAAGCAAAAAAGTAAATATGAAGCAAAAAAATAAATTTGAAGCAAATTTATCAAAAAATTGATATTTTTTTATTTTTTTTTTCAAGGTGACAATTTGGAAAATTTTTTACAACTTGTCACCTCAAAGTGACCATTTTAAAAAAATTATAAAGAAGTCACTTCAATGTGACAACTTCGTTAGACGAAATAAAACTTGCGAACTTGTCACATTGAAGTGACAATTTACTTTTCAGTGAGTGGTAGTAGCGTCGGTCTTGTAAACCGAAGGTCGCTGGTTCAATCCCAGCATGTGGCAATTTTTTGTAGATTCTCCTTGATAAAATGAAGTATTTTCTTTTTCTATACATTCCTTTATATTAATTTAAAAAATTTTTTCATTATAAATTTACAAGAACCTTTTTTTAATCAAAGTGTATATTAAAATTTTTCATGGTAATAATTTTTTTTATAATTATTTTATAAAATAAAATTTCATTTTATTATTACAATTTTTGATAAATAATGATTAAAAATCGTTTAAAAGAATTACAGGAAAATTCTATTAGTAATGAATTATCGCTTTTGATGCCCGATATAGCAAAAAGTTCAAAATCGTTAATTGAAAATAACAAAAACGATGAATTAAATAATGTATGTTTTTTTTTTATTATTTTATATTAATAAAAAGTAGTTTTTTACATCCTTAAAAACTATAAGAAATTACATGCAAAGGATGGAAGAGATATTAGAAATAGTAGCAATGAAACAAAGTGAAATATTAGTAAAACCTGGTCTTACTGATTGTAGGTTAAAAATTTATTAATAAAAAATATTTTAAGATTCCAATACAATATTAAATACATTAAATGAAGAATTTAAAGATCTTACAAAAGTTTGCATAAATCAAATAAAAGCATGGAATAAAGAAATTAAAAATAGTACAATTAATAATTTAACAGTAATTGAAAGAATTAAACAGAATCACGTTATATCATTAAATTTAAAAATAGAAAAACTGTTATGTAAATATAATGATTATGAAATGACTTATCGTGATAAGATAATTAAAAAAATAAAAATATATTATAAATCATTAAATAATATAGTATCTGAGACTGAAATAGAAAAATTAATCATGTCTAATGATATACATAAATTATCAAAATCAATTATTTTAGGAGGATATAATAAAGATGAGATACTGGATGATATTAAGAGTAGAAATGAAAATATTAATAAATTAGAAAAAAATATTCGTGAACTTCATGAAATGTACTGTGATTTAATGATGTTAACAGAGTTACAAAATGGAAAAATTAATTATATAACAAACGAAATTGAAGAAGCATTTGATCAAATAGAAAAAGGAAAAGAAAGTATAGAGAAATCAAAAAAAAATAAATTACGTGGTATAAAAGTAAGTATTTTATAAAAAAAAATAATTAATATTAAATAGTTTTATATTATTTTATATGGTATAGGTATTTTAATAAGTATATTCATTATAATAATGATAAAAAAACTTTATATTACTCTAATCTAACTCCTTTGGACGTTGGTAACCAAAAACTTTATAATCTATATAATAAAGATTATAAATATTTCTTAAAAGATTTTTATCATCATAAATTTGTTTTTTTATCTTTTTCCTTATCTCACTTTTTGAAGTTGTATGCGGTGTTTTTTTCATTAAAATATTTTTAATTAAATTTACAATAAAGTTCTCATCAAAACCTCTTTTTACTGTAACTTTTTTTAATTGATAAAAAATATTTTCTTTCTCTTCAAAAGGTAATGTTAAAATTTTATCTTTATAATTTTTAAAGTTACAAAACCATGCTTGTGGCATAAAATGACGATCCTCATATGATTCTTCAATATAAGATGAATTTTTTATAAGCAATCTTGCTCTCATTATTTGAATTGAAAGAAAACAATGAATATCTTTATGGCAACCATAACAAGTTTCATAGCCAAATTTTTTTTGAAATCCTTCATTGATACATTTATCAACAAATGATGATATAAATCTTTCTATTGGATTTCTTTGAATTGTAAACCAAAACCATTCTTCATTATTTACAATTATTTCTTTTCTTTTATTATATGATACAAGTTCATATGTTTTATTACTAAAATAATAAATACTTTAAACTGATATTATAAAAATTTACTTTACAAAATCAGAATCATTTTTATAACTTTTATTATGAATTATTTTAGAACCTTTCAATATTTCCATAAATTTTTTCATCTTAGTACTTAAATTTTTAGGTAATACACAATAAGCTATTTTTTTATTATAATCTTTTATTACATAAGAATAAGCCATATTATGAAGACTAACAATAGGATCATATAATAAATCTATTGCTTCACTTTGAACAGTCTCAATAAATAAATTAGTTTTAAATTCTAACTTTGAAATTCCATAAAAAGTTAAAATAAAAAATATTAAAATAAACAAATTCAAATAAATTATTTTTTGCTCCATTAATAAATATCAATTTTATTAGATTTATAAAAATTGTTATACTTTATTCAATCCTTAATATATATATTTATATTTAAGATAAATTTTTTGTTTCTTTGATAAAAATCATTGTGACATAGAAAAATTAAAATTTTTCATAGTATCATTAACACAAATTTAAAAAATAACTCTTTAAGGTTTAATTAAACTGGATTATTAAATTATGTTACATGTAAAATTATTAAATAAATTTCAACTTAAAAAACATTTTTTCATTTTATATGGAAAAAAGTTAAACTATTGGTATAAGATGTATCCCTGAATATGTTTTTACTACTAACATCATATATATTTTTTTATTTAATTTAAATAAAGAAAAATTCTAAATATGGGGAAAAATTACAATCCAGTTGAAGCAGAAAGGCGTAGACAAAAAAATCGAAATCAAAAAAAAAGTAAACAATTGAGGAATACTCAAAAACAAGAATATATGACAAATAAAGATTATGATGGAATATTAAAACATATGAAGCAATTAGATGAAAATGGTAAGTTACAATGATATTAATTTTATATAGTAAATACTTTTAGAAGCTAAAAAGAAAATGCCACTTAAAGCATGTGAAGATAAGAGAAAAAAATTAAAACAACAATATTTAGATATTATAAAATTTTACCGAAAAACGGACAACAAACAAAAGATAATGGAGTTAGAGTCAAAATTGAGAATTTATGAAAATGAAAGGGATTTTCAGATGAGTGTTTACTTAGCTGAAGCTACAGCAGAAAATCCTTCCGATATACCATTACCTCCAGGACCTGAAATCCCATCTGCTTTATTAATTAATCCATCAACATCTTGTTTAAATATTGATAAAACATCTGATGATATTCCAGGTCCTCCATTAGGTCCAATTCCAAATTTAATTGAAGTTAGTAAAAGGTTAAGAAAAGTATTCAGATATGATGATACTGGTGGATCATATCAATCAGGAAATTTTTTTAGAGATAAAGGAAATTCTCAAACTACTTCTAATCAAGGACCTTCCTCATCAACTATTAATTATGATAAAAATTCTGAACAAAAAACAACTATAAGAGAGTTTAGAAAATTTGATCCATCATCAGAAGATACCATACCAACGGCTCAAATTTCAAGTGCTCCAGTCAAAAGAAATATGATTAAAGAAGCTACACGTATAGTTCCAGCACATTTACTAGTTAGAAGAGATCCAACAAAACAAAATAAAAAAAATTTAAATATATCAACGGGTGCAGATTTTTCTATTACTTCATTATGTTCTCAGCAGATTGGTGTAACAAACAAAGCTCCTAATAATGGAGAAGATTCTAGTCATAAGAAAAGTGGAAATATGGATGAAGCTTACGACTTATTTATGAAACAAATCGATGACTTAATTTAAATTAATAATTATAATGGAATTTTTATGCTTCAGAATGGAGCTCTCACCAGTGGATATTATTGGTCTGTCCGCCCGCTCGCACACTCATCATCAGCGACTGGCTTCCCTATAATACTTATACACTGACTAACATCCATTTCTATGTCGTTTGGGTTATCACTTGTATTTAATAAATAAAAATGCAACAGTAATAGAGATACCTTAATATATATAAATAAAGTTTTTTATTTATATAATAATATGTTTTGTTTTTTTTCTAATTAAATTAAATTATTAATAATTTTTAAATATTTTATTTGTCAAAAAAAGATTGAATAATTAAATTATTAAAAATTATATATAATAAAGTATAAAAAATTTATATAATTATTTAAAGAGATCATAAAAATAACAAATGCCACTAATTTTTTTAATGTACAAATAAATATCATTAATATATTTTTTCATTGGTTATTTATTTTTTGAAAAACTATTTTTTCACTTTTGTTGATAATTTTTTTTAATGAAAATTAGTAATATTAATTAACTTTCATACCTTGTAATAAATGAAGTTTTAATAGGTTGATATTAATGTTGTCTCAGTAGATGAATCATAATTAATTATCTCCTCTGATGATATTATGTCAGCTGTAAAAAAAAAATTAGTATTATAAAATGTTAATAATAATTTACCACAATTTGGTATCGTATATAAACCATCACTGTCTGGAACAGGTGCAAATTGTTCATAAATTGTTGTCATTCTACTTTTAGCACAACCTGCAGATATTCGTGCATGTGGTTCTGAATCCCACATATCTTCTATAATACTTACAATTCTTTTAGATAAAGTATTTTTAAAAATATATTCATTAAATTCAGGTCTTATTTTTTTCACAACAACTAAATTTCTCATTTCACCTATTGTAGGATTCATACCAACTTTATCTTCATATGGTAATATATATTTTGGTATATTAGATAATGATTCCATACCTGGAATAAATGTTCTACTTAATATTTCCCATAAAACTAATGCTGCTCCGTAAATATCAACTTGTAAAAAGGCAAAAGCACTAAACTCTGTTGCTCCTTCCAATATTTCTGGAGCCATATACCTTTTTGTTCCAACTTGTTGTAAAACTTCATCTGATGGCATTCGCCCATTTAAACAGGTTGTTGATAATCCAAAATCACTAATACAACATGATAAATCATCTTTAACAAGAATATTCTTTGATTTTATATCATTATGTATAATTGTTGGTTTTAAATCATCACCACCATTAATTTCTTCATGTAAATAACAAATTCCATTTATAATTGACATCATCATTTTTGTAGCAATATAAAAAGTTAATTTATGATTGCGTAAATAATTATTTAGAGAACCTTTTTCATGATATTCTAATAAGATTCTATAACTAACACAATTTTCTGTTTTAATATAATCCATTCCTAAATATTTTACAATACTATCATGCTCTTTAACAAATTCATTTGTAAAAATATCTCTTTCTTTTATCCAACTAGCAGCATTTTCTTGATTAAATGTTTTAACAGCTACAACTTGCCCATTATAAATACCTTTGTAAACTTCACCAAATCGTCCACGTGCCAAAATTTCAATTATATCAATTTGCTTATGATTAGATCTTGGTTTTTCTTTTTCTATTAATAAAGGTTTTTTACCATTATCAATAATTTCTAATGAAACAGATGATTTTTCTTTTTCTCTTGTTTCATTTATATTTTTTTTAATATTTCTTATAATTCTTGGTGAACATAATAAAATAAAAGTACATAAAATAAAAAATAATGCTAATATAATTGTTGTATGAGTATGATATAATTCATCTTGAGTTATAAAATTATTCTTTTTTATTAAAGATTTATTTAATTCATGATCCTCTTGAAGTGTAACTACTTGATATCTAAGAAATTCATAAGAATTACAATTAGATTCAAAACAACAACAAAATAATGCTGATTTATTTGTATCAAGTGCACGAATTTTTTCTTTTAAAATACAATTTTTAATATCAAGACATTCTAAATGAGCATGTTCTTGACTCCAACATCCTTT
Source organism: Strongyloides stercoralis (assembly GCA_029582065.1). Lineage (NCBI taxonomy): Eukaryota > Metazoa > Nematoda > Chromadorea > Rhabditida > Strongyloididae > Strongyloides > Strongyloides stercoralis. Next base: position 10,852,659 of record CM055866.1, on the reverse strand, counting down.
AGCTTGAAGTGCCTAAATTTTTTTTTAAATATTACTTTTAGATAATAAAAAAAAAGACAACTTACATCATCATGTATAACAAAGTTAAATCTATTAATGGTATCAAAGACATATGCAGCTGAACAACTAATAGTATGCTCATGATTTTCACGATAACATCGTTCTTTTACTGTACATTCACTAACATTACCTGATAAGCATTCACTTCTTTTAAAACTTTCACACCAAATAAAATTTCGTCCTTTTTCATCAACGTAAACAGTTTGTGATCCTTGTCCATTTTTTAATTTATCAATTTTTGTAGGATATTTTTTAAGTACATTACTAGAAACTATATTAATATAATGATAAATTATTAATAATGCCAATAGGCATCGAAATATTAAAAAATTCTTAATTCTTTCCATTTATAGAAATAATTATATTAATTACCATGTATCGATAAATTGATATAATAATGCATGCATTTAACTTTTCACCTAAAAAAAAGATTTTGTATTAATAAATATATAGCATATGAATTAGGATTATTTACAATTATTAAATATGTTATTTATAAAAAACATAAAAATTGATGTTTGAAATGTTATTATATATAAACATATTATTAACACAATTTTTTTTTTATTTTATACAATAAAATGTTAAATAAAATTTATAAATATATACATATATATTTACTTAATTTTTACAATCATTATAATAACAGAAAAAAAAATGAAATGTTGATTGGTAAAAGAAAATTTTTACAAATTAATTTTAATTTAAACTGTTATTTTTACCATTAAAATATTATATTTTAATAATTATTATAAATATAACTATTTACACTTCATTCTTGTCATGTGAAATAAAATAAAAATGTATAAATATACTTTCAAATATTACTAAGTAATAAAAAAATAAATTATAAAATAATACTAAAGAAAAAAATTAAATACTATAATCATTAACATTTTTTCAAACATCATTTTTTTATACTATATTTCATTTTATGAATTAAATAAAAAATACGTAAAAAATAACTTTTTTTAATAAAAATTGTTATAATTTTTAATATAATGAGACTTTAAAAAATAGGAAATGTTTATATTTTTAATGTAAGTTAAGATTGTGTATTTATAATTCATATACAAAAAATTAAAATTAATTAAAAAATTTGTTTTAATAAATAAATATTAAAAAAAATATATATATTACGACAATTTATATATATCTTTGAACAAATCAACATAAAAAAATCAATACACTCCGTGATCTCAAAAATATAAAATATATATATATTTCATTATTTGAGGCATAAAACATAATTAGTTATAATTGTGTATACACATATAAATGATATCTAAAAATATATAAATTAATTTTTTACATTCATATATGCATATTAAAATATCATGTTTATATATAAAAATTTATAAAATATAATTAAATTTTCTATAAATAAATAAAATTAATGCGTATAATACTTATTTTTTTTAGAATATATAAAATTTTTATCTTATCTCAAAAAGCTACCAAAATCTTTTTAAATCTTTTATCACATTAAAAGAAAATTAATACAATATAAGAGATAAAAAAACTAAAAAATTAAATTATATTATATAAAAGTAATTATATATAATATTAAACATTTATTATATAAAACTTTATATACATATATTTTTTTTACATCGTTACTATACAACCTTGTCAAATATTCTTATAAAAAAATTTTTTTATATTGATAAAGAAGGGTACAGTGTATTTATTGTGCATGTTATATAATAAAAAATATTGTTGCGTCAGTAAAAAATTATTTTTATTTATATATATATATTTGTGTCGACAAAATACTCCGTGGTATTTTCAACAGTAAAAATTTTGCATGCCTTTTTTTTTCTCACTTCTCCTGTTACTTAGTAGTTCCACTCCACTACCAACAACAGGATAAAATATCTTACAATTTTGAAAACGTCAACTAAAAGGAAAATATGTAAAGATCACTTATATTTTTATAATTTTTTTAAATAATAATAATAAGATATAGGATTAAAATCATGATAAAAGTAAATGATTTCTTTTAATTAAAAAAAAATATAATAATAAAAAAAAATATTTATATATATAAATATACATCTTTCTTCTTGGCAAAAAAATATTATGGTTAAGATAAAAATTTTAAAATAGTACATATATATATATATATATAAATTATTTTTTCTAATATAAAAACGTATTTACACATTTTTAATTTCCATTGAAAGAAAAGTATAAGTTAATATATAAAAAGGATATCTAAATAAACTATTATTATTTGATTAATTTGAGATAACAATTTTAAAAATTCTATAATGAAATATATATATCTTTTTGTTTACATTATTACAAAAATTTTGAACAGTAAAAACTTTAAATTATATATATCTTTCAATATTAAACTTTTTTAGTATGTTTACATTGATAAATCTTTTATCTATTTAAATTATTAAAATATAACACTATTAATTTCTTTAAAATTTTTCTGTTAATAAAAAAATAATTAAATATAAGTAGATTATTTTACTTTATTATTATTGTTTTTGATAAAATATACAATATTAACTTAAAGATTTAAAAAAAAATAATATAGAAAAAAATATATATTTAGTTTTTTTAATATTTTTATAGTAAACACTTTTTCCTATAATTTTTCGTAAAAATATTTCATCTATGTGCAACTAATACTGGCAAAAAATTTTATCTTTTCTTTATATTTTTAAACGAAAATAATATAAAATTGAAAACAAAAAATATATATAATTGTTCCTTAATTATTAAACAAATAATAATAATAATAATATAATTAAAGAAGGTGTATTTATTTTAAAAAAAATATAAAAAAGATTAGAAATATAATTTAGTAGTAGTGAGAAAAAGATTAAAACTAAATTTAGAAGAAAAAAGTAACAAATAGTTTAAAAAAAAATTTTAAGCTTAAATTTTATTTATTTTATTTTTTTATTTGTTGTTGTTTATCAATATTTAGTATTAGGAGGAAAACAAATTATAAAAAAACAAAGGAATAAAATATTTATAACATATATAATTTTTGGAATAATGATTGTAAGAATTAACTTTAGTTTTGATAAATAAAACGTTTGTAAATAAGATTTTTCCAACAAACTAAATATTACTAGAATATTCTTTTTATTTTTTTTTAAATTAAATAATTTAAACTAATTTTTTTTTCTATTCTCCTTATTATTTTAAAGATTAATTTTTAAATATCTAGTTAAAATATTTTTAATTTATAAAAAAAAAATCTACAAAGAATATTTGGGAAAATTTTATTATCTTTATACTTTTTAAATAATATTTAATTTCATTATTTTTATTTAATAATTAGGAATATGTGTAAAATTTAAAAGAAATATTTATTAAATTTTATTTCATTTTATCCATTAATAAAAATAATAATGCTACTACGACTTAACCATTTTCTACAACCTGGTCAAATTTTAAAATTAATCAATAATGAAATTGTACCTATATTAATATTATATTTGCAATTAAATGATAAAATTTAACAATAAGGGTTAATTAATAGTACATATATTTTATCTTATTTATCAATTTTTCTTAATGATTATTAAAAAAACTTATTTAATATTATTAATTTTCAATTCAACAAAAATAAAGTTTAACATTTTTATATCTATTAAATAAAAAAGAAAAAAAATTTTTTTTTAAGTTTCAATTAAATCATTTTTTATTTATTTAATTATATTTTTTAAAGTAATCAGTATTTAATTAAATAATTTAAAGTACGTAAAATAAATAATAATAGTATAATTTGAAAAAATAAAACAAACTTTTTTTTAGATTCTGCTATATTTTTAATTTATTTAGATGAACCTTTATTTGTATTTCTCATTAGTGAAATATTAACATATTCTCATATATAAATAATAATTTGAAGTATTTTCATAATTTATTCTTTATAAAATGTAATGTAAACAAATGCATTAAATACTCTTATATCTTATCAACGATCAAAAATTAGTAATAAATGTATATTTAAAATAAAATTATATTAAAAGGTCAATGTGAATTATATTATATTATATTTTAATTATATTTTCTTTTTTATTAATTATGTTTTTTAAACATTTAAAAATAATAAATAGGAATAGATTATATTAACTATATATTTATTAAATTTTTTAAAATATTATATATTATAATTGCAATTAAATTATGTTTTTTTATGTTAAAATTTTGTCAATATTTTTCGATTGAACATCAAATTTATTATATTTTAAAATAAAAACGGTATGCTTAATTTATAAATATAAAATCATTTTTTCCTTTGAAATATAGGAATTAATAATTTTATATTACCATTACTTGGAGAAAAATAAAATAAATTTCTAGCACTAAATAAATAATTATTAAATTTATCAAAATTTTATGTTTAATTTACGTAAAAAAAAACATTAAAATTAGTTTTAAATGCTGAACAATAAGATTTACAATTTAAGTATAACATAATTCTTTTGATTATAAACTATTTCAAATGGTTCAATATATTTCTGATTACGTGTTTTTATGGTTTTTTCTATTAATTCACAATTATTGACATTTTCGATATTCTCCGGATCCTGAAGATCCCACATTGTTCGATATGAACAGTGAGGTCTATAGTTTATTAATTAAATTATTTATGTATTTTTAAAAACTTACTTTGTAGGATGTGGCATACAATTATGAGGTTGAAAAAGTAAATAATTAATTCCCATATTTTTTAAAGTATTATAAACATCAATAATTGATTTTTTTGAAAATATGGAGTAGACTTTTAATGTTCTATTTCTTATTTCAACATGTTCATAATGAGGATGATTAGCAATAGGTCGTAATGTTGACAGTTTAACATTAGCCATCAATGGCATAGGCCCAGCAAAAACATCATTCTCTTTAGTGTTATATTTTATCCATTCAAAAACAAACTCTTGATCAGGATTTGAGTATTCACCAATTTTTGATAATTCTTTTTGAACATTTTGTATTCCTTTATATCCCATACAACTAATTATTCCAATAATTATTCCATAAACATAAACTTTTTTTAATTTAATAGGCCAAAAAAATGTATTAATACTACCTCCAGCCAATATACATAAATGTGGTGTAGCAAAAAGTTTTAATCTCATTATTAAACCAGCTAATATACAAAAAGCAATACATTGCAAAGTATGATAAATAATATCACAATTATTTTTGTCTAAAGGATAAATTGATGGTTTCAATAACGTTTGAAATTCTTTTTTTATCACATAACTACTAACTAATAAAAATCCTATTATTGAAGTTGGAAGCAATAAAGTAATTGATATTTTATTTATAGGTTCCATTGTAATAAAATCAAATTCAGCTGCACAGGTATACAATCTTGTATGAAAGTTAGCAAAATCACTAAATTTTGATTTTATAATATCAAAAATATGTGAATCATCTTCAATATTTAATGTTTTTGATATTCCATATTTCATTCCAAATGTTAAGCCAACAAATATTAATAAACGTAAAGGAATTGAGATTATTTTTGGTACATGAGATTCAAAATATGATAAAAAATAAAAAATAATTATAAATGATAATAATGATGTCAAATACAATGATGTTAACATCATATCATTACCAAATAATAAAACAAATGATAACATAAATCCTATTAAATGAGAATAAATCAACGATGAGATAACATTCTTTGGTATATATGATAGTAAATATAAAATAAATAATGCAAAAACTTGGGTAAAAAAAACAAATTGTGAAAATTGCCAAAAAAGGCATGAACATATAATAAAAATTGTAAATAAAAATAACAAACCATATTTTGTTAATTTCCATTTTAATATAACAGTTAAAATGAGCATTTGAAGAAGGATCATTGGGTAACCAAAAGATTCTCTTAATGGTGGCGTCCATTGAACTCTGGTAGCTTCACCATGATTAAACATAAAACAAAAAAATGAAATTAGACCACCAAAAAAATTTTCAGAAATAATACATCCAATTAAAAAAATAGAACCAGCTACTGTACCAGAAATACCAAATACACCATATATATAAAAGTAATGATAATTCAATATTCCTTCACATGAAGTTATTGGTGGTAATTCATTACCTCTATTAGTTTGATAACAACTTTCACTAGTAAACTTAAAAATATCATTAAGATTTTTAAAGTTCCTATATAAAAATCCCAGAATAACTTCTGGATATAGGTTAAATCTATTCAATGTATTAATTTCATGTCCATATTCAGTAACATTATCATGAATTATTTTTTCTATTCCAGAAATAAAAGATTCTGATTTAACTATAGTTTTATAATATGAAAAATATAAACCCATTTCTGTTCTATATGCCATTTCTCTTTCAAAATCAGCTAAATAGGAAAAATGGATGTCATTTTCATATAATACTGATAAATAGTATGAATGGCATACTGATATAAGTAAAGCTAAAAAAAAATAACCGTTTATACTTAGTTAAAATTTAATTTTCTTTACCAATAGTAAGTAGGAAAATAAAGTAAAATTTTGATTGTAAAAAATATTTGTTTAGATTTTCACTTTCTTTCTTAATTTTAGTATTACTTTTTTTAGACATTCTTTTTAAATTTGAACATCAAATATAAATGATCAATAAAATAAACAGGTAGTATATAATGATTGAGATATATATCGAATGAATTATTAATATATTTACTTTATAAATAAATTATTTTAATTTATATAAATCTGTCTATTTAATCCTCAGAATTTGATATAATTTTAACAATATACTTTATCTTTTACCACACAACAATACTATCTGAATAAATATATTGTGATTTAATTTATTTCAACAACAAAGGGACATCTCACCAAACGTTATTCTTGTATTGAAAACCTGTTGAAAAATATATATTTCTCTACTGTATAGAATTTACCCCATCAACGTAACTTTCTCCACCAAAAACGTTTTTTCTATACTTCTAAAATAGGATGTACCCCCTAAAATTTATTTTTTTAAAATTATATTTGTTTTGATAAAATATTTCAATGTACATCTTAAATTATTATTTTTTTTACTATAATTTTAATCCTTTTCTTTATTCTATATAGTTTTTTTTAATTTATAGTGGTTAAAATATGTCTAAGAGAGGTCGTGGTGGAGCTTCTGGCGCTAAATTTCGTGTTACACTTGGTCTTCCAGTTGGAGCAGTAATTAACTGTGCAGATAATTCTGGAGCTAAAAATTTATATGTCATTGCTGTTTATGGTATCCGTGGACGTTTAAATAGATTACCAAGTGCTGGTGTCGGAGATATGTTTGTTGCTTCAGTTAAGAAGGGTAAACCAGAATTAAGAAAAAAGGGTAAGGATATAAATTAATTTTAAGAATGCTAATAAATATAATTTTAAATATTTTCTTTAGTTTTACAAGCTGTTGTTATTAGACAACGTAAGCAATACCGTAGAAAAGATGGTACTGTCCTTTACTTTGAAGATAACGCAGGAGTTATTGTTAACAATAAAGGTGAAATGAAAGGATCAGCTATTACTGGACCAGTTGCTAAAGAATGTGCAGACTTATGGCCAAGAATTGCTTCAAATGCCGGATCTGTTGCTTAATTTTGTTAAACATTACTCTCTGGATATTTGTTATGTGTTATTGTTTATTACTCCATAAATTGTATGGTAAAATTCATGCTTACTTTTCTTTTATGATTTGACTTAAGATTTAAAAAAAAAAAAAAAATAGAGATATACATTTATTGTCAATAAACATAAATCTAAATATATATAATAAATTAAAAATGGCAACTGTTCCAAAAATAACGGTAACCATAAATTCTCTAATGAATTTTATAATAATATGGTAAAAATACAACAAAATATATATATTTTTTAATCAGGGTAATAGAAATTAAACAAGTTTGTTAGAGGAAGATAAAATTCTTTCCAATATGGAATTTTTTGTTTTTAAACAATTAGTAACATATTCCAGTGATCTTCGATTGCTAACACTAGATTCTTCATCAGCATTTATGAGATGAACACATTCTGGTGTGTATGGTTCGACTATCTTAACACAATCTAAAACCACAATATCTTTTTTATCCCACCTTATTTTATCTATAGTTTGTTGAAGAACCAGGAATGCTTCCTGCCCATCCCTAGATATCTGCATTTTCATACATTGTTGTTCTCTTTTTTTTATGGCTGCTATCATTCTATTATTCCGTTCTTCAAAAGTACTTGTAGCCGGAAATGGTAACTTAAAACCTGACTGAGGGGCTTTGAGTATTTTTACCTATAGAGATGTAATATGTAAGTCTCCCTCTACCCGAAAAATCATCAAAAAACTTACATCATTAAAGTGATGCATATTTACTATCTTTAATTGTGGGTTCTTTTCATTATTCTCTGGAATATAGATGGCCATAATTTGATAATCTAAATGGTATGCTAGTAGAATACCTTTAAGAACTTCCCCTGTTCTAGAAGTCATCGATATTAAAGAACCTTGAGCAAAAAGAGCGCTCAAACTACCTTGACAATCATCGTCATTTGGAAAACAACTCATAGAAAAGGCTTCCGAAGACATTAAGAAGATGTTATATTAAGAAGCCTGAGTTCTCGGAGGTTAGATTTGATAACTAACCCTTTGTCACTAAAAGAAAAATTTCTAATTAAACTTTTTAAAATAACAATTATTTCGATAATAAGATAGCAGGATGACAAGAATAAAGCAAAGTAAATACAAAAAAATATTTTTTCACGTAATCCAAAAAGCGATAAGGGGTACTTTACTATTCGTTCAGGGAAAACATGTTGTTGAAAAGTGTGTCCTCCCTTCATCTACATAGAAACTGTCAATGGTGATGAAAGATTAGATGTAACAAGACGTCTTATAGAAAATTTGTATAGAGAATAATTGTAACCACCATCTGGTTTATTTCTTCTTAAGCAAAAAAAATCATTTTTGATTTGAATTAATTTATAAGGAATTCCTAAAAAGACTTAATTTTCTTACAAAAGAATCACTGATAGAAAACTACATTTTTTCTTTATCAAAATAATTCAAACCGAGAGTGTATAATTTAAAAGATATATATGTATTATATTTAGAAACTAATTTAAAGATATAATTAAGAAAAAATCAACATATAGAATTTTGTCAATCCTTAACTGAAATACATATAAGATAAAAGGGCAACTACCGCTTTTCTACCATCGCAAGTCATCACAAATCTGTAACTAAAACAATTACAGACAACATCTTTCGTGACCTGCTGTGTTTAACTTTTCCATTTTTGCCTTACTATATATCTTTAATAAAGTATGTATTAGTGCTATATTTTGTAATAATCAGTAATCATCGTGTTTGGCGCGGTTGTCAGGAGAGGATATATTTAATAATAATATCAATAGGAAGAAAATTTTGTGTTCTGGCATTATTTTTCTTAAAAATTACAATTAATAATATTTTGATTCTTTAAAATGATATATTATTTTTTTTTATTTTACCTACTTAATAAATTAATATATTAAGGTTTAAAAAATTAATCATTTTCTACTTACTTCATTTCCGTTATTCTAGCTTTGTTATCTTCTTGCTTTCATCTACTTTGTTTAACTTTAATCTGATTTTAAATTTAGATATATATTATTCTCATCTACAAAATATATATATGTATATTAAGAATACTTCTTTGTCTTCATTAGCATATTTTGTTTCTTGTTGTAATAGTCTAACAATTTTTCTATATGTGAGAAATAATTTATTCTATTATTATGGGGTGTATCTTTTTTCATCTATCTTTGATATATTATACGCTCCCTCTCATTAAATTAGAATGATTTTTGTTTGATTCTTTATTATGAGTTTTATACTATTTTTATAGTGAAATAATTTTTTAATAATTGTTTATATTTATATACATTGTTTAAAAAACATTTTTTTTCTTTAGAAAAAGATAATTATTTTTTTATTACCAGTAGTGGACTTTTTATTATACTTAAAAATCATTTATTTATTGTAGTTGTGCCAGTCTATTTACATAAGATTAATATAGTTTTATTATTTTGTCTTCAACAAGTACTTATATAAGTTTTATGTCAATAAACATTGGAATTAAAACAGATATATAAAATGTACATTTTTATGATAAATGGCATTAAATTATCGGTAGCTATTAAGATATTGTTAACTGTTTCATTTGTCATCATTTTAATATACGCGATTTTTCTTCTTTTTTTTTAATATAAACAAAATTTTTTTTTTTAGAAATGTCTTTTGAAAAGTTGTATCATGGAGGGTTAAAGCAGCTGAAAATTTCTAAAATAATACAGTCAGATGTTCAGGAAGAAACAACTGTTGGGAGTATATTTAATTCATACAAATTTGTACTTTTTTACCTCCTAAAAAGTAGTGACCGATTGCATCTTGATTTAAATATCCTTATTCCACAACTTATTTCGAATAGAATTAATGAAGAGAAAAATATTGATAAAAATAGTAAAACGTATTTTTTTTATTTTTTTGTATTACTAGTTTAAATATTTAATTTTAGATCGTCAAAATTAAAACAATTTTTTAGTTTAAAGAAAAAGAAAATTAAAAAAGAAGATAATGAAAGTATACCATATACAGGAGAAAATGTTATAGTTGTATTTGATATTGATAACAATTCCAACAATGACCATACCAACTTACTAAATTCAATTAATATCCCATCTGATCAGAAAAATCTTTGGTACAAGTTAGATATCGATTCGCCATTTTTTTTAGGGAAATTTTTACGAACTCTTCATTATAATAAAATTCCTTTACTTTCTTTAATTGAAAGTGAATCTAAAAAAGTTATGACATATGAAGCCAAACGATGGTTAATGGAGGATCCCTGTGGAACTAATTATCCATGGTTTGACGAGCCTTTGTCGTCAATATTTAAAGGTAAACTATATAAAAAAGAGGAAGATGGTAGTGAAAAAAATAAAATTGAAGTTGACTATTCATCAATTTCTAAAACTGTTAAAGCTCTTATATTTGGAGCAAATTGGGCACCACCATGCAAAAACCTTGTTAAACAATTAATACCAATTTACAAACAAATGAAAACATCTAAAATTAACATTGAATTTATCTTTTGCAGTAGTGATTTAAGTGAGAGCTCTTACAAAAATTTTTATAGTCAAATGCCATGGTATGCCTTTCCTTATGATAAAGTTAGATTAGGAAATTTATCAAAAACTATAGGTATATCGGATATTCCGGCTATTGTTATTGTCGATGAAAATGATAAGATTATAACAAAACATGGAAAAAGTTGTCTTCTATATGACCAATTTGGTAAAAATTTTCCATGGAATAGAAAGCCAATGTACGAATTGAATGAGTTTACTGCGTCAAGATTAAATGATGGTCTATCATTAGTCTTATTTACAGAAGGAACACCAGAAGATGTCAAATTTTCTATTGAAATTCTTAAACCAATAAGTGAGGAATACTCTATTTTTAAGGAAGACAACTCAACTTCTAATGAAGATAAATCAGATAATACAGGTGTAACAAAGAGTACTTCACTAGCTTCAATGGATAGTATAATGACTATCCAAGAAAATATACAAATCTTTTATACTGGTGAAGATCCTATATGTGACCATGTATGTTTATATTTATTTATAATAACTTAATATCTTATTGACTTGCTTTTTAGATAATGGATAATTTAGGACTTGGTGATGCGGAACTTCCTTTGATAGCAATAATTGATATTCTTTCTGGAACATTATCTTTATGTGACAATCCAGATGTCTCAGGAGACATCATATCACAATTTATATTAGATTATAAAAATGATAAAGTACCTTTAATAAACCTACCCTCATCAAAAACTGAAAAAACACAAAAAGTTGGTGGAATTCCTATGAAAATTATTGAACAAGCTTTGGATAAAACAATGATTCAAGAAACTTCTCCATAAAAACATTTTTTCTAGATCTTTTTTTTTGTACTTTATATATATAAATTTAGTGGTAATAATATACTATTTAATTTTTATTTTCTTCTTTACTTTTTTTTAAATTTAAATCTTGCTACTTTAAACAATTTTAGTCAACAAATTTGGTAATCGTAAGAATAATTTGCTTGAATTCCTAACGCGGCTTTCTGTCGTTCAATTATTGGAGTTATGTTCCTGGTAGAAGTGTTGATATTCATTCTTTTGCACTTCAGGTCTTGTATTGTTTTATACAACTAGGAATCGGTGTACTTTTTTACCTATTGGATATATATATTATTTAAATATTAGATTTTCTAGTATAAAATTCTAATCACTAATATGGAAAATCAAGAATCTGTGGAAAAAGCTATATATCGTCGTAATGAGTGTGGATGCAAAAAGGAAGAATGGTATGACTGGCCACCGATGGATTTTATGAAAATGGATTCAACACTTAATGTCCAACAATTAATTCAACAAAATATTCACCTTGGAAAAAGTAATGTACAAATATTAGATCTTCCTAAAGGGGTCAATTATGGAGTTTGGAAGTATGAACATTTAAGACAATTTTGTATGGAGTTAAATGGATTAGCTGTTATGTTACAAAACGAATGTAACCCCGAATCCTGCCCTCAAATGAATGCCACAGAACAATGGTTATTCCTTTGTGCAGCTCATAAAGAACCAAAAAATGTAAGTTAGCAATTGGGATTTTATTTATAATTATAATAATTTTTAACAGTGTTCTGCCATTGATTATACACGACATACACTAGATGGAGCAGCAACGTTACTTAATTCAAACCGCTACTTTCCTTCTCGTGTTGATATAAAAGAAGCTTCTCTTTCAAAAATTGGTTCTACTTGCCGTCGTGTTTACAGAATTTTTGCTCATGCTTATTTTCATCATCGCTCTTGCTTCGATCAATTTGAAAGTGAAACAGGATTGTGTTCTCGATTTACACTTTTTGTAACTAAATATAATTTAATGGCACAAGAACATTTAATTGTACCTATTGAAATACCTGAGATTAAAGATGATAAATAAACGATATTATCTTTTTTTTTCTTTTTTTATAATTGTTTTATTAAACAATTATTACTTTTATTAATGTAATTTAATTGTATATAACTCTAACTTATATTTTGAGGTATAAAAAATAAAGTTGTTTCTATCAATTTTTTCACATTTTTTTTTCTATAATTTCTATTGCTTCTGTCAATGAGTTTTCAGGTGTTGATTGAAGAAGAATATCCAGTAAACCTACTTTATGAGCTTCAACAGCTGTTATTTTGTCACCAGTTAGAATCATTTCCATAGCTAATGATTTACCTGTTTTTTTTGGAAGCCTTTGTGTTCCACCACATCCTAAATTATTATAAATTAAAACAAATATCTCCTTATTTTTTTACCTGGTATAATTCCTAGTTTAATCTCCGGAAAAGCAAAAGAACTATTTTTTGTTCCTAAAATTTTATTACACATTAATGCTAATTCCAATCCACCACCATAACATATTCCATTGACTAAAGCAATTTTTATCTTTTTAATATCATCCAGAAAATACCATTGTTTTGGAAAATCTTCTTCTACTATTTTTTCATAAGTGTATTGATTTATTTCTTTAATATCAGCACCTTGTGAAAATGCTCTACCACTGGAGCTTGTAAGCAAAATATAATTTATTGAAGAATCCTTTTCAGCTTCTTTAAATGACACTTCTAATTCTGTCATCAAAGTTTTATTTAGACTGTTAAATGTTTTTGGATTATTTAACTTTATTAACGCAATATTATTTTTTACACCAATAGTTTTTCTAATAATTAGAGAATTATTCCTAATAATATTATTTCGACAAATTGTTAAAAACATTTTTTTTGTCAATAAACAACGTTATTCTTATTATTTACATTTCAATATAAATGAAATTGGGTAGATATTTCTCCAAAACTAACGCTTACATACTCTTACACCTATTTTCTGATACTTTTTTTCTGTATCCTTTTTCCCCAAACTGTTTACTTCAAATTATACATTTTTTAATTTTTTTCCTTATTAAAATGACAAAGCGACGTTTTAAAAATGCTAAACCTGTTGGAGCAAATTTTTCTCTAGGCAATTCACTAGTTAAAAATATTGAAGAGAAACGTAAAACATATATAAGAAGCCGTAAAGATTCTGATGGAGCACAATTTCAAAATTTAGATGATCAAAAGGTTAGTTTTTGTAATTTGTTTAATTAAAAATATATCAAATAAATATTAGGTTGAAAAAAATGTTGATTCAAAAACACATGAACATACATTAGATGAATTTATGGCAAGTGCTGAATTAGCTGGTAAAGAGTTTTCTGCAGACAAAAGTCAAGTCAAAATACTTTCTCTGTAAGGAGATTTTTTCTTAAATTAGTATATCATCATAATATTATTGTCATTCTAGTGCAGAAACATCAATAGTGGTCTCAAAAAAATCTTTTACCATTACAGAAGCTCAAAGAAAAGAATTAGAATCAAATTTACCCATTCCAAGGCGTCCTTACAAAGTAAAATGGGAATCTAAAGAGGAATTAATTAAAGCTGAAAATGAAGCTTTTTTGGATTGGCGTAGGAAATTAGCTGATATTCAAGAAAAATCAACAGTCATGTTAACACCATTTGAAAGAAATTTAGAACTATGGAGACAACTTTGGAGAGTTGTTGAAAGGAGTGATGTTATAGTACAAATAGTTGATGCAAGGAATCCATTGTTGTTTAGATCTAGTGATCTTGAAGCTTATGTATTAGAAGTTGATTCTCGTAAAAGGAATATTCTTCTTATTAATAAAGCTGATCTTTTAACTAAAGAACAAATAGAAGAATGGAAAAAATATTTTTTGAAAAAAAATATATCTGCTGTTTTTTGGTCTGCTTTATCAGCATCAAAGAGAAATGAAAAGGATACGAATGACTTTAATGTTGAAAAATTGTTAGAAGCATTACCTGATTCAGATGAAGAGGTATTAGAACATGCACCAACGGTATCAAGACAAGATGAATCTCTTTCAATTGAAGAAGAAAATTTATTATATATAACAGATGGAAATGAACTCATGAATTATTTTAGAAGTCATATAAATCCTGAATTTGGTGAACATCATGCAACAATAGGAATGGTAGGTTATCCAAATGTTGGTAAATCTTCTACAATTAATTCAATTCTTGGATCTAAAAAAGTTTCTGTCTCAGCAACACCTGGTAAAACAAAACATTTCCAAACTTTTGTTATTGATGAAAAACTTACCTTATGTGATTGTCCAGGTTTAACAATGCCATCATATGCTTTAAATGCTGCTGAAATGCTAATAAATGGTATCTTACCTGCTAATCAAATGAAAGATCATTTTGAAGCTGGAGCTTTAATAGCAGTACGAGTACCAAGAAAAGTTTTTGAAGTAACTTATTCAATTATTCTTCCTAAACAAGTAGATTTTGAAAAAGATGATGGTTATACAAATGGAATGGATTTATTAACAACGATTGCTTTTGCCAAAGGATATATGTCAAATTCTGGTGTTCCTGATTACAGTAGAGCTGCACGGTTAATAATGAAAAATGTTGTTGATGGTATTATTAAATGGGTTAAAGCACCTCCAAATGTGGATCAAAAAATTTTTGATGATTGGACTTATAAAGAAATTTTGTGCAAAAAAAATAAAGGAAATATGTTTGTTTTAAATCAGGTAATTTCTTTTATATTTTAATATAACAAAAATTTTTTCTAGATATCTAAAAGAAATTTACTAGAAGGCAATACTGGAAAGGTAAATGCACTTGATAATAGTTTCTTTACAAATGATGTATCAACAATTCATACAAAAGGGAAATTTGCACCTAAAAAAGGAGAAAATGGAAAAATATCTTTAAAAAAGCCAAAAAAAATAAAACTGAGAAATAAATTTGGTCATCTTGACGTCTGAATATTTGTTTTATTTTATTGTTATATATTTATTTGTTATTAAATATCTTTTTTATTATAATATTTATGATATCGTACATATACGATTTATATATCTATTATTTTTTTTTAGAATTATTTATAACATTTATTATTTTTTTAGGGAAAAAAAATACTTTCAAAATGGTTAAGATAATGAAATCTGGTAAAGTTGTCCTTGTCCTCCGTGGACGTTTTGCTGGACGTAAAGCTGTTGTCGTCAAGACTTATGATGATGGATCCAATGAAAAACCATATGGTCATGCTCTTGTTGCTGGTATTGATAAATACCCATTAAAGGTTACCAAAAAAATGGGAAAAAAGAAGGTTGCTTCAAGATCTAAGGTTCGTCCATTCCTTAAAGTCATCTCATACAGTCATGTCATTCCTACCAGGTAACATTTTAAATATTAATTTTTATAATTATAATTATTTTAGATATTCTCTTGAATCTGAATTTGACAAAAACTTGGTTAACAAGGATGCTGTCAAAGAACCAAACACTAAGAGAAAAGCTCTTACATCAATTAAAAAAGAATTCGAGGAGAAATATAAGACTGGAAAAAACAAATGGTTCTTTACTAAGCTTCGCTTCTAAGTACACCATCCACTTTTAAATTTCTGTCTCCTATTGTTGATTTTCAACCAGATTTGTTATTTTGTTTACAATAAAAAAATATAACAGTTGTGTTTATATAAAAAAAATGTTTTATTATGTTTATTATTTAGTAAGATTTAAAAAAAAAATTATTATTTTTTAATTACTATAAAAAAAATCATCCATATTTGGTGTGAAAACATTGATAAATTTCCAACATCTATATATTTCAATACCAACTTCATTAAACATATCCTTTAACGTTTCATGATCTTTTATAAAATTAACATTATAATAATTATTACATATTTCTAATCTTTTTCCTTCTATATCATTCCATGTAAGACAATTATAAAATATTGGGATACATTTAAGAAATTCATTAACTGTTTCATTAAGTAATAATTTTATATTATGTATATCAATGGAATTGTTGATAAATGAAGGTGTTGATTTTTGAAAAGAATATGATTGTTGTAAAAGAATAAATATAACTATAAAATGGTGTACTTTTAAAATTTTCATTAATAAAATTATAATAATATATCTAAATTAATAATAATATATATATTCATTAAAAGAACCATAAATTAGAATGATTATTTATTTTATTTTTATAAAGCATAAGAAAAATTAAAATAGATAGATAAAAATAAAAATTTACTTGTAAAATCGTATCAAATCCATTTATCCTTTTTCTGATTTTTTATTAAAGCTTCTTCTTTAGCTTTTCTGGCAAGTAGTGTTGCTCTAGTCATTCGTGGTTGTGGGATAGTTGTTTTTGAAGCAGGTAATGGTAACTTACTTTCAATACTTGGTGAATTTTTCGTTAATTTACCTGTTCTTATAATTTGTGGACGACTTGCTGTACTTGCCGTAGTTGTTATTGTTGGAGGAGAAGATTTTTTAGGTAATATACATGATTTTATAGCAGTTTTTGTATCATTAACATCTTTTTTTGTTGATGTTTTTAATAAAACATGAGATTGTTTTGGTAAAATAAGTTTTGAAGAAAAATTTTTAGATTGTGAAATTGCTGGTACTTTACTGGTGTCATTAACTTTTTTGGTATGTAAAATTTGTTTACCAAAACTAAGTTTAGACATTTTTTCAACATTTTTCGTTGAATGGTTAATTTTATTAGTAACTACTTTCCCTTTTTTCACTGGATTTTCAACAATATTTTGTTTTTCATTTTTATTATCACTTTCAAAACCATCATCCCTTGAAATAGTAACAATTGTATTTTTTTTTAAATTACTTTTTTTATTATCCTCTTTATTATAATCAGAACTTTTTGATGAATCACATGATAAGGAACTTTCACTTTGACTAGGTGATATTTGTATTTCACTACTACAATTTATGTCACACTCATTTATCTTTATTTCTGTTTCTTTTTTTGAAATTAAAGTATTACAATTTTTAGTAGACAATGGATTTCTATCATCTTTTAATGATTCATTAAGAAAATCTTCTAAGTTTGATACATTACTTAATCTATCACTAATAAACGTTTTTGATTTAATCAAATGATTATTACTTCTTCTTTTTTTAAATATTTTTTCTAGCTCATTGTTTTTATCTTTATTTTGTGTCTCGCTCAAATAAGGTGATGATGATTGTAATGATGATATTATATTTTCTTTATAAAATTTATTATCAGGATCATTTGTTTTATTAAATTGTGCAACTTTCTCTGATACTGAATCTTTTTTAATTTTTTCATCTATTATTTGATTACTCTTTCTTTGAGCAGCATGAAATAATTTTACAAAATTAAAAACGATTTTAAATGCTGATTCCAATTGAAATTCTTTAGGATTTTCTTGAAAATAATCACATAATTGTCTTTTCTTTAACTCAATATTTTCATAAATATCATTCATTTGTTTATAAAATAATTCTCCTTTATTCATTAATTCTTCATTACATTTATAACCACTTGTTTTTATATCTTTTAAAATTTTCATTAATTTTTGAAGTTCATTAAATTCATTTTGAATTATTTCTAGTCTAACCATTTGAACTTTATCTAATTCTGGAAAATATTTTAATATATCCTTATTCTCAATAAAATTTCTTGTTACTTCTTCTAAAACTTCAATAAAATTTTTGTCGTTTCTTGCAGTTTTGAAGTCACCAAATTTTTCTATACCTTTCAATCGGATTCCAGCTGCATTACCATACATCTTTCCTCTATTTAAATAATTCCCTACTTCTAATGCTGTAACAAGTATTTGTTGAAGTACTTTTGATTGTAATATTTCTTTTGTAGCATTTATAACACACTGTAATTGTATTGGTACTTCATTCATTGATATAGTAAGAAATTCTGAAAAAACCATTTCTAAAATTTTTTGTTTATAATTTTCCATTGATATTAAAGATTTTAAAAATATTTCTGCTTTTGATAAAACTATTTCTGGACCAGTATATTCAGTTAGTAATTTTATCTAAAATAATCTTTTTTTTAAATAATACAAATTTTTTGTTTACCTCTGATTCATCTGGAAGATATGATTGGAGAATTCTTAATCTTTCTAATCCAATATTCCATCCTTCTTTATTATTGATATATTCTAATAATTTGTCACTTTTAAATTGTCTTAAAAAAATATCTAAATTCATTATTTTTTTATCACCTAATAATTTAACTTTTTTAACTTTTTCAGCTTTAATTGGTGTTATTTCATTAATGTTATTTTCTTCATTATTAATATTATTATTAACTTTATTCATCTTTTTAATAAAATCATTTTTTATTGTATTATCAATTTTAAAGTATTCCTCAATTTTGGCAAAATCTATTTTATTTGAAAGTTCAGTATTGACTATTGAGTTGGTATCCCATATTGTACTTCCACGTCTTGGAAATTTGTCATCTATTTTTATCCATGAAATAGGTTTCAAATTATTATTTTGTGGTGGATCTGGAACATTTGATGTTGATGTATATGATTCAGGATTTATTTTTTTATTACAATCTAATACTTTTTTATTAATTAATATTGGCGGAGGAGGTGGCGGTGGTACAAATATTGGTAAAGATTTTGATATATTTTTTTCACAATCATTATCATTAATTTTTGTTGGTTTTTTAATTAAATTTGGTAATAATGGGGGTGGTGGTGGTGGTGGCGGTAGTGGTATTATACTTTCTTCTATAAATATAATTAATATTAAAAAAAACATATTAATTCTTACCTTTATTATTTTCTTTTTCACCATTACATGCTATTGTTTCCAATTGGTTTAATAGCCTTTTAAATGAATCCTCAATTTGATAATTATCATTGTTCTTTTTTGTTATTTCTTCTAATCTTTGATAAATTTGATTTATCAAAATACTTTTGTCACTCATGAAGTCAATGATAGACAAAATTCTTCTAACAAAAGTGAGGGAGAAATTTTTATATATAAATAATTAAATAAAAACTAAAATATTTTATTTATATATTAAAAAGATACATATATATTATTTAAATATATAAACAATTCACAAGTAATCGTGCGTTTAATTACAATTCAATCAATTCAAAATACTTTTATAAGCTTTTTAAAAGTAAACAAAATAATTATTAATATTTTCTTTTTAAATTAAAATTAATTTTCTTTAATATACTTTTAATTATAACTTTATGATACTATTTCTTTGATAACAAATAAAATAAAATTTTTGTTTGATATAAAATAGATTTATAATAAAAATTAAATAATACTTACCACAATTAGCAACAAGTTTTATAATAAAATATTTATAAGAACTAACAATTAAACCAGATAAATAATCTTGGGACAAAATATAATATAGATAATTTTTCTAATTAATTATAAGATAAAGAACTGTATAAA
Source organism: Strongyloides stercoralis (assembly GCA_029582065.1). NCBI lineage: Eukaryota > Metazoa > Nematoda > Chromadorea > Rhabditida > Strongyloididae > Strongyloides > Strongyloides stercoralis. Next base: position 10,832,208 of record CM055866.1, on the reverse strand, counting down.
TTTATAATATTCTTGATTTTCTAAAATTTTTCCTTCAAATATCTTTGATATATACAATATATATAATATTAAAAATCATCTAACTTTAAAGATAATAATAAATTTATATGTTATATTTTAAGATTAAGAAAAGAAGGAGGAATATTATACTATTTTATTACTATATATCAATCGCTATAATAATAATAATATTAATAAATAAAAAAAAAAGAAAAGAAAATTTATAGAGTTGATGGCAATTTTATTAGCTTTACTATCTTTTATAAAAATTTTCTCTTTCTTTCACACATATATTAATAAAAAATATAAAAAAATGATAACCATTGATTGTATAAAAACAAAATATTAATAAATATATAATTTTTATTACTAGTTATTTTTATTATAAAATAATATATAAATAAATATATGTGTATATTTAAAATCAACATTTTTACATTTTTGTAAGAAGGGTCAAATGTAGTTTACTATACTACTAAAAAATGGTGATAAAAAATTGTACAAAAAAAAGTAATGTATTAAATAAAAATGTATTATAATACAAAAGAGGGAAAAAAAATTAAGATTATAAAATTATTTTATTTCTTAATCATAAAAATTACAAAAATATTTATTAAGATATGATTTTTTTTTTCTAAATATTCTTTAACAATTGAAAATTATGATTCTTTTTTATTATAATAAATTTTTATTTTATAAAATATTTATTATTCTCATTTTGTAGAATCATTCTTTATTGACACAATTTAAAAGACAAAAAAAAAGGAAAAAGATTATAAAATTTTAACTATTTTTCAGGATAAATATATATTAAAAATTTTTATAAAGGTAAATATTTAAAGTTTCTGATGGCTATTATTAAAAATATACATATAAAAGATGAAATGATACAGTCATATAAATATAAAAAGTCTTCAATCACAAAATTGCACCTTGTGTGTAAATAATATATATAATATTTTAAATGTATTGTAATAGGATATATGATAAGAGAAACATGAATGTTTAAACAAATTTATTACTAATATTATGACACATTAACGTTCCTTATTTATATTTAATCTATCTTCCATATATTATTAAGATCTTTCTCAATACTTTATACAATTATTATTACATATTTAATACAATATTATACTGTTATTTAAAAAAGAGGTTTTTATTATTATAGTATCATTTACTCATACAGGGAGATGATATCGTTTATGTATATTTAAGAAAAATCATAAATTAATGACATTTATTGGTGTTTTCATAAATATAGATATATAAATTTATCTGGTACCACTAAAGTATATTTGATTTTCTAATTAATAAAATGATACTCTTTTCTATAGGAAATGTAATTCATGCTGAGCTAATAAAAAGTATTACTAATATTTTCTACATTTATAAGAACATATTAAAATTATTTATCATTAATTGTCCTTTATATAAATGTAATCAAATAAGAAAAAAGTATATATATATATTATATTATATTAATAAATAAAAATAATTGTAAAAATTTTCATTACTCAATGGCAATAAAAATATAGTTTTAAAATAATACGAAATAACCGTAAAATAAATGTAAATACAAAAAGATTTTGTAATATTTCCGATTAATAAATGATCCTATGATATTATCAGAAAAATGTAACAATTCACTTCAAATATTTCACCGCCAAAATTAACATAAATTTTAATAAACTTTTGTACTTCATAAGTTTCAATTATCTTATACAAAAATAAGGTAAAATCTTCGACCTATTTAATAAATATTAACAAAAATATGTATTTCTCTTCAATAAGTAATCAAATGATCATGAATTTACAAAATTGTTTATAAAATAAAAGATAAAATAAGAGATATTTATTGAAATGTTTTATTTTTATTTAAAAAGAAAAACCTTATTTATTTGTTATGGTATACTTTAATCATACTTTAAAATCCAGATTTAATAATTTTTTTTATTAATTTTTTATTTCCCAAAACTTCTTCTTTTATTTTCACTTTTAAAAATTATAACCTTCGACTTTTTCTGTACTTTAAGATATCAATGAAGAAATTTTTATTTTTAAAATAATAATTAAAGTCACCAAAACACATAATTTTTATTTTATGGCGCACCTTTTAACAATACCCTTCTTTTATTTTTCCTTGTTTCGTTTTCAAAACAAATATAATTAATTTTTAAAAAATGTTACTTAACAGAATAAGATTGATATTATTTTAAATATATATAAGAATTGTTAACAAAGCACATTAGCAACATAACAAACTTATATATAACATTCTTTGTTTAAATTTAGTACTTTTACTTAAAAAAAATTAACATACTTTATTTTTTTTATAAGTACATTACTTGTTATATTAAATTAAAATAAATATATATTTTTTTTATTATTACTTTTCATGACAATGAATATATATCTTTGTTCAATATAATTTATTATTTTTAATTTCAATAAACAAAAAATTAATTTTAAACTTTTTATAACTTTTTCTTTATTGTTTAAATGTTTATTATATTATTATGTTATGTTTTCTGGTGCGCCAATTTTTATGTTACCATACAAAATTCTTTACTATATCTATTTTTAAAGGGGTACCCGCTAAAAATTATTCATATCATTGTATTATATCACAATAAGTATTCTTTTAACATATAAATATAACAATTCTTATTATTTATATATATGAAAAATGTGAGCAATAATTGACACATGTACTTTTTATAATTAAAAGAAAGTAAATATTTTAAAAGGTAAAAGAGGTAATAAAATTTAAAAAAAAAATGGTTTCATCTATTATTTCAAAATAATAATAAATTATTTTTATATTTAAAATGAATCATGTTGATTAACAATAAAATCTAGATTATACCAATAATGATTTTTATAAAAAAAATTTTTAATTTAATAAATCATAAAAAAAAATACTTTATATATATAAAACATTTTAATATATATATCTTTAATTAAAATGATTAATTTAATAAATAAATTTAAAAAAAAATATTTTTCTCAATAATTAATAACATTTTTTCCCTCATTATAAATTAATGGTTATAAGTTTCATCACACTAATCATAATATATCAATTTCACAATTTATTACTTTCACTTTTTTCTTCCTTTCATTATAATTTTTTAACCTTAATCGTCAAATTATGCCATTAAAAAGTTAATCTTTCATAATTTATAGAAACTATTAACTTAAGTAGCATAACTTTTTGATAAATTATCATATTTAGTTATGTAAGAAATTTGGTAATTTATTAACTTTTTTTAATCTAACTTTTGATAGTTATCTATTAAGTAATAATATGTTTATGTTTAAATAAAGTACTAGTTATTAAAGGAATAGAAAATGCTATTTGAATGAAAAAGAATTAGAAAATTTAAAGAAAATTATTAATATATTATTAAAAATAAATCAAAGATAAAATCATCATTTTAAATTTTTATTTTTGATATTATAGTAAGCTTCAGGTTTATATTTATCAATCATATATGTAACTTTTAAAATTTGTATAAGCTTTTATATTTTATAAATTATAACATTTTTAATTACTAATGTACTGGAACAATAAATAAAAAAAGAATCTCTTAGCCATCTGTCATGATTATAGTATTATAATAAAATTACCATTACAAATGATTATGACATCGTCTTGACTATATAAATATCCTTCTCAAATGGTGCCAGAAGTGGATAAATATATATATTTAAATATTTAAATATAATTATAACTAATGGATGATCCATGTCTTAATAACAACTGTTACAAAAACTAATTATATTGGGATATTTTTAATTGCACTTAAGTGTAAACATATGTGATAACACATTTTGTAACAATTTCTTCAACAGATGATACTAAAATTATATGTTAAGAGATAATTTATATATAAATTGGTACTTAACAATTGTAAATTTTTTATACTATTTTAATATTTATACTATAATTTTTATCTAAAAATAATTATTTTATATTAAATGTTATAAAGTAAATTTTTTTATCCTGACCTTATTCATCAAAAAATAATACTTTTTAAATGTTTTATATCATATTATTACATAATTACATTACATAAACTTAAATCATGAATTTAATATAAAAAAAATATATAACAAACTTTATTTACGATGTCATTTTTAATGATATAATTACATATATATATCATTAAACATAATCAAATTACCAAGTACTCCTTATTATAACATTAATTTTTAGGAATGCCATTAGAAGGAAATCTTAAAAATTACTGATCCGATAATTACTACTACCTTTAATGACCATTTAATTTTTATAAAATTTGAAATGTTCAGTCATTAAAAATAATTATCCTATCATATACAGTTAAAATCAATTTATATTACCAAATTGATGTATATTAAATTCAATTAAAACTCAAAAAAAAAATTAATACCACCAAAGTTCATTAAGAATGTTTATTTAAAAAAAAAATATAAATTTATTTTTAACAATTGAAATGATTTAAAAAAAAAAGAAAAGTTATACAAAATTACTAACAACTTTCCCGTATTAATTATATAATTATTGATAAATTAGAAATTTTTTTTTACTATTGCCATTCAAAAATAATTAAAATTATTGGCACTGTTTGAAATAACAATTATTGAATAGGAATATAATAAACTAGAGATCCTTGAGTTAAAAGAAAGAAAATTCTTATCATTTGCTTTTTTTTTTTTCTTTCTTTCTTTTAATTAACATGTCATTGTTATATTAGTTGAATTACCAACTCCAAAAGGTCTAGTTTTTAATGGGGTTCGGGAAAGTTTCATTGAATCACAATTTCTAGAAGTTTTTCTTTTAGCTAAAAGGTAATCAGTTAATCTCATTTGTTTACTTCCTCCTTTAATGTCTTTAGAAATTTTGGTTGATGAAGTCATAGTTGGGCAAAGATTTTCAATAACTTCTGGTGATAGTGATCTTCTACATTTATTTGTTGAATAAAATGATGGAACTTCTGATGTAGTTGGGTATTCCTTAAAAATACAATTTTTCATTGGATAATCTTCAACAAAATCATAATTATATTTTTTATTATATTTTGAATAGATATCTGATAACAAATTATCCAAAAATATATCCGTATCAGTAGATGTTGTAGCAGCATTAAATACTAATCTTCTAGAAACAGATTTCTTTTTATTAATACCACGTGAAATTCCTGATTTTCTTGGTGTTTTAAATGATGGAGAATTATTAATAGATAAAGATGAAGCTTGATGTAAATTTGTAACTGATGGTGATATAATCATTGTAATAGTAGCAGACATATTTATTATTTTTAAATAAGAATAATAAAAATAATAATAATAAAAAATATAGATAAAATAATATATAGTGGAAATTTGTCACTTGTTTATATAATAAAATATAATGATAAAAATATTTATCAAAGTATAATATGTTTGAATGTTTATAACAACTGTTTAAAACAAGACTAACTCATTTTATTTTTTCCTACTTCTTTTATATCACCTTCCTCAAAAGTAAGGCGGGACTAAAAATATTTGATTGTGGATATCAAATGAAAGTATATATATATTTACTTTTAACTACTATCTATAATAGAAGTTAAAATAAAAAAAGATCCTCCTACCTCAAAAATGGGGGAATAGAGTAAGATGTTAGGGGGTTTATACATACGCCTGATATCATATATTCTTTAGTGAAACAAAGTTGTTAGGAAATGTTTATACCATAGAAAAAGCTCCCGCCATTCTTCTAATATGAAGATGGCCGGACATCCAAGGTCATTATTATTATTACGAAAAATGATTACATATATAATAAAATTTCTACAAATGATTAACTGTTAACAAAATACATATATATAAAAAAAATATATTTTTTTTAAAAAAGGGAAAGTTATATGTACATAAATTGCATAACATCATATAAAAATATAAACATGATAAAAAAAGGATGATCTATTATCAAAAAGAAAATAAAAACATTGATATACAATCAACTACTTATTGTTTATTAAAAATAATTTATTATTACTTATCAACTTTTAAATAAAAATAATTTATTTATAGAAAAAATTATTTTAAATATATTTTTTTTTGAATCAAACTAGTAGCGTATGCCTTAAATATTTTTAACAAAAGGAATCAAGAAATTCATGTGATTTTTAGATAAACACTTTTGTTTACTATAAAAATTTTAAGTAAAACTTTCTCACGAAAGAAATTTTTATTGTTCTTTTTCTTTTTGACAAAGGCATTTTTACTTCTTTTTCATTACCTTACCATCTCCTGGCATGTGATTTAAAATTATTTTTAAAATATTTAAAAAAAAAAAGTAGTAAATATTTTTGAAAGATGAAAGTTTTAAATTATTTTTTAAAACATCTTTGAACATATGTTTTTATTGGATAAAAAAAAAATTAAAAGAGGATATAATTACAAAGTTCAAAAGAAAATAAATGTAATACATCTAAAATATTAAAAAGGTAATTTTTTTTTGTTATTTTTATGAGATTTTTTATGTCTTTTTAGAGAGAAACTAAAAAAGACAGTTAACTTAATAGTATTAAATATATACAAATTACATTTTTACTTTTAATAAGCAACCGAAAAGTTTAGAGACAAAATTCGCTAAAGATAAAAGAAATAACACTATTAATTTCTTCATATTTCTTATTGTCACATTAGTATTATTTTTTGTCGGCTTACTGTTTATTGAGTGGTAGGAATAATTAGTTTAATTTTATAAACCGCTTACAGAATGTGACTCATCATTTTTATATCCCATTGAATGGTTTAATTCTTTTATCCCTTGTTTCTTTAATTAATTTAATATTAACCAGATAAAAAAGGTGATGCCGAATCCATTAATTATTGTAAATAATAACAATACTTTTTTAAGGAATAACCTTTTGATGTTATTTTTCAAGACAGGTGCCTTTATTCAATATAATACAGATAAAACTATATGATGGATTTTTAAAAGTAAAAGAAAAATAAATATTAAAAGAGTAATTCATCAAAATGCCATTTTTGTATCAAGACTTCTTTCCTCATAAATACCCTTTTTAACTATATTATAAAAGGAATATTGAAAAATATATGATAGACAGTTTGCCATCTCATATATCTTATTGTCTCATCAATTGAAGATCTATAGATCTTTTTGTAATGCCACTTTTTAGAAGTAAAAGTTCAAATAATGGTCAATAGCGGTCAGTGGTTTAAATTTATTATTTTATATATTACTAAAACAACAATAAGTTTAAAGATAAATAAAAATGCCGTTCCTCTTTTGTCTTTGTTTATTTAAGATGAAGATCAATTTATCTTAATCTATGTGATTTATAATGTTTTCTGATATGACATTAAAATAATAAAACTTTTGTTTTTCACTAAATATAACATGCCGTTTTGATAATTTATATTATTTATTTAGATTAATGCTGTTTTGTTTATTTAAAAAAAAAGTAACCACAAAAGATATTCTAACATTTTATAAAATATTCAACAGCAAAATTTATTATGGTTTTTGAAGATCAAATGTTTTAAAGTGTAATTTAATCTTTTTTACTGTAACAATAGAATATTTTTTTTTATCTGCTTAAACTTTTTAAACTTAATATAATATTATGTATCAAATGACAACCACATATATAAATCCATCAAATATAGCGCGAAAATTTTTCCATATTCCAAATTAGTAAGAAAACACTTTCTTCTTTGCCACACTTCATAAATCTTTTATAATCAGATAAGTAGACTGTGACAATTTTTACTTTTTAAAATATACCTATTTATAGTATAATAAAAGTTTAATAGAAGGAGAAAGATCAATCAAAATATTGCTTTAGATGAAACATGACAAGTATTTTGACAAAAAAAATTTCTTATTTTTCCGCTAATTTGATGATAATCTTTTAAATATCAAATGCCTTTAGGTTTCTTTCTTTTGAAACTCTTTTTTGCATTTTATTTTATTTTCTTTCAAAATAATAACCTTGAAGAAAGAGAAAGGTTTTTTGGTATGAGAGAAAACTATTTATCCGATCAGATAATAATAATATTCGTTCACTCTTTCCTTTGAAGTGATATATAAAAGTGATTATTTAAACTTTTTGAAATGATTTTTTTTCCATTATTTATTTATGCTTATCGTACCCTTATTTCATTAATTTGTATATCATACTGTCTTTAATGAAAGAGAAATAGAGGAAGACATAGACAACGGCATGAGGTAAAATTTAAAAGTAATAAAAATGGGGAGATAAAATAATTTTTAAAATATTTTTTAATTTTTCTTTAACATTTTATTAAACAATATAATATTATTCAATTAATTGCTCTTTTCCATCAATATACTATTGTCATCTTTGTGGTATTATTTTTCAATTACATACTTTATAATAAAAGATATATTATCTTTTAAATAAATACCTTTCTTTTTGAAGTATCATGATTAGCATAATTTTAAAAAGTTATTTCAAATTACAAGTATGCCATTATTTTTATGAGACAAGAGGGAAACAATAATTAGTATAACTTATAAAGATGCCACTTTTATGAATATACTTTAACTTTAAGTATATAATTTTTAATTTAAAATATTATATGAATAAAATGTATTATACTCCTTTCGGCAAATAAACCAACCTTGAAAAAATATATATATGTATTTTAAACTATGAGAATTATATTAATACTTTTAAATATCTATTAAAATTTATTTAATATTACTTAAAATATTTTTATAATAACATATGTCAAAATAAAATAATAAATTTAAAAAAATAACAAACAACATCTGAACTTATTGAACTTTATAATTTAAAAAGCTAAAAAGTATATCTGTTTGCAGTTATATGGAACTTAATCCAACTGGCATTCAATATGTCATTTTAATTATGTAATTGAAAGTGCATATATTTTATATCCTATTATTAATTTTTTTTTTTCCAAATGACTATTACTTTGTATATTTATGACAATTAACATCTCAAGATTTTAAAGAATATACTAGAAAATGATTATTATATTTAAAAAAGATTAATGAATTAAATAAGGAATGAAGTGTCTTTTTTGTTTAAGCATAATAATGGATTTAAATAAAAAAGAAATGATGTAACAATTTAAATTTGACCCACATTTTAATATATAATACCTTATGACTACTTAATATAAGCTTAACCTTTCCATTATTAGTTCATTAAAGTTTATATGTTTAATAAAAGTTAAGTTATATTAATTAAAAGAAAAAAATATATATAATAAAGGCACTAAAATTTTATATAATAAATTAATATATTTCATTAAATTTTTTCTTATACGAATTTGATAAATATTATAATTTGCATATAAATTATTTAATAAATTATTGTTGGAATTAATAATACAATATTTTATATTATTATTATTTTATACTGTTTGATGGAGGAACAAAAAAAAATTGCTTTAGTTAATAAGATTACTTGTGGAAAAATTGAAGGTACATGTAATATAGAAGCAAAGAAAAAATCTTGTTCTAATCGTGAAAATAAAGATAAAAAATTATCAAATAAACTTCCAAAAAAAGACAATTTAAAATCAAATATATTAAATAATAATAAAAAAATTGAAGCTAAATCTAATGGAGGAGCTCAAGTAGCGCCCAATAAACGTTTATCACAAAATTTAAATCAACAGAAACAATCAACAGTACCTGCAAACAAATTATCTACTCATAATTCTCCAAATCAGCCTCAGCATAATCAAACTTTACAACCAAAATGTGGATTGTCAAAAAAACCTTCAAGTAATGAGTACCAACCAGTTGGTTATACAAAACCACTTTCTACTAATATTAATTGTCAAGAAAATGAGACCCCTAAATTTGCTGAAAAAAAAACAATAAATGCAGAGTATGAAAATATTAACATTCTGTTTATTAAATAAATGGTAAAAAAATTTTTATATTTAGAAATTTAATAATTTATTTATGCATTAAAATTATAAACTAACTTTTATATTCAATACCGATAAATGTCATAAAAAACTTTTTATTTTTATTTTTATATTTAAAAAATGACTAATTTTAATTTTATATTAGTTATATTGTAATTTTAAAAATTTTTATACCTTTTTTTTTACAAATAATTTTAGTTAAAATTCACTTGATTTGTTATAATATATAAAAATGCCACGAGATAAAAAGGATCAAGGAAAAAAAAAGATTGCACATTTTGCTATTCATCACAAAAAAGGACAAAAAGCTTTGGATATCACTTCTCATAATAAAGATAAACAAAAAAAAAAAACAAATGAAGAAAAAAAAAGAGAAAAGAAAAAAAATAATGAGTCTAGTGGAAAAAATTCTTATCCTCTCAATAAAGATTTAGAAATTAATAAAGGGCATCAAGATGTTAATCAAAGTCAACCAAATCCTTTTATAAATTTTCAACAACAACATAATAATGTAGTAGATAAACAATTACAATCACCACCTAATATGCATAACAAACAACGTGAAGATCCGAAAGTAGTAAATATACCTATGGAAGATTTTCAAAAACAAGTAGTGCAAAAAAATGAACGAATTCAAAAACTACAAGATGATAAGGATAATTTGTATGAAAATCTTAGTATATGGCGTCAAAATTAAATTAAAAATTTATTTATTTATAATATATAATATTCTTCTAACATTCCTTAATAAAAATTAACATTTTAAAAAATTCTATATAAATAATTATAATTATATCAATTATTTTAATTTATTAAATAATTTTATGTATATAATTTTTTTTATAACTCATAGAAAGTATATAATTAAAAGAAGAAATAATATATAATTTTTAGGATAATCTTGTACTTTGATTAATATAAATATGTCTACCAACAGCCAAGACAATAATAAAACACAAAAGTATAATAACTGTTACTATAACTATAATATTTTTTTTAATCATTTTTTGAGTTCTTGTTAAATTTTTAGATTGATGCCAATTACTAAATGTATCATTTTCACCAAATATTGAAAATCTTTTTTTAGCTTCTTCAATATGTTCTTGGTGTTCTTTAATTGTTTCAACTTTACATTCAATTTCATTTGCCATAACTTTAAAATATGGACATTCTAATGGTGGACAATAATATGGATCATTTTCAATTGATTTAGATGTCGTATTGTAATTTTTTCCAGCTATTAAACGATTCCATAACCATTTAGCTGCATATGAATGTCCTCTTCTAATATTTTAAAAATAAAATTAATTATAAAAAAGTTATATAAATTTACCTATTTAAAAGTGGTTGACCTTTCATAAGATAATACTCTGGTTTGTTACTAATTAATTCTAATTTTGGAATACCAATAAGACCAAAATTTTTAAATTTTAACAATGCTGTATCTCTTTCAAATGTTTCAAAACCATCTATCCATTTATTATATAATGTTTCATAGTCTATCTCATTCATTTTTTTCAAACATGGACATCTATTTCTTAATATATTAAATTGTGGTTTTATTGTTGATGCAACATATAATGGTCCAATAAGAACAACAAAAATTTTAGGTAATTGTTTTCTAAGAATTTTAACAGCTTTTCTAATATGTGTAATAGATGGAGGATCACAATAATTACATATTTCTTCAGTACCTATAGTTATAAAAATAAGTATCCATTTATGTTCAAGATCATTTCTATCAAATATTTTATAAATTCTTGAAACTAATTTACTAGCTTGCTCTTCTAAATTATCTGTTTGGGAACCACTAACAGCAACATTAAATTGATGTAATGGTAAATGATCAACATTTCCCATACCATGTGATTCACCCATCAAATTTTGGTTAAATAATTGCAATATTGCAGGTATTGTAACAAGACCTTCTAAATATGAATCACCTCCAATTGTAAAAACAGCTCCTCTAAATTCAATTTTAAGATTTTGCCATAATCCCATTCCAGTTGAAAGTGAATCACCCATGGCTGCAACAATATCAATATCTTCTGGATTAATTTTTTCTGGCTTATATCCTGTATAAAATTCTTTTTTTACTTTTTGACAATTAAATGTCTTCCCATCAGAGAAAGTTTTTTTAATTAAAATTGATGTTTTTCCATTTTCAAAATTTTCATCATCATAATCTTCAAGACTATCATCTTTTCTAAAAAAATAAAATTTAATAAAAGTTATAAAATTACTTTTTTAATAATTCATTATTAATTTTTTCATCAAAACTTTTTTCATTCTTTTTATGAATATCTATAGTATTGTCAAATTCATCATTTTCTAAATATTTATCTATATAATTTTGTTCATAATCTTGAAAGTCAGAATTTACTAATTTTATTATTATTATAATAATACTAATAATAAAATAAAAAAATAATTTTTTATAATATTTCTTCATTATTATACCTACATTAAAGAATATTTATATACTAAATAATTTAGTATATGGTAACCTATAATAGAAAAAATTTTAATGATAAAAATCTTTTAGTTAAAAGAAAAAAAAATATAATAAATTATCTTTTTATTTTATTTTACTAAGATTTATTATCATTAGAAATATAAAATCACCTTGAAAAAAGATACAATAATATCAAAATAAAAATAAATTTTAAAGAATGTTATGAAGAAAAAAAGATAAATTACTTGAAAATATTATTTTATTATGTTGATTTTTTTTTTTAAATAATAACATATTGTATCAGAATTTTTAAAATTATATATATAATCGACCTTATATAATGATTAAAACAAGTTGTTAAAATTATGTCTATCATTCTCTTCTCGACTCATACACAAAGAAGTATTGCTTTTTAAAATACATAATTATACAATAACTTTGAATAATTTTATACTAAGTAGATTATTATTACATTTATTATACAATATTATCACTAAATAATAAAAATGTTAATTGATAGAGGAAAAATATACTGATTTTATTATTTAATTTTCTCTTTCTTTTGTTATGACATAACAAAAATGATATCAAATTTTTTTACTCACTTTTTATTTTGAAACTTTTTTTTTACCTTTTAATTATATTTTTAAATCTTTTTTTATTTTATTTAATTTAATTTTAATTTTTGATTTCCATTATATACTTATAAATATATAAATAAAATTTTTAAATAGTCATTAAATAAACTAATGAATATATAAGATTATTAACTAAATCTTATAATATACTGTAACTGATATATAAATAACTTTAGTCTTCGGATAAAAAAAATCATTTAACATAATTGCTCTACTCTTTATTATTATTTCCTATTTTTTAATCACTTTTTTAGAAAAATTAATATATTAAAACACAAAATTAATTCCAATAATACAGTATTAATTTGTTATCAACTTTAGTTTATTAAAATTTATTAAATGATATATATGTATATATGCATAAACATATAAATAAAAACTTCATTATTTAATCTTACATTTTTCTTTAATATTATATATAAAAAAAAATTTTTAACTTTATTTAATATCTATATATACAATAAAAAAAAATGTTAACTGATTTTGGTTAAAAAAAAATTGGCACAACTGCTCAAAGAAAAATACACATGAAAAGAAATAGTAAATTTTATTTTTTTTAATAAAATTGCAAATTACATCCTAAATATCTATCTCTCTTGTTATCTTTTAAATAAGATATTATATATATATATACATATGTATATATATAGATATATATATATAAAATGTTTATATTATATAATCTCCAAAAAAAAAGTATTATTATTTTAAATATGAAAATTATTTTAAAGTTTTTAATAAATGTATTTCAATTTTATGTTGATGAGATTTGCATAATCCAAAAGAATTACATATTTTATTTACTTAATACATTATAATTCATTTTCTTTTTCAAAAACATTGGTACTGTATTTTTGTTAAAAGATTCTATTTTTTAATATTTTTTTTAGAAAAAAAAACACTAAGAAAAAAAATATGCTAAGGATTAGACTAAAAAAATTTATTATTTATTATACTTTTAAACTATTTCATTATCTAGTAACACTTTTTTTTAACAAAAAAAGTTATATGTGATAATATTTATTTATATCCTTGAAATACATTTACTTGTTGATATTAGTTTTAATATAAAAATATAAAAAAATTTAACAGTATTGTGTAACGGAATAAAATTTAATTTTATTTTCAAAACACTTTTTGATTATATAAACTTTTTATCAAAAAAAAAATCTATTTTACCTATTTATGAATAATAGTAATCATAAGCCATTCAACAAAAATTGATAAAAAGATAAACAAAATACAATAATGTTATTTTTTTTATTTTTGATAATATAAGTATATACTTAAAAATAAAAATTTTTAACATATATTAAAACCATATATAACCTAATATTTTTGTTATGTAAAATTTTTATTGTTATTAAATTTAACTAAATATTATCATTCAACATTACTTTTATTGTTCATTTTTATTTTTTTTATTTTCAGTACATTAAAAATATTTATAGTTTCTATTTTTAATATTAATTTTAAAATTTTATCATCTTTGTAAATCTTTATTTTATTTTTATATTAACAAAATAATATTAAATCTTCTGATAATTTTACTTAGTTATAATTTTATTGTATATCATAATTTCAATAGCATATATCATTTAATTTTTTTTTTATTTTTTTATTTTTATTGTCATATTTCTATATTATTTTAGGTAAAAAGATAAATTGAGAAAAATAAACTTATGATTCTTTTCTTTTTATATTTATTACACTATGATAAAAAAAAGATTTATTTTTTGGACTGATTATATTATATCTTTTTAAATATATATTTATATAGGGCAAGATTTAATATTTAATAATATATTTTTTTTAGATGTTTAAAATAGAAACACATCCTACTTTTATGATAAGGTAGAATATATGTGTGCTTTAAAAGTAAAAAAAAAAACGATATATATATATAAATATAATTGTTTTTATGGTATTACTTATGATAATTTTTAGATATAAATAAAAATTTTTTCTTACTTATATTTCCAAAATCTTATTATCATACTAAATTAGTATATGTATATATATTTTTAACAACTTCCTGCCTTTAATATTATATATATGTATATAAGATGAATTTTATCATTAAACAATATAAATTTTATATTATTATAATACTTACTCAAAAATATAATCTATTTAGATTTATTATTAATATTATAACATGATTTTAAATTAATAGTACAAATAATATAAATATATATAACTACCTTTCTTAAGAATTCTCTTACTTATTAAAGTATATATAAATTAAACTCTTTTTACCGAATAAAGGTTAAGTTGATCAAATATTTATTAATATAAAATTAATACAAAAAGATAAATTCTTTTCTTATTTACTTCTTCTTCTTTAGTTTTTATTAATTTTAATTAATAGATGATACATATTATATTTTTTATTTTTTAATTATTCATTTTATATATTTAGAAAAAAATTTCTTTATAATATCTTTTACAAATATTTTAATGATAATTTTTAAAAATATTTTTATTTTTATTATACTTTTTTTTATTATAAAATAATAATTTAAATATATATTAAAATAAAATATTTCAATACTATTAAAATGTTTTCTTAATAAAAAAGATATACCTTAATCTTTACAAAAACTTATATTATCTATACTACATTAAAATATATTTATTTTCCCACCCCATTTTCATCAATAAAAGTAATAATTTTTAATTTTTATCATTTTCTATAGACTTTTTTTTTGATTTTTATATTAAAGATCTTTTATCTACCATTATATATATATATATATATATTTATTTATATAATTATAAAATGGTAAGATCTTTTTAATATATTTAAAATATTTATAGAATTTCTTTTAATAAATACTACATATGTATAATTTTATTGTAACACAATTATTAGGTAATCCAATTCTTTATATTGATACAGGTAATAAATATTAAATTAATCACTAAGTATATTTTAACTTCTATATTACTTTTTACAACATTTGTATTTATCATATATTTCATAACATTATATAATATCTAATTATTTTTATTAATTACCTTGAAAAAAATAGATAATTTTCTTTCCCTCTCCCTATTTTACAACCAATTTACTCTTTCTATATAAAAATAAAAATAAACACCAATATTAACATTTAATTTTTTTTACCATTAAAATGACAATAGTAATAATTTCCTTTTTATTATCAAAATAACATCATTATTTCTTTCATTTATTATTATATTACATCCTACTTTTAATATTATTAAAATATAAAAAAACTTAAGATTATGGTGGAGAATAAAAATTTTTATTAAACTTTACATTAATTTTGATTACTCTTTTTTTATAATTATTTATTTATCATTTCGTATGTATGTAGATGTGTACTTAAAGCACACAAGAAATGTATAAATTTTAAAAAAAAAATAATATTAATATATATAAACTTTTATTATATACTTAAGTTTGTATTTTTATTTATCTTAAGTTTTGTTTAAATATAATATATATTTCTATAATAATTAAGTCAATATAATATTACTGATAGTAATTAAATCTTTTATTTTATGGTTTATTTTATTTAATCAAGAATGTAAAATTTCCTCTATATTTTTTTTATCAAGCAAGAAAGAGTTTTCTATTTTATGTACTGTAGTTTAACTTTTGTTTTTTTTAACTTTTACATAATATATATTTATGTTTTCTTATCAAATTTCTTTTATCATTTTATATTTTAATTTTAATATTAACTTCTTGTTTTTATTATTATTATAAAAAAAATAATAAATCCGTTCATGAAATTTTTTTTTATTAAAAGATTATTTTTAGTGTTCATTGACACATCTTATAAGATCTTTTCAATCTCTTTTACTTGATTTTTCATGTTAATAAAATTTTTATCTTATTAAAAAAGTATATATACTTAAATAAATATGCATGGTATATATATATATACCTTTTCATAACATTTTACTATAATTTAGTATAATTTAATCAAGGTTATTACAAGGTCAAATGTAACGAGAAACAAATAGTTTAAGTTAAATTCAATCAAAGAAACTATTTATTATCAGTAAGAATGTTATATTTGGATTTTGACATCCTTCTCATCATCTTTTTTATACCAAATTATTTAATACACACATTTATCTTTCTTATATATATTTAGAAAATTATCTTTTCCTCTTTTTTTATCTTTAAAACTATAAAGAAAATTTTTAAATTTTTTTTCTATTCTTTTTTTTTAATAATATTCTAAATAAAAAGTATATATAAAAATAAGAGGTAAATAATAACTAGCTTATCCATTAAATATATGTAAATGAATATATAAAATTTCATTAAACATTTGATGGAGTATCTTATTTATCACTTTTTATCTCAATGATAGAATTTTTTTAATCCAGGAATCTGTAGTTATTTTTAATTGTGTTGTAAATTTAATAAAATAACCATTACATACTTTAAAGTTTTTTACTTTTCAATTATATTATTTTTATTATTATAAACATTTTTATTAAAACATATAAGTATATTTTTCTTAATTTTTGACAATTAATCATTCTTCACAACAAAATACATTCACATTGTCAATTTTAGAATCATTCAAAAGTGAATGACAATTTATATTTTAGATAAATACAACAAATTATTGGTAAATAAATCTTTTATCAACTTATATATTTCCATATTGTTAAAATATAATAGACTCATCTCTCTCGTTCAAGTTTTTCATTACTGTCACTATTCTTGTATTATTTAAACATACCAAGATTTTGATAAATAATTATTAATTTTTATTTGGTTTTTTAAAATATCAACATATTCTTTACAATTAAAAATGTATTGAAATCTTTAAATATATTATATATTTTTTTTCTAATGTTAGATATTAAATTTAAAAAAAAAGAATAATTTTTAAATGAAGTGATTTATGAATTCTTTTTTTTTTTTATAAATAAAATAAAATTACTTTCATTTATAAATATTTATTATAAAAGATTCTCATTAACATTATATAATTAATCATTATAATAACTTATTATAAAACCCTAACTATTAAACTTACCATAAACTATTATATTTATATTTCATTTAAATTTATATATTTTATATTATACTGTATCAATAAATAAAAAATATATCTCTATAATATTTTACTTACATATTTCATAAAATATATCTTCTTAAATATTACCTATAATTTATCAAAGAATATACCTCTTTTTTAAAATATATTTATATCTTTTTTACCCTAATATTTTTTATACTTAAAAATTTGATTCATCTTTTTAAATTACTAAATTTATTTATACATAAATTTTATTTAATATCAATAAAAAAATATATTATATTAGCATAAGAAAGAAATATTAATGGATTTCATGAAAAATTATATCATTTAAAAGTATATTAAATATATGACAAAAAAAAAAAATTCTTTTTAAATAATGATTAAAAAAATAAAAAATCATAATACACTATCCTAACATAGTTGCATTCTCATTTATTCGTTAACTAATACAAAACTAACATTAAATTTTACATTTATTATATTATCGTTCACTTTAATCTCGAAATATTAAGATATTTTAAACGACTTTCATCTTTTGTATAATAAAATTATTTTAATATATTATTTAATACAATAAATAAACTATTTAAATACATATATATATACAATGATCCTTATATAACTAAACCAATTTTCATACTATATACTGATTATAATTTTATTATATTTAAAAAATATTATTTTATATTATTTAAAGTAATACTTTTTTTTTCCAACTACTATTGAAAAAGAAAAAAATTATACAAAAATTTTTTTTTATATTATTACACATATTTAAAACAAAAAAATATTTTCTTTCTTTATTTTATATTCATAATATAAATATTTCTTTATCAATTATTTTATATAGTTTTTTTTATATTATAACTAAATAGAAGGTTGTTTTAATAAAGTATAACATATTTTAATTTGTAAAAATTTTGTTATAAGAAATAATTTCTAAAATTAGAGAGAGGTTGGGTAATGGAGAAAAGTAGAATGAGATGAAGATAATTTATTATATATAAATTTCAATTTATGTTTATATAAACAATTATAAACAATATTTCACCCCCACATTACATTACTAAATTATAATTTTTTTATAATACATTTATAATTATTTAATATATATATTTTTTAATTATTAAATACAATTAAAATAAAGTCTTCTTTAACCTTGCACTATAAAACTTTTTCATATTATTTTTATTTTATTTTATTTTTCTAAACTTTTTTTTTAATATTATACATTTCTTTAAAATGTTAATTAATATATCTTTTAAAAAAAATTCTTTTTTTTTATCATAAATAAAAGATTTTTTTATTGAATAAAAAATAGTATAAAGTTGTTCATTATATATTAATTAATTATAATTCAAAACTTTTTCATTTTATATTTACTTTTACTTTTTTTTTATTTTATCAAGCCAAAATTATAGTCAAAATATTATATATATTTATTTTAGATATTTTAGAAAATGATAATAAAATATGACAAGTTTCTTTAAAAATTACATTTTTTTTTCTTCTTAACTTCTTTTCTAATATTTACATATTTATTCACATTTGTATATATATATATAATTCTTACAAAAATCATCCCCCTTCAAATCAATTGTGGGTAGTGGGAGAAGTAATGTGTCAGAAGGTATCAATTTAACATAAATATAAAAACACATTTTTAATATTATATCATTTTATATAACCCTCACTTTTGTATCAAAAAATTTTCATTCAAAATTTTCTAAAATCATTTTAAATCAAAAAAAAAAATAAATAAATAAAATAAAAGAACCTTTTTATTATATATCTTAAAAACCTACACAACTTACCACTACAATATATAATATATTCTTAAGTTTCAAAAACTAAACAAATTATTGTATGTTTCAATAATGGTACCTTTATATACACATAAATCTACAACAATGTATAATATATATGTATATGTGAATGTATCTATATATTTAGAAAATATACTATATATTTATTTATAAATACATATGTTGACAAATAAATATTTAATAAAATCATACAAAGACATTTTTTTTTACTACATACTTATTGTTAAATAATATATATTTCTTAAAAATTTTTACTATCATATTTTAAAAGTTAAAATATATATTAAAGTAGTTAATACCTATTGTACTTATTTTCTCTTTAACTTTATTTTATTACAAAATACATATATATTACTTTTATTTCATTATCACAATAATATTTTTTTTTTTTTATCTGTTTATTTTTATAAATTCTATTATATTTTATTTGTAATTTATTAATTATTTTATTTTATTTTCAAAATATTATATAGAAATTTAATAATTTTTCTTATCATATATATATATTTATGTATAAACATATCATTTTTATTTTAATTTAATAATTTTTCTCACCCTATCAAAATTTTATAAGGCCCTTAAAAGTTTATACTTTTACCTTCTACTATCATCAACAAATTATTATATATTTCTTCTCCCATAAATTATATATTATGTGAATCTTATAAATTTCATTAATTTAAAATATTTTATATAAATATATATATATATATATTTTTTGCTATTTATTACTTTTTAAAATACCTTTAAAAGTTTACCTCTAAAAAATTATAATATTGAAATATAAATTTTATTTGGAAAAAAAAGATATATCAAAAAAAAAATTTTTTTTTAATTTATTATTTTTATTGTATCTAATTAATAGTATTTAATTTCATCTTTTTACTTAATTTTTATATCAAAAATTTTTGTGTGATTTAAGATGATACCAGAGACTGTCTCTTTCATTTAATTTCTTAACTCTCATTATGAGTTAAAAAAAATTTTTTGTCATAATCTTAATTTTAATCTTAATGAAGGAGGAAAAAAATTTGTCATATATCTAATTGATTTTTATTCTTTCTACCTGACACTCTCAGGTTATAAGGAAGAAGACAAAAACTTTTATCATACTTACTTCAATATACTTTTATTTAGATTTTTGTTGATTTTTTCATTTATTTACACTCAAGTTTAACTTTTTATTTTCTCTTGTTTACTTTCACTTTTCATATTTTTTAATATTTATATTATTATTATATATTTGTCCTCTATTATTATTATTCTATTATAATACTGGTAGCTGACTTTTCTATATTTATATCATTATATACTTCTTATATTGTTACATTTTTATATAATCTTACATTTTTAAAATTATTTAGAAAATAAACTTTCTTTTTGATAAGAAAAAAAAACTTTTAGAACCTTATTTTATAAATATATTTTATTTTAAAAAAAATTTATAGTATATTTTATTGGTTTAAAGTTAGTTTTATAAAAAAAAAAGAAACTTTTTCTAATATAGTGTTGTAAAATTTTATATTTTTATTATATTGCAAAAAAGGTATTTCATTTTAATTAAATGACTTCTTTATTACTAAAAATCTTATCAGTTTTAATTTATTTCACCTTCACAATACTTGTTTAATGGAGAATTTTTTAAATTATTTTATAATAAATTAAATAATACAGTTATAAATTATTTTTTTATTTTAGGTATATATTAATAAATATATAATATTATTTTGTATGTTAAAAAAATAATGAGTAATATAATGACAGCCTCTAATCAAATTAATAATTTCAATTCTTTGCCTAATAGTAATACTGATATCACATCACAAACAAATACTGGAGGTACCAATAGAAGTAATGGTAGAATAAATAACTCACCAAATAATATTAATTGTATGGAAAAATCAAATTCATCAAGTAGAACATCATCTAATCCATCACCAATATCGTCATCAATTTCTAATAACATAAATCATTGTTATCCAAATATTCAACAACAACAATCTTCAGGAGGATCAAATAATTATCATCAAATACCTATGTCTACTTATCCTTCATCAAATAATTATTCTCATATGTCATCATCCCATCCAATAGGATTACTTCAATATCCAGGAATACAAAATAATTCTCATATTCCTATACAAACAACTTATAGACAGTTACAAACAAATTCTTCAAATACGGGTAATAATAATAGTAACAATAATTCTGGTAATTCATCATCATCTACAACAACAACAACTACTAGTTCTACTCCAACAGCAATGAATCGTTCTCAACGATGTGGAATATGTCGTGGATGTCAATGTAAACCATGTGGACATTGTACTTATTGCCAAGACTCACCACAATTTGGTGGTCCAGGTGTCAAAAAACAATCATGTATTGAAAGAAGGTGCCTCCGTGTTCTGGAAAATCGTCTTCAAAGAGATTCACCAACATTTAAGGCACGTCTTGGTTGCAATAATTGTGATGATTGTAGATTAGCTGACTGTCAAGTCTGTTTGGTATGTCTAGATAAAAGATTTTTTGATAATAAATATATGACTGGAGCGTTATGTGCTAAAAAAAGATGTAACAATGCTACAAGTATTGAATTACCATGTCAAATAGGAAATAATACTCAAGAAAGAAACTTAAAAAGAACTTTAGATCATAATGTTAATGGATATGAAGGTAATGGTAAAAGAAGAAGTAATGGTAATATAAATAGTAATAATAATTATACTTCTAATCAACAAATACTATCAAATTTTCAACAACCACTTCCTCAAAACGGGATAAAGTAAGTTATATAAAATTTATTATTTATAATTAATATTTATAGTTTAATGATGAATGTAAATGGAATACAACAATTACCACCAACAACAATACCTTCAACTACCCCAAATACTATAGTACCATCAACAATTCCTGCCGATCCAACAACAACTTCAACATCTCATCAGCAATCTAAACACAATAATTCACCACCAACATCCTATCCATTGGGTATTCATGATGAAAATTTAGGAAAAAAAGGAAATCAAATACCATTAACTCAACAATATCCTTATCAACAAATTCCTCAACCATCATACCATGACACAATTTATCAATCACAAATACCACAAATTCCTTACTCTATAGTTCATTCTTCAAAATATCATACTTATCAAACAAGTAATAATATTTACCATCATCATAATAATAATACTACAATACATTATCAAACTACAGCTTATCCAGGAACAACAGGTACTGGACATTCTTATCCATTAGTATCAAATAATGGTACTACAACAACACCTATGAATGGATCTCCAATAAATGGGTCATTATCATCCTCGTCTTCATTATCATCATATAGTAATACAAATTTTTATGATTATGATACATCAATATATCAAGGAACTTTCCATCCATCAACTTCTGCTGATCCATATCTCCCACCAAGT
Source organism: Strongyloides stercoralis (assembly GCA_029582065.1). Classification (NCBI taxonomy): domain Eukaryota; kingdom Metazoa; phylum Nematoda; class Chromadorea; order Rhabditida; family Strongyloididae; genus Strongyloides; species Strongyloides stercoralis. Next base: position 10,808,877 of record CM055866.1, on the reverse strand, counting down.
TATACTCCTGAACTTAAAAATAATGTTGTTATCCAACAACTATAGAGAAAAAAAGAATTTTTTTTTTATATTATAAAATTTTTCAATAATTTTTTTAATAACAACAAAAAAAAATGAAATGAGAGATTCTAAAATTTTGTAGAGATTTGTATTATGATGAAGTATAATGATATTAAAAAAAAAACATCTCTGGTAAAAGAAATATTGTATATAATATTTTAAATATTTGTTTTATTAAAAAGTATCATAGTCCGGTTGTTTAGGTAAAAAAATAGGAAAAAAAGATAATATGGAAAATGTTATTTACTGTTTATGTATATCTTCTTTTAATTAAAAAAAAAGATAATATATTTTTTTATTGTAGAAATTGATAACCATTTTCTCAGAAGTATAGGATAAATTTTTTTTTTATTATTATTTTTTTTATAACAATTATTCTGGGTAGTGGTTTTATCAATATATGTATGTCCTAACATTTATATCATAGTGAAACAAATTATATTAGAACAATTTTATTATATAAATTTATACTTTTATTTACATAATTATATGTAATATTTTATTAAAAAACAATAATAGAAAATATTTTATTGTATCATTTTTTTTTTGTACAAATAAAATTTATTAATTCTTATTTAATTTTTTTATTAGTATTTTAACATATACATAACAAAATAACTAATCATGTTCAGGATGATTTTTTAAATGTTCTATGAGGTCTTCTGGTTTAATTTCCCTCCTACAAACTTTATCAACTCCCATAAATAGTGGGAACTCATTTTGAGAATTAGTATTTTTTAACATTGTAGCAACTTCTTCAGCTGTACAAACTCCCTGAGCAGATTGGCCGTTTAACACCTCTTTTTCTAAAGTTTTTATATCTTTATCACTTTTGGCAAATGCCATACCAAGTTTTCTATTTCTTCCACCATAACATGTTGTAACTAAATCAGCAACTCCACATGATTGGAAAAATGTTCTAAGATTAGAAGGAGGAAAGAATTTTTCAACAAATTTTGTTATCTCCATTAAACCTAAACGTATTATAGCTGCTTTTGTATTATCTCCATAACCTAGACCATCTGAGATTCCTGCAGCAACAGCAACAACATTCTTTAATGCTCCACACAATTCAACTGTATTAGCATCTTTGACGACTGTTATACGAAAAGAATCTCTGTGAAAAAGTTTTTTTAATACTATTTCCTCTTCTATATCTGATCCATTATAACCTAAATATAATAAAAAAAAAGTTAAAGATAAAATAAATATTATATACCAATGGTAGCTTCACAAAATTGGTCTTCAGCAACTTCATGAGCAAGGTTAGCACCCATCAAAACAGAACATCTTATATTTAAAATAGATTTTATCTCATCAGTAATTAAATGAATACCATTTTTACTACCATCATTCAAGGCTAATCCTTTTATCATTGAAACACCTTGAGCAGTAAGTTTAATTTTTCCTTTAAGTTGATTACAAAGTCCAGTAACAAACTGATGTGGTACAACAAAAATGAGGTAGTCAGCATCTTTGCATGTTTCAACAAGATCAGTTACAGCAACAATATTTTCAGGAAGTTTTTTACCTGGTAAATATTTAATATTTTCATGACGACTATTAATGATTTCAGATAACTTTTCCCCGTTGATAATCTCTTCATATACCCACATTTTAACTTCACTCACAAAAGTGTCTTTATGTTGTAATGTTGAATATCCAATATTTCTTGCTATTGCTGAGCCCCAATTTCCTGATCCAATAATAGCGACACGTTTAACCATTGCAAAAATGTTATCACTATTGTTAAATTTAATAAATTGATAAGAAGATAAAGATAATGGTCTAATAGAAAAAAGTGGTTTTTTAGATGAAATATTTATTAAACTAAATAATCGTTGAATGGCTGACAACTGAAAAAAAATTTATTATTAAATTGTTTTTCTTTAAAGAGACTCTTTATTTTCTAAATAATAAAAATAAAAAATAAAAAAAAAAAGTAGTAGTATAAATACTATCAACCTACAGACCCTATCTTAATTTATGTTAATAAAATAAAATAACCTACTAAATTATAAAATTATTTCGTGGTAAATCTTATTTAAGTATTAAAAATAATTTAATATATAACTATAATCTTAAACGGAGAACATTTAGAAATTTTTGAGCATGCATTTATCAAATATTCATATTCATTCTCAATGACGATTACAAATATTTTATTCCTATAAACTACAAACACTATACTTTTTAATAAAATATAAAATTTTACAGCAATCGTTATATATTTATAAGTAAAATAAATTAAAAGCAGGAACAATTTTAAATTAAAAGCTTATAAATAAAAATATGTACAAACTTATTTTAAAAAGACCAAAGTATCTTAAATATAAAGATGATATATTATTATTTTAAAGTCAACTATTTCAATAAACAATAATAAAAAAAAATTGCTAACTAAAACAAAATTTAACACGCATATATTATATATATAAGTGTAAAAAAACGTTGATGATAAAAATGAAATAAAACTTAATGTTTTCATGTAAAAAATTTTAACAACATATATCAAAACTTTAAAAATACAGAAAATATAAAATAAATAAGCCAGAATAAATATTTGAATGTAGAATATTTTACTCTTCTAACTAACAAAGATAAAAAATAACCTTCTTTCAAGCAAAATATATATAAAAAAAACAAATTAAAATAACGACTTTTTTCTTTCTTTCTAAAAATATAAATTAATGTAAAATGAAAATATCCACACTAATTTGTAATTTGAGATAATAAAAAAAAACTATTGAATAATTATATTTTTTTAAATATTACTAAAACTATTACGATTTAAAGAATGTATTATTAAAAATAAGAATTGTCTTTAAAATAAAATTATTTTTTATAATAAAAAAAATAATTCACCATATTAGACTATAAAAAAAATGTATGTATACAAAACACTCCTTAGAGAGCGTACAAATAAACTAAAAAAAATTAAAATGATGATAATAGAAAGTAAAAATTAAATTATCAGCATGTATTTCAAATTTTTATAACTAATATTAAAAAAACAATTTTTTTTTATAAACAACTACCTAAATAAAGTAGTATAAATCCCTCTTAACCATATAAAAGATTCTTTCTAAGACCAAAACACTTTTCATTCAAATAAAAGTAAAAATTCAAGAAAGGTTTGGAATTAAGTGTCCACTATTTCAAAAATTTATACTTTTAAAAATATTTTTCTTTATTGAGATATTTATTTTTGAACAATTTTTAAGGTATTGTTTTATTTTTATTATTTTCTTTTATTTTTTAATGTTATTATTATATTTAAGTTGTAAAAAATAAGATAATGGAAGAGATACCATCATGGATAGAACAATCACGGTTACATAATGAAACAGAAACTGAATGGATGTTAAGAGAAGCATTTTTAAAAAAAAATTACCAAGATTATGATAAAAATATGTTAATAATGTATTCTCGTGTTTTTGTTAATCATTATATGATGGGTTGTCAATATGATCAAAGAATTATAGAGAAAGTTAAAGAAATGTCCATTGGTATAAGTCTGGAAAGATTACGTAGTGAGAAAAGGAGTTTTACTAATTTAACTGCTGCCAATGCTAAAAAATACGGTGGAAAAAAAATTAAGGGTGGTATACCAGAAATTCCTGTAAACAAAAGTTGTGAAAAAAATAATAGAGTTTTAAAAAGTCCTAGTAGAAAGAAGGGGCGATATGATGGTGATAAAGGCAATGATTCAGAACAAAAAGATATTGAATTAACAAAGAAAAAATGTGAAGAAGAAATTTTAAAGGATGAATTATTATTATTTAGAAATAAATATACACTTAGAGATACTATGGGTAATTCTGAAAATATTCTATCAGCTTTTTGTGAAGATATAGGTAAAAGTTTTAACTACGATATTGATTCAAATTTCATTTCAAGAATTATCATTGGACGGGTTCTTATTTTTTCTCATTGTTTTTACTTTGACACTGATGTTGCTGGACAGGCTTCTTTTGTTTCATGTAATATTCTTATTAATGGAAACTTAGAAATTGTTAAGTCTACTGATAATAATTCTTTATATGATTACTTATTATTTTCTGATGGTGATAGTCCTGATAATGCTTATTGTCGTTTTATTACTTCATTTTTATCATCTCTTCCACATCAAGATATCCCAAAAGATGATGAGTTTAAAGGACATGTAGAGAAAATGGCACAAGAATCAGGGTTGACTTTTTATGTTGACAAATTTTGTTCTGGTGGTTGGTCAATGGACGTTACTTTAAGAATTGGTGAATTAGTTATCGGAATGAAGCATCTTAATAAAGATGAAATTAAGAATATTGAAATGCATATTAATAATTTAATTGTTACTTTTTTGAACAAACTTAATACTGAAAATGGAGGATCTAAATTAGAAATTGAAGTGGATTCTCAAGGTATTTTATGCTTAAAATATTAATATGACTGCTGGGAAATTCTCTTTGTTTATTTTTTTTATGTATATATTTATTTTGAAATATTGTTGAAAGAATTTTTAATAATATCTTTATTATATTATTTATTTTTAAATTATTATAAGAGTTTTTAAACTCAATTTTTATTTATTTAGAAAAAAAAATTATTTTAATATATAATTAAAAAATGTTTTAGCAAAAACATGAATTCAAATCCACATTTAGTTAAAGACGATGAAGATGATCAAATAGGATATGCTTGGGAGAAAGCTTACACAGAGGGTTTAAAAATAAAAGATATTCTTCAGGAAGAATCTGATGTTGGATTTGAACAAGCAGTAAAGAAATTTGTAGAAGAAGAAAAAAGGAAGGAACGTCTTCGAAATAAACCAGAACGTTGCCGTATAGGAGTATTGCGTTACGTCTTTCTTTTAATTGATTTGTCAAATTCAATGTCTGAAAAAACTATTCAACCATCAAGAATAGAAGCTGTAGTAAATGAATCTCAAAAATTTATAGATAAATTTTTTAGTCAAAATCCTATCTCCCAAGTAGGAGTTATAGTGTGTCGTGATAAAAAAGCTGAAAAACTTTGTGGTTTAACTGGTAATCCAAATAAAATAAAAGAAACTATAAAAAATATTAAACGTCATGATTGTCGTGGTGAATTTTCTCTTCAAAATGGTATACAATTAGCTTATAGAAATTTTGATGGATATCCTCCTCATTCATCAAGGGAAATAATTCTTTTTCAAGGAGCTTTGTCAACATGTGATGCTGAAGATATATTTGATACAATGTCAAAAATAATTAAAAAAAATATTCGTATCTCTGGTATGTCATTATCAGCACATATTTATGTAACGAAAACATTATGCCATCAAACTGGTGGAATATATAAAGTAATTCTTGATCAAACACATTTACAATTAATACTAGGAAATTTTATTACTCCACCAATAATTCAAGAGAATGCTCAGTCAAATCTTATAATGGTAGGATTTCCTAAATTAAGAAAAGTCATAGGAAAAGTTTTCTGTCAATGTCATAGAATAAGTAATTATCCAGAAGAACAAAAAGGTTATTTTTGTCATCAATGTGGTTCATTATATTGTTCTGTTCCTGTTGAATGTAGAATATGTCATGTCATCTTAGCTTCAGCACCATTATTAACAAAAACTTTTACTAATATGCTACCTTTAAAAGCTTTTGAAGAAATTAAAATTACTAAAGAAGTCTTATGTAAGGGATGTACAGAAACACTAAATAATGATATAGCATATAAATGTTATGATTGTAATATGATTTTTTGTATTGAATGTGATACATTAATACATGAATCTCTTCAAGTTTGTCCTGGTTGTCATTAAAAATTTATTACTATTATTGTATATAATGTTTATATTTATATATTTTTTTAAATAAAAATTAAAACAAATAGATGTATATGTTAGTACTTATGAGATCAAGAAATAAAATTTTAAAAGACTTTAATTTGTCAAAAATTTCCATCGTAAGCGTAATCAGCTTTGTTGTGCATAATCAATTGGTTATCAACAAAATAAAAAGAATCACTTCTTGTTTCATATGGATTAGCAATCATTTCCTCTATCAATTGATCAGACAATTTTGGAAAATGATAAATATGTTCGCAAGTATTTTTACTATTTGGTATACAAAAACCAAAATCAAAGTCAAATGATTTTAATAGTTTGTCTTTAAAATAATGTCTTTCAATCATACGAAAATTATTTACTGGTTTATCTCCAACAGTAAATTCTATAGTTGCTCCAACTCGTTTAAGAACAAGAAAATTAGAAGAAAATTGATATCTTACAAATCTTGAGGCTGTCCTTGTAGTTACTTCATCTTCAATATTTTTTAAAGTTTCAGGGGATTGAAATGTCTTATCATTATTTTCATCATCATCTGAAGATTCTAATATCTCATCATCCGATGGCTTAGCTATTTCAAAAAGTATTTGATCTGTATCCATATCTCTAATTTTAAATTTAGTAAATTCTATATCGTAAGTATTATCTTGTGAATTGCAAAGATAATCTGATGTTATAGTTTGTAAAGATAATACATCTTCAGCTGTTATAACATCTTTTAACCTTAATTCTTCCTCTGTAATAGTTTCAGTATTAGAAAAATTACTACTTTTAGGATTTGACGTTTTTCTTAAACTATCTAATGCAGTATTTGTTGATTTTTCCATTATGTTAAAAATTATTTATACCTAAAATAATAATTTAATGTTATTTGCAAAGTTCTAATTATTTATAATAACAAAATAAAAAATAATAAAGCATATAATTAATTTTAAATTCATAAATAATAGAATTTAATAATGCATAATCTACTAATTACTATTATATATAAATAATAAAAAAGCAAAAATTTTTTTATAAATAGTAGAAAAAAAAAACTTTTTTAGTAAATGTTTTTATAAATAAATATTAAAAATTAAAATAGTATTTATGTTCTTTATCAAAAATTTCCATAGCAACATGGATCGGTTTTACTAAACTTTTTGTATATCAATATTTAACTATAATATATGGATGACGTTTACATCTTATTATTTATTCAAACATTTTCTAAGTTTACTAATAATATATGTATATACATATGTACTTAGTTCTAATATATAAGTAATAAAAGATTTATTTTTATTTTTTTATATGATTAATAAGAATATTTTCATAGATTTTATTATTTAAAAAAAAATTCTTTTTTAAAAAAATTCTAAGAAATAAAAAATGAAATATAAAACAGATAGTAATTTATTTCTTTTGAAATTAAACCATACTTGGTAATAAAAAATGCTTAACAATAGAGGTCAATAGTTGAAGTAAACAGTTATTGGTATGAGGCTTATACCCCAAAATAAAAACTTTGGTACCTCCTATACTTCAAATAAAAGAAAACGATTTATTATTATTTAATTTAACATCTTAAAGTGAAAATTTAGTGGAATATTGAAGATGATAAATAATTTAAATTTTTGATTCTTATTGAAAAAAAAGTGTATATAATTATTTCATTGAAAATTTGATTAATTATTCTCCTGTCAATGTGAAAAAATTAAAGTTAAAAAAAAATTTGTTTTTGTTCTGTAACCTTCTAAGTATAAGTATTTGTCTACTCTTTTTCAGGTAATGAAATTTCTAGATTACGTTGAATAAGTTACAATTATATTATTACTGTATCATTACATAATGTGATAAAAAGTAATATACTTTTTATTTTTATCTTACATTTTGATTTTCAAGGTCATCTTACAAAACTAAAAAGGTAAATGAAAATATAATAAATATTTATATCTTCATTGATAAGTAATCTTTTTAACAAAACACTTTATTTTTTCTTATATCAATGTTAAAGGTTTTAATAATGTGTATATAAATTAATGTCTTCTCTTTTTAGACTTTTATAATGTTAAGACATATCATCAATAGTCAACGACAAATAACTTTATTACATAAAAGAATGGCTTCTCTTATTACTAAACCAGAATTTGGTTTTTTAAAAAATCTTGGACTTAAAGAAAATAATTATGGTGTTTTCAATGGTAAGTTTTAGATAATTTTATTATTAATATTTTTTTAAGGACAATGGTTTGGTAGTGGAAGTGTTGTAGAATCATTATCACCTGCAACAAATGAAGTTATTGCTAAAATACATAATGGAACACCGGAAGACTATAGTAAAACAATTACAGCTTGTGAGGAAGCATACCAACAATGGGCTGATATTCCAGCTCCAAAGAGAGGAGAAATTGTTCGTCAAATTGGAGATGAATTAAGACAAAATATCAATGATCTTGGTAAATTAATTTCTCTTGAAATGGGGAAAATTCTTCCTGAAGGTGTAGGTGAAGTTCAAGAATATGTTGATATTTGTGATTTTGCTGTTGGATTATCAAGAATGTTTTCGGGTAAAATTATTCCATCAGAAAGATTTGAACATGAACTTCATGAAAGATGGAATCCACTTGGTGTTGTTGGTGTTATATCAGCTTTCAATTTTCCTTGTGCTGTTTATGGATGGAATAATGCTTTAGCATTAGTTTGTGGTAATTCTGTTCTTTGGAAACCTGCTCCAACAACCCCTTTAACAGCTATTGCTGTAACTAAACTTATTGAAAAAGTTTTAATTAGAAATAATATTAATCCAGCTTTGTGTTCACTTATTTGTGGTGATGCAGATGTTGGTCAATCTATAGCAAAAGATGATAATGTTAAATTAGTTAGTTTTACAGGTTCTACAGAAGTTGGTAGAATTGTTGGTTGTCAAGTACAAAGTAGATTTGGCAAAATTTTACTAGAATTAGGTGGAAATAATGCTATAATAGTTATGGATGATGCAGATCTTGATTTAGTTATTCCTGCTACAGTTTTTGCTTCTATAGGTACAGCTGGACAAAGATGTACAACAACTAGAAGACTTATTGTTCATGAAAAAATTTATGACGAAGTTATTAATAAAATAAAAAAAGCTTATCAACAATTAGAATCAAGAGTTGGTGATCCAACAGATTCTAATACATTGATTGGACCTCTTCATAATAAAGAAGCTGTTCTTAAATTTAAAGCATCAGTAGCTGAAGCTATTGTTTCAGGAGGAAAAATAGAATATGGTGGAAAAGTTCTTGAAAATCGTCCTGGAAATTATGTATCACCAACAATAGTTACTGGATTGAAACCAGATACACCAGTTGTTATGAAAGAAACATTTGCACCAATACTTTATGTTTTAAAAACATCATCTTTTGAAGAGGCTGTTAAGATAAACAACATGGCTAAACAAGGTTTGTCAAGTAGTATTTTTACAAAAGATACAGGAAAAATTTTCAAATGGTTTGGACCAAAAGGATCTGATTGTGGTATTGTTAATGTAAATATACCAACATCTGGAGCTGAAATTGGTGGAGCATTTGGTGGAGAAAAAGAAACTGGTGGCGGTCGCGAATCAGGATCTGATGCTTGGAAACAATATATGAGAAGATCTACATGTACCATTAATTATGGTAAAAGCCTTCCACTTGCTCAGGGAATTAAGTTTGAATAAAATATTTGTAGTTTTCATAAACTTTACTAGTAAAGATTATTAGTAAAATTATTATATTAAAAATTTTATATTAAGAAGCATACACGTCATAATGCAAATTAATTTTTGATAAAACTATAAAAATTTAATGTTTCTAAAAATTTATTTTACTAAAAAAATACAAACTTCTAAAAAAACAATAACAGTAATTAACGATAACAAAAGTATAAAACAAAAAGTAAACAAAAAATAAAAACAACATTAAAAAATGAAATTTAATCTTCCTCAAACTCTTCATCTTCTTCATCTGATGATTCAATGTATATCTCTTCATCCATCAATTCCTCGTCTTCATCTTCTTCGCCTTCAACTTCAATTATGCCTTCACCTGATGAAGCAATACTTTCTATAGAAGAAGTATCAGAATCTTTTCTTACACGTGAAGATTCTAATAAAGTTTCTTTTTTTTTCAAAGTTCCAACTGGTTCTTTATCTTTTGTTTTCTTAGTGTCACTACTCTTTTCCTCTTTTACTTCAACATTTGTTTTTACAGCAGATTCTTGAATTTTTGTTGGTATACTCCAAGATCTACCATAAAAAACATCAACCAATTGGTTATTTATAATCAAATTAGAATTCTTTTTAAAAGCATTATATGCAGCTTGTTCAGTTGTAAATTTAACAAAAGCAAAATTCTTTTGTTCACCACGAGGATCAGTTTGAATATTAACAGTACCATCTGGAAAGACTTTTTCAAGAGCAGATTTAGGAGTAAAACTAGCCATTCCTCCAACATACAACTCGAATGGATTTAATGGTTGTTTTAAAAGTTTATTTTGACTTTGAACATCACGAATACCTAACCAATTGCATTCTAATTTACAACCTCTAATTTCTTTGGAAGATATCTCCTTAAGTACTTTTTTACAAATATCTTCGGTTTTAAAAACTAAGAAACAACTACATTTTTTTTTGTTTCTTGTAAATCTAACAGAAATTGAAGATGGAACTAACTTTTTTATCTCTTCAACTGTTGTATCAAGAGGAAGTGCTTTTATTTTTAAAGTACATTTCTCACGTTCTTCACGACGTTTATTATCCTCTTTAAGTAAATCATCATTACTTTTTGAGAATTTAGATAATTTGTTTTCAGAAACAGGCAATTTTTTGACAGAAATTGGCTCATTACTAAAAGATTCTTCGTCACTTTCTTTGGCTTTACTATTCTGGTTTATAACATTTTTCTCAGCTTTAACATTTTTAGAAACATCTTCATCTGAATCTTCTTTTGATAATTCTTCATCTTCTACTAACTCCTCATCCTCTACTAATTCTTCATCTTCTATCAACTCTTCATCTTCTACTAATTCTTCATCTTCTGCTAACTCTTCATTCTCTACCAATTCTTCATCTTCTACCAATTCTTCATCTTCTACCAACTCTTCATCTTCTACTATCTCTTCATCAATTTCTTCGTCTATTTCTTCACTTGTCTCTTCATCATCATTGTCACTATCGTTCATTTTAACATCTTCATCGTCAAATGATACAACAGTTTTTTTTTCTTTTTTACCGTTTGCCTTACCATCCATTTTTTTGGCAAGTTTTAGAAGTTCCGAATGTTCGCTTTCAACTTTAGCGTATTTAGAAGGTGTTTCAAAATCGTCTTCACTTTCAATATCTTTCTTTGATGGATCATAATCACTACCAACTACTTTAAATTGTTGTTCTTCATTTTGTAATTTTCTTTTTCTACTATCATTACCAAATTTTGTACCACGACTATTTTTATCAACAAAACTTTCTTTACTACCACCACGGCCTCTGAAATTTCCTCTATTACCACCACGACTTACAAAACCACCTCTATCATTGTCACGACCTCTATAACCTCCTCTACCATTATCCCGACCTCTGAAGCCTCCTCTACCATTATCCCGGCCTCTGAAGCCACCTCTATCACCACCACGACCTCTGAAGCTACCTCTATCACTACCACGACCTCTGAAGCCGCCTCTACTACCATCGCGACCTCTGAATCCACCTCTGTTACCATCACGATCTTTCATATCACTTCTACCGTTAAATCGTTCATTGCTAAAACTGCCTCTACTACCTCCAGAATTTCTTTTATCAAAAGTAGAATTATTTCTATCTTTAAAACCACCTCTACCACCACGGAAACCACCACGGCCTCTACTATTTGACATCTGAGAATTTCTTTCTTTAAATCCCATTCTAAAATAAAAAATTGAATTAAAAATAAAATTAAAAATAAAACAAAAAAAATTAAAAAGTATAAATTAAATCAAAAAAAACTGTGTTCTAAGAAAATAGAAAAATTGCAATAGATGCAAGTATTTAATCTTTTTTAAAAAATTATTGTCTTGTCTGGAATATAACAATCTTAAAACGATAGTTATATATAAAAATGACAAAGACAGCCAGTGGATGGTTTTTGTTAACTAGTACTAATAAATTGCTAGCCAAATTATTAATAGGTAAAAAAATCTGATAAAATAACATATTTCTTATGTTTTAACAGTTAGAGTGCAATTGAATTTAAACTACTATGAAGAAAAAAATTTTTTTATAATTAAACTTTAACAAATTTATTAAAAATTTGGTAAGCATCCTCCCAAACTTGTATATAACCAAGTCTTATGTGGACAAATATGTAGAATTAAGCTATACATAAATGAGTTGATGGTATCATAATTTATTCTTAACTCTCTAATGATATACTATTGGCGTATAATTTTTTTTTTACCACTTCTATTGATATCTTCTATAAATACGGAACCTTTAATTGACAATTTACTTGGAGATGATTTTCAGGAGAAGTTGTTTATTACAAGATTAAAAAATCAAAAGTTTTTTGCTCAATTTGATTTTAATATTAAAGTTGAAAATGTTAGTTCTCAAACATATGATCTTTTTCCAAGAACTATTGCTGAAATTGTTGAGAAATATTCACTCAACTACCTTTCTTTTTCACTTGCCTTTTCTAATTGGTTAACAAATGACTGGGGGTATCAACCGCAACCTGAACACCCTGTAGGAACTTCTTTAAAAGTAGATTTCCAAGATTATGTAAATCCTGATATTATTTGGCCAAATCTTATAAATGCTCTAAGTGGAATTTTTTGTGGCTCTTGGCATAATTCTGCTACCTACTATACAAGAACAACTAGCAAATTTTCTAGAGAAGCTGTCTTTCCTGAAGAATCTGTATGTACTGAAAATTTTTTTCCATTTTTAAAAATATTACCATGTAAGGGGGTTGCTGGAATTGCTAGTTTGATGAATACAGAACGTTTTTATGCAGCAGATTTTAATAGTATAAGTTTAAACTTTAATAGAAGTACAGGTATCTTAAAAGTTGTAACAAATTTTGTTGCATCAAAAGACAAAGGTCTTAGAAATTTTGATTTTGAAAGTATATTTGGAAAGACTTTATCTTCTTCCAATTGCCGATTAGCTTCGTCTTCTAAAGTATATATAGAAGCATTTGAAGGAGTAGAATTTTCTGTTGCTCCTAACAAAATGTTAGAAAAGTTTGGAAGAAAATTTTTGATGTATGATCTTTTGGCATTAGATCTATCTTCTATATCAGGAACATTTAAAAATCCAATTATCAAGCCTATAGAACGACTTTCTTATCCACCTATGATAACAGTTCACTCTTCAACATCACATGTAGGTGAACAATCAGGAAGTGTTATTACAAAAATTAGAAATAAATATCCAACTGAAATTAATGTTGTTTTGTCACAATCAATTCAATGGTATATAAAATTTTTCCTACATACATTAACATTTCAGTGTAATGGTGTTAATGTACCATTTTCTTTTAAACAAATCATTCAATCAAGAATTAGAGATCGTCCATATTATTATAAAATATCTACTACTCTTCCAAGTAATTCGCTTTGTATTCTTAAATTTAATTATGGTCTTCACCTTTTAAAGACATCTGAGTATCCTCCAGATGCTGAGAAAGGGCGTGTTATTGAAGGAATAAAATTAGATTTGTTACTCCCATCTGAAATTTATTCTTCTAATGCCACATATATTAATATTGAAAAGAGTGATCTTCCAAATAGTTACATAAAATTTATTATATATGGCCGTCCAGTATCAATTCAACTTCCATTACCTGATTTTTCTATGCCATTTAATGTAATATGTATGGTCTGTACTGTTATGTTTAATTTTTATGGATCATTTCATGCGTTATCAACCAAAGTGTATGTTTTATTAAATTAGTTACTTTTATTATAACTTATTTCTATAGATTTTTGATGCCGACTGGGTCTTTAGATGAGCAACCTATTTTAAGAAGATTATTACTACGATTACGTAAGAAAATTCGTAATCTTTTAAAGAAAAAAATTTCCACTGTCACAGAAGAGAAATTGAAGATGGAATAGTGATCAGTTTTTTTTTTATAAAGTGTATTATATATTGTACATACAATATAATTGTTTAAAAATAAATTATTAAAGAATTTTATTTAAACCAAATACTAAAATATGTTCTTTGATATAATATTTAACTTTTCAAACAATATTTTATAACACTATTAAACGAAATTTTTAAGAAAATTTAGTTATTATTATGAAATAATATATTATTTTGAGAAGAAATTATGTACATTTTTTTGTAACTATTTATTGATATACATACATAATATTTATAATTTAAGTTATTTATATTATGATTTTGTAAGATTTTCACCACATTTTTGTGATAAAACAATTGTATTCTTTTTTTTGTATGGAAAGGATGAATATAAATAAACGGCAAACAAAATAATAATAGTTCCAATTATAAGTAGTAAATTTGGAATAATATCAAAAAGAAATATTGATACTGTAGCAGTTGAAGCTATAACAAAACCAGATGCAAAACATTTCAATATTGATGATGCATGTTTAAGCAACATAGCAACTATCATACCATGAAGTCCAAAAACAAAATACACTAATATCACCCAACCATCGAAACCTGCAAAGAATCCTACATCAGATATTTTTGAATAATCAGTAACTAATGAAACACACAAAAAGATTGGTACAGAAAACATAGCCAATTGAAAATTTAAACACCATAATGATTGAGAATTTTTTTTAAAAATTTTTTCTAAAAATATTGAACTAAATCCTGATAAAACTGTTCCAATAAATACCATTATTAAACCAATTATTTGTGGTGGAATATTTAGTGGATTTGGTAATGGATAATATTTTTCTTCAATTTTTGTAAAATTATTGGTCAAATTGGATGTTATAACATTACCTTTCTTAGCTTCAGGTACTTTCCATTGAATCATAATAATACCAATAATAAGAACAACCATAGATATCCATTGGATACCAGACAATTTACTTTTTAATAGTGTTACAGCAAAAAGTGCAGTTGTTAGAATTTTCAATTGTTGAGTTACCAACAGTATTGTTGCATCCAAATAACTAATGGCATATTGAAATAAAAGATTTTGTATAGCATATAAAAATGCTGGTATTCCTGTATTCAATGTATCTTTCCAGTTGATGATTGTACTCCTATATAACGCTTTTAATGCTTTTTTAATTGATTTATGTTCATAAGTTAAAAAACATATTGATAATAATAATTTAAAACTTTCTCCAATAACTAAACCAACAGATGCTATGTACATTGTATCTACAGGTCTGAAGCGAACGTAACGTAAACTACAAATTGATAGAGTTCCCAAAAATACAAACACGACTAACGAAAATGTTTTTAAATTTACTAAAAAAAAATAATAAAATAAATAGCAGTAAGAACATACATAAATCTCTAAATATATGAGAAAAATTTTTTTTTTCACAATTTAAAACTTTGACATCTTGATTTTTTTGTGGAATATAAGAATAATCAACATTTTCCATAGATCCATCAATTTGGCTATTTTGATTACTGATAGAATACATTGAAGCTAATTTATTTACATCTTCCCCATTAATTTTTTGGTTATTTAAATCATCTTTTATTGTTGATTCTCCACCCAAAACTTTTTTTGGCACTATATCAGATAGTGTAATTGTATGACTATTATCACCAACCATATTATTTGTTTCCCAGTAAATTTTTGCTATAAAAATATATTTATAAAAAATTTTTTAAATTATATTTTATAAATAAAATATACATATTGTATCTTATAATTTAATGACTTACATTTATGAGATTTTTTGTTTGTAAAATTTGGTTTCTGCACTACTTTTTTTCCAATATTTTTAAGATTTTTGTCATTTAAATTAATATACTTATTTTTAATAGTTGTTATAAATGACTGACTTTTATCTATGTTTTCCGAAGAGTCAAATATATACTTAAAATTAAATTAATAATATTTAATGAATAATTTTTTTAAATTACGTTTTTAAATAAATGTAAAAACCTTGTTATTTTATGCATATTTAATTATTGCTTTAATTAATTTATAACTTCTTTTGACAAGGTGGGCTATCTCAAG
This sequence comes from Strongyloides stercoralis, assembly GCA_029582065.1. Lineage (NCBI taxonomy): Eukaryota > Metazoa > Nematoda > Chromadorea > Rhabditida > Strongyloididae > Strongyloides > Strongyloides stercoralis. The sequence goes on along the minus strand of CM055866.1, from coordinate 10,792,836 downwards.
TTTTCCTCTTTATATATTTATTATCTTATCCACATTTAACAGAGAAATTTATGCAATATATCGCTTTTTCTTTTATTTCAACCAGTATTTTTTACTCCAAAATCAAGAATGTTCAATTAAAATTTACACATTAATATATATATAAATATATTGTATATATTACACTTTTTCAGGTTCACTTCTAAAAATTTGTTCTTATTTATACTTACATATAAATTTATATGGTATTTAAATACAGTTATGTATAATTAATTTAAACCAGTATTTGTGTATAAATTTCAAGAGTTTTTACTATGTTATTTATTTGCTTCATTCATATATTTATAAATATAAAGTAAAATTATTTTAAATTATATAATTTTGTCAATCTTAAAAGTTTTGACTGATCATTAAAAAATTATAATTTCATTAATTATATAATTATACACAATTCTCTAAACAAAAAAAATAAGATTATATTGAATAAGATATTTATAATGTAAATAATTTCATAAAAATAACTCATAAAATTAAGAAGAATAAAAAAAAAATTTTAAGTTTAATTATATTCTTTTAGAAAAAAAAGTGATCATATATATAAATGATAAAAAAGAAATATATTTGAGTATCTCAACTTAATAAAAGGTATAACAAATATTTAACAATGACTAATAAAATTAAGACATTAACAAAAATTAAATGATCCATAAATTTATTATAAAATGTAAGTATATGTATACATACAATTATATTATTTAATCACAAAATATATTGTATGATGTATCATAGAGCTAATGTTTAAAATTTGATAAGGAAAAATATTTATAAATAGAAAAATATCAAAAGAAAAGAAAACAAAAGTTATGTGAGAGAATTATATAAATACGTATATAAGCTTAAATACCTCACTTGAACTGAAAAAAAAAACTGAATAATAAGCAAAGTTTGTTCATGATAATAGTCTTTTTTATAATACTTGATAATGTTAATGTCCAAATAAAATACACATAACATATTTTGATAAGACCATATTAGTATTATTTTAGATCAATATTAAGAAAAATTTGATAAGAATGACTCAAGCACATCTTTAAATATATAAAAAGAAAATAATATAATCATATGTACATGTAAAGAAAACCTTTTTCTTTTTTGATGATTTTTAAAAGTAAACATTCTTAATATATTTTATATCCTCTTTTGTTTATATTACTGTAGTAAATTTTTATTTTAAAAAAAATTAAAATCATCTTATATATTTGCGGTAAAATAAATCTGATTTAAGTAATTAAAAAATGAATATTATGTTTTTTAAGGTATATCTTAAATAAAAACTTATATGGATTTGGAAAATTGACATACCTTTTATTATTTTAAAATAGATGATATATTAAGGATTATAATTTTCTTAAATCTACTTGTTTTTATTCTCCTATTTTATTAACATCTTTTAGAATATTTTTTATATTTATTTTATATTTTTTTTATTTCGATTCATCTTATTAATCTGATGACAGTTTCAAATATTAGTTTATAACAATTTTTTTTTACTTTTAGCAAAACTATTAAACTAGATTTATTTTAAAAATACTACTTATGTATATAAAATTTTTATTGTATATTTCGCTCCTAACTAACTTATCTTACTCTTTAAGTAATGATAATGAAAAAGATCCTCAAGCTGATACATGTTTTTTATTATCTTCCAAGACAAGTAGAATAACATTTAAACCAATAGATGATAAATCAAACTCAAAAAATTATCTATTTTATTTAATAATACAAAAAAATTCAACAGGCGAAGTTGGGATTGTATCAATAAACCAATTAGCAGAGAATAATAAAGAAGTATGGTATAATGTATCAATAATACGTAGTACAGATGAAATTATTTTACAATATTCTTCTACTATAGCATTAACCAAAGTCAAGTTACCAGCTAGTCAAACAAATGATATTCGACTTTTTGTTGAATTAGATTTGTTAAATGAATATTTTAATGGATATACATATTCAAGTAATAACAAAGAAATTCATGAAGTAAATATTAAAATAAAAACTTTAAATTCAACTAATTATTTATCAAAGATACATGTTTCATTGGGATCATTGAATGATTCTGAAAATGGTTTTATTGGTGAAGTTGACTTTAAATATATTAAAATTGATGGAAAAAAATATTTTTTACCTAATGATAAAATATTTGGTGGTGATATAGCTATTGAAGAAAAGTGTTCACAATTAGATGAAATAAAAGATCAAAAAAGTATTCTTGGAATATGTAGTTATAGTGAAAAAAAACAATGCCTAAATGGTGGTGTATGTGAAATAAATAAATATGGTGAACCTGAATGTTTATGTCCAAATAATGATTATACAGGAAAATATTGTCAATTTGCTTTAGTACCAAAAACATGTTCATATATATCATCTTCAGGTGTTTATAAAATAGACGTTGATGGTAGTGATATTGGTGAGATGGGATATGTTAAATGTGAAAATGGTACAACTATTATATCACATAATTTTCCACCTAATATGGTAATAAGAAATAAAAATATAACTCAGAATTTGTCATATGATATTAGTTATAAATTAATGTCTAATATACAAATTAAAAATTTAATAAAACGATCTCAAAAATGCCAACAGTCAGTTAGTTATAGTTGTTATGGAAACGCTCCTCTTTATTTTAAGGATGGTTATACATCATTTGAAAGTATTTTTTATGGTGAATTAAAACCATTGTATGTATTAGGTGATAACAGTGAATTTCAATGTAATTGTAAAAGAAATAATAAATGTTCTAAAGAAAATGCTAGCTGTAATTGTGATGTTAATGATAATCAAATAAAAAATGATACAGGAATATTTGTAAATAAAATGACGGTTGGTATACAAAAAATTAATGTATTTAATATACCAACAACAAATGATATTCAAAGAGGATTAGGATTACTAAATATTAGTGAATTGTCATGCTATGGTGATATTGGTTATGAAGACAACTATTCCCTTACATTTCCAACAAATAATAGTACTTTATGGTTTTATAGACCAATTGCTAAGCGTATTGAATTTGATTTTCGTTTAACTGTTAATGATGGTATATTTGATATTTTAGAAATTAATGACAAAGAAATATTCATCAATTTGTTTGTTAATAATAAAAGTAATTTTAATTTTAATATAAAAAATAAAACAAATGTTATTGATGAAAAAATATTAAATTATCCTATGACAATTGGTGATGGAACTTGGCATCATGTTATTTTAGAAATGAATCGTCATGAATTAAGAATTTCTATCGATGACTCATACGTTATTGTCACTAATACAAATACAATACAAAAAGTTGAACAATTATTAGGAAAAAGTTTAGAAATAAGACTAAGAAATTTTGTTGGTTGTATAAGAGCTTTCTATATTGATGATATTTTGGTAAATTTGTCTAATGAATTATTTTTATCAAAAAATAAAGACATTCGTTTGGGATGCAATTTATTATGTAATAAGAATACCTGTTTACACGGATCAAAATGTATAGAAAATATAAAAGAAAATACTTATGAATGTAAATGTACAAATGATAACATATATTATGGAAATCATTGTCAATTTAATATAAATCATAATACAGATATATCTTTTTATAATCCATATGAATCTTATGTTGGTTACGATAGTAAAAAATCTCTCAAAAACATTGATTCTATTTATCAAGATATAACATTGTCTTTTAAAACTGATCAAAGAAAAGCTTTACTAATATTTGCTATAGATGAATTAAATAATTTTATTCAAATTCATCTTTCAGATGAATTTAGAATTATTCTTTCAATGAATTATGGTAATATTTCTAAACAATGTACTGTTTATTCAGATAAAGGAAAATATTTTAATAATATGGAATGGAAACAAATTCAATTAAAACATTTTAAAAATAATGTTACTTTATTTGTTGATGATCAATCTTGTACTATTGTTGGTTCTATTGTAGATAAAAAAAATTATGTTGTTTTAGATGGAGCTGATGATGAAATTGTTATACCACCAATTCTTCCAGGGCAAATTAGTATATTACCATATAAAGTTTTGTATGTTGGTGGTGTACCAAAAGCTAAAGAATCTGGAGATTTAATTACCTGGTCAACTATATATAATACAAAATTACCATCTATTTTAGGATGTATACGTGGTCTTAAATTTTCATCTAAATTTCTTGATTTACGATTTTCTGATTTAAAATCTTCTGATAAAGATTCTATACAAATGAAATGTAAATATGATTCATGTAATCTCATTAATTGTCAACATAAAGGACATTGTTCAGTTAAATGGTACCAACAATCTCCAAGAGAAACATTTTGTGACTGTTCAAAAACGAGTTTTTATGGTCCTACTTGTGAAGAAGATGACACAATAAAATTTTCAAAAATTGATCAACAATTGTCTTTTGATATGAAAAAAATAAGAAAAAGATATGATTTGTTTGATAGTAAAACTCAAACTTTTAAATTTGCTTTTTCAACAAATATAGAAGAGGATGTAAAATATAAAAAACAATTTTTATCATTGATTCAAATGGATAATGTAGAAGAAAATATAGAAATAATATTAAATTCAGATAATGAAATTGCCGTTAACATAAACAATCAAAAAATAATATTTAACAATCACTTTACCGATGGGTATCGTCATTTTATTCAACTTTTATTTGATCAAAGAAAACATAAAATATGGGTGATTGTTGATGATGAGAAAAAACTTATTAATCAAACTAATATATTGTATAATCTAGCTAAAGCAAAAAAGTTTATTTTTGGTAATCCTAGTTATGATGACAAAAGTATTGGCTATAATGGTTATATATCTAATATTGATATAAATTATCACAAAAGTGATCACTTTCATTTTATGCCATTAAAATACTACAAAGATTCTAGTCATGAATATTATGACTGTATTAATGTAAAACCAAAAAATAATTCTACACTTTTAGTTAATTATAAAAGTTCTCTTAAAAATACAAAAGTACCATCAGTTGATGAAAAAAAAGAAAATTTAGAATTTCCTATATGGAATGTTCCATTGACAGTTAGACTTATTGAAAAATCTATAAATTCTTCAACTTTAATAAATGAAGAAAAAAATGAAGATGGAATTAACTATACAATTATTATTATTTCAATAATAATTATATTTATTATTCTCCTAATTTTCATTATTATTGGTTTATTTGTATCAACAAGCAAGGGCCATAAAAAAAGATCTGTTCCTATTCTAAAAAATTTAAATAATTCTTCTAAAAAAAGTACTTATGTACCAATTGGAGAACAATTATCACCTTTAAATGATACAACTATGTCGTATTATCCAAATAAAGATGACTATACTCTACCAGAACCACAAATAGATCAAGATCCAATTGAACAAATTCCACCATTAGGAAATCTCGTAAGTTAATCATCTAATAAAACAACCCCTTTCCCCTTTTTTACCACTTTTTTTTTCATTTTTGAAATTTAGCCACATTTTTATTCCACTTCCACTCAACTTTATTTTACTGCTCAGGAATCATTATCATCTGACTTGGAATCCATAAAACAAAATTCAGAAGAAAATAGTGACGACGATCCATTAATCAAATTAACTGATTATGAAGAAGGAAGAAATAGTATGATATATATTAACTAATATATTTTGTATTTATAAAAAAAATTAATAATAATAATAAAATACTAAAAAAAAACGAATATTTTCTTTTTCTTTTTGATAAACTAATGATAGCGGAAGTAGTGATCAATTTCTAGTAAATCATCCAATATTGTCCATACACTTCTTCCAACTCTTTTAGCTATCTTCTGTTGAACACGAAAATCAAGAAAGAAAAATTGTCGTATAAATGATATATCAAGGACATTTCTTAATGATGATTGAATTTTATGAGGTATTGGATCAACTGCTCTTGATATTCTAAAATTTAATTTACATCCTTGTGGCATTACCCGAGATAACACTATCTGAAGGAAAGCTAATCTTCTATAATGTTGTTCATCTATCGTATCAACAAAACCTAAATCTCCATCTAATGTTCCATAAAGAACACTTTGTCTCTGCCTACAATAACCTTCTCTTTCAATAAAAAATTTATCATGATTGTTACATTTAATATTTAAAAATGCTGATATAGGTGATGACAAATATATTTCCGAAGTAACTGTTAAAGCACAAATATTTCTATTTGCTCCACCACTACCATTATAAGTATAAAAAGTTAAATTTCCCTGTTTATCTCCATGTAAAAAAGCCATCTGACCATCTCTAAAAATAAAATCTGATGCTAAAGAAAGTCTTAAGAATCTTCTTGCTTCTTCAGCTACAACAGAAAGTACTTTATATTCTTTTTGATATCTCATAACCGCAAGTCCATTACAAATATCTTCTACTATAAGTAAATCTCTAAATGGTACTAATCTTGTTATATATACATTTCTATCCAAAAATGATATCCCATGAAGTTCACCATCTCTGTATTGCCAAATAAAAACTTTTGTTCCCATTCCAGACATCAAAAAACCATTTAAACCTGTTAATGCTGTTACACCATTTTTATGTTCTTTAGAATAAGCTTCTTTTAATTTCTCTGTACATGTTGGATTTTCTGGATCTGGAACAACATCAATAATTTCATATAATATAATTCTTCCTCTAGATTGAATTTCTTCACTTTGATTAAAAGATGTTCCAACAGCAATATAACTTTGTACAGTTTTTGGATTTTCTTCTATCTGTAATCTTACTTCAGAACAACAAGTTACATATTCATGATCGGGAAATGTTATTTCTGTTGTTGGAATTTCCATCCAATTATTCATAGAAAAAAATGACACTCTATATATAGGTCCTTTTGGTAATAAAAATCCTTTTTGTACATTTACATGTTCACAAAACTTTTCATCATTTACAGAATACCATACTCTATCGAGATCTATTTCTTCAGAAGTTACCATAATAGCTAAATTTCTTAATAACATTGGTACCATATGATGTACAGTACATTTTTTACTTATCTTTTTACCTGGATAAGGAATATCATATCTAATAAAATCATCTATTTTAGCTTGTATCAAGGAACCTGTTTCTGTAACATATCCCAAAATACTTCCATGAGTTTTTGTATTAATAGAAAAACATTTATCAATATATGATTCAACATTAAAATGATGAAGCACAGATCCATGTTTACCATAATAAAATAATGCCGGATATTCACCAGAAATCATACAAATATCTTTATATCTTCCTAATTCTCTTAAATAATGAAATGTTTGTTTATAATCACATACAAATTTCATTTCATCACCAACATTTTCATAACAAACTGATGATACATCCCAATGATGTTGAAGTCTACTAAACATAAAAGCTGGCCTATCATTTCTTGCATTATACATCAACTTGGCTTCATAAAAACCTATTTGATTATTTACACGTACTATCATTATTTGAATTAATGAATTTAAACCACATGCCAAAAACATTATATCTTTAATTAACATTTTATATTGAATACCATTTTCTCTTTCAATATCTATAGTTTCATTATGATTTCTTACCTTCTGATATTTTATTCTTTTTTTTATATAACTATTATCCCATATTTTTGGGGGGAGAAAAACTAATTCATTTGTTTTAAATATTATACATAATTGGGGTAATGCATATATTTCCATACTACCATCAAAATAACAAACAGCTACACAAAAAGTTACTTCCATTTTGTCTGGATCTATTGCTGATGTTTGAATAGCTTTCTTTGGATTCCTATGATATTCTTCATCTTGATGATTTTTATTTTGATATCCATTACAAAATATACCATTACTATTGAGTATTAATGATTTAGAAACCCCATATAAAGCATGTTCAGTAGCATTATCAATGTTAAAATCTCTTTCTTTTTTTTCATTTTTTTTAATTTTAATAGGTGTATTTGTTAATGAATCAGTAAACTTTCTATTATATATACCACTTTTATCCCTAATAATATCAAAAGCAGTTACTGATGACAATGAATGAGATCCATTAGAAAAAGCTCTTCTTCTAACAACTAAAGAATTATCTTGTTCCCTAACACGATAAATATATAAATTTCCATTTTCCGTTACCATACCAATAAGAGGTTCCTCAAATTTTACCAGAACAACATTTGATGAAAGATTTAGTACAACTGATGATAATAATCTCCCTTCTTTAGATATAATAATTTTTGTCTTCGTAACTTGAATACAATACTTTCCTTTATGACTTGTTGTAAAAAAAATTGTTTGTTCTTCATCATCAAAACCTAAACTTTTTAATTTTGTCATTTGTTTCTCCACACTATGTATAGTTAACTCCCCAACTTTCGATGAAACAATGTAATTAAAATCATTCTTATCAGTTAATTTAGAACAAAATAAATTGCAACTTTTGTTAAATGTATGTTCACTTAAAATAATTGGTCTAAAAGATTTTTGTAAATGAAGAATACCACTATCTCCTTCATGTCCAACAATACCAAAAACATCAAAAGTATGATAATTAGCTATATCTTTATATTTTTCACTAATATTCTCTGGCGGAGCTATATTCAATGATCTTATTGGACCGTAATTAAATAATTCATCTACCTTTCTCATTTGTAAACCATCAACTCTAATTAAACCTCTGCTATCATCTTCAGATGATGGAACAACTCTTTCAAACAAAAATTCTTCAACTCTTCTTATTTCTTCATCAATTTCTGTATCTTCTATTTGATCACAAGTATCAGCAAAAATTTCGGCTTCTTTAAAAGTAAACTTTTCTTTAGTATATTCTAATAATAAATGATTCCCAACATGACTACCAACAAAAACATAACCAGGAGAAAGACTTGTTAAAGCTGAACAATTTGGTATTCCACAAACTTTAAGTAAATAAATATTATTAACAGAAGATGTTTCATTAGTTGTTAAATGTATTGAATAAAGACTTCCATTAGAACTTCCAATTAAAACCTCTGAACATGAGATAACTGTTGCAACAGGAGCCTGTAAATCAACTTCCAAATGGTGAAAATCTTTAACTGGAAATTTTGTAAAATCATCTGAACATCCATTAAGAGATATTCCTTGAGGGGCACAATTTTGATTCATATAAAGTATATGATTAACACCTATAAGAATAGCTCCACCAACTGGATCAGGTATCGGTAATAATGTTTTCAAGTCTGATGGTAGACCTTTTGTATGCCATATTATAGAATGCCCCTGAGTATCTAAATCAAGACAAACAGCTACTAAAGCAACTGTATCTGATATTAAAGCTGCTCTTCCAATATTAGTCTTCATTGCATCATATAAAATTAATACTGTTGGTTTTACATAACCAGCTGTAAAAGATATCCCCAAAATGTTTTTCAATCTAATTTTCAAATGTTTCAATGAAATTGTTTCTTGTTTTCTATGACAATATACTCCTAACGGAACTATTCCTAAATGACTGTCAGGTAAATTAGTTATCACCATACTACCAGCATCATCAGCAGCCAAAAATTGGGATTCACGATGGCATATTTTACTTACTGATATAGAAATATCCATAGCAAAATCATGATGAGAGATTGCTGTTAATTCATTTAATCTTGTATCCCATTTATTTAATGTTACCCGATAATCGGGAAATGAAATTGCAACCATATTTGTTCCATCTTCGCTATCTAATATTAAAAATTAAGAAAAATTAATAAACAAAACTTACTTTGACAATTAACAATAACCAATCCATTAGGTTCTTCTAACAATTTTAATGAATATATCTGTTCCAATTCAGTATCTTTTGGCTGTTGGTTTTCTTTCTTTTTTATTTGATAAGGATTTAATCTAAAAATTCTTAACCATTTCCCCCCAATTGTTATTAATTCCTCACCAGGACCTGGGATAATTTTTCCATAAGTTGACAACTTAATAGTTGTCGAAGAAGTTACCTCATCTACACAGTAAAACATGTAGAAACATTAAAAAATATAAAATAATAATATTAAATTTTGTTGGTGTTATTTTAAATTTCTTTCATAACATGCAATGTACATTTAACCAATTTTGATTTCCACTTAAGATTTTTTGCCGTTTTTTACTTCATTTATATTCTTTATTGTATCATGTTTGCAAGATATCATCCATTAAAAAGAGTTGAAGATCCACCTGAATCATTTTTATCTGCAATTGAAACATTCTCAAGACTTCAATTTTATTCTGAATTACAATCTTTACTCTCTGGAAAGTCTTCCGATTATTTTTATTCATCAGTTACAGAAAGATATACTAAAATTTCTTTAGTTCCTACTTATTCTTCAACATTTTCTATAAAATCTACATATAATGATGTATTCAATTTCAATGAACATGATATTAATATGATTAATCATGTTCTGGAGACAGCTGCTATATATCATTCCATAGCAGATCGTTGTGTATCAACTGAAAATAATTTAAAAGATTCTTTAGCTGAAGTTTTTTCACAAAGTATTGTTGAATGTGTATTGGGAAATTATTTAAATACATTGCCTAAAGATCCTATTCCTGAGGAATTGTTTCAATTTTCACTTTTATGGAGAAATCGGCTTGTATACTTTAATCAAGTTCACCTTGGTTTACATTCCGAAATAGGATTAAATATTTTGAATAGTCTATACAAAGAATATACTTCAAAAGTTTCACAAACTTGGGAATCTGAATCGCTAAAAACTATTCTTTATAACTTATATAAACGTTTTATGGTTCAATTAAAGGAATGGCTTCTTTATGGAAAATTGCCATATCATAATAAAGATTGGATATTTTATAAAAGACAAGAAATTCCAGACTGTAGAAAATGGAAAGAATGGATATCTCCTAGAACAAAGTTATTTCCAATTTCGATGAAGTATATTATAAGTATTTTTGATGACTTTTTATCTATTGGAAAAGCTCAACTTTTTCTTCAAGAAGCAAATTATAGAAGTAAATTTAAAGAAAATGTTCAAAAGATGAGTAAATTATTTGATGAATTGAAGGAACCAAGTGTTTTTTATGAAATTAAAAGTCGTTACAATTTATGTTATATAGCAGGACAGATGAAACGGATTGCAAATGATTATATTATTGAAAGAATTTTTGATGATGAGCATTTAATAGATCATTGGCGCATAATTAAAGCTTATTTTTTATTAACTGATACGGATATTAGTAAAAAAATTCTTTCAGAAGTAGAGAATTCTGTTGAAATAACAATGGATCAAATAAATTTTAATTTTTCTAAGATTATAGATTCTTGTGATTTAATTCGGATGTCTCATATTCAATCGTCATTTACGACATTTTATTATACTAATCCTCATGCCTCACAAAGAAACAGTACTGCATTTATTATACCAAATTTAAATTTTGCCACAATGGAACCAATTGGTACAGATTTTTCATCATCATTAACAATTTCTATTGTTATGAATGAGAAAACATTTAAATCACTTCAAAGAATTTTTAAATTAACATTATCTTTGTTTGCCGTATATTCAGGCTTTGAAGAGGTTATACCGTTAATAAGAGAAGGATTTTTATCAGTACCTAAAAGTATAAATCCTTCAAAAGAGAATTATCCGTTGTATAGATTAATGATTCACTTTAAAAGAACTTTTCATTGGATAAATTTATTTCTTAACAAATGCCATCATTATGTTTTTACTTATATTATTCCTAAACATACTAAAGAATTTGAGGATACATTGATATCTCTTGGATCTATTGATCTAATTATTAACGAAATGAAATTATTTTTAAAAAAATTAAGACATGATCTTTTTATGGATGAAAAATCAAAGGTAACTAATAAGTTTTATAAATTTATTTATAAATTTTAGAATGTTTTTATTACACTTCTAGAAACATTATGTTTCTGCAACGATTATCTTTACTTTCTAAAAAGTAGTTTATATAAAATAATTACTCCTGATGTTCAATTGTCACCAGTTGAAGTAGTCTCAATGGAAAGGGAAATATCCTCTTTTTTAACAATTTTTATCAACAAATTAGATCATATAGGTGATTGTATTATTAAAGAATGCCCTCAGAGTTCTATGAATATAGAAAGAAAAAATTTTTACAATATGATTCTTCAACTTTTAAATAATGGTGTTTTTTTTTAAATTATTTTATATTCGTATAATTGTATGTATAAATTTGTAAATATTTGTGTTCTGAAAAATAATAACTTTTTTTAAAACAAATGATCTTTAGAATCTGTTTAAGTTATAAAAAAATCTTTCCTTAACATAGCATATTACACAACAAAATGAATAATAATATTATTTTTAAAAAGTATAAAATTTATCTTATTGAAATTTTACAATTATAAAATATTTAAAATGTTTAATAATTTATTATTTTTATATAATGTCATTAAATAAATTAATAAAAAATTTTATTAACAATGACAAAGAAAAAGCAACATTATTATATATATCTATAGCCTTTGGATCATTAATATTTTTTAGAGCAACTTTATACAGTCTACGTTGGTTTTTTTTTAGAAAACATTTTTTTAAAAAAATTATTACTGAAACAAAATTATCTTCAAAAAAAATTAATGAAAAAAATAAAGATGATAATAAATTAACTTCATATTTTTGTAATGTTCCACCAGAAAAAAGATGGAGAATAACTAATGAAATTGTTTCACTCATCCATTCTATTATCTCTGCTTTTTGGACTATTTTTGTTTTGATTGAAGGTTATAATATTTTAAATGATTATGAAAGAGGTTTTACATACAATGGAGCTATTCTTGTAAGATTAATTTAATCTTTAAAATTAAATATTTATTTTTTCAGTGTATGATGTCACTTGGATATTTTAAATCTGATATGATTGATACATTAGTAAATGAACGTGGTTTCAAAATGTTTGAACTAGTAACTCATCACATATTATCAATTATAGGTGTATTGTTGCCATTTACTATTGGAAAATATATGCAACTTGTTATGATGGGATTAATAATGGAAATGAATAGTATCTTTCTTCATATACGATTATTAATGATGTACAAAAATTTTGATAAGAAAAAAAAATCTTTTAAAATTGTTTCAATACTATCAGTTATTACTTTTGTAATATTTAGAATATTTCCAAATATTTATCTTGTTATATTATATATCTATTTCTTTGCTTCTGGTAAGAAAGAAACAATTATTGTAGCAATACTAATATTTTTTATTGTTTTTGGATTGTTAGCATCTAATATTGTTATGTTTATAAGACTAATTAAAACAGATTATTTAAATAAGAAAAAAAAGAATTCTCAAAGAAATAATATAAAAAAAAAGAAAAATATTTCTAATACATCATCAACTTCTACATCTACAAAAATAAAAAATTCTGAATATACAAATGTTTAAGAAACTTTGTAAATGTACATTAAAAAAATAATATAATTGTAATTATTTTCGTATATTAATTAGATTTATTTGTATTTAAAATAATAATTATTTTTGATCATAATAATAAAGAAAAAAGCAATAATTATTTTAAAAACAATTTTAAATTTTGTTTTTTCATAAATACTATTACTATAATATGCTTTAAGAGAACAAAGGATTTTAAATTTTTTATATACAATCGAGAATTCTAGAAAAATATAAAAAAACAAATATTTCTAGATAAAAATATATATTTATAATTTTATAAAAAAAATATTACAAAATCATAAACAAAAATTTATTAAATTTAAAATATATATTTTTATATTACAAAATGCAACATTTTGTTGTATTAAAATCACTATATAAAATTTTTATTTTAATATTTTTTAAAAAACATTTTGTAGTTAGTTTTTCCTTAAAGCTAAAATATAATATTATTGTTTATATTTATTTCCATGTGGAAGTAACAATTTTTTTTGTTATTTTCCTGTTATACAACATTAAACTACTTGTTTGATACTTTGAACCTTTTTGTTTGTTAAAAGTTATATTAAAATAATATATATAATTATCACTAAATTTATTTTTACAAATTGGTTTAAAAAATGTATTATATATATATATTTATTCTTTTACTTTAATTTATATTATTGTTAAAGAAAGTTATATATATCATTTTTATCCTCTTTATCACATTAATTTTAAATTTATTATTTTTTTGATTTATATTTATTTTTATTTATGAAAAATAATAATAATTAACATTACTTGAGTATTTTTTTCTTGTATTAAAAGTATAAAAATTTTAGATAGTATTATTAAATCATTTTTATTATTTAATTATGTATCTTTTAACCTATTAGAATAATATTAGATAAAAAATTAAAAATATATAAATATTATTACTAAAAATAAAATTATATTGTTATTTAAAATTAAAATCTTTAAGTTTATTTTTAATATTTTATATTATTATAGCTAAATATGAATACAAAACTTTATACTACTAACCAACAATTAATAATATATTATCATGGTTTTACTAAAATTTCTTCAAATCTTAATTCTTTAAAATTTGATGAAATTGTTCAAAAAATTAAAAAAGAAACACCAGATATTGTTACTTTACAATTTGTGGATTCTAGAGTATGTTTAATATGCCATTTTAATTATTTTATAATATTTTAGTTAACTACTCAATCTCCAACAAAAGATGAAATAATTAATATATCATGTAAAAATCTTTCAAATCATATTTTTTTTAAAAATTTACCAGAATTTTTTGGTATAACAGTAATAGATTCTAATGATTTATTAAATATATTTTGTTATATCTTTTCAATAAATACCAAAATACATGATTATACATTCCATCAACAATTTAATCAGATATTTCAATTTAATTGTTTACAAAATAACCAATTGTTAATTAATAAATGCCAACAATTTCCAATATCTATTGAGCATATTTTAGAAACAAAAATATTATATAAAAATAAAAATTTGCCCAATACTAATGATAACAAAACTAGTTTACTAGTAAATGAAAAGAATAATGATCAATTACTATTTTTTGATGAAAATACTATTAAGTGTCAGAAAAAAAATTTTTTTACTCCTTTATTTTTTGATAGAATGTCAATTAAAAGAACCTCCTTAGTGAATGGATCATTGGTCAGTAATAATATTTTACAATATAATAATAAAGCAACTACATTATCATATGAGAATGGAAAAAAAATAGCTACTGATGTAACAGTACCAACATTAAACTTTTTGAAAACATTAGAAGATCCTAGTCTAAGAGAATCTTTTATGCAATTTCTTACTGATCAATATTGTCAAGAAAATTTATCATTTTTTCTTATTGTTAAGCAATATAAATCTATGGAAAAAGATTGTAAAAGAGTTAATTTAGGATTACAAATAGTTAGACGTTTTATTATGAATAATTCTGATGAAGAAATAAATATTGATAATACAACACGCCAAATAATAATTAATATTGCTTCAAGAAATGAATATCCAAAAGATTTATTTGATCAAGCATATGTTCAAATAGAGAATATGCTTAAGTTTGACTTGATGCCACGTTTCTTAAAAATACTTAACCAATCTAATGTTCAAGAAAATAATGACAAAGAAAATAGTTTTAAAAGAAAATTATCTTTTAATATTATAAAAAATAAATTGTTAAAAATTAAAGCCAAAAATACATTTCTTACTCCAAATGTTGTTTCACAAAGTTTTAAGAAAACTATTGAAGACAATCATAAGCAATCTCTAATTATGGGAACATTCCGAAGGAGTTTTGTCAAATCAAGATCATCAATTGGATACATTTTTTAGAAACGTACTTTATAAGGATCTCTATAAAAAAAAAGCCAAAGACATCATTTTTTTTTTATTATTTTAAAAAGAAATAATTATATTATTAAATCTTTTTTTTTTATTTGTACAAAATATTTATATACTTTAATTTTAATAAATAATAATAACTAAATGTTTTTTATATATTATATATTACAGACAAATATAATAAATTTTATTATTTTATAAATTTAAAAGTAATTCAAAATATAAATATTTAAGTTTTTATTTTGATATATCTAACTAATCTCATCAATACTTTATGCATTATAATTCTTTAAAATAATTTTAAGAAAATAAGATTATTATAAGTCAATTTAACAAAACCATAGTTTTTATATTTCTTATTATAAAAATATCATTTTAATCTGTACTTTAAAATTTGCCTTCAAATAGAAATAACTTATGCTTCATTAATATTATAGATTTTAGTATGATTTTTTTTTACACATTGCTTATAAATAATTTTTTAAATACAAAATTATGCATATGTTAACAGGATAATTTGGTAATCTATCTTTATTCTATTTTAATATTTATCTCCACATTTACAAATACTAATTACAAAATTTAAGATAAATCTCTATACATATCGTAAATTTATATTTTTTGTAAAGTACTGTATATTCACATAACTTTTTTTATACAAAATTTTTGTTCAATTATT
Source organism: Strongyloides stercoralis (assembly GCA_029582065.1). Classification (NCBI taxonomy): domain Eukaryota; kingdom Metazoa; phylum Nematoda; class Chromadorea; order Rhabditida; family Strongyloididae; genus Strongyloides; species Strongyloides stercoralis. The sequence continues at coordinate 10,776,337 of CM055866.1, read as the reverse complement.
TTTAATTTATACTATGTTTTACAATTACATAAATCTATAATTCAAAAAATTTTAAGATAATTTATGAAATGATTTGAATAGCACTTTGGTACATTATAAAAAGTTTCATAATAATTTTTTTTCTTGATAGTAAAATACCAATAGAATCATGCCACCTTCGTGAAATATTCTTGTAACTTTAAATCATAAAAAAGACCTTCTTAATAGGTAATCAAAAAAATTCTTTTCTTTATCAAAATAATGTATTTTTTTAATATACTAATCCTCTAATAATTTCATTAAATATTTTTTTTAAATTAAAAGTCGCTGCAGGAGATATTACTTTTTTTGATGATAATATTAATCAGAGTAAAATGTGTCCTTTAAACTTAGACGTATAAATTAAAAAAAAATTTTTCTTTATCATTGAATATTTTATTTATCTATATTTTATTTATTGTTTATCTATAGATATTTAGAAAAATAGTCAAAATGATACATTTGGAACATGTTGACTCAATTCCTGAGGATAAAATTGATGTTAAATCAATAAATTGTTGTCAACTTTATGATAAAGTATTTAAGGATGAATGTATATACTGTTTTAGAACTCCGTATTCCAAAGGTTTGTTTTTATTTTTTTATGTTTTGAATTAAATTTAATATTAAGGAGGCATTTTTGTCTGTTTGAATACATTTGCTGGATTTTGTCTAAAACATGTCTCAGATTATATTAACCGTTTTGGGAAAAGAACTTTCCTTAATATTTTTAGAAGGAAAGTTGAAAAAGAGATTACTGAACCACAAGAGAAAATATCTAAACTTGCTATTGGAGTTGTTGGAGGTGCAGATTATGATAATACTGAGGATGTTATTGAATATTTTATTGGCTATTCAAAGGATAATGATATGTTTATTGCTCCAATTGCATCTATTAAAGGAACATCTCTTATGGCATCAGTTGAAAGTATTATAAAAAGTGATGGAGTAAAACTACAGGAACGCCTGGCTAATGGAGTAAGTGAATGGGATGGTGAAGCTCGTATTAAAACAAAACATGCTAACTTAGAACAATTAAATAATTTTAAAATTATTCCAACTTCAGGATGGGAATGTGAAGTTGAGGGATGTGGATTAAAAGAAAATTTATGGTTAAATTTAACAGATGGAGCAATTAAATGTGGAAGAAGTCAATTTATTAAAGAAGGACATATTACTAAAGGTAACAGTCACATGAAAGAACATTATGAAAATACTAGATATCCATTGGTTGTCAAGCTTGGTACGATTAAAGATGGTGATGGAGATATTTATTCGTACGATGAAGATGCAAGTGTTTATGATCCAAATTTAACTGCCCATCTAGCTCATTTCGGTATTAATGCTAACACTATTGAAAAGACTGAAAAAAGTACATTGGAAATGGAGCTTGATATGAATCAACAATGGGAATGGTCGAAATGCCAAGAAGGAGGTGCAACTCTTGAATCCGTTTATGGTCCAGGTTTTACAGGACTTATTAATATTGGATCATCTTGTTACATTAATAGTGTTATTCAAATGTTATCTCATACTACTAAGTTTAAAGAATGTTTTGGAAACAGGGGGTTAGAATTGATGACTGATATGCTACCAATAAATACACACGATGATGTTTATTGTCAACTAGGTAAACTTGTCTCTTCCATGTGGTCTGGAGATTTTTCTAATCAAGAAGGACCTGATCAAGGAATAAAACCTACTCAATTTAGGAAAACAATGGGAAAAGGACATGTTGAATTTTCAACAGCTAGACAACAAGATGCTGAAGAATATTTAAGACATATTTTTGAAGTAATAGATAAAGGAAATACTTCTGTTAAAGATACATTGAATGACTTTAAGATTAATTTGGAAACTCGTTTTGAAGATGGTTCAAGTCATAAAGTTAAATATAAAGTTAAAGATGAATTTATAATTTCTCTACCAATACCTTTTGACAAAGCAGAAGAGATAATAAATAATGAAACAAAAGTATCACGAAAAAAAGTAAAATTGGAAGATTGTATTGAGGCTGCTTTTGATAAGGATGTTATCTCAGGTTTTGTTTCACCAGTAACAAAAATGGAATGTGAAGCATATACATCAATTAAAATGTTGAATATGCCCAAATATGTTATATTCCAGGCTAGAAAATTTGAGATAACTCCACAATATACAATAAAAAAAATGGATATTGACATTGAGATACCTCAACAAATAAATTTAGAACATTTTAGAGGAAAAGGGAAACTTGACAATGAAGAGTTATTGCCAGATGATGACGTTTTAATTGATCCATGTAACCAGGCAATGTTAGGACAAATTATTGATATGGGATTTTCTGAGGCGGCTGCTAGAAAAGCCTTTCAAGCTACTGGTAACACGGATGTTAACGCTGCTTTGTTTTGGTTGATGGAACATGCCGATGATGCTGATCTCAATATTCCAGTACAGCCATTGTCATCGTCAAATGGCATTAAAGAATTCACTCCTGATTTGGTATCTCAAATAACATGCCTTGGATTTGATTCTTACTCTGCTAACTATGCCCTTGCTCAAACCAATGGCGATGTTAACTCAGCTGCTGAATTGTTATTTACAAATCCCGACTCTATACCACCCCCTAATCAAGTTATTTCAACATCTAATGGTAAGTTGTTTTTATTTTTATTTCTAAACAAACATTTCCACTTCTATTTCCTTCCTTCCTAATTCTTAAATAATTAATTGGTGTTTATTTTTAGATAGTAAAAAAAGTTATGAAGACGATCAAGGGAATTATATCTTGAAAGCTTTTATATCTCACATGGGAACATCACCACATTCAGGACATTATGTAGTACACATTAGACTTGGAAATACATGGTACATATATAATGATGAAAAGGTTGCTATTAGTCAAAATCCACCCTTTTCTTTGGGATACATTTATATGTATGAAAGGATTTGAGAAAACAAACAAAAAAATTCTTTTCTAACATTTGATAATAAATTACCTATTTGTGATAATTTTTTTTGTTAATTCTATATGTTATTGTATTATATAATTAATATGTATTTTTTTTTCCAATCAATCCAATAATTATAAACATAAAAACCTACTTGGTACTTGTATTTTATGATTTTTTTTCGAAATAAACGATAAATATATTTTTACTATATGGTTAGTTGTAAATTAATATAATTATATTATATTTTAAACATTTTTTACAATTACTTTCAATAAGATATCGTTGTTACTAGAAAATAAATTATATTTTAAAGTTATGTTTGCAAAGATACTTTGATAAATAAAAGTTTTTTATTTTATATTGTAAAAAAATATATTATTATATTAATTTAATAATTTAGTTTTCTCCAATGATTAATTAACAATTTTACAGAGTGGTTTTTTTTATTTTGCAGAAAAACAAGATTTGGTTTATTAGAATTTTTTTCCAAAAAAAGAAAAAATGTAATTTGACATATTAAAGTAAAAATGTTGCGCTATATAAAAGAGTTTTTTTTTATTCTTTCCTTTTGATTATTTTTTTTGATCATTAAACAAGAGTTAATTTTATGTATAAGCATGACATTCCAAGTCTTGTTTGCTACAACATAAAAAAAACGACTCTGTAAATACTACATTCTATATTTTTATCAATATATTAACATTCTTATCATATCCTTTTGAGGATTATTATCAGACAAGAATAATACCATTTTTAATGATTCTTTTATTATATAAAATGCCATTATATTTTTTATACAATCCATCATTTAATGATTATTGTTATATTAAATTATCTATTCTTTTCAATTTACTTAATAACAAAAAAAGTGATTAAATAAAGAATTTAAAATGATAAATATTATAAATTTATGACCAATTTTTTATATTTTAAAAATGGTCATTTTTCTTTTAGGTGACAAATGAATAATTAAAAAAAAAGTATAAAACAATCAATGATTAATATATTTCAAGCCTCATTAACATTCTTAAAGAATTTTGTTAAAATTTAAACTATCATTTATTAAAATTCTTATTATAGTCATTTAATAGTCTCAAATAATTTAATGAGTATTTAAATTAAATTATAATTAGTATTAACTTCCTTATAAAAGTATAGTTATAAGTAAAACTTTTATAGTAAAAAATATATAATTCTTAATAAGAATATTTTTTATATTACAACTTTTATCATTTTTATAAAAATATAAAATTTAACATTTTAGTTACTGAAAACGGCTCCTACTTTTTATTATTTATTTTGAAATTAAGAATAATGAAGTTTTAAATTTCGTTTAAAAAATATAACATCTTACAAATATATATAGAAATATATAACTATATATATATATATATATTTGATAAGAAGACATAAGTATACACATTTTATATATCTTTTTACAACTAAAGATATTTTATATGTATTTAAGGAAAACTTTTTAAACAGTATAACATATTTAAGTGTGGTTATATACACTTTTTGAAGTTAATTTTTATTTCATTTATTATTTATTTATGACTTTTTATCTACTATTATTTTATTTTTTCATGTATATATATATATATATATTTCCATCTATACATTATATTATATTATTACATTAGTAATGAAACTTAAACAATTTTTATAAATTATAAAATAATAAGTTTAATGCTTATTTAATATTATTAGCATAATTATTATTATTATGTTTTATAGTAATTATTAACTAATTTTGTTTCATTTATTTTTAAATATGAAAAAGATTCTTACTACGTTTGTTTATTTTTTTCTTTTTAAAGTTATATAAAAGTTTTTTTTAAAGAAATCCTTGTCCTCATTAAAATTCTTTTTAAAACATTATATTTAAAACATTATATAATAAAAAAAAGAGTTTAATTACTTTTTATTTGCATGTAAACATGTTTATTTGTTCTTTTTTTTCTAAATGATATATTTTGTTAAAAGTAATATTTTTATTAATATTAAAAGATACATAAAGTTAAAAAAATATTATAGAAAATTTTTTTTATTGAAAGCATGTTTTATCTGACGTTCCATTCAAAAGAATGTATATTTTATATCTTAACATTTTTATTTTTATCAACACCATCTTTTTACCAATCTCTTTTTATTCTAATCCTTCTTTTTCGGAGAAATTCCTAACTTCATTTTACTATGCGCTTTATCATGTTATGTGTTTTAGTAAATTTTTTTATTCTTTAAAAAAACATTAAAAAAATATCCTTTTCTTTTGGCAAACTTTTAGGAATCCATCAATTTAAAAGTGTACTTTATTTTTCATATTATTTTTATCTTTATAAAAAGCATATCACTATTTTTAAAGCATGCATAACTATATTTCTTAATTTTAAGACTAGTTTTTAATTAGTTTTTTTATCAATTTTTTTAAAACAATTTTTCAATATATATATAGTTTATTTTAGTAAGGTTTTTCTAAGAAACGTGATATATTTTATATTTAAAAGAGTTGTAAAATACATATATTAATAATATTATTTTACCAAACAAACCAAATATTACTTTTTTTACCAACTTCTATAATATGTACTTAAACTTTTTTATCTTCTACTATTCTTTGTACTTTTATTTTTTTTAAACATTTATTTGTACATTCCAATAAAAAAAAAGTGCAGTACACCTTGGGTATTTTAGTTTTATTTTATTTTCCTCTTTATTTTATCAATAATTTTAAAAATATTATTTATTATTTATCTATCTTCCTATTAGAAAATATTAAATATTAGTCATTAATAATAAAGTAATTAGTCATATCTTGTTCATTTAATTTCTTTAAATAAAAGTTTAAGTTTTATATTTCTATAATAGGTTATTACTTTATTAATATTTATTAAATTTTAATAAAATAAAGATTTTATCTATTTATTTATTTATTTATTTTTTTTTTTTTTTTGTATAAGATATTTAAAATGTGACATAATTTTATTTGATAGCTTTATTAAATATTTATTTTATTTAACAAAAAATTTTAATTGTTTTCTTACCATAATAATAACATATGTAAAAAAAAGAAACAATAATTTATTGAAAAATGAAAAATTTTAATAATTTAAAAAATTTCAATCTTTTTAATGTAAGTACATTTCCTAGTGTATTAAATAAAAATAAATTTTTCACTCTAATATTAATTGTTCTATTTTGTAGATACTTTGAAAATCTAAAATTATTTGTAAAAAAATAACTTTTTTGATTTCCTTTTTTAATGTTCCTTGACACAATAAATTAAGACTTTTTTTCTTTAACAACTATAAAAAAAATTTACGTTTTAAGTATATACTTTTTTCTTTAAAATATATTTTTTTTTTATTTACATTTATAATATATTATAAAAATAATTTGATTAATAGATAATTATAATTTGATACTACAATATATTTAATTAAAAAGTTTAATAAATTTGTTTTTTTTTTAACTTTTATCACAAAATTAATACAAGTATGATTAAAAATAAGTAAGTAAAAGAATTTTAATATTAACTTCTTTTAATTTTTAATTAAATAAAAATAGTAGTTCAGTGGTATCTGGTATTTTTATGATATAACAATATTTTATATGTTATCTATTGATTTAACTAAATAATCAAAAAAAAAAATATTTTTTTATGATAATATTAATATGTTTAAAGAGTTATAATTTATTTAATCAAAAAACATATCTAAATCGAAACATTAAAATAAATACATATCTATCTTATGCAAATATATATTATGCTTTTTGGTTAGTTAGCAGTTTATCTAAAAAGAAAGTCGCTAATCAGCTTAACTAAGAGAATAATATTTATTTCTGCTTATCACCTTGTAATATAAAATATATATATATATTATTCAGTTGGTCGGCATATCATATTTATATATATTTAGAATGTACAAATATAACTTTTGAGCTAGAAGGGAACTTTTAAATTTTTATACATGTACATATATCTATAGTAATAATAAATATATATTTTTTTAATGTTATGTATAACAATTTGTATGATTTTATAAGTAAATCATTATCATAAAAAGACAAAAAGTATTTTATATTATATTAATTTTTATATACATATTTTTATACTTATTATCTTATTATCACACAATGATAGAAAGTGTTAGTACTTTTTATTTTATTATATAAATTATACTTATGTAATTTTTTTGAATATATTATTTTTTATAATAATTTTTTTTTTAATTTTTAAATATAAAAAAAGGATAATGATTACTACTATACTTCCTGTTAAAAAATCTTATTTTATACTTTCGTTATAATTAATAAAGATAATGTGTGTAAATAAAGTTAAAATTGATAAAGATATTTTATATTAATGCCATTGAGAAAACAGATTTATTTACTAGAAAGAAGGATAATTAAAGATTAAGTGACTTTTTTTTAAATGACAGAAGCTTTCTAATTATTATTATCATCAATATAAAACACTACTAGAAAGAACATTTAGATAATTTCTACTTTTTAATGAACCCAATTTAAGTATTGTATTGAAAATTTTTTATCATTTAATTATGAATGAATTTTACACATGACATTATCTTTTAAATGTTATCATTTTGTATATGTATATATTTTATATTAACCATTAGTTATTGCTTTATTATTGTCTTTAAATTTATTTTAATTATTTCCTTCTTTTATAATTTATTTTATTGTTATTTTCATAACTAAACAAAAAGTTATATTTTACTACTTCCACTTTTTATTTTATCTAATTATTTTTTTTATTTTCTAAATTTTTATTTCTTTCTTAATAATATATGTATATAAATATATTTTTTTTTATGAAAAATTTTTGTAGAAAACAAAAATAAATTATGGGTACACCAACACCAAGAAAATTTTCTGAAAAAATTGCTCTTATGGAAAGAAAACAAAATGAAGATCAAGAATTATTTCATTCTATAATGAGAGATGTTAAAGCAATAACATCAAATAATTCTTTATCAAATCCAACAACACCATTGCCTTGTACACAATCATCTAATCAACCATCAAATAATTTTTTATTTTATCAAAACAATAATCAAGGGCAGTCATCGAATACAATAAATAACATTTATCAACAACCTTTAACTACAACAGATACACCATATCAAGAAATTCCTATTACTTCAAATACATTACAATTACAAAATAATTCATGGAATGGTGTAGGTGGATCCTTACCGAATGTACATGATCCATATTTTAATCAAAACCAAACAATTCCTCAAAATACATTAAATGCTTTTTATATAAATTCAAACAACAATCTAAATCATAATCCAACACAAACGGGATCATCTTATTCATCTTCACATTTAAGATCTCGTTCACCAGGAGCACCAAATCATTATCATCCCTATTCTGGAGGTGGTACATTATCAATTATACGTAGTAGGCCACATTATGAAAAGCAAAACACCTTTGACGGATATGAAATTAATTATCCAGGAACTTCAAATCAACTTGTACCACCAGATATGTATCCACACAAGTAAGTTTTCTTTTATATATAATTTTATAAAAAAAAAACAGGTGAATTTATTTTTGATAAATAAAATATTAATTATTTTAATATACCTTATGCCTTTATTTTTAAACATATTTTAAAATAACAAAGTTAAAATTGTGCATCTGAAAAATAAGGTTTTTTAATACATTTTTTTTTAATATATTAATTTTATCGCTTTTCATAATTATATATTTTTACTAGAAATATCCGTATTTTAAAAATATAGTCGTCTTAAAATGGAATTTTTAATGAATTCTAAATATGTGCAATATGTATAAAATTTATATCATTTACCATAATTTTTTTAAAGTTATTTCTATAAAATAACAACAGATTATAAAGATATATTTTATGTTAATTAAAATAGTTTATTTTATCTTTTTCTCTTTCAAAAAAAAAAAACAAACAAATGTTGATTTTTATTTATTTGTTAATAGTTATTTTATTATACTTTTTATTTTTAAAAAAGTTAATTAATTTTATTTATTAAAATTATTATTATAAAAAATAGTTATTTTTTTATAGAAAAATGAAAAAAAGAAGTTTTTTAAAATTATTTTTGTAAAATTTGTAATATTATTTTATAATCTTTAACATTTAAAAACAAAAATTAGTAGGAGAGTAATAATGTAAGATATTATTTAAGTCCAAATTATTAAATATACTTATTTTCTTATCATTTTAATTAGAAATTATCTTTAAAAATTATTTCATTTTTTTAAATAAAAATAAACTTCTTTTATTATATTTAAAATAAAAGATACATCAAAATGATTGAAAGTTTATTATATTATTTTTAATGTTATTTTATATTTTTTTTACATCAAAAACTTAGACAAATGACATATACTTTTTTTTCTCATATATTTATAGCTTATTATTTTTACTAAAAGAAATTATAGTTTGTAACTAAAAATAAAGATATTAAATATTTTTAATTTAAGATAAAACATATACTTAAATATTATCTTTTTGTAAAATCTTGTTTTTATATTTTAAAAAATTAATTTTTTTTTTTATTTTAATTATCCTGATAATAAAAAAAATTTCACTATTTAAAAAAAAAATCGATCATTATTTAATTTTAATAAACAAAAATATTTATTGTTTCTCATTTTATCTAACATAAATTATCATTTTTTTAAAATATAATATCAAAAATCTTTTCTATCTAAAAAAAAATAAATAAAAAAAGTTAAAATATTAAAAAATTGTAATATTTGAAAATAACAAATATAATTTATTGTTATAGAGCTCGTTCTGATTCAGCTATAAATATACATCCACATACTAATTATCACAACAAAGTTATTTATAATAACAATCATTGTTTAAACAATTATTACAATCAAAGTGGAAATGTACAAAATTATGAACAATTACATAATATTTGTAATCAAAATGGAATGATAAATAACGGTAATTTAATTGATGATACTTGTAATCCTAATAATACACCATCTTATAATAATTATCTTCCATCTTCTAATTCCTCTAGGCAACAATCACCTATACCTCAACAAAAACAGACGACACAACCACCTACAAATTTTTGTATCAATTTTCCATATGATAATCCTTCAAATTCACCTATCCATTCACCGCAATATCCCCCTACTTCTACCTATTCTGGTGTTTCATCACCTGTTTGTTATACACCTTCTTTAGGATCTCCTAATTCCATATCTCAGGATTCACCTATTAATAATATTTATCCAACATCTACAAATAATATACAACAACAATCAACAACAGAATATCCATGTCAACAATCCTCAACGTCATATGGAAATGGAGTATTAAATAATCAACAACAATCACCAATTCAGGTAATGGGTATACCAACAACTACAACACCACCACCTCAACAGTCATCTTGCCAACAACCACCAATAATGATAAATCAAAATGGTTCTTTTCATCAATCCTGTCCCCAGAAACAATCTCCTATTGTTACATATCCACAATCACAACAACCAACAGCAACATATCCACAACAAAATCTTATTGACCCATATTCAACAATGTCTCAGGAATCATTTCAACAACAATCATCTCCTGAAAGTCCATCAACCTCAACAACAACATATGATAAATCTTCTTCATCACCACGTGGTTGTGGATATCAAATAAATAATAAAAAATATTCTAACTCCCCTGATCCACTAGATATTCCAAATATTGTATTGACAGGAGCAGATGGAGAATTAGATAGTTTTCAAAATTTAAATTTAACAAATGATCTTTATGAATACTCACCTGTTATAACAACAACAAATGATATGATAAGTTGTAGTAATGGATTGGGAATGACAGCTAATCAACAAGAAATGGTAATAACAAGCACAGAAATTTCTTCAACTTATCATACTAATATAAATTCACCAATGACGGATCACAATACTCCAATTGTTATTAAAAGAAACTTTATTAATTAGGGTATCAAATTTTTTATATCTTATTATTTAATCATTATTTTATTTTCCATACTATTTTATTATATTAAAATTAAGAAAATCAAAAAAATTATATTTAAAAAACAATCATATAAATGGTATGTATAAATTTTTTTTAATGAATAAAAAAAACTTTATATATATTTATTTTTAAGAATAATCAAAAAAAAAAGAAAGAATACTAAATAAAATTATGAATGATAATGTAGATATGATAGAAAAAACATATGATCTCCAAGAAATTTTTTAATATTAAAAAAATAAAAATGTTTAATGAAGTATTATATCAAAAAAAAATATATATATAAGAAATTCAAGAACTATTTGTATATACATTTTGATAAGGAAAAATAAAATTAAAATTTTTATAAATTAAAGTCTTATTATTATTTTGAAAAATATTGTATTTAAGTATACATATAATTATTGTTAATTTTTAATATGACTATAGTCAATATATTGTTTAATTATATATTCATTTTAATAAACTTTTTTTTTAATATAATAAAATTTTTTATTGTTAAGTTGTGATTTTTATGGATAAAAATGTTTTATTACTTATTTTTGTTTTTTATTTAAAAATCATAGTAAAATTATTAATTTAATTGTTATTTTCAAGTAATGACATATATTATAACAAAATATTTAATAATTTTTAATAAAAATATAATTTTTTTAGCCACAACTTTAATTTTTCTTTTAAAAATGTTCTTTTTTTTTCTTCTAATGATTTATTTAAAATTTCTTTTCTTTAATTTTAAAATACATTTATAACCAGTTAACATAAATCATAATCAAAAAAATTTATGTAAATGTAATTAAGAAGCAATAATGATAAATATATAAGTTATCTTTTTTTATTGTTAAAGAAATATATATTAATCATTGACAAATACATACATTTAAATGATATTTAGATAAGGAAGATGATAGAGAAATTTATATATTTCTATTATATTACTATTCTTAAAGTAAGACAAAAGAAGAATACTACTACATTATTTTTTCTTTTTCTCTCTTTTTCTTAACGGTACCATCTTGTGAAAGTATATTATAGAATGATTTTATTAAATAGTTTATAAATAAAACAAATAGACAATTAATACCGTAAAATGTTTAATTAATCTTTTATTATACTATTGATATGATATGAAACAAAGTAAAATAAAAAAGATGAAGTGACAAAAGTAACAATTTTTTTTATTTTGATCACAAAAATTAATCAAAAAAAAGAAAGGCAACATACTTTAATATCTATAAATTTTAATCTTTTTTTTATAATTTATCTCTTTAATTAATTTTTCTTTATCTAAAATATAAATAATATATCTTTTCTTCTTAAAATATAAATCTTATTTAATGTGTAAAAAAATTGAAAGATTAAAAAATAAAAAAGAATCACTTTGTATATATATAGAAAATATGAAAATATAAATCAACAAAAAAAAAATAAACCTAGTTTTAAAAAAAAATTTGATTAAGAAGTTTTAATTTGAAGTTATATATTTTATATTTTCTTTCTGTATACCATTCTTTTTTTTCTCTTTTTACCAATCCCAAAAAAGTAGCAAAATAATAAAATAACAAAAACATAACTTTTTTTTGTGTATGATATAATTATATGAGTATATCTTTTTTTTTCTACATATATATATATCCAAAGGTCACTTCTTATACAATAGCAGTAAAAAAAAAAGGTAGTAATAAATCTTCACAATTAATAAAAGAACAAAAAACATTGATATAAATATTTTGTCAAAAACATAAAAAAAATATTTTAAGAGTAGAAAGATAATAAATAAATCTCAAATCTTTTTATTTTATCATATATATTTTGTCTCTTCCTTTAACATTTTCCTTGTTAAACTTGGATTCCTTTACCAAGTTTATTTTTACCAACATTTTGTTTAGAAGTACTGTTCTCCATTTTTTGAAGTCTTTGTTTATCATGTTGATTTTGTTTACTACGATTAACAAAAGACGAAGTATTCCCAGACATTGACTGAACAAGTGAAATATCTATTCCTTGAGCACTTAATGTTTCTTGAAGTTTTCTTTGAATTTCAGCCAACTGATCAACTGAAAATGAGTCACTTTCCATATTAATACCACCTTCATTTATGGCAACTGTTGATGCTCCTGTTATAGAAGACTGTTGTTTACCTTTGACAGAAACTGGTGATACTTGACCAAGTCCTGAATCATCACCAACTGAACTGACAAGTGAGGAGTGTGATGTTGCATTTTTTAAACTATTATTTGAATTTGGTCTAGAAGATGAAGGTGAAGAAACTATGGTATTTTTATGGTTGATACTTGAAAGCTGACCCAAATTATTTATTGTTGAAAGGACAATTGATGGATCTATATTAAAATATTGTGTTGGATGGGATTTAACCTGTGTCAAAAGGTATCTTTCTCTTTCAAATAGAGCTTGTCGTATTTGTTTAAATATATTCTCGATGTCTGAGGCAGACATAGGAATAGGTGAATCCTTTTCTTGAATTTGTTTATTTTTTACCTGATTTGTATTAATTGTTGTTGTTGGTGATGATGATGTAGTGGTAGTCATCGATTGTGATTTTGGTCCTGGTGGTGGTAAGGTAACTTTTTGTTGTCCAGATACTTTTGATGGTGTTGGTACAACTGTTGTACTATTATTAATGGTACTATTTGTTGTTGATGCTAGTGTAGGAGGTTTTCCTGAATTAACCTGAGATTTTTGTGAATTTAATTCTAATCTTCGTTGTTTCCTATTCTTTTTAACCGGAGCATTTCCTGTTGTTTCCCAATCACCAATTACTGTAGTGACGTCTTCTGTAATAATATTTATAAATATGATTTAATGTTTTCTTAAATATTTTAGATCTTTCTAATGTTTTTTAAAAAAAAAACTTAAACTTACGTTCACAAAGTGCTCTTATAGTTTTTTCAACATCCAAATCAAAACTGTGAAGAGCTAAAACAATATCATTTGTTGATACTGTAGAGACAACTTCTCTTACTTTAGCAACTTTCTTTTTAAGACTCTCATGCTCTCCATTACGTGATGCCATTTTTTTTTATCCTATAAGTTTTGTTATTATATTTTCTTCCTATTGAATGTTGAAAAGGTGGTAGCTTGAAATTAAAATATCTACAAAAAAAAATACACATATACATTATAATAAATCACTTTTAAAAATGTATAATTAAGAGAAATCAACGTAAAAAAAACAGTCGTAATGTGGCACGTGGAATTATTTGTATCACAAAAATTTCTAAATGAAATTTTATATTATTTAATAAAATTATAAAAATCACTTCATGATACGTAAAAGAATATGAAAAGTTATATTATAAAATTCCTATATAACAATATATAAAATATATTAAAAAAAAATTATTATAAAAAAATATTTGCGATTAAAAAAATCACACAACCAAACAATAAAATATATATATATTAATTTTTATTCTCTTTACGTTATTGTGCTATTAATTTATATTATCCATATACAAAATAAACAATTAGTTTTATTGCAAATTAACGATGGAAAAATATGATTTATAGATAAATGCTTTAAAAAATTAGACAAAAAATAGTTTAAAAACATGATAGAAATTCACATTGCATTGTCTTTAATATATTATACATATTGAATGACATTGATAAAAATATACATACTTAAAGTTTTACTAATTGTACAATTATAAATTGTATAATCAAATATACGTGGTATTAATGTATCAAAAAAGGTACACATATAGATAGAGTATTGTAACTTTTAAAGATTTTCTAAAAAAGGTAAAGAATAAAGTTTTTATACATACATAGTTAGATTAAAAGATAGGCTCTTTTTGTTAAAAAGAATGTGAGAGAACGATAGTGTCTGACAAAAATTGAACATATTAAATGAAGAAATGTATATCTTTTAAAAGACTACTGATAGTGAAAGAAGGCATATTATTATAAAAATATATATCGAAGTTAAATAAATGTTGATGTGGCGCGAGAGTGTAATAAAAGATTGATCTTGACCTATAATCACCCCCCTCACAAATATATTAAAGAAGTATAGTATATAGTGTGGAGAAATGTTTTGTAAAACACGTGTTGTACTCCAAAACTTTTTGTTCTTTAAAAGATCTTTTCCAAAACTTTACTCAATTTAATCTATCTTCAAATCATATAATAAACAAATAAATAAAAATAAATATATAAAAAATGATAAAAAAGCGTTTTAAAATGTAACCAAAATAATTGACCTGTTAAAAAATTTCCCCCATCAATATATAATATATATCTTTCTTTTGTTAACATAAAGTATAATTTAAAAATATTTTTACATGATATTTCTATCTTTTTTACATAAAGGTTTCTTTTTTCCTTTATATAAAAAGAAGAATACCTTAAACTACCTGCAATAAACATTTATTCATCTTCAAAAACGAAGAAAAAAAGACACAATTTCTTAACATATGATTTTTAGAGAATGACAGTAAAAATCATAAAAATTTTTAAAAATTAAAATAAATAAATACATAGATAGATTGGAAAGTAATATATACAAAATATAAATTACATAAACTTTTGTCATAAAAATACACAGATAAATGGTGACTGGTAGTGTATCATAAAAAAGATTATAAATTACAAGAATGATTAAAAAAAGAAAATGTTACATCATATTTTTTACATATTAATTATCAAAAATTTAGATAAGATATGAAATGATAGTAAAAAAATTTCTACTTTTAACGTTAATTAAAAGTAATCGTTTAATATATACATCTTAATAATTTCTTTTTTATTTGCACATATATTTATATAAAAATTTCTAATCAAAGGTAAAAATAATTTAAAAGAAAACTATTATAAAAGTATTCAAATAAATTAAATGATTAAAAGTATGATATCAATTTATAATAACTCATATGTAGTATATTTTTGTCAATGATCAAGGAAAGAATATGATGATAAATTAAATGATTAAAATATAAAGTGATCAATACAATTCTATTTAATAATATTTTATCCAAATAAAAAGAAATTCACGTGTGTTCTGTTCTAAATTGATTATATGTCATTACCAAAAGTTTAATTCTATTGATATGTAAAAGTATTTATTTATAAATATATACATATATATAATATAGTTGCAACACTTTGTTTTTAAATATAAATTATATATAAATAAAATGAACTACCGAAAAATAGTTTAAAAAGATAACGACATATTATATTATAAACAAAATTAAATTTCAATAAAATATGTCTTATTCATAATAATTTATATAAAGAAAAAAGTTAAAATCTTATACATTTAAAAATAGTTTGTGGTACACTTAACAATTTATAAGACATAATTATTTTATAATATACATATATTACTTTTAATCTATGTCTAACATGATAAAATACATTTATTTAATGATAAAAAGTTGAGGAAAAGATTAATATATTTTATGAAAGTCTTTTCAATGCATGAAATACTTGTGTAACATGTGTACAATTGTTAAGTGTTATATGTAGATCTGCAATACAAAATATAAAATTAAGATATTTCATTTATTTCTATTTAATATATTTTTCTTTTCAAAAAAATACTACAGTAATAAGAAATATTAAATGACGATGTAATATGTTTAAAATAAATAAAAAATATTATAAGAAAATATACTTTAATCAAGAAAAAAAAAATGAAAAAATAGAGAATGATCACTAGGTCATAACTCATATATATACAAAGCAGGGACGATTGGATTGTGTATGGTGTTTTTCATACAAAATTACACAACTTTTTCTACCGTTACGGAACTCATTAAAATCACTAAGCAATTGAAGATGATTTTGAAATAAGAAGAAAAGAACGACACTGATGACATCTCAGGAATATTCAATGAACACAGGATGGTACGTAAAGAAAAACATACTAAGGTGTACGCGTTTTTAAAAAGGATGAATGGTTGATGATAATGATGATGAATGTTGATGACGACGCCAAGGTGACACAAGCATCAATATTTTTATGTACATATACATACATAAAAATGAAGCCAGCTATAATTTTATCAGATTTTTTTCTTCTAATGATAATTGGTCTCACTCAGTTGACAACAACTTTTTAAATCTCTATTGGTATATTATAATGGAATATACATAAATAATGGATACCTAATATAAAATAAAAATTTCCACCTTCTAGAAGATGGTTACGCTTCATTTTTCAAGAAAGAAATTGTTAAAAATAATGAATAAACATAAAAAAAAAACAAAAAATAATCAAATGTTATTGAATTAATTATATTAACATAAGAAGTAAGCATATAATGTGATTAAGATGTAATCTTTTTTCACAAATAAATATTGCAATTAAGATAGAAATTTATCACAAACTTTTATCTTTAAATATATATTATATAAGATTGGGTATATATAGGGGGAATAAAAGAAGAAAAACCAAAAGATTATCCTCTTTCAAGCCTTGTCTTTTTTCCTCTTCTCATGTAGTCTGTAATAATTGTTCTATCTTCTCAATGGAGCATCATCATCTTTTTGTTATATTTTTATTAAATACAACAAAAATGTGTAGTACTTTCTCAAGAAATATTTTTATTATAATATAAATTCACAATTTAAACTAAAATGTATATATATCTATTTACTTGTATAAACTCTATTTATATAAAATAAGACATAATAAAGATTTTTGATAATAATATTTAAAAAAAGATTACACTATACATTAGTAAAAAATTACAATATGAAATATCAAGGAAGTTTTGAAATTAAAAAATAAAAATTTTATATTAATATGAAAGTGTTATCATACTTTTACATATTCTTAAGAGAAAAACAAAATAATAAGACAAGAAAAAATATTAAGGTGTAACAAATATATAGAATAACGAGCAAAATTTAGATTGATAAAAAAATTACAAATGTACTAAAAATAAAAAAGTTAATATTTTATAACTTTTTTTTATTAATTTTATTTAAAACGTTAAATTACAATGACTATATAATCAAAGTAAAAAAATCAACAAATTACATAAAAAGACATAATGTTTAGGGATATAATGATATATATACTATCCTAAAAGGCAACAAAATCGATGAAAAAAATACATCAATCCAAGTATAAATAAACAAAAATAATATTACTATAAAGTTAGTATTAAAGAAATATATAATAGTCCTACAAGGTGGAAATCTTTACTTTTACATTTTCAAAAAATATATATAAATTTTTTATTAAACATTTACAGCTGATTTAATATTACTTTTTAACCATCCTTCTTTTATTATATTATTTAAATAAAAACTCATTTTTTCCATTTTTTTTATGGATAAATCTCTAAAAAAATTTCCATTACTCATCTAATTTATAATTTTTTTTAATATTAACATGATTTATTATTACAGTTAATAAAGGACAGTACAAGTACGAAATATTTTATAATAAAACTACCAAAAAATACAAAAAAAAATAAATGATTTATTTTTAAAGCTAAAATTTTTAAAAAATTTTAATTCAATATATAAAAAATATATTTTTTTTTTTGTGATGTTATACATGACTTCTTTTTATCATAAATAATATTATTTTCTTTATCAAAAAATGCTTCACCATACCTACTTATAGTTTGGGTGTTATTTATGAAATATAAAAGGAAATATCAAATTAATTTTTTAAATAAATGTTTTTATAGAAATATTACAAGAGTTATTTAGAAAAAAATATACATATAAAACTATTTTGTTAAAAAACTTTTATAATAATGAAAAAATTAATTATTTATAATAAAATATATAAAAATCAGAAACATAATTATTGCTTTATTATAAAAATATATATATCTCCTAAAAGGAATAATTGTAAAGTATATTTTGGGACACCGTAGACGTAAAGATTTAATTTTTCATTAAACTTTTGATTTATTTCGTACAACAATAATCATTATTCTACCATGGGAAAGGTAATTAAGAAACTTAATATAGTCAATAAACCAAAAACTCGAAAAGGTAAACAAGTGTTATTAAATAGAGCTCCAAAAACAATAGAGAATGACAAAAATTGCCTTTTTGTTAAGGGTGGTAAAACGTCAGAAACTGTTAATAATGTTATGAAGGAAATAATGTTACTTAAAAAGCCTTTAGCGGTTCAAATGAAAAGGTGTGTTTTAAACTATTATATAGTTATATCATAAATTTCTAGACATAATGCATTTTATCCATTTGAAAATGAGACAGGTTTAACAGAATTTTCCCAAAAATTTGATACCTCTCTTTTTGTTTTTGGTAGTAGTACAAAAAAAAGACCTTCCTGTTTAACTGTTGGAAGAATGTTTGATCATAATCTTCTTGATATGATAGAATTAAATATAGTTAAATTTGTTTCATCAAGTAAATTTGATACACCTAGACCAACATTAGGAACTAAACCATGTATTATATTACAAGGAACCGAATTTGAGACTGATGAAACAATGACTAGAATTGGTAATCTTTTTGTAGATTTATTTAAAGGACCTTCAGTTTCTCAAGTACGTCTTCAGGGACTTGAAACAGTTATTCAAATAACTGCTGTTGGGAAAAACATCTTGCTACGTGTTTATAAAACAATTCTTCTTAAATCTGGCACCAAAACACCTAGAGTGGAATTAGTTGAAGTTGGACCAAGAATAGATTTTCAATTAAACAGAGATAAATTAGCTTCTTCTAGTCTTTGGAAGGATGCTCTTAAAGTACCAAAAGAACTTACTGTTAAACCTAAAAAGAATACAAACACTGATGTCTTTGGAACTAAATTGGCTCGCGTTCATGTTGGTAAACAACATGTTGACACAATTCAGACTAGAAAATTAAAAGCATTAAAAAGATCCAGACCTAATGAAAAAACTCAAAAAAATAACAGTAAAAAAGCTAAAGTTTAAAATGTGTATGCTTGACATTGTCTTTATTTTTTTTTGTTGTTATCTTTATTTTGTTAATAAAATGTATTTAATCAAAATTATAATAAATAAAATTAATTTTTTAATATTTTGTGATATTTAGGAAAAACTTTCAAAAGAAAATCTAGTTCATCTTCTGTATTTTGACTTTTTTCACAACCAATCCTTTTATCACTATTTTTACCAAAAACAACTGTTTGGGGTTGAAGTTCTTCACCTTCAGGCACGATACATCCAGTTCCAATAGAACAAAAATCTGTTATAGTAACATTTTTATCAACTTTTGATCTAACAGAAAATAAGTTTTGGTTACCAACAATCTTACCTCTGAATGTAGACTGTACCTCAAAAGTATTTTTATCACCAATTATCAATGGTTCACCATTTTCATTTCTAAAATTAAATAAGAAAAAAATATGTTAAAAATAATCTCACAAATTTTCTATAATAACAAATTCCTCAATAATATTTTTTTCACCAATAATTATAGGACCATTAGTTGCTAGTATAGATGCAAGCGGTTGAATGACAGTAGAATCGCCAATTGTTATTTCTCCTTTAAAAATAGATTTCTCAAGAACTTGAGAATTTTCATGAATTATCAATTTTGATTTAGACATTGCTTTATTTTTGTATAGAAATGATGTCAAACCAATATTTTGAATTGTAATATTCTTCTGTTTAGGATTATTTTTATTTAAAAGAAGTGAAAAGTGTTCCCTTGTAAATTAAAAAAATTGTATACAAGGAAGTTGATAATTACTTTTTTTTTGTAGAAACCATAAATATTTTATTTTTTTATGATAAAAAAATAATAATCAATTTTGTTTATTTATATGTTAAGTACATTATTTAGTTATATTTAGAAGTTTAAGTAAATTATCAGTAGAACTTTAACGAAGTGTATTGTTAAATTATAATCCAATTTTTTACTACAACAAATTAATTTTTTTTCAAAAAATTTTTTTTAATGAAGTTATTCCTTATAATTCAAAATAGTAAAAATGAATTTTATTTTTTTAAAACTAATATAAACACCACTCCAAAAATCATAATTATATGACGACCTGACAAATCATCTCCAACAAAACACAGGTATAACTTTTTAAATTCTTACAAACAACTAATTAAAACTTTTTTGTTTATGTCTTATATAATAATATTTTTTTTTATATCACTAATATTCCTATTTGCTATTAAAAACTAATTTTTTTTGTTCTTACAAAGAAAATATAAACTCTATTTATACATTCTTTCTTTGTACATGTATTTTTTCTTTTTTTTTGGTCTACCAAATAATTAATATAATTTTTCTTGTCTCCTACTCATTACTATTTTAAATTAAAAAAAAAGTTTTTAAATCTTAAATATATATTTTTAATATTATTTTCTGTAGTATTTTTTTTATGTCTAAGGTTGTTATTTTTTTAAAAATCAAGTTCATTGTTATTGAATTATTTTAAAATAATTTTTTAATTTGTATTATTTATCATTATTTAAAATAATTATTTTTTATTTGCATTAACCTATAATGACTTATAAGTATATTTTTAATTATTATATAAGAATAGTAAAATCTTTTTTTTTATAAATATTTATAACAAGTGATTTGTTTTAATATTGTTATACATGATAATTATGTTTCTATAATCATCTTCAGTGTTTTTATTAATATAGAATGATAACAAAATATTAATTTTTTTGTTCTTTTCATTTTAGTTTATTTACAAATAGAAAGTATAACGTTTTGACAATATTTTATTAATTTTAAAATAAACGTTTCTTTAAAATATAAATATTTATGTTAATAAATTTAGTTTAATTTTGTATTTAATTTTTTTTGTTTTGTTTTTTAGTTTGATTACTTTAAAACTTAGTATTATTATATATTTTTATTCCGTTATAAATTACTTATTATTTGATTTATTAACATGACTTATAAGTTTTTTTTATTATTAAATATTTTTAATTATCTTAAAACAATTTTCTTATGATATTTTTATCTATATATATTATTTTGTAGAAAGGAAGAGGGAGATATCTATTTTTTTAAAAATAGTTTATTTTTTATATTTATAAAATAAGTATAAAAAAACGAATGATTATATTTTTAATAATACATAATAGGAACATATATTCTGAAAAAAATAGATAATAATTTCTTTTGGTTTTCTGGATAATTGAATATTTTTGATAAAAATTCGAATATCTTTTTTCAGTTAAAGAATTAGTTAATTTTTAAACAAATTATGGATAATGATGATGATAAAGATATAAATTATGAGTTTAATTTAACAAATGATTTTTCCTCATTAAATGATATCATTAACGATGTAAGTGCATATATTTTTTTTTTATAAATAAACATTTTTTTTATTCTAAAGGTAATAAAAGATGACTTAGTAACAACACATCCAAAGGTTAAAAGTTTAGTTAAAAATATTAGAAAGATAACTAATCTTGCTGAACAATTTCCCAAATGGATAGAAATGTGTTATGAGTTAATTAAAACAGATTTATTTTACAGTAGTAGAATTATGGGAGAAAGATGTTATCGGAAAATATATAATCAATTTTTTAAGATAGCTTCTATGGATGATATTAAAGATTGGTGTTCTTTTATCTCTGATAATATAGATAATTTACAGAAAAACGAGGAAATACTTAATACTTGTATTAAAGTTTTAAATGAACAAAAAATTGATGGAAATAATTTAGAAGATGTAAATAATAGATTTAAAAGTGTTCTTGAAATTTTTCAAAATGATGACTATGCCTTGAGTAGAAATACTTTTTTGAAATACCTTAGACTTTTAAATCATTTAACTATAATTTTCCAAAAAAAAACTGGATCTATCAAGGGATTAGCTTTGTGGGAAACTTCTGATACTTTTAATTTCCTTATAAGTTATGCTATGGATTATACTGAAGACAATGAAATTCAAGAAACGTTTGATGCTTCACTACATTTTTTTAAAAATTATTGGAAATCTGATCAAGAATCAATAACACATCTTGGTATAACAATATATAATGATATGATAGCATATATGAACTCTTTAAATGAAGGACAATCTCTTGGTCCTGTAAATTGTTTATTTAAAGTAATTTGTAGAATAGTGGAAGCATATAATGAAAACAGTATAAAAATATTTTATGACAACATTATTGAATCAAAAAAAATTATAAAAGAAATGGATTTATTGAGAAATAATGAGTGCTTATTAAAAATATTTTTACTTCTTGATTGTACAAAAGAAATTTTAAATGAAGAAAAAAGATTTAAGATAATGTCATCTTTTTTTGATTGTCTCAATGAACCAACCGGTGAAGTATTAATTTGTATTTTGGATGTGCGAAATTTTTTACCAGATATTAAAGTAATAGAATATCTTTCAAAACTTACTGAAGACTACGTTCTTTTTAATATGTGGAATAGGGATAAATTTATATTTAAGAAATCTATGGAAATAATGTCTGATATAATTAATAATGTAGAGAAACCTAGTAGTACATTATTATACAAAGAAATAACTAAGAAAATATCAAATCTTTTACTTATTCTTCAAAAAAATGATGTTGATAAGTCTATATGTGAAGAAACTGAAAAAAATATTATTTGTTTTTTAAGAATTTTAGAGAAATTGTTTACCAAAAAACATAATATTATGGTATTTATGTCATATCAACCATCTTTTTTTAATTTTCTTTTTCAAAATCTTACCATTCCATGGAAGAATATTAAAAAATTATCAAAAGAATTTGTTTTTTATATTGTTACATTACAAAAAGATTTTTCATATTTGTATGATCATTATATATCAAATTATGTTTGGGAAGAGGAAAGTGGAAATTCATCAATTCTTCAATTATCTCCATCATCCAATTATTTTTCTACTATTTTATCTACTCTTACAAACTATTGTAATAATTTTCATAGTATGGGATATGATTCTATTTATTGTGTAATTAGATGGATAATGAAAATATTTTGTGATCATGATATGATTGTTAAAAAAAATTTTAATCAATTAATTTTTAAAAAATTTCGTTTTTATTTATCATCAAATTTATTAATTCTTGTATCAACATTTGATTTTGATAGATATTTTGGTGATAAAGCTTATTTTTACAAATATGGACCATATACTCAGGAGGAAGAAAGTTTAGCAGTTAACTTAATTAATGGAGCACAACTTTTATTAGAAAAATGTCAATGGCATCTAAATAATTATGGTATGACTCGCCTCCAAAAACTTTTTCTTCAAATAATAAGAAAATGTGATCATTCACAATTTATATATTTGATGAAAATTGTTCCATCAACTTTTATATTATCATTCTCTTTGAGTAGAGGATATTTACCTCCTGAACAAAAATTTACCAATTCAACATGTTTCATAACAACTAGGGAAGATTTTATTAGAATTATGGATTTTATATATAAAAAAATTGATATGGGTATAAATTTTCAAAGAGATATTTTTTTGAAATGGGTTGAAAGACCAATGGATCTTTTTGATGTTGATTGTTTTGGAATAAAATATTCTATGGAATATTGGAATCTTATCTGTGTTGGAATAGCTATGTATTTGTATAATGAAAAATTTATCACTCCTGTTGGCTGTATGTGGAAAACTTTACTTTTTATGGAAGAGACTTCAACTGTTTTGTTAACGGAAATTAATGAAAGTTTATGTATTGAATCTAATGATGGAGATGATTTTATTAATTATAAATTGGAATTACAAGAAGAAATGATTGAAAAGGCAAAAAAAATTGATATAAATGGTGAAAATACTGGAAATAATTTTAATGTAGATTATGAATATTCATTTGAATATGAAGGTATGGATCTTATTTATAATGATAGAAAACCACTATATGAAGAAACTATATTAAGATTTTCATTATGGATAAAAATTATTTTTAATGTATTAACATGTTTTGAAGTATCTCCAAAAGATGTAACAGAATCTAAAGACGATGACAAAGTTGTTAAAAGAAATATTTTTATTAGAGAAAATGAATATGAATTAAGAAAAGCTTTTCATAGAATAACAATACCAATAATAAAAATAGCTTATAGAATTGGCCATTATGGTACATGTTTAAAACTATCTGAATCTATTATTCGTTTAGCAGATCCAAGAGATTTTTATGATTTAAAAAAAATAGAAATTCATGAAGATGTAAGAAATAAAATTAATGAAATTCTTCCAATAATGGTAATGAGTTATCTTAAAACTTCATCCTCTCAATCACTTAAAGGTATAAAAAAATATTTTGAAACTACCTTTGGCTTTTCTAATCTTCATTGGATAGATGATATTGATAATATAATTCAAGGAAAACTTGAGAAAGGTCTTACTAATCTTGAAATAAAGAAAAATATTTTTTATCAAAACTATATTAATGAGATGATTAATGAATTTACAGGTGTTTTAAATTATTATAAAGATGATAAAAAAATAAAAAAAGAACATTGTTTTGAGGTAGAAGATGATAAAAAAAATGATATAAATTATAGAAAACGAAAAGAAAAAATAAGAAAAAAAAATAAAAGTGATAAATTAGTTAGTTTATTAAATAATTGGGATTTTATACCTAAAGAACCAGTGGATGATAAAAATATTGTATATGATATTAAAAAGTTTATTAATATTATTGAAGGAAATGTTTTAGCAACATATGAATGTTTTATTGATCTTAGGAATGTTGCTTTAAAAAAATATAACAAAATTTTATGGAAAAGTTCCGAATTATCTCAAACTATTGGCCATTATGCTTTAACTTTACAATCTAATAGTAGATTATTTTCTTCAGCATATTGTTCACATTTAATTATTGAAGATGTAAAAAAAAGACTAACATTAAGACTTAATAAAGTCCCATTTTCTGAAGATATAGAACTTCCACTTAAATTGGTAAACTCAAAAGTTTTAAAAGAAAATCTTTTATCAAGTCCTATAGAATGCCTAGAAATAGGTAAGAAATTATCATGGTGGTTTAATCATTGTGGTCATTATATTCATGCTAGTATTTCATCATCTTTTTATCTTGATGTAGCTAAAATGGCAATTAAAACAGATAATGAATATCTTGCTAAAGAACAATTAAATTTATTTAAAAAAACTTTTTCAAAAATTAACAAATATGAATATCCATTAGAAAATTTTAATGGATCATTAACATCAATTGATTACGATATTAAATTTAAAGATAAAGAAATAAATTTTAAACATTTTAATCAAATTACAAAAACTATTTCATTATTTATGGAACATATTTTTGAAAAAAGTCTTCTTCAAAGAGTAGGAATAACAAATGTTGACTTTATTGAAAGAGAAATAAATCAATTAAGTATAATTCCAGAATGTAATAATAAAGTAATTTACTATAAAAAGCAATTAGATCATCAATTGAAAATGTATAGTTTATCAAAAGGTATAATAAAAATGGGAAATATAATTGTAAACTCAAGTGAAAATATGCAAAAATTTAGTGAAGCTTTATCTGATTCAACAACAACATCAATGATATATAAATTGGTTAAACCATATATTAAAAATTATCACTTAATGGTTGAATATACTGATATTGCTACAAATATTTTTTATCCTGCTTTCTTAACATTATCAACGAGATTTTCTCCAACATTTGCTAAACCATATTTATTGTTAGCTGAGTATACTTTTAATAAAGGAACAAATGGATTGTCGGATAAACTTCCAGTAACATTTAATGAGGAAAGTCAATTAAAACAACACCTAAAATTTATGCTTGAATATTTTAATGAAGATGATTTTAATAAACTTTTCAATATTGTTTTATCAACAAATACAACAATATCTCTTCGAATTAATATAATTAGTTTTATCAAACAATTTCCTCTATATAGAAGTGAAGCAGAAATTTTTGCTGATAATATTATGAATGATGTTTCATTTATAACATTATTTAGTAAAATATGTACACGACAAGTTAAATATTTTTCAATATCAATAAAAGCCTATGAACAGTATTTATCTTTATATAATACATCATATATTTCATCAGATATTATTAGATCAGTTCTCAATATTCATAAAATGATTATCCTTTGTCCACCAATAATATCAAGATTAGTATCATCAATGTTAAAAAAAGTAAATGAAGATATATGGAAAAATATTTTACCACAATTATTTCCAAGATTAAGTCATCCAAATAGATTTGTTCGTGAATGTATTTATAATATTCTTGAATCAGTAGCTAAAACATCTCCTCATGTTTTAGTATTTCCAATAGTAGTTGCTAAAAATAATGTTCGAGATGAGGATATGTATTTTAATACATTAAATAAGGCAAAATTTAATTCTATTAATAGTGTATCAAAGGAGAAAGAAAAACTTTTTATAGCTGAATATTGTACAAGATTAAGTAATTTTATTGAAGAAAAATACCCAGGTTTAATTGGTAGTGTAACAAAATTTGTTGATGAAACAAAAAAAATTAATATGTTAATAGATGATAAATGGGTACATGTTTTATCAAAATGTGAAAGTGAAATTAAAAAAAAACTTTCTGCTTATTGTAATTATCTTAAAAAAGGTTCTGATAATCGTATACCACCAAATGAAAGAATGACAATAGGTAAAGAAAAATATAAAATTCTTACAAATATTATATATCAAGCATTAAATGATCTTTATGATATTACTTTTAATAAAAAATTTGAAAGTGAATATGAAGAAAATTTTGTAACTAATTATGGTAAAATTATTAAAGAAGCATTTGAAAAATATAACTTATTAAAAAATGAATCTGATCCATTTAGAGCATATATACCATTTCAAGATTTATTAAAATATCTTTGTCATTTAAAGAATGTTAAACAACAAAAATTGAATTTAAAAGATTTAAATGAAAATTTATATAATATGGAAAAAGGAATTGTACCGTTACCAGGACAAGATATGAAAAGATATTCTGATCCTTCTTTTGTATCAATAGAAAAAATATCTAGTGTTTTTACTGTTATACAATCTTTAACTAGACCTAAAAAAGTTGAATTTTATGGTAATGATGGTTCATCACACTTTTATTTAGTTAAAGGTTATGAAGATATGCATCTTGATGAAAGACTTCAACAAATCTTAAGAATATGTAATCAAATATTAGATAATAAAAAATACAAAAATCCTGGTGATTTAGATTATCCATACAGGGCAAAGAATTATTCTGTAACTCCTATTGGAGCAAGAAGTGGTTTGATAAAGTATGTTGGTGAGGCAGATCAAATGTTTACCCCATATTATAATTGGCTTCAGAAAAATAAAGATAAATTTGATGGTGAAGTTTCTGATGATGTTAATGCTTCTAAAAAAGCTCGTCAATTTTTTATAGAAAAAGTTAAAAAATATCTAAATTGTAATAATGATAAGATAACAGATATTAATGAATTTAGGTTAAAAGAAAATATTGAAGCTTTTGTTAAAGCTTTTAATGATATTTCAGATATAGTTCCAAAAAATACTTTAACTAATAAAATTCAAAAAGTTGTTGTTGATGGTGATCATTGGTATCATGTAACAAAAACTTATACTAGAAGTGTAGCTGTTATGAGTATGATAGGATGGTTATTTGGTGTTGGTGATAGGCATTTATCAAATATTATGATTATTTATTTAACAGGAGAAATATTACATATAGATTTTAATGTTTGTTTTGGAAAATTAAAGAATCTTAAATGTCCTGAAAAAGTTCCATTTAGAATGACAAGATCTATGGTTGATGTTATGGGACCAATGAAAACTGAAGGAATTTTTAAAGAATCATGTAAACATGTTTTAAAATGTATAAAAGAAAATTATGATATATTATATAATATTCTTGAGACATATGCTTATGATCCATTAGCTGATTGGAGTTCAGTAAGTGAAGTAAAAAATCAAGGTGAATCATTACCATTAGATATTATGTTTGCCATTTATGGGAGAAGTGTTTTTGAACCAAAAGAACTTGTTGAAAGAAGTTTTGGATTATTTAAAGTTAAAGTTATGGAAATTTTATTAATAATAAATGATTATGAAAAAATGGTACATGATGCTGTTAATGAATTAGTAGATATTTATAAAAATGAAAATCAATTTAAAAAATCCTGGAATAGTGATACGTTTACAAATCAAATAAATTCTTATAAACTTCATAATATTCAAAAATTATTAGAATCATTTTCTTCCAATATACAAGGACCTTTGACAGCTTTGAGTGTTTACAATAATCAATTTAATGAATTAGAAAAACTTTTATATCATGAATTGATACCTAAAGTTAAGAAAACTTGTATGCTTGTTATTCCTCAAGATTATAATTATGAATTAAATTGTGAAAGAATAAAAATTTTAAATGAAATAAAAGAATTGTCTGAAAATTCCATTAAAATGATAAAAGAATTATCTACTATTAAGGTTGTTTTTAATGAAGAGAATATGTATTCATTGAAAAGAGATTCAAGACATTGTGATGTTTCTTTACAAATGAAAAATGAGTGCGCTGTTAGCATTATTAATGATGTTAAAAGTCGGTTTAATAAACTTTTTTATGATAATATTAAAGAAAATGAAATTTTAATAAATGAAAATAATATTATGAAATTAGAAAAAAATGATATTGTAGAAGAAAGATTAGAAAAATTAGTTTCTGATTTAATTAATGAAGCTACTGATATAAATAATTTGGCTATTATGTTTGAAGGATGGGCAGCCTGGGTGTAATAAAAAAAAAAAAAGAATTATATTGATATTGTTACCAGGATAAAAAATTAATTATTTCTGGTATTTTGTGTTTCTTTTGGAGTATTGTAATATTAAAAATACTGTAGATTACAACTATGACAATTTGATGGGAATACTTCTAAATCTTAGATACTTGATTACATAAATATTATAAATTATGTGATCTTATATTTCTTTAGTTTAGTCTACATAACAAAATGTTTTGTGATTGTTAAAGTCAAACAATGATTGAAGATTAAACTTTTAAAAATACTAATGAATATAAGAGTTTTATACTTTTATAAGATTTTACTATTAATACTTCAACTTATGGAAATGATTTCAATTTATATTTTCCTTAAAATTTTAATTTAAAAAAAAAAGCTGGAGCTTTTAAAAATAAAGGAACTTTGATTTAAATTAATATTTTTTTAATTATGATATGAAACATTTTTTTAGATGATTTTTTTCTTGTTTTTAATAAAATTTTAAAGTTATTTGCAAGCTTTTAAACTTTATTGTTAATTTTACTTATTAAAATTAATATGATATATTATATTTATTTTAAATATGTTTTAAATATAGGTATAATCTTTTAAAAGTTTAAAAAAAAAAAGTTAAAATTACCTAAAATAAAATTTAATTAAAAAAGAAACAAACTAAATTCTTAAATCTGTCTCTTATATGAAAATTTTATTTAATCGTTTTTTTTTCTTTTCATATTAATTTTTATAGTCATGTATTATAAATCAAGTGAAATATTACAATTAAAAATAATAATAATAATATTAATTTTATTTTTTTTAACTGTTTCATGTTACACTAGGAAATCCCATAAAATATTAAATATATACATTTAATTTTCAATAAAAAAATCACAAACAATTTTATGATATTTATTAAATTTAATTTCAAAAAAACCTTTTTTAACTTAATTATTTTTTTTATAAATAAATTTTTTTAATTGATATATAATTGACTAATTATTAGTTTATTATGTTATATTAAATAATTAAAATTATGTTTGCTTCTATTTAATTTTTCGATATATAAAATAATAATAAAAAACATTTTTAACCATTATATTTAAAGTTTTTTTAATTTCAAAAATGTTTATACAGTAAAGTGAAAATAATTAAACGAAAGAAAAATAAAATTTAATGAAATATTTTTCAAATTATTACCTAATTAATTGCAATAAAATAATAGTATTTTAAAATTTTGTTTTTTTTATTACAACATTCTTTTGAAATTTTACTGAATTCAAAAACAACATTTTATCACGCTTATATTATTAAAACAATTAAAGGTTAAAAGAGTTTAAATAAATATATTGCCCTTGTAATTAATAAGGATTATTCATAGAGTTCATATATTCATTATATTTTAAAACTAGTTTTAAAATAATGATTTAATAGATTAATTTAAATATCTTCTTTACTTTAGGTTATAAGCAAATTAGTTATTGTGTAATGAAATTATTATTTTTTGTTAAAACAATATATCAATAAAATTATTATTGAAAGTTAAATAACTTACTTATAAATTAATATAAAATTTTAAAATCAAAATTATTAATTAATAAAAAATTTATCAAAATTATTTCTTTAATCATCATTTTTTTTTCAATTATTCATAATTTAAAAATAAATTTATGATAAAACATAGTAAGTTAATTGTTATACAATTTAACTTTAAAAATATGCAAAATATTATCATAATAAATTAAATCAACAAAAAAAATTAAATGTAATATATTTTTTTTATATATTTTAACATATGCTTTAATTTTTTTTATTATTATTATATTTTTTATTGAGCATAAAAACAATCAAATATTAACTGATTTCAATGAAAAATACCTTTTTAACCTTCAAAAAATAAAAAATCTTTCGAAAAAAACTTTTATTATTATCTCTTTATTTAAATACTAATATTTTTTTAAACTGATAATGACGACAAAATATTTTTGTTTTAGATAATATTAAATTTAAAAATAATTTTATTATTATACAATATAAAATAATAAGCCAATCGAAAATCAAAATTAACACTTGATACATTATGAAGGAAAAATGAAGAAGATCATGTAAATTTTTTGAAGAGATTACCAAAGTAACTAGCACATGGTTATTACGCAATAAAATTACATTATCATCTACATAACTATATTAATAATTTTTTTTCTTTTTTTCGGGGACTTCTCTCTTTTCCATACTTTTGATATTTTCCTTTAAAAGAGGATCATTTCTCATTATTACTACCTTAATCTGATTATAATATATTCTTCATACTTCCAAAAATACATAAAATATTATTTTATACATTAGAGAAAGAAAATTATTATTATAAAGATAAGCTGTATTTCCTATGTATTTAATATAACGTAGTAATAAAAAAAATGGGTTGGAAAGTTAATAAAATAAAAATCATGCTTTTAGAGGTGGTACTTCATATTAGCTTCTTAATACAGTATATATAAACATTATCAAAAATAGAAATTGTTACAATTTGATAAAAATTTCATAAAATCTATTATATTTTAAAGTAACAAAATATTTTATATAACATAATTAAATTTTATTAACTTATAACTATTTTTTAGAATTTTTCTTTATTTTTCTTGTTATTGAAGAAAACAATAAATTATCATGATGCAAAATATGGATCCAGAGACTGGTGATTACATCAGAAAAAATTTACCAGTAGCTAATAATCCCCAAGAGGTTGGTATATTTTTATAATAATAATACTATTAATTTTTTTATTAAGATTCAAGACAATAATATACTTTCAACTTCTCCAACTAATAATTCATCAAAAAATGATAACAAAATAGTTATTTCTTCAAATAATATAACAATTGATTTTGGAAATAAAAGTACTAATAAAAAAAAAAATAATGATGATGATGATGAAGATGATAAAGGAAATAATTGCATTTTTGGTAATCAAATTAGATTTACAATTATGATCATTTCAACATTATGCCTTTCATCTATTCTTTCAAATATTTTGACATTCAATTTTACTGTTATTTGTATGGCTGGAGAGAAACCTGAAAATTATACTCCTGAAATGGGTAAGAAATTAAAAAAAAAAATTTAATATTAAATTATTATTTCTAGACATATCTCTTCTTAATGGATATTCACCACATCTTGATTATACATCAGCTCAAAAATCAACTCTTTTTATGGCTGTAGCAGTAGGAGCACTTATAGCAGTCTTTCCAATGACAATACTTCTTAATAAATTCGGATCACGTCTTATTTTTTCTGCATTAGGTTTTATGTCAGCTATTGCAACATTATTTGTACCTCTTGCAGCTAATCTTGGATTTTATCCATTTGTTTTTATCAGAATTGTTCAAGGTATGGGTTTCTCTGCTTGCTTACCTGTTATGGGTTCTATAACTTCTCATTGGTCAACTTTAAAACAAAATGGTATTTTTATTGCTATTTTATCATCCTTCCTTCAAGTTGCACCAATATTTACAATGCCAATTTCTGGAGAACTTTGTACAAGTAGTTTAGGATGGACAGCTGTTTATTATCTTCATGGTATTGTATCAATAGTACTTTTTACAATTTTCTTTTTATATCATAGAAATTCACCAGCTAAACATCCATTAGTAAATAGAAAGGAACTTGTTAAAATGATGTTTGGAAAAGGATCTATTTATTCAGGACCTGGTAAACAAAAAGTTTCTAAAAAAGTTCCTGTTGCAGCAATGTACAGAGATCCAGCAATATGGGCTATTCTTGTTGCAGCGTTTGGTAATTTTATGGGTACACAACTTTCATTACAATTTATGCCAACATATATTAATGCTGTTCTTCATTTACCAATTGAACAGACAGGTGTAGCTTCAGCTATCTCACCAATAATTATGTTTTTTATTAAAATTGTTGCTGGTCAATCTTCAGATAAAATTAAATTTATTTCAGATGGTACAAAATTACGTATTTATAATTCATTATCAATGGGTGGTATGGGTGTACTTTTTATAATATTAGGATTTATGAATCCTGTTGTAAATAAGAGTGCATGTCTTGTTGTATTGATAGCTTCAACATGTATTCTTGGATTCAATTCAGGTGGTTTTTTCAAAAGTTCACAACAAGTATCTAAACAGCATAGTCATTTTACTATGGCTAATATTTCATTTCTTAATTGTGTTTGCATGTTACTTACACCACTTCTTAATGAATTAATCGCTCCAGAAAATACTCCGGGTAAGATAGGTTTTTATTTAATAAATAAATAAATTTTTTACTAGAAACATGGACTATTGTTTTATGTATTCATGGTGCAATTCTCTTATCGACAAATGCATTCTTTTGCATTTTTGCATCTTCAGTACCAGCCCCATGGACATTAGAGACATTCTCAGCTAAATCATCTAAAGTTGCTCCTGTCAAGGTTAAACCAAACGTTAATGAAACTGGTGATAAATATTAATTAACAATACATATATATATATATCATCATTATTAATGGGAAAAAAGAAACAAAGCCACAAACAATATATTTAAAAAAATATTTCCGAATGTTGACAAAGTTTTATTTGTCATAATTATTTGTAATTTTATATATATAATTTAAAAAATAAAAAAATATCCAATAGAAATTTCTAATATAAATAAAAAAAATTTTTTTATAATAATTTTGATGTTTAAACTGTTTAATTTTTTTAAAATATGTGATTTGGAAATAAATATTATATAGATATTTTGATTAGTTTTACTACATAAAATATTAAAAAATTTACAACATTCACATGAGTCATTTTTAAAATTTATTTAAACTTAACTAATTTTATTTTTATTTTAATGAAAATCAATTTTTATCCTTGTAAATTATTAAAAATAATAACTCTAGTTTATTAATAATATTTTGTTATTTATATACATTTGATAAATTATTTCTTATTTTAGATTTTTTTCTTAATTAAATAGCTGAATAAGTTTATTGAAATAACTAAACTGTTTTTAATTTAAAAAAATTCTAAAAAATAGACGTTTTTTTTTTATAAAATTATTATAATATTTTTAGGATATTGATGATAAAATCTTAAAAAAATAAATTAATTTAAAATTTTTACTATATTTTAAATAAATTTTATTATGTGGTAAATCAATTCATAAATCAAAAATAATGAAAAACTTTAAGCACATTATATCCTTGAAATAATCATTCAATTTATCAAATGTTTAATTATCATTACTTCCACAATTTATATTTTTAAAATAATAAAACAATTTTTTTGTTTTGAATTTCTTAATACTATTTAACGTCTACCAGCTGGTGTAATTGCAGCTATTTGTGATTGAAGTGCTGAAATTAAAGCTTGTATATTTGATATTTGTTGATTAAAAGCATTAAAACGGTTGATTCTATTTTGTCTTCTCCTTCTTCTTCGTTGTCTTTGTTGTTGAGAAAGTTGTCTTTTTTCAATACTTTCCTCATTTTCTTCATTATTTGAAACTATTGGTACAACCCGTTCTACGTTTTCTAATGAATTTTTATCCATATATTTATTAGCTTCTTCTTGTGGCTTTATTAATAATGCATTAATTAATAAAATAAAAAATAACAAGAATGTAAAGTTGTTCATTATTAAATATTTCAAATAAATACAACATTTTAGAATTAAAATTATTCTTTTATAGATTTATTTTATTTACTTTAATTAAAAATCAAAATAGTACTTTTTAAATAAAAATATTAGTATACTAATTATTTAAACAATTTAATCTACAAATTTTAAAAATTGAAATTTTTTTTTCATAAATAAATAGCTCTGTAGACAAACGTTTATATGAAATATTTCAAACTAACAAAATTACCTTATTTAAACAAAAAAAATTTATTTTTTTATAAATTATCTTATTTTATATTAATTAAAGTTTTTTTATAAGTAAGAAAATATTTGCAAAATAGTTTTTTAAAAACATTAAAAAATTTATATTACAGAAAGAAATATAGCCGTCAGTAAAAACAATTGATGAAAATTAAAGTGCAAATAAAAAAAAATTTGTAATTTTATAAAGTTTTAGTGTTTTTTTTACTAATAAAATTGTCTACATTTCTTTTAAAAACCCAATTATAATAAAAAATTGGACTGTACCATTTATCAAATTACTATGTTTATAAGTTAAGTTTTACAGACATAATTTAGTATAATTTTATCAATAAAAAATTTTTATATTTTTTTTATAAAAAGTATTGTTTGATAAAAATGGTTTTTTTTTATATAAATATTTAATTAATACTTTATGTATGAATATATTTTTAAAAAAATTATTTTTATAAAAAAAAGTACTTATTATTTAATATAAGTTTGTTTTTCAAACTTCTCTAAGCATAAAGTTTAGACATTTATTTTATTTAATTATTTAATTAAATTTTTAAAATCAATATTTATTTAATATTAATATTATTATATGCATTAATATTTTTATTTAAAAGTTGCACATCAAAAGATATTTTTATATATTCGCAACAAAATAAATTTAAAAAAAAGTATTAATATTAAATTTTTATTAAATAAATATTATATAATAATTTTGTATTTTATATTTTAATATAAAAATTATTATAATATAAAATACTTTTACTGAAATTACCATACTTATGCTTTAATTTATCAAAAAATAATAGATTAACTAATATAAATAGTAAAAAAATATTTTAAAATTATTTAAAATTAAAATATTATATTAATAATTATATAACAACAAATAGCAAAAGTTAGCACATTATTAAATTTATTACATTGCATATATTGGAGATAAATATAATACATTTTGAAGGTAGTAATAATTTTTTTATGCTATAAAATTGTACGTTTATACTAAAAAAATTTTTTACAATTTTTTCTAAAGCAAAAAAATTATTTTTAATTAATTAAACTTTAAAACCATAATTTTTTAATTTTATTTGATCTAATACTCTGTTATTTCATTTTCAAAAGATTGAATTGATTAGTTTACAAAAAAAAATATTGCTACTACATTAATGTTTTAAGCAAAACATAGAAAAAAATAGCCTGAAAAAAGATTATAAAAAATATAAAATTATCTTTAAACATATAATAATGTTTACAAATTTTTATTATATTATCAAATAAAATAATTGTATAATAAATTAAATTATAAATATGAAATAGTATATAATTTAATATACTATATCAAACAAATAATTATTTAATATTACAATTGTTTAATTCATATACTTTTCACAATTTATATTTTAAGAATAATAAAACAATTTTTTTTTGTTTTCAATTTCTTAATACTATTCAATCTTAACCAGCTGGTGTAATTGCAGCTATTTGTGATTGAAGCTGTGAAAGTACAGCTTCTAAACTTCTTATTTGATTTTCAATAGCAGTGTATGCAGCTAATCTTGCTCTTCTTCTTCTTCTTCTTTGTCTATTTTGTCTCCTCATTTGTCTTTTTTCTATAGTATGGTTATCATCATCATTTAAAACTACAGGCATTACTTGATTTTCATTTTTTAGAGAATTTTCATCTATTATTTGATTTTTTTCTTCATGTGGCTTAATTAATAATATATCAATAAATAAAATAATGCATAAAAATGAAATAAAATTATTCATCATTAAATATTTTAAATGATTATGGAATGCTTGAATATAAAAATTGGGTACTTTTATAAGTTTCATTTATTTACTTATACCAGAAATAAAAATAGTACATTTAAAAAAAAATATTAACATATTAATTTTCTAAATAAATTAATATATAAATTTAAAAAAAATTAAAAAGTTTTTTTTAATAAAATAAATAGTTTTATAAATATATGCCAATACAAAATATATTATATTAAAAACGCCTACTATATTTCTATGCTAACTATCATATTTTATGGATAAATTATTTTGATCTTATTGAGATATTTCTTTTTTTGTATAAATCTAACATTATTTGCGTAAAAAAATTGTTTATTATTCAAATTTTATAAAATAAACTTTTATATTTGCGTATTAAACTTTAGTAACTATAATTTAATTTAATTTTGATAATAAAAATAAATTTTTTTATACATTCAAATAATAATATATAAATTAAATGTATTTTATTAAAATTAATAAATTTTTTTCCATTTATTTAATTATACATAGATTATTTGTAATGTTATTTATCTTAATATTTTAATCAACATAATAAACTTTTTTTTTTTTAAATGTAGTCTAAAAGTAATTTTATTTTTTTTAACTTTATTTAATTAAAAAATTACTATTACAATCTATTAGAAATAAATTTTTTTTACTGTTGTTGATATAGAGTTTAATTGTTTTTTTATTAAGTGTAGAAAAAAAGTAATGAAGATAATTGTTTATTTTATAAAAGAAATTTTTAATTTTAAATGTTTAACTAATAAAAATTGATTTATTAAATTAATTTTAAATTTTATAAGTCTAGTTTTGGTGATTGCCTTAATTTTACTTTTGTTCCTGGTGGTCCTTTTGGTTCTGGTATTGTTTCAACAATAACTTGAGTTGTAACTGTTGGTTGTATTTTAGAAGGTAATGATCGTAGTTGAACAGGTGTACCTGGTGGTCCTTGTGGTCCTGGTTGTGTTGAAGAATTTTTTGCTAGTTGTAAATAGGAATCAACTTCATCAGCATATTTTTTTAATGCCATCAATCTTTCAAATAATTTATAAAGTTTTTTAAAATGTTGTATATTTTTTTCCAATTTTTTGTTTAATTCTTCTATTTTATTACTAAAGTTTTCACTGTCATCTTCAGTTACTGGCATTTGTAGATTATTATCATCTGAAATACCTTCAGTAAACCTATCATTATTCAATTTTCTTCCTTTAATTTTCAAAAAATTAACTGATAGAATTAGTATAATGATTAATTCAAAATTATTCATTGTTAAAAATATATCAAAGTAATTTTTTAACAATACAACGTAAAAATTTATTCATTGTATTAGCTTTATCTATTTACATATATCAAAAATTAAATTGAAACATATTAAAAAACTAATAATAATTTTTCAATATTGCAAGAATATAATAATATAAAAATGTAATAATGTAATGTTTTTGGAATAATACTATCTCAAATTAATATATTTTATTTCATTTTTATCTCATTTTATTGTAGTAAAATTATAATATTTAATCTTATTTATATTTTAAAAGTTGGTACCAATAAAAATTTTAATATATTTTAAAGATTTATAAATTATTTCAAAAAAGTAGTTTGTCAGTTTAATAAAGGTAAACAGATAAAATTAATTATTTTATGTAATTCTAAATAATATTAAAAGAGTTATCTAAGATAATAATTTATACTATAATTTAAAAACATTTTTATTATATAAAAAGTAAATATTTATATTTTTTAATTTAATAATTTGTTTTTTATATATAATAAAAAAAGCAATGTGATATTCATGTTTCAAAAAAATAAATTAATTATATTAAAAAAATTTTTTTTGTTATAATGTTTTAAATGAATAAACAAAATATTAATTATTTTGGAAATAAAGCATTTTCAATATTTCTAAAGTTATTTTAAAATTTGATTTTAACAAAGCTTAAATATAAACTTATTTTTATCTTTATTAAATGTTTAGTTACAATTTAAATAGCTATTTTTAAAGGCTATAAAAATTAAAAAAATTAAATTTAGTAATTTTAATTGCAATTTATTATGCTAAATAATAAGAAATTTCTTTTATTTACTTATTAATAAAGATTTTCTTGATATAATATTAATATTTAAAATAAATTAACATAAAAAAAGTTAAAAATATAAGTTTTTAATTCTGACTAATTTTTTTTGTAATTTCTTTAAAAAAAAGTTTAACTAATCAATAAAAATAAAAACTTGTTTTACGATCTAAAAAACAATTATTTATACATATATGTACAGTAAGAGTTGAATGATATCGGATTTATCTTCCTCGTTTATATCTATATTATCAATGTGAATTCAGTGCAATTATTTTAATTCGTTTATTACATCCACTTTTGTAAAAGTAATTAAAAAATAAAAAAAAATTTAAAAATATGTAATAATTTAAAGTTTTTACTGATTTTAATTGTTAACAACATATAAAGCTTTAAACTTAAAAAAATTTAAGAGTAAAAGGTATGCTACTTCTAAAAAAGATAGTTAATAGTATCAATTGTATTAGTTATAATATATTGCTTAAAAAAATATCTATGTAAGTATTACATCTTTTATATATATAAATATTTATTTCAGACATTAGCGTCAGCAACAAATAATTAAATATAAATCACATTTAATTATTAAAAATTTTATTATAGAATATTAGATATTTATAAGTATTTTACAATACTAAATAAATAAAATAAAAACTTATAAAATTGTTAAAAAACACATATGTAACTTATGTTAGAGATATCATTATTAAGAAATGAAACAGCATCATAATATATTTATCAATTTCTTATATATTTTTAATAAATTTTATTGTATAATAAATAAATTAATTAATTAATAAATAGAAACAAAAATAATATTAATCGTTTAGTTTCTTAAAATTTAAAAATTTTTAGAAATATTTAGACGATTTTTTTTGTTAAGAATTTTTTTTTGTAATAACTAACGTCCATTTGATGAAGTTGTTGTTGTTCTTAATGCAGCTATCTGTGTTTGAAGTGCTGAAACTTGAGAATTTAAATTTGATATTTGCTGTTGAATGGTAATTAAACGTTTTTTATTTTGTCTTTTTGGTTTTCTTGATTTTTTTGTTTTTTTTGGTTTTTTTGATTTTTTTTGTTTTCTTCCTCTTGTGCGTCTTTTTTCAATGGTATTTAAATCTTCTTCATTGTTTAAATCCACAGGTAATAAATCTCTTCTATTTCTTAAAATGTTTTCAGATAATTGTTGATTTTTTTCTTCTAATGGAGTTATCATTAATATATTAATTAATGAAAAAAGGAAGAAAAGTAAAGTGAAATTATTCATTGTTTAATAGTTAAAATAAAAATGAGTTGTTAGATGAATAAAATTTGATTCTTTTATACATCTTAATTATTTATTTATATCAAAAATTAAATAACTATTTTTTAAATTAAAATATTTAATTTTAATTATTCAAATAAATCAATTTTTATTTTTTTTATAAAATAAATAGTTTTATGAGTATGTGCCAGGCCAAAAAATTTTAATTTATAAATATTTATTTAAGTTTTATAATAACTTTAAATTTTTTGCAAAAATATTACAAAAAATGAAACAATATTTATATGATGAAAATTGAAAATTACCAAGCAATTAAATATGAAAGTTTAGGAATTTTTTTTTAAATTTAATTTTACGTTTATAAGTTATATATAATTAAATAAAATTTGGTGTATTTTCAATAATAAAAATTTGGTACTTTTTAAATTTAATATGTTTATTGAAAAAAATAGTTTTTTTTTTGTAAATGTAAAGGTAACAACTAACAATTTAGTTTTTTTATGTAATAAAAATATTTTTTATTCTTACTAAAGAATTAGTAAAGAAATATTGAAATTTAATTGCTTTATTTCATACAAATTAATTGTAATTTTTTCAACGATTTTTTAATGAAAAAGTACTTTTTTAGAGGTGTTAACTTTGTAATTTTATTAATTATTAATTTAATTTTTATATTCATAATTCGTATAATTTTGCAGTTTATTTTTAATTTTAAGCTAGTTATGCTTCACTTTATTTATGTAGGGTTAAAAAAATTTGAGGCATACTTAAAAAAATCATTATAAAATTTTTTTAATTTGTAATTACAGGGTGTATAAAAAGTAACGACCCACTTTTTAAATTCTAATAACTTTTTTTCTTCTAGATATTTTTTTATAATTTTTTTTTATCTGATAGAAAATCATCTTAAAAATTATATAATTACCATTAAATAATTGTTTTCTATATAAACAAGTAAAGAAAAATTAAACATTTAAAATGTTCCCGATTTTATATCAAAAAATCTTAAGAAACACATTTTCTAAACTATTAAAATGTTTCTAATTTTTATTTTCCCCTAGTTTAAAGATATTTTTTTTATAAAAAATTGACAATATTTAATAAAATTTTTA
Source organism: Strongyloides stercoralis (assembly GCA_029582065.1). Taxonomy (NCBI): domain Eukaryota; kingdom Metazoa; phylum Nematoda; class Chromadorea; order Rhabditida; family Strongyloididae; genus Strongyloides; species Strongyloides stercoralis. The sequence goes on along the minus strand of CM055866.1, from coordinate 10,734,591 downwards.
AAAGAATATCAAACTACAAAACAAGAGAATTTAAAAAAAGTGATAGAAAATGTGTATTAAAGAACTAAAAAAAGTCATGAATTAAGTGGAAAACATTTAAATGATGTTCTTTTTTATACATAATGTAACATTATTAAAAAATAGAGCTTTTATATTATATAAATGAATATAAAAGTCATGATATATTTGTACCTTTAAATTGATTTAAAGTTGTTTCTTAAAAACATTCTTATAATATATAATACTTTTCACAATTTTCTACCAGATAAAAAAAAATCATTAATAAATATCAAGAATTAAAAAAGTTATAAGAGTTTAAAAAGTGGGTCGTTACTTTTTATACACCCTGTACATATTTAATAACAAACTGTTAAAATAAAATAATGAAAAATAAAAAGCATTATTTTAAAAATCGTTTATTGTTTTATAAATAAATTAATAAATTAGCAAATTAAAAAATAATATAAATTATTTAGTTTTTTAAATTTCTAAAATTTTTGAAAATAGTTAAACGATGTTTTTTGTTTAAAATTTTTTTGTAATAACTAACGTCCAGATTGTGTTGTTGTTGTCACTAATGCAGCTACTTGTGAGTGAAGTGCTGAAATTTCAGATTGTAAATTTGATATTTGTTGTTGAATGGTTTTTAAAAGATTTCTAGTTTGTCTTTTTTGTTTTTTTGATTTTTTTTGTTTTCTTCCTCTTGTGCGTCTTTTTTCAATGGTATTTAAATCTTCTTCATTGTTTAAATCCACAGGTAATAAATCTCTTCTATTTCTTAAAATGTTTTCAGATAATTGTTGATTTTTTTCTTCTAATGGAGTTATCATTAGTATATTAATTAATGAAAAAAGGAAGAAAAGTAAAGTGAAATTATTCATTGTTAAATAGTTGAAATAAAAATGAGTTGTTAGATGAATAAAACTTGATTCTTTTATACTTCTTAATTATTTATTTATATCAAAAATTAAATAACTATTTTTTAAATTAAAATATTTAATTTTAATTATTCAAATAAATCAATTTTTATTTTTTTTATAAAATAAATAGTTTTATGAGTATGTGCCAGGCCAAAATAATTTAATCTATAAATATTTATTTAAGTTTTATAATAACTTTAAATTTTTTGCAAAAATATTACAAAAAATGAATTAATATTTATATGATGAAAATTGAAAATTACTAAGCAATTAAAAAATAAAAATTTAGGAATTTTTTTTAAAAATTAATTTTTATGTCTATCATTTATATATAAATAAATAAAATTTGGTGTATTTTCAATAATAAAAATTTGGTACTTTTTTTATTGTAAATATTAATGCAAGACTTAATAAAAAAGATTTTTTTATTTATTTCTAATGATCTAATAAATATCATTAAAATTTTATTCCATTGTTTGATCATAAATTGATTTCAACATTTTTTTTTACTTTCTTTTGTATTTCAAAAAGTATTTTTTAGAAATAAATGTATGATAATTTTATTAGTTATTAATTAGATTTTTAAAGTTCAAATTTTTATATTGCTATAATTTATTTTTTTATTATTTCGTTAGTAATAAAAATAATAAGAAATAAGAGGTTTTTTATTTGAACTTTAAGTTATGTTAAATAATTTACAAAAATTGATAAAAAAATTTGTTTTTTCTTGTAATTGTATGTTAAAAAAATTATAATATTTTAGAAAATTTATTAATTCATAATTGCACATTTAACAACAAACTGTTAAAACAAAGTAATGAAAATAAAAATTTCATTTTAAAAATCTTTTATTGTATAAAAAAAAAATTAATAAATTAATAAATAGAAACAAAAAATAATATTAATGATTTAATTATTTGAATTTTTATAATTCTAGAAAAGGGTTAAACGATATTTTTTGTTTTAAATTTTTTCTGATAACTAACGTCCAGATGGTGTTGTTGTTGTTCCTAATGCAGCTATTTGTGATTGAAGTGCTGAAATTTCAGATTCCAAGTCTGATATTTGCTGTTGAATGTTAATTAAACGATTTTTATTTTGTCTTTTTGATTTTCTTGATTTTCTAGATTTTTTTGTTTTTTTTGATTTTTTTTGTTTTCTTCCTCTTGTGCGTCTTTTTTCAATGGTATTTAAATCTTCTTCATTGTTTAAATCTACAGGTAATAAATCTCTTCTATTTCTTAAATTGTTTTCAGATAATTGTTGATTTTTTTCTTCTAATGGAGTTATCATTAGTATATTAATTAATGAAAAAAGGAAGAAAAGTAAAGTGAAATTATTCATTGTTAAATAGTTGAAATAAAAATGAGTTGTCAGAATGTTAAAATTTGTTCCTTTTATATTTCTTAATTATTTACTTATATCAAAAATCAAATAACTATTTTTTTAAAGTAAAATATTTAATTTTAATTATTTAAATAAATCAATTTTTATTTTTTTTTATAAAATAAATAGTTTTATGAGTATGTGCCAGGCCAAAAAAATTTAATTTTAAAATGTTTTTTGAAGTTTTACATAAACATTATTTTTTTCATGAATAAATTATTTTAATATTATTTAAAAATTGAGTAATATTCATTTTATAAAATATGTTATTTAATAATAATACTTGTTTCTTTTTATATTTAACTATATAAAATTTATTTGTAAAAATTTTTTATCAATTTTATAAAAAGATTTAGTTTTTTGTAAATGTTTCTCAAAATAAAATTTATTTATCTAACCTTTATTGAAAAATCATTAAAAAAATTATTCAATACAATACTAATTTTTTAATATTAAATAAATTAAAGTAACAAATTAAATACCTTTTAAAAATAATTCTTATAATATATTTTAAAAAAATTTATTCAACTCTTTCCTTATTTTTAACAGTTCATATCATTTTAACATATTATCAATTAAATTTATACCACTAATAAAACATGTAATTTTTAAATGAAAAATAATATGATTACATCATTTAAAACTTTTATTAAAGTTACATTATCAAAAATTAAAAATAAAAATTTTTTTATTAGAGCTTTGAATCTTTTAGTTTAAAAGTTTTTAAAGATGTATCGATAAATTTTTTTTGTATTATACACATAAAAATGACATATCCCAAAAATTTTTGATTAATAAGAAGTTTAAATTTATTAATAATATTTTAATCATTTAAAAAAAAAAAGTATTCAAAAATTTTAAGCTAAAATTATACATTCAATAAAAAACTGTTCAAAAACAAGATTATAAATAAAAACATTATTTTAAAAATCTTTTATTTTATAATAAATAAATTAATAAATTAATAAATAGAACCAAAAATAATATTAATCATTCAGTTTCTTAAAATTAAAAAATTTTTAAAAATATTTAGACGATTTTTTTTGTTAAGAATTTTTTTTTGTGATAACTAACGTCCATTTGATGAAGTTGTTGTTGTTCTTAATGCAGCTATTTGTGTTTGAAGTGCTGAAACTTGGGAATTTAAATTTGATATTTGCTGTTGAATGGTAATTAAACGTTTTTTATTTTGTCTTTTTGGTTTTCTAGATTTCCTTGATTTTTTTGGTTTTTTTGATTTTTTTTGTTTTCTTCCTCTTGTGCGTCTTTTTTCAATGGTATTTAAATCTTCTTCATTGTTTAAATCCACAGGTAATAAATCTCTTCTATTTCTTAAAATGTTTTCAGATAATTGTTGATTTTTTTCTTCTAATGGAGTTATCATTAATATATTAATTAATGAAAAAAGGAAGAAAAGTAAAGTGAAATTATTCATTGTTTAATAGTTAAAATAAAAATGAGTTGTTAGATGAATAAAATTTGATTCTTTTATACATCTTAATTATTTATTTATATCAAAAATTAAATAACTATTTTTTAAATTAAAATATTTAATTTTAATTATTCAAATAAATCAATTTTTATTTTTTTTTATAAAATAAATAGTTTTATGAGTATGTGCCAGGCCAAAATAATTTAATCTATAAATATTTATTTAAGTTTTATAATAACTTTAAATTTTTTGCAAAAATATTACAAAAAATGAATTAATATTTATATGATGAAAATTGAAAATCACTAAGCAATTAAAAAATAAAAGTTTAGCAATTTTTTTTAAAAAGTAATTTCTATGTCTATCAGTTATATATAAATAAATAAAATTTAGTGTATTTTCAATAATAAAAGTTTGGTACTTTTTTTTATTGTAAATATTAATGCAAGACTTAATAAAAAAGATTTTTTTATTTATTTCTAATGATCTAATAAATATCATTAAAATTTTATTCCATTGTTTGATCATAAATTGATTTCAACATTTTTTTTTACTTTTTTTTATATTTCAAAAAGTATTTTTTAGAAATAAATGTATGATAATTTTATTAGTTATTAATTAGATTTTTTAAGTTCAAATTTTTATATTGCTATAATTTATTTTTTTATTATTTTGTTAGTAATAAAAATAATAAGAAATAAGAGGTTTTTTATTTGAACTCTAAGTTATGTTAAATAATTTACAAGAAGTGTTAAAAAAATTTGTTTTTTCTTGTAATTGTATGTTAAAAAATTATAATATTTTAGAAAATTTATTAATTCATAATTGCACATTCAACAACAAACTGTTAAAACAAAGTAATGAAAAATAAATGGCGTTATTTTAAAAATTTTTTATTGTATAAAAAATAAATTAATAAATTAATAAATTAATAAATAGAAACAAAAAATAATATTAATGGTTTAATTGTTTGAATTTTTATAATTCTATTAAAGGGTTTAACGATATTTTTTTAAAAATTTTTTCTGATAATTAACGTCCAGATGGTGTTGTTGTTGTTACTAATGCAGCTACTTGTGATTGAAGTGCTGAAATGTCAGATTGTAAATTTGATATTTGCTGTTGAATGTTAATTAAACGTTTTTTATTTTGTCTTTTTGGTTTTCTTGATTTTTTTGTTTTCTTTGATTTTTTTTGTTTTCTTCCTCTTGTGCGTCTTTTTTCAATGGTATTTAAATCTTCTTCATTGTTTAAATCCACAGGTAATAAATCTCTTCTATTTCTTAAAATGTTTTCAGATAATTGTTGATTTTTTTCTTCTAATGGAGTTATCATTAATATATTAATTAATGAAAAAAGGAAGAAAAGTAAAGTGAAATTATTCATTGTTAAATAGTTGAAATAAAAATGAGTTGTTAGATGAATAAAATTTGATTCTTTTATACTTCTTAATTATTTATTTATATCAAAAATTAAATAACTATTTTTTAAATTAAAATATTTAATTTTAATTATTCAAATAAATCAATTTTTATTTTTTTTTATAAAATAAATAGTTTTATGAGTATGTGCCAGGCCAAAATAATTTAATCTATAAATATTTATTTAAGTTTTATAATAACTTTAAATTTTTTGCAAAAATATTACAAAAAATGAAACAATATTTATATGATGAAAATTGAAAATTACCAAGCAATTAAATATGAAAGTTTAGGAATTTTTTTTTAAATTTAATTTTTATGTCTATCAGTTATATATAAAAAAAATAAAACTGGTACTTTTTTTTATTGTAAATAATAATGCAAGACTTAATAAAAAAGATTTTTTTATTTATTTCTAATGATCTAATAAATATCATTAAAATTTTATTCCATTGTTTGATCATAAATTAATTTTAACATTTTTTTTTACTTTTTTTTATATTTCAAAAAGTATTTTTTAGAAATAAATGTATGATAATTTTATTAATTATTAATTAGATTTTTATAGTTCAAATTTTTATATTGCTATAATTTATTTTTCTATTATTCCGTTAGTTATAAAAATAATAAGAAATAAGAGGTTTTTCTTTAAACTTTAAGTTATGTTAAATAATTTACAAGAAGTGTTAAAAAAATTTGCTTTTTCTTGTAATTGTATGTTAAAAAAATTATAATATTTTAGAAAATTTATTAATTCATAATTGCACATTCAACAACAAACTGTTAAAACAAAGTAATGAAAAATAAAAAACATTATTTTAAAAATCTTTTATTGTATAAAAAATAAATTAATAAATTAATAAATAGAAACAAAAAATAATATTAATGGTTTAATTATTTGATTTTTTATGATTCTATAAAAGGGTTAAACGATACTTTTTGTTTTAAATTTTTTCTGATAATTAACGTCCAGATGGTGTTGTTGTTGTTACTAATGCAGCTACTTGTGATTGAAGTGCTGAAATGTCAGATTGTAAATTTGATATTTGCTGTTGAATGTTAATTAAACGTTTTTTATTTTGTCTTTTTGGTTTTCTTGATTTTTTTGTTTTTTTTGATTTTTTTTGTTTTCTTCCTCTTGTGCGTCTTTTTTCAATGGTATTTAAATCTTCTTCATTGTTTAAATCCACAGGTAGTAAATCTCTTCTATTTCTTAAAATGTTTTCAGATAATTGTTGATTTTTTCCTTCTAATGGAGTTATTATTAGTATATTAATTAATGAAAAAAGGAGGAAAAGTAAAGTGAAATTATTCATTGTTAAATAGTTGGAATAAAAATGAGTTGTTAGATGAATAAAATTTAGTTCTTTTATACTTCTTAATTATTTATTTATATCAAAAATCAATTGGCTACTTTTTAAAAATATATTTATTTTCATTGTTTAAATATTTAATGCAAATTTATCAATAAAGTTTTATCTTTTTATTTAAATCGTCTTTCAATTAAATATTTTCAAAAGGGGTTTTTTATAAAATGTACTTCTTATTTATAATATTAAATTTAAAATTATTTGTTATTTAGACCTTTTAATGATAAAAGCTTTGCGTTAAAAACTAAGTTTTTATCTTTTTTTAATTTAACTCTAAATTATTTAAGTCTTGATATAGAATTTTTTTAAATTAATTTAAACTTTTTTAATCATTCATTAATATTATTAAAAACGTAAAAAAAATCTTTTTTAAAACATATAACAAACATTTAATAATTTAAATAAAGTTATCTAAGTTAATATTTTCATTTTTTTAAATATTTATTTTATTTAATAACACCACGTTTTCTGATGGCATTAAGTAACAATAAAAAGGAGAATTTATATTTCATTTTTAGAAAATAATTTTTTTTCTACTTTTTTTATTAACAATTTACACATTTATTTTTGAGAATCTTAAGACAATTTAAGATAAAAAAGTTTTTTTCATTGGCTATAAATTATATTTTAGCTTCTAACTAATATTTTTCTAATTTTTTTAATAATTGTTACGGTGGTATTGATAAGTTAAAATATATTAATTATTAATATAATGTAAAATTATGTTTGATTTTGACCTTTTAAAAGATTTAAAGTTTTATTTTGTAACTGTTGTGAATAATTTTTTTTTTATTTTAAAATAACAACAATTTTTATAAAATAATTATGAGAAGAATATTTGAAAATTATAAATTATATCCTTCATTGTCAGATAAATTAGGAGAAGCGGGTACTTGTACTTGAGAAATTTCTTCTTCATCATAATTATCGCTTTCATCATTTAATGGAAATGTTATGTGTAAAGGAGCTAGAATTTTAGAAACACCACAATCAGATGGACAGTAAGTTGCAGATTCTCCAGGTAATCCTTGAGTTCCCCAATCTCCACGATCTCCTTTTTTTCCTGGAAAACCACGAGGCCCTGGTGGCCCAACTTTTCCTAATTCTCCTGCACTTCCAGGCATATTTGAAGGTCTACCTGGCAATCCATGTGGACCCTTAATTCCGGCCGGTCCTGGTGGTCCTTTTGGACCTTTAACACCAATTCCGCTAACAACAGTATCTCCTGGAAGGCCTTTCGGTCCCATAAATCCATCTTTACCTTTTGATCCTGGATGACCAGGTAATCCTTGAGATCCATCAATACCAGGTTTACCTGGAATACCAGGAGAACCAGAATTTCCAGGAAAACCTGGTCTACCTCTTTCTCCTTGTGGTCCTCTTCCTCCTGTAGGTCCAGCTGGACATATTTTACATGGTAATTCTGGTGGTGGTAATAAAGTAATATCTAAACCATCATTTCCAGCAGTTCCTATTTTTCCTGGATCTCCAGGAGCACCATCAATTCCAGGAAGTCCCATAGGCCCAGGTGCACCATTTGGACATGTTAAACGTATACACTCTAAAATGCACTTTATTTTTAAATTTTATTTATTAAAAAACTTACGACTACATTTATTTATATTATCAGTATTTTTTTTAACACGAAATGGAATGTTTTCTATTAAATTACTACTATCACCATGTTGTAGTTCCATTATTTGAATCCAATAACTTTCACTGTTAGCTTTAAACATTGAAGATTTTTGCTCAATATCCAAATTAACATTTTCAACTTTATTTATTATAGTTACAGCTGATAAAAGAAGTATAAAAATAGATAAACAAGAAATAAAAATAGAAATTGTTGCTACAAGATGATATTTATCATACTTATCAACAGCAGAAACATATCCATTTAAAGAATATGATTGCCTAACCATTTTAAATCATAAGAATGGACTTTTAAAATAAAAATAAGTTCATATATATCTTCTTAAATGTATTATTATTAAATAGGTTAATTAAAGGTCATATATATTATAATTACTATTAGATAATTAAACTTTTATTTAATCAAAATATATCATATTTTCATTTTACTATATATAATATATATACAAAAGATTAAAGCAAAAATAAATGCAAAGGCGATAAATATATATAAAAAAATTTTCTGTATCATACTCGAACCATTTTTGGTTTGGGTTTGTTAGCAAATAACATATCACGAGAATAAAAAAATCCTCTATTAACCCAATGACCATATATTGCAAATGTTGCAGCTTCAGCTTCTAACCATATTGCTTTAGAACGGTAAGGACGTTTACGAAGCTCCTCCCTAGTGTATGATGTTCTAAAAAGACAACCATTTTTAATTCGATGAAGGAATTTTGCTGAAAGTATAGCTACTCTAAAAAGTTGGCGTAAATCTTTTTTTTTTGGTGGTGGAACAATTTCTTCAATAACACCATAACGTAATGACTTTCTACGTTTAAGAGTTCCCTCAAATGTCATAAAGGGATGTTCAAGTGATTTTTCTGCTGTAAGCCTTTCTTCTACATTAACAACCAAAAGTTTAGAAATAAGATCCTTTGCATGTACAGAAACATTCTCCCATTGATCCTTTAAAAATTCAAACTTACCCTCTTGAATCATTCTCATCATCATAAGTTGCTTTCTATGGTAAAATGGTGCATGACCTGCTAACATTGTATACATAATAACACCAAGTGCCCAGTTATCAACTTCTAAACTATATCCAGGATGATTTTCATACATTTGACATTTTAATGTTTCCGGAGCAAGGTATCCTGGTGTTCCAAAAAGATCCCTTAACATTTCACCTTTTTTTAATTGTTTAGCAAATCCAAAATCACTAATTACAACTCTGGAATCATCAATACATAAAATATTTTCTAATTTCAAATCTCTATGTACAATCATTAAAGAATGAAGATAAGCAACACCATCAAAAAGTTGTGACATAATATTTCTAACCTTTTTTTCACTTAATCTAACTGATTTATTTAATAAATCAAAAAGTTCACCTTGTGGAGCCAATTCAAAAACTGCAAAAAGAAATGTAGGTGTTTCAAAAAAATCATGCATTTCAATTATAGATTCATGATCAGAACATCGTTTAAGAATTTCAATTTCACTTAATGTCTCCTCTCTAAGTCTAGCAGCCTCATAAACATTTTGTTTTTCCGTTGAAATGTCAACAATTTTTACTGCATACATTTTACCACTAGACTTTTCAACACACTTACGGACTGTTGATGCTAAACCCGTACCCAAAATTTCTAAAGCTTCATAATAACGATTAAATCCACTTTCATGTTCTACTATAAGTGTATCACGACCTAAATCTATATCTTCGTCAGAATCATAGCTTGCACTTTTAGACTGCCTATCCTTCATTCTAAATAAAATAAATTTATTAAGAATAATAAATTCAATAATAATTAAACAAATAGAAATCGCTTAGAAAATGATAATCACACAAAAGATAAGCACATCATCCAATATAATAAAACTTATGAACATTATCTTTACTTTACACTATCCCAAAATTATCGTGTCGAATAATTTTTCAATAACAAATGCCAAAGTATTTTTTTTTTGTGTTTAGGCAATTACATTTTATAATATCAATTAATATTAGTAAATATTACATCGAATTTTAAAAATTCTTTATGTTTTGAAAAAATATTGATTTTAAAAGCTTACTTTAAAATTTAATATTATATAAATTTTGAAAATATTCTTTTAATGAAATAAATAGGTAGTTTATATTTTCACATAATAACTTACTTAGTAGATTTTTAATTAATAATATTTAATTTTCTTTACATATCTATTATTATATTCAAATGATTTCTTTATGGAAAAACTCTACAATATTTCAAATGAAGATGATTGTTTGAAGAAACAAAACTTAATGTTTGCTTTTATTTCCATTGTCAAACTTTTACAAACATTTTTTAAATAACTATGATAACCTACGAACGACATAATCAAAAAAACTACAAAAAAAAAATAAGTTAACAAAAAATGTGATATAACAGTTGCTGCATCAATGATACATATTTAATAATTATTAAAACAAATTTTCTAGAAACTACAATAATTTGTCAAACAACAATAGATATAATATAACAAATCCATCTCCTCCCTTTTCTTTAATATATCATTAATTGTAGTGATTTGTGTCAAAACATAGCACCTGGAAATATTTCACCGAGGGTATTCTTAAATTTTGAAATAAATTCTTTATCTACTTCCCCACATACTGATCCCACGCACACATCCATCAATAATTGATCACATGCTTTGAATGTAACACCAGATATCTTATCAGTACCATTTGTAAAAATTTTTAATAATCCCTCACAACATTCTTTTGATGTTTCTTTTCCCAATAAATAGTTTGCCTTTATTTGTGTTACTATGTCTTCTAGAGATTTGGAACATCTCATATTAAAAGATTCATTCAATTTCTCAATATTTTTCTCTATAAACATCTTTTCAACACAAGCATCAACAGCTTCCTTCAAAATACCATCGCTTTTAAATTCATTTTGATAATATTTTAAGAATTTTAAAGAAGCTATATGAAGTAAACCACTGTTAGGATTCAAATCAAACGCTTTCTTCAAAGCTTGAAGCATAAGCAATGGTTTATCCTTTCTAAGATATACCTCAAATGCTAATATAGCTGCTTCTACACTCTTACCATGGTAATTAACTATTGAGAAAGCAAATTTTGATGCTTCTTCTAATGGATCTTCTGGGTTTACTAAAACATCTGGATCTAAATTTTTTCCACCTAACACTTCATTATCAGTAGGTTTTTTTTCTTTCCCTTTATTTTTATTCTCTTTTTCAGCTTTCTTTTGCCTTTCTTTTTCTTTTTCTTTCAATTTTTTTTCTTCTGGAGAAATCTTAAAGTCATCTGGCCTATCAAACATTCGTAAATATATTTTCATAGCTAAAACAGCAGCACGTTCAAAAAACTCATGATCTCTAATATTATCTTCCATTTTCAAAAACCTAATATATTCTGGAAGTGTCATTTTTCTCATACAATATCCATGAAAATCAAATTGATCAGCATAAAATTGTGTAAAATGAGATTCAATTTGTTGAAGTTTTTTGAGAGATTCACCAAATTGTCCTTTACGGTAGGCAGCTCGAGCATAACAATATTGGAACCACATACATTGCATCTCATCCATATAAACTTCATGACATTCATTTTCACGAGTAAATTTTGATACCATTTTCCCGGCACCATCTATATCACCAACATGAAACATATATTTGGCACATTTGGTATTTAGGAAGCGATCACCAATATCTAATTCTGTAGCTTCTGTTAAGATTTCAATGGCACTAACAATATTCCCTGCATGTTTACGAATCCTAGCACATGTTACCAGTGCATCTAATGATGTTGGTGTATGAGCTCTAGCTTTATCACTATATTCTATGGCTTTTCTAAAATCATTAAGATAATCATAATGTTGAGCAGCTAAAATATAAAGCCACAACAATACATCTGGAGCCTCCTCTTCACAATTACCATTATCATCTAGTTTAGCAGTTTTTGCATTTTCTTCAAATTGAGGAATTTTACCTGTAAAAAAGTCTTCAATAAATCTTACTTTTGAAGGTTCATGATAAACGTGTCTTAATAATTTAAATAATGAAGGAACACCCTTTCTAATATAACTTATTATTACTGGGGTAACAGCTTTTTCAAAAGCTTCTCCAGTTAGAAAGTAAATTGGGTAAACTTTTGGCAAGTTTGATTTTGGATATTTATTTTCCATTTCCTTATAAATTTTGACAGCTTCCTCAGGGGCAGATGACTCGTCTTCAATACCACGGCATTTTTGAATCATTTGATATGATCTTTTGTCTTCTGGATTTCTATTTAACAATACCAAGCAGGCTTTCTCTGCTTCCTCCATTTTACCTAAACTCATTAGTAATTTAGCTCTTGTCTGGTAGTAACGTAACTTATCACACAAAATACTAGAATTACTTTCAAGATGTACTAAAGCAGCTTCCAAATTACCACTATCCTGAATGATAAGATTTTCATAAAAAGTAAATTCTGACATTTCATATTCGGATGTCCTACTCCACTGAGCTGATTTTTGGTATAAATCCAATGTTTTTAAGGCCATATCATAATCACCAAGAAGATGATGAGCAACAGCATATCCCATCCAAACAGCTTTATTCATTCCTTTTGAAGATAACAAAGAATAACAAGTATCACGAAAACCCTCGTAATCTCTACTTTGTAATTGACACATTGATAAATCTCTCATGACCTGATGATTATCCTTATCTAAACGTAAAGCCATCTTGAAAGCTTTGATAGCTTCATCATATTTTCTATGAGTTTTTGATACCAATCCATAAACATGCCAACAAAGATAACTTTTAATATCACTAGTAACACCTTTTTTAGCTAATTCCAATGACTCACTGTATCTTCCCATATTATCTAAAATCAATGCTTTCATAGCAATTGTTTCACCATGATTTGCATATTGTTGCTTCTCCAGTATTTGCTTAGCACATCTTAAAGCATTTTTGTATTGACGTAACTCAAAATTTTTCTACAAAAAAAAATTACATTAAAAATGACAATAAATTAATTAATCAAAATATAAACATTTAAAATTTACCAAAAAAACTTACAACAATTTTACGAAAAATACCCAGTTCCTTTGAAGGTAACGGTTGACTACTTGTCTGCCCTAGAGTTGGTGCCATCTTTTTTTTCTTCCTACAAATAAATAAAAATCCTGTTCGTTATACACTCAACGAAAAGTGATAAAGGTAAAAAAAAAGACTAAAAATATATAATAAAAATTTTTACTATTATTATTTTATTTTTTTATGCAGTAACGCTGATAATTGATAAAAAAAAAATCATATTTTGTGGTGTTTAATTTTTATATATTTATATTCTCCTAACAGCTATATATGTCGTTATGAGATATTTTTTTTGGAATTTTGCTTACTAAGGTTAACTTGTTAAAATTGTTAGAAAAATGATAATTAGGGTATTGGGGAATTTTTATAAAGATTTTTATATACCATTCAATGAATAAAGATAAAATTGTTTTTTTTTTGTAAATTGGATTTTAAGATATTTAATAAAAATAGCTCTATTTCTTTTTAATAATTAAAATATATTGAATTTTTTTTTTAACATATGATATTTATTTTTTATTTTTGATAATATTTCAGTGAGTTTTAGGAAATATGTAGCAATTTATAAGAACTTTTTTAACAATATTATATAAAAAATTATTAGTAATATTTATTTTATAAAAAAGAAAATTTTATTTAAATTTTATTGCAACAGAAAAAATAAATAATAAAAATTTTAATAATAAAAAAAGAGTTCATATAGTAGTGACAATATTTTTTCTTAAATATAAATTCCTACTAATAAAAGTTGTATAATAATTTTTAGAAAAAAAAATAAAATTTCAACTTTAGAAAGAATAATTTTTAAAATAAATCATGAATATAAAAAATTAGTTGATTATCCAAAAGTTTTTAAAAAAAATGACAAACCATAGAAATTAGAAATTATATGTATTTACTACTTTTTTTAATGTAGAAATATTCTAATTACATTAGAATTTTTTCTACTAATTGTTATTTTTTCATATAATGTAATAAAAAAGAAAATACGTTAATATTAATTTTAAAAAACTATATATATTTTTTACTAAATTAAAAATTTATTAATTTCACATAACGTGCTAAAATAAATCTAATAAAAATTAAATATTTCAATGTTTACTATTATTTATCTTATCCCATTCTTTGTTTATAAAATTTATGTCAAAAGTTTCATTTTTTATTTTTATTATATATTTTAACAGAATAATAACATGCAACGTTGTTTAATAATTTAAATTTACCTAAAGAAAATATAATATGAAATATAATAGAATAAAAATTGATCTTTCTATGATAATTTATTTTTTAATCAGACAAAAAATGAACATTTTTTTTAAGTATATAATTATAATTAATTACACATTAATAATCTTATAATCTCAACGCCAAATTATTTCTTATTATAACAATTTTTCTTACTAAAATATATTCTTTTTATAAAAAAAAAAAGTATATATTTATCTTATGTAAATTAAAATAAAAAAAATTTTAAAGCTCTTATGTAACATTTGACCATCTTCCAACTATCTAAATATCTTTGTCATTCAAAAATAATAAACTGATCCGATTAAACTGAGAATTTCTCTTAATTATCTAAATATTTAAAATACTACAAAATATATAGAAAAAGTTTTTGTATATATATTTATATGTAATAAAATTTGTACATAAAACTTGATATATATTTATACAAAATAATTACCAATCAAATCTCCTTACATAAAAATAATATTAGTACACATTTATTTAAAATACCATATATACTGGTCATCTGAAATAACAAAACTTTTACAACCACCTTATAATAATAAGATTGTTTAAAGTTGGTAATTAGCAAAGTTAGAAAAATATTAAATCCGATTTAATTCTTAACTAATTCTCATCTTTAAAACAATATTTTTAATTCTATAACATTTCAACCCATTCCCTCAATATCATTATTCTTATTTTAAAAATAATATATTTTATGTGATTCATTTTAATTTTCTATGATATCTAAAATATTATTATTCTTTCTTTTTATATTTAATTATTATCATATAAATAGTTTAAATTTTAAAAGCCAAATAAAAGATGAAGGAGATGAAGATTTTCCTGCTTTCTTTGCTTTAACCACTAAAAATTATTCACTACCAAATAGTGAAGATGCTAAAAATATTATTAATCCATATGCTGTAATGATTCCTAAAACTAATGAAGAATTTAAACAATTAATCAACAATACTGATTTTCCTTCTATTAATCCAGAAACATTTTCAAGATTCTTTAATTTTAATTTTGACAATTATAATGAAAAACAAAATAATATTACTTCTACCTCAACATTAATTAATGAAATTAATCAAATGACAACAGAAGATAAAAATGTTATAACACAATCACCTTTATTCTCAAGAATACCGTTTTCTACAAAAAATATTGTAAATGGTAATGGAGAAAATTTTCTTGATAAAATATCTACAAAAATAGAAACGACAACATTAACAACTACCTCTACTAATAGTACATCAACAACTACAAAACAACAACCACAAATATCAAAATATATACAAAAGAAACCAAAAAGTTCATCATTACCAGCACAAATTCATGTTCCATCTCATAGACTTTTAAATGACATTCTTGTAATTCCTTCAACAAAAAGGTTATATATACTTTTAATAATATCAATTCATGAATCTTCTGATAGACAAGGGCTTGGATGTGGAAATGTTGATGTTAATGCTTTTATACGATTAGCCTCTTTTTTAAAATCACTTCAAGAAGTAAATCTTTCAAAATCTATGAAAAATTCTGCTCTTAATTTGGGTGCTGTTGTTATAGATACTTGTAACAGTGATTTAAGAACTCTAGCTGATTTGTATGAATTGTTATCTGGAACAAATATTTATAAAGAAGACATAATAGCAATAATTAAAGATGATAACAGTTACCTACCAAATGTAGATGAATTTATAAGTAATCTTGAAATTCCTATAATAACAACATTTTTTTCTCATTTTAAGTCACATTTAACAACAGGAATCCTTCCATCAGCTGGCCATATATTTACATCAATAGGAGAATTTTTAAACTATCAACAATCAACATGTGTCTCAATGATTTCAGACCTTTTATTTTCTGAAGTTTCTACTACAGTATCTAAAATTTTTTCTGAAAAAAATATATGTATTGAGGAAAATTATAAAATAGAAGGGACTTCAAGTATTGATAAACAAAGAATTATTCTTCAACAGCTCTTATTAACTCAAGCACGATTTATTGTTATATTATATGATGAAAAATCATTTCTTGATTTGTTGGAAGCACTAAACATTGAAATGATTCTTCCATCAAGATTTGTTTTTATAACAATTCAAGATACAAAATGGTCAACAACAAACAATTATCTTAATCAATGGGGACATTTTGATCAAGTTTTACTATCTATTGCATCAGAATCATTAGTATCAACTAACTATACAATACAATTAGCTAAAAGTTTTCCTAATTTACCTTTTCCATTAACTTGGTTAAAACAATTTTGGTCATCAGCTTATAAATGCCATATTGATATTGAAAATAATGAAAAAAACATAAAAAATGAATTTTCAAAACTCTGTGATCCCAATCAAAAATTAGATATAAATTTAATTGCACCAAATGTTGATGTTGCTCCAATAACATTAGCTGTTCATGCTATATCTAATGGATTAGTTAATCTTATTGATGAAACATGCTCAGGAGCTTTAATATCAACTCTTAATGATTGTTTGAATGATCCTTACAAAAATTTTCACTTTTCTATTCTTAAAACGTCTTTTAAAGATCCAACAGTTAATTTTACACGAACTTTTTCATTCAATTCTTTAACATCATCATCAGATACTGAATTAATAATTAATAAAGTAACAACATATGGTGGTAAAATAACTTATGATACAATATCTAGATGGAGTCCTGATTTTGGTTTTACTTATACATCATCATCAAATTTAACAATTGAAGATAGAGATGGTAAATTTATAACAGTAACTTCAACATGTCCTCGTTCAAGTTGTATGCAAAAAGTTACTTTAAATTTTAAGTCACAAAAAACACCTAAATTATCGATGAATTTTGAAAGAACTTCTGTTATTATTTTTGCTACCATTGCTTGTACTTGGTCTTTTATAACTCTTATAGGATTTTATCATCGTCTTTTTGGATCACCTGCTATGTCACCATATAGGTATGTTATTTTATTTTAATTATTATATTTTTAATAGTATATTTATTTTATTTATTGTTTTAAATTTAGAGTATGTTATGCTGTAGCATTTTTTGGTTTTGCTTTCTTATCTTTAATAAGTTTATTTTTTATTGCTTCACCAACAAATTTAAGTTGTGTTGTAAGAAAAAGTTGCCTCTCTATAGGTATAACATTTATCTTTGGACCATTATTTGTTAAAACATTATCTTCTTTAAGAGTTAACATGAAATTTGGAAATAAAAATTCAAATGATTTTTATATATCATGCCATCCATCATCTGGTATATTATTAGGATTAATATCAATATTTATATTTATTCAAATAGTTGTTGTCTTAGAATGGGCTATCTTTAAAGATTTATCATCATTAACATTTTCACAATTTAAGGAAGATTATTCATGGAGATGTTCTCCAGGTAATAATTTTGAAGAATCTCTTTTAGGATCATTATCAATAAATGGTGTCATAATTTTAATTACCCTTCTTTTGGCTTTATTTAATGCTAAAGATGAAGAGAGTCGTGAAACTGTTATCATTTCAACTACAGCAATAATTATAGGTATTACTATGTATATATCATTACCATTAATGGAATTTGATACTAGAGATATTGTTATAGGAACTTTAATTTTATCATTTTGTATTATTGGTCCATCAGCAACATATATTAACTATTTTTGTAAGGTAAAAACGAATAATGATAAAAATTTTGATACTATTGATAGTAAAGCTAATTTTTTTAATAAAGAAGTTAATAAAAGGAATCACATTATAACTAAAAATTTAAAAAATGTCAATTATCAAAACCATTATACATTACAAAATGGTGATGAAAAAAAAAATATTTCATTAACGGTAAATAATTAAAAATTTTCATGAAAAAAGATAATTATGTTTTTTTTAGAATGTTGCTTATATAAATCATGGAACATTAGAAACTACAATGAATAAAACATATATTCATTATCCAACATCTCTTTATGCAACAGGAAACTTTGTCAAAGCAGCAGATTTCAATACAAAAAATCTTCAAAATTCTCCTTACCCAATTTCAGCAGTCACAGGTGTTATATCATCTTCATCAGCATATGCTGAACCACAATTAAGTGTTTGTACTAATGAATCTGTCTCATCTTCTATTACACCAGTACTTTTATCACCTGACTATGATACATCTCCAGAGAATGAAGATGTTAATAACAAAAAAAGTAATGACAAATTTTCAGAAGTTTCTGTATAAAAAAATTATTTATTTAATATATTACTACGTATATAGTATAGTACAAAATTTCCAAAATATTATTTTATTAAAACAAATAAACATAATAAGTTTAAAAATTTTTTCATTCTTTTTTTAAAAATAGCTACCATAATTTGTATTTTTTTTAAATAACGTTGTAAGATTATTTCTAACTTATAGTTTACTTATTTTTAATAAATTTCAATAAAAAAATATATATGATATTCGCTTAATTTGAAATTAATAATTAACAATTAAAATATTTGTTTTTTATAATAATTTTAATATTTTCTTTAATACAGACTATGGAAAATCTTTTAAAAAAAATATATAATTAATCTTTTACAATATTTTTAGTAAAAATATATTCATTCATTTTATGATAAGAGAAGAAATGTTATTAATAAATTAAATACTATTTGAAATTTTAACTAATATAGAACTAAAAATAAAGTTAAAATGATCAAATATTGAATAATCCATAATAAATTTGTTTTTTTTACAAATTAATGGACAACCATTTATAAATGTTCTTGTTGATGTTAACCAAAAGATAAAAAGAATTTTTATAAAAATGATTTTTGTCATTATTTTAAAAAATTCTTTACTTTTAAATATCTAAAAAAAATTATATTATTATTCATGGAAAGTTAACAAATTCATTATAATATAATTTTTAAAAAAATATTTATATTAAATAAGAAGTACTACTTTTGTACTTTGGATAAATTTATTTTAAAAAAAGGAGGAGTTTTTTTTTAATAATTACGTTACGTAAATTAAAATTGTTTTTAATAATATATTTATAGAAATAATATAATATAGAAAATTATGAAAAAATAATAAATTACAATTTTATATAAGTAAAAAAATTAAAATTATTTATGTAAAATATATTTTAAATTAGTAACAAGTTCCGATTATACACAAAAAAAAACTTTTTTGCTTTTATATATGGATATTTATTCAAATAATTAAAAATGAAATGTATATATATTTTTTTTTTATTTTTAAACTATTAAAATTGCAACAAAAAAATTATAACCTACTGTATGATATGTTTACTCATACATAATAATTATGAAACTTTTTTACTCAGAAGATTTTTAACTAGTCATAAAAAAATTTTAATACTAAAATAAACTTAAAAATTTAAACAGTAATTAATTATTTATCTTGTCATTTATTTCATATTATTTGTTTACAATAATATTTATTATTAACAATTAAAAAAAATAAATTTTTAAAAAATTTTTATTTTTAGAGATAACTAATATATAAAATTATATAGTAAAAAAAGTACCCGTTTATCAAAATAAGGAAAAAAAACTTTTTTTTTTTTTAGTTGTTTTTTTTTCTTATAAAATTAATAAAAATAATTTTCAAATAAAAAAAAATAATTGTTATAAAAAAAATTATAATAATAAATTAAACCATCATCTCTGAAGGATCACTTTCACAAGAATCATCTTCTTTTATTACTTCATTTTTTTTTCCTTCTACTTTTTCTCCTTTTCTACCCATTGAAGGTGTCCTTATGGCACTTGAAAGTTTGTATTTTTGATGGTGTTTAAGAAGATGAAAACCATTTAATCTACTACCACTATTTCCAGAAACACTACATGTTAATAATCCACCATTTGTCATTTTTGATTGTGGAAAAGAATTATTTGTATTACTTATAATTTTTCCTTGATTTTCTGTACCAATTCCTCCAATAACATTATTTACTATGGGAGATTCTTTACCTGGAGAAAATGATGTTGTTGTTCTAGTAAAATTCTTACTAATTTTTTGACTATCTTTTGTATTATTTAATGATACCTTGTCATTATTACTATTTTCATGAATAGTCATTATTGAAGGCATCCCCTCAATATTACTTAATGGAGCTCTTTTATGAGGATGGTATAATTTACCACCAGACATAGGACCCTGTCCTTCAAGATCAAAGAAATGTCTATATGTAAATTCATAAAAAGCTGGATTATTAATAAATTGTGGTGGTAAATCACCACCAAAAATATCATCTTCAAATTTTATATCATCAAAATTAGATGTATCTTCGGCGTGATCAACTTTTGGTATCCATTCTGCTTTCCTACTTCTAAGAGTGTTAAAATCAATCCCATTAAACCATGAATCTTTTTTTATTTCATTAGCACCATTTTTACCAAGCCTATTTTCTTGATCACGACATAAATTTTTTATCATATTTAAACACTCTTTTGATAATTTTCCTGTGTGATCAACTAAATTAAGATAATGTTTCCAATTAACAATTTTATATTGCGTTTCTCTTGGATCTTCTGTTTGTGACATAAAAGGTGGCCTACCAAGAACCATTTCATAAAGTATAACACCAACTGACCACCAATCACATGCTTTAGTATGTCCTATTTTTAATATAACTTCTGGTGCCATATAATTTGATGTACCAACAACAGAATGAGCTTGATTTCTTTTATTAGCATATCTTTGTTCTAATACTTTAATAGGTTCTTTCCAATTTCCATTATTAAAAAGATTAAATGAGTCACTTCTCATATGTTCAGGAATTTCACCATTTTCAGCTATAACATAATGTCTTTTATCATGTGTCCATCGGAGTCCTGTACATAATCCAAAATCAGTTAATTTTATATGACCTAATTTGTCAATTAAAATATTATCAGGTTTAATATCTCTATGAATAAATCCCAAACTATGAACATATTCAATAGCACATGTTAATTCAGCAATATAAAATCTAGCTAAACTTTCATTAAATATTCCTTTATTTATTAATAATTGCATCATATCTCCACCAGGAACATACTCCATAATAAAATATAAATTACAACTATCCTGGAAACTAAAAAATAATTTAACTATCCATGGACTATTAGCTTCAGCTAAAATATCTCTTTCAGCTTTAACATGAGCAGCTTGTTGTTTTTGAATAACTTCAGTTTTAACTAAAGTTTTCATTGCATAAACTTGCCCTGTATCTTTTTTTTTAACTAATGATACTTTACCAAATGCACCAACACCAATATGTTTAAGAATATCAAACATTCCAACATTCATTCTTTGCCTTTTTAATCTTATATATTTTGATTCTTTTTGATGTAAAAATTTTAATAATTGTTCTTTTAATCTTTCTGGCAACTCAGCTTGTTCCATTTCACTCATTAATTGAATTGCTCTTTGATTTCTTTCTTTATATTGTTGAATTAATTTTTCAATATGTTGTTCCATAAAAAATCTAAACATTCCAGCTTTACAATGCCTTATGTTACTTTCAAAAGCATTATTTTTAAGTCTAATGTTAACAGATTCAGGAAGTGGTGATAAACTACGAATAACTTTTCTTTTACCAATATTTCTTTCAAAATTACCACTACTTTTTCTTCTTTCTTCCTTATTATAATAATAATTATCATCTGATGGGGATGTTAAAGGAATATCTAGACTCGTACTATTTATTAATGGTAATCTTGTTACAACTTTACATATTTTATCTAATTCTTTTTCAAGATCTGGTGTAGTATCAGGATTAACAATAATACTTTGTATTCCTCTATTATTATTAACAATATTATTTATTAATGATGATGAATTTCTATTAAAATTTCCTGGTGATGAAGTAGTTAATGATTGTTGTTTAGGTAAATTTGTTGATCCACTTCCAATAGATGATTGTTGATGCATTTTTATTAAATTAATATTTCTTGTATTATTTGTAGTTGGTATTTTATATGAATCACTTCTTTTAATCTCTATATTATTATAAGCATTTTTTTGATGTTGCTGATCAAATGTTGTTGGAATTTTAGATGGGTGCACTTTTCTTACTTCATTACTATTAATTGGTGATTTATAGTTTGTTAATGATAAATTACTACTACTTCCTTGTTCAATTGATATGACAGTCCCCGTTCTTTGGGATGTCTGTTTAGTTATATCATTAATATAATTTCCTGATCCTATCTGTTTATCATGACATTCATTATAATAATAATTATTTTGATATTGACAATTTAAAGGAATTCTCTTATTATACTCTGGATAGCTATCACAATTACCATTTTCTTCAATACTATTTACCGGATATGTTGTAGTAATAGTTGTTGGTGATGATGAAGATGATGTTGTTATACCACTACCAGATTGTTGTGACTGTATTGAAAGTGGTGATTGATATACTTTACCATTACTTGATACATTGATAACAGATGTATGAATATTATTTATTTTATTAATATTATTATTATATATACTATTATTAATATCTTCACTATTTTTATTTTTTTCTATTGATATTAATAAATTTGCTGCAGCAGTTACTGAAGAATATTTAACTAAATTAAGTGCACATATAGCATCAACTTCATTGTATCCCATTGATGTTAAATAATTAATCATACTTTTTTTTGTATCTCTACTATTATTACTATTATAATCACCATAATTTGATGATGATGATGGTGGTGATGGTCTTTGGTTAGTTATTGATGATCGAGAGTAACCTGAAAGTTGGATATTTTTTATTGGATTTTGGTATGATGCATTATTGGTAATTGAATAATTTGTCTGTTGTTCAAAAGCTTTTAAATCTTCCCTAATACATGATAATTTTTCTTTATAATGTTTTCCATTCTATAAAATAAAAAATAAATAAATTTATTTATATACTTTTTAACAAACCTGTAAATTTAATGAATCAGAGGTATCTATACAATATGTAGAAGTACCATTTTTAGTAGATATAATGTTTTGTGGTGAATTATTATTTCCTGATATTTGATTTCCATCAAAAGTTTTTCCATTATTAGTAAAGGTACCTTGTGAATGAAATCCTGGAACCCCTGTTTGTCCAGAAGTTCCATATTGATACCTATGATTAAACATTTGCTTGTACCATGAGAAAAGTATAAATTTAGAAAATTTCTAAAAAAAAAAAGTTAAATAAAAAACTTTTTTTAATAATATGAAAAAAGATAATTTTAAATCATTGTAAAATTATATAAAATTGATTGAACCAGGTATATTATATATGTTGTCTGATCAGTGATAACAAAAGAATGTAAAAGATTTGTCGTAGTTTTAAGATTTGTGTAAACATATATATATATATCGAAGGGAAAAAGGAAAAAAAAAATATATATATATAATGTAACTTATAATTTTATGTTGATATATAATTTTAAAATAAAAATTTTAATATAAAATATTTTAATAAAAAAATAATAATAATCTTTAAAAAATATTATTACATAAAAATAAATAAAAATATTTTTGTTAATTTATTACAAAAAAAATTATATATATATATTACAATTGTCATTAATTAATTACAAGTAATTTTATTTAATAAATAAATTTTTAATTAAACATATACATTTTTATTCAACAAAAATAATGTCTATAAACACAAAAATTAACAGGAAGAAGATTCTCCATCTTTTTTGTTCTCCTCCCTTTTCCTGTGGTATTATTATATAGGTAATTAAATAAAATAATATTTTCGTTATATATAAATAATATATTAAATGTCTGAGGTATGCAAAGAATGTGTATAATAACATAAATTATTATTCTATTTTTATAAAAACTTTATTTCATTTATATTTATAGGAAGACAAAAAAAATTTTTTTTAAATAAATATTTTATTCTTAAAATTTTGTATTAAAATAATTAGATATAACTTTTTACTTTTTAATAATAATTCAACTTTTGTTAAAGTAATATTTTAATTTAAAAGTTAAATTACAGAAAAAAAAATATAATTAGTTAAAGAAAAATAAATAAAATTACCAAACAATAAAATATTTTGTTCTCCTTATAATGATTATAAAAATATATAGATAAAAATTTTATATTTTTAAAAAGAATACGTCATCGAAAATTGTTTTTATTTATACACATTAAATATTTGTATAATTTAAATTATATATTGTTGTCAAAGGGTAAAATAATTTAAATTAGTTTAGTTTAAAATTATATATCTATATATTTTCAAATAAACTAGTCATTGGTAAAGAAATGTTAAAAAAAATGATTACAAAAGTTAAGTAAATAATTTATCATATCAAAATAAAAGTATAATTTAAAAAAAAAGTAAAAGATAACTTATCATCTCTTTATCAAATTTGTCTTAGATGGTGGTAAAAAAAAGAAAAATTTAAAAAAAAAAACTAAATGAGAAAATAATAAATTGATAAGATACAACTACTGTTACTAAAAATAAATATAACTTTTTTTTAAACTTCAAAAGTGTATATCACGTTTTATTTTTACTTTTTGATAGGGATGTGATAAAATATATTATTAACATTAGGCATTTCTTCTCACTTTCATATATATCAACTGGTAGTTTAATAGGAATGTGTCACAAAAAAAAAATAGTACTGAGTTTCTTTCTATAAATATATTTTATTATTTGTAGCGGCTTTTTGTCTTTATAAAATAATCTAAATATTGCATTTTTATTTTGTTAATAATACCTATTTTATTGTGATATAATATTTATTTAATTTTTTAATGTGATAATATTTATAAACAATTTGAAGATTAAATTATTTAAAATATATTAAAGATAACACTTTTGTTATATAAAAATGGTGATCAAATATTTTTATCATTACTTATGATCTATATATATATATATATATATATATCTTTCTTAATTCTTTATACATACACAAAGAAATAACATAAATAATTTTAAAATTTAGGCAAAAAGAAAATATTTTAAAATTAATCATCATATATATATGGAGGAAGAAATAAAAAGATAAGAAGTTGTATATCTATCTTATTTTAACATTTGGTATGTTTGGAATTTACAAATATTAAATCACATTCACAAAGATAAAATGGTACATACAAACATTTCTCTTTCAATTTTATTTTTCCTAATAAATTTTCTACTTTATAATAATATGATTAATTAATTTTAATTCCCTTTTCCTTTATAAATATATCATATACAAATAATATAATATATTATTTCCTTTATCAATTTTAATAGAAAAAATTTTATTTATATTTTAAAAAGGAAATATTTATTATATAGACAATAATATAAATAATCTATCAGTAATAAATGAATGAGTAATTTTTTTTCTATTAAAATTATTAAAAAAATAAGTAATAATTAAAAAAAATCTAAGATAAGCTGGTTTTTGTTTTTAATTAAAGTAATCGCTATATTTTTTTTTTAGAAATTAGTAAAGAATATAATAATATAGTATAATTATTATTTCTTTTTTATATTATATTACGATTAAAACTAATAATATATAAAGATAGGAAAATAAAATATATTTTTAACGATATTTAAATAAAAAAAAATATTCTAAAAAAATATATAATAATTTTTTTGTTTTAAAATATGACAATACTATAAGAAAAAACAATAAATTTATTTATGTTAATTAAAGACACCTCCATAAAGATAAAAATAATAGGAGTGATTTTAGTAAAAGATAAGGGATAGAAAAAAAAAATTTATTATTACAAATATAAAAATTTTATAGGAAAATATTTTTATAATTAGATTAAAAATAATTTTTTAACAATAACCTTACAGTATTATAAATATATTATTATAGACTAAAAAAAAAGATATGTTAGGAATTTTTATATAAAAAGAAAAAAAAGTATAACATGAAAAAGATGACGATGATTGATCATAAATATATGTATAAATATATATTTTTATCAAATCAAGCTCAATTTCTTTCTTTTTCCTGTTGCTCCTTCTCTTATTCCTCTCACATGATAAGATTGGAATGAAAAAAGTTTGATATTTTAATATTTATCATATTTAAAAAATATATGATATAAACAATGATAATTGATAAAAATTAATATATTTAATAAAAGATATATTTATATATATATTTATTTTTATTTTTATTTATTTAATCAATTATTATAAAAATATATAATGTTAATAAAAAAAGTATATCAAATAAAAATAGTTGAAAAAGTATAAATGAAGAACAATTAAAAATGAATGCAATACATTATTGTCTTCTATTAATCAAGTGTTTATAATACATAACAATCTTTTAATGTATATGTGTATACAAATAGCATCACATATATATCAATAATTGTTGTATATTAAAAGTTACAATTAATAAAATACACATAAAATCTTTTGTATCTTAATATTATAATTAATATTTATTAAATCTTTCTTTTTATAATAATATGTTATAAAATTAAATAATATGAAACAAAGATTTTAAAGTATTAAAATATAATATAAAACAAAATAACTAAGTTGTTATAATGATTATAAGAACTAATAGACCACAAAAATTAGATAAAAATTTTAAATATAATTAATATAAATTATCAATAATTAAAAAATTACAAAAAAGATAAGTTTTAAATTGATTATTTTAACTGAAATTTTATAAAGAAAAATTAACTTTATATAGATATTATAAGATATAAAGAATAAATTTTCTTAGTTATATACTTAAATATAAATATTTTGGAAATGACTTTGAAAATGAATAAAATGATGATTCATTTATATATACATGTGTATGACTACATATACATGTATTTATTAAAGAAGGTTCTACTATTTAATTGAAGATAATAAAAATTTTTGAAGGTAACAGCAACTCATGTATATATACACGTATATATAATGCATAGTAATAATAGTATTTATAAAGGAATTTCTTTATACATTACTCATTCATTTATAGGTGGGAGGAGAAAATAAAGATATTCTAATAACATGACATTATCTCAAGAATTGTCTCTTCTTTTCATCTTTTAAATAAAATTATTTAAAAGGTAATCTATTAATATCTTTTATTTTCTTATCAACTTTTATAAATATTTTTAAAATAATAAATAAAAAATTATGTTAGAAATTTATAAGAAAAATTATTTATAATTTATATAAAATTAATAACAAAATATAAACATACTTAAACAGAGAATTTATTTTTATAAAGCTTTTATAATTTTAATATTTTACTACTATTACCAATCCAAACTTGATTTAATTTTATTTGTCACCGTACCATTTTTTTCTAATCTTGGACTATTCTCAGAATAAAATTGTTGAAACCATCTTCGATGTTTATTTATTGGTCCATCATTCTTTACATATAAAGGATTTTTAATATACTTTTTATTACTCCATATAAATATATCTCTTTCAAACTAAAAAATTTTTTACTTTTTTTAAATTAATAAATATATTTTTTACCTGATATGCTTCACTAATCATCATAAATTTAGCCCATAATCTAGGAACATTTGCATACATCAAAAAACGACTTCTTTGAAACATTGGTTCTTCTGGAGTAAGATATTGAAAAACAATACCTTTTCCAAGAAATCCAAAATCAAACATCATATGAACTATTCCTGGTCCTATTTGTATAGCATCTAATTTTGATTCAGTTAATGGAATATTAAAATTCCCTGCTTTCATTATCTGATATAAATGCATCACTGAAATATGTTTTTCATTTCCACTTTTTGGTTCCCAACTACCATCCCATAAATGTTTAATATAAGGTCTAGTATTATTCATAGGAATTTTGTTAACATTATTTCCTTCCTGTACACCATGAAGATGAAGGTAATCAAGATGTGCTAAATCAGCGCCATTCTCAGGAACTTCTTGAATATGACACATTATTTCATGTTCAGTTCTACCTTTATAAGTCCATTCATCATATCTTACTTCATCAATTTCCGGTATTTCCCATGTTGGAGCATCACCTTCAGCATGATACCAAACAAAAATACATTTATTTCTTTCAACAATATGCCATGTAGAAATTTTTGCTTGTTCAGGAATAGAACTTTCATTATAAGGTATATTTGTACATTTTCCAGTCTCTGCATTAAATATCCACCCATGAAATGGACATTGAACACAATTATCATTAACAACTTTTCCACCAACATTAAATGATGCACCAAGATGAGGACAGTATGAATCTATTAAGTATACTTCACCTGATTCACTTCTAATTAATGATAGTTGTTCACCCATAAAAGTTATTGGTAATATTGTTTTTTTCTTTATTTCATTTGATTGAGCTATACAAAACCACCCATTTGGATATACGGGTGGAAGTTCTCCAACAACACGAAGTCTTTTGACACGTTCAATCATTTTTTCTTCAATTTTCTTTGTATACTACAATTATATTTATTTTATAATTATTATTTTAAATAAAATACCATTACCTTAACATCGCCAAAGTAGAATCCTAAATCACCAAATCTTTTTACTCTATTTAACGGCCTTATTAATATTTTGTAACCAATATATAGAAATATCAAAATAAACAAATATATTAACTCTTTACAATAATAATAATATACAGGAAGATAATATTCACCTTCATTATTGTTAAGAAATATTGTTGTATTATTTTTTACCATAATTTCTAAAAAAAAATTTTTAAGAAAATGATAACAAAATTTTTAAAATTTACACTAGAAAAATAGAAAATTATAATAAATTTCAAAATAAATAAAGAAACTTTTCTCTTATTAATAAAAGTATGATAAATGTAAAGGAAAACTTTAATAAAAATGTTCATATATAGTAATAAAAAGATTTTTATTAAAAATTGATAAAAAGAAAATTATCATAAAAAAAAGTTTTCAAGGCCTATATTATATATTTTTTCACAAAGAAATAAAGTGTTATATTTGAAAGTTTCATCCATTTATTGTACTATTATCTTGTATTATTTGATTATTTAATATTTTGTAGTTAGTATATTAAATACTTAAGAAAAAGAAAAAATTATAAAGACAATAAAAATAATAATTTTATTTATAAATAAATAACAGAAGACTGTAAGATTTTTAATTGTGATTCTTGAGAAAAGTAAAACTTGTTTCTCCGCAATATTTTGTCTTTTATAAATTTTAATATACAAAATTCATTGTAATAAAGTTGTAACAAATTCAAACATATTTTATTGAAAAATAAAATCCTACTTTAAAGTTACATTATAAGCATTTACCAACAATGATAAAGCATTATAAAAAAAAAATTCTTTTTAAAGTAGAGAAATGAAAATAAGATAAGCCATATATTATTTGAAGTATATTTATATAAATTGTATAATTTATACTAAATTTTTTTTACACATTTTTGGTTTCTTTATCATAAAATAATATAAAACTATTAAAAGATTAATATATATAAACATAATTATTTATATTAATAAAATTTATAATTAAAAACTTTATAAAAAAAAAAGTAATTTAATTTTTTAATAAAACTTTAGAAATATTATAAATTAAACTACTTTTAATTGGAAAAATAATAATATATTATAAGGTATTTGGATGACAATAAAAAGGCAAACAATCTATAAGGATAAAAAAGCTTACAACATTATTACAATAATATAAATGAAAAGAATTTCCTTATATTAAATTTTATAAATGAATATCTTGATCTTAATGTAATTAATATCAATAATCAATCATATCCTTTATAAGATCTTTCTCTTTTTTTAAAACAAATTGTACAATATATACTTAGAATAACTTTTAGAGGACAACACTACATTTCATCATGATGTATTTTGAAAAAGGTCTTTAATATGTTAAAGAAATTATCTCCTATACCTTGTATTATAAGAAAAAAAACCTTCTGATGCAATTAAATAATTGTATACGTACGTGACTTTGTTATCCTATATTTAATGTGAATATCTATTCAAACCTGTGACTCTTTTTAAACTTCTTGTATAGTCATGTAATAAAAAAAGTTACGTTAGTAGTAAATAAGCAAAGTTGTATTTATTTAACGACAAAAAAAATCAAATGTCAAAAGTTTATACATCAAAGTTTTAACATATAAATATAATTAAATTAAAAAGAAAAATTTCATTTTTAAGTATTTACAAAATTCCATAGTTTTGTTATAATTCCATCCTTCTTAGGAATAGTATTATTAGTAAAGATTCCTTGATCATTTTTACCTAAATCAACTTTTCTAACACCTATTCGACCACTATTAAAAACTTTAGAAGACTCATTTTTATTTTCTTTAAAACCATCACCCATAACAAAATTATTACCTGATAAAAAGTCATAACTTATTGGTTTGGTTAATCCAATGATTTCTTCAGAAGTTAATTGTACACATCCCTTAGAAATACCTTTCTTAACTATTGTTGGATTAGTGAATCTAACATAAATATAATTAGTATCATTTTTTCTGGCTGTTTTAAGGACAGATCCAAATTCATCATTTAAATATTGTAATACTTCTTCAATTGATTTTTTTTTTATTCCAAATACCAACAACCAACAACTTCTTTCAAAATCTTCATCAGAAAGTTCTCTATAATCAATGGCATCATCTTCTAAACAATCTTTTTGTGGTGTTCTAGCATATCCTGGTAAATTAATAGTATCACTTAATTGTTTTAATGGTGGACCTTTTATAAAATCTCTACTATCATCTAAAGATCTTTTTTCAAAACCAGCAGGTCTTTCAAAAAGTATTCCTTTGGACGATTGTTGTCCAGAAGTTTCATCATCATTGTCAATTGTTAGAATACTCCGTCTTTTAGGAATCCTACTAGATAATGGTCCAAATAAGTAATCAGGCATACTATCTCTACTACTTCTTCCTCGATTATCATCATATATTTGTTCTTTATCTTCTTCAATCATATCCACATCATAACTTCCACCAAATATTTTATTACTCCTTCCTCGGTTATTAGATAATCCTTGTTGAGAATAATCCTCAAAAATACCAGATAAAGATGGCCTACCACTATTATAATTTTTTGAACCATTCCCAGAATACGTATTAAAACTACTCCTTCTATTAAGAATACTTCCTTTTTGTTCTGGTACTTGGTTTTCCGATGTTGAAAAACGAGATCCCCTCATACTATCCCTTAATCTTGATGGTGATGCCAATAATAAATTACCATCTTCCTTTATTAAAGAACTTCTTGGGAACATTATTTTTTAAAACTAATTTTATATTATTTTCTAAAAAAAAAATAAATTAAATAGATTAAATTTTATAGTAGTTAGTAGTGGAACAAAAAGCAACAATAAAAAAATTTTTATACAATTTATATTTGAAATGACAGTGCGCCAAATTCAACGAGAATAAAATCAATAGTTACTATTTCGTCTTAAGAATGAATTATTACTTATATTATAATTTTTTAATATATATTTCTGTGTTTGTTTGAAATTCGTTTTGTTTTCTAAAACATATACTTCAGAATTGTATTTAGGGGTATGTTAATCGGTTTAACTTAATACAAAAAATCACACTAAAAATGTTGTGAAATGCATTTTGAAAACGACTATTAAATTTTGTTGCAAGATTTATTATCCATTTCCTTCGAAGAAAATTGTTGACTTATGTTTAAAAAATAATTTACAGTAATAATTATAAGTTTCCTTAGTACTTCATCTAATCATTTTAATTGTAGATTTATTTTTAAACAATAAAGTATTATATTGAAATAAAGAAAGTACTCGAAAATATGAAAAAAATAAAAAAAATCTTTAAATTGTTGAATAAAAAGTTTTTATAAAATAATAAATTGAAAAGGTAAATAATAGTATAAAGGAAACCTTTAATTTCAAAAAAATTAAAATTATTATGGAATTTTTTTTTAAATAATATATTTCACGTTAATTTATGACGTATTTTGAACTTTAGTACTAAAATAAATTTGCATTTCTAATTTATGAATGTATTATTAATAGTGCAGATATACATAAAACTTTTGAAGCAAAAAATTATATAAAAGTTAATATAAAATTTTTCATTTATTGTTTTAAAAAGTTTATTATCAAAAAGAAGAAAATGATTTGACATACCACAATATATATTTATCGTAAAATATTAAATTTTAAAGTTTTCTATTATTTACAGATTAAAAAATATTCCAACTTCAGAAAAATTTATTAAAAAAGTATATACCAATATATTTTTTTTTCTTAAGATTAAGGTATAAATAATTAATTAAAAACCATTAAATAATGTCGTTTTTCTCATATATAAAAGTCATGAAAAGAATGTTGACACAAGAAAATTAAAAAAAATCTTAAATATATTCATACATTATGATGTTTAAAGGATATACATAATGCTGTTATATAAAAATATATAACTTAAATATAATATTTAAGATTTAATTTCAAATTAATGTTTTATATATGTACTTGTTTATTAACTTTATGCAAAAATTTTAATCATTTTTAACAATTTTTTTTTTAATTTTAAAATGTCATTTTTTTTTACAATGTTATTATATTATCATTTTTAATATATTCTGTCAATAAATCTTTTTATATATATCTTTTTCAAAGTTTAATAATTTATTTTATATATATTTGTTATTTGTTTGCATTTTGATAAGGTATAAATTATAAATTTTATTTAAATTGAAGAGATAAGTTTAAACTTTTATAATTTTTAAAAAAATAATATACTATTTTATTTAAATATTAAAAATCATAACAGTAATTTTTATTTTTTTATTACATTACTATGTATAATATTTTTATAATTTCTATAAAAAATATATAAGTAATAATTTTATAATTAGGTCTATTGACCAAATATAAAAATTTTTGTAAACCCCTTTTAGTGTTCTAAAAATATTCATTAAAATTTTATCTTCTCCTAATACAGATATATTTTAATAAACATATATTTTTCAATAGTTAACTCTTATTTTAACACACATTATTTTATAATATAACAAAATTTATGTCTATAAAGGGTATAGTATAAAATATTAATAGAAAAAATTAGAATAATTATAAAAATATTATATATATCTTAAAAACTTTTTCATCCTTTATATTATTTAGAAAAGTATGAAATTTTATCTATTTTTATGGAAAATTTGACACTTCCTAAAGTTTATAATATATAAAAATATATTTATAATTATAAGCTTATTTTAGACAAAAATTTATTTTTATTATAATGATAAGTTTTTATAAAAACTTTGTTTATATTCGTTTATAAAAGTTTTTAGTAAAAATTAATAATATATATATATATCTTCTGTTTGTTAAAACAAACATTTAAAGTTAAAAAAAATTGAAGAAAAGTTTAATTAGAAAAATTTTGTAAATTTATAGAGGAAGTGTTATTATATAAATGGAGTAAATTTATATTTTGTTAATAGTTGTAAAAAGAAAAAAAAGTATTACTTTTTAAAAGAAAAATTTTTGTACATCCTTCCTTTTCAGCTATTTAATTAGATGATAATTGAGATTAATGAAAAAAAAGAAAATAAAATTGATTATATTTATCATTTTTTTCTTTTATAAAGAATGACAAATTATCTGATTACTTCCTTTTATACTATCTACAAATTTTGTCAAATAAATACATAGTAATAGTTTCTACTTATAAATTAATAATTAGCCAAATCTTATTTTATCTTCTTCATAGCAACTAAAAAAAATTTACCATGATTTTTAATTTAAAAAAAATATTATAGTTTAATAATTTATTTTGTTTTTATTATTTTTTAAATAATATTTTAGTATTATATTAAATAATTTATATAAATATTATTTATAAAAATATTGTTAAATCTTTTAACAATATTCCTATTGTTTACTTTACTTTAAATAAAAAAAAATAATACATTGTAATTTTATTTTAAAAAAATAAACAGTTTTTTTTTAATAAAAATATATTTGTTCTTATTTATTATTCCAAGATATTTAGGATTTAATAATAAATTAACATTAGACTAAAATATAATCACTAATTTTACAATTTGTCTCATTTTAAATTTTTTTTTTCATTGTACAACTTTATTATTATGTCATTATTTTTAAATAATAGAGAAAATTAAATGGATTTGATTAGTTAGAAAAAAAAATTCTTTTTGTATAAAAATAATAGAAAATCTGTTATTAAAAATAGTATGCAAAAGTTAAAAGTTGAAAATTCAAGAGACGAAATATAATATTTTTGAAAATAAAATTAAGAATTATTTTTTTTATTCATAAATTAATAAAACAAAACTACAAAATATTTATAAATTTTTATTAATTAATATTATAAGAATAGTTTAAAAAAGTTTTTATAATATAACAAATAATTACAAATTCTTAGAAAAATTAAAGACTTATATCTTTCTTTCAACAAGTTAAATATATTTATATATTTTTTATAAAATAATATATATATATATATATATATATAAAATATATACATAAAATTATTATTAAATTCATATAAAAATATCACTTTACCTCTCTTATGCCATCTTTATTACTATTTCCTTTTACACATTTTACATAACAAAATATTTAAAAAATAAATTGTAATTATAAACATCCTTCATATATACTTTTCTTTTATAATTGTTCATAAAAAATATTTAATATTATATACATTTATGCTATAATAGAGAAAATAGACACACAAAAAAAACCTTTTTAAAACTATACTCCACCTCTTTCTGGAAATAAAAAAGACAAAAAACTTCTTCCTTCATTTTAACTATTACATCTTATTATATATTTTTTTTTATTTCATGATAATATATCATTATAAAAATTTTTATTCTATTTTTTTACTTAAAATTTTTTAATTGAAACGCAAACTTTTTTTTTCAGAATATTTATACTATATAATTATTTTTACTAAAAATTTTTTATACTCCGACAGAGTACTTTTATACTTTAAACTTTTATTCTATACAGTATATTTTTTATTGCTATTATTTTAAAAAAAATCTATAAGTTTAAAAAGAATAATAAAGAATAACTCAAATTTTTTCCAATGCCAACTTTTCTTTTATTTAGTGATTAAAGCAATAAAAATATTAAAAAAATTCTACATTAAAAAAAATATATCTTTCTTCATATTTTATATATCATTTATTCTGATTAAATAATTTATTTCATAGTTTGTTAATCATATCTCAGATATATAAATATATCTTTTTACCCAAAATTATCATTATTTTCTTTATTATCAGTAAAAACATATAATTAAATAAAAAAAACCTTTTTTTTTATAAAAAAAAAGAAATATGTTTTATCCATGTTTATCAATTCTTATATTAACAACAATCATGACTTGTTGTATTATACTGGCTATAATTGATCTTGAAGTTTACAATTTTGGATTATATATTGTTTTACTTTGTATTGTAGGTAAGGTTAATAATATTAACAAATATTTTTTTTAAAATAAAAATTATTAACTATATATATATATATCTATGTGTATTTATTTTTTTTTTAAGGAACAATGATAGCATGTGCCCTTTGTATAGCTAATCCAAATGCTTGTCCTAATCCCAAATGGTATACTAATTTTTGTTTATTAATGGAGGTAAGAGTAAAAAAAAAAATTATGACATTTATATAAAATTTTTTGTTATTTATAATTATATTTTTATTTTAGGAAATGTATCCAGTACCTCATGATAATGATATGGAATCACCAAAAATGTCAGGTTTACGAAAACAAATGTTAGCACATTATGGTGGTAGTATGACAACAAACGTACATTCCAACACTGGTATTGGTTCAGGTGAGGAATCAAAAACTGGTACACGTTTTGAAAATAAAGGTACTGTTGCAATGTTAGCTCCAGCTGTTCATATAATGCATCAAGTTTGGAAAGGTATGGCATGGGTAACCGATGCTGTTGAAGAAGAAGAAGATAATAGAACACAAAGTTATTGTACAATGGAACATGGTGAAAGTTTTAGTTCTAGGACTAATAGTGATGTTGGATTACCATGTAAAAAATTAAGTACAATTGTTGAATCTTCAGGTGGTAGTTTTGTAGTCGAACAGGTATCTATACTTCCCATATATATATATATATGTATATATTTATTTTAGGATGAAACTAGTGATTGTGCATCAAAATATGATGAAATCTTATAAAAATATTTATAAACCTAAAAAAAGTCTTAAAATATATGAATAATATTAACATATCTTATTTATTTATTTTTTTTTTTATATTTTAATATATTTTTTTTACTCATCTTCTATTTCTTAAAAATATTTTATCATACAGGTCTCATTACTTTTATTTTTATTCTTAAATTATAACAATATTTTTTTAAAAATAATAAATATTTTCTTTTTAAAAATATTTTATTTTTTTTATTTATTAAAAATTTTAAAGTGTTTATCTTTCATTAATATTTAAAAATACCACTAATATATTATTTGGTAATGGTTTTTTCCATTTAATTGGTTTCTTTTATCATAATCAAAAAAATCCTTTTCCTGTAGTAAATTTTTAAAATGGTTAAAAAATAAGACAAAAATATAATTTATTAAATTGATATTATTTTTAAAAAGAAATAATTTTTTTTTCCGGTTCATAAATGTACAATGATAACAAAAAATGTTAATTATAGGCAATTTAGTAATATAAAAAATATTATATAAAATCATCATGAATACATAGTTGATAGTAGTTATGAAATCTAACAAAATTTTCATATCTTTTACTATTTCTATTATTACTTTTGTTTATACGTTAACATGGATTTTTATTATTTTTTTATTAAATGATATTACTGATTTTTATAATATATCATTAATAGAAATAAAACATTTTAATAATAAAGCTAATGGAGTATGGAGTGAAATTGTTAATATATATGAAAAAATTAATAGAAATGAAATTTTAAGAAATAAAAGACAATATATTACAGAACCATTTATTACTATTCATGGGGAATCAATAAATATAATTCAACAAAAAAATTGTTTACCAGGTGAAATTGGTCCACCAGGAAAAGATGGAATTGATGGTATTCCAGGTGAAAATGGTATAAATGGTATTCCAGGCATAAATGGAAATACTTTTAATATGGATATAAAATCGTTATCATGTCAAGAATGTCCAATTGGATCTCCTGGACTGCCAGGTCAAGATGGGCCTCCTGGTCAAAAAGGATTAGATGGAGCTCCAGGACTACCAGGATCTCAAGGAAAACCAGGACTTCCAGGAATAAAAGGAAAACAAGGAGATTTAGGACCAATTGGTCTACCAGGAAAAAATGGGGAACCTGGAATACCAGGAAAAAATGGAACAAAATATATTATTTTATCTGGACCACCAGGAAAACCTGGGCTACCAGGAAAAATAGGTAGAAGTGGTAAACCAGGATTGAAAGGGAAAGATAATGTTCTTGGATCTTTTGGTCCAATTGGACCACGAGGATTACAAGGAAAAAAAGGTTTAGATGGTATTCCAGGAGCCCAAGGTCCACCAGGTCCTTTAGGAATTGATGGAGGTAAGTCTTATCTTATAATCTATTTATAAATATTTATCATTTAGTATATTGTCCATGTCCACCAAGAGTATTAATTAATTTCAAATCTACATCTCTACCTGTGGATGGTAATAAATTGCCATCTACAAGAAAACCACCATTATTAATATTGCCTGAAATAAAACCGCTACCAAGATTAGAAAACGGTTATCTTATAAATATTTTAGATAACAATATACCATCAAAAACTGAAAAAAAATTGTATTTTACACGCAATTTAATCACCAGATTTCCGATAAAAATAAAACATATAAAGCATTAAATAAATATTAAATATTTTAAAATATCAAATAACTATTGGATTAAAACGATATTAAATATTTAAAATAATGATATACTAACAATTTTTTTAAATAATTTATGTTACAAAAGTTAGTTAAAAAACTATAAATACACATAATATGCACAAAAATATATTACACAATCAAAATAAAATAACAAAAATTACTAATCATCATCAGAATCAGAGATATTTCCAAATACGCTAATAGTTTGTTGAGGAGTTACATTAACTTTATCGCTACTTGTAGAATCTATATTTGAAGGACTAAACCTTGGTTGTGAAGTTGAATTTTCATTTGATATAAATGGTGATGTT
The DNA here is from genome assembly GCA_029582065.1 of Strongyloides stercoralis. Classification (NCBI taxonomy): domain Eukaryota; kingdom Metazoa; phylum Nematoda; class Chromadorea; order Rhabditida; family Strongyloididae; genus Strongyloides; species Strongyloides stercoralis. Next base: position 10,695,960 of record CM055866.1, on the reverse strand, counting down.
GTATCCATTTGTTGTGAATCTTCATCACTTAACATTTGCATTGATTCAAACGCTTCACTTGATTTAAGTTTACTGTTAGAAGTATCAAAAGTACTCCCATAAATTTCATAATCTCTTTCGAATCCACCATTTTTATTATAATTATCTATTGCTCTGACAAAATCAACAACTGTTGTATCCATTCGACAAATTTTTTCTAGTGTTGTATCATGGAAAGATTCTTCATCTTCAAGAGCTGATTGTTTATGAACTTTTTCCATTATTTCACAAACTTCTTCTTCATCAGTCATTTTAAATAGAAGCAAATGTCCTTCTGAAGATCCAACAAGTAATACATTTGAATCAGTCAAAAATTCAAGACAATTGAATTGAATTTTTTCTGTAAAATGAAACCTTTGTAAAGGAAGATTATTTTTTCCATTCCAAATAATTAAAATTTTATCATAACCATTATTAAGAGTTGCAAATCTATCAATATATGATTCTTTTTGAACAACAATAGATGTAATAGCACTATGATGAGCAGTAAACATTGCTACAACAGAATCTTCAGTATTTTCTTCAGTTGTAATTTTAAGAAGTGTCCCATCAAAGAATCCAAGAATTAGGTGAACATTATCATTAAGAACAGCCATAGTAGAAATTTTTCGATGTTGAAAGCTATCAACTTTATGTCTTTTATATCCTGTCAAAGCATCAACAACAAAAATTGTTCCATCAGTAGTTGCAATAATATAAGATCTCATATCTGGTGCTAGCATTCCCATTGATATCATTGTTTTTCCATAATTTATAGGTTGAGAAAAGTTTGGTTTATCTTCACGAATTTTCATAATATTAATAGTTTCTTTTCCAGAGACATAAATTACCGAATCAGTTGAACTATGATATTGAAGACATCTTTCCAGTTGTGTTTTTGGAATAGGAATCTCATTACAAATAATCCTTCCAACTTCTCCAGCTAATATTACTTGAACAACTTTTCCACCTAGACTTTGAAAGAAAACAACATTTTCTTGAGAGATACTTTTTATAACATGAACTAAATGAATTTTAACTGAGTGCATTAGCATACAATCTAAATATTTCAAAGAAACATATGGAAACTTCCGATTTCTTTTAAAATCAACCCCTTTAAATAAATGTATAGCATCAGAACATATAGCGGCAACATAAAAATGATATGGATCATTTCCTTCTCTAAAACAACAAATTTCGAGAATTCTTTTTATTTTTGTTTTACAATCTTTTAAATCAACATGTGGCATAAAAGCATAATGATGGGCACTTGATCCTTTACTAGCAATATCAAGAGGTTCCTAAAAAATTTAATAATTATTTTTTATTTTTATAAATATATTTTAAAAAATTACAATTTCAAGTTGATATTTTCTAATTGCTTGAACAATATTTTTCTCAGAATCTTTAATACATGCTAGAGTTTTTGGAACAGCAGAAACAGGAATTGTAATAACAGGTTCCATTTAAATTATTTTATAATAATAATAATTAGAAAAAATAAAATTCCACAAAAATGCTTTATGTCCTAAAAAGAAAATTTGTGTAAACAAAATGGTAAATTGTTTGTTTAAATTATACATTATATTTAAGGCATAACAATATAAAATGTTAAACAAAACTATTTAAATTATATTTAAAAATTATTTATTATTAATTATTTTACAAAATATAGTTAGAAAAATAAATTTTATTTAAGCATATAAACCAAGATTATAAACTTTAGCAGCAAGGAAAGAATGTAAAATAAAAACAAATGGTTTTGGAGATCCAAGTAAATCAATTTCAATTTCTGGTGAACCAGGGCCAAAATCAATCCAAAGAAATTGGTTTCCATCATCTCCAGTTGCACGGATTGCCTCAAAAGGATATTGCCATAGGAGTTCTGTCTGAGGACCAAGAAGGCAAATTCCTTTTTCAATATTTATTATCAATTCACATTGTTGGTCTTGCCATATACATGGGGTTGTAACTTGCCCAGCTTCATAACATATTTCATTAGTATTTTGAACAATATTTTTTACCCAACTTGCTAATTCACGATGTGTTTCAACCCTAAAAGTATGACTTCTAACTCCATCTTGTGTTCCTGTTCTTATAGTAAATGATATTACATCAGACAATCCTTGAATAACAGGGCATGTTCTTGAAGTTGTTTGAACAATTCTTGTTGCTATTAATGGTCTTGTAATTATTGGCATTGCCCATTCAGATTTAATTAAAGGAACTGATTCATAAAATAATAAATCATTCATAGTTAAAGCAGCAAAGTATGGTTTCCATACTAAAATTCCTTGATCAACAGTCTGTTCTAATAACCAACCCATTTTTCTAACTTGTGGATTTTGTCCTAACATTAAATTAACTTGTGCCAAAGCTTGTGTTAATAATGATTCACCACAGCTATGTAATGTTTCAAACCATGCATCTGCTTCACTTTCATTTTGACATCGGAAAGTTAATGTAAATCTCCCAGATGGTGATCTAATCTCAAAACATCTATTTTCAACGTCTTCTCTATCAAGTCTTGTTCTTGTGATACAAGTTAATTTTAAATTGATTGTTTTAACTCTATCCTTTGTATCATCATCCCATTGTATTTTATCTAAAATACTATCTCTTTTCATATATATGTCCTTAATAAATACTACTTCTAGATCAGCAACTCTACCAACTTTTTTTAATGTCCTAACAGCTTCATCATGTGTGGCATTTTCAAGTGGTATCCCATTAACAGAAATTATTTTATCACCAACAAAAAGTTGTCCAGTCATATCAGCTGCCATACCTTTAAAAATTTTACTAATAAATACAGGCATTTTAATATCAGCACCTCCTTTAATACTTATTCCAAGTCCATTACCATCTTGTTTACAAATTCTTACCATTCTTTTTTCACTACCACATATACCATCATCTACATTATCATTAAATGTAGTTATCGTTAAAGCCGTTTCATCAGCTATACCACAAACTTTATACCATTCATTACTTAATAAAATTTCTAATTGTGAACTTCTTAATGCAGCCATTATTAGTTAAAAATACTTTTTTTTGGTACATTTAAATGATTCACATATATTTAGCAATTAAATTAATAATTTTTTTATTTATATATAATTTTTGTATAAAACTTTATATCATAATATCTATAAAAAAATGTATATTTATATATTTTTAAATAAATAAATAAAAAATTTTAACAATGAAAGTTAAAAAAATAGATAAAAAGTAACAATATAAATTTTATATATATCAATAAATTCTACTATATATATTTTATATAAATAAATCTCCAAGAAATGCCATTAAAAAAACTTTCAATTTTTATACATGCATCTTTCTATTAGAACTACAAATATAAGGTTAGATTAAAAAAGAAAATATTAAAAATAGCATTAAGAAAAAATATTTTTAGGATACTTAGTAAGGAAAATATTATTGTAAAAAGTATAATTAAAATAATCATTAATGAAATAAAAAATTTGCACTATAAGCCAACAGATATACGCTTAAAGTCTTTTTTTGGTTAAAAAGTAAGTAGTTAAGAAAAAAAAAATTTTTTTTTTGATGTAATTGTAGGAATTAAAAATTTTTAAATTATATATTAAAAATAAAATTTAAAAATAAAATATTTATTTTAAAATAAAAAGAAGGATTAGGAAAAAAATTTAATTTATAACATTTTTCTTTTAAAGTTTAACTCTATCTCTCTCTTATTTCTATTAATGTATATATAAATTTATCAATATATTTATGAAATATGTTTTAAATTTTATAGTTTTGTGTTACAACATATGTATATATAAAGTATACAAGAATATGAATATAGGAAGAATTTTTTTTATTCCATTCTTTTTATTTCCTCTTTTTACAAATAATATTATAAACTTTATTTTTTCTTGAGAATGAGAACAATAAAAAATTATATTTGTTTTGGAAAAATATCTTTAGTAATAATAAGTTAATATATAATATTGAGAAAATAATAAAAAAAATATATATATTTATATTTATAGGGAAATATAGTGACAAAAAGTTTATAGTTAATTATAATATTAATATATATATATATGCTTTTATTTTTATCTATTTTTCCAGAACTAAATGAGCTAATGACCATCATCTTATTTTCCATCTTTTCTAACTTTATATATATTAAACAACAGTATAATATAATATATTTAAAAGAACAGGAGAGATAAATTTATCAATTATTTTTAAAACTCTCTCTTTCATATACATATATCTCATCAATGTCATATAACTATTATACATAATACTTTTATTTAATTTTACTCCTTTTTATCAATAGTGTATGTTTAATTTTTATTCTCCTTGTAACTTTCAGTTTATTGATAACTAAATTAAAGTATACTTTATTATCACCTATGTAATATCAAATTAAAAATCTTTTTTCATACTTTTTAAATTGAGCATTTTATCTTTGATAAATTAAATTAAACAAACATATCTTTTTTTTAAACAATTACTTTTTAAATAAAAAAATTGGATATTACAATTATCATTCATCATAACAATTTTTAAGACATTCATAATAAAGAAAAATGTTATTTACCAAACACAATTATAAAGAAAAACACATTATTTTAAATGTTTACTAAAAGAATTTTAATATAAGTTTTAATTTCCTGATAAAAAAAATGTGCATACATAGCTTTTAAATATTTCAAATAAATTTGTTTTTAATCATATCTATTAGTTTATTATAAGAAATATATAAAAACATAATATTAAACATTTTTTTTTAATTTAAAAAGTTTTATTTTTAATACAAGAAGTTTTATTTTTCCTAATTACTTATTTCCTTTAAAAAAAATAACAGTAAAATTTTTTATATTTTATTTTATTTACACAAATTTAATCTTTATATATTTTAATACTTCAAAACATTTTTCAAATTCATTTGTATAAATATTTATAATATTTATAGTATACTTTAAATACATAAGATCTCTTCAATTCTTAATATTTTAAATATTTTAATTTTTATTTGGAAAAAAGTTAACAAAATGTAATTTTTTAATACGTAAATGTAAAATAATTTTCCATATAAGTTTTTTTTTTAAACATTTTTCTATCTTTTTCAATTAATTTCTCTATTCCCTTTAAATATAACAAAATATGTACATATACTTTTTTTATTAAATTTTTATTTTTAGTTTTTGATAATTAATCTAATTTTTATTACATCTTTTATACTTTTTAATTAAAATATGGTATAGTTTTTATGTACTTTTATTTTAATTTCTTAATTAATTACTTTTTTTCTATTAATCAACTTTTTATTTCGTAGATTTTTTATAATGTAATTTTTAAAATACAACTTTATATATATAATAAAAATTTACTTCTTATAAATGATTTTTAAAAATAATTTTTTTTAGAAAGAAATTAAAAAAATATATACTATAAGATAGAAAAAAGTCAATGGTCATGGAAGTAACAGGTTTTAGTCATCAAGTAGGTGGTCATTTTGGTATGTTTTGTTGCAATGGTCATGTCTGTAAACCTTTAAATCAACGTGAATATTTATTTTATTCATCTGTAGATAAAACTTTATTCCCATATACAGCTAAATTTTGTGGTATTGGAAAGCTTTCAATAAATTTTATTTCTTCCAATGATAATGAAAATGATACTGAAACAACAACTAATGGAAAGAGATATGTTGACATGAAATCTGATATTATTCTAAATTGCCATACAAGTCATTTTGAAGCTAGTGATCAAATGAGATTTATTATTGATGATAGTAATAAAAATATTTTTGCTGTAGGAAAAAATAGTAATTCATGGGCTAATCAATGCCAATCAAAAGTATGTTATTTATTTGTAATTAAAAAAAATAAATTTCTAATTATTTTATAGGCAATTCAAAAATTAGTTGATTCTAGAAATGATAAACAATTTATATTTCTTGAAGATATAGTATCAATATACAAAAAACCTTGTGTAGTGGATCTTAAAATGGGAACACGTCAATATGGAGATCATGCAACGGCTGAAAAAAAAGCTAGTCAAACACAAAAAAGTGAATCATCTACATCAGGTACACTTGGAGTCCGAATTGTTGGTATGCAAATATGGGATCGAAAAGAAAAAAAATACTACCAAGTTAATAAATATGAAGGCCGAGAAATGACCGAATATCATTTTCTTGAAACAATTCTCCATTTTTTTGAAAGAGCTGGTCAAGCAAGAAGAAAAGTATTATTTGAAAAATTAACTGGTTTAAAAAAAGTTTTATTAAATGCTGAAGGTTTTAGATTCTATTCTTCTTCCATTCTTATTGCTTTTGAGGGTTTAGATTTAGATGAAAAAAAAGAAGATAAAAATGATATTGACAATTTGTCAGTTTCACTTAGTATGATAGATTTTGCCCACTCAACATTTAACGGTTTTAGAGAAGAAGATATTACATATACAGGATATGATGAAGGATATCTTCTTGGGGTAACATATCTTATCAACATTCTATATGGGTATATTATTGGTGGGACTACGTTAAAAGAATTGATAAATAATTTTAAACAAATTAATAAAGAAAGAGGTATTAAACGTGAATTGTCAGAACAAGAAAAATTAATTAATAGTGAAGATGATGAAGATGAAGACGAGGACGAGGATATTAAATTTAACAATAAAAATAATAATAATTCAGAAGATAGTTTTCATATAAAAATTTAGGTTTATTTATTCTTTTTTTATTACTTTTGATAATCAAAAATTACCGTTATTTAGTTATGTGTATCTGTATAAATAAAAATAGATTTTAATTCAATAAATAAATTAAATAACAATATAATTTATCATTTCAAACTTCATAAAAACCCTTACCATTAGATATATATGTTAAAACATTTTTTGTATCAGTTGTTCACTTTTATCTACATCATTAAAAATATTCTAAAAATATTTTATTTGATAAGTAAAATCATAAAACAAACATTAGTGATAATATTTTTCTAATTTTTTAGTGGAAATTAATTATCTTTGTTTTTAAAAATTAATAGTTTATTTTCCTTTTTTTCAAATTCATAGGTTTATTGTTGATAGTATTTTTTACTTTAATGATAAAACTTTAAAAATAAATAATTTCATGACAAACAAAAATAATTATTATGATTTTATTTGTGAAATACACATTCTTCATTTATATACTAACTACTGAATTTTTTAATAATCTTATTTTTTTAAATAAAATAAACAAAATATATAAACTTTTTACAAATAGTTGTAAAAAAGTTAAAGTCAAAAATATTTACAATTAGTTACCGTACATTTACGATAGATATTTTTCTTGTCAATAAATTAATAAATCTTCTTGTAAAATATGGAATTTAAAAGGTTCCATATCATCAATTATATTTATTGATTAGACTAAATTCTATAAATAATAAAATTTTTCCAATAAAAAGTTATAAATTACACTTTTTTACTTAAAAGAAAACTTTCTTAAATAGACTGAATTTTTATTTTAAAACAAAAACACAATAGATAAGTAGTCTTTTTTACTAATATATCAATTAACAAAAAATATCATTATCAAAAGAAGTAATAAAAAATTTCTAAAAAGTATCTCAAAATTTAACATACTTCTTTCTTAATTATTAAATAATATTATTGTTCAACATATAATAAAAAAAAAGTATATTTATTTGATTTTAAGAAGTTCAACATCAAAGATAAGAGTAGCATTTCCTGGGATAGCCCCTGGAACACCACGAGCACCATATCCCATATCTGGTGAAATTTTTAAAATTGCACGCTCTCCAACAGACATTTTTGTAAGACCTTCATCCCAACCTTTGATAACTTCACCCATTCCAACAGTAAACTCAAATGGCTTACCTCTAGATCTGGAACTATCAATTTCTTTACCACTCTCCAAGTTTAATGTATAATGGCAGGAAACTTTTTGCCCTTTTTTTGGAAAGTTAACTCCTTAAAAAATAATGTCATAAATTAAAACAAAAAAAACACACCATCTCCTGGTTTTTGAGTATCAATGTCAACGCCCATTCTTACAAAAGTAAAAGATAAATTTCTGAAAATATAATTCATTACATTAGACTTCTTGGTGGTAGATTGAACTCTACTTATCATCCCACGACTAACTGAACCTAACATTCCTATTTTTTTTATTTTACTGAAATCTTATGAGAAAAGATGATAAGTGTTAGTAGTAAAATAAAAAAAATAAATAAAAATACGAATTTAACAAAACTCATGTTTCCTCTATACTTCTGATAATACTATCTTTTGAATAAATAACCAAAAACATCCGTTCTTATATTTTATATCATCTATTATCATTCATCCTATAGTAGTCTTATTTTGAAAAATTTTATAATACTATATTGAAAGGATATCCTATATATTCTTATCAAAGACATTTTTTATCTTTAGACACATATCTCAGAAAATTTATTTGTTATGTAAGAATTTTCAAATAACATTTATTAATTAACCAAAAAAAATCTTATATTATTTTTATTAAAAAATTAATTTCAAATTACGGTCAAAAAAAAAAAACTACTGAAGTAATATAAACTAAAATGATTAAAAATTAATTAACAATTTATTATCATTTCTATGTGTTTACCATTCATTTTCCTATTTATAACAACAGTAAAAATATATATATAAATTTTAAAAATTAACTACAATAAAAATTAGAAGAACAGGGTTTAAAAATTTAATATTAAATACAAGTTAAATTTGCAAAATGAAAAATGAAATTTACGTAAAAAAAATTTTAATGATTTTCTTGGTGAAATAAAAAGTTTTCTTGACAAGAGACATTTACTATTTGTTGAAGTTTTTCAAATTTTGTTAATAGTTGTAATGGAATAACGATGTATCTTTAAGATTGATAAACTTATAAAATTTCTTTAATTTATTTTAAATAGGATGCTCGGAGATTATTTGTTAGCTAAATTTTAACAAAAATAATCTGATTTCTTTTTTACTATATGTATAGTTATTTAGGAAACATATTAAGTTAATAAATAAAAATTTTTTTCTCTATTTAAACATGTTTAAAAATATACATTCTTCATTGTTTTTTTTTTATTTTGAATACAGGAAATTTTTTTGTTATTATATTCTTATTATCTGAAGACTAAAATCTATTACAATAAATATTTTTTTTGATTAAATAATTAAAATGTGGTATATATATACATAATTACAAATAAAAAACTAATTAATTTTTATCCCTGTTAATCTAAATTTTTATCAATCATTTTCCTGTTTATATGAAGTATATATTTAAAAAAAATTATAATAATAATAAAAACAAGTAAATAATTTATACGAAAAATAACCAATAGATATATTTCTATATAAAAAGGACCACAAAAAGTATGTATCTGTAGATTTAAAAAAAAAGAAAGAAATTACTTTTACAAAAGAAACTTTTATATTTATTTTTTTACTTAACAAAAATTAAAGGACAGGACTAAAAGTTATATTTTGCCCTAATTAAAGAAGCTTTTTTTTGGTAAGAAACAATATATAAAATATTATTTCACTTTAACAAAAGAGTATTTAAATAATGTTATTTATTAAAATGGCATGTTTAAAATTTTTAATATTTTTTAAAACTTTTATTTTTTATAATAATATTTATTATCATTATCTTATTCAAGATAGACTTTTTTTATTCACTTCAAATAAAATATTGATCAAATTTTTAAACTAAAAATACCTAAAATATAAGCTATTATTATAATATTAAATATACATTTATCCAGTTATTTTCTTTATACTTTTACCTACATTTATGTTTACATACATATTACTTTTTTCAAAAATATATATTTTATTTTAAAATTTATATTAATGTCTTATCATTAAACTAGTTTAACATAACTTTATCATTCTAAAGAAGTTTAAAAAAAGTATATTCTTTTTCTTTCTAATATACCATGAAATATTTTATTAAAAAGATAAACTATTTCTTTTTTATAAAGTTTCATTTATGGTGTCAAAGAGAGAGAAATATAGAGATTTTTAAAATCTACCAGACACATATATGAAATATTTTTTTTAAAGCAATATTATATGATTTAAATTTTTTTCCTTTTCAATCTTCCTATTTTTACATTTATATATATATAATATATCCTTTAAAAATATATATTTTAAAACGTTTTCAATTAAAATGTTTTTATATATTAGTTTGTTTTTTTTTTATTGTTTGTCGTTTTCCTCTTTGTGTTATCTTAGCAACAATAAAAATTTTTGCTATTTATTTAAAAAAAAAAAATAATAAATAAAAGAAATATAAAAATTAGTTAAGCTTCATTTAAAAGATTAAACAAATTTTTCGTTACGTCTTCTACTATTTTATTTCTTATTGGAAAAAATTTCCAATAATAATTTTACTAAATATTTATGTTTCAAAATCTTAATTGTACATTCTTTAACCACTGCTACTTTGAAATAGGAAAAGTGTTCCAAAAAAATATCTTTTATAAATATACGCAATATATCTATTTCTATATAAACTTTTGAAATAGATTATACTTAAAAATATAATGATCTCTTTAATGTTTTATTTTTTTTATAAAAAAAAAGAAATTTTCTAATTATTTGCAATAAACGTAATTATATATATTATTTTTCTTAATATTTTTACCTACATTTTAAAATCATATATCCTTTTTTCTTTTAATCTATAATGTTCTTATTATAATATCATAAAAATTTAATATCCAATATATATTTGTATTAAAATATAAAAAATATATTTATTTTTACATATTATGTAATAAGTTTTAAATAACATAATAATTTTAAAACAAAAATTATTTTTTTTAATCATTTTATTTAATAAAGTATTAAAAAATTATAATTATTTTTTTACTGTAATAATAATAAACTATTTCTCTTGTCAGTTGCTGTTTATTTATTTTTATATATTTTTTTCAAACTTTTTTTTTAATTATAAAGTTTTTAAAACTAATGTGTTATTCCTTTTTCAAGATTAAGGTTTTAACATTTTAATAAATTTTATATTGACTTATTAAACACATGTGAAAAACATGATATTTCTACAACAAAGATTATTATTTTTTTATGATAAAAATATGAGAAAAATTATACCTATTAACTTTTCATATCAATTCTTTTATTATCCTTTTTTTTGTAATTAAAATTTTAATTAGTATAAACTTTGCTAACCATCTCCTATCAATCTTTATTAATCACTAAACATTTTTTTAAACATTACCATGTCATGGTACAAAAATTAATAATATTTCCTTATTAAACATATATATATATATATATATATATATATATAATTATTCTTACTTTTTTTTGATAAAAATGCACTTTTACCTGTCAATGATACATAATATATAAATCTTAAATACTGTATACAAATTAATAGAATAAAATGTTAACTTCTTTTCTGATTAAGCTATTATAGTCTAATCTTATATATACAAAACTTTATTTTTTATACTATCTCGTATTTTATCTATATTGTGATAAGATATTCCTATAACTAATTTCTGTATTCCTATTATTATCATCCAATATATTTTAATAAATATACAAATATATTTATGTATAGTGGATAGTTATTTCCCCTTATCTTTTAATTAACCATTGTTATCATAGTTCTAAAACACTACATATATATGCATCAAAATTATTTTATTTCATTTTTAGAATCAAGTTTTCTCGCGGTTGGGAACTGTTGTCACCTTCCTCGAGTACTTGTTAATTGTAGCTAAAGTAAGTTTAATAAACTTTTTATTTCATTATTTAATTTTTTTTTAGATATCTTGTATGGGTGGAAAACCCCTTATTCTTGTACACCATCGCAGACCTCCTTAGCGGGTCCGAATATCTTATTGTACTCAATTACCTAACAGTTATACTTTTATTAATCTTGTAAAAGATATAATCTTCTACTCTCATTTATATTTTTTTTATTTTAATTAACAAAGTAGTCAATTAAAATTTTTATTGAAAATAAAAATGTCTGAAAAAAATTGTGATACCGATTTTTATACATCATCTGATGAAATATCATATTCAACTAATTCTGACTCATCATCACCAATATCATTTAATCATTCATCCAATGAAAATCAACCTCCATCCCAACCACATGAACATTTTTTTGAAGGAGCTGAAAAACTTTTAGAAATATGGTTTGATAAAGATGAACATCAATCAACATCTTTAAGAAATATTCCATATTCTGAGTTAGTTGAGATGCTTGAAATAGCTGAATGTCATATATTGCATTATCAAAAAAATGAATTACTTGATTCATATGTTCTTTCTGAATCATCAATGTTTATTTCACGTAATAGACTTATTTTAAAAACATGTGGGACGACTAAACTTCTTCATGCAATTCCAAGAATATTGGAACTTGCCAAAACTTATGGTAAAATGACAAACGTTGTTAATGTTTATTATTCAAGAAAAAATTTTTTGAAACCTGAATTACAAACATCTGTTCATCAATCTTTTGATAGTGAAATTGAACTTCTAGAACTACATTTTAATGGAGGACAAGCTTTTTGTTTAGGATCACTTAAACATGATCGTTGGTATTTGTATCATTACTCAAAACCACATAAACAACTCCAAATTCCTGATCATTCATTAGAAATTCTTATGACAGATTTACCAGAAGAAATTATGAAAACGTTTACTAAAGAGGTATCACTTGATGGTAAAGAAGCTACACTTAAATCAGGTATTTATAAAATAGTTCCGCCTGAAACAGAAATCCACGATGAGTTATTTGAACCATGTGGATATTCAATGAATGGACTCGTACCAGGGACAGATCAATATGCTACAATTCATATAACTCCTGAAGCAGACTTTTCTTATGTCTCATATGAAACAAATCAAACATCTGATGATTTATTTTCACAGACAATGAAGGTTCTTAATTGTTTTAAACCAAAAAATTTTTTGATTAATATTTTTGCTAATGAGCATTGCATTGAGACTAGAAGCACCCAATTAAAATTTTGGAATCAAGTCATACCTGGCTACAGAAGAGTTAATCTTCAATATGTTACCTTAGCTACAGATACTGTAGCTTATGCTCAATTTGTTCAAATATAATGATAAGACAAACCACTTTTTTTTATTATTTTTTTAATAGAATATATTTTTTTAAAGTTTTCTTTTTATTATCAAAATAATAATATTATTAGTTTTAAATTCAAAAAATAATATACAAAAACAAATGGATGTTATCATTTTTTTTAATCCAATAGAAAATATGATATTAAATATTTTTTTTATATTATTATTAAAACAAATCACTATTTGTTCTACTTTTGCAGTAGTTACTTTTCCTTAAAAACATTTTTTTTTTAAATAATAAAAAATTTAATTTAATATTTATATTATTAAAAAATTTTTTGTTAATTTAACCTTTTATTAATAATACAAGCAACAAAAAAAATATGATTTTATAAAAAAAATGCGTTGATAAAATTATAAATAAGGTTTAATAAATTGAAAACAAACTTTAACATTAATGAGACTAAAAAAAGAGGCAAAAAATATTTGAAATTTCTAAACATTATTTCAAGTAGTTATATTATTACATCAAATAATTCTTTTGATATTTTCATAATTAATATATTTTGGGTGAACCATCCTACGAATTCCATCTGGAGAGACAATGGAAATGCGAGATGTTTTTAAACCAAAAGCTTTGGATAGACGTCGAAGTTGCTAAAAATATAATTAGAAAAAATTTATTTACTACTTTAAAAATCTTTGTTATCAAAAACATACCCTTTGTTGTTTAGGAGATAATGTTGTCTGTTCATTAATGCCATTATTTTTTTCTTCTCCAGACGCTTTTTCCAATTGTTTTTTATTTTTAGGTGAAATATTATATCCATAAGATGAGACATTTGGATCTCCATTTCCAATAATTTTAGTGGGTTTTATTCCTTCATTATTATTTAATATTATTTCACTTGTTTTAATAACTTTTTTATTATTTTCTTCCATAATTTTATTTTTATTTGTAATTCTTTCTATATCATCTAAGCTATTTTTATTCCTCTGTGTACTTATATCTAAAATTTTATTTTATTATTTTAAGAATAACAATTGTTAATTAATTATTTTAAAAATTTTTTTATTATTTAACTATATATGCATTATTTATCAACTTTTTTTATTAGACATATTATTTTAAACATATTATTTTTTTTATTAAATATTAAAAATACCCTATTTAATATTTTTTTATAAATTATTTTTTAATTATAAACATATTAATTTACTACATATATACATATTTTGTATGTTTATATTTGATATTAAAAACCAAATCATAAAATATTTTTCATTATATTATTTATTAATAAATAAAAAATACAAACTACATGTATTAAATGATTTATTTCATTATTTTTAAATAATATATTATTATTATTACTATACATTTTGATAAATAATATCATAAACACCATCAAAATATGTAATAAATAATATAAAGTTTATGTTGATACCAAAATGTACTTCAAAATAAATCATAATGTTAACAAAGTAATAAAAATTATAATACACATTTATTCATCATTGCTATATAAATAGCTAAAAATATAATAAAATTAAGTTCCTATGACTTTAATAAATTATTAAAAAAATTTTTTAAAGATTAAACATTTAAGATACATAATTATTTGTTTTTTGATGTTGTTTTTAAAAAAAATTTTTTTTATCGTTTGATAAATATGTGTATATATTTGAGGAATATTTATTAAAAATAACCTTCTTATCATATACTATTTTTTAATTAAAAATTATTATTAGTAGAAGAATAAGTTAGAAATTTTATATTGAACATTTTATTTTTTAAAATATTTTGTACCACAACAGGTATACAAATAAATATTTTTTACGAATTAGTAATACTTCCTTTAAAACAAGTCTTTTTTATCTTTAAATATTACTCAATTTTTTATATTTCATAGTAATACTTTCAAGATCTTATGTTGTATTACAAAAAATTCTTGTTTTTCAATAAAACATTAAAATAATATTCTTTTGTTTCGGTACTACTCATAACTAATACCCTTAACTGAATCTATGTATATATATAAAATTATTGAATTTTTACTTTCAATTCAATTAATTTATTATTTTAATTTGTATTTTCAATATAAAACTTAAATTTCTTTTTACTATGTTGCTTAATAAGACACAATATAATTAAAAGTATTTAATTAATATTTATATTTCATATTTTATTTACTTTCTCTTAAATCAAAAAAATATTTCGACCTTTACCTGTCTATTTAACTATTTTATTTTTTCAGTTACATTGTATACTTGTTTTGGAAATAATATTTGTATTTTAAAAAAAAAGGGGAAACCACTTAAACATGTTTACATAATTTTTATAAATATAATAAAGGTACATAATAATTGTATTTAAATGAAAAAAAAATTAATAAACCATGAAATATGACCTTTAAGCATGTAATATTTTACTGTATTTTAACTTTATAAAGCTAACAATCTAAATAATATAAATTAATATTTAAAGAAAATTCATTAACATTTTTCGACATATCATAATATATTTTTTATGTTTAAAACACTCTATTACACATTCACTTTGTAACTCTTATATATCTTTATTTTCTTTATTCGTATTATGTTATCATTAAATAAATAAATTGTGAAGTTTATATATTTGTATATACATAAGTTTACTAGTACTTCCTTTTTGTTATCTATTTTTATCATTAATCACATTTTACTCTATCATTGATCATTACTAAAAAAATCTATCTTAAACAAACTTTTATATAAAAATTTTAAATTATTTTAAATAATTTATTTCTATTTATTATTTTTATCCAAATGTTGGTATAAATAAGTTTTGTTTACAAACTTTTATTTTAAAATTTTGAATAAATATATTCTTCAAATGTTATCCTAGACAAGTTTATATATTTATTTAACTTTCCTAACATAATATAAAATATATATAATTATTAATAATTTTATAATAATTCTCACAACATCGATAGCCACCAAAGTTACGTTATAACACTACTAAATAATAATAAAAGATAAGAAATTTTAAATTTTATATATATTTTGTCCACTATATATATTATATATAATATATTTAGACTAACTATTATATACTGCTGTATATAATGTTATATTTTCATTGATTTTATAAAATCTATATATATATATATATATATTGTTTTATCAATTACTTTCTTTCTTCTATATTCTAAATCTAAAAAGAAGACTTTTTGATATTATATTCAAATGTAATTATATATTTACATTTTTAATTTTTTTATACATATTTTTAACTTTTATAATCCTCTTAATAATTATAAATATTCTATGATAACTATTAAGTAATCCCTTTATTAAATAAAATTAAGTATATCAATCAACTAATAATATTATTTTACCAATTTTATAAAATAATATTTTCATATCTTTAATCAATCTTATTATTTATTCTTTTTGATTTGATAAATTTTAAAGATATTGTTATGTAATGCATACTTTTATTAGTTTTTTTTTCTATAAACAAGTAAAACAAACATCATTGTATATTTAATTATATCTTTTATAATGCTTTCAATGGTAGTTCCTAAATTTTTATTACACAAAATATGGTATGATCTTTTTTAAAAGCAATAAAATACTCTTACTAGTTTCAATTAAATTTATATTTTTTTTTCATTATATATAATTTGTTGTCTTTATGACCCATCCTAAGAACCTGATTAATTTTTTTAATTAACATTTCTAATTAACGAATATGTTTTATATAAATTTATTAACTATATTGTTAATTTTAACTTATAATTCAATATTTATAATTTTGTTTATGTAAATATAATATTAATAAAATAACTAATTATAAAATCTATTTGTCTAATCATAAAATAATATTAGCATTCTTTTAACAACAAATAACACAAACGATATAATAAAAAAAATTTTCTTATCTAAAACGCAAAAAATATTGAAAACAATTTTGTTTTAATTGTTATACATAAAAAAAGTTATCTTTTTTTTCCAAATTTATAATAACAAATCTTATTAATGTCACGTTATTTAAAATAAAATAGATAATCATATATCTATAATTTTATAACAACAGTCCTTAATAATTATCTATTAAAAAGTATTATATATGTATATTAGTATTAAGAAAGAAAAAAAAAGATTGTTTCAATGAAATTATAAGAAAAAGATAAACAGCATCATTAAAATTATAAAAAGTATTCATAATTTAAAATATTTTGGGGCAAGTTTTTGTAAATATATATCTATGTTAACAATAAAAATACTAAATTAAAAAGAATATTATAGGTTGATCGTTAATCTACACAGCACCTGTCTATGATATTTTATCGAAATGTCTTTTTTTTTCTTCCTTAATTATCTTTATTCTTTTTAGAAAAAAAAGGGATTACTGTGAAATGATTAGATGAGGATAAATTTGATCGATTTGTTATTGTGAATGTTCTTCATTTAATATATTATAAAGTACAAAATCATATTTAATACTTATAAGAAATGCCCTTTTGAATAATAGATAAATATTAAGTTGTTAAAACTTTGGTAATAAAGATATGAAAATTATATATATATATATATCTTACATTTGTTATGACTATTTAGTATTATAATATAAATATGATAAAATATAGTTTATATTATTTTATCTTATATTTTTTTTTATTAATAATATTAATTAAGATAAAAAAATTTTATACGTATATAAATATCTCTTATAAAGATACATAATATATATTTCCAATTCACCAATCATTATTTTGCATTTCTGTCTCTCTTTATTCCATAATTCTATTAAAAACATAATATTATACAATACAAACAATTTATATTTTAATTGTTTAAAAATACAAAGTAAATTATGTATAAATTAAAATTTTTTTTTTTAATTTTGTTGATCAAATGTTAAAAGGTTTTTTTTACAATGAATACAAAATTGCAATAATCATTTTATGTCTTTTTATCACTTAAAATTTCTCTCCTTCTTATTGTATATATTTATATTTTTTTTTTTTTAATAAAAAACCCCTACCACTTTGATGAGTTTTAAAAATTTTTTTTTCTTAAATTAATTATCAAAGTCAGTCTACACATTCAAATAAGATTGATGAAAGTGTATGTTTAAATTGTAATAATCATCAAATCAACCTAACCGGGGAATACTTTCTTACACGTGGGCTTCCATTGTCAATCTATCTTTGAAATGTACCTATTTACATATATTTATAAAATTATATTAAGATTTTTTTTTTATTTAATCATTTCAATGATATATACTTCTTAATATATAAGTAAATTTTTTGTTAAATTATCATATCAATGTTAGATACATTATCTTTAGGTAAAAAAAAATTTTTATATTTCTTATCATTTTATTTTACACCAATTCATATAACATGTTCTTTCTAAATGACAAAGAATCATCGAACAAAAAAGGAAAGTCTTTAGTATTTAAATGGGAACATTTTTATAAAATTGTTAAATTATTTAAACTTTATTTCTTATATAGAAACTTTATTAATAATATAAATTTTTTTCAGATTTTGTCTCATATTTATTTTCACTAATATTATAATCTATATTTTAATATTAAAATACAACTATTTTTAATATTAAAGAAATCTTTATATATTTTTGTCAAAAAAAAAAAATAAGTTGATACTGGTATTTTTTGTCATTCAAATTTAGTCTATCCTAATTATTTTTTTTGTTATCTTATTAGATTACCTTCTATTAAGAATTTTTTTATCAAATTAAAATTACAATATTTATAATCCATATCTCTTCTGTTACACTGGATTCCATTAAATTAAATTGCCTACGCTTGATACATTGTTATCGTGCTTCCAGACCTCCTATTTAAAACATAGTTAAAAAAGTAGTATTTAAAAAAAACATCAAAATGTCTTCTTTTACAATTGAAGAAATTTGTGAAGATAAACCAACTCCTGAATCCGAAGTAGGTAGCTATGGATCAAGTGGAGTATCTATTAAATCAACAACATCCTCTTTAAAAAATCCTTTTTTTGAAAATATTCCTACAAATGATGAGGAGTGTTTTCAGATTGATGAACAACTATCACTAGATAGAGCTGAATCACCAACAACAATTCAGAAAAATTTGTGCCTTAATGCTACTTCAAATCTTCATGATCCTCATCCATCATCTGATGAAGAAGAGGAAGAAAATAATCAAAGTGGTAGAAAAATTTCTATCAAAAATTGTACTTCTAATAGTCAGTTATGTGCATGCGCTACTCCTGAAAATGGAATATGGATAAAAGGAATGAATCCACAAAACTTTAATCTTAATTATCCTTTTCATACTCATAATATTTTGGATGACTACAAAATTTCTGATGAAGTAAGTTTTTGTTTTTGTTTTAATTATTTACCTAATTTTTATTATACTATTTTTCTATAGATTATTGGAATAGGTGAATCAGGAAAAGTAATGGCATGTTACAGAAAGACAGATGATAAAAAATTTGCTCTTAAAGTTTTAAGAGAATCACCCAAATCTAAAAGAGAAGTTGGTATTCATTACCTTGTACAGTAAGTCTCTTTTTTTCACTTAATCAAAAAAGAAAGAAATCCCTTATTTTTACTTTTTTTTCTCATATTGATATAACTTTATCATTATAATTATAATATTATTTTTCTATTTTTATCATTTAGTCAACATGAAAATATTGTATCAATTATTGATATCTATGAAAATACTTTTCATGATGTTAGATGTATCTTATTGGTTGTTGAATTTATGGAAGGTGGAGATTTATTAACCAAATTTGAGAATCAAGGATCTGTACCGTATACAGAAAAACGTAAGTTTTTTTTTATTTATCTTTTCAATAAACATACCACCTTATTATAACAAACTTTTTATTAATATTCTTGTGACGTAATTTTATTAATATATATTAATTATATAAATATATGTCTACCTATGTTTATTTTATCATAAATTATTTGAGAAATGATAATTAATTTTAATTTACTATTACCTACTTTTTTTTATAGAGGTTGGTGAGATCGCTTACCAAATAGGAAAAGCAGTAAAATATCTACATTCTTTATCAATAGCTCACCGTGATTTAAAACTTGAAAATATCTTATGTAACTCAACAGGGCCTGATTGTACCTACAAATTAGCTGATTTTGGCTTTGCCAAACTTCAAGAAAAAAATAAAATGCTTAATTCACCATGTTGTACTTTTTATTATGCACCACCGGAAATATTGGCTAAAGAACAATACAATTTTATGTGTGATATGTGGAGTATTGGTGTTGCTTTATACATTTTGTAGGTTTTTTTTTATAAATTAAACGTGATAGTGATGATAATTATTTTTAATTTTTATAATAATTAAAATATCATTTGATTTTTGTACATTATAAATAATATAAAAAATACCCCTTATTCTAATGATAAAGAATTCTATAAACAGGTACCATGTGAAAGATGTTTACAGACAACATTATAATATCACATTGATTAAATATATATAATAATTTTTGATCATTTAATAAAAATTTATAAAATATTATTATAGGTTATGTGGATATCCTCCATTTTATTCTATGAAGGGCCTACCAATATCTCCAGGAATGAAGTTAAGAATAGCTGCTGGATGTTATGCTTTCCCACCAGCTGAATGGGATTGTATATCAGAGTCAACTAAAAATGTTATTAGAAATCTTCTTAAAACTGATCCTGCTGTTAGAACAACTATAGGTAACTTTATGAAAACACCACTTGTTACAGGAGCTATATCACCTTTATTAGAAGAACCATCTACTAAAAAAGAACCAAAAGTTATTCAATCTACAACTATTTTATCAAAAGATTTAATTAACAAAGATAATTATGAATGTTCATTTAAAAAATTTGATCAAATTACAGCTAACAAAGAAAGAACTTTTGGATCAGGAAAATTAAAATTAACTTCAATTCAAGAAGAAGTTGGAAGGGCATTAAGTAGTATGAGACTAGGTAATGATTCATGTTATATCAAAACATTAAAAAGTTCTCAAAATGGTTTGTTATCAAGAAGACAACAATCAATGATGATTGAAAGAAAAGTAGTTTAAAAAAAGTTAATATTGTAATAATTTTAACTTTATAGTTAGAATTTTATATTTATCAATAATTAAAAAGAATTTTTGAATTCTTTTTTTAAATATTAAATTTTTTTTTTTATTTAAATAGATAGTTGATAAAAATTAAATATACTTTTTTTTAAAACTTACTTGTAAAGCATGAATAACCTTGAAGTGACATTTTGTCATCAATTTTTGATAAATATACAACTTCTAAAAATGATATAATTTTGGTAGATGATTCTGATGAAATGTTCTTAATATTCATTCCACTACAATTAAATAAATAACATTTATCTAAAGCAACAACTAATGAGGGTTCCTGACTTTTAGATATTACGACACCATTACAAATTGTATTCATTTGATTTTTAAAAGTAAAATTAGATTCTATTTTTATATCTGAAGATTTGGTTATGGGATAAGATTTGTAACCATAATATAATGTTTGTAATGGTATTTCACTTTCTTTAGTATGTGATTCATGTTTAATTTTATAAATTTCATCTTTTGAATCATATGGTATTGGTGAGATAGTTGATAAATCAGGTAAAGTATTTCCAGAATTAATTTTATTTTTATTTTCATAAAATGTATTGTATGTTTCTTTTGAATTATTATTTCGATTTTCAACTGTTATTGCAAATCCTGTATTAACACTTGTTGATAGGTCTGCTGTAGGATAATTCATAGCAGAATCTTGAGGTGACGATGTTGTCTCAATTTTGAAAGAACTCGTTAAATCATTCTCTGTACCAATGTCAGTTGTTGATGATGAGATAATTTCTTGAGCATGCCTATAAGCATCTTCATTGTTTATCTTTTTAATAGAATTAGCCAAAATTTTATCAGCTTCAAAATATTCAGAGGTATTTTTTTCTGGAATTTTATATGATAAAGTAGTTAAGTAATTATTCATTTCAGGAAAATTGTATTCAATAATTGGTTCTTGATTTATATTATTATTAACCTCATATTGTGGTGGTGGTGGTAATGTATTAGAAGATTCTAAAAGCAATTTTTATTGTATTATAATTAAATTTTAAAATGTTTTAAATATTTACCTATTAATGTTGGATATGAATATTGTTGATGTGCCATTGGTGATTGATCATAATTATAGTAATAAGTTTTTGATAGACATTCATTACATTGTGGTGATGTTTGGCAATCACAATTAGATACACCAAATGGCATACATCCATTTACATTATTTATCATAGGAAGTATCAATAATAATATAATAATAACTTTATACATATTTGTGATAATAATATTATTTATAATAACTCATATAATATATAAGAATTTTGTTAAAATATTTTATTCTCAAATAAGATAGGATGTGTCTTTTTTTTCCTTTCCTAATTCCTCAAATCCTCAATTTTTACTCTCTATACTCCACCTCTTTTCAAGATTCATGTTACGATATAAAAAGTTTTGTTTTACATATTATATATTATCTTATTGTATAGGTAACAAATATATTAAATACATTTTATTTAATTAAAATATATCTTTTTAATTATTTTTATGAGGTAAAAGAAAGATATATTTTATTTATCTCATTAAAAGCAATTATTATATCTTCATTTAAACTAATAATTTTTATATATATTAAAGTATTATATAATGAGTCTAAAATAGATATATACTTTAACACAAAAATGGGGACATATTTTTGATTAGAAAATTAAATAATTTTATCCCATCAAATTATCAGTTACATTAATTTGACTTAATCACATCCTAATAAATACATAAGAAACCATTACTTTTTTCATTTATAAATATTTTATATTTCTAAATATAACACTTAAACTTATTCCATAACATGTTTCGGTTCATTAATTAGGAAGTATCTTTAAACAATAACTATCTTTACATATATTATATTAAAAAGATATATAAGAAACTTTTTATAATCATTATATATTATATATATAATGAATAAAAAGTAAAGAGGCATGAAATATTTTATTGTGTTATATCATACTTTTTTATATAGAAAATATCAAATTTCAATACATCAATTACTTAACTACCATATATACAAAATCACATTTTATAAATTGAAATATATCCATAACTATTTCTAATCTTTACTTATCTCACCCTATAAAATAATAAAATCAATGAAGGGTATAAATCATTTAGAAGAATCATTAATTTGAATACTTTTAAAAGGGTATATGATGACTAATAATGTCACTGGGTCAGTGAAATCAAAGTATACCCAAACAATTTTTAAATATTTATTTTTCTTATTAAATAATTATTATATCACAAAATAATTATTTTAACATTTTTAAAATAAAATAAAAATTATTCAATATAATGATATATAAATTTATGCTATTATGTAGTTATTTATTTGAAAAATATTATTAAAAATATATATTAAAATAACATATCTTAAATTTGTTTTAATAATAAAAAATTATATACAATATTAATTAAAAAATATAATATTTTTAAATGTTTTAAAATATTTTAATGATTTAATTTGAAAGATTTGATTATCATAAAATGTTGTTTTATTTTTTTTTGCCAATTGTTCAAACATACATTACAATTTTCTTCAAATAGATATGTATCAAAAAAATTTTAAAAAAAAATACAGTCAAGACAAAGACAATTTAAAAAATAGAATGAAATTATTTTTAAATAAAAAATTGAAAAATTCAAATTTTTTTGTAATTATAACTAATATAAAAAAAGATAAAAAATATATTTTTTTACAATAAAATATTTATACTGATATTGTTCTAACTTTATTTTGCTTTCCGTATTGTTGCCCACTATTAAATGAGAAAGAAGGATTTGGTGATTCAATCAGTGATCTTTTAGACATTAGGTATGTTGATGAGTTGATAGAAGTTTTTGGTCGACTGTTTTTATTAATCAAAACAATATCATTTCTTCCTATAAAATAAATCATAAAAAAAAAAATAAATCAAAAGAACAGATATTTAATAAAAAAAAAAAAATAAAATACAACTTACTAGCGTTGATATCTTCTTTAAAAACAAAACAATTAAGAATGACATAGTAAATTGTAACTAATAAATAGAAAAAGACAATAACATAAACGAATTGACGTAAGAAAATTTCCATACACTCCTCACCATTAACATTAATATTATTCATTCCCTTTTTAAATATAGCATAGTTTTTTTTGGCATCAAATGCAGTAAATATAGTTAAAAAGAAGGCACCAAGAAATAATAAATTTGATACTATGTAGATTGATATTTTTATAAGAAAAGAAAAATAACATGATATTGGAATCATTAATATTAGGAGGAGAGATATGTACTCCATTGAATAATAAGCTTTGTCAAAAAATATCCATGAATCTGGAATATAATTAATTATTTTTCCTTCTTGTTCTTTTATTTCATATCTTTGTCCATTAATTTTTAATAAATTTCCCATTTGTTCAATATTTGTTGTATTAAATGTTCTTTCAAGTACATGTATAAATCCTAAATTATTCAATTTTTTTTTTATTTTTTGAATAAAAATTAACAACTTACTATAAGTACCATAATAAAAACATAATAAAGCTATCATAAAGGTTAATAAATAAAGGGGTAAAGTAAGTAATATTTTTTGACATCTTTTACTAACCATAATTTTAATAAATAAAAAGTTGATATTAATATATAGTAAGATAAATTTTATTAATCAAAATAACTATTAAAATTATTTTAATAAATATAAAAGAAAATGTTAAAAAAAAAGAGCTGATATTCATTTAAGCTATCAAGAACCATCCTTTATAAATATATTACACATATCTTCTTCTACACGTGATGACTTATAAAAATAGATTATTTTTATATATAATTATCAATTATTTTATCATTACATTGACTAAAGGTCAATATCTACCAAAACAAAAATCTTCAGATATTAATTTTGATTTTTTTTATACTTTTAAAAATACAACTCTTTATAACTTTGAACCATATACTTTAAGGTAATTTATTATTAATTTTTATATTTTTTATCATTTTAGATCAGGAAGATATCATTGTAATTTTAGTGGAAATATTTATAAATGTGCTGGAACACCATCAATTTTAACATATTCTGACTGTTGTAGTTATAATAATTTACAATGTTGTATTGTACCGCAAGATTGGATTATTATGTTAATAATGACACTTTTTCTTGGAATTTTTGTTTGCCTTTTTTATTCTATTATTGAAAGAATTACATATCTTACAATACCATAATCTAAATATATAAAATATTAATGATATTTATAATTTATTTTAAAAATTTTTTAACAAAAAAAATGTCAAATTTAAAAATTACTATATAGTAATAAATTTATATCAAAATAACTTTTAAATATAATTTTTTTAAACTAAAATATTTATACAGAATTAACTAGTAAATTAAAAAAAAATAAAACATTGTATTAAAAAAATAGAGCAAATAAATTTTTTGTCCTAATTAAAAAATCTTTTTTTATCATTCCATTTACTATTATTAAGAATATTTATTTTATTTACACTGTTATTAAATTTTTTTATTAAAAATATTATAAATTACAAATATATATTATGAAAGATAGTTTAGAAAAAATTTATCTAATAACAATTATTATTTCTTCTATTATATCACTTTTATCATGGATAGTTATTTTAACTTTTATGCCATTATTTGTCTATTCATTAAAGGAAAATTTTAATTATCTATTAAAAGATATTAATTATTGTGAAGAAAATCTTTATATTGGATTAAGTTTAGTACAAAGTTTTATAATAAAAACAACTAACTATACTAAACCAAGATTTAATAGAGTTAAAAAAAATTTTGAATTTACAATTGAACCAGAATATTTTGAAAGAAATGACAATTGTTCTTGTACTGGAATTGGACAAAAAGGTTCCAAAGGAAAGAAGGGAAGAAAAGGTTTGAAAGGTATTATGGGAAAAAATGGTAAACCAGGTATTCCAGCACATGTACCATGTAATTATTTTTTTGATATTAAGAAAGTTTGCTCTTTACCATGTCCAACAGGGAGACAAGGAGATATTGGTGAGACTGGTGAAATGGGTGATAAAGGATTGCCAGGACTTATAGGAAGTTTAGGTAAAGATGGAATACCTGGAAGAAAAGGTGAAAAAGGTTTACCGGGTTCCAGAGGTATACCGGGCTTAGAAGGAGATGAAGGATCTCCTGGACTAGATGCACAAGAGACACCATTTATTCCAGGACCACCAGGACCTGAAGGTGACCAAGGTCCTCCTGGTAAGATTGGTCCACGTGGAATGCCAGGCAATGAAGGTCCTCAAGGCCCACCAGGTCCTAAAGGTCCTCCTGGTGATAATGGTAAAAGTGGCAAACCTGGTATTAATGGTTTCAAAGGATTAATAGGAGATCCAGGAAAAGAAGGTGAAAAAGGTATTTGCCCAACTTATTGTGCCAAAGATGGTGGTGTATTTTTTGTCCAACCTCCAGATTGGTTTTTCAAAAGACAATAAATTTAATAGTAAATAATAATGCTTTTATTTTTTTTTTGTATATGAAAAGAATCTTCACTTAAGATATCACATTTACAAGATATAATATTTATCTCTAAATATACTAATTAAAATTATTTAATAAATAATTATAAAAATATACATACATATTTTTTCTTATCAATTTTATTGTTACTATTAAAATATCAAAAAATATATTTTTTTAACAATATTTTCTTTTCAATAGTAGTATACTCTTTTTACCAAAAGTATATTACAATAATACATATTACGTAGACAAATATTTATTCTATATTTCTCGATTTTTATTAGCCACGTAATTATAAGTTTATACTTATTATTACTTTTTTACAATTAATATATATTTGGTATGAGTAAGTTGTTTTCTGAACTTATTACAATCAAGTCGTTAAAGAAAGTGTGCTTCTATTATTTAGCAGTTTCAGCATTTACAAATCACATTGGAGAGATTATAGTATGTAATGGTGATTCTATGGAACCAACTATCTCATCTGGAGATATTGTTTTGGGTGAAAGGTTAACAATAAAATTTGGTAAATTAAAAATTAACGATATCGTTGCTTTGATTTCCCCTAATGATTCAAACACACTTCTTTGTAAAAGAATTACACATAAGGAATTTGAAAAAGTTGAAAACTATTCATTATTCTATAAGACTATTCTACCAAAAGGATTTATTTTTGTTCAAGGAGACAATAGACAACAAAGTTCTGATTCACGACATTTTGGCCCAGTACCAGAAGGACTTGTTGAAGTAAAATTGACTTTTAGAATTTGGCCATTAGATAAAATTGGTTGGTTATCAAATTGTTGATTTTGGCAATAAAATGAAACTTTTTTTTGTTAACTATATTATTAGAATTAAACTTATGGTTAAACGTAGTTTTTTTTTTAATTAATAGCTAATCTGTGTATATATTATATATATTTTGTTATTTAAGAAATTTTTTGTTTAAAAAAATTTAATATTTATCTCTTTACTAATCGTTGATATCGATGTTTAATATTTTTCTTAAAATATATGTTGATTTTTATTTCATAAAAGTTCAAGCATTATAATACATTATCTTACAACAATCAACTTTTAATAGCAATATATATAATAATAATATTATAAGCATATGTTATTTACATTGTCAGAGATATATTTGTTTATATATATGCACCCAAATAAGATCGTTGTAAGATAGTTAAATGGACACATGGTAAAAATAATTTTTATACAATTATTTAATTTTTAAAATTTTTAGATGTTTTGCGGATTATATGTAGTACAATGTGAAGCTAATGTGGTGGTAGCTTTGTTAAAAAAGTCCCATAGACGTTATGGAAATTCTATTATTCATCCATCTGTTTTGGATACTCAGGATCCATTGTTAAGAAGTTTTGCTGATCTTAAAGATGTTTTAAATAGTGTTAGTGATTTGGGCGAAATTAATCCTATTAGTTATCTTAGCCCATTTTTGGATGTTATAAAAAGTGAACATACAAATGGTCCTGTTACATCTCAAGCTATTGTTAGTGTTGAAAAATTTATTAATTATGGATTAATTGATGACAATAGGTGTGTTTTTGTTATCTGCTTCTTAACTATTTTATTATTTTAGTATAAAAGCATCTATAGCTGTAGAAAGTATAACTCAAGCAATTACTAGAGCCAAATTTATGGGTGGTAGTGATAACGGGAGTGATGAATGTGTATTACTGAAAATTGTTCAAGCCTTAAGATCATTGATAATGTCTAAATATGGAAGATTATTATCAGATGAATCTGTTTGTGAAATGATTCAATCATGTTTTAAAATGGCTTTTGAATTGACATTTTCTGAATTATTAAGGAAAGTTTGTGAAAGTACTCTTATGGATATGACACAAGTAATATTCAATAGATTACCAAGTTTTGAAGAAGACGTTAGAAATTTATATCCTCATATGCTTCATGCAAGAATAAAGAAAAAAAAAAGGTTAAGTGAGAAAAATTTTGGAAATAAAGAATTTTTGAACAATACTGTTAAAAAAGTTGATGAAGTAGATTTTTTGGAAGCTGAAGAAGGAAAAATAGTTGATGAAAATGATAAGTTGCTTGATGATAGGGAAACTAAACAAAATTTATGCGAAGATATTGATGATGGTAATGTTCCTGATGCAGAGAATGATGACACTTCTAAAGGATCTAGTGATGCTGAAATAGAAAAACATAATCATGAAGTACTCAATGAAAAAATTGCTGCCATAAAAGATCAAAAGAAAGTTGTATATAGTAGTGATTCAGATATGTCTGATACACCACAAGTTATTGACATCATGGATCAAGATACTAATGGAGAACCAATAAATAAAAAGTCTGCTTCAAAACAACACACACCATATGGATTACCGTGTGCAGCAGAACTTTTACGTTTTCTTGCTACAATATCTAATCCTTTAAACAAAGATAACACTGAAAATATGATACTTTTATCCCTTAATCTATTAACCGTTGCTTTAGAAGCTGGAGCAGATTACTTTGCCAATTACTCAAGACTTCTACCACTTGTTCAAAATGAACTTTGTCGATCTTTACTTCAAAATTTAGAATCAGAAAAGTTACCTATTCTTGCTGCAACAAATAGAGTTTGTTTTCTTCTATTTGAGGCTTTACGAACTCACTTAAAACTTCAAATGGAAATGTACTTTCAAAAATTAAGGAATATTGTTCTTGCTGAACAAAAAGTTTCCTATGAACAAAAGGAAATTGCTCTTGAATCAATTGTACATATGTGGAAGATACCAGGTTTAGTTACTGAATTATATTTAAATTATGATTGCGATTCGTATTGTTCAAATCTTTTTGAAGAATTAACAAAATTGTTACTTGAAAATGCCTTTCCAGTTAATGGTCTCTTATCAACAAATATTTTATCTTTAGATGCTTTGTTAGCTGTAATTGAAACTATTGATGGCAATTGTCTTCAAAGACAGGCAAATAATGCTGAAACATCAAATTTACCTTTATCATATACCCAGATTAGACCTAATCGTATGTCTTCATCTGAAAATATACCATCTTTATCACAAGTTATTCACCAAAAAAAGCAAAAAAAAATTATTACAGAAGGGACAGAATTATTTAATCAAAGCCCTAAAAGTGGCATTCAATATCTTATTGAAAAAGGAGTTCTTTCATCATCAATGAAACCTGCTGAAATAGCTAATTGGATTCGATCAAATCCAAGATTAGACAAAAGAAAAATAGCTGAATATATTTGTTCTAGAGAAAGAAAAGAAATCTTAAAAGCATTTGTTGGTTCTTTTAATTTTACAAATACTCGTATAGATGATGCTTTAAGACAATTTTTAGAAGCTTTCCGTCTCCCTGGAGAAGCAGCAGAAATATCAATGGTAATAGAATTATTTTCAGAATTTTGGCATCTAGCTAATAATGAACCATTTAATCATGTTGATGCAGCTTTTACATTATCATATGCTATTATTATGTTAAATACTGATCAACATAATCCAGTTGTAGGTAAAAATCAACAAAGAATGACAGTTGAATGTTTTAAAAGAAACCTCTCAGGAACAAATCATGGTGAAGATTTTGATAGTCAAATGTTAGAAAATATTTATCATACTATTAAACATAATGAAATTGTAATGCCTGCTGAACAAAGTGGTACTGTAAAATTGGATTATGAATGGAAATTGTTACTTAAAAGAATGAATAGTAATGAAGGAAAATTTCTTCATGCACCCGTTGGTTGGAATGATCAAGATCTTTTTAGTATTATATGGGGTCCAGCTACAGCATCATTAAGTTTTATTTTTGACAAAAGTGAACAAGAAAGTATTACCACTAAAAGTTTAAATGGTTATAGAAAATGTGCTTCAATTGCTGCTCATTATGGAATGTCTGATGTTTTTGATAATCTTATTATACATCTTTGTAAATTTTCAACTCTTTTATCTCCATCTACTGATTCCTCAGATGAAGGAACAACTGGAGGTGGTAGAACAACAACTGTCAAAGGTTCTGTTGTTCCTGAAACACCTGATAATGTCGCTGTAGCTTTTGCTGAAAATATGAAAGCTCAACTTGCTACTAAAACAATGTTTCAATTAGTTCATATTCATGGAGATATTTTAAGAGAAGGATGGAGGAATGTTCTTGAATGTATCGTTTATCTTTTTAAATTTGAAATGTTACCAAAAATTTTAACAGAAGTAGAAGATTTTGTTTCCCCATCAAAAGTTATTTCTATTCAAAGAAGAAAAGAAAATAAAGATAAAAAAAATGTTGATCATGGTCTTTTAAGTTGGTTTGGTTTAGGTTCTAGTAATTATGATTCATCATATGGAGGTAAAACAAGTAAAGAGTATAAAGAATTGATAGAAATAGGTAAACAAATAATTGTTGATTGTCATCCAGAACAGTTGATAACGGATGGTAAGTATTTAAGAACAAGTGCTTTAATTGAATTATTAAATAATATTATTGCTATAAGTATTAGTATCTATGATGATAATAATTATGAAGGAGATGACAAAAAAGTTATTAAACTAAATTATAAAGATGAAGATTCAATGATTCTATTACTAGAAATTATGATATCAGTATCATTAGAAAATAAAGATAGACTTGCATCAATATGGCATTTAGTTAAGAGGCATATTGAATGGTTATTGAATACTTTTGGAAAGAATACTTTCATTGTTGAAAGAGCGATTGTTGGTTTATTAAGAATAGCCAATAGAAATTTATATAGATTAAAAGATGACATAGCTAATGAAGTTTTACAAAGTTTTAGTATTCTTTTATATCTCAGACCAACGGCATTCTTTTTATTCTCTAAACAAATATCCTTTGGGTTGCATGATTTATTAAGATTAAATGCTGCTAATGTTCATAAACGTCAACAATGGAAAATTATATTTGCTCTTATGGAAGCTACTGGAGCTGCAAACTATCCTAAAGAATCAATTAAAAGTAATCCTATTATTAATCATGCTATAAGAGAAGTAGTTAGTGATACTGAAAATACTGGTATTATTAAAGATATATATATTGATAAAGGATACACTTCAGATAAAGGAATTAACGAAATAGATGGAAAGTATGGATTGTTTCAAGGTGATAGTCAATTATCTATAGGTTCAAATAGTGATTGGGTTAAAATTAAAGATAAAAAGTTTGATAAAGAAACAATTGTTCTTGTCTCAGGTTTAGCTAAACATGATTCTCTTGCTTTTCTTAAAGTTGGTGAAATAATATCTTTCCTTGTTAGAGATTTTGTTCATATAACACCAGAAAATTTTGATTCTTGTGTCCAATGTATTAGATCAATGATTGAAGCAGGAATGGATGGTGGAATTAATGCTGTTGGATCAATCGCTCTTGATGGAGGGAAAAAGTTTGGAAATCCCGATGATAAATATGCTTCGAATGAAAGTATTAATTCAACAAGTTCTGATAAGCAGCAACAGTCTCAATTAAGT
This sequence comes from Strongyloides stercoralis, assembly GCA_029582065.1. Taxonomy (NCBI): domain Eukaryota; kingdom Metazoa; phylum Nematoda; class Chromadorea; order Rhabditida; family Strongyloididae; genus Strongyloides; species Strongyloides stercoralis. The sequence continues at coordinate 10,663,741 of CM055866.1, read as the reverse complement.
GAAGCATATTATTATACAACTCTCCAACTTCTTGAATTTTCATATTCACTTCATATAAAAGCATATAGTTTCTTTAATGCATGGTCTGAATCAGATAAAACAATTGATTCATCTATTCCACATCTTTGGAAATCATGTTGGTGTCCATTATTACAGGTTATTGCAAGAGTATGTTGTGATTGTAGAAGGCAAATTCGAACTCAAGCAATAAATACTCTTGTTCGAGCATTCTTAATTCCAGAATTAGGAAGTTTAACTTCAGCAGAATGGGAAAGTTGTTTTAATGATATTTTGTTTCCATTATTAACAAAGTTACTTGAAAATATATTTCCTATGGATCCAATAGGTATGGAAGAAACTAGGGTTAGAGCAATTCAATTGGTATGTAAAGTATTATTAAATCATCTTAATTCACTTCAATCATTACCAAGTTTTACTAATTTATGGATAAAATTGTTAGATTCAATGAAAAGTTATCTTTTAACAGAGAGGTGTGAAATGTTAGCTGAAGCAGTACCAGAAAGTTTAAAAAATATGATTCTTGTTTTAGATAGTATTGGTATGTTCGAGGCAAATATTCAATTTTATGAAGTAACAAGAAAAAAATTAGATGAATTTTTACCAGAGTTAGTTAAAGAAGTTATGAATAGAGAAATTGATAGATCTATCTCCCAACCACAATATAATGTCTAATGAAAGGTACAAAACATTTATTTTACGTTTTAAAATATTTCTCAAAAGAAATCTATAAATATATATACAATAATTTTTATCAAATAAATCTTTTTTTTTTTTGTTTATGTATATAAGTTATAAATATTATATTATTCAACCAAAGAATTTATCAAATTAATAAAAGTATTATTTCTTTTCTGTTAGATGATATTTTATCTTACTCAATTTACTTGTAAATAATTATAAATATTTTTTTAAATATTCTTTGATAAATATATTTTATTTTTTTTAATTATAAATAAATATTTTATGGTTGTATTTTTAATAATTAATGTTAAATATTTTTTTTTGAAAATTCAAAACAAACATTTAATGTAAAATTAAAAATAAATAGCATTATAATATTATTTTAATTTAATCTAAAGTTTTACTTCTAGAAATTTTATTGCTATTGTTTTTCATAAATTTTTGTTGCCATACTAACAATATTTCCTATAAAGTCGATGCAATTTAAAATTTTTTTGTATCCAATAAAATTTGTTTTTATGGTCCAAGTAAACTTATACTATCATAAAAACTTTTCAAATTTTTGCACAATAATTTAAAGTACAATTGAATGGAATATAAAGAAATATAAATTTTAAAAAATTATTAATAATATTTAAAAAAAATTATATTTATCTTATTAAGAAAAATATAATGTATAGGTTATATTTTTATCATTATTTTCAATTTTAAATAATAACTAAAATTATTATTATCATTACTTAATTATTTTTTAAACAACTATTTTTATTATAAATTTGTAATTACTATCATAATAATAATAACTTTTAAAAAACTATTTACTTTTCAATACTCATATGAAAAGTGTAAAAAATAACATCACCTTAAAAAAATGGTTCTCAATTTTAAAGAAGGAAGCTTTTATTATGAGAATAATTGTATATAATATTTTTATTGACAAGGACAAACTTAACAATTTGTAATCATTTTAACTTCTTAAAGTGCAATCAATCAATTTCATGATAACTTGATATTCTTATACCTTTTTTTTATTGATAGAAAATTTTAACAAAAAAGTATAAGAAAGAAAGAGAAGATAATTTGAGATTATTCACTTTTGAAAATTGCACTTTTCATTATTGTGTTAACATCTTTTTTTTAAGTCATTGATATATATAATATTTTTCTTAATTTCACTTCCATTTTTTCTAATTAAGTTTTTTAAACATTTAGTCGCTTATTTTAGTTATTTTTCTAATATTTCCTTTAATAATTAAATTATTTAAAATAAAATTAAAAATAATAATGAAATTTATAAAAATTTTTTTTCAAATAAATAAAAATACCTTTTTATTAAATAATAATATTTAATTTTGCTATTTAATAACATAAAGTAAGCATAACTTTATTCTATTAACTTTTCGTTTTAAGATTTTACATATTTAAAATGACTTGTCAAACTATATACAACATTTTATCCATTAGTGTCTTATTATTATTATGTTATTTTAACAAGTTTAAAAAATTTATTTTTGATCAATAAAGAAATTATGTATTTTTATAGAAAGGCAGCAAATACCTTAGTAAAAAGATAAATATAATAAATAATAATCTTTTCTTTATATTTTTGCCTTCTATCAAATATTAATCCTTTCATCATAATCCTTTTTTTCTTCCTCATTTTTATATATATTTTATTTAACAAAATTTTATTTATATACATAAAATATTTAATCAATCCAAAAAATTTAAAAGGACACAAAAACTTTTTTAATATACTAAAATATAATATACTTTTTATCTCACATATACATTATTATAAATATATGAATTTTTGTTATATATAGTTTTTTTCCCTGATACAACATATAGAATTCTTTTACTTTTTTTTTTATTTTTTAAAAAGATTTATATAAAACAATTTTTTTAATTTTTATATAAAAGTATTCTTCATTAGTTATTTACAACTTCATATCAAGGTTAATATATATAATATTCAAATACTAATATATCCATCTTCATCATTTATATGTTTAAAAAAATTAAAATAGATTTATTTCTTTAATTATTCTTGCTTCAAAAATCACTTTTACTTACTGTAAAAAAAGTATAAATATATCTTAACATTTTTTTTTATTTTACATATAAAACAAAACATATTTTAACTTTAAGAAAATGTCGTTATTTTTGATGTTTCCTAAATTTTATCTTACATTTTTGAAAAAAAAAAATGACATCTACAACAATAAGAAAAGAAAAAGTATAGATAAATATATGAAAAGAGAATATATAGTTTTAAAATAGATATATGAGAAAACTTCTCCCATATGATGTAATAATAGGAGGATATGTATATAATAATTTAGTGTATTTGAGAAAAGTAAAAATAATAATGATTATTGAAATAAACAAATGAAGAAGGGTTTTTAGGAAATGGGAAAATTTTTCATAATGACCTTCTATTATATCTTAAAAATATTTTGAGTATTAATATTAATATATATAAAATATGGACAGTTGAATATTTATTTTATAAGGAGAAAGTATGTTAAAAAAATTTTTTTACTAAACTTTTGTTCTTTATATATGCTTTTTCTTTTATATAATTAAGAAATATAAAAGGCCCCAAATCTCAATAATCATTTTGTCTTTTAAAAAAAATTTTTTTTATTTCTTTGCTTTCTTATCATAAACATTTTTTTAACAAAAAATATTAACATTTAAATGTTGTTTCAATACATTTATTATTATTTTTTGTTCAATAATAAATAAGACAAATTTTTACCATTATTATTGTAAAATTATATGTAATATTTTATTTTATAATTTCATTTTTTGAGTAACTAGGAAATAATATTAATTTTTTATACATATTTAATAATTTTTACTATTATTTTTTTTTATTACTTCTCTTATATATAAAATTTTGAAAACATATTTTTAAAATATCATTTTTAAAATTTTAAATGGCAATTATTGTTAAATTTATCTTATCATTTATAATTTGAATTCTCCATCAAAGAATATACTAAATTTTTATTATTATATAATCCAAAATTATTAATTAATATCAATATATACTAAAGAACATAAAAATTAAACATTAAAAATTCTTTCAAAGATTATTCTTTTCTTTTTATTGCAATATAAAATAATTTTTTTTCTTTTTATAACATGTATATCAAAATGATTCTTTTTTGATAAAAATTATTAATATAAATAAAGTTTTAATATATTTTTATAAATTATGAATATTTTTAATAATATGTATATATTTTAGTACTTTAAAATCTTTTTAACATTAACCCATATTTAACTTTTTTTAATCATTTTTTCTTCAAAAACTTTTTTCCTCATTTTCACACACCCACATTTTTATTAATTATCTCTTTCTATCTTTTTAAATAATATAAAACCAAAAAAGATAAATAAAAGAGAAGAAACTTTTCTTTCCTTTTTTTGCTTTACTTAATATGTCTAATAAAATTACATTGTGGGTGGATATATATAAACATAAATACATATATAATCCTAATTTTATTTTCTTTTAAATATAAATTATATAACACTAATTATGAACATATATCTTCTTAACTTTATAAATAAGATTTAGTATTTTTAAAGAAATTAAATACCAATAAACATATGTATATTTATTTTTATTACTATTATTTTTAATAAAATAAAAGGTACTTACATGTAATATTTATCATTTTATTATAAAATCATATTCACTTTTTTTTAATCTTTTTTCTTTTTTTTTAATATTTTTATATTTTTCTCCATTTCTTTTTGCAACTCTCTCAAGAGATTGCTCCTATTTTAATAGACAAATAAATATCTATACTTTTATACAATATTAACTTATTTAATGAAACTTCTTTTTACTAAAATATTATTTATTCATATAAATTCCCATACATAAATAAAATTTTTTACTCTAAATCTTTTTTATTTTCTTAAAAAATTTATGAAAATTAAAAGAATATAATCCTTTTATTCCTATTATTTATTTATATTTATATTTTTAATTTACTTATAACGATGTCTTTTCTATTTCAGTTTTCTTCTTCAGGTACAAAAAAAATGTTATTTTTATTTTAATAAAAAAAAAGACCTCTTTTAAGTTGATTAGTACCAGAAGACTATGAAACTGACATCTATTTATATTGAGGGTGTTTAAACTACATAAACATCCCATAAAATATATATATAAAAGTTTATGTTTATAGAAATATATCTTTTTTTATCCACCCTCACAATTATTTTTATATTTCAATGAGAACAAAAAATTTATTGTGTTTTTATTAAAAAAAAAAATAAGAATACTCTTTCTTAATGTAAATTTTATTATTATCTCAACAAAAATTTAGGAGGATTAAAAAAAATTAATATATATGTGTATTATCTTTACTCTCTTATGTATATATATGTATATATTATTTCTTTATCTCCATATATATATCAAAAAATTTTATCATATAGATATTTATAAAAAGCAATAATTCTCTACACCAACAAATAACAAAAAGAAGGTTTTATACCATCAAAACTTTTTTATATCCTTCTTCATTTTTAGAAGAAGGACATATGTACATGTACATATTACTATAGAAAAAGCCTCTCTTTTGAAGTAGCTTAATTTTAACAAATTTTTCTCCTAATACATATAAATATATAATGATACATATATATTTTATTTTATAAAAAAAAATTTAAGTATATTCTTTTCTAATGTCAAATTAAATTACATATATTTTTAATTATTCTATCCTCATAAATTATTTATTACCATCACTTATTATTTATAATTAATTAATCAAAAAAATTTTATTCTCACATTTTTATATTACGTTTATTTATTTATTTTAAATATATTTTTATAAATTTTTAATTAAAAAAAGGTTATGGTTTAAAATATTTTTTTAATATTACAAATAAAAATTTTAAATCTATTATATATTTGCTATTTAATCTGTTTTAAAAATCTATTTTAAAGAAGAAGGAAATATTTAAAATTCCATAAATTTTTAACAAAAAGACAAATTTTAATGGAATTTACTTTTGTTAACAATATTTATATTATCATTAAGGCACAAAATGACCTTAGATTAACTTTTACCTCATCTATAGATGTTTGATCTTACTTATTATTGACAAAAAATGTAATATAATATTTTTGTTTCTATAGAAAAATTATATAATATCAAAAGTCAATAATAAATTAACTTTTAATATATCTGTTAACAACAATAGAAAAATTGGTCTTTTTATCATTATTATTATATTTAAAACATTTTTATTGGCAAAAAAAATGTTTTTATATTAAAATATCAAAAGGTGTCTAACTATTTGTGTAATTATTCTTCTTATATAATTACTTTAATTAATCATTTAAAAAGACAAGTCTTAACAACTATTTATAAATTTTTTCTTGTTACTTAATCACATTCATACTTAATTTTCATTAACCACCAATTATGTGTCAATTAATTTTTAATATATTGTTCCATTAAACTTACACATAATTAATATTACTTCTTTAAATCACTATTAACTCAATATCCTCACTCTTATCGTTTATTAAATTCTTTTAAATATTCATTTTAAGTAAACGGAAGTCTTTATTTAAAATTTTTTTTCTTTTTAATATATATAAGATAGTATTTTATCATACTATAAAATCTGTTTATAAATATTATTTAATATTTATGAAATATATTTTTTTTTCTAATTTTTTATACATTATCATATCATTAAATTTCAAGATATTTATTATCTTAACTTATAATTAAAATGAAATATTAAACAAAAAAATTTTTATTAACTTTGTTTTTTTTAGAAACTAAAGAAAATAATTATATTTAATTGATATGGATAGAATAACATGGTATCAACAAGGAGAATCACTAGAAGATCTTCTTTGTCAGGCTGGAAATGTTGGAATATACGATGGTGATTTAAAACAATCTGCATTTGAACAAGGAACTGCTTCACTTACTTTACAACGAATTATTTGGGCCGATTCACATGATCCTGATTGTCGTTTGGTTCTTCACCATAGTTTAGTTACTAAAATTGATAAACATCATAAATCTATGTTTTCAAAGGGTGGAAAAATTATTGTTCACCTTGATAAACCTCCATCAAAAATTCATAATGGTCCTGTACAAAATTCAACATTTAATTCTCTTAGATTAGTCTTTAAAAGTGGTGGTGAAGATGAGGTTAGTTTTATTTTTTAACATAATATTATTTTAATATTAATATAGATCATTTTTCAAAATTTACTTTTAAAATTGATTGAAAGTTTTTTTTTATATTTTTGTTATTAATGAATATTCAATACCTCATTAATTTTTATTTACGTCATTTAAAAAAATATTTATTTATTATCTTTTCTCCAACAAATTCTGTATATTATTTTTTTTTTCTTACTACATAATATACTATGTGTCTACCATTTATTTTATCATACTCTAATAAATATAATTTTTATATTGTTTTTATACATATTACAAATAAAATATAAAATATTTATACTTATAGATATTTTATTATAAAGACAATAATTCAATTTTTTTATTTTTAGTTTTATAAAAAATATATGGAAGCATTGTCAAGACAAACGTGGAAAAGAAATTCATCTTCTTCATCTTCTGGTGGATCAAGAAGCTCATCAAATGCCAATAATCACCATCAATCATCATTCAATACGCCTAATACTACAACAACAACTACATCTTCCTCATCTCGTGTTGTTGGTATTGGTGGAATTGAAAGAAGAATTAATGAACATCATGCTAGAACTCATGAAAACATTTCCCAGGTGCGGTCATGAAAAATAAAAATATTCTTCTTATTTTTTTTTAATATATATAGTTCCTAAAAAATTTTTTACCATAATTGTTTTATAATAATTTTCACCATTGGCTTTTTTTTATATATTTTTTATTTTAATACCAAGTTAATAATATTTTTGTTAAAAATTATACCTTATATTAAACTTTTTTACTTTGAAAAAAAGAATAATTATTTTCTTTTTGACAAATTCAAAAAAAATATTTGAGAATTCTTCTTTTTTTGTCTTCTTAAGGTATACTATAAAAAAATTTTTATATATTTTTCTTTTTTATTTATTCCTTTATATATTTTAATTGTCTCAGGCTTTTGAAGATATGAGTAGGCTTATGGATCAGGCTAAGGAGATGGTTGCTATGAGTAAAAGTATAACTGAAAAATTAAGAGCTAAAAAAGGAACAGATATTAATGATGATGAGGTAAATTTATTTTTTTTATAAATTATAAAAAAAATTTTTTATAGACTGTCAAATTTAAATCATACCTCTTATCATTGGGTGTAGCTGATCCAGTAACAAAAAGTACTTTTGGAAATGGAGCAAAATATTTTGAAAAATTGGCTCAAGAAATATGTTATATTCTTGAGACACCAATACGTGAAGCTGGTGGAATGATAACTCTTCCTGAGGCTTATTGCCGTATTAATAGAGCTCGTGGTACAGAACTTATATCTCCAGAAGATTTATTAAATGCTTGCCTAAAACTTGAAAACCTCAAATTAAACATAATACTTCATAAATTTGATTCTGATGTTTATGTTCTTCAATTAAAAGAGAAGTCAATTGAAAGTACTGTTGATGAGACATATGAAGTTGTATCTAAATTTGAAGGAATAACACCAAGTCAATTGTCTAAATATATTGGTATTAGTGTTATTCTAGCAAAAGAACGTCTAATTGCTGCCGAAGTTGAAGGAAGAATTGTTAGAGATGATTCCGTTGAAGGGTTGGCTTTTTATAAGAACAAATTTCTCGAGTGTGTTAACTAAATATTTATCTTTTTCTACTTTATAGATAAAATAAAAATTACTATTTCAATTTTTTTCTACCATAATAAAATAAATATTAATGCATCCCATTAAAAAATAAATAAACAATAGTTTCTCAAAGGATTTTATTTATTAAAATTCCCGTTATATATTATAGTACAAAAAAGAAATATCAAAAAAAAGATAACTAAAGTACGAAATATAATAATTATAATAAAGAAAAATATTCGTTTCTTTTTCCCACCAAACAAAAATTATTATTATCATAATTATACTAAATTACCATTTTTTTATCAAGAAAAAATTATATATACAATGTACCTTTGTCAGATATAGAAAAAAGAGTAACAATAAAAAAAAACAATCAAGACATAAGATAATTCGTTTGAGTTACGTATTAGTAAATGAAAAGAATAATGTAAGAAATATGGAGAATACAGAAAGAAAACTAACAATTTCATGGTAATAAATGTTGCTTCCCTTTATATAACATATTAAAAGATCAGTCAGCAACTTATTACTACAAGACAAGAAAAATTTTTTAAAAAAAGTCCATTGTTAACATCCTTCTTCATTACTTTGATTGTAGAAAAATTTTATATGTTGACTATTGTTAGCATACTTTGTAAAAAAAAAAGCATGCTTTTACTTATTAACCCAAAATTAACTACTTTTTTGTTTTTTTTCCATTTGGTGTATTATTTCTTGGTGGAGTGACAGGTCTAGAAGAATTATTTATATTACCATAGCCTTTTTTCTTATCACTTGGTTTCAATATTTGAAAACTACACATTAAAGTCTCATCAACTGTCATCATACTTCCTGCATTATCAAATTCTCCACAATAATTGGGTGCAGAGAATAATGTTACCAGTTTTCTTTTAGCAAAAAATTCATATCCATCTTCCACTACCTAAAATAAATAAAAATTATTACATTGAAAAATATTCTATTACTAGAGTTTATATTATATCTATACATACCTGGTGAGCCCTGCATATCAAATCTAAATCAAATTTTGTTAGAAATTTAGAAACAACTTCAGCCCCAAAAGTAAATGACACACCTCGGTCATTTTCACCCCATCCAGTAACATCTTTATCCGGATCAGACCATAAAAGATCACAGAGCAAGCCTTGGTCAGGAACATCTGTAGGTCTAGTCATCCTTTTTATTTGGTCTAATGATTGGAGATCAGGTGACAATCCACCATGACAACAAAAAATTTTTTCATCAATAACAGCAGCAACAGGTAAACAATTGAAGCAATCGGTGAATGTCTTCCATAATTTCACATTATACCTTCTCTTACATTCATCATAAAATCCATAAATTCTGTTTATAGCTGCACTTTCATGGTTTCCTAGAATAAATAAACGTCATTACAAAAACCATTTTAATGTACCAACCTCTTAGAAGAAAAAAATTTTCTGGATACTTAATTTTATATGCCAATAAAAGACAAATTGTTTCTAAACTTTGTTTACCTCTATCAACATAGTCGCCCAAAAACAAATAATTCGACTCAGGTGGGAAACCTCCATATTCAAATAACCTCAGTAAATCATAAAATTGTCCATGAACATCGCCACAGATTTTAAGTGGAGCCTCCAGTTCTAATAACATTGGTTGGGACAAAAATATCTCCCTTGACTTCATACATAAAATTTTTATTTCCATTTCAGTTAACTGAACATTTTTTCCTGGTTTAGTACCACGATTTTCAAGAAATCTATTAAGAATCGCATCTACTTTCAATTCTTCCATCTCTCTTATATTTTTTTTTTAATTTTTTCTATAAAATTTTCCTAGTTTAATACTAAAAAAAAAACTATTACTACTATTTTTTTATTTCAATATGAACATTATCAAATATGGCAACACGTATTATATAGACAAAAAAAATACTACGCTGTTCTATGGCAAAAAAAAAGTTTGTTGAATATCTGTTAGAAACAAGAAAATTTTGCTTATTAAAATTTTAAACTATTCTTTTAAAAGTGAGTATGGAAAATACTTACACACAATGATATTTCTAATTAAATGACAAATAAAAATTATTGGTATGGAAAAACTAAACATCAGAAAAAGAGTAACCGAAGGATTAAAATAAACGTATATTTCTAAAAAGAATAATATATATTATAAACAGTATGATAACCCCATACATGTCATCGTTACTTTACAGTTTCAACATCTTTACGGAGGTTTATTAATACAATCACAAATTTAACTAGCTAATTTGATTCCCTCCTCTCTCTTCACGTTAGTAGGAATAATTTTTTTCCTATCACTTTGGAAAAATACCACGATTATTAGTTGTATAATTATCTTTTAATAATTCTATTGTTACTAATAATTTCCTTTTTTCGAAAAGTACTGTAAATAATTTCAAAAATATTGGAATTCATATGATTAATTAAAAAAGTAGAAATGTAATGGAATAATAGTAATTCTTCTTATGACTATTGAAAGTTTTTAGTCAAAAATTAAGCTATACAAATCTCCAAAACCATACATCCGATTCCACTAAAGATACGGACAACGATGAAGGTTTAAAATTTAATAGATTTCTTATTATTGAAAAAAAAAACCGTAATAACTCGTAGATTATTAAAATAATTATTCTTAAATATTGTCATAGTAAAATATTTTAAAGATTTAACACAAAGATAACTTTAATACACTTATAAAATACCAAAAAAAAACAATAAAAAGTAATATAATGTAACTATCATTTAAATACCAATTTATAAAAATAGAAAAACCTAAAAAGATAATATCTAAAAAATTTTAACAATAAAAAAAGGAGGAATAAAATCAATTTTTCACAATACATTAAAAGGCAAAGAGAGCCATCACTCCAATAATTAAATATATACGTCCTATGACGAAGTTAGGACAAAAAAAAATTATATATGAGACCTATACTCCCTAAAATATATATATACGCCATCATAAAATGTATATGATACATGTATTATGTATGCGGATTTATCTCAATATTTTTTTTCTATTGATAATGAGACAAAGAAAAATGTTTTGTGAAAATTTATTGGGAGAAGGATTTTTATAATCATTATTTTATATATACAAAATAGATGACAACAAAATTTAGATAAAAAGTTAAATTTTAATAGAACTTTTTTTGATCTTTATGAACTGTTAATATAACAATATTTTTTATGATGATCAAATATCAGGAGATAGAAAATTTATTGTTGAAACTTTTAAAAAGTTAAAAAATTAACATTGCAAAATTGTTTTACAACATCAAAAGATATTATTTAAACATAAATACTACCAAACTATGTTGAATTGTTTTACTACAGATTTACAAACAAAATAATTCTTTTACATATATAAATATATTTATATAAGGGAAAAAATTAACTTTTCAACTTTAAGAAAATTTCATTTTTATTACAACTTATAATTTTATTTTATTACACAAACAGACATTTATATATTTTTACACATAGACAGAACATATTTAAAACTATATATCATACAACATTCACATATATACATATTTTTAAAAGCCCTTCTCCAACAACAAAAAATTTATCCTAAATTTTCATATATTTAAATATTGTTAAAAACTTTAATGAAAGTAATTACCGAAAGAAAAAGATTTACTCTTTTATATAAATATATTCACTATAATAGTAAAAAAAAACATACTAAAATAAATATAATTGTTATTTAAAAAAAAAAAAACTACGTCATAAATATACTATTATCGTTATTATTATAATAAAAAGAATATTATTAAACTAAAAAACTAACTTAAAGTATTCTTTTAAAGAAATATTACTAACTTCCTTTCTAAAAATTAAAAAAAAAATTACACATAGGTAAAAGAAAAAAAATTTTTAAAAACTTCTATATGCTTTCTAAATATATAATCTCTCCATAATTTTTTTTCTCTCCATTTTTGTTTCCTCCCTCCTAACACTTTTTTTCTATCTTATAATAGTGCAAATTATAAATATCATCTTTATATCTTTATAAATATATTAAAAGAAAAAAAAATAAAATTTCACGTAATAAGAAATATTAAATATTAAAAAAAACACATAAATATATACATTTGTCAATATTTCTTAAAATAATATAAATAGAGAAACATAAAAATTTAAAATATAAAAAAAATTTTTTCTCTTTTCTTAATGTATCCCTATAACCCCTACATATTCTTATTTTTGCCATTCAGAATGGGAGAAGTGTATAAAATAAATTTATTTTGTTTGAAGTATGAAAATCTTAAATAATTAATAAAAGAATCTTCTTTATAAATATAAATTTACACGAGTAATATTTGAAATATTTATAGTAATTGGTAAAGAAAAAAAACTATGAAAAATACTAATTTTTTATAAAACAAAAGTAATATATTATTACAATTTTATTTTATATATTTTTAAATTTACAAATGTTTATAAAATATTGCTATATATATAAGAAAGCTATAATAAAAATATATACATATATTTCAAAAATAGCTTAAAAAAGATGTATCTTTTTATGAATTATCATTTGATATATAGTTAAAAAGCACATATTATATATATATATGTAAATTCATATAACAAAAACAAATTGTCCTACAAATATATGATAAAAATTATTAATATTAATAGTAACAATATAATATTTCATAAACCAATATGTATAATAAAAATTCTATAAAATAGAATTTTAAAAAATCTTACATATAAAAATTATTATATATAAATTAATTATACAAGAAAAAAAGAAAAAATAAATGATATTAGAACAACAGAGATACTTTAATTATATTCTTTTTTACTATTTGATTATTTGTAAAAAGATAGTAAGAAAAAATCTACTGATTTAGTTGTAACAATAACATTTTTATACAAATATATATATATATATCAATAATTAGTTAAATAAAGTTAGTTATTTTTTTATTTGAAGTAAAAATTAGTTTCAAAAAAAGAAACAAAAAAAAAGCTAAGCATTATATTCTACATTTAATATAATTTTTTTTTTTTTCAATTATAAAAACTTTATATATCCATAAATTATCTATTCAAAAGAATATTATTTTTCCTTTTTGTATAAAATTTAAGAAGATTTTATATCTTTTACTAAAATCTTTCTTAAAAGTATACAGAAGCATATTAGTATATATGATTTCCCGCATCTTTTGTACACCCTTTTTTTTTTCTTATTGTATTATCTTATTCTTTTCCTCTTTAATATGTAAAGATTTAGCATGATTTATAATAAAATAAATCGTTATACTAACATTAATATTTGGGTTTTATAAAAAGTTGTTTTTGTTTGATTTTTATCTAATGTTTTTTTTTTTGTAGTTAACAGATGAGTTAGAAAATTTTGTATATATTTTTTAATAATTGTTTTTTTATCTTAATACTACTTTATGTTTGAATATATTATTATTTTTAATTTAATCATCAGGTCATGAGTTTTATCTATTGAAGTCATACCTCAAATTATTTATGGTACACTAGAGCTTTTAGTATGTTTTTTTATGGTATAGTATAATTTAATTTTTTCAAGAATTAAAATATTTATATTAATTTTTCTTTTGTAAATTTAGAATTTATGATAAAATAATTAAAAATTTTTATAATAATTTATATTTTATTAAATTAAAGTTATTTTTTTATTTTATATTTAGGTTATAAATGATATTTATTTTACCTTCAATTATTCCATGGTACAATAAATATTTTTGGAGGTAAGAATAGTTTGTACATATTTTTTAATATAACTTTGACATTTTTTGATGCTTTTATATGTTGTAACAAATATAATATAAAGAGTTTTTTATTTATAGAATAACTAAGTATTTCTATATTTCTTAATAATCAATTTAACACCTACAATTGTTTGTCAATTAGTAGCAAATTTTATATGACATATTTGTATATTATATTATCAACTATAACAAAACATTTTAAAACTATTTTTTTTAAGTATCAACTACGTTTTACTTTATCTTTTTATTAATTTTTAAATAATTTTTTTTATCAATTCAATGAAAAATTTATCATTTCTTTTTTAACTTTACAATATGTATATATTTTTAACTACCTTTACAATACAATTGTCTTATCTAACACTGATAAAAAAAAAGCTGTATATTTTTAATTTTTAGCAATGCTATTTATCAATTTTTCTTTTTATTGATAAATAGTGGAATAAACATATATAAAACTAACCTTTTAAATTTTCCTTTATTTTTAACAAATTAATTAAAGAGACATTTTAACATTATTCTTCATTTTTATTTTCCATATTTCTAAGTACTATTATTATGTTTAAAAAAATCATGAAGATGATAAAGTTTTTTTTAATAACTATTCTTTTTTTTCTTTTTACAATTTGTAATCTCTTCAACTCTGTCTCTCTTTTTAATTTATAAAAATCATGATACAAAATTATAATTATTATAATATTGTTTATATATATATTTCTTATTTATTTCATAAACCAAAAATAAAAAAAAAAAAACTATACACACATATCAAGAAGTATTATTTTTGCATGTTATTTAATAAAAAAAAACATACCTCATTATAACTATGTTTATATAATAGATAATATTTCTGTGATCAGATATTTTGTTTGCAAAGTAATTGTAATACTATATCTCGATTTATTGTCTTTCTAAATATTTTTATTATTTAATAATATTACTATTCACAACTTTTTTTTATTGATTTTTATGAATAATTTTTTTATCTTTAGAAGAACAGTAGACCTCGTGTTTTTTAAAAGTTTCAAAATACACATTATTTTTAATCTTATTCTCCAATTTGTTTTTTTTTTATTGATGCTTTAAAAGAAAATATTTATCATTGTATATCAAAATATACAAATATATTTAGTGAAGAACATATTTTTTTATTTTAAGATGATATCTTTGTTTATAAACTTGTTTTCACATATATTTATAAATTTTTTGATAAAGTATAGCTGTTTAACTAGAAGCGTGGCTTTTAATTATTTATGTTTCATAAAAATATATAAATTGTTTTTCATTTTGATATTCTAAATGTAACCATTTTTATTTTCACTTATTTTATACTTTTGTCCATTTCAAATGTACACATATGTACAAATCTACATCAACTAGACAAACTATAATAGTCTTTTTTTTAACCTATTCACGTGACAGAAGAAAAAAAATCTTTTTACTCAGTTTTTTTTAAAATTTCATAATTTATATTGTATATTTCTTAGTTTATCTTTTTTCTTAGATTACATTAAATATTTTTAGTTAGTTTTTTTTATTACAAAATAGGCCATATTATATTATATAAATGTATTCCAAATATTAATACTTTTAGAAAATTATAATAGTGTAAAATAAGAAGTTAACATTTGACGAATTATAAAAATTTTTTATCTATTTTCATAAACGACGATACCAACTTTTTCTCTCTCATTGTTTAAGGTTGTAGGGTAACAGGACGACAACGATACCACAACTACTACTATATCTACAACCCTGGTTGCTTATAGTTTATATGTTTTATATTGAAAAGAAGAAAAGTGTTGTGGTTCTAGAATCACATGGTATCGAACTAAGGATATACATTTTATTTGTATACTTTTTATAAAACTTTGACATTTAACAATGCCAATTAATATTTTGTATTAATTGTCGATTTATTTATGTACATACATATAATATATAAATAATTGTATTTTACTAAATTTTATCTTATGATTAACCTGAATGGCAATAAGTTATCTTTTATATATCTATAATTTTAATTATCTAATCAACATTATATGTTTGTGTTTCCTATATTTGTTAGTTTTTTTTTATAATTAAGGTACAATTTTAATTTATTTTTTTTATTTATATATATATACACATATATATATTTTTGAATTTGTGTGTACTTTCACGTGACTCTTTCATTTTTGTTTTATGTTACTTTTTGTAATATATATCGCTAATTAATAATTATTATATATATATATATACGTACTTCTTAAAAAATAAATTTATAATTACATTCTCGCTTTTTCAGATTTTTTATATTATCATATCATCATTAATTGATAAAAATATTTAGTGCCTTCAAAAATCATCACTTTTGTGGTGTAAATTCTTTTACATTATATATAAGCCTTTCAGGCTAATTAAACATATTTATTGTTGGCTTTAAATCACATTACAGATATTCCAACATTTTATTAAAAGAAGTTAAAAAGAAATAAGAAGATAATTTTTATAGTATCAATTATAAAAATAGTCAAACAATAAAAAAAAGTATATAATTTCATTTGAAAAAATATGACATCAAAGTCGTCTAAAAAAAAAAAATCTAATGTATCTACTGCAATGGTACATCCAATACAAAATCAAAATATAACAACTACGACAAATGAAGAACCATGTGATAAGCCATCAACATTATATGAACCATTAAATGATAAAGATGCTGAACAGTTATGTTCAAGTACCATGAAACCAAGTGAAATTGTTATGGATAAAGATTATGATAACGAAGCATCAACTAGCAAAAGTGGGAATATTAATAATGAGAGTGATAATAGGACTAGTGATGATAAATCTCATACATTAGAAATTGGAAAATCTATTAAGCCACAACTGGTTCCGTAAGTTTATTTTTTAATATATCATTCTTTTCTTTTTTTCTTTCTCTTCTAATATATTACCTTATAGAAAGAAAATCATGTGTTTGATTATTTAAAAATTTTATATGACTAGTTTTTGATAGATAATTATTATCACATAATACCTTTATTATTGAAAATTTATTTTCTTTTATCAGGAAAATTTATTTATTTAGAAATTAATGTTTAGAAGAAATAAAAATATTAATTTTAGCCTTTTTAAATAATTTATAAAAATATATTTTAAAAAGTCACAGGACATAATCATAAGAGTAAAGGATATTTTATATAGTAAATTATTGTTCAATGATTAACAAATTTATTATAAAAATATTTAATCTTTAATATTTTATATAAAAAAATGTTAATATGTATAATATTTCTAGAGAATCAACCATTTTTACTTCAATCTCAGAAGTTGTAACTGATGTCATTCCACAAAATTCACCTAATCCACAACACTTAGCAGAACAAGTTTTATGGGTAAAAATACAAAATTATTCTTTTGATTATAAGGGAGCAAAAACTTCTTATGTTATAATATTTGGCCTTGCTAGAGGATACCAGATATGGTTGGTTATGGATAATGGAAATATTGAGGAAGTTGTTTCTGAAAGACAGGGTCCTCTAAAAATTGGTCATCTTTTACCATTTTATCCTGAACCTCTACACAATGAAACATCTGTAGTTGATAAATTTATTTCTAAAAGACCTATAATGGCATTAATAGAGGCATTCTCTCCAACACTAGAGTCTCAATTTTGTCAATTATCGTTTCTTTCTTTTGTTACAGCAACAGTAGTAACAAAAATTGACTTTCATGAACCTATTGCTGATATTCAGTCATCAAATCAATGTCTTTTAGTTTTATTTACTAATAAAATTATTATTCTTGATCAACTAACATACACAATTTATCATGAAATTAATAATATTTCATTAGGATGTATTTGTACAAATAATTCTAATGATTTAGGTAGCTCATTACCAGCTGTTGCTTTATCAGGATCTTTCATAGCATATGTTGATAAAATATTTAATAAAAATTTACAATCATGTGGTGGTGCTGTTATTGAAGAAGAAAGTACAAGTTATTCAAGTCAAGTTTTGAATGTTGCTAAAACTATTACTAAATCAGTTGGCTTTTTTTCTTCAACATCTAAAAGTCAGGTTTCTTCTCCTAGTAATAGGAATACTATATCAACTAATGAATATGGGATTGTAACTGTTATTGACATTCAAAAAATGTCTTTAGAAAATGGAAAAGTAGGACAAAATCCTAGTGAATATACACTAGCACATTTTATTGCTCATGATTCATCTATTGGATTTTTGGCTTTTGCACCACAATCAAATATTTTACTTACAGCCCCACAATCAACTACATTATTACATTTATTTAATATTAATGTTCATTCAGGATGTAGTTCATTAACAACAATTAGTCATCTTTATACACTTCATCGTGGAACATCATCTGCTCGAGTTATTGATGCATCATTTTCAGATGATTGTAGATGGTTATTAGTAACAACAAATCATGGGACATCTCATCTTTTTGCTATTAATCCATATGGTGGTCCAGTAACAAACCGAACTCATGGTGGTAAATTTGTTAATAAAGATGGTAAATTTGAAAGATCAGCTGGTATTGGAACAGAGAAAGTTAATAGTAAAGGAAGAAATGAAAAAACAAATATAAATTCTTTTTTTAAAGAACATCCATCAGTATTATTTCATCAATCCCTTTCTAAATCCGTTATTAATCCACGTGTTCAATATACTAATAAGCCAATAAATTTATCAGCAGTATGTAAAATTAAACCAAGATTATTTTCAACAGAAAATTTTAGTGCCTGGGCTTCAGATAATACTTTTATTGATTTAACATCAATGGGTAAATCTTCTAAAAATCTTAATGAAGGGTATACAAGAAAGTTTGAAAGTGGTAGAAAAATAGCAACTAAATTTGTTTCTTCTTTTTCACATGATTCATATGATGGTTGTAGTGATAAAAATCCTGTACAATCTTTAAAACAATCTATATTAATTGTTGATAATCAAGGTATTTTAACTGAATATACAATTAATTTAAAAAAAGAACGTCATAATAGTAATACTTCTATTACATCAGCAACTCTTGCTGACATTTTTTCATCATCTCCAAGTAGTGGAAGTTTTGGTAGTCATAATAATAATATAACAAATCAAGGAGGAAATTCTTCCCCAACTCAATCTACTTCCATAACAACAGATCCAAAAATGAATGTTATAACTATTCCTAAATATCAATGGATTTTACAAAGAACTAAATCTTGTGTTGATATAAGATTACCAATAAAAGAAAATAATCCTATTTTAAAAATGATAAATGATGCAAAAAATTTAGAATCATTTACTCCAAGACCTATTTCTCCAACAAATATGCAAAATAATTGGGTTGAAAATATTGAAACATCAACTTATAGTGGACCTCATAGAAGAATATGGATGGGTCCTCAAATAACATTTGCTCAATATGTCAATATTGAACATCTTTCAGCTGATTTAATAACTCCATCATATGATTCTAATAATTTTAATGGAACAGGGAGTAGTAAATGTATACCAATAGTTTATGATTCAAAAAGATTATCTTTAACTTTACAAAATTCAAATTTTAACGATGGTTGTTGTATGAATGCTTATGAATCTTCACAAATAATATGTTCTAGTAGTTGGGGTCAAAATAAAGAAATAACTTTGTTTGGTAATAATGATGAAACAAGTAGTAGTATTAAGAATAAAATTGAAGAGGCAATGAAAGAGATGTCTAGTGTTTCAATTGATGATTTTGATAGAACAGATTCTGTTAGACTTCCTAGTAGTATTTCAACTTCCAGTTCAGGGGGACGTAGTTATTCAGATAGTAATCAGGACTTAATGCAACTTAGTGGTATGGATCTTTAAAGATTATTATGAAAATTAAAAATACAATAATATTAATGAAATAATTATGATAGTGCTGGTCACATGATAAGGAATAAATGCACCAAATAACTTTATATATATATATAATTATAAATAGATAAAAAAAAACTTACAAATAGTTATTAGCTAGAAAAAAATTAACAAAGAAAAGTTTTTTTAAAATAAAAAAAAATATATGATCTTTAGTATAAAGAAAAAAAAATTAATTTTTATATAAAATAAATCCTTGATAAGTTTTATTTTTTCTATTTTTTTATAATTGAAATGTTTGAAAAAAAATATTTTATATATTTACAATTATATAAAAAACAATTTACTTTTAAAAATTATCAAGATAATTAAAAAGACTTCTACATATATCCCTTTCACCAATGTTTTCTCCACATAACAAATATATTTCTCTTGGATATCTCATATGAACATTAGAAGCGATATTGTACATAACATCAATACCTAAGACACCTTCCATATATATAAAATCTAATTCACTAAATTCTTTTTCACCTTCCTTAAAATATTGAATCGATTTTTTATACTCTTTGGTATTCATAATTTTTTTTGCATAATAAACAGCTTTCTTGATATCATTTTTTATTTTTTTTTTCTCTTTTATAGAAGTATTTCTATTTTCATACGTTTCGAGTTTTGTTAAAATAAAAAATTCAAATGAATTATTTTTTAAAATTTCACCTAAATCAACTATTTCTTTTGGAAGTTTAAGTTTTGAAAGATATTGTACTCCTTTAGTATTGTACAATTGATAAACACGATTTTGAATTGTTTCATTTATTGAATAAATAAATGTTGGAACGTTAATTGTTGTTTTAAAACGTTTATTAATTATTAATGATGAAAATGGTCTATTAAAACTATTTTGATATTTTATTTCATCTTCTTTACTTAATAAAATAAAAAAATTTAATATAAAAATAAGAATTATAGTACATTCTACCATTTTTTTTCTTAATAATTTTTTAATTAAATAAAAAATTAGGATTATAATTATTTTAATAATAAAGAATTTTAAAAAAATTAAAATTTTAATATCAAGCATTTTTTTTTTTGTTATACATAATTATTATTTTAAATGAAATGAATTTATTTTTAAATCAAAACTTTTAAAAAAGTTATATTTTAATTGAATTTAAAAAAAATTTATGCTTCAGCAGCTGTTTCAGCTGGAGGTGGAACTTCTGCTTCATTTTCTTCAATTTCATCAACTCCTGGAAGAACAAGTGGAATTGGTTCAACTGGTGGTCTGGCAGCATCACCTTCTGCTTTAACTTGTTCAACATACTTTGGTGGTTCAAGATTTTTTCTAATTTGTTCTAATTCTTCATTTGTCTTTCTTCCCCATTCTGCTGGTGGTCTTCCAGTACCATGAGCAATCTTAAACTTTGGTTTTTGTGGTGGTTTTTCAAAGAGAACTCTACGATCACCATAAGATCTTCTATCAATTTGACGATCAAATTTAGAAAAGACGGTAACTTTTGGTGGGTGAGTTGAGTTTGATGCCTCATCTGGGTCTAAACCTCTTTGGATAGCTTTATTACGAGCAACTTGGCGTTGTCTTTCATTTAATTCTTTAAGATCATACTCTTGTCTTTCACTTCTTTTTTCGAGGTCATATTTCTCAGCTTCAAGTTTAACGATTCTTGAATGAAGAGATTTAATGGCTTCTTTCAAGTCATTTGGCATCATGTGTGAAATATCTGGTTTTCTTGTAACAGCTGCAAGATAAGCGGCTTTTTGTTCTTCAAGTTGTTCTTTAGTAAGAGCAGTTTTCTTTTGAGAACCAGAAAGATTAGGTAATTTATTATTACCATGCTCTCCTTTTTGGATAACAAAGTTAGGTCCATTGGTTCCAGAAGAATGTCCAGCAAAACTTCCAGCCATCATTTGTTGTCTCTTAAGTTTTTCTTCATTTTTTCTAGCTTTTTCAGCTTCTAAACGAGCTTTGCGTTCCTCTTCCTCACGTCTTCTATTTTCTTCAGCTGTTCTTCTCATTTCAGCAAACTCTCTCTCCTCTTGTTCTCTTTCTTGACGACGTCTTTCTTGTTTTTCTTTCAAAAGACGTATTTCTTCCTCTTGTTGTTCTTTTTCAATACGACGTCTTTCACTATAATCAAGAAGTTTAGCAGCTTGTTCCTCTTCATGACGTTTCTTTTGAGCTAAAATAGCACGTTCAGCTTCAGTCATAGATTCAGTTGGCTCTTCTTCTTTTGGTTCTGGACGCTTTGGTCTAAAAAAAAAGATAATATAATTATTTTAAAGACATTAGTTGTACAAATTGATGTTATTTAAAAAAAATTAATTAAACAAATAATAAAAAAATAAAATTAAAAGCACACCATGCTAAAGAGAAATTTAAAAATCACTTCAACCGGGTCTTACTTAGGAGCTGGTTCTTCAACAGGTGGTCTATATAAAAGAAGTTTGTAGATTTTATTTGAAAGCGATAGTAATATGTGAATTGATAATTAAACATAATACTAATATATTAAAAAAAAACTTACGCCTCTTCAGCAACAGATTGTTCTTCTTCAGCAGCAGCAGGTTCAGCAGCTTCACTGGCTGGTTCTTCTTCAATTTCTTCTTCAATTTCTTCTTCTTCCTCTTCATATTCTTCTTCTTCGTCGTCAAAGCGACGTTCATAAACTTCAAGAACCATTTTTAATAATTTCTAAAATGTACAAAGTTATATTTTATATATACATATTTATAAATATTATAATATTATTATAAAAATAATCATAGAAATATTTTAAATGAAAAAATAATAAAACAATCATCTAGTGATACTTTTAAATAATCCCTCTCTAAATGTTATCTCGTAGGAGTTAGTGATATATATTTATATTCAATAAAATAAAAACACATTTAAAGATTTGGTAGTGTAAAGTAATTTATTATTATCCACCCACAAAAGTTGTTTGGCACAATTGTATGTTATTGTTCAAAATATTCACTATTGATAATAAAAAGCTTACCCTGATTTTTATATAATTTATATCAATCTGCCCAACATTAAATGATCACTTCATTTAAGATCTGTTAGTGTTTCTCTATCATTTTTATATATCTTTTAATTCATTTTGACAACAAATTTTCTAGATATTAGTACTAAACTTAAGAAAAGAAATAAAAATATATATTTGTTAAACATTTTTATCATTATTAATAAATAATGTGAATTTATATTAAATGGCATTTTGAAAACGGAGAGATTTTGAATGTTAATTTCATAGTGAAAATTGTAAAAAGAGCAATAGTTGAGGAGAATTAATTCAAGATATTTGTTTTATAATACGTTATATGTACCATATGTTATGTAAAGATCATTATTTTGCAGTTAAAAAAAAATACAATGGTGTATTAATAGTAGTGTAACAAAGCACTAATATATTTTAACTTTAATTTTTTTATTAATAAATAATGATTATATGTTAATTAAATTTTAACTTGGAATATACAAATTTTTTTTAAATAATTTATAGTTATTTTTTTAAAACACAATAAAAATATTTCCACAGTATATTGAAAAATGTTAATGAAAAAAAATTAATTAATTATCAGAATTTAAATAAAAAAAATAATATTTGATTAATACTTTTTTAATTATATAATTATTTATTATTTTAAATGATGTTGATTTTATTAAAAAATACTTAATTAAGTTTCATCAGTTAAAGAAGTCCATTGTATAATCGTTTACTTTCTAATTCATTGTTGGAATATCGTTTTTATTAAATGCTAAAATTCATTTCCATAACTTTTCTTTTTCTTATAATTACTTATTACTTTATTAATTAATAATAAAAAAATGGAGAAAGTTTGCAAAGATATGGAAGATTTATTGGAGGAAGCCAAACGAACTCAAGAAAAACTTCAAGAATTAAAAACAAGAAAAATTGCTATTACTACTCAACTTGACAAAGAATATGAAAGTAAGTACATTTTTTTAGTTTATTTTTATCTTACTTAAATTTTAAGATTATGTTTGTCAACAAATAATTAAAGAATCTTCTGAAAAATTAACAAGAAATATTGAAGATGCTGTTCTTGTCAAACAAATGTTTTCTCAAAAGTTAGTATCTCAACAAAAAGCTATGGACACAATTTTACGTGAAGTTAACAATATTATTAGTGGCATAAATGAAAGCCATACCAATTTTTAATTAAAAAAAATAAATAATCATTATTGGTAACATTAAACTTATAAAAAAATTTATCTTTTATGTAAATATTGTAATACACTTTTTTATTTATTAATTAATATGTTGGAATAAATTAATACATACCACATAAAGTAAAACTATTTTAGATATCTATCGATTATTTTTCCATAATGGACCATTTAATATTTATATTTTTCAACAATTAGTAAACTTTTTTTTACAATGATACTAAAAACGTTAAATAAACTTTTTTGTTATTAATTTTAAATCTTTTCAACAAACTTAATTGATATTAATCTGATCTATACCATTTCAAATATTTTTCTTTCTAAAATAAACATCATTAAATAGTATCTAACTTTATTTGACCTAATCAATCTTTGCCTTTCACTTCATACATATCCTCATTCAAATATATCACAATTGAAGTACCTTCCATATAGTATATTTGTACAAATATTATAACTCTTTTTCTTATATTTATTTTATCAAAATGAAGGCAGATTCTTTTTATATTTTCATTCACTATATGCATTTATATATTACTTTACAGTGATGTATTTTATTTACCAACACTATATATATATATATATACCATTAACTGTAAAGCTACGTGGCCACTTTGAAATAAAAAAAAAGGTTGTGGTTAATAAAACAATCATTAAAACTTTCATTGTTTTATTTTTATTTATTCATATTAACTTTTTCATATAATTATTTTTTTTTTTTACTTTTTTACTACCTTATAATTATATTAATTATAAGTATACTTTAAAGGAAAATGAAAATATTTAAATTGTTAATATTTCTATCTATATTTTATTCTGGATATACTTCAGACGTCGAAACAAAGGATAGTGTTTTTATTTTAACAGAAGCAAACTTTGATAATTTTTTGAAAGAAAACCCAATTGTTTTAGTTAAATTTTATGCACCATGGTGTGGACATTGTAAGAAACTTGCTCCAGATTATGCTACAGCTGCTAAACACATTAAATTTCCATTAGCAAAAGTTGATGTAACAATTGAAAAAGCTTTAAGTGAAAAATACAACATTGAAGGATATCCAACAATTAAATTATTTAAAAATGGTGAAATTATGGATTATAATGGAGCTAGAGATGTTGCGAGTATTGTTGATTGGGCTGAAGAAGTTACTAATCCAAATTATAAACCACCAAGTGATGATGTTGTTGCTTTGACAGGTGAAATGTTTGATGAATTTGTAGCTGATAAACCTCTAATGTTAATTGAATTTTATGCTCCATGGTGTGGACATTGTAAGCAATTAGCTCCAGAACTTGAAAAAGCCGCTAAAATTCTTAAAGAAGATAATATTATTATTGCTAAAGTTGATGCTACTGTAGAAAAGAAATTAGCAGATCAGTTTGATGTTAAAGGATATCCAACAATGAAAGTTCTTAGAAATGGAAAAAGATATGATTATAATGGGCCAAGAGATTCTTCTGGTATTATAGATTATATGCTTAAACAAGCTGAACCAGCTGCTAAAAAAATTAACACTTTAATGGAGGCTAAAAGAGTTATGAAGAAAACTGATGTTACAATTATTGGATTCTTTGCAAACGAAGATGGTCCTCAATACAATGCATTCTTTGAAGCTTCAGAAAAGGTAAGAGAAGAACTTCCTGGCATGGGTTTTACAACAGATCCAGATGTAATTAAATCATTCAAAGCTCAACCAGGTGATGTAGTAATATTTTATCCTGAAATCTTTTGGACTAAATATGAGGCTAAACAAAAGAAATATAATAAAGATGCTTCTACCGCAGAAGATTTGTTAGCCTTCTTAAAAGAAAATATTGCTCCATTAGTTGGACAGATAACACAAGAAAACGCTGCTTTCAGATACTCTAAATTACCTCTTTGTGTAGTATATTATAATGTTAATTTTGAACCTGATTATCGTAAAGGAACTAATTATTGGAGAGAAAAAGTTGTTGAAGTAGCAAGAAAATACAAAGATTCAAAATATACTTTTGCTATAGGTGATGAGGATGAATTTTCTAATGAATTAGCTAATGTTGGTTTAGGAGATTCTGGTTTGGAACATAACGTTGTTGTTTTTGGTTATGATGGTAGAAAATATCCAATGGATCCAGAAAAATATGATGGAGAATTAGATGAAAATCTTGAACAATTTATGAAAGATATTAATAGTGGTAAAGTTAAACCATTTGTCAAAAGTTCACCACCACCAAAACATCAAAAAGGACCTGTTAAAGTTCTTGTAGGTTCTACCTTCTCATCAATTGTTGATGATGAAAGCAAGGATGTTTTAATTGAGTTTTATGCTCCATGGTGTGGACATTGTAAAAATTTCGAACCAGAATATAATAAATTTGCTGAGAAACTTAGTAAAGAACAACCTAATCTTATTATTGCTAAAATGGATGCTACTACTAATGATCCACCGACTGGTTACAAAGTTGAAGGTTTTCCAACAATTTATTTTGCTCCATCAGGAAAGAAATCTGAACCAATAAAATATACTGGAAACAGGGACCTTGATGATTTAGAAAAATTCATGAAAAAGCATGCTGTTAAAAGTTACAAAGATAAGAGTGAAAAAGAAGATAAAAAAGAAACAAAGAAAAAAGATAAAAAGGCAGAAGAAAAGAAAGAAGAATTGTAAAATTAATCTACAAGTATATTTATTTCATGATATCATTATCTAGTTATTAATTTAAAGTAATTTATTCTGTTTACATTATTAATTTAGAAAAAATTATTTTTTAATATTTTTGTATTCTCAAGTCACTTATAAATAAAAAGTGTTTCGAGTTTAAATAAAAAATAATTAAATAAAAACTTTTTTTTACAAGTATAATAACAAAAAATAAAATAAAAAAAATATGCTAAATTAATTAGTATAACTATATTTTAACAATTTTTGCATAGCAATAAAAAGCAAATTAAATAATTATATAGATTTATAAAAAAAAGAAAAAAAAAGAAAGATATATACTTTAATTAGTATTTTTAAATGGCTGAAAATTACGAATGTATTGATGATCCAAATAGTGGATTACCTCCACCACCACCACCGCCACCTTCACCGGGACCAGCTTTAGTAATTGAACCACCAGCACCTCAAGGAACAGATATGAAAATACCACCACCACGATTAAACGAAAAAGCTGCTCAAGGAAAGTCCTCTGAAGTAATACCACCAGCACCAAGATTAGTTGGAAATCCTTTATCTGATAGTGAACAATTGAAGAAAAAAGCTAATAAAGGGTGCTGTACAATATCTTAACCATTTTATTTGACATTTTTTTTATCCAAAACAGATATAACTAATATTATAAACTTTAATAATTAACTAATAATGTTAATTCTAATAGGACAATTATTTTAAGCATTAATTATGAATTTATTTATGATTTTTGTATTTTATAAATAAAAATAAAACTATAAATATATATTATTTACTTTACTAATATTATATCATTAATATTATTGACCATTTTTCTTTAACATTTTCTTTGTTAATGTATTTATAATTTTTATAATAATTGTCAAAAAAATTTAATTATATTTTTAATATATCTAAAGATGTTAATCTATTAAACATTATAAAGAAAAATATGTAAAAAACACTCAAATTTAAATAATTTTTTGGATAAAAAAAAGTTTAAAAATTAAATATACTTATATAAGAAAACTATTTGTTCATATTTTACAAGATGATCAATATTGTTTTTAAAATTCATTTTTTAAACAAACCAACACTTAGTATAAGTTAGGAAAAATGTGTATATTAATATCGGTATTAATAAAATACTAGAAAAATAATGTTATTAAATTATTTGAATAGTTAAATTTATATTTATACTGTATAAAGAGATATCTTAATTGAATTATTCCATATTTCATTTATTTTTTAAAAATTTAAAAATAAAAATGTTTTCTAATTACAAATAAAAAAAATTATAATCTCGCATGAATGCCACCTGCAATTACAATAGTTTCTCCAGTAACATATGAAGCATCATCTGATACAAGATATGCTACAGCACCACTACACTCTTCTGGTGTTCCCAATCTTCCCATTGGAGTTTCAAGAGCATTAACTAAATCTTTTTCACCATTATCTCCATCCCACATCTAAAAGTTATATTATTTCAATAAGAAAATATTTCCTAAAAAAACTTACAGCTTTACTCATTTTAGTTTTAATGACTCCTGGAGCTATAGCATTTACTCTAATTCCTTGTGGAGATAACTCATCACTAAGAGCTTTCGTCAAACCAAGTAATGTAGTTTTTGTTACTGTGTAAGCAGCGATACCCTTTCCTTGTCTATAAGCTCCATAAGAAGCATTAAAAATAATATTTCCACCACCATTTTTTAACATATGTGGTACGACAAGCTTAGTTAACATAAATCCAGCTTTAACATTTGTCTCAAAAAGTTTATCCCAAACTTCTTCTGTTACAGAAAGCATATCTCCAAACACCGGATTTATTCCATGATTGTTTACAAGAATATCTATTTTTTTAAATTTTTCTAATGTCTTAAAAAAAGTTAAATAAAACGTTAAAATAAAATAAACTTACAAAATCTACTAATTTTTGTCTATCTTTATCTTTAGCTACATGGCATAAGGTACCTTCAACATTTTTTATACCTTTTTTTTTTAAATAATCTATAGCTTCTTGAACGTTCTTTTCATTTCTACTACTAATAACAATACTACAACCTTCAAGACCCAATCTTTCAGCTATAGCTAACCCTATTCCTTTTGTAGCTGCTGTTATTATAGCTACTTTATTTTCAAGACGATAACATTTAACAGGTGAAGACATAATTTAGAAAATAAAATAAATCAAGAAATATATTCAAATGTTAATTTATATATTATAGTAAACTTATTTATTAAAGTAATAATATTGATTTGACGTCAGTATTTATCAATTAAATTTTGACAATATCAATTCATGATAAATAATTTGTAGTTTGTCTTTACCTATCATCTATAAATAAATATACTTAAAATAAAAAGTTGTAGTTTGTAATCTTTTACCATTTTTTTATTGAAGGTTACATATTTTGACTAAATTCAAATATATCTCAAAATGTTTAATCTATTCATGTCAAAGTTAAGTATTGAAAAATTTATCTAAGATAATAAAAATCATCTCAAAAATAAATAAAAAATCAAATAATATTTTAAATTTATGGAAGAAACATTTTTCCAAGTTACTATATATCAAATAACCAGCAAAATGTGGCCTGGCATTCATGATTTTTTTTTAAAATTTCTTTTATAAACATTAATTACTTAATTGTTTTTTAACAGTGAAAAAATATATTTTTTTAAGGGATAAACAATGAATTTATTAAAAGGAAAATCTAATCATGAAATAGTACCACCAGAGTACTTTGACTTAGAAACTTGCCTCGCTGAGGCATCATTATTTGAATCAAAAGCTATTTACAATGCAAGTAAAGGTATAGAAAAAAAGTTTTAATTAATATAATTACTTTTAATTATAGATGTTTTCAAAATTCTTGGTCAAGATATTCAGGCACCCCCAATTTCAGGAGATGATGAAGTAGAAAAAGCCAAAGGATTTGAAGTAAATATTCCATTGTGGTCAGCTGTTTCATTATCAAGATATGCAACAATCTACTTACCAGAATACTTTAAACCGGAAGCTTTGGAAACAATTAAAGCAGATGCTAATATAATTCCTGTTAATGAAATACATAGGTATTATTATTCAGTAGGAAAAAGTTTTGCCAAAATTACTGATGATGATGAGGCACGGAGAATTTTAAATCATCTTCATTACCTTTATAGAAATAGATTAGAAGGTTTATTAAAAACTGCTCAATGTTCTAGTGAACCAATGACTAAAAGTTTGGTGAAAGATGAGAAGGAATTTTTTGATATTTCAAGAAATACCTATCAAGAACTTATTAATTGGTGGAGATATCAAAGTAAAGACGATGTTAGAAAAAGAAAATTTAATTTATGATTATGTATTATTATTGTAAATAATTTTTACTTTGTGATTATTTAATTTTATATATTGTGAATAAAAATCTTATAATTATTTTATTTATTAATTTATTTTCTTTGGATGAATAAGTTATTTATTTTTTTTTTCTGTTTATTACAAAAATAAAAGAAATATTATTTTAATATGCCATTCTTAATATGAGAAATTAAAAAGGAAAAAAAAGTTTCTGTATAAAGTTAGGAAAGGTTACTGTAATAGTTTTTAATAATTCATATATTAAAAAAAATATAAATCTTTTTTTATTATCATCCCTAATAACTTATGTTACATGAACATATGATATTTTTTCTTCTTTATCCATCAAGAAAATATGTGTTCCTGGTAAATTTAACATAATCGGTTAGTCTTTTGATCTTCATAAAAAGTCAAAAACACCACCACCTGTCATGAAGATGATGGTAATGGTTTGTTAACATTCATCTATCTTCCTATATCTTTAGAAAAAGGGAGTTTATTGTTGCGCGAGCCAACAAACTCTATTAATTGTTCTTGACCATCTTCATCAACAATATATATATTAATTATGATCTATTATATTTATAGATAGAGAAAGAGTAATATCTATAATAATTATAATGGCATCATTATTTACTCTATGTAGAAAATGGAAACAAAAAAGCAATTTGATTAAAAGCTTAACGCTCCAAAGAATATGCTTTTGTCTACCTGAACATATTATTTATGATATTACTTGTCTATATAGAAAAATTATAAGAAAGATTGTAAAAAGTTAATTAAAATCATATATACATCTGTCATGAATGTGTTAAAAATATAGTAATTGACAGTTATGAAGAAAAAAGTTTGTTAATTTATTTTTCACCTGAAATAAATAAAAACAAAAGAAAAGTAAAAAGAAGATAATAAAGAAACTTAGTTTGTTATTATTGTGTAATATAATTATAAGATTATCTTGTATTTCATTTATAATTATCATAAATTTAATTTTTATTTATTTATAATTAAAATTTATATTTACTTTTGATTCCTTTTATATTTTAATCATATGATAATAAATATTTATCTACTTATTTCTATTAAATAATAAGTTAATAACAAATATAAAGGTATCACGTAATATTACACGATATCATTATATAAATCATTTATTTCTTTTTTTTTTGTATTTTATTCCTCTTCATATGGTATATGATTTAAAAATAATTTTAATTGTTCTTCTTTAATTTCTCTATCATCATCATTCTTTTTTACCATAATCTTCATATTTTATTTCCTGTCGGTAAACTTTAAAAAGAATAAATTCCGTGACAGTAACTATTATACTACTTTTTTTTACTCTTTAATCTATCAAATATATGTTAAATAGTCTTTTTCTTTTTATAACAACATTTATAAATGGATAATAATAAAAGATTTATTGGATAAAAAGCAATTAGGAAAAGGGTAAGATGATTAGTATTTGTCATGAAAGTTAAATATATATTTTTAAAACAAAGAAAGAAAATAAAAAGTCATAAAAATGTTAGTAAAATAATTTTTTTTATTTATATTTCTTTAAATTGTCTTCATATCAATATTACATTTATTTTTATATTTCAATAAGAAAATAGTAATAGTTATTATAAAAAGCTAATATAATAGCAACCCCTGTCTATTTTTATATGTATAAATTTAAACAATAATAAAAGATGACGTATATGTGGATTTTTGATTAATTATTTATGAAAATGGAAAGGTCAAATTAATGAAAAATTTTTAAGATTGCTTTATTTCTATTTCATAAAATGATATATCATCTTATACCATATACATTTTTAAATAGAGATTATCAATAGAAAGACATAAAAAAAAATAAAGGTTATGGTAACTTTTTTTTTTGTTAAATTTAATTATTATCCCCTTTTTCTTTTTATCATTATGTATATATTTTAAAAGATGAGAGAAATGATGATAATATTAATAAAATATATGGTAAAATTGTATGTTTTACTTATTCATTATCCATTACCATAATTCACACGTTTCTTGAGACGGCTGTCGACAGTTACCATACATATATTATCAATATGTTTATATGTTTTCCCTTCTTTTACAGATAACTTTTTTTTTCTTTTATATATTAATATATATATATACCAGCTGACAATTTATATATGGTTAAAATGGCACAATATTACATGATTTTATATAGTCTTAAGATATTAAAGGTGAAAAGAACTAAGTAGTAGTAGTAAATGATTAAAAAGTTTACATGTGTGATAATAAAACACATGTGTTTTAAGAATTATACTTCTATTTTATTTTCTCTTATTTGTATCATTATATTGAATATGTTTGATGATATAATGCTAATAAGTTTCTATTGGATATTTTGATTATATATCTATTTATAGATATAAACGTATGGGAAAATTTGAAATACTACAAACAATTGGGTTATTGTTAAGAAACAATTAAACCCAAAACAATTTGTCAATAGGTTTTATTAACAAAGTAGTTATGGTTGAAGAAATTTTAAAAGTCATACTATATCAATATCCCTTCATAAATTTAATTTTTATTTTTAATAAAATTTGATGAAGCAAATATTTATATATAGAAAAAAATATTAATAATAATATAATTGATAAAAGAAATAACATTTACATGATAGTAGTAGAAAAAGCAAAAATGAAACAATTTTATCAAAAAGAACCTCCTTTTATATGGTATTATATACTCCATCCTATAAATAATAAAAAATTAAAAGATAATTTTTGTTAAAAATTTATACTCTTTATACTTTTAAATATACATATGTATATTTATTTATGTACTCCTTTAATAAAATATTTATTTTTATTATTCTTAACTATATATTTTTATAAATGATAAATTATATCAAAATTTATTCTTTTTCCATTATAATATTTTTACGTAACATTTTAATGTTAATATCTTTTTATCTGTTTTTTTTGTATTTATGTACTAATATATAACTACTATATAACAATATAATTGATAAAAATTAAATAGGTAATGAAAACTAAAAATTTTTATAATTTATTCTTATACTTCTTTATTTTTATAAATAATGTATTAGGAGAAGAAAAATGAAATTGGAGGAGGGGTAAAGAGATAATGATATACATATATTCTTACAAAAATGTTAAAAAAAAAAACAAAGTTTTATATATATTTTAGATATTGATAAAATTCAAAAATTCTTTTTTTTTGTTGTTGACTTTTTTTTTTTACATATCTTGTCAATATCCTATTAACTTTAAATATAGGGATATATAATGTTTCTTTTTATTATTTGTAGATATATGGTGTGTCCTCTTCTCTTTATATATATATAATGTGAATGAAATGCATCAGATGGTACATAGAAAGACATTTTTACTTTCTTTCATTTCTTGGTTTCTTCTTTCCAATACATTTATATGGTGAATGGTGCTTTGATCATAAATAATTTATCACATTTTAACATTTTGAAGGAAAAAGGCTATAAGCTAATATATCCTTACTATTTTATAAATAAATGGTTATATATATATGCATGCCTTGTAAAATGATAAAAAATATTATTTTCAAGTCCCTATATTCTTCTTCATCCTTCTTCGTTATCAACACATTCATTTTTTTTTATTATCAGGGAACTTCAATGTATGGTTGATATGCATATGTAAAAGAAGGAGAGATAAATAGAAAAAATATATATAAATATAAAGATATTTTATTTATAATATATATAATAAAAAAACGATAATGAAGCTTGATACAAAAATATATACATTTTTTTATGATATATCTTTGCTCCATAAACGTATTTACTTATGATATTAAAAAAGTTATAATTTATCTGCCATTATTTGATTACTTTTTTTTTATTTTATTAAAATTCATTTAGGTAAAAGTTTGATAAAATAATATTATGTATGTACTTAAAAAATTATAAATTTCAATTTAAAAAAAGGTAAAAATATGAAACTAATATTAAAAAGAAAAATTTATATTGAAAGTCATAAAAATACTTTGTTTTCTTAATTCCATTTATATATATATCTACAATATAACTTTATCTTCTTATCTTTTATTATTATATTTTAATACATATTTTATTATAATTATTATTTAAACATGTGTAAAATACACAAAATTTAAAAAATATAAAAAGAGAATAAGATAATAAGAAGAAAGTTTATTGATAATTCAAAAATTCTTTTATACATACCAAAATACATTTTTTATGACAATTTAAAATTAAAAATCCCACTATTTATGCAATTTTACGCATATTTACAATATATTAATAAAGTTTTACCTACTAAATTATTGATATTCCTTGTTATTATTTTATGAGATTTAATAGGCCCTTCCTTAATATTATTAATTAATCTGTTTCTTTGTAATATAGTAGAAGTAACTTCCGTTTTTAATTATTATTATTTAAAATATGTTAATATAAATGTGGTACGCCTTTCTTAGAATTTTTTATACTAATATTAAAAAGATTTACTAACTCACTAAAAGTATGGTAAGTTTAATTTATATATATATATACAGGCACAAATTTATATTATATATATATTCTTATCAAAACTTTTTCTCATTACTCTAAAATCTTGTCTATAAATTTTTCATAAGATTTCATATATATTATTTTTCTCTTTTAAATCTTCACCAACATGTACATATATAGTGTGAGCTTTGTTTGAATAGTTAATAAGATAAAACAAGGTTGTTAATAAATACATTTATTTCCTATATAATATATAACTTAAAGAAATACTTATAATAAAAAAAAATTTTTTTAAAGTAAATTAATTATTATTATTATAATGAATAAAAATCTCTTATCAATTCAAAATGTTTCTAAAATATATATATTCT
Source organism: Strongyloides stercoralis (assembly GCA_029582065.1). Classification (NCBI taxonomy): domain Eukaryota; kingdom Metazoa; phylum Nematoda; class Chromadorea; order Rhabditida; family Strongyloididae; genus Strongyloides; species Strongyloides stercoralis. The sequence continues at coordinate 10,628,522 of CM055866.1, read as the reverse complement.
ACTATCATTAGTACTTCTACTTTATTTGTTTACCTCTATTCAACCATTTCGGCATTTTTTTTTTTTGCTAATTTCATATATAACAATATGTATTTTAAAAAAGACATCATATTTTTAAGTTATAAATAAAAACGTTAAGATGTGCTTTTTTTGTTAGTTAATTTAAAAGAATCTCACGCTATTGAAAACAAAAAAATCTACTACAATCTCCTCCTTCTTTAAATCTTCAAACTATATATGTATATATATTTATATAGAGGATGTTGTATATATTTAAAGATAAATAAATATATATAGAGAAGAAGGGATACTGTAATACAGCCCAACATAAAACTTGTCCCAATGAAAATAGGGAATGATATACTCCCTTTTTATTTTATAAGTTATAAAACTCTATATATATGTATGAATATATCATCTCACCACCGCCTTGTTTTATAAATTTATAAAAGTATATAATTATTTAATAAAATATTATATTATATTATATTATATATTATAGAACCGCGCGAAAAAAATATAAAAGTTTATTTATAAAATTATATATTTTTATTTATATTATGAGATATATATAAAAAAAAAATTAATATCAGTAATTTTTATATCTTAAATTTTTGCATAGATATATTCAACCTTTTAGTAATAGTTAATAACATATAAAAATAAAAACATGGTAACAGATGTCTTCTTAAATATTATTAAATTGTTTTTACTTTTATTTTAGTAAATTTTAACTTTTTTTGTAAAAAAATATCTTTTTGTATTCTTTTTATCTTTAATTATCTATTTTTTTTAATTGTTTTATTAAAAATTACAATTTTAATGATTCATATAAAACGAATACATACTTGAGCTTATTCTTTAATTAAATTTTTTTTTATTCTTACATTAGTAATAATTTAAAATGTTTACATATATAATTTACTATTAATTGATGACATTTTTTCAAAAAAATAAATGAAGTTGATTATATTTAAACTTAATAAAATATATTAATTATCATTTGGTATATTTTCTTGTTTATAATTTTTCATTAATATATATTTTTTTTTAGATAATTAACAAATTTAATTTTTTTTAATAAATATAACAATATTTAAATATATAACTATTACTTATTACAAAAATCATATCTATTTAATAAATATAGAATATTTTACTAAAATATTTTCTAATAATTTATATAGAAATAAAATTATATTACAAAATATAAAAAAATATTCATAAAAATTTAATTTGCCTTTCATGGCCGTTATGCAATCTCCACAACGTCTTTATCCAGCTTTAGCAACAACTTCAACCTCAGATCGCTACAATACAACAAATAGTTATCGTAATATCATGCAACCTGTAAGTTTATTTCTCCTTATTTTACTTTATCATAATATATGATATTATATATATTCATTAAATATTAGTTTGTCATTATTTAAAACAAACAAGTTACCTTAAATATATCTTTACCCATTTTTAATTGTAAAATAATAATATTAATAATCTTATTAAATACATCTTTAATTCTTTTTTTTATTATAAATAATAAAGTCCATAATTGTATACTTTTTTCTTTAAAAAAAATATAATAATTGAAAGCAAAAAAAGGTTTACTATAAATAAAACTAACAAACTACATGTACTAATTTTTAATTATCAAATTTGATAAAGTATATACATGAATATTTTAGAAGGTACTAGTATATCTATGTCTGTTATTCTTTATATACCAAAGTTAATGTATTCTAAAAGTTATCATACCGTTTAATGTTGTTTTTTTTAATATTTTATGAATATATATATATATATATAGATATAGATATATATAAATTTTTATCAATAATTCCAATTTCTCTTAGTCATTTTATTATCACGACAATTTATTTATTTATTTTTTTTATTATTATAGACAAATTCAATATTTTCAACTTTCGATGATACATTCCTCCATGCTCGTGCAGCTCAGGCAGCTTTAGTAGAAATGGATATGAAAAATGTTAATGCAACAGGAATGTTACGTCCTGGTGATATGTTTTCATTTGGTAATTATCATTCTGCTACTACAGCACCAACATCTTCTACATCTAATGGAGGACAACACTCTTCTATGAATGGTATGGGGGGAGATTTTGATACTAGTATTAATAATAGTTCATTAATGTCATCCTCAACAATGTTAATGGATGGTTCAATGATGATGGGTCAAGCAGCAACTGACAGTATGACTAGTTTACAACAAGTTATGGCAATGCATCATCCTTATCAAACACATCCTCATCAATTTACTCAATACCCTGGTATTAATCCACATTTTGCTGCAGCTGCTGTTGCCTCAACACAACCAGGAAATGGTAGTCTTCAATTATCAAATAGTGCTGCTGCAGCTTCTGCAGTTGCAATGTCAAGATATCCTTTAAATGTTCCTAATCCTGAAATGGATACAGATCCACGAGAATTAGAAAGATTTGCTGAACATTTTAAACAAAGAAGAATTAAATTAGGTGTTACACAGGCTGATGTTGGTAAAGCATTAGCACATCTTAAGATGCCTGGTGTTGGAAGTTTATCACAAAGTACAATTTGTCGATTTGAATCTCTTACTCTATCACATAATAATATGGTAGCTTTAAAACCTATCCTTCATTCATGGTTAGAGAAGGTAATTTAAATATTTATTATATATGTACTTATAAAAAATATATATATATATATATTTTTTTTATAGGCAGAGGAAGCAATAAAAAATAAAGATATGGCAAATGATGCTCAAGGAATCTTACCAAATAGTGAAAAAAAAAGGAAACGAACATCTATAGCAGCTCCAGAAAAGAGATGTTTAGAGGAATTTTTTAGGCAACAGCCACGACCAACAGGAGATAAGATAGCATCAATAGCTGATAAGTTAGATCTTAAAAAAAATGTAGTTAGAGTATGGTTTTGTAATCAAAGACAAAAACAAAAAAGGTAAGTTATTGTAATTTTCAGAACTTCTTTTTATTAAAATAAAAGTAATATAAAATAAGGGGTATATGAAGAAGTTTGTTGTTTGTTTATTTTGTTGGATGATACTAATTTTAGGAATTCATCTTGAATTATATTCTTTAGGAATCAGGCAGGAAGTAATAATAATAATAATAGCAATCATAACACCTCATCTACTGTAAATGGAGCTGGGAATACAAGTTCAAGTAAGTAAACATAATAACTTATCAAAAAAAAATTAATAAATTTATTTTATAGTTCTTGATCCAGTAACAGTAATGAAATGTACACCATTTACTGATCTTTCTTCTATTGAAACAGCAGCAGCAGCAGCGGCAGCAGCATCAGCTATAGTTTCAGCTAGTAATTCATCTAATAATAATTCTAATAATAATCGTACCAGTCCTGAGAACAATAGTAACTCTGGCAAAAATCAGGTATTGCCAACATTGGGTTTATTTTATTAACATAAAATAATTTTTTTTCTTTTAATTTTTAATTTTTTTTTTAATATTTTAAAATAGTATATATATATAGATTTTATATTATATATACCTTATCATTGTAATGCCATTATTAACAAAAAAAATTTTATATATATTAATAATTTTTTATCTTTGTACTTTTTTATAATAAAATTAAAAAAAAAAAGTTTTTTGATTCATTTCTGTTATGTCTTATTGTTTTGTCACTTACTTTAAGAAAGTAATTTATTATTTTATTTATTAATTATTTATAAGATTGTTATTAATAAAAATTAAGAATCATTGTTATTATGTTTAGCCTTCTTATTTTAAGGTTATTAATTATTGATATGTCCATTAATTTTGTTAATTATGTTTTACGATAATAATTAATTTAATATTTCATGTAAATATATAATAAGATAACGAAAAAAAATTAATAAGATTTCAAAAATACTTTAGCTAATCAAAAGTAAAAGAAATAAAAATATGTTATTGGATAACCAAAATAATAGTGTTAGTTTGAAAAATTTTAATAAATAACACTTTTTTTTTAATATTAAATTAATTAATATTTTAACAAATATTATGATATCAAAAATTTTTATTGCATATCTTTTCGTACTAATTAAATAAATAATAAATAACATTAAAAAATATTTTTAAAAATTTGTAAAAGTAATAAAAATTTAATATCATATAATACTTTTTTAAAAAACCGTTGTTAACATAATATGTTTCAATACAAACAAAATTATTTTTTACAATTTTTATTATACTAGTCATTTTCATAAATTAAAATATATAAAAGTTACTATTACATATAATAATTAAATTAAATAGTTAAATTTTAATATTAAAAAATAAAATTTCAATTATTATTTTAATTTAGTAAAAATAATAGAAATTATTATAAATATCTAAAAAAAAAGTATAATTATATACAGTTAAAAAGTTTCTTTCAATAATCATTATATATTAATTCAATAAATAATTTATTTTTAAATTATTTATTTTTTTACAAATTCATAGTAAAAATCAAAATAAATATTATATACAAATATTATATTTTATTCTTAAAATAAAATCATCAATTATTGGTGTTGAGAAATATTATTAAGTAACTTTTCCTGATTATTCTTTATTATACTTGCTTCATTTGCTAACATTACATCTGAAAGGTGATAATTATATATTAGTAAACTTGTTGCTATTCCTATTAATGTTAATATAAGTAAAAATAATATAAATGATTGTAAAAAATTATACAATTCTGGACGGACCATTAATTCAAATAAAAAAAAAAGAAATATGTTTCTTGAAAGTTAAAAAATATATTTCAAATTAAATATATAATTTTAAATATTATTTAAAAAAATTTTAATTTTGTTTTAATGTATAAAAGTAAAATGATTTAAAAAAATATTTTTTTTTTGTAATTTATTTTAATTATAATATAATGGTAAAAAATAGTACTGAAACATCTTCAACAACTTCACAGTTTATTATAACTCAAGATATTATGAAAAAAATTGATGAAATTATAGAATTTCATAAATTTAATAAAAAACAAGTTGAACAAAATAAGATAATTATTCAAAATTTTCTTTCAAAACCTTGTGATTCAAGTAAAGATGAATTTTGTATTACTAAAAAATGCAGTAAAAAATAATTATTTAAAATTTAATCTTTATATAATTTGTTTAACAATAATAAAAATTCAAGCTTAAAAATAAATTATTATTTCTTTATTCTTATCAAAACTTATTAAGTTTAATTTTTTAATTAATTATATACAATAACAATATTTACAAGTAGGTACATAAGTTTTAAAAAAAAATTAAATTAATTATTTTGTAGATTTTTAAACATTATTGTCATCTACTCTTCATTATTTGGATTATCATAAAGTACAACATCCATATTAATATCATCTTTCTTATCATTATTTTTTAATGATTCTCTATCTAAACTTCTATGAGGTGGTAATGGTGGAGGTACAGTATCATCATTTAATGGTTCCATTTCTTCATTATTACATACATCTGAACTACTACTTCTATTTAATTTTTTCTTTGGTTTTATTGTCATATAATCACTACCCTCTTCTTTTATTTTTCCATTTCCATCATATGTTACATAATTCTCCTGAAATATTGTATTTCCCATTGAATGAAGTAAAGGTAAATCAATTGATGGTTTATCATTATTAATAGATTTTCCACTTTTATCTAAACATTGTATACTACCAGAATTTGAAATTAATGGGGACAGGAGGAGTCTTGATTTGTTAAAGACAGGTGAATTTAAAAGATCTCTTGAGTGTCTAGAACTAGCATGTGAACTAATATCATTATCAATACCACTATCATGAATAACTTGTATTGGTTTAACAGACATTGTTGGAAGATCATTTTGATAAGTACCAGTATTAAATTTATTTCTAAAACTTCTTGGTGGTAATGGTGGAGGAGGATTTATTGATGATTGTTGAGATGCTTGAATTACTGAACTTCTTCCACTTAAAAAACCTTTACTACAATTTAATGGTTGATTGAAATCAATTGTTATTCTTTGATTATCTGTTGAAATAACTCCTTTACTTAATAATTGTGAAGATAATTGTGATGTTTCATTACCACCATTAGGTAATTCATTATAAACAACTGATTTTTTTATTTTTCTATTTTTTTTACACATATAAAGAGTAAAAATTAATGAGCAAATTATTACAGCTAATAATGCCATTCCAAATATAATATCAATAATTGATATAGTATTCCAAGTATCTGGTTGAATTCTTGAAAATGGTGTAGTACAAAATTTACCACTATAACCATTAGTACAATTACAAATAAATGAACTTTGAAATGCTAAACACGTTCCATATTTACCACAAGGATTAGAATTACATGGATCCCAATTACCTCTTATTTGACAAGTTTTTCCAGTAAATCCAATAGGACAATTACAAAAGAAATCATTAATTAAACTATGACATTTAACACCTGGTGGGCATGGATTATCAGAACACATATTAAGATCTAATTCACAATCATTACCAGAATATCTACTAGAACATAAACATGTATAATCTCTACCAGTATTTCTATTATATATTGATTGACATAAACCACCATTTAAACAGTTAGCTTCTATACATGGTCCAAATGAAGTTGTTTCACAACCCATTTTAATATTATAAACTTTTAAACCTTCTATAGTTTTAGGTAATTCATAATCATCTAATAAAATTTTTCCTATACAACCGGATATTGAATTTGATACGGAAGGATTTATTAATGATCTTGAATTTCTTTTATCATTATCAACTAAATCAAAAATACTTTTTAAATTATCATAATTATTTATCTCTCCACCAAATGTAAGAATGTTAGATTGATCATATAAATTTATTACATCACTACCAATACCACTAACACCTTGAGATGAAAATTCATTATCAAGTTTTATTGTTGCTTGCCTACCAACTCTATAAATTGTTACTTTATGCCATTTACCATCTGATACTGGTTTTTTTGTTATTTTTATTATTCCTTCTCCAGTTCCACAATTCCAAATATATTTTAAATGACCATTTTCAATTTTTAAATAGTTATAATCAGTTAAGCCAGAACTATAAAACAAAGTACCATTAATAGAAATAGTCCTAAATTCAAACATCAAGTTAAGTCTTTGTTCTGTAGATTTTCCTATCATCATTTGAAAAAATCCTCCACCATTTATACTGATAGCATTATACTCAGAACATTTATCTTCACTTTTACAAATTTTTTTTTCATTACAATTAACTCCCTCTAAACCTGGTGGACAAGAACAGATAAAATCACTTTGATTAAAATTATTAAATATTGGTATACACATTTCATTTCTTGTACATTTTTTATAACTACATTTATTAATTGGAACATCACAAACTCTACCACCAAATCCTTCTTTACAAGTACAAGTGAATGTTCTTAAATGAGATGGTGATGTAAAAATAGATCCATTTTCTGATATAATATTATAGTTAGATGAATCAAGCCATATTTTAACATTACATGTTCCTTCATGACATGTAGATTCTGAACAAACATCATGATTCATAGATGATATAATAAATGGTAAAGTTTCTTTTTGACTTGATACCATATATTCAAGGCGTTTCATAACAAATTCAGGCCTTAAATAATCTTTTATTTTTGTTGCATAAATTGATATTAATACATCAATATCATTATTACTTCTTTTATTTCTATTATTATTTTGTTCTGATGATTGAATTGATAATATTTTAACATTATTATTATCAATTTTAAATACTTCAGCAATTTTACTAATAAATTCATTCATAATATCTTTAACAAAAACTTTAACATCCATATCACTAATTTTAATACTTAATGAATGCATTAAATCATTTTCATTAATACTTTGAACATCAACTGTAACAATTGTTGTAACTATATATTTTCCATCTGTAACTGTAACAGGAAATTTATATGTACCTTCTAAGATATCTGGATTAGCTGATATCTCTCCTGTTTGACTGTCAATTTTAAATGGAAATGTATTATATTCTTCAAAAGAATGTGTTGGAATTGAATATATAAGAATATCATTTACATCATTATCTATTGCTGTAATTTTACCTATACTTTTTCCAAGAAATTCACCCATAATTGAATTAATAGTAAATTTATGAAATGTATTTACAAAAGGTGGATGTTTAGATTGTTGTTTATAATATATTGTTAAAGGACATGTTGTAGAAAGATTTCCATTATCATAAGCAGTAACTTCTAAAAGATATTTATCTTTCTTATTGTGAATAAAATCTTTCTTTGTTTTTAATGTCATTTTATTATCAAAATAAAAATCATCACTACCATCTCCAGAAATAGATAAACGAAATTGGTTTTCTTTTTCATTTGTATTATGATAATCTTTATCAGTTAGAAAGACAGTTAACAATGAATGATCCTTTTTTATACCATCTTGAATAATAGTTGTTAAATTACAATTATCAAATATTGGTGGGTGATCATTGATGTTTTCAATATCTATTTTAATAGTTGCTTTATCAGTTAATGGTGGTTCACCACCATCTCTAGCATTAACTTCAAATGATAAAGACTTTAAAACTTCATAATCTAAATCTCCTTCAACTATTAAGTCTCCTTCCTCATTAATTTTAAATAATTTACTTTCTTCACCAGTCAAAAAATAAAGAATACCTCCATAATGACCTGTATCTTTATCAATAGCTTTAAGGGAAATAATTTTTGTTCCTAGTGGGGTATGTTCTTTAATTTTAATTTCAAAAGATGGTTTTATGAATTTTGGAGGATTGTCATTATCATCAAGAACTGTTATTTTGACAGTTGCTATATCAATTTCAGGAACATCATAATTATCTAATACTTTAACTTTGAAAGTAATTTCTTTTTCTTGTTCATAATCTAATGGTTTGAGAAGAAATACTTCTCCTGTTTTCTCATCTATTCTTATAATATTTGATATATAGTCATTATTTTCATGAAGTTTGTACGTTAAAATATCTTCAGAGTCCTTATCTGTAGCATGTACTTTAAGAATATATTTTTTTGGTATAGTATTTTCAACAACTTCTACATTATAATTTTTTTTATCAAATACTGGAGAATTATCATTGACATTTTCTATAAATAATATGGTATCAATTTCTGAAAATCTCCCACCACTATCTTCTGCTTTAATAGTTAATTTGACATCATCAATAGCTTCTTTATCTAAAGTTTTAATTAAAGATAAAATCCCGGATATAGGATTTATCTCAAAATATTCTCCTTCATTATTAACAATACTATAAGAAACATTACTATTTTCAAATGAATCACTATCTTCAGTAAAATATTTATACAAAAAATATGGGTTTGTTTTATTAGCTGGAATATTTTCTTTAACATTCAACTTAATAATTTCATTAGGAATAAATTTGGGAGTGTGATCATTAACATCAACAATTTTAATATTATAATTGATAATATTATAAATATAATAAGTATCAATAAATTTAACCTCTTCTTTTATTGAAAAATTGTAATAACTTTTTTCATTCCAATTTAAATTTTTTGATATAACTAATTCATTTTTCTCATTAATAATAAAAGGAAAATTGTGTTTATCAATTTCATTATTAATTATTGACAATCTTGATGTTACTTTTAATATTGATATTACAGTACCAATAGAAAGATTTTCTTTAATATTTAAATAAATATCTTTATCTTCGTTTTGGTATTTTGTTATAAATGAATTTTGATAAATAACAAGGAAATTTTTTTCTACAAAATGTATCCCATCAGAAACAACAATGGATATATATTCTTCATTAACATTTAATAAATTTTTAGATTCTCCATTAAAAATAACACCAAAAGTATAAATATTATCATTTTTAGTTTCATTTTTAATACTTTTTATTTGATATATCTCTTTTGCATTACCTTCTGTTATCTTAGCAAAAATATCATTTTTTTCATCTTTATCAATAATTGAAAAAGTAAAAATAATTGTTCCTTTTGTTAATTTATTTAAATCTACATATACTTCTCTGGGTGTTTCAATAAATTCTGATGGTGTATCATTTTCATCTTTTATTACTATTGTTATTTCTTTTTCATCTTTTAAACCATTAATATTTTTGGATATAACATTTAATTTATACTTATTTTTTACTTCTCTATCAATAATGCCATTAACAAAAATTTCTCCCATACTTCCGTCAATTCCAAAAGGGCATAAATTAATTAAATTGTCCCTACATTCAAGTTCATAAACATCTCCATTGACAGCTGAAGCAATTCCAATAACACTACCTATAGGTGAATTTTCCATAACATCATATTTATAATCCATTGTAAAGAATTGAGGAGATCCTTTTAATTGGTAATTTATTTGTATAGTAACTGTAGCCATTGAAATACCATTAATACCATCAACATTTTCTCTTAATATAAAAACAGGAAATGATATCTCTTTATCATTAATTGAATTCAATCCTTTTTTAGTAATAATTTTTCCACTATTTTTATCAATAATAAATGGAATATTATCTCTTTCATTAGAAATAAAATAAATTATTTTTTTATTATCACCATTATCAATTTCTCCAGAGTAATCTTTTTCTTCAACAACTCCAACTACACTACCAATAGGAGCATCATTAAAAAGTATAAAAGAATATTTTAACATAGAAAATTGAGGAATAAAGATATTTGATGGAAGAACTTCTATAGTAATATCCATTGATGTTATATGAGGTGGATTTGCTGTGTCAGAAACTTTAATTTGACATTTAAGTTTTTGATTAACTAACTGTTCAACAGATTTAGCAAGAGATATTAAACCTTGCCTTGAATGAATATCAAAATATTCTCCTTCTTTGTAATCCTTATTAATAGAATACTCTAGAATATCTTTAAAATCATCATCAGTAGCTAAGACTGATGTTATATAATCACCAATTTCCATATTATTATTAATAGAAACTTTTAATTCATTCTTAGTATTGTAAATAAATTTGGGAGAATTATCATTAGAATCTAAAACAGTAAAATTCAATTGTGTATAAGTAATTAATCCTGTATTATCAGTTGCTTTAATTGGGATAAGATAATTATTTTTAATTTCATAATCTAATCTATCACCTAATGTTATTCTTCCACTATTTTTATCAATAGAAAATGGTAGATTAAAAACAGATGAATTAATGTTAACAATTTCATAAGTGTAAGGTAACATTCCATTTTTTGCTGAAACTTGTATAATAAAAGTATTTAAAGCATTATTTTCATTTAACGTTCCATAATATATAGGATATTCGAAAGAGAAATTACTTCTTACTTTATAAATATCTTTAAATATTATTGTTAACATACAATATTCTGTAAAAAGACCATCTGTAACAGAAATATTTAATTTTTTTTTTAAATTATTATTTTCTAATTCTTCAGATGTTAAATCTCTTCCAAAAGCTATAATACCATTAAGAGGATCTATTTCAAATAAATTATTTTCATCTTCATAAATAGTAAATAAAAATCTTTGATTATTTTCTAAATTTGAAACAGTATCTTTATCTTCAACTGTTAAAAAATATAATAAGTCACTTTTTTTATAAATTCTATTTGTAATTTCTATTTCTCTATCTTTATTTAAAATTTTAACTTCATTATCATTTACATCATTAACAGTAATAATAATTACCCCTTCATTCCAATAACCATCTTCATCAAATGCTCTTACACCGAATTCATAGTAATTTTCTTTTTCATAATCAAGATTTTTTAATAAGATTACTTTTCCAGTTTCTTTTTCAATACTTATGATATCATTTACTTCCATTAAACTATAATTTATAACTGAATAATTAGAATCAACATCATAAGCATTAACTTTTACAAGAACACTTCCAATAGAAATATTTTCATCAACTTCAACTCTATAAATATTTTTTTCAAATTTAGGTTGACAATCATTAATATTAATAACATTCACTTCAACATCAGTATACGAATAAACTTTTGGATTTGTTGTATCAACGGCTCCAATTTTTAATAAAATTTTGTCATCTATTTCCCTATCTAATGATTTTGTTGTACCAATAGAACCTGTCTCAAAAGAAACAAAAAAAGATGAATATTTATCAGTGGTAACCAAGAAATATCCTATAGTTCCATTAGAATAACTTGTGGCTCTAACTTTCATAATATCATTATTTGGTGGAAGGTTTTCTTTTATCTTTTGTCTATATCTATTTTGACTAAATATTGGTAATGATTTATCAACAATTTTCATTAATATATAACTAGTACTTGATAAAGATGGCGTACCCTTATCCGTAGCTTTAATAGTTAAATTGAAAACGTCCCCAACATTATAATTATTATTTATTGGTTTATTAACAATAATCCTTCCATCATTTTTATTTAAACTTATAAAATCAGGAACATCGCCAACAAAAGAATATTTAACCATACCATTTATACCTGAATCTTTATCTATAGCTTTTATTGATACTATCTTATGACCATATATAGCATCTTTTGGAATATTTCCTTCATAAAATGTTTGACTAAATATTGGTTGACAATCATTTATATCCTCTATTTCAATAATAATTTTTGTCCTTGATATATCATTAAAATTAAAAAGATTTTTCGATGAAATTATTAATTCAATTGAATCTGTTGTTTCTTTGTCAAAAGAAACACCATCTTTTAAATAAACATTTCCAACATTTTTATCAATGTAAAAATTTTCATTAATTGCCTCAAGTGTATATAATAGTGGGAAAATAGATGGAATATTTAAAGTTATTAATGGTTTTTTTGATTGTTCTTTAGTAAAAGATTCATTTTCTTTAATAACTAATTTATACTCTTTTTCAGAAAAACTAATACTATTTTCAGATGGTATATAATTATCAATTTCTATTGTTAGTTTTTCTTCTGTTGTATATATACTATCAGAACAAGAAACAACTAAAGTAAAATTTTTCTTTTTTTCTTTTAAAAGTAAATAACTGTTTTTTAATAAAATTTTTCCATTAGTATTATTAATATAAAAATAATTCAAATCATCATTATTATTAGAAGTTAAAAAATAATGAAGTATAGAATTTTCATCTTCATCTGTTGCTTTGACATCACCTATAACCATTCCATCACCAAATGGTTTTGTTATTTTAAAATAATAATTAGATTTTTCAAATTTAGGGGGGCAATCATTAATATTTAAAATTGTAACATTTACTAAAGCAAATCTTTCACTTATCATTGATGGTCTTCCAAGATCTTCAGCATAAACATAAAAAATTTGATATTTTGATTTTTCTCGATCTAATGAAATTGTATTTCTAATTATTCCCGTAAACATATCAACAGAAAAATATTCATTACTTTTGTTTTTTCCTATAGTTTTATAAGTTATCATTCCATTAACACCATTATCACTATCAATAGCTTTAACATTTAAAGGCATTCCTTCTTTATGACTTTCTAATGTATAAACAATAGAACCTGATATACTGTTTTCATAAATAGCTCCATAATAAATATCTTTACTAAATATTGGTGGATTATTAATAATATCAACATTTCTCATTTCAAGATCACTCTCAAGAACATCACCATAAATATTTTTTATTTGTAATGGGCAAATACCAAAAGAAAACTTAAAATCATCTATTTTAAAAGATTCTTTTAATGTTAATAAACCAGCTATTGGATGAATAGTATATGGTTGGCATTCAAGGATTTTTTCTGATATAGAAAAAATTGGCAGTACCATTTTTGGTGCTTTTATTAAAAGATTTTTAGATTTTTTTGGATCTTTTGTATATATAAATTGATATTTAGGTTTTACTAATGATATTAATTCGGTTTGATTATTTTTAGTTTCAATATTTTGATTAATTTTTAGAGAAGATTTCTTTTTAAGACCATCAGTTACAGAAAAAGTAACCATTGTATAATTAAATTTTCCATTTAAGTGGACAAAAATTACTATAGAAAAACTTTTACTTTGATCATTATCTATTTGCTCGAGTAATATTATGTTTCCAGTTGTTGGATCAATTGTTAATTTATCTATCGTATATATTGATTCATACAAATGAAAACCATAAGCTAATCTTTTTGACACAAATACATCAGATGGAATTGGTTTTATATGTTTTGATCCATGAAATATAATTGAACCTATAGGGGTATCTTCAGAAATTTCTATATAATATATCAATGATGTAAATGAAGGACGATAAAAAGATATTTTTGGTTTTTTTATTATAACCTCACCATCAATAGTTATTGAACCATCAGTAACATTAAATGGAATAACAAATTCACTACCAGGTATCAATATTTCATTTACAGGAGTTAATAAAACCAATTCACCATTATTGGTAATGGTAAAAAATTTTTTTAATTCCTTATTTTTTACCTCCCACAATAAGACATCTCCATCTGGATCATAGGTCTCTAGAACAGATATAGCTTGCCCTGGTTTTTCATTATCACTTAATTGTATAATTTTCCATTGATCATATGAAACAAATTGTGGTGATTTATTTTTTGGATGTCTTGATGAATTCATATTACTTCCTTTAATTTTAATATTAATAGTACTTTGCATAGAACTATTTAATTTATCTTTAATAATAATTTCTAATTTAATATCTTCTTTGACTTTAATTTCATCATTAATCATTATTTCACCTATCTCATTAATAGATATACCAGTAACAGAAGCTCCAGAAATACTATAAACAGTGTCTCTATAATCTACTCCATCATTATCAATGGCAATAATTCTATGAAGGAATCCTTTTTTCCCAGCTGGTACAGTTATATTATAATTAGATACTTTAACTATTGGACCATTATCATTAACATCAGTAATAAATAATATAACAACAACAGTAGAACATAGTTTTGGGTTTCCATTATCACAAGCATTAACATGTAATTCATATTCTTTTTGTGCTTCTCTATCTAATCTTCTTTTACCACGAATTACATGACCCGATCTTGGGTCTATTGAAAATTGTGACTGAAAATTACCTTTTACTATACTATATGTTATTTGAGATTTTGTATTTTGCTTTTCATCTGCATCTATTGCTTCAACTTTACACACTATAGTATCTTCAGGTGAATCTTCACTAACTATTGCTGTATAAATAGGTGATAAAAATATAGGGGCATTATCATTTATGTTAAGAACCTTAATATTTATATGACCCACTGATGATAAAGGATTTTTCACATCACAATCCGTAGCAGAAACAGTTAAATAATATAAAGATTTTCTTTCATGATCTAAAATTCTTAGTGTTTTTACTGTTCCTGTTTCTGTTATCTCAAAATATTCCATTCCATCACCATCAATTATTTTATATTTTGGTTGGCATAATGGATTATCAGTATCATTAGCATAAACTGTTACTACTGTTGTACCTATAGGTAAATCTTCTTCTATTGTTGCTTCTATTTCAACATCCTCAAAAGTTGGTGGATAGATATTTTCATTGACATCTTCTAACATAATCTCTAATGTACATATGGTTGATAAAGAAGGAGAACCATTATCAGATATTTTAAATTTAATTATATATTTGTTTTGAATTTCATAATCTAGTGGATCATCACTTTTTAAAAATATACATCCAGTATAATAGTCAAGGAAAAATTTTTTTTTATCATATTCTTCCAACAGACTATAACTTAATTCTTTATTTTTTCCTTCATCTTTATCTATACCAATTAAACATGTAATTAGAGAATTATTAGGTAAATCTTCAGGAACAGTAACTGTATATGGTTCAGAAGTTAAACATTGTGGTTCATTATCATTAACATCTTCAATTACAAGTGTCAAATTGGTAAAAGATGTTAATGGTCTATTTGTGTCATCTGTTGCTATAATAATATACCTAAGTATAAGACTATTCTCACGATCAAAAGATTCTATAGAATAAATATTACCAGTAAAAGAGTCAATTCTTAATGGGATATTTGAATCTTTATTAATTATTTTATATGTTATGCCAAGATTGTAATCTAAGTCATAAGCCATTACATTTCCAATTAATGCACCCTTTGGGGTATTCTCAGAAACATAAAATTTATATTCCCATTTATCAAAAATAGGATAATTATTATTTATATCTTTAATATAAATATTTATTGTAAAATTACCCAGATCCATATTTGTTTCATCTGACAAAGCATCATATAATTTAATAGATAATTGATATATTAAAAAGTTATCCTTTCTAAGAGATGTTGAATCTTTAATTAATAGTTTTTTTAAATCATTAATAACAATAATTTTTCCTGTATACTCTTCAATACTAAAATATTGATCAGAAGTAGAGAATAAAATACCAGAAGACTCTGAATTAGTTATAACATCTGTCACTTTTAATTGTCCAAATCTGCTACCAATTGGTGCATCCTCACTTATAATTAATTTTCCAACACTTTCAATGTTAACACTTCTTTTTTTCTCTTTTTGATTAAAATAACTTTTAGTTGTTTGAAGAATCTTCAAATCATCTTCACTAACTTGGTACCCTTCACGATGAAGTAAAATAATTAATGGTTTAGAATATCTTGCATAAGGAACACCATAATCAACAGCAATAACTTGGAGAATCCAATAATTATTTTCAGGCAAAGGATCTTTTTTAAAATAAACATCTCCCGTTTCTGAATTAATGATAAAATCTGAATTATTTTTATCAATAAGCTTATAATGTATCCTTCCATTCTCTCCCTCATCTTTATCATTAGCTTTTAAAATAAATAATTTAACTCCACTCTTCAATTCATCATTCCCTAATGACATTGTATTTAAATTATTATAAGATATATCCCATTCTGGATGATGACTATTACAAGGAGTAATAGTTAAAAGAACATTAACAAAACATTTAACAGATTCATTTCCTTGAATTTTTCCAACAACCTCAAAAGAAAACTCTTTTTCATTTGTTTTATTAAGAAAAGTTGAAATAGTTAAAAGACCCGTTTTATGATCTATCATAAAAGGTAAAATATCCTTATCTTTACTTCTAATTCTATATCTTATTCTTTCTTCATCCATATCATATTCAGGATTTCCTCTAAATACATAAATAGAATGTCCTGGTGGTAGACATTCATTAACATTTAATGAAAAAACTTCATTTTCATTGAGAATATTATTAAAAGAAACATAAGAAGATGCCTTGACAGGAATTTTTAACGGTTCTTTTATTTCATTTATTTTATTTTCATTATAATCAAGTTGAGTACCTATAATATCTAATAGTAGAACTTCATTTTTCCATAATTGAGTAAAAAATTTCCAAAATCTTCTATCAATTAACCATACTTCATAAATATCAGTTGATAATGGATTGAGAGAAAAAAATTCCCCAAAACCAGTGTCATTTGAAATATGAATTCTATAATTTTTCTGATTTCCCTTAACTTTTAATTTAGCCACTAGTTGTTCTTTATTTCCATCCATTTTTAGTTCTTTTGCCTCAGTTACTATCTATAAAGATAAACGATGGTATAAAAAAAGTTAATCTGGTTATTTTTTTTTAATTATTTTTAAGTGTACCCTCTTTAATATATGATGTTAATGGAGTAATAAAAAGATGATAAGCATTTTATACAATCATCAACTTAAGAAAAGGAGAAAGAAAGCAGAAGCCTTCTGTCACTATTCTTATTAATTTTCTTTTTACTAATTTATAATAACATACAAATTTACATCAAATCAAATGTATACTTTATGTTAGAAAGAAATATAACACATCCCTTTTTATAATTATTAATAAAAGTAAATCTTACGCAAGAATTAATTCATCCAAATAAATATATAACAATACATCAATTTCTTAAGTTATAGAGATATGATAGTAATTAATGATACAAAAGTAAACATCTGTTTAAAAAGAAAGAAAGAGGGAAAATGTTATTGTACCACCTTATTAAGAAATGATATTACTAATTGATTTATAGAAAAAAGTTTAAATATTAAAATAATTTCTTGAAAAAAAACTAACCTTGAATTTTTTACTAT
Organism: Strongyloides stercoralis; assembly: GCA_029582065.1. Classification (NCBI taxonomy): domain Eukaryota; kingdom Metazoa; phylum Nematoda; class Chromadorea; order Rhabditida; family Strongyloididae; genus Strongyloides; species Strongyloides stercoralis. Next base: position 10,610,457 of record CM055866.1, on the reverse strand, counting down.
TATCATTATGATTATCAGTTAATCTTATTTTTATTTCTACTTCATTAGGTGAATTAAAAGATGGTTTTTGAGGTTGCATATCCGGATTATTGTAAAATAATCTTGATGTTCTATCTTGAACAAATCCTTTTAAAATTACTTCTGATAAATTGGTATTGTATAATGATTTATAAATTTTAACATTTCCTGTAGAAGGTTCAACATAAAAATATTCATTTAATTCTTTTAAAGAATAAAAAACTTCACCATTTAAACCTTCATCACTATCGTAAGCATTTATCTGTCCAATTGATGTAAAAGGTTGAAACATTTTTAGGACGTTAAATTCATAACTATCTTCATTAAATCGTGAAAGTAAATCATTTTGATCGAGAACATTTAAATAAATAATGGTTGTTGTCTCAACAGACTCATAATGTGGTCTTGATAATGTTGCTTTAACAATTAATTGATAACAATTGGTTCTTTCTCTATTAAGAATAACATCATTTTCTTGCCTAATGTGTAAATAAGCAAAATCTCCAATGACTTTATGAAGGGTTCTGAATTGCCTTTGTGAATCTCCTTTAACAATTCTAAATTTAATTCTACATCCTTGGCAAGGTAAATGAATTCCAACACGTATCTTTTCATCAATTCTAGCAACAACTTTACCTCTAGTATTTTCTTCTATAGACATATTATATGATGAAGAAGTAAATTGAAACATCGAATTACTTGACCTTCGATTTTTTGTATGATGTGTCCCACCAACAGATGGTAGGTATGGAGATCCATAACATAATAATATTAACAAAGTACCGGTAAAATATAAAAATATACACTTTCCTAAAGTAAGGATTAACTTTTCTCGTTTCATTTCTCTTGTATTATTAGTGATTTTTATTAACATAAAAGAAAGATCTTCATGCTACTGGTTTTTTTATTTTAGTAATTTATAATAAAAAAAGTTTATACTAAATTTTATTTTATATACAAAATTGTTTGATTTTGAATCTGAAAAAAAATAATAATGATTATAATTGTAATTAACATAAATCGATAAATTAATAATATAACTAATAAAAAGTAACAAGAAAAAAAAAACATTTGCTTTTTGACAAATCCTATCCTTTATAATAGATACAATATAGGTAAGTCAATTATTATTAATAGTAAATATACCTCATACATATCTTTCAAATAAAGAATAGAAGTTTATGTATATAAATGTAAAGTGTCATGTTAACAAAAGATAAAGTGCTATTTGTAGTGATCTTAATAAAAAAAAACATTTGTAATAATAATACCATCATAATCCTTTCACTGAAATTTTATTATTTATACTAAACACAATTATCTCTTTCTATAGAAGTATTTTTTATTAAACATAAATTGAATTTAAAAAAATGTAGATAAACCTCTTAACTAATAATAAATTATATGTATATATACTTATTTCTTAATAATAATTATAAAATAAGCAGAAGAATATTTTAAGAGTAATTTAAAAAGAATTTTTTATTATATTAAAAAAGACAATAAAAATAAAAGATTAAATATAAAACTATACAAACTTTTATAAATTAAAATAAATTATACTATTTAAAAAAAATTTAAAAATAAAAAAAGATATACGATAGAAAAGAAAAGTAGAAGAAGAATGTGTTTGTAATGCCATTGTACTTCTTTATTAAAGTTTGTAGGCTTTAAAATGATAGATTGCACATAATAATATATATTACATAAATTATAAAAGGCGGTACAAAAAAAGGAATATAAATATATAAAAAAATAAGCACATTTAAATATAAAAAAGTGATAAGTTTAATTTAATTCAAGAAATAACTTCATTAGTACATTTATTTTAACTCAGAAATAGCATAAAAATTTTTATTGATAATATAAATATAAATATATGTAATAAACAGTTTTATAACTTTAACTATTATTTTATGATACACAATTTTTCATCTTTTTTAAATACCATAACATATAATCATTCAAAATTTTACCATCATCAAGTATAGAAAGAGAAAAAAAAATAATAATTGTTGTAATGGTTTTATAATGCGGTTAGTTTTTAAATTGAAAATGACGAGAAGATCCTTATAATATTAAAAGTTTAACTCTATAAATTTTAAAATAAAATATATATAAATGACCCATTAAGTCTATTCTTTAAATAATTTTATATAAACTTTAAATAATCTTAATATTAATTTGATGTAAAAATAAGAGGAGGGCACATCTATTCATTTAGAAAAAAAAAGACAAAGTAAAGAATATGTATAAAAATTATTGAAGAATTGATATTTAATCAAAATTAAATTTTTAAAAATAAGAAGAAACAAATTTAACAAAGTCATCTTTATAACTTATAATGTTTAAAAAGGCATGAAGGATGAAGTTATTTATATGTTCATGGGAATATATATATTCTATGAGAGCATATATATTATATAATTTGACAATTTGCCTTTATTTCTTCCCTCATCTTTTTTATTATCTAATATAAAATACTTTTTAATATATGTATAATAAAAATCAAAAAAGGGTATATTTGAATTTTAAAATTGTATGTGGTTTAAATGAAACTACAAAATTTTGAAATAAAGTAAATGAAAAAGTAAAAATGTTGGAATCTTATACTTTTAGAAGTAGTTTTATCTTAAAGGTTTAAGATGTATTAATATTTCATTCATTCAAGTATTATAAATATACCATATAGAAAATGGATAAAATATTTTCCTTTTTAAAAAATTTATTACAATACATCTGATATATCTAATATTTAATAATATTTAGAAATGAAAAGTAAATGTAAAAGACATATAATAAAAAGTACAAAAGTTATCAAAATAGGAATAGAATATTTTAAAGAAATTGTTATATAAATTTTGATATAAACTTATGATAATATATATATACATTGTTTAGTAACATTTTTTTAAACACATCTTTATTGTAAATATAATAAAATCATTTTATAAAAACAAGGGAGGGAATTTAAATAAAGTATAGTATAAAAATGAATAAATTATGTATGTACCATAAATAACCTGTTATATATTATTATAATTTTTATTATTAATACTATGACTTCTTTTTTAAAAAGATACCTTTTTAAATAAATTAAAATATAGAAAATAAAATTATACTAAAAAAAAAAAGATATAAAAAACAAAAAAATTTTATAAGAATCTTTTAATAATAATACAGGACATACTCATCATTGTCATTATTAAAAGATCAAGCATTAAAGAGATTTATAATTCTTTATATAAAAGTGACATAGAAATTAAATATATACATATATTTGTATTCTTAAGATGGCATGATTTTAAAGTTTTAAGATAAAATAACAATACCTTTATTAATATTAATAGTTACTTCTTCACCTGCCGTTAAATATAAAGTGTCTTTTCTCTAATTGTGAGAAGGTTCTTACAATAAAAAGCATAAACTTGTACTTATTATGTATATATGTAGAATACAATTAAAAAGTGTTTTAAGAAAAAAAGTATTATGAATGGACACCTTAAATGTGTATGTATATATTAACGAGAGTGAGTGACATTATGACACATAAAAATTTTATATATGCCATAGTATTTTATATTTATATTAAAAAAAAATAAATAAATTTTTATTTTAAAAATGTAAAGTTTTTTTTTTTGTTAAACAAAGTTAAAGTAGAAAATAACTTAAGTCTTTGAATTATCTTTTTAATTTGAAAATAAAGCTTTTTTTTTTATTTATTCCTAAGATTTAAAAAAAATATATTACATATTATAAAATTTACACATACTTTATAATATAAATAGTAAATAGTAATAAATTATATTGTTTATATCAAAATGAAAGCATCATCATTAAAAGGGAAGAAGTATAAATGTTTGTGTATAAAGAATTAGAATAGATGAGTAAGGCAAAAATGATATGTAAATGATCGAGGATGATTTTTAATATTATATAATATGTGTCTATGAAACATATATAAACATCTTTTAATAGTACCCGAAAATTCAATCAAAAACCTTTTTTGTCGGTAATTTGTAAAAGTAAAAAAAGAAAATCATTAAGATGTATCTGTGGCATGTTAAGAAATTAGTATAAAAAAATGTGGTTAAGTTTTATGATTAATTATTTTAAAAAGAAAGTTATAAAATATTATATTTTATGTTAAATTAATTTTTATTGTAAAATTAAATAGAAGTGACATAAAATTGTATAGGTTATTTCAAAAGTAATGAACATTTAACAAATAAATAATAATTAAATATGAAAATGTATTTCATAAGATTTATTTATTGTAAATGAAAGAAAATGAGTGTAAAAGTTTAGAAAAGATTATATATTTAATAAAAATATAATCAAAAGTTGTAAAATGACTAATAAAAATATAATATAAATTTTGGTAATATATGCGAATGTTAAAATATGATAATAAGAAATTAAGAAAAAAATTACATTATTAACTGTATTATATATTAATAATTATAAAGAAAAAATAAGTTCTCATTTACACAAAATAATGTAACAATTTATATAATTATTATTGATAAAATAAATATTATTATATTAATATTGTTGATAAATAATCATCATATACATAAGACATTTAATATTATTTTATAATCCTAAATAAATAAAAAAAAAGATTTGGTAAACATTAAATTTTTTGTTGTTATGACCTTTGTATACATTTTTAAATTTGGTTATAAGAGAATTATCAATTGCTTCTTCATTATCCTACAAATATGAATACATATATGTATACTCCATCTGGATATAAATTATTTTATTTAGTTAAAAGTTTATAATAAATATAATAATAAGAACAAAGTCCAAATTAGACATGACTTTCTTCATTATCATAAAGTAGCTAAAAGACCAACACGAAAAACTGTCAATTGACAGATAAATATACACACAAATATATAAATATATTTATGCCTAAATACTAATCTTTAACCATATGTAGAAAGTTTTTTAAAGACACAATACTTCACTAACATAAAAATTAAAATTAAAAGTAGAAAAAGTTAACATAAAAATTTATATATATTTCATCTTTTCCTAATACTTATTATTAAAAAAGTTTTTGAAGACAAAAGAATATACCTTGAAAAATATTATACTTTATATTTTAACGAAATATTTTTAAAAATATCCAACAGTGTTATTATTTTAACTAACTATTATTATATGTGTAAATAATTTGAAATAATTTTATATAATATATAATTGTCATTTATGTATTACTTTAAAAATATTCATGCAAACAATAATCAAGTAAATACATTATCACATCTGATTATTATACAAATGAAAAGATTTAAATAAAAATAATATACTTGGCATTTAATGAATATTTATATATAAATAATTATTATGAAATAAACTATAATGAAATATTTTTAAAAAAAATACATTTATTTAAAACTTATTAATGTGTAATTATTTTATAATATTTCAATAGTATAAAAAAAAAGAATAAAAAGAAAAGAATTTAAAGAATTTTATAAATATTAATAAAAGATATCAATGATTTTTGAGTGAAAAGATTAAAAGGACAAACACCTAACAAACGAAATTAGGTTACCCCTTCGTTTTAAGATTTGTGGCGCACCTTTTTAAGTAAATGGTTCCAAGAAAAAAAAAATTATACATATAACTGTAAAAAGTATAATAGATAAAAATTAATTGTAAAGAATCTTTTATATTTCCTTTTTAAATTGAATAATGATAAAGTGTATGTGATTCAATTAAACTATAATAATAGTCCAACAGTAAGAGAACAATAAATAAACTTAATTTCCTTTGTTTTCCTTTTTTCTTCCTATCAAGTATTGGTCAATTTCCAAATTAAATATATACATGAGAAATGGACCATAAGATAATAATAATTAAATATTATTTTAGTATAAGAGATTGTTACAGTGATATCATATTATAATATCATAGATATAGTAAGAAATTATAAGCTTGAAATTTTATTGTATATTTAAATGAAGTTAATGTATGATATATTGTTAGTAAACAATACCTTTTTATGTATATTTTTAGTAATATATAAGGGAAAAAAATAATTTAGATGGTACTTAAATATAAACTACATATTATATAGGCAAAAAAAATATAGTGATAAAATATTTAATTATTATGTTATAAAAAATATTAAAATTTTATAACAATAAGCAAAAGATTATTCTTAATAATAAAAATAGATAAATAAAATGATGTAAAGAAATTTATATGAAAAGAAAAGATGTATTTTTGGAGTGGTTATTTAATATTTTTATTAGAAGACAAATATAAAAAATCTTTTTAAAGTTGTACGTTTTTAATATTATAATCCACTTATCTTATTGTTGTGTTTATACCTTATCAATAGGGTAAAAATAATTAGTAACCTTCAATATTAGAATTTAAAAGAATATCAAAATTTTAGTTGTAAAGTTAAGATAGTGATATAAAACAATTGTTTCAAATTCTAATATAATTGTATTTACTATAAAAACTATAAATACAAATAAAGGTCTTTTATCTTATTTTTATAACCATTTTAATGCTCTTTATTTTAAATCTTTAGTTAGGTTCTTCTACTATAACATAATTCTAATAACTTTGTGTAGCAAACTTTTTTAAACTTTATTTGTATTATTACAATAGTGTAATAATATTTATTTCATGACATGTTTATTTTAAAGTATCTTGAATATAGTATTACAATATAAAATTTTTATTTTACTTTCAATAACAAATTTATTTCTATATACTTAACATTTTACAATTTAAAGTTATTAATATTTTATTATTGGTGTAATAACATAGGATAAAAAAACAAAATGTAGGGTAAAATGGGAAGATTTAATTGTAAAAATCAAACTTCATACTACATTCAACTTTTGTTTTTTATTTCTATTCTCCACAAGATATTATTATTATCCCTCTATTAGATAACATTATTCCAATATTGTGCTTTTTTTTAGTATAACTGTTTAAAATAATTGCCTTAATCACTAACTATCACTGTATCCAATCTTTTTTTTCCTATTAATATAGTATTTTTTCTATTTTCATGAATATGAATGAAATCAAAAAGAAAGAAAATTGTGATTTTAATTATCTTTCTGTACTTTCAAATAGTTTAATACTTAGAAAAATAGTACAAAAAATTAATTCATATGAAGATTTAAAAAGTCTTGCTAATACTTGTAAAAAATTACGAATTATCTTAAGTCAACTTCATTATAAATATAAAAATTTGTGGTACTACTATGAGTATGATGATAATTTAATTGTATCAATGCCCCAATTTTTATCAAATATTGGTGAGTACCGTTATTGTATTGAATGTAAAAATTTTTATGATGAAACTCTTTTGTCGGTTTTCATTAATGAATTGCATGGTGAAAGGAGAACATCTATGATTAATCAAAATAATAAAAATATAATAGAGGAAAAAATTAAATATTTAAATAAAGTTATTGAAGAAAATTTACCAAGGCATATGTCATTGAATTTATCTATTAATGGAAATTTTGAAATAAGAAATTTAAGTACTTTAAAGAATTTTAAACATATTAATGTTATTTATATTACAAAATCACCTTTTAATTATAAATATTTAAAATATATTACTGAAAATGTTGAATATTTAGATAATATTGTTTTTGGAGAAAGTAGTTGTCCTGATGATCGAAATATCATTCCTAACATATATTTAAATGATATAACTGATGGTGTACAAATATTTAAATTTCTTTACTCATTTATTGGATTACTTTCAATGCTTAAAGATAATGAAAAGTTAAATAATCTCTATCTTACATATGGTGCCCTTGACTGTATTGAAAGTAATAATGAATTTGATGTACTAAAAGAATTTACAAAAAAATCTCATCATATTTATATGGATATTTATTCTAATGGTTTTCGAAATTCACCAGCATGGTTGAATTATTTTGCAGAAACAACCAACGTTTATTCGCTAACTTGGTTTGTCTCTGGATACATGGAAGATTCATTTGTTATTGTTCATCCAATTTTTTTAAAATTCATGGAGACATTAACAAATTTTGGTATTATTTATTATAGAGATATAACTTTATTATCACATTTAACATTTTCTGAACCAGCTACAAGTATTTTTTATAATGCTCTTAGAAAATGTTGTAAGATGAAAATGTTTGCTATGACAATATATTTATTTGAAATATCTGATTCTTTAAGTGAAGAAGTCATTGATAGAGAAACAAATATAACTTATAAAAATTCTTTTACTGAATTTTGTTGTAAAATGCCACCAAATTTGAGTGTTCTCTATTTACATCGTTGTGATATTTTATCTTTTGATGAGTTAAAATTAATTTCTGAATCTTCCCCAAAAATTGAGACTCTCATTCTTCATGATTTGAGAGATAGTGATATATGTGATTTAGATAAATTAAAGACAATTTTTAAAAACGTTAGGTATGTTGATTTTACGGTTTCAGAGAAATATGCTTCATCAATTGTTCTTAAAAGTCTTACTGATGAAAAAAAAACTGATAATGGGGAAGTTAAACTTGTATTAAAATGGCCTTCTTTTTCTATTTTTACTTGTAAATTTCTTTGTGTGGTCAAAGGACTAAATAATGGTTTTAAAGAATTAGAAAGAAATACTCCAAGAAGCCCAGGGCAATTTATTATTAAAACACCAAGATTGAGAAATGACAGTGAATATTTTTACAATGTTCCTAGTAGTCATCATGAAGATTTTAATGAAGTTGAAGTTACAATTATGAGAAATGGTAGTCTTTTTGAACAAAAAAAATACATTGAAATTAAAAAGTATATTGATGCTATGTCATCTGAAAAAATAGATGAATTTCACAAAAGATATTTATAAAGAAATAGTTTTTTTTTTTTTATAAAAATGTTAAATTGTTTTTCATAAACTATTATAAATTTGGTAACATCTAATTTTCATATTTTTAAAAACATAAAATAACAATTTTTGATTTATTATTTTTTTATTTTTGACCACTTTTTGGTTCTTATTATTTTATTTAACATTCTTAAAAACTGTAAATGTATTACTACGTAAATATTAAATATATAACAAACCAATTTTATATAGATTTTTAAAAGTAATCCAATATTGGAAGTATCAGATTTTTTTTAATAATTCACAAATATTTATACTTCTTGTTCCATATTTAAATTTATATTGCATATATTTTTTTAATACTCAGTATAATATTTATTTAGTAATTGCAAAAAATGTATAGTTTTTGTAACATTTAAAAAATTTAGTACTCTTTTTATATAAATATAACAAATCATATTTTTAATTATTAGAAGATTTTCTTCTTCAAAAACTTTTTATATTAGTTGAACATCAACATTATTCAACACTTTATTTCATGCATATACTATTGTAATTTAGATTAGGATTATTACGATATCAAAGAGAAAAAAAAATATTAATAATGGTGGGTTGATTATTTGGATGTAAAATAATTGTATTAATAAATAAATCCATCTTCAAGCGACTACCATTATTAATCTACGTTTAACGTAAAGTCTTTGTTAATAGATGTTGGAACAATTTTTATTATTAAAACTTAATATGATTTTTCGTTATAGCATCTTATATAAAAGGAAAAAAATGTTCTTCAAAAAATTTTAAAATTAACAAGACATGCAAACTTTTTAGTTATTACACATAAATTATCATGAAAATATTTTAAAAACGTAAAAGAATTGTTTATTAAAAAAAGAATTCTTTAATACTTGTAGAAATTAATAAAACATGCTTTTAAAAAAAGGAGAATTTTGATAGTGTAACATAATAAAAAATGCTATCTAATAATTTTGACGACAGTTTTTTATTTTCAAAATAATAAATACAATTATAAATGTAACAATATTTATAAATTATCTAAGTCTACAGTACTAACAATAAATACAAAAATTAATAAATAGTTTAAAAAAAATATTTAGTGAAAATATAGTATGTAATATATAAAAAAAATATTAATTCAGATATATTGAGGTTTTTGTAATAATACAAAAGATTTCCACTGTGTAGTATAAGTAAATCGATTGATAAAAAAATATCTAGTAAATTTATTTAAATCATATTTTAAAAAAAATTATTATAATAATTCTTTTATTAAAACTATTACTTTAAATATTATACTCAATACATATAAAGGTTTATAAATTTTATTTTTTTTAAATAATAATTTATTATAATACTTTGTTTAATTTTGACAAGGATAAAAGAATTTATTATTTTTTAAATTAGTTAGATTTATTTAGTAAATTGTATTGGATTGATTAGTTATGATTGATTTTGATCTTACTCTTTGTAAAATACATTTTAATCCAGGGATGATTTAAAACATCATTTAAATTTATTCTTCGTCTGGGATCTTTTTTTAACAACCTTTTTATTAAATCTTTTGCTTGATCATTAATATCACAAGGCATATGAAATCTTCCAGATCTTATTTTAAAAAAAGTATCTTTCATACAATTTCCGCGAAAAGGTGTTTTACCGCAAATCATTTCAAATATCAAAATTCCTAGTGACCATATGTCAACTTGTTTGCCATAAGAAATATTATTTGGATCTATTATCATTTCAGGAGGTATATATTCAGCTGTTCCGCAAAAAGTTTTTCTATTATCTTTTGTTTTAATACTCCAACCAAAATCACATAATTTTATGTTTTTATTATGATCCAATAAAATGTTTTCTGTTTTTAAATCTCTATGTATAACATTTAATGAATGACAATAAATTAAAGCATTAGTTACTTGAATCGTATATTTACAAGCTGTTTTAGAATTATAAAATCCCCTTTCAGTCATACGAATATCGTTAGCCATAGATCCATACAAAGCACATTCAAGAATAAGAACAATATTATTTTTATGTTGGAACCAATTATATAATTTTAAAATATTTGGATGGTTTAAATTTTGTTGATTAATAATTTCTGTTTCAATTTGCTGATAATACTTATCGTTATATAATTTTTTAAAATTTATTATCTTTAATGATTTATAAAAAAAAAATAGATATATATGATATAAATTTACCTTTAGACAGCAAATAAATTGTTCTTTTTTTGTTTTGGCAAGATAAACTTTACCAAATTGTCCTGATCCCATTGGTTTTCCTATTATAAAATCAGACATTGACAAACTAAAAATATACATATAAAATTATATACACACAATGTTTACATTTTTTCATTTTTTACAGTTTTAAATTGAGGCTTATTATTAAATTCATGTATGTTCTCTATCTCTTGACAACATGTTACTGTACTATTATCAACTGTTTTTTCAATTGTTTCTAATTCTTCACTAAAAGTTATTGTTTTTATCATATCATCGGAGTTATCATATTCAATTGAAGAAAGATCTATTTTTCTATTAATAAAATGACTAATTGAAGAAACACTTTCTTCCTCATCCATGTGGTAATTATTAAAACTATTTCGTACCGTTAAAAAGTTTCCTTCAATTGAAAAATTATTAGTTCTATTCATTTCCAAATTATATAATAGAAATATTAATGTGTCATTCATTTTCATTGTTGTTAAATAAAAAAATTATTTTAATATTTATAATAAAATAAATAAAAATTTTTTCTAATTTTTAATATTAAAAAATAAAAAGTCTTTATTTTTATTTAGTCGTAAAATTATATTATTTAATAACACAAAAAATACGATGACATTAAAAATTTAAGATATCTATTCGACATGAGCAATAACTTCAATTTCAACACGAGCTGCTTTGGGAAGATTAGCTACTTGGAAAGCAGAACGAGCTGGAAAATCTTTAGTAAAAAAGGTTTTGTATACTTCATTCATTTTTTGGAAATCATTGATATCAGCAAGAAGGACGGTGCTTTTAACAATGTTATCATAAGTACATCCTGCTGCTTTTAATACTTCTCCAATATTTATCATTGCTTGTTTTGTTTGATCCTCAACATTTTCACTTATAAATGCTCCAGTTGATGGAATAAGTCCAAGAGAACCAGAAAGGTAAATAGTGTTGCCGACACGAACAGCTTGACTAAATTAAAAACAATTATACAAATAATTAAAAAATTAAAGTTACCTATATGGTCCAAGAGCAGCTGGAGCATTTGGTGAAGAAATAATTGTTTTCATAATTTTTAAAAAATTACCTGTGAACCTTAAAATAATTATTGAATGATTTTATTAAATTACAAAAAGGAGAATAAATTTAAAACATGAAAAATAATAAAATAACTGTAAAAATATTTACTAATATATATTAAAACAACTCGTTTTTAATTTCATTTTTCTTATCAAAAGAATCATATCATTTTCATCTCTACATAAATTTGCCCTTATATAATAAAATTAATGAACTTACTTCATTAGTAACAAAACTAGTAAAAATAGAAAGTTAAATAAAAAAAAAATTTTAAAAACCAATTTTAGATAACAATCTCTAGAAATAAAATTTTAAGAAAACAAAAATATGTGAACAATTAATAAAAAATCTCCTAACAATCGATAGGTTTATTTAAAAGAATTTAAGTAATAAGAATGAATTTAAAGAAGTTACTAATATATGAAGTATTTATAAAAATAAATATTATCAATTATTTTAAATTAAAATTCTTTAAAATTCTTTTAAAAAATTAAGATTCTTTATGTAATGTATTTTATATAACATTAGACCAACAAAAAAATTACTTCGTTGCAAAAGTAACATACAAAAATGTTTAAAATTATTATTATGTTTTAAAGAAGAATAGTAAATAAAAAAAGTAAAATATATACATTATTATACATCTATTTTTTTTTATTAATAACCACTACCCCATATACATAATGTTTGTTTTTTGTCACCTGTAGCTAAATAATTACCACAAGGATGCCATGCAATGCTTACAACAGCTCCTTCATGAGCATCTTTTACTGGAAGAATTTTTTCTAATTTTGTTGATTGAATATTCCATATAAAAATGAGACCGTTAGCTGAACCTGTAGCTATGTATTTACCATTGGGGCTGACAGTACATTTACTATGATCAGAGGATATTCTAAATTGTTCTGCACTATAACTATGAAGTTCCATCATATTTCTAATATCAATCAATGATAAAGTTTCGTCAGCTATAGAACATAAGACTTGCATTGTACCAGGAACTTCATGAAGGGATGTTACCTTATCTTCAAATGTCATGAAACTTTGTGATTCAGAACTAGAGGATCTCTCATCCCATAAATGAACTTCCTTTCTAACATGTCCTGACAAAAAACAACTAGCCATTTCAGTAGCATCTAATATATCTAAAACAGTTGTACCAGGAAGATAGTTTCTTATTAATTGTTGTCTACCAAGATCCCAAATTTTTATTACTCTATCTCTACCGCCAGAAGCAACTTTTTTATTTATATCAAAAAACTTAGCAGACATTACTGCATCAGTATGGCCCGTAAAGGTATATCTAATAGTTTCATTGGATATATTCCATATATATGTACATGTATCATTAGAAGCACCCAATATAAGACCTTTATCTTCACATATATCTAATCTATTGAGGCCTTTTTTTGCTTTCCTATATGTATTAACTTTTGTTATTTTCTCATTATCATATTTAAATCTTTTAATAATTCTATCACTACCAGCTGTATATAAAAAATCTCCATCTCTAGACCAAATAATATCTGCAACATCATCGAAATCACTAATTTTTTGCTTCTCAATACATTTATTTACAAGTAAATCATATCCAGATAACATTCCTAGAGCTGGCAGTTTATATTGATCTTCAGCAATGTACTCGTAGCTGGAAATAGAATCACCACTGTTAATCCTTTTTAAAGATAAATATTTTTAGTAAAATATAAATATATTAAAAAAATAAACTTACAGTGGACCTTCTTTATTATTGGCGTTATCTTCTTTACCGGTAGTAGTTTTACCCAAAGCTTCCTGTAGCATTTTTTCGCGTTGCCTTTGATTTTCTCTTTCAACTTCAACATTATACCATTCAACTTCTTTTATTTTTAATTTATTGTATTGATCAAGAATATTTACATAATCTTCTGTCATTTTAGTTAATTTTTCATTTAAAATATTGGTACGAAGATTTAATTCTAAATAATCATCGTGAAGAAGACCTTTAGCATCAACTTCTTCCTTCAACTCTTGTTTTAGACGATCTAATTCAATGTCCTTTTTTTTTAATGTATTAACTAGAACATTGTTTTCATTTTTTAATTTATCAATTTCCTGCTCATATATTTTGACTTTATTTTTTTCTTCTATCAATTCTATAGAAAGGTCTGATGATGAGTTATTAATAACTGATGGATTTGATGACCATTGCCCATGAATTTGTTGTCTTGCTAATCTTAAAGATAAATTTTTATATTCTTCAACTAAATTTTTATCTAAAAAGTATATATATTTATATAATTTTTAAAGAAGTATTTTTTTTATAAAATTAAGGATATTATATACTTACAAGCACTAACATAATTGTTTATTTGTGATTGACTTCTATTTTTCTGTTGTAATCTTTCAACAATAATATCCCTAAATGTTGTTGGTTCCTCCATCCTGTTGCTAAAATTTTTGCCTTTTATCTTTTAATTATAAAATAAATAATAAACTTGTAAAAAGAGATAAGTGTTATTGTTTATAATAAATATGAAGATAAAACGATGCACCAACTCATGTGATGCTTATTATAGAGCGGTATCGCTGTAGGATGATATATATATTAAGTGAGAGGAGATTTTATGAAATATTTTTAAAAAATTATTATTTTTTTTTTATAAATAATTTTTTTGTGAAGATATTAATTAATAGTAAATTAATATATAAAATTCAGTTTAATAAATTATACTTTTTTAATAACAAATGTACAAAGTAGTTTTTTTTAAAGTATAAAATATTATTAAAATTACTTTTGAGTTGGGTACATTTTTTTATATAACTTATACTGTAATGATATTTATCATAATATAAAATAACTAACCACGTTTATGTCATATTGTTTTATTAAATATTCTAAAATACGTAAAAATATCTTTTATCTTCAAAAATTTTTTAAATTATTAATCTTTTTTTAAGATATAATATAGCATTTTATATAAGATAACATTGAAAATATTGTATAAATACAGCTGAAAATTTAACAACTAATAAAAATTCACAAATTTTAGAATCTTCATGCATTATTTGCATCCATATTTATTTAAAAAAAAAATTATAACATAAACTTTAATATCTGATTTATACATAAACAAAACTGCATTTACAATACATATAAAAAACAAAACAATAACAAATAAAAGCATTTTTAAAAAAGTTTACATTTAAAACTTTCTACTTTTAACAACATTAATTTTAATTCCTCGAGCCTCACCATCTTGTGCAGGTATCTCCCTTCTAACACCAGGACCATTAGATCTATTACGAAGAGAGGCCTTTTGAAATTGGTGACGTCTTTTAACTCCAGGTGTTTTCTTTTTCTTTTTACTTGTTGGAGTATATCCTTTATTATCAATTATTGCCTGATCTAATCTTCTTTCAACATGAGTCTCTGTTACTTTATCACTTTGTTCATCTCTTAATTCCTGAAGCAAATTCTTATCATATTCATCATCTTCACTATCTGTGATCAGTTGATCATCTTCAGAATCACTTATCTTACTAACATTTTCTTGATAATCTTCATTCCAATTTTCTAAAATATTAACTATTTTCTGACAATCAGCTGAAATAAGAGTTTCATACATATCTTTTAAAACATCTTCATTTCCTTCTTTATCCTCTAATAAAGTTATTATTTCTTCTATCTCAGGAAAATGATCACATACAATGTCCATAAAATTTCTTACAAATTTAATTGTTTTTTTATCTTTATCTTCAATAATAGTAGACATATTATTATATATTCTAAATATTTCAAATGAGCTTAAGCTTCGAACATACATGCATAAACGATAAGTATGAAAAAAAATTTTAAATAATTGACTTGTAGGTGGAAACTTTTCAAGAAAATGATTGAATACTGGTTCTATATTATCTATATAATTTATCTAAAAAAAATAAAAATAACATAACATTATACAAAACATACCATTTCTATATATTCACTTGTATTTGTTTTGACGTTTGAAATTTCATCTAATGATATAATAGAATGTTTATCAGACTCAACCTTATTATTAATATCTTTTTTTAAAAGTATTCTTTCAGGAGAGGATTCTTCATTATCTTTCCCCATTGATAAAGTTTGTTTTGACTTTACAGATGATTCTTCATCTTCACTTTTATCACTATCATAATCTGAAAAGATCATAATATTTTTAGATAAATTCTCAGCTGTAGTTCTAGACTCCATTAAGTCAAGCTCCAAATTTTCTGGAATTCTATCTTTGTATTCAGTTCTCTTAACAAGTTTAATTTCATCTTCATCTTCATCACCAGATAAATGAACAACTGTATCCATTTCTTTTTTATTTTGACTTTTTCCAAGAAGTTTCTTCTGCCTTTTAGGAGCCATTTTTAAGGAAAGTAATTTAAAATATATGTATAAAATAATATCTTAAACTCACTTGATGTTTACTACTAAATATTTTTTTTTCCACAAACTTTCGTTGTAGGATGCATTAATTGTTTTATAATTAAACTTTTGGTACTTTTTCATTTTTGTAGAGCCACTTATAAATTGGCAAAAAATATGCAAATGCTAAAGATAATTAATTTATTACTAGTAATTATGATAAAATAAATATTTTTACGATCACTACAAATTTTTCTTTATTTGCTTCATGTTGTCAATACACTGCTATATTTCAATCGTCTGTAAGTGAGTTCCAAACTCAGGGTTTACAAAGTTGTATTTGTGAATAACTTTGAAACGTTGGAAGCCTTGGCCTTATTGGTTTCATAAGTCCTTTAACTGTCTAAATATATAGTAATTACAATTGAATCTTTTTTTATCATTTTAAATCCTTATCAATTACTTTATTATATTTAAGTTATTTTATGTATAATAAACTAAATTGTTTAATTAATAAATTATTTAAACTTTATAAATGATTTTGATGCTCTTTTTTAATAAAATGTTTTCTTTAGTGTGATAAAAAGAAAAGAATCATTTTGAAATAATAATTTTAATTGTGTATGCATACATAAAATAATTCAACAATATAAAAGCTATATATTTATTTATTTAAAAAGAAAACATTACTTATATAAAAAAAAATAATTTACCAGAACTACAATTTATAAAAAGCATAATAAAAAAAATTACTTTCTTAATTCATGAAGCTAATAAAAATTTATTTTAAAGTTTATAGATAACACTTTTTTCACCATGATGATTATCATTTTTTTTATAATAACCAACAATAGTCATGATACCTTTTTCATTTACAGTAGCTGAAATACTATTCATATCAATATTTGATGGTATAGAATATTTTCTAACAAAACTTCTGGTAACAGTATCATTAGTAGCTCTATCAACTTCATAATGTTTACCCTCAAGTTGAAGGGTATGATCATATTTAGTTATTTTGACGTCATTAGAATGAAAATGACTAGTATCAAGAATTATTTTAAAACCATCTGATGTTGAATAAATTGCTCCTTCATCAATTATTCTTTCTGGTGATCCCACTCTTTTTTCTGCTTTTTTAAATGACTTCTAAAAAAAATATTAATTATTTATATTATGTTTAAAAGTAATACATACAAATGATTTTGTTTTTTGATAATGTTCAGTATCAGATGAATCCTCAAAATTTATGGTATTTCTAGAAACAGATCTTGATGGTTGTTGTTTTGTGTAATGTGTTGTTACACCAACATTAGGTAATCCTGTTGTTTTTTTATAATATCCATTTTGTTCTTTAATATCACCTTCATAATATGATTCTGATATTGGTGTAGTTTCTCTTATAATTTCATCAGTTGTTTCAGTTTTTTTATAATGTCTTGTATATTCTTCTTCAACTACTTTTTTTAATGATGGGGATCTTTGACGATAATATTTTGTTGGTTCTTTTGTATAATATGTTTTTATTGGTTCAGCAATATAATAATTTGTTTTTGGTTCCTTAACTTGACGAGTTGAGATATCTTTAGTTGTATAAATTATATCTTCATCTCTTTCTTTTCTTTCTTGTGGTTTATAATAAGTACTTTCAATTGGTTTTGTTCTATCTTGATATGATTGTACCCCTCTTGTAGATAAAGGAATATTTTTTAATTCTTTACTTGGGCTTAATTCATATGGTACAGAATATTTTGTTTTATCATAAATACCATATTTATGTCCTGTTGGTTCTTTTTTATCAATTGGTGAATACTTAGAATATACTTGATAAGATCCATTAAATTCAGTATAAGGTTTTTTTTCATAAATTTTTTGATCACATTGTGATATAACATGACTTTGTTTATTTCTGTTGATATTTTGATCTGATTTTATTTGATCACTTTCAACATTTTCATTTTGAACTTCTTCAATTTCATGAATAAGTGTTCCATCCTTAAGTTTACTGTATGTTGGTTTAGGTTTTGGTAATACAGAATATTTTGATTCACCATTAATTTGATATGGTGCAGATAATGGAATGGCTTTTGATTCAGAAACATAAGTTTGAGTAGGTGGTACAACACTTTTATATACAGGTGTTTTTGTATAAACTTCTGAATGAGGAAGTGGTGTTATAGATTGACGTATAGATAATGGTTTAGTAGTTTCAGTTACTGGAGTAATTGAATCATGACGACGTTCCTCAACTTTAATTGATCTGTATTTTGGTTGTTGCTGTAAATAAGAATCAGTAAAAACTTCTTGTGAATGTTTTGTAGGGTAAGAAGATGTTTGTGATGAGTATGGTTGTTGAGAAATACGTGAAATATATTCAGTTTGGCTAGGTACTTGTTGATATTCTTTTTTATGGGTAGTATGTGGAGTATAATAATGGGGTGATTGTGAACGGATTGGTGATTTAGATGGATGATATGATGTAGTATCATAATGACTTTCTGTTATAGGAATAGTTTTATCATAGTGTCTTTGTGAAATTTGTGATACAGGTCTCTCAGGAACATGATAATAATGATGGTCTTCAGGAACTTTTTTAATAGGAATATCTTTTGTTGGTTTATAAATTTGTGATGGAATTGGTGTTGTTAATTGACATTTATAATGTTTTATATTATTTTGATTTATTGGAGTTTTAGTATAAATATGATTAGGTGATTTATATTGTCCTTGCATATTTTCTGGTTTTATTTTAACAGGAGGTTCTTGACATATTACTGGTGTTGTTGATTTAGATCTAATAATAGGAGATTTATCAAATTTTTTTGTTAATATGATTTCTTGAGTAGGAATAGGTGTTGGAGGCTTTATTGGTTTACTTTCAAATGGTTTTGATACTTGACATGGAATTTTTGTAGTAATTTTACGTTGTTCTGGTACTTGGCATAACATTTTTGTAGCAACTTGATTTGGAATTTGTTGGGGAATTGGAGGGGGAGATGGTTTTGTTTTTCTAGTTTCAGTATGATTTGAAATTTGTTGTGGAATTTGACATGGAACTTTTGACATTACTTTTGTTGGTATTTGAGAAATTTTTTTTGGTACTTGATCACAATAAATAATTCTATCTTTACAAGTAATTTTTTGTGATAATTCATCTCTAATAGGGACAGGTGAATAAGAAGAAGAACGATGAGAAGATATTGAATGTCTTTTTATAACACGATCAGTATAAATATCTTTTGAAATAGTAGATGGAGATCTAACATGTTCATGAACAATTTTTGTAGGAATATCAACAATTCTTTTTTCAGGAATAGTATATTTTTTAATTTTTTTAGTCTGTTCTGGTTGTGGACATTGACAAATAAGTGTTGGTGATTCACAATTTTTACTGTTTGGAGAATGACCTTTTGAAAAGACTTTATTGATACTTTGATCAGTTATAACAGGATGTGGTAATGGTGATGGAGAAAAAAATTTTTTTTGATAAGGTTGTTGAGTAATATTTTTATGATTTGGATTATTATAAATAATATCACTTTTTTTATGATATTTTTGTTCTGTTGAGTTACATGATAAAATAGAACTTCTTGATAATGATCTTTCTTTTGGAACTGGAGTAATAACACGAGTATTATTATCATTATCTTCAATGAGAATAACTTTTTCTTGCTGTTCTTTATCATCATAAGTAATATCTTTTTCAATAGTTATCTCACCAGTCTCAGAAAAGGATTTAGGTTTAGTTGGAAAATTAGGATCATGGCATTTTATTTTATACTCTGATTTAGGTTCTAATATAGTGTTATTAGTGATAACAGGGCAATGTTTTGTGATTGGTGTTTTAGTATTATGAACAAGATCAACAGTGAAAGTGTTTAAACCTTCTTTGCTTACATCTAACCGGGAGCTGCCAGCTGAATGCCATTGACGTGATTCATTAGGGTAATATGTTGTTGTATCAAATGGTCTTCCAAGAGATTTAGATTGTCTTGGACGATACTGACCCTAATGATATTATTAATTATTAAAAGTTATTACTATAAACTTACGGTAGAGTCCATGTAAAGTTCTTTTCTGGAATGACAATACTCTTTGTCTTCGAAAATTTTTGGCTGTGACATTGTTGAAATGAAAGATTAGGTAGTCTATCTAAAAAAAATAAAATTATTTTTTATAAAACATCTTAATAATGATAATTTTAATACAAAGAGATATAAAATAATATTAAAAGTTTTTTTTAATTATATTTATTGGGTAAAAATAATATATAAAAACGATAATATTATTATTTATATATTATCAATTATTAAAATATATAAAAAAAATCAAACTTTTGTTAACAATACAATGATATCATTTTTTACTAATAGTATTTTTTTATACTAAAATGATATAAAGAAACATCTGTTAGTAATATAAAAATTTTTAAAAAATAAAATGTTGTTCAAAGAATGGTATATAAAAAGAGAAACCATAAAATTTTAAATTACAAATATCAAAAAGTAAGTGAAAAATATAGCTGAAAGAATTCCAAAAATGGTTAAATTAAAGAAAATTTTTCTATTTTTATATCCAAATTACATTTATAAGAAAAGTAACGTTATTACTAATTCTCGAAAATGTATATATGGTATACGCATACTTTTTTGGAAAATTTCTATGTTAAATTTTTTTTACCTATCTTCAAAAGAGAAAAAGATACAAAACCAGTGAAAAGAATTATTCATAACATTTTGATTTTAAAAATTATTTTATCCTTTTGAGAAGGAAAATGAAAAGGTGGACTACCTAATTCTGGAAGAAATTATTATTCATAAACGGTATTTGATACATTTTAAATAAAAGTTTTGTCTCTCCATAGATACCATTTGTATGTATATAGAATCATTATATGTTGCCTTTTGATGCATACTTGAATATAACAGTTATATCAATGGTATTTTCTTTTCAAAGTTTATATATAAAATGATACATAATATATGTATATTTTTTTTATAATTATATACATTACACCTTTATACAATAAAACTTCTTATTTGTATACATATTTTCATTAATTATATTTTTATGAAACACATATTATTTAAAAATATGTTATTATTTTAGATTAAAAAAGTATAGTTTTGATTTATTTTAAAAAAATGTATGTATGAATAAATAAAGTTACAAAAAATACTATGTACATTTTTTTTAAATATTTTAACTTTAAAATTACAGTAAAAAAAAATATTTCAAAAATGTTTTGTTGGTATATTTTAATATTAATCATTTAATAAAATAATGATTCATTTATTAGCAATTTATTTCGTAAAATTTTTTTTATAATTACAATATATGAAATTCTTAATGTTTCACAGTTTTATTTTGCTTAGTTATTCCAATTTAATTTTATAATTTTTAAAAAATAATTTAAGTGTTTGTTGTAAATTAAAAGATAAAATAAAAAAAATTTTTTCTTATTGTGCTTTATATTGTATAATATTTTAACAAAAAAATTTTTGGAACAAAATTAATATATAAAATATTTGATTGAAAGATTAATAAATATTTTTTTTATTTTGAATATATGTATTTTAAAAATTTATAACAATATACTTAAAGTACATCAATCATATTTGTAAATTGATATTATTCTTTCCACATAAACTAAAAAAATACCTTTTTTAAAATTATATTTTTTTTATCAAAGCAGACAAACAGTATTTTTAATAATTGTATTTAGTTATAAATTTTAAATAAAATTTCTACCAAATAAAATATACATGACTAATCTTTTTTTGTATTCACATAAATAGATTTAAATAAAGAATAATTCAACGTTAATTTAATCATTGATAATACTACCAATTTAATTCAAAAACAATTATTTTGTGTATTTACTTTAAAAAACATGCTTTGAAGTTTCCTTATAAATATTCTAAATGTATAATTAAAATGTTTTATAATATAAAATAAAACTTTTGTAATGTACAAGTGTACATTTTTTTTTATTATATTAATATTTTAAAAAATTTTATATATAAAATTATAACAATTTATTTAATTAGTAATTGAAGAAAGTAAATTAAAACTAATTAAATTTATTTATTTTTTTTTAATTGGTTAAAAAATATAAGAATAAAGTAATAAATTTAATAAAATTTTTAACTACAATTTAAATTAAAACTAAAAAGCATCTTCTTTTATTTGCACCCGCTAAAAAAATTGTTAACAAAAATTTTAAATTCTCCATTTGTCTTTTAATATTATTAATTGCGGAGCATAAGTTTTCTACACTTTTTCAACATATGTCATTGGAACCAAACCAACGACTCCATTTAATTCGCCTCGAATCCAGTCATCACTAATTATTTCAATAATCTTAATGTTATCTCCCAACTTAAAAGTAAGGTCCCCTTCAACTGAACTATTGTATTCGTATAATGCTTTTACGTAGTTATCATTATTTGATGATAAAATTTTCTTATCATTACAAATAGGAATCAAATCAAGATTTTCAATATTTACATAAGAAATAGGAAATATTCCTATTTTTTTTCCTAATTGTCCACGTAACCAATCAGCGTTAAGACGTTCATGAACAACAATTGTATCACCTGCAGAAAACTGAAAAATAAAAGATAAATAATAATTTATATATTATAAAAATTATTTATTTTTATAAACATACATTTAAATCACCTTCAATACCACTATCATAATCATATATAGCTGTACAAACAATGATATCATCGTTAAGCTTATTTCCATCATCATTTTTTCCTGAAATATCAAAAGTTTTTGGTGATAAGGAAGATGTTGAACCATATCCTGATGAATAGTAGGGGCTTTCTGACGTTGTAACTGGTGCTAAAGGTAATTTAATTTGAAGATAATTAAGTGGAATGATACCCGTAACACCTGTTCTATAATTTCTTCCTTCAACCCAGAATTCGTCTATTTCTTTTATCAGTATTATTATATCATTAACCTCACAAGGTATTTCATCAAAATGATTTGGTTTATATGGATATATAGCTATAGCATATGGTTCTGTTAAATGAATATCTGGTGATTTACGAAGATTCTTTTCTATTGCTGCAAGACCAGGACCATATTTATTAGAAGGACAATAAGGATTAAAACTTTCACTTAATGTTGAATGATAATCATTAGATCGTTCTTCATAATATAAAGCTTGTTGCTGATGATTATTTAAACAATCTAAATCATTATTAGAGTATGATAACAAAGTATTAGAACCAATTTTCTTTTTTGGTGGTGGTGGTCTATTAGGAGCAATTTTTTTATCTTGTCCTACTTCTCCAAATAAAATATCATCTATTGTCATTGGAGAAACTTTTGCTGTAACCATACTATTGTTAGTATTTTGTGATTGAGAAAAATTACTAGAATTAATATTGTTAGTATTTGTATTATTAAATGGATCTAAGGGTTCTGGAGTTATTGAATGATTATAATTTTTAGTCTTAGCATTTAAAAATTTTAAACTGGACTTTGAAGAGTTATTAATATTAGCAGTAGGTGAAGTAATAGCTGGTGACTTATCAAAATGCTTGATAATATCAGCTAATTGTTGTTTAAATTTATCATCTTTCGCCACTTTTTCTCCATTACTAACAACAGTAGTAGGCCCTCGAATTTGACTATTCTGAGTACCGGCTATAACAGCTTTTTGAACAATAGGCGATTTTATTGCATTTGTAAGTGTTGTTCTAGTTTGAGGTTGTGATAAATTATTAAATAAAATCTTAGCATTGTTAAAACTACTACTGATAGGTCGATTTCTAAAACTAGGAGAAGTTGTAACACTATTGTCGTTTCTTGGTTTAGGAGCTATTGGTGGTGGTGGTAACATTAATTCTAAAAAAAAAAAAACTTTTTTATTACTAAAAAAATATATTGATAAAGGTTATTTTTGAAAAATATATATTTATATATTGATAACGACAATATGTAGATAAAAAAAACGTAAAAAGTAGAAATATAAAACTATGGAGAGATATATATTACAATGATGATACATCGAAATATTATTCGCTATATGTTTATATGATATATAATATTATTACTATATTATATAAACTTTTTGATTAGCTACATATATATTATCAGAAAATGAAAAAGAAAAATTGATAACAAAATAATAATCTATAATATTTTGTTTATATGGTGATTTAAGCATGTGATGAGGATGACAGAAAAATGTCATTTTCTCTATGATTAGCTATATGGCAAAAAAGTAAAAGAATTGTTTGTTTAAAATTAATAATATATTTAATAATTTTTTAAAATATATAATATTATCGCATATAAAGGAAATTTATGACTTTTAAAGTAAACAAATACTAACAATTTAAAAATCTAAAAAATTTATTTCTACTATATTCTTCAAACGATCACAAATATAAATATTATAAAATAAGTATGATCACGCAAAAGAAAATAATGAATATTATGTACATATGTATATACTTAGATATATATATATATATAAATATAAATAATGCGAACATAAAGGTACTTTAAAAGTTTTACGGAAATACTACTACATTGTCATTCATGTGTAGAATATGTGGATTAAAATTAAATTATATATTTGCTTTAAGAAAATTGTTAATCAATGGAAAATATTATACTTCTAAATTTAATTATAAATATGTATACTAAAAAGGTTTTGTGATCTAGTTTCAAAAGACTGCAACTATAAATGTTCTTAATATCTCACACAATCTTTTGAAAAAAAAAAAAAACTTTTATAATACCAATGACATTTTGTAATCCTTCAATACCAGCTAAGTAGAAAATTACATACAACTTTTATTTTTTTAGTAGCTAAAGTAAGAAAGATATTATGAAATAATATATTATTTCTAATTTTATTTCTTCAATAATGCATTTACGCACATATTTATGTTTTTATTTATTTAGATAAGATTCATTTTTTTAAATAACATTTTATAACTATCGTCGTTGTTTTTAACCTGTTTTAATATTATACATTATTGATGACTAATTATAAAAAAAAAACTTATTTTTAAAAAAACTATGTTGTAAGAAAATAGATCAAACATTTTATTGTTTTGTGAATTTTAATAGAATTAAATTATTATACGATTTGATGTTTATTAAAAATATTAAACATTTTCTTAATAACTTATTTATTGAAAGTGTTTTTGTCTTTTAATTAAAAATAATACTTTTTATAAACTGATTATCTAAAAATAAGTTAACAGTTATTTTAAAAGTATAATGAAAAATGAATAATTCTCCCACTAATTAAATTTAAAATATCTCAAATTCATCTTTTGATTTTTTTTTATTATTTGTTGGGAAAATATATCTACAATAAAAACAACAGAAAAACTTTTACGTAGCAGCCTGTACTTATTTTAGAAATATTGAAAAAAAAGTAAACTGTCTCCCTGAAATGATCTACAGACTTTATCAAAAAAAGAGGTAATGTATAATAGAATAAAATATATTCTTCTTGATATCTTGTCTCTTTGCAAATAAAGTCTCCCATGATAAAACATTATTAAAAGAAAGTAGTTATTATAATACATAGCTGAACATCTAATAAATTTTTTCTTTAATTTAATCATATACAAATTCTTTATTGTTACACAGTGTTGACATTTATACGAGAAAAATAGTGCAAAAAAGGTTTACTTAACAAAAAATTTCGGTGGATATGTCCTTGTTTTTTTGTTCTTTTTCTTCATGTAAGCATGGATATATTATTTTACTTACCAAATTCATCATTTAAATTCGTAGAAATTTTCTCCAATAGCATATTTAACGAATGGTGGATATACTTCTAATTATTCAAAATTTTAATGATTAAAATTTTTTTTTTGTTACTTCTTTTTATTCTTTTTTTTTTCGTTTTGGTGTATATTTTTTTTATTATAACCTCATTTTCTATTACATTATCTGATCGTATCATTTTTATTTAATATTCAGATATATATATATAGTTTGTATTTCTAAGTATGATTACTCCTAATGACGGATATGTTCCTTTTTATATTGCTATATTCGGAAAGTCAAATGATGGTTCTCTTGATAAAAAAATACCTTTAGAAGAATCTACATTAGATGTATCAAAAAATCTTTGTAATGATGATATATTATCTTCATATAAAGAGAATAACAGCCCTCGCATGGGTGGTAGACGGGCGATACTTCCAACACCTGAGATAACTACTATAGATCCACCACAAAATTTTCGTGACATGGTTCCATCATTACTTACCCTTGATATCAAAAAACCAAAAGGTATTTTTCAAGAAGAACAAGGAATTCCTAACAATAATTTATCACCTGAAAATATTTCATCATCACAATTATTATTACCCAAGGGTCATCGTCCTTTAAATAAAAATAAAAACTTTTCTAAAAAATTAGATACATTTGGAATGGTGAATAATAATCAAAAATCATGGAGGGATGACAGAAGATCTTACAATAATAATTTATCTAAACATTTAACTTGTTCTCCAGTGACAAATGGAAATACTCAAAATCCTTATACTAAAAGAATTTCTTCATTTTTTTTCAATAATACAACTCAAGGGTCTCCAAAATCAAGTTATCAACAAAAACAGAAAGTTCCAAGACAGCATTTTAATTTAAAAAAAAATACTAGTCTTATTAATAACAAAAATAGCATAGAAATAGGAATTGTGAAACAAAAAGTTGCTAAAGGAAAAAATATTTCAAAGAAATGTTACAATAATAATGTCAAATATATAAATGGGAGAAGGATAGGAAAAAACTTTGAGGTATATCAAAAAAATTGCAGTATCACAAGTATTCAACAATTCAATAATAAGATGGATCATGTTATTTCAAAATCAAAGCAAGATAATATTCCTTTCACAAATAGAAAACCATTGCTGCCTGCTCCTTTTACAAATCAACAATAAATAAGTTCTAACCGATTCATTTTCTAATTGGTTATTAAAATTATTTATACCAAAGAAGGTAAATATTCTTCATATATACTTTTTTTAATTTGTATATTTTCTCATACTTTATATATACACAAATAATGCATAATTTTTTTGTTGATTTTTTTTTATAATAACATAGCAATATAAAAATTTTTAAAAATACTATGTATATAAATGAGATACATTTAAAAAATTTTAAAGACAATTATTTTTTAATAAAATAATAGAGAAGGTAATATATACATATGCATAAGTAACATTGTGTATAATAAATTATGTAATAGTATATGTTTTCTCCATTGAAGAGTCTTAAACGGAAAGTGCTTCTTGTTTACAAATTGGAGAATTGATATATATTTTACTTGAACGTACTCTTTAGCTTTTTATACATTTTTTATAAGCAATATTTCTGGAATTGTGAACTATCGTTCTATCTAATTTTAATAAATCTTTTTTATTGCATTTCATCAGCAGGTTCTGATTACCAATATTTCTTAAAGTACATATTTTATACTTACCTTATTATCAATAAATCTCTTCCTCAAAAGTAGCTTTACATGAACTCAAGAGAAGTTTTTGAATCTGAAGAGAATAAATTACTTGAGGAGAGTAATATTATTCCTACAACAACCTCTACTTCCTCTGTTATTAGTGATAGTATTATTGATGATGATGCTGTAGCTTTATTGGAAGGTGATTATGACAATGATACCAATAAAGATACAAAAAATGGCTGCGCAAATACATATTCTAATAGTTTCTTTAATTATGATGAAGAATTCGAATTAGATTATTCTGAAGATGAATTATTAAGAGATGATGAACCAATTGTCAGTGATAAAAATAACAGTGATAAAAGTAACAGTGATAAGAAGGATACTGATTTACCAAAAGAAGAGAAGAAAAATGATAATGAGAGTAATAAAGATGAGAAATCAATTGATGAAAGTAATAGTGACAATAAAGCAACTTCTAAAAAGGACGAAAAAGATAATGTTTCTGGATCTAAGAAAAATAAAACAAATAATGGGAAGAGAAATCCAATAGTTTATAGTGGTAGTGCTAGTAAAAAATCAAACAAACATTATAACAATAAAAAAAGGAACTTTGAAAAGGGTCCCAGATATGATAAATCAAAGGTTATTCTTAGAACATCTTTTGTTGGTCCTGGTAATGGACAACCACTTGTACCAGGGATAATGACTAGTAATCAAGGTTATCAAAATCCTGGAAGATTTAATGGTAATATAAAAAAAAATAAAAATTTATATTATTTTTTTAGGACCACAATTAATAAGTAATAATTCTTTCAATGGATTTTCTAATATTAATCCTTTTGGACCAGGAACAACTCAACAACCACCAATCATAGGTATAAATCAACGTAGTGGATTACCACAAACAAGTATAATGGGAAATAATCCATTTGGACCAAATCCAGGAATGGGATTTGCTAATAAAAATATGGTAAATAGTATGGGTTACAATCAGCCTAGGAGTATGATCCAAGCAATGACAGCGACAGCTCCTATAACCGGTATAAATATGATGGGATATCAATATTCAGGTCAAATGCTTCCACAAAATGCTTATACAAGTAGTGTTGTTATTAATCCTACAATGCAGATTGATTGGTCAAAATTGGCTGATGAGTTCAGTGGTGTTACTGAGGGTGGAAATAGAAGTGGTAGAAAATCAAGATATTCTAGTTGTTCTTCTTACTCCTCTAGTGATAGTAGTCGAAGAAGTAGATCATCTAGAAATAGTAGTAGTGATAGTTCCAGAAGACATCGAAAAAGAAAATCATCTAGGAAAAGCAGAAAAAACAAAAAAAAAGATTCTAAAAGGAGATCCAGATCAAGGAGTTATTCTTCAGATAAAAAAAGAAGAGATGATCGTAGAAAGAAAGATAGAAGTCAAAGTGAAGAGAAAAAAAAGAAAGATAAAAGTAGTAAAGTAAGTTAACAAAATGAGATAATATATTTATAAAAAAACTTCTTTAGAAAATAAATCCAACATTAGAGTGTGCTAAAATAGTTGGAGTGGATAAAGATTATTTACGTAAAGTTGAACAACAAAATAAACTTCGTGAAGAGGTTTTAAGAAAAAAACGTAATAATGAAAAGATTGATCCAAATGAATTAAAAATAGAGGAACTTAATCCAGAAAATATTTTAAAAGCATATTTGGTTGTTTCAATAAAACCATCATCTAAAACATGGTCATTTGGTAATCCAAAAGAAAAATTGACAGTAATAGCTAAAAGTGTTGGTAAAATTAAAAAAGTCTGGAAAAAAGGAGATAAAACAATTTGTGTAATTTTTGATTCACACGATGATGCAACAAAATTTTCACGCACTTATGATGGGTATGTTTTTTTTTCACATGTCAACATCTTCATTTTTGGAAGAGGGATATTGATATTATTAATACATGATTGTTTACCATATTTATATATTTTTTTTCTTTCTTTCTTTAGGAAGACAGTCAATGGAACAACACTTGATGTTAGATTGGATAAGTGTCGTTTGATTTTATCAAAAATTTCCTAGGAATGTTATTTTATTTATTTTTTTAAAACTTTCCTGGAATGTATATTTTTGAAAAAAAAAGTATATATATATATTGTATGTGTGCGTGCAACTGTATATCTCACTCCCTAATACGTATATTATATATAAACTTATGATTTTTTTATCATAATGTGTCTCTATAAAAAAAAACTTTTTTTAAAGGTAATTTTTTTTTCAATTTATTTAATATATCAAAATACTTTTTCTTTAAAAATCTTTTTATTAATTTAATACATATATTTACTTTTTAAAGTCCTATATCTATGTTTCCTTTTTTGTATATATTAATTATTTCTCTATTTTTATTATCCACCATAATAGGCATTTATAATGCCGAAGTCTTTTGACATGTATATTAAACTTAATTTATTATTATTAACATCATGATTTCTTATACTTAAATCTTCTGTTTTGTTGTCATCAAGGGACTCTATATCCCTAACCTATAATAATTATTATTTATATTTATTGTTAATATATAGCTAGAATTATTCTTTTTATTTTTTTTTTTTTTTTTTTGTTACAAAACAATAATACGAAAAACTTACCAGATATCTTAATCCTACGGGTAAAAAAAATAGTGAATGTAGAAGTCCCACTCCAACAACAGAGACAACTGTTATTGTAAAAGTTTTTACTATATAAGAATTAATATTTATTAATATTATTACACCCAATATAGTAGTTGTTGATGCTTGAAGTAATGGTAAAGTGATAAATTTAAGTGATTTCTAAAAAGAATGTTGTTATTTGCTATAATAATAAATAATTAAAATTTGAT
Source organism: Strongyloides stercoralis (assembly GCA_029582065.1). NCBI lineage: Eukaryota > Metazoa > Nematoda > Chromadorea > Rhabditida > Strongyloididae > Strongyloides > Strongyloides stercoralis. The sequence continues at coordinate 10,579,584 of CM055866.1, read as the reverse complement.
ACCTTTAATTTATTCTCCCTCTGAGATAGGTAATGAAGAACAACATGAGAAACATAATCAACTGAATATCCAATACTCATTATCATTGTTATCATTGAAATGATGTCTAATCTAACTCCACTTGCTGAAAGAAGTCCTACTACACCAATATTAATTGAAAGAACTGATATAATAACACACCCAATTGTTCGAATGGCTTTTGGAATTATTACAATAAATACACCAATAATAGTTATTGTAGCAATAACAACATTCTCAATACAGGTCTTGATAGTTAGCCTATCTTGATCTATTTTAATAAATGAATTGTCATAGACAAAACCACTATAATTACTTTCATTTAATATCTCTTTCAGATGTTGATGTCTTTTCATGATATTGGAGGGTAAGAATTGCCGTTGACGGAGGACCATTTTGATATAATTTATTTTTAAACAACTATTATCATTTTTATTATTATAAGAAAAGTCAGATTTGTATTTTGAAAGACTTGGTTTTGTTAGAGAGAATAATAAAAATTTTTTAAATATTTCTTCTGTTGAAAATGTATATGGAAAAACTTTATTAAAAATTTTAAAAAAAAAGACATCCTGTGAAAGGAGGTCTGTTGTTGATGTAAATTTTTCATATAATTTTACTAATTTGATTCGTTCTTCATATAATGATAATGAAATATTTGAAACATCTATTATGACATAAGAATACAATCCATAATCATTATATAATCTTTCTGAAGCAATAATTTCTTTTGTTACGTATGATTCTGATGATGATAATGTTGTTAATTGAATACCTATATTAATATTAATAATATAATATCCAGAAATTAATAAATATAATAAGAATATTACACAAATAATTACAGGTGACAACTTTTTCTCCAACATTTCTGTATATTTGTTCATAAAAATTGAGTATATTTTTGATAGTTTACATTGTAAACACTCTAATTGGCCAATATTTAATTTTATATTTTTATCACCAACCTCCATTTTACATGTAATTATCATAATACTTGTTAAAAAAATACTTTGATAGAAAAACATTACAATTACTGATAATGCACAGTAAGTACAAAAAATTTTAACAATATAAAAAGTACTAAAGGATCCAATGAAATATGATATTGAATCAGTCAAAGTTGTCATTAAAATAGAACAACTAACTTCACTTATTGCTTTTGATAATACATCTATAACATTATCATTATTTAGATTTTCTTTTTTAATATTTTCTTTCCATGCTTGAAGCATTAAAAATATATTATCTGTACCAATTGATAACATTAAAAATGGGATAATATAAATAATTTCAAGAAACGGAAATCCAATTCCAATTAGTATACCTATTGATGTAATAACAGCCATTCCTGCATTTATTAAAGAACATAAACCAAGAATTACCCTTGAAAATGGATCTTTTTTTGATATACAAAAAATTATTGTTGAAATGATTAATAATAATCCCATCCATGGAAGATATTGAATAAGAGTTTCACTATTTTTAGCTAATTCTCGTGATAATGATGTTGATGTAGTATAAAATATATTAATCCCTTTTTTTGGAATTATTTTTGAAAGTTCTTTATCAAATAAACACATCCATTCTCCTATTTCAGATGTATTTCCATCTAATTGATAAGGAATTCTAATACTTTTAGCTTTAATAATTTGTGAATTTCCCTTTTTATCACTTATAGTTTTATTTAATTTAACACCACCAAATATAAATGTATTGTCAATTGTTATATTTCCAAAATTGATAAAAGGATACCGTGCCATTAATTTTGTTATCTTATAAATGTTATTTTTATTCATAAATAATGTTATTGGATGTTGTTGACAAATTGAATTTCTTCTCAAGCAAATATCATTAAAATTTTTTCCATTTTTTGTTTTAATTTTAATTATCTGATTATGTATAATTGATACTGTTTCAAGAATTGATTTTCTAAGAATATTTTCTTTTTCTGATATATCTTCAATAATAAAATAAGCTATCTTTTTATCAAGTATATAATATTCATCTCTTATCATTTCTTTAGATGGAAAAAGTTGTTGAATCATCTTGACGTCTTCATAAACTTTTAAATTTTTTGATAGAAATATCTCTAGAGACTCATTTTTGGATATTCTTGTATTTGAAATTATATATATTGATAAAATTGTTATTATAATAGGTAAATATATAAATATTTTTGTATTTTTAGAAATAAATAATACTTTATATTTGAAAAATTCTTCGATATAATATGAAATTCGTTTCATAATTTAATTTTTTGAACTAAATAAAATTTATTTTTAATTTTATATTACTTAACGAGGTTAATTTCACTCAATTTTTTTGAGTAATTATCTGATCTTTATAAATTTTTATTTATAATTGAAATCAAAATTAAGAAAACAAATGACCTGAAAACATTTTTATTTTCATTTCAATAATATAAAATTATAATTCATTTTTTAATTAAACTTCCATAAACTTTTTTTTACTTCCATTTATTATTATTTTATATATAGATATTTTTCATAATCACTTTCTTTTTATCAATTATATCGTTAAATTTATCATTATATATTTGATTACTATTTCATCATTAAAAGGTACATTATCCCAAAAAAATTTTTAAAAATTTTTTAAAATAAAACATTTATTTTTTATAATTTGGTAAATTTAAAATATAATATGAGAAGTATAAATAATTTAAAAGGAATTACTTCTAAAATATTTTTAAATTCTAACTCTCGAAATGTAAGTTATAGTTTTTTTTTAATAATTAATAATAAAATATTTACAAATTATATATTTAGTTTATAATAAATTTTCCTTCTAATAGGTTAGCGTATTATGAAACGCAAATAAGATTCAATTCTGGTAAACCTAGTCCTCGAAAAGGATTTTTTTCAAATTTTGTAAATAATTTAAGAGAAGAATTATCTAAAAATGAGGAATTAAAAAAAAATAGTGAAGCTTTAGAAAAAAGATTAAAAGAGTTACAGGAGACGGAAGCTTTAAAAGAAGCAAGAAAAAAATTTGATATTGTTGAAAAAGAAACATTTAAAGGTAGTGATATAGTTAAACATAAAGTTACTGAATTAAAAGATCATGTAAAAAAGGCATATAGTGAATTTGAAAAAACAGAAGCAGGAAAAAAAGTGACTGAAGCTGGAGCAGAAGCAATTAAAAAAGCTAAAGAAGCTGCTGAGATTGTTGGTAATGTAGCTGAAAAAGTTGGTGAAACAGAAGTTTATAAACATGTCAGTGATGCAGCTAAAGAAATTGATAAGATAGCTGATGTACATATGTACAAAAAACCTGAACAATTACAAATGAGAACTTCTGAATTAGATAAAGCTTTTGCTAATAGACCTATTGAAGCTAATACAGAAGCTACTGGCATAACATTACATAAAAATGCTAAGTGGTATGCTGGTTGGAAAGAGTATACAGAAAAAAATCCATATTATAATAAATTATTAGATCTTAAAATGAAATATGATGAAAGTGACAATCTTGCTGTACGTATGGTACGTGGTGTAACAGAAAAAATTTCATCAGTTTTTACTACTTCCTCACCTGAAGGAGAAGTTTTGAGAGAAGTATGTAAAATGGATCCATCATTTGATGTAGATGAATGGTTAAAGTTTGTTGAAAAACAAATTATACCTAATATTTTGGAAGCATATATAAGGAACGATCTCGAAGTTCTTGAAAGTTGGTGTCATGAAAGAGCTTATAAAGTTTTAGCAATGACTTTAAAAGAATATCAAGAAATAGGTTATAATATTAGTGAGTCTAAAGTTATTGATGTTAGTAAAGTTGAATTAAATACTGGAAAAATGATGGAACAAGGACCTGTATTTGTTATTAGTTTTCATGCTTTTATGATAAATGTTGTCAAAAATAGGGAGGGTAAAATTATTCAAGGTGATGATGTAAGTTTAATTATATATATTTTTTTTATAGTTCAAAAATATTTTAATTTTTTTTTGTAGAAAAATCCAGTACGCGTCACTCATATATGGGTAATGTGCAGAGATATGGAAGAATATAATCCAGCAACAGCTTGGAAAGTCCTTGAAATTCATATGCACGAATCACCTATCTTATTTTAAAAAATTACTTAGTTATACAAATTTCTTTAGTATATTTTAAATTAGTTATATTTTAATATTCTTTTAATATAAAGTAATAAAAGTTTCAATTGGAAGTATATCTTTTTTTTTTGATGAAATCTTCTTTTATTGTTATAATAATTTAAATATGAGTAACTTTATTTAGTTTTTATATTATATAAATCAAAAAGATAACGACCTATACCGTCAAAAGAAGTGGGGGGTCCTCTTCAATATAATGTAATCACCTTTTAACATACATAACATTTTTATTATTTATTATATTCATTTTAAAAATGATAATGATCCTTTAAATTTAATTACCCTTTTCCTTTTTCCTCATACTATATTTGGTATTTTCTTTATATATATTATATCATTAATTTTATAGGTCGTGATTATTATCATAAGAAAAATATTGTTTTTAGATTTATATCAATTATTGTTATCATTTTATCCCTTTTCATCATACATTTCATAGTTTATATTTTTTTTATAATTTTAAAATTATAAATTATTTTTACTCTTTCAACATTTTTTTTTTCTTTCTAATATATTAAAAAGACAATGGCTATTGTTTTATTTTTTTTTTTAACCTTTGTAAGGTAAATTTTTTTTAAAATATATTAAATAAATAATATTATTTTTATAAAATTAATTGTTGATTCTTTTAATCTTTTTAAAATATTTAAAAAAAAGAGGGAAAAAGATGAATATTGTTATTGTATAGAATTTAAATATCTTATTTAAAAAGTTATACTAATTATTTTTTGATTATTTTTTGTATTACGTAAACATTAAAAATAGTATATTCAATAAGGAAAAAAAAAACTAAAAAAAGATGAAGGAAATAATAATAAGAATAGAACAAAGAAAATCATCATTTGAAAATAATATAGTAAATAAATGCCTATTACATTAAAAAATAAATTTTATTTTACATTTATTCTTAAGGAATACAAATGTACTTATTATTTTATATATTAGAACAAAGAAAATTTATTGTTATTATCCCTTTTTATTAGTTTTATTTAACATTTGTATATCATTTAGTATAAATAATTTTAATAATATTTTAAAAACTTTTATAGTTTTTATTCTTCCTCTAATAAATATATTATATATCAATTGAGGAGTATATGGTGTTTCCTTTATATATAATAATATATTAACAATAAAAAAATCCTTTAGATCACTATGATGATCGGTCTTTTCTTTGTTATAATGATTTAAATATACCAATCCAGTAGGCCTTTTCCATTTTAAAAATATTATTTTATTTCTTAATTTATCATTATTTCATCTTTCTTTTTTTATGTTTCTTTCTTTCATATACTATAAAAAAAAGGTTAATAGTAAAGTGTAAAAGTATTTATCAAAATACATATACATATAAATATATATATATATATTAACCATGGTGTTGATTTAAATAGTTTTTGTTATTTCACTATCCTTTAGCACAAAGAATATCACATTATTGAAACAAAGACAATTTTTTCTTTTATTTTTCTCTTTTTATAGGATCATTGTTTGAGATAGAAAAAAAAGATATATATTATTATCTTTTCTATGTGTTAATGAGAGAGGAGTACTAAAAAATTTTGAAGGTTTTATATATTATAAAATGAAGAAAAAAAAAGGGGTGGGTACTAATAGATAATATGTACCTATGTACAACAACTTTTACACCCTTTTTCTATTATTTAGATATATTTAAATATATTTAACCCTATATTTATGTTTCAGTATTAAAAATAAAATAAAGTTAAGAATGTTATTTTTATAATTAATTTATTATTTATACATACATATATTTTTTTATTTTATTCTTTGTACTATAGTACATCATCCTTGCTTTCTCTTTGGTTATTTAGCTATATGAATAATAAGATATTTTTTCATAAGCTGAACGATCAAAGGAAAAGCTTTGCTATGATGAAATAGTATATATTAATTTTTAACCTTTTAACTATATTTTTCTCATTGAAAGGAAAAAAAGAATTTTTTTTTTTTGAATCATGTGAAAATGCAGAAAAAAATTATTTTTTTTTTCATGAAGAAACAATACTTTAAAAAAAAAAAAAAATCTTGTATAAAAAATAATTTTTGTTAATATTTTTTAGTTATTTGGAATAAAATTTAAAAAAAATGTGTGCTAGAATAAAAATTATATATTAATGACTCAACTTTTTTAAAATAATCCATTAACTTTCATTAAATGATGAAATAAAGAAAATTTTTTATTTTTAAATTATACTACCATTTAAGGAATCAGGCATTTTTTAAATTACTGTCAATAAAATATTTGGAAAAAATTTTTTACTAAATAAAATTAAAAAATAACAAAAAAAGGAAATTTTTTCAGGAGAAGTATCTTCAATAAAATAAGAAGGATAGTATCATTAACTTAAAACATTTTTTTTATTAACTAACAATTTAATGGAAGCATAACACATATCAATTATTTTCAATTTTTTTACATCATTATAATAAAAATATATATACAATTTTACATTTTAATAAATAAAAGTTTTTTTTTTAATAGATAAAATTTAAATGTAACTACTAATTTGGAATAGTTTATTAGTTTTATTATAAGAATCTCACAAATTACATTATAAAATATATACCATATTTATTTATTTAGCTTTCAAAAGATGATAAGTAATTTTTAATTTTTTACATTTAATGTATAAATTTCATAAATTCTGTGAAAATTCACACACACTTTGGTGTATTTTATTAATAATTGGAACATTTGATATTTATGTTGGTTTTGTTTTTATCATTGATAATGATTTTTAAATGATCTGTTAATGAGAGAAAAATCACACACTTCTCCTTATTTTCTTTTACTTCTTATTTTGAAATTTTTAAAATAAATATGAATAGGTAACTGTTTAAATATATTTTTATTTATAAGTTTTAAATTTTTTTAAAATTTATTCTGATATATAAACTATTAGAATTTTTTGATTAAAAAATAATAAAATAAAATAATGTATTTTTAGATTATAAAAGATATACAAAAGTTACAAATATATATTAAAAATATTGATATTAAACTAATAATCCATTTTTCAATTTTTTTTACTACAATATTTTATCATATGATAAAATTTAACGTTCAGAATCTCTCACAATATTTATTTAAAAAATAATTTTATGATTACTTTAAATATATATTTAAATTCAACTTTAAAAATTTAATCTCTTAAAATATCTTTCTAATATTATGAGAATAAACTATCTTTTGTATTAATAATATCAATAAAATACATCATTTAAACAATTTTATAATTATTATAATATTTTAATATTTTCAAAACTTTTATAAAGTAAATTTTTTTTATATAATTTTATTTTTTAAAATTTAAAAATAAAATCTTTTAATTAATATTATATATTATTAATGTATTTTTAAATAATATTTACTAAACTTTTTTTTATCACAAAAATATAAACTTATATAAAATTCAATTTTTTCAGAATTGGTAAATTACTATATCATTTAACTGTAATAGAAAAAAAAATTTATTTTTAATAAAATTATCAAACAATATAATGCTCCGATGGGTTTTTTTTTTAGAGGGTTCAGGAAAACAAAAACTTCAGGTATACTTTAATATATGTATTTTTTTTAAAATTATTTTTATATTAACAACTTCCTTTTGTAATTTACTACTCTTTTTATTTATATAGTTAGAAGGATATATCCATATAATTCTTAGTAAATAATTAATCATATATAATTTTTCTCCAATTTCCTTTTAATAAAAATTTTAACAACCACATTTTTGATACCCTTTATTAACAGGAAATTTCATTTTAAATATTTTTAATTTAATCAAAAAAAAATGAAACAAAAATCTTTTTTATTATATCTTAAATATATGTATATATCTATTAATAAATATCTTTCATTTAAATATACAAATTCAACTTCTCCATCAAAAATAAAATTTAAAAAAAAAAAAAAAAACTTAATTTTAAATAAGATTTTGGAAATGAAAATAATATAGATACTATTTCTGTATTAGGGTAAATATTTTCAAAAAATAAATGAGGTTGATATATATTTATATATATCCATATATTACTATTGATACTGATATATATGTAGAGGTATATAATATTAATTTCCTTTATACATAAGATTATATTTTTTTTATATTTATATTTTCTTTTACCATTCCTGAATATTTAAGGTTTTCAATTACCAAAAGACATATACAAGTAGATATTTTACAATATATTATACATCTAACTATAATACCGATCATCTACTATTCTGGAGTGGGTAATTTTTTATTCCACAAAATTGCCATTGTACCTAGGAAAAGGAGAAGTATTAAAATTAAGGATAATAAAGAGTTTTGAAATACATATATATATATATATATTACGTATATGTATAATATTAATATTCTAAATGTTTCAAGGGTCTGTACAGTTAATTAATATAAACATTTCTTTTTTCCATATATATATTCATTTATCTATTTACCATGAGAGAAGTAATAGTTGGTTTATGAAAATGAGAAAAAAAGATTCTTTGTAATTGTTTCTCACTCTCAAAATATAAATATATATAAATCTTTTCTTTTTCATAAAAGGTTGGTATTCAAAAAAAAAAGAAGAAGAAGATAAAGAATTAATATAAGAAGATATACTATTTTTATATTTTTGAAGTACCAACTTTTTAAACCACTTTCTTTATATATATTTTTTTTTATTTTTAAATTATATTAAAATTTAACTTTTATATTTTATTTTTTTAAGGTACATCCATTGATCTTTAGAATCTATAAAAAAAATTTGAAAGAAGAATAAAATATCTAAATTTATTTTTGAAATGTCTTTAACTGTTGATGGTTCTTGTATTAATAATAATGCTAGGAGTGAAGGTTATCAATCACTTGACGGCATGTTTATATTTTTATCTTTTATTTAAATTTAAAATAATTATTTAATTTTGTAGAAAAATTATCAAATGATGATGGTTCAATAAGAACAACAAAGCATGATACAACTTCAGTTTACAGTAATATTAATAATTCATTAAAACCTCCACAATCATCAATAACAGGAGGATCCCGAAAGCATTCCTTACTTATTCCACGAGAACAATGGAATAATAAAATGGAATTTCTTCTTGCTGTCATAGGATATGCTGTTGATTTAGGTAATATATGGAGATTTCCTTCTATATGTTACAAATATGGAGGTGGAGCTTTTTTAATACCATATCTAATAATGCTCCTTGTTGGTGGTTTGCCAATGTTTTATTTGGAACTTCTTCTTGGACAGTATCATCGTTCTGGATGTATATCAATATGGAAAGGTTTATGTCCTCTTTTTAAAGGTATTGGTTATGGAATATGTATAATATCAACAATTATGGCATGTTTTTATAATGCTATTATAGCTCAAGCTGTTTATTTTACTTTTGCATCTATTACATCATTAGAAGTTCCATGGAAAAGATGTGGTAATTCCTGGAATACTCCATTATGTAGAGATGATACAATGGCAATTGATAGTATTAATAAAAATATTACAACTTTTCATAGAACAGCTTCACAAGAATATTATATTTACAATGTTTTGGAATCTCATAAATCATCAGGATTTGATGATTTAAATGGTATTAAAATTGAATTAGCTGGATGTTTAGCAGTTGTCTTTTTTACAGTCTATTTTGCTTTATGGAAAGGACCTAAAAGTAGTGGTAAATTTGTTTGGATAACAGCTACAGCTCCATATATTGTTTTATTTATTCTTCTTATTAGAGGTATTACATTACCTGGAGCTTCAAAAGGAATATTATATTACTTAACACCAAATTTTACTACACTACAAGATCCTGAAGTTTGGACTGCTGCTGCAACACAAATATTTTTTTCTCTTGGACCTGGTTTTGGTGTTTTATTAGCATTATCATCATATAATGACTTTCATAATAATTGTTATCGTGATGCTATTGTAACATCAATCATTAATTGTCTAACATCTTTTTTTTCTGGTTTTGTTATATTTTCAACATTAGGTTATATGAGTGAAATAACTAATACTCCAGTTTCAGAAGTTGTTGGAGCTGGAGAATCATCACTTATTTTTATAGTTTATCCACAAGCACTTGCAACTATGAATTATTCAAATCTATGGAGTTTTATATTTTTTATCATGCTTATCACTCTTGGAATCGATTCTACAGTAAGTAATTTTTAATTATATAAATTAATTTTTTTATAATACTATTATTTATTTCTAAAATATTATTTTAGTTTGCTGGTATTGAAGCATTTATAACAGGATTTTGTGATGAGTTTCCTCATTTTATTGGTAAAAAAAGGGAACTTTTTGTGGGAGTAATAATATTTTTATTTTTTATTGGCTCTTTACCTACCGTAACATATGGTGGTAGTTTTGTTATTCCATTTCTTGATAGTTATGGTGTTTCTTTGTCTGTACTTTTTATAGTAATGATGGAAATGATAGTCGTTTGTTGGTTTTATGGAATAAATAAATTTTCTGAAAATGTTAGAGAAATGTTAGGTTTTTATCCAGGAAGATATTGGAGAATCTGTTGGGTATGTTGTCCTGTTTTTATTGGAATTATTTTTTCATTAGCTGTTTATAATACTAATTTTAAACCAATGATTGATGGAGACTATACTTATCCACAATGGTCTGTTTACTTAGGATGGGGAATTAGAATGCTATCTGTTTTAGCCATTCCTATTTATGGTATAATTTTAATTATAAAAACACCAGGAAAATTATCTACACGTTTACGTTTAGTTTTAACACCACAAAAAAAAAGAGATTCAAGAAGGTTATCTGTTTGCAATTCTAATGTTACTAGACAAAGTATTATTCAATTAAATGGAAATACTGTTATTACAACAACACCTAAAACATCAATTGATACTGAGAAATTTAATAAAATTTTCCTTTAAAAAATTAAAAAATAAATGGTATATATACATATATATATATATTTTTTTTTGATATATAAATGAAAAATTACCAAAAATTATAGTAAAATTTATCTTTTAATTTACTTTAATAAAAAAATTATACTATAAAATTAAATATTTAAACCCATATTTTATTGTAATAATAAATTAAAATTATTTTAGACATCCGGTAAAGTCCATGCCCAAGCAAGTTGTAATTTTTTAAGTCTTTTTACTTTATCTCCACCAGTCCCAAAACAGCCCATTAAAAATTTGTTATTTTTGTTATAATACTTTCCATATAATAATTGAATTAATTTATTACAAATAGTATCTAAATTTTCATTTATTCTATGCTTATAACAAGTATTTGTTATATTATTACATTTTGATAAACAATCTCCTATGTAACAATCATTGTCATTTGAACAGGATAAATTTTCAAAAATATTTTCTAGTTTACTTTTTGTATATAAATCTTCACCATCTAAAATTAAAAATCTTTTTATATAATTTGGAGAAAGTCCCAAATTATTAAATTTTACATCACACCATTCAAGGGGTTCATTAAGAAATTCATAAAATAACTTAGCTGTACCCATTAAATAAACAAGAATTTTATTTCTTAATGATGTATAATATGTTTTCATTTTAAATGGAACTATATTCTCAACTTCATATAAATGACCACAAGAAGATATAACTTTTGGAAGGACTCGTGATAATTTGAGAATTTTAAAATTTATATATTCTGGTTGTTGAAGTAACCTCCATATTGTTTGTTTTTCAGTGTTTGTTAAAACTTTTTTACTCTTATTTTTATATGGTGGATAAATCATATTTATAATGTGATTTGAATAAGATAATGGAAACTTTAACATTGTATGATTATTAACTATTTCTAAAGTTAATTTAATAAAGTTCTTGTCTGTAATATTTTTTAATAATGGTTGATATTGATAAAAATATTTTTTTGATCCTTTAAATATTCGTGTTGTTGAATTGAAGGTTAAAATTATTACATGCTTATTCTTTTCAAATTCATGCTTTATTAAATTTGATATAGTGAAAGTTTTACATAATTCACTACAAGTATCACCTGTTAAAATATTATCTTTATAATCATTACATAAATGCTGTAATATATCTATTGCTCTGTAAAAAAAAATAATATTAAAAAAAAATTCAATTTTAAAACTTACTCTGTTGAATTATCATTATTAAGCTCACCATCATAATAATCGATATCCTTAGTAAATTTATTACTAACTGTATTATGAAGGAATAAAATGAAAATAAAAAAAATAACAAAATACATAGTTACTTTAGTTAATTTACAAGTATTTTTTAAGAAAATACTACAAAAATTAAGAAAATCATCGGTTTTATCACAATTATCATTTCTATCCTTTTCATTAAACATTTTTCTATAACTTTTGTAATAATATTCTTTTTCACCAGAAATGTTGTCGTCTGAATACCACGAATCATCTTCTAATTTATTTATATTGTAATAATCAGAATAGAAATAATTATTAGCCATTTAAAGAGTCACCTTTTAAATATAACAAAATAATATTTATTGTTTGATATTTCTTTTTTAATAAAACTACCTTTTCTAACTATAGTATAAAATATAGATTAAGTGTATATGAGTATCATTTAATATATATATATATATATATATTTATATATATAAATGATAATATTTAGGTTAATAAAAAATTATTCTTATTTTTTTAAGGAAAATTAAATAATAATTTTTATTTAGATAAAACTTTTTAAAAAAAATAAAAATATTTATTTTATTTAAAAAATTTTATTTTAATATGTTTCATAAAAAGAAAAACCTTTTCTTTCTTCTTTATATTGTTTGTACACCTAAAATAAAAAACATTGAAATATTATTTCAATTTTTTTTAAAAGGAGTATACTAATAAAAAATAAGAAATAAAATATATAATATATATTTATTCAATAACACATTGTATACATAGTCAAATATGTCTTTTTTTTATTATATTGACAAAATATGGAAGAAATAGCTTTTTATTCTGATGCCTAATACCAATTATTCTTAAAAATTTTCTTTTTTACTAGTTTTCTCAAATAGAAATTTAGTGACGCAAAATTTTTCTATTATTTTTAATATACTTTATTTTACTATTTTTATATGTGAAATTATCAAAGAAAAAACATTTCTCTTTTTTTTTAAACATTTTTTTTATGATTTATATTATAGATAATATTTAAGTTAACTTTTCAAGTTTACTAAGTATTTTATCTTTAAATGAAAACCAAACAATAACTAAACCTAAAATGATGTAGTATAAAAATTTGAAGAAAGTAAATTTATTTAAAAAATGTTATAGATTTCATTTGAATATTTTTATAAACAAAATGTAGATTTTAATACACAAAAAGTTTATAAATGTTGAACCCTTCAATAACAGTAGTAATTAATTTAAAAAAAATAAAATAAAATATTAAAAAAGTTAAAATATGTATATTTTATATTATTAAATATCAAAAGTTTTATTTTAACATATATAAAAATGTATAATGTGAATCATTATTTCTATTTCAATATGAGGAAATATACAAAGAGACGAACTTTGTAATATTATTGTTTTATTTATATCAATATATAGAGAAACATGTAAACAAGAATATACTTTAATTGTTAATTGATTCTATTAATTGTTTAAAGTTATTTAATTTATTTTGAAAGTAACTTTATTGCATTTTTTTTCAGTGATATAAACAGCACTCAGAATTATTAAAAAAAATTAATATATATTTTCGTAATCAAATTTTTCATGTAAACATATATACTAAATTTTTTTTAATATACAATAGATAGAACTAAAAATTTTTATCGACTTTGATGTATATCAAAATAATGTTTAAAAAATAAGTGAATCCAACAAGATCTAATATAAAGATTAATTATTAATTGACATATTTCCTTTTTTTTATATTTATCAAGACACAAACATCATCTATTTATAAACCCATAGTTTTTTTAAATTTTTTTTAGATCTTTTCTTAGTAGGATATATATTAATAAAATTTAAACATTAAAACATTATTTTTAAAAAAAATATATGCAATATTTATTAAAACAAATATTACAAATATTTTTAGTAGACGTTGTGGCATTGTTAGTCTTCCGAAACTCATACAGAATGTAATATTGTACATGCAATTTTTAATAATTTAGATTTTACTTTCACATATTAGAAATTTATTTTTAAATAACTTAAAATTAATTAAAAAAAAGTAATTTATTGTTTATTTAATATTATTTTATTTATTATCATTAATTAGAAAAAAATTTTGAGGTAAATTTCTACAAAATATTACATGATTATATATAATAATGATAAACTTTTTTGGTTTAACATATCAACAAACTTGATATTTTTCTAGATCTAAATCCAGAATTTGTAATTTATTGTTTTTTAATTGTAATTTTTTTATTTAATTTTATTAATGATTTTATTTTTGTATACAAAAATGCTGTAAAAAATTATGCTTAAAAACAACAAAATTGTACTAGAATAAAATTATCATACCCTATCGTTATTGATTAGAGTTTATTTTTAAATTTCTAGTAGAAATATATTTTACTATGAAAAGTTTTAAACATTCTTCCAAATTTTAAAAATAATTTACACTATTTCTATTTTAATGTTATATTTTAATGTTTTGAGTTTAAACTAAGAGTTATTTAAAATTAATTTTTTTTTATATCAAATAAATTTTGTTGTAAAAAATTTTTAAAAAGTAGTAGAAAAAATGGATTTATTATTGTATGTTAAAATTTAAATTTTAAAGTTTTTAAAATACACTCAAAACTGAAAAATTACTTTAAGGTAATGAATAAGTATATGTCAAAAAAAATTTCATAAACATTGCCTTAAAGCGATTTCTTCTGATTTCGAGTGTGCCACAAACACATAAAGTTTGTAATTAAAAAAGTCATTACTAACAATAAAATTAATGTATTTATAACCACAATCTAAAATCAAGTTAATTAATAAAAAATAAGAAATTATAATGTGCTGAGTAAATGCACAAAAATTGTAGTAGAAAAATATTAATACGTAAAAGAAAATGTTTAAATATTTTATACAAATCTAGCTATAATCTGAGGCAGGTAAATAATCCACAATCATTAGAAAATAAATTTTATAATGAAGTGGAAAACAATTTATTGAATTTAGAATAAAGTAGACAATTTTTTTTCTCTGGTTAAAGTTATATATAAATGATAGAATTAGAAATGTATAAGTAATAAAATGACTAAAAAGCCAATCATTCAAGACAGCTATTATGTAAAACAAGAACCTAGCAAAAAAAAAAATACTTAAAAAATTGTGGCAAAAAATGCTTTCTTGGTAACAAATAAAAAAAATGAAGAGTTAACATTATATTGTTAAACAGTTTCGCTCCGAAGTGAATGCCAGGATGATAAAGATAAATTTAACGATGAATGAATGAACTGGGACAATAACTTGTTGAGGTGAAAACTTTCCTAGCGCCAGAAGTAAGAGAATGTCTGGAAAAGGAATCGTTTGTATCTGTAGGACGTTCACCAAAAATAGCAATTGGGTGATCCGATGCATAAAGTGAAAGAGATTCCGACTTCATTGATGCAAAAATATCAATTTGGTTATTTTCACCAATTACTGGTTTTATGTGTTCAGCTCTAGAAGTTTTTCTTCTACTTCCAATTGCTATTGGATCACACGACGTTGGTGTTGTTTCTGCTCGGGGACGAAAATCAGTTGGAGTAGAATTCTCATAAACATTACTTTCCAAATTTTTATTTCTCTCAAAATTATATTCCTCAGATCCACATAATGAATCATTTAAAAAAGAATTATCATCCCCAGTGCTAACAATACCAGTGTCATCTGATGAATTATTTAACTCAACGTCTAGTTGCTCTGAATGAGTCTTGTCAGAAGGCAAAGGATACAATACATCGTCACGTTCCCTATATGAGAGATCTATAATTTGGAATAAAAAAAAATTAAAAATTTATATATTACCTAAGCCATCTTTAACACCCGTTTTAAAACCTTTTCCGTATTGTGCCACCGGCTCCGTATCCATATCCAGCTCGAACATTTCTTCCACCATGATTATATCCGTCGAAAGACTACTAAAATGGCAAAATATAATATTAATTTTTGAAATAAATAATAAATATTTAATGTATAAGAAATAGGAAAAGATCGTCCTAAGTTGAAATAAACCAATATATATATAAATGCGTTAGTATTTGACGCTAAACTAGAAGAAAAATGATTTTTGGTGACTTAATTTCGTTATCAGAAAAAAACGAGTTCCCAACACAGTAAGTCTGAATTTTGTTTTCAATAAAAATTGTCGTAAAGGGAAAGCATGTGTTGGTACATATAACATATTCTAACAATTATAAGAGACAATCTTATCAGATAATTGTGATAAGATTACTTTTTGGTGTTTTTTAATATTAAAGATACGTTAATATATTGTTAATATTAGAAAATAAATATTTTTAATAAAAAATTACTTTTGTTTAAATGTAAATGATAGAATACAATAAAAAGAGAACAAAAAAAAGTGCATATATGATGGTCCGCAAAGACTTTCCTTATATATAAAGTATATAATATGTATGTATTTTTCTAGAAAATAGAAAAGTTAAATTTTTCTATTAAAAAATAATAAATAAAATATTGGGAAACAGCTCAATATATTTTAAATTTAATTAATAAAAATTATTTTTATTAAAAAATAAATTAATCTTAGTCATATTTCATAAAATAATCATTGATTTACTTTTAAATGGTCAGCTTACAGATAACGATATTATTAAATAATAAAATAACTATTAAAAAAGTTATTTGATTAAAACTGTTTGATAATTTTAAAAAACATTTTTTAAATTTTGTTTTAATAGAATTGATAAAATATTTAAAAAATGATAAAAAGAATTTGATAAAAAAGTATTTGATCTATTTTTTTAAATGCAACTAGTCTAATGTGTCTTAATAAATATATTATAATAAAGTTCATGAATGAAATAGAAGAAGACGAGAAAAAATATATATGATTTTATTAGAAAAACCTTAACAAAGAATTGTATTTATGAATAGTTTTAAAAAATTTATTTATTTAGAATTTTTTATTAGTTACTAACAATAGAAACATGCATTGTATATTCACCATAAATAAAAATATTTATTAGTGATTTAAAATTTTTATAATCAATATTTTACAAATAAAACACATTAGTAAAATGTTATATACTTGGGTTAGACGTATACCTTGTCATTGGATTATTATAGAAACTCCTACCAATATATGTACCATGTCTTGTGTCTTTTATTTTTGTGACAATATTAGTGATAGAAATACTTTTAATGAGGGAGTAAAATTTATTGGTATAAAAAAAAATAAAGAAACAGAAGAATGATTGTCAATGGTAAAGTGATTAACGACCGTTGATGGCATTTTTTAAACTATGAATAGTGTCTTATCAAAAATTCGTTTATACATTATTTCTTTGTTATGTTAGTATTTGATAGATGAGTTATAAAGAGGAAAACATTAAAATAACTATCCTATAAACGTGAATCCAGTGTCTCTTTAAAAATTATTTATTATTACGCTATATAATTACTTACGCATAGAAATGTTATAATAAAATCAAAAAATTTTTTATTCAGACAAGTCATTTTTATAAAACATACATTTCCGCTTGATAAATCTTTTAAATTCATTCTACTAACACAAACTTGTTTTTTAACTATAGAGAGTTAATTTTTTTTTAATTATACATACAATAATATTTATTAATAAAAAAAATAAAAGGACAAATTTAATCGTCAATAAATTTTGTTTTACAAATAAAATTATCAAACCCAATCACAATTTAATTTAATAACTTTTAAGTTTATAGATCAAATGATATAAACAGTAATCATTGTGTATCATTACACTATGTAATCATATTTTTGTGTTACATCTTTCAAAACGATTAAAACCTTTGTATCTAAAAGTTAACATTTATCTTTAAAATAAAACAGTACTATACAATTTGACACTTAAGCTTTAAAGACCATCTTTAAATAATTATGCCATCTTATATTATATATAAATTAAATCAAATAATATAGTATCGTGTAACAATAATATATATGTAATAACAAATAAATTTTTTTTGTAGTAAAATTTTGTTATTTAAAAATTAGAAATCAGTTAAAGAATTTTAATTTTTTCAAAATATATTACAGAATATTATATAAAGAAAAAAAGTAAAAATAAACTACACAAGGTAATAAGTAACAAATTTTACACTTTTATTAGTAATAAAATTATTACTTCCTTAATATATTATGTCAAACTATAAAAGAAAACTCTAGGTGACAAAAGTATTAGTGGAAATTTCAACTAATGTCATTGATAAATTACAATGGTAGAAGATTATAATCAAAAAGCAAAAGCTTTTTACTTGTGATAGAGGAAATGAATGGCCTCTATCAGGCTTAAAAATGCATTTAGTGGAACAATTAAAATGATTATATATGATAATAAGTGATCTTTTCACATTACATTTATTGTTTATTTATAATTATCATATAACAAAAATTGCTCCCTCATATTTATAAGATTGTATAAAAAATTTATAACACCCTTTCTTATGAGGCATATTTAATTCTATAAACATAAAGAGTAAAAGAAGACCGACACATCGACAACGATGTATTTCACGTCTAGTTTTAAATAAAATATGGCCTTTAAGATAAGTGATATGTATATAAAAATAAATTTACTTTTTTCGATAATATTTTTCAAAAAAAAAAAATATATATATATATATACATAAAATTTTTAATAAAGAAATTTTGTTTTGAATATAAATTTATAGTTAAAAAAAAAAGAATTAAGAAACTTTTAAAAATATTTGAAATGAAATAAAATTATAAATTTAATGTTCAAAAACCATTATTATACATATGTCTTTAAAAGTGTAATATTATAACTAAAAATATAAACAATTGTCCATATTTATTGGTTGATAGGCAAAAAAAAACCAAATTTTTTAATAATGAGATAAATTATGTAAAAACAGTAATTATAGTGTTATCTATTACATAATTTTAAATAAATCAAATATACGTACACGTATTTATACATATATTTGAACTTTACGACATTTTATAGAAAGTAATTAATGTCAAATTCATACGAGTTATCTTTTAATTTATAGAAAAACTTCTAAACTAGATTGGTTATTTCTTATCAAAAAAGATGTCTAAAATTTTTTTGATAAAAATAATCCACAACACATCAATAGGATACAAATTATATTTATCATTGTTATAGAACAAAGATGAATACTTCTCATAAAATTTGATAATATCTTAAAATATATGGTCGTTTAATTTCTCAAAAGAAAGTGTAATGTCTGACGATCTTGTCAATAAGATTCAAAAACCACTTTTTCATCTAATATTTAATTATGTAAGTTATACAAAGCAAAAATAAAGTTCGTATAGTTGTATACACCAAATTAGATTTTAATATATAACACATTTTTTTAAGACTACCTTATTTATACATATTTTAGAAAATAAGATGTATATATATATATAGTAATAATAATAATAACAATAATAATTATTAATAATAAATTATATTTGTGAATAATACTATAATAAATACTACTAAAATATATTTCCACATTAACACTAGAATACTAAAAAGTATTACTTCAGTGCATTGATAAGCGAAGTACATATATTTTATAAAAAATCATTACAATTTTTAAAATAGTAGTTGTTTATAAAAAATATACCACAAAATGTTAAGATAAAAAATAATATAATTTGCTAGTATTATATTTTTACAGAGAATAATGTAAACACTAAAAAAAAACTAAATGTATTCTTAGAACGATATAAAATTTTTTGTTGAGTGGAAAAACGCCATACACTGAGAGAAGAAATACACGTCAAAGCGTTAATATAATGTTAGTACTTTTAATTATCGAATAGAAGATCAAAAATTTACCATGCCTTCTGATGTAGAAATGACTAAAGAATATAATAATACAACTTTTAAAAATGATAAAATAAATGGAAATAGCAATGATAATTGTGATAAATTACATACTTTGTAAGTTAAAATATTTTGTAATTTTACATATGTCTACATATATAAATATATATAATTTTTACATCTACTTTTATTTATATGTTTATGTTTTTTAGAGAATGCAGACTTAAAATTGAGAATGAAAATAATGCACAAATACTTTTTACTACATTAAATGTTGACAAAGAACCTAGTAGAAGTAAAACAATTCGTCAACTTGAATTGGTAGGAAAATGTATTGTAGGAAAGTTTAGTAGTATTGATGAAAAAAGTCTTCAAAAATCAGTTCATCATTTTTTAGAAATGTATTTGTTAGCAAAATCAACAATAAATGTGGTTGGAAAATATAAATATCAAGAAAGTGTTAATGATGAAATTATTACAACTAAGAAAGCAAAAATTATGGATTAGTTAATTTTTCTTATACATGTTATCTATATATGTAATTGTTGAATTTTTGTTTGTATATTTTATTTTTTTTTTGTTAAAAATTGGCTATAAATGGAATATAATATTTTTTTTCTGTGAAATACAGGTATTTTCCTGTGTTTATCTAAGACATCTATAATTTTTGATTATTTTTAAAATTACTTAAATTTTAGTTTAACATTATGTTTAAAGGTCTCAAATCAAAATTAGAAGATGAGGCCAAGAAACTATCAACTGCTGTATCACAATATGGTGAAAATGTGGCACAACAATTAAGAACAGGTGAAGGGACTGGTGGTTTATTAAATTTTAACAAGGTAAATAATGAATCTGATAACAAAAAAATTGCTAATACTAAAGGGAATAAAAAAAATGGAGATAACAGTACAATAACGCAAGAATTTGACGAAACATCTTTATTTTCACTATCACCAATAGATGATATTCCTCGAACAAGGCGTTTGAGTAGTTGTTCAAACGTTAGTATAGACTCTAGTACCGATATATTTTCTATTGAAAATTTGATACCTCAAAAATCTGCGATACTAGCGGAGTTAGAATCAAATGCAGATGAAAGTATTATAGGTTCTAGTACATTTGCCACTGCTAGTAAAGAACAAATAAGTTCATTATTAAATAAATTAAACAGTAGAAATGCTAAATATAAAATGAAATATAAAAATCTTATTGCTACTTATAATGAATTGGTTACAGAAAATGCCAAATGTCAATCTGTGTTAGAACAGACACAAGATGCAATGGTAAAAAAAATTAAAAAGTTAAAAAATGAAAAGCTTGAACTTGAAGAAAAAGTTAGGAATATACAAAGTGGTGCTATACCTTCTGATGCTGCAAAAATAAAAAAATTAGAAGAATTGCTAGAAAAGTGTAAAGATAATATTTTTACAAATAAAACAAAAATAGCAAATTTAAATAAAGAAAATGATGAATTGAGAAAAAAATTAAATGAAGGACAGGAAATGGTACCAAATGACAAGGTATGATTTTCAGTACTGTATTTATTGTATTAGTATTAATAAGAAAATGATATACAGTAGTAAAGTAGTATTTTTCTAATTACTAACTAATCTTATACAGTAGGTGTAATTTTTTATATTTGAGATTTTTGAAACGTAATAGTTTTTTTTGAACTAATTAATAATATATGATTGACTTTATCATGAGTCATATTTTTTTTATAATAGTAACTTTATTTCATTTTAGGATGATACGGTAAATCAATTATCTTGTAAAGATTATAATGAAACTATAAAAAAACTAGAAGAAGATAATGCTATTGCATTAGCAACAGTTAAAGCACAGTTTCACAGCCAATTAGAAGAAAAAGACAATGAAATAAATAATTGGCGTAATAAGTACTCACAACAAATTTTTGATTTAGAAAATATCAAAAAAGAGAATGAGAATTTATTAAAACTTTCAGAAACTTTTGAACAAGAAAAAAAGGAGATGCTTGAACAGATAGTTGAATCTAAAAAGCTAGTCTTAGAATCTGTCGAAAGGGATGAAAGGAATAAACGTGAACAATGTGAATTAGAATTTAATGAGAGATTAATTTCATCTCTTAAAAGTAGTGATTCTAAATGGGAAGAAAAACTTTTATTGTTAAAAGAAGAATATGAAAAAAAAATTAATGATTTACAAAAGAAAATTGATAGTGATTCAACAAACTTTTCCGACAAAAACTGTTTAGACGATGATAGTCAAAGAATAATAGAAGAATTAAAAGTTGAAAATAATAATCTAAAAAATGAAATTTCAAATTTTAAATTATCGTCTGAAAAAGAAATCAATGACTTAAAAAAATCTATAGAATTTTCATCAGAGAGACATAATAATGAAATAGATGGTATAATAAAAGAAGCTGAGGAAGGAAATAAAGACCTTAAAAGAGAGCTAGATAATATGACATGCAAGTATAATGAATTATCAAAGATTGTTAAAGAAGAAAAAGATAATTTATGTGAAAAAATTAGGCTTTTAGAAGTTGAATCAATTAATAATAATGACACTATAACAGAATTAAGAAAACTTTCTGATACTCAAAAAGTAAGTTTATAATTTGTCATACTATTAGACTTTTTGGTTGTTTTTTTCTATTAAACATAATAACATGCATTTTTTTTGTCTCCCAATGATAAATTAGCCAACTAATACATTGAGATTTTTGTCCTTTTTTAAGTTTAGTATTAAATACTATTTCTATTCTAGTAAATATATATTTAATTATTTCTCATTAGTGTTTACAATTTTTGAAATCTTTTATATTAATTATTTACTGTTTTGTTTGTTTTAAACGTAAAAAATAAAATAAAAGTTTCAAAAATATATTTTTAGAGTGATCTTTCAAACGAATTAAATAAATTAAAAGTGCAATTGCAGAGTATTATTGAGGAACGTGACAGTCTATTAATAAAAATAAAAGATTATGATATAAAATTAAAAGATTTAGAAGAAAAGTATCAAAATGAAGTAGATGAAAATCAATCTCTTAATAATAAATTGGAGGAAATTGTAATTGAGTAAGTTTATTTTAAACATTAATTCTCTATATTTTATAAATACATTTTTGTCAATAGTCATTTACTAAAATAAGTTATCATTTATATTTAAGGCATTTTGAAGGGAATTTTTTTATTCACTCTTCAAAACTTTTGTTATTCAATGAAAACATTGCCAATAATTGTGCCTGCACCATCATATATGGCTATTTCTCTGTCTATTATTACTTTTTTTTATGACATTTTTAAAAATATTTAACATCAATGTTGTTTTGAAATTTTATAAAATTAAAATAGTTATATCTTAATTTAGATAAATATTTATTAGCAACATTTTTTTAAAAGATGTTTATTAGCAATTATTTTTATTTTTTACTCTAATACAAAGTTGTTAAAATTTATTATTGACCACATTTTTAATATGTAAACAAACTAACATTTACGAAAATATTAATTGTATTATTATTTTTTTCTAGGCAAGATACTTTCAAAGAAACGGCAAAGAATGAAATTGAAGAATTAAAAATGTTAATTGAGTCAAAAAAACAAGAAATAGTTAATTTATTAAATGAAAAAGAAACATTTGAGGCAGAATTAACTGATGCCAGATTAGTAAAAAAATTAAAATCTCAATTGGAGATTGATTTAGAAGATATGAGAAATGAATTAAAAGAAACGTCTGATAATTTAACTCTATCTGAACTAAGACACAATGAAATGGTTAACAAATTAAAAGGTTTGTACAAATAAATTTTAAAAATACTTTTAATAAAACATTATTATAGAAGAAAATGAATTATTAAAAGCAGAAAAAGATTTATGGAAAAAGAATGAAAATGAAGGTAAATTAATAAAAAATTTTACATAGTAATATATTTTCATTACTTTAGAAGATGAAAATAATATAGAAGAATTAAATCATAGAATTATTCTGGCTGATAGAGAAATTAATGACCTTAAAGATGAAATTAATAATTTAAAAAAAGATAATGAAAAAGAACAATTCAAACAAGAATTAAATGAAATTAAAGAAAGTTTGAAACAATCTGTTGATGAAAATAGTGATCTTAATTGTCAATTAACTGCTCTTAAAAATGAATTTCAAAAGTCATTAGAAGACGGTACACAAAATGAAGTATCAGTAAAAGTTAGTTGTTTAGAAAATGACAAATTAAATTTATCAAATGAATTAGAAAATGCTAATAATGAAATAGGTATATTAAATAAAAAAATCGAAAGTTTAAAAAATTTGGAAGCGAGTTTAAATAATATTAAACAGGAAAATTCGGACTTGAAACTACAATTAAATGATTTACAAAACAAACTTGAAGTAACTTCTTCTGAAAAAAATGACATTTCTCAAGAATTTAATGCCAAATTTGAGCAAAAAGACAATGAAATCAAATATCTGTTGGAAGAGTTAAAAAAATATGAGTCATCAAACATTAACTATGACACTTTAAACAAAGAAATGGAAGAATTAAAACTTTCAAATGATAATTTACGAGAAGAATATATGCAAAAAGAAAATTTAGTGTCTGAGTTGCGTGAAGAATTAAACAATGTTAAGAATGATAAGGAAAATTTAAATAAAGAAGTCCAAAGTCTTTTGAAATTTAAACAAGAACATATTAGTAATATTGAATCCTGTAATGATAAAGTTGTTGAACTGATGGAAGAAATCAACAAGTTAAAAGACATGGAAATTGGATATAAAGAACATGTTAGTATTCTTCAAGAAGAAATTTCCCGTAAAAATGAAGAACAAGAAAAAATTGTTGGTGAGAAAGATTCATTAACTAATGAAATCGAAAGTTTAAGGCGCCAAGTAAAAGAAAATGCAATTGCTTTAGCTGTAACAGAAAAATATAAAGAAGAAATGGATATTTTTAAAAGAGAAGCCGAAATGAAAGTTGAAGAAATGAAACAAAAAGTTTCTCAAGTTGAAAGTGACAGATGTTCAAAATATCAGATTGAATTAGAAAAATTAAAAGCAACACTAGAAAACAAACTGGAGGACATCGATTGTTTAAAGGCAAAAAAAATGGAAGTTGAAGATTTGCTTAAAGAAGCAGATCAAAAAGTTAATAATTACTCTATGAAAATTACTGAATTAGAAGAGAAATTAAAACAAAATAAAGATTTAACATTAAAATTACTTGAGAAAGAAGATGTTATTCTTGAACTTCGTGATCAATGTAGTAAGTTAGAACATGATTATGTTGAATTTAAAGAAAAAAGTGCTACAACAATAGCAATTCTTGAAACAAAAATAACTGAAATGGAACAATCAAAAGTTGCTGATGTTAAAAAAGCTATGGCCAAGGTTGATTGTGATCAAAAAAGAATGATTAAGGAACTTCAAAAAGAAGTTAAACAATTATACCAAGAATTGAATAAAACATCATCTGCTAATGATGCCCTTAATGAAGAGATTAAAAAACTTAAGCAGTATGGAAGTTCAGGTGAAGATTGTGCAACAATAGCTACCGTTTCTAATACTAATAATGAAGTTGGAGATAAAGATGATTATAAGGTTAAAAAAAGTGGTTTTGATGTAATTGACTACGAAGAATTAAATGTTTTAAGAGAAAAAGTATTAAATTATCAAGCTAAACTTTTTGATCTTGAAGAAAAATATACCAAAGAGACAGCAACTTTAAAGGAGGAAATTAAAAAAAATAATCTGACAAGATCCGTTGAAAATAATACTTTAGCAAATGCTTTAGAAATTAAAAGTATTGTAAGTTTAAATATACATTTTATTAGTACGATTTTCTTTTGTTTTAGAATCATTCTGTTAATAAATCGTCTAATCAATTTACAACAGCAGAGAATTATACATTTGCTGAACCTACAGAAGCTGAATATCTACGAAATATTCTCTACCGTTATATGTATGAAAGGGAAACATTAGGAAGAGGTAATGTAACGTTAGCAAAAGTCATTGCTACAGTAGCGAAATTTAGTCCTGAGCAAATGGAAGCTGTATTAAATAAAGAAGAAGCCAGACATTTATCATGGATTCAAGGTACATTATTATCCGGAAATTATGCTACCCAAAAATAACCATATTATCTATTGCTTCGGGTATTAGTAACACATTTTCTTCACTTCCTGCTTCAATTTATTTCCTTACCAAATACTGTTTGATTATCCTATTATTAAGTTTTATGATAACTTTATAAGATATCAAATTTGCTGCTGTTTTTTTTTTCTATCCTAAAATTATTATTTTAAAAATATTTTATACAAATCACTTTCATTTAAAATAGACGTTAATTTATTAAATTAAAAACCTATTTAACTATCTCTTTTTTTATATACATATATATTTTTTTGATTGGTAATTGTTTAAATAATGTGATATAATAATTTTTTATTTTACAGTTGCGGAAAGTAGCAGTAGTAGTGCAGTCAAATCACTTATGGGACCAAATGTTACCTGTGTAACACAAAGAAAACGATCATCTTATGACAAAATGTAATTTTTTTATTCTTATTCTTTGGTATAAATTATATTTTATCATTTAACATTGACTACAATATAATGTTTTTTTTCAACACTTGATTTTATTAATAGAAATATTAATTTATAATCTAAAGTTATTTATTTGTATGGTACAATCTATAATAAAAAATAAAAATTTTAAAAAATGATTACATCAATTAATACTGATGTATTTTTAATAACGATTAAAGTGCAAAATAATATTTATTTTAAAAGTTTTTTTTTAAAGTTTACAAATGTATTATTTGATTTTATTTATATAATATGTTTTTATATGTTATATCTCTAGTGATCATGAATTTGTAAAGTATTTATATACTATTTTTATCATTCATAAATGAATTTTATTTGAATAATTTATAAGATATATTACATAGTTTTTTTCAAAATGTTGAAGTGTATAAAAATATTTATTTGTTGTAATGTTTTATAGTTAATTTAATAATTAAATTTAGTATTTTAACATTTTATATAAATTTTTAATTAAGAGTATATTTGTAAGAATACTAAATTATTTAAAAGTATATACCAACCAAAATGTAATACTAGATTTTTAAGAAATATTTTACATAAATTAAATTATAAACATTTTTAGAACTAGTATCATTTATAAAAAAAAAGAAAATTCAAAAAGCTTGTTAAATATCATTTCTTGAAACTTATATATTCTATTTTATTGTCGATTTAAAAAAAAATTCATCTTCTTAACATTAATCCACTTTGTCATTTTATTTTACTAAAATATTTATCAAAAACATACAATAATAAACATTGAATTTACAAGCAATCTTTTTTTCAATATGCAACAGTTTTTACTATAACGAGAAAAAAATTTCTCTCATTAAATAATTAAAAATGTATTATTTTAGAATAAAATTTTTATCTTTGTAATTTTAAATGACATTAATGTAATTTTAATCATCTTATAAAATAAATCATAAAATAAATTAATGTTATAATATTATTATAAGACTAAAATTAAAATTAAAAAATAAAAAAGTAAATTTATAATTTTTATTCAAATACGATAATAGAAAAAAAAATTTAATATTATTGAAAAGATAACGTTAAATGCTATGATTGATTTGTATATAAAAGCTTACAATAATTTCAAAATCAAAACCAAGCATTGAAAGTTTGATATGTAATACTGAATAGTTGAATATTCTACTGTTAATAATAAAACAATTAAAAAAAAGTAATTTTTACTATGAAAAATGAGATATTTCAATTTTCTATGTCTAGTTAAAAATTTTAATATTGAATTAATTGAATTAGAAAAAGAAATATTGCAATTATTTCATACGAATACATTTTCCTACATAAATTTGTTGTAATTTTTAAACATAATTTTTAAATCTAATTTTAAACAATTTTCAATAATGAAATTCCAGTACTCTTATTCAATATTATCAGTAAAAAGAATTTAAAAATTGCTGACCAAACTAGTAATAAATATTATGATTACTTTTCTTTATTAATTAAACAAAAACAATTATAACAAACAAGTTATTGTCAAAATTAAATAGATATACTATCGTTAATACATAAGAAACAAAATTTAAAAATCGGAAATAGTCTTTTGATTCAGAAACAATAAGTTTCTAGTTTACTTCTATATTAAAATATACTTTAAAAGACTTTTGTAACCCTAAAAAGTATTTTCATGGATAATTTTTATTGTATAAATCTGATTTTTCGCTTTAAGACCTTATAAAATCACTGTTTATGTATTTGATTATTTAGACACGTAGAAGATACGTCATCTAATTGTAAAACGATTTTTGATCAATGACATTTTGATGAATTCTTTCTCCTTCATAAATAATCCATAGTAATAAAATAATTTATATATATATATACAATATTTTCCATATGTTTAGTCATAATTTAATTTGCTTAGCATAACTCTCTCCAAAAAATTTTTTTAATAGTATAAATATATCTTCATCAATTTAAATATTTTTAACTTCTAGATAACTTTTATTCTTATTTAAATAAAAAATGTGTGGAATTTTTGCCTACCTTAATTTTCTAACTCCAAAGACTAGACAGGAAATCGTAGATATTCTTTTACAAGGGCTTGCTCGAATGGAATATCGCGGTTATGACTCTGCAGGTTTGTTTTTTTTTGTAGTATTTACAGTAATCAAAAATTTTTATTTAAGGTATTGCTATTGATGGTAGCAATGATATATCTAATCCACATGGAAAAGTTGTTACACTTCGTTCTGTTGGGAAGGTAGATAGTCTTCGTCAACATATTTATGAGAATGATAAGTTAGACTTTAATATGAATTATGAAGTTCATTGTGGAATTGCTCATACTCGTTGGGCTACTCACGGTATTCCCTGTGAGGTGAATTCTCATCCCCAACGTTCAAATCCAAACAATGAATTTCTTGTTGTTCATAATGGCATACTAACAAATTACCGTGAGATTAAAGAGTACCTTATAAGGAAAGGGTTTGAATTTGAAAGTGAAACTGATACTGAAATTATTGCTAAGCTTATACAACATCTTTCTGATAGGTATCCAAGCTTTAGCTTTAGACAACTTGTTGAGACAACTATTCAACAGCTTGAAGGAGCTTTTGCTTTGGCTTTCAAGTCAACAAGATTTCCTGGGCAGCTTGTCGCAACAAGACGTGGAAGTCCTTTATTGGTTGGCATTAAAAGTCCCTCGAAATTAACATCAAATCACTTCCCAGTAATTTTTAGTAAAGGTAATTTTTATTTTATAGCACAATAACCTAAGATTTTATTATTAAAAAATATTTATACAAATAAGTACACAATAATCTTTAACATAAATTAACTTTATAACATATTTACCTGAGATAACAATATTTAGTTTTTTTTTATACTCTTTTTACACGACATTTTGTTAATGTTATAGATTTTATTGTCAATTTAAATGATGAAAATCGTAAGAAAAATTTTCGGATAGAACTTAATAGGGAAAAAGATGATTTAAATGGTATAATGACATTTAAAACAATAATTTTATAACTTTTCTTATAAATTTATTTTTTTTAGCTCGTAATTTAAATGCATCATTAAATGGAGTATTAGATTACTCAAATTTACATGATGCTTCTGGACTTGAAACTCCACTTGAATCTAGTACACCTTTTGGTAAGTTTTATTTGATTATTATATAAAAATATTTTATTAGATCTTAAACAACGCCGGGATTCGTTCAATACTTTTAAAGGATCAGAAAATGTTAGTTTTGAAGTAGAATATTTTATTGCATCTGATGCTAGTGCAATTGTTGAACATACAAAACAAGTTATTTATCTTGAGGATGATGATGTTGCAATGATTGCAGATGGGTCATTATCAATTCATAGAATTAAACGATCTAACTGCGAACAAGAAACACCTGAAACTCGTGCTGTACATTCTTTAAATATGGAACTTCAACAAATTATGAGAGGTTCATACAAAACGTTCATGCAAAAAGAGATATTTGAACAACCTGAATCAGTTGTAAATACTATGAGAGGAAGAGTTCTTGTTGATGGAAAAATTGTTCTTGGTGGTATAAAAGATTATATACAAGATATTAAAAGATGCCGTAGATTGATTATGATTGCTTGTGGTACTTCATACAATTCTGCTATTGCTTGTCGTCAAATCATAGAAGAATTAACCGAGCTTCCTGTTATTCTAGAATTGGCAAGTGACTTTTTGGATAGAGAAACACCTATATTCAGGGATGACGTATGTTTCTTTATATCTCAATCAGGAGAAACTGCCGATACTTTGAATGCTTTAAGATATTGTAAACCTAAAGGTGCCTTACTAATTGGTATTACAAATACTGTTGGAAGTTCAATTTGTAGAGAGTCTCATTGTGGTGTTCATATTAACGCTGGGCCAGAAATTGGTGTTGCTTCAACAAAAGCTTATACATCACAAATTATTTCTATCATTATGTTTGCTTTGTCATTGTCTGATGATAGAATTTCATTAGTGAAAAGAAGACAAGAAATAATCGATGGTCTTAGAAATCTTCCAGAACTTATTAAGACAGTTTTGGAACTTGATTCAAAAATACTTGAAATAGCTAAAAGTATTTATAATGAACAATCATTGTTAATTATGGGACGTGGTTATAATTTTGCTACTTGCCTAGAAGGAGCTTTGAAAATAAAAGAACTATCGTATATGCATTGTGAAGGTATTATGTCTGGAGAGTTAAAACATGGTCCATTAGCTATGGTTGATGAAAATATTCCTATTGTTATGATCATTTGTAATGATCATGTTTTTAAGCGTTCTATAAACGCTCTTCAACAAGTTAAAGCAAGAAATGGTAGACCAATATTAATTGTTGACGATTCTGTTCCAGATGAATTTATTCCTAGCTGTGATAAAATTCTCCGCGTTCCAAAGACAGTCGATTGTCTTCAAAACATTCTCACCGTTATTCCACTTCAATTGCTTTCATATCATATTGCTGAACTTAACGGTCATAATGTTGATAGGCCGAGAAATCTAGCTAAATCAGTAACTGTTGAGTGAGATAGTAAAAATTGAAATATAGAAATAAGCATAATAATTTAATTTATTTCATCAGGACTAACTATAAATATTTATAACATAATTGGTATAATCTTAGATTTTATGTGTTTTTAAATAAAGAAAATAAAATCATTTCAATAATAACAATAAGGTTATTTTTTAATTTGTTTTTGAGGAGGGATAAGAATAACAACTGTATGAAGGTCAATCGTTAAATTATCATCAAAATTTTTATATCAGCTATTAATGTTTATTTCATTAGTTGTTGATAATATAATCGGTATCTTTTAATCTTTTTACTACATTGTAGCTGATATGTTAATCGCCTTAATATTGTTACAGTAATAATCCACGTTTTTAAGAAAATATCATTTTCCCCAAATATCATTATTTATATATTGCTTTTGTAGCTATTTAAAATTATTTTAACTTTATATTTATTTTATATATATTTATAATTGCATATAATTTGTTATTATATATTAATTTTTATCTTATGGCCAGCTATTAATCTTACTGTTTCTGATTATTAATTTTATTATTTCCATACCTTATTATTTTCAATATGTAGAGCCCACATTATATTATAATAATTTTAAATGCACATTTTAATAAAAGTTATTATTTTTTTATCTTATCATTATAATAGTAATTATGTATGCTTTAAATACAATTGTAATTTTCAGATGTATTATATAAATTTAAAAAAATATATCTTTAGATATAAAAAAAAAATAAAACCATGCTATAATTAACAATATTTCTGATTATCTTTTAAAAATAAACATTAAATAATATAATGAGTTTCTATTTAACTATAATTCTATAACCAAAGTTTAAATATACAACTATAATTTAAAATATTATTTCTTAAAATATCTTATATTTTTTTTATTTATTAACATGATAATCCAACTATAATATCCTGTGATCGCCTTACACTTTTTGAATACGTATAATGTATGCTTTAGCACAAAAAATAGGCTTTACTTCCCAGTATCATCGCAATTTAGCTTTTTATATTTACATTTGCAATGTCATGCAACATAACTTCCTACTTTCATTAACTTTCATCAATCGTTAATGAATAGTATTACTATCGTTAGACTCTATTTAGCATAAAAAAAAAACATAATTAGCCTTATCTAATCCAATATTATGAATCTGTTTGTCAATCTTTTGGTAATCACAATAAACTTTTTTTTTGATGTAATATCAATCATTTTATAGCACTTTACAACAACCTGAAACAATTTAGCATCATTAATCATTCGTGACAATAACTTGTTTAAAAATATCGGAAGATTATACTTTTAACAAGCTATATAATATGCGATAACTTAGTTATTGCTCCAAGACAAATTTTATTACCCGCCAGTAAGGCTTACTATCGCAAATAAGTAGGACGATGGTATTCATTTATAAAAGTAAGGCGCGACTATTATGCTTTATGACAATTGTATTGGTTTATTTAACTGAATCAACTAAGTATATTTGTTGTGTGCTCATTTGAATACATTTTTTTCTTTCTGAAGGAAGGCTAACTTTCAAAAGTATGCTTTTTTAAACTTTTCCTCTAAGCTATTCCAGGGAATAAAATTTTTTGCATACACAACTTTCCTAATTATTAATAAAATACCCTTAATAGAAATTTTTATATTATTAATTAATTTTATGGGCTTTTTACAATATGCTATATATTTTGTAGAGAATTGTAATTTTTTTTATTTAATTTTAGAAGCATAAACAATTGATTTTTTTTTCCTATAAATATTGTCGTGTTATTTATCTAAATCTTTTTATCATTTACATTTATAAATTTGTATTGATATAGAATTTCATAACGTATTTATATATATATATTTACTATGGCTGTTGAAATTATTGGTGACGATTCAGATTGCGATTTAAAAATAGATGAATCATTTGACGAAAATGACATGAGTACTCCAGGTTTCTTTGCTTCGCATACTTCTATTCGAACTATCAATTGTGTGTCACCTAATAATATTTTGACTCGAAGCCCCTCATCGGTCTCAGGAAATGAGAAGTTTGTCTCAAGTTCATTACAAAATACTTTTAAAAATGAAATATCAAGTAAGTAATGCTTCTCTTTTTTAAAAAGTTTAATGTTATATTCTTATCAACGTCTCTTAACAATAATGAAAATATTACTAAATTGAAGTAATTTTATTTCAAATATGTCTTTCTTTTAGATAGATTTTCTACTTCAAATAACATTATTTCATCTACATCACAACAAAAGATTGATGCTTTATTACCTATAAAAACATCTCTATCTGATGATACGAAAATTATTGAAAATCATAAAGACAAAACTTTTTGTTCAGATAGTTCCAATTCAACGATAGATACAAAAGATTGTAATATTGTTACGTGTGATATTGAAGATAAAAATTCTACTAGGTAACTTTTTTTTTCAATTTTTTTTTTTGTAATAAGAATTTTTTTACAGCATAGAAATGGGTCCTTCAGCAAAGAAAAGGAAACATTATTTGGAGATTGATAGTAAATTTAGTAATACTCAAGAAAGACATAGTGAAACAGATAATTTCCAATTGGAAATATCAAAAAGAAAAAATGAATCTGCTCATTTTTTGAATGTGAAATTTCATTACAAATTCAATTCTTCTATATTTATTTCAACTGAAGTAAATAATCAAGAAATGCATGGTGTTTTAATGCCCGGTGGAATAACTAATATTTCTTTATCAAATAATAAAAATGAGAAAGGTATAGAGAATCTTGATCCAACTGTTTCTAAAAATTATATTTTGGATGATAAAATAATAAAAGAAGAAAATATGCTTAGTAGTAAAGTTTGCCAACAGTCCGATGATCAGATACCATCTACTTCTAATGAAGAAGGAAAGTTTTCTTCTTCTTCTGTAAGTACATTTGCTGAATTAAAAGATAAAGGCACTGTCATGACATGCCCGCTTGGTAATTGTAAATATCAATTTACTAATTTAATAGATGTTTATGAACACCTAAAGAATAAACATACACATGAGAAATCAACATTCAAAGAAGAGGTGCAAACTAATATAGAGCCTGTTAAATATTCAACAATAGGAACTATGACTGATATGATAATAAGTAAAAATCTTTCTCCAAATAATAATGATGTTTTACATAAACCTAAAGCTGAAAAAATATCTCCGGTGATACATAATCAATCAAATGTAAAAGTTAACAGTAAAATGGAGAATTCAAAAATTGATGGAATGTCATCACTTATTCAAGGAAATATGGTTGATCCAAAAACTATAATGGCATCATCGGTGAATTCTTTTAATTTTCAACCACCTGGTATGCCATCATTAGTAAAAAATAATTTAGGACAATCAACTAATTCATCAACTGCTTCGACACCCATTAAACAATCAGATGGAGGTACAAAACACAAAATCCATGAATTAAAACCTAATCCATCCAATGTTTCGCCTAGTATATTAAAAACTAGTAGAGCTAATTCAACGTCAAATGGATTAAGTAATTATCAAATTGATCCTTTACGTCCTTCTTCAGTTTCCACTTCTTTAGCTAATCATACGGGTATGACAATGGGATTAAATCCGTTTGCATTTCCACCTGGTACCAATCCTTTTGCCGGTATGACACCTCAATTAGGACTTCATAATCAGGGAAATAACACAAATCAAATGATGAATATGTTTAATCCTATGGTAATGCAAGCAGCTGCTGCAGCACAAATGAGAAATCAAATGTTTATGGTAAAATTTTTAAATTACATTATTTTAAAATTTTTTTTTATTAATTATAGATGCCAAATATTGGAATGCAAGGAGGGCAAATACCAGAGCAAATAGCCATTCAAATGGCAATGCTTGGGCAAATGCCACAAAAATAAATGAAAATACAAGGTGGTGTGTAAGTAACATACTACTTTATCATACAAATAGTATTTAATTTAATAGTTAACAATTAACTTTATTTTGCCATTTTTTTTCTGTGCAAACATCTGGAATAAAATAGTGTAGAACAATTTTTTCTCTATTGTAAATATAAATTTTTTGCTGTTAAATAAAACCACACTTTAATCATTAGAATATATTTTACTAAACAAACTTACTTTATTTATAAGTGTAAATACTATTAGTTTAATTTTATTAAATTTGTTAATTATAAATAAATTTTTAAAAATATTATATTTTTTATCTTATTATAGTTGAACATGATGAAGTATAATTATTAAAATTGCCTTCAATAGTATTAAAGACTTTATTCAAACTTAAAGATAAGTTAGAATTAATAGATCCTTGTAGACGAAGACTTCGACGTAGAAGGGAAGAAACTTGTAAAAGTTGTTTTCCATAATCATATAATTCATTTACTGTATATATCAAATTTGGAGTAGATGATTCAAATGTTAAAATTTCATTTAACCATTCAATTACTTGTAATATATCATTTTCAGTTGTCTTTAATTGAAGCATTTGTTGAAGCTTAAGAACTCTTATTTCAACTAAACCTTTTCGTTTTGATCTACTTTCTTTGGCATTTTTTATTTGTTCACTAATATTATAAAATTCACGAGCACGTTTTTGTTTATCTTTCTCATCTAAAGTTGTAAAGTTACTCAAATTTTCACAAAAAATTGATCCTATCATCTCCATTTCTTGATATGATTCATTCATTTTTTTAAAAGCATTTTCGAGTTCTTCAATTTCTAATTTTAGACATTCTAAATTTTTATTCATTTCATCGTTTTCACAACATAATATTTTTAATAATATATCACTTTCTTTGTAAAAATTGTTTAAACTATTATGAAAGTTTAAACTTTGTTGAACAAATGCTAAATGTTTTTTTATTTTTCTTACATAATCTAATACATAAATTTCCATTTGATCTCTGAGAATAGTCAATTCATTAGTAAATTCAGGTTTAGTGGATACAAAAAAATCTACACCATCACTTAATTCTCTACTTTGATCTACTGCTTCTTCAGCTTTTTTAACTAATTGTCTTAGATCCTTATCGAGTTGTTTTACTTCATCGATTGAATTTCCTATATCATTTAAACTGTCAAACCATTTAGCTCCAGCACCACGTACCCAAGCAATCAATTCAGACATTCCTTCACAATGTTCTCGTAGTAAAGCCGGTATAAGTTTTGGACTTTCTTCTCTTTCATCCTCATCGTTAATAACATCAAATCTTTTAGTTAAAATTAAATCATTGTCTTCAACTTTTTCCGCTGTTTTTTTTCTTTGATAATTTATTTCCATTATGCTAGCAATTTTTCTTTGATCACCACGTCTTCTTAATTCTATTTCATTCAATATTAACTCTACCAAAACTGATTTCTCTTTCTTATACAATTTTGTAACTCCTCCTATAATATAATGTTTGTCAACAAATTTTGAACATTTTTTTTGATCAAGATGTTCAATAAAACCTTCTAATATATCTGTCCATGTTGACAATCCATAAGGACCAAATGGATCTGCTAAGTCACGATTATTTATATATTTAGGAATTTTTGTAAGAGAAATAATGGTTGTCTTATAGTCATATGCATCCATAAGAATATCAAAATTTATCTTTTGTTG
This sequence comes from Strongyloides stercoralis, assembly GCA_029582065.1. Classification (NCBI taxonomy): domain Eukaryota; kingdom Metazoa; phylum Nematoda; class Chromadorea; order Rhabditida; family Strongyloididae; genus Strongyloides; species Strongyloides stercoralis. The sequence goes on along the minus strand of CM055866.1, from coordinate 10,542,753 downwards.
AATAATAAATCCTTCTGGTTCGATTAAATAAACTTGTGAAATTTTATTTGAAAATGTTATTTTAATTGTTTTTAATAATAAACGAACAAATTTTTGATTCAATTTTCTAGCATCAATTAATACAGTAATATTATTGATGAGAGGATCATCAAATGATTTTAAAACATGTGAAAAAACAGAAGTTAATAAATCAAAATGAAATGTTCCCATATCTTTTTGAAAAGTAACTTCACGTTCATGATAAAAACATATTTGTATTAAAGCACCACTTGAAGCTGAAATTAAATTTATTTTTAAAATTTTATGCAATTCTTACCTTGATAATAGCATGAATGTCTATTTTTTTGATTAGAATTATTTTTATTACGACGTAAAGTAATCATAATAAAATTATTATAACTATACTATTCTATATTTAATAATTATTAAAGATAAATTAACTGTTTATATCAAGGCCAAACATAAGTATATAATACAAAATCTTATTTAACACTCTTTTATCATAACCCAATTAAGAGAAAAGAAGAATGACAAAAACTGTGAGAATAACAATTTATAATTATAACAAAAAGAAGAAACAATAATTTTTAATTTTAAATTGCTTAGTCGAAAAGTCCGAATCCCATATCTTCGTCCTCTGATTCTTCTTTTTTTTCTTCTTTTTTGGCAGCTAAAAAAAAAGTTAATTTTATTTAAAACATATTAATTAACTTACCAGCTGGGGCTGGGGCATCAGCAGCTCCAGTTGAAGCAGCAGCGACTGGAGCGGCTCCACCTGATGGAACAGAAGCAAGTTTTTTAGATCCTTCAGCAATAACTTCTTCAATATTTTTTCCTTCAAGAGCTTTAAGAACTCCTTTAAGGGCCTCAGCATCAACATCAATTCCAACTGATCCAAGAATATCTTCAACATTCTTGCTTGATGGAGCAGCTACTCCTCCGAGTTGAGCTAAAAGGTAAGCAGCAAGATATTTCATTTTTTATTTTTGTCAAAACCACTAAAATATTTTATAAAAATATATTTTTAAATGTTCCACAATTTCTAAAGTCAAAAAAAAATAGAAAAAAAACAATGACAATAAAATATTACTAAAATGGACTAAAAATGTGAATAAGCTATACTATAAAAACAATGCTAATACAAAATTAATAACTAAAATATCAATATATAATTGTAAAAAAAGGTTAAAAATAATTTGCCCAATCCTTCAAGATAGTTGACAGGCCATCGTTTTAAGACAACATAAAATAACATACATAGGAACACATTCCATTCCACTAACATTTTGCTTTTTCTTCTGTGCAGGATTGTACTGGTGTAAAGTTAAATTATGTATTTGTCCTCTTAGTAAATAATAAAAACAACTATTATTTTAAGTATTTAATAAAAACATAAATATACTATTTTTTTTAAAATAATTAAGATATGAAATAGAAAAAAAATGTTGGCCTAATAAAATGTACAAAAAATAAAAAAACAAAAACTCAGCAATTTGAGAATTTAAATAATCATTTTGTTGATAACTTATTCAAGTATATTATATAATAAAAAAAATTTAATAAAACAAAAATATTCATGCAATTTATTCTCTTTGTACAATTTTGATATAAATAAAATTTTAGTAATTAATTAATTGAAAAATGAAACAAAATTTTTTTTAATAATATACAATTCAAATTATTAAAAAAGCATCAACTGTTTTAAAATGAATTATTAGAACTATAAACAAAAGTTTTTTAATAAGTCACTTAGTAATCGTATTTAGTAAGATTAAAGTTTCTTATTCCAATTATTTATTATTTTAAATTATTTAAATTAAAAGTTTAAAATTTTTTTAAATCAAAAAGTTAAAAAAAAACTTTATCTTTACATAAATAATATTATCAAATATTTTTATTACAAAATTTTCTTATATTTTTTTAATTTAATAGTTTATTTTATAAAAATTGGTAATTTTTAAATAATTATTTAATAATTTAAAGACATTTTTTTTTATTATAAGTGAATTTAATTTTTTTAAATGATCAATTGTTTAAAATATTATTTATGTTTAAATAATGTGTGACAAACAAGGTATGTGTATGTTAGATATGATCAATGAATTAGTTAATTGTTAAAAAATGTAAAAATTTAAATGGCATTTATTTTTGCTTGATAGAAGGTATGATCCATCTCTGGATATTTTTTTAAATACAAACATTGTGTGCTTTTCTCCAATGCAAAAATAATTTATTTGTTGGTATTGTTTAGAGGTTTGTTTTTTTATTAACATTTTATAACTTCTCCAAAGTGTTTTGGCACTGTCTAATTTTTGATGCATTTTTTTAATTATATTAATATTGTTTAAAATTTTTATATTTTATTATTTGATTATGCTTCGTATACATACATGTTCATGGATTAGTTATAAAAGTATGTTTATTTTTACTATAAATTTCCAGGATTGATGATATTTATATTTAGATAATCAGATATATGGTATTGATATTCATCCAAATGGTAAAAAATTTGCCATCTGCCTTCAAGTTGATGGTGGCAAAGGTAATCTTGAAATGTGGTCTATGAATCCAATATTAAATGATGCAGTACCAAAGTCTACCTCACCTTTATTTAATGTATCGTTTCGATCAGGTTTAAATTCTGTTCGTTGGTCTAAGTATGACTATGGAAAGTATTTGGCAGTTTCAACAGAAGATGGGATTATTTTAATAATTGAATATTTAGGTAGATGTCGTGATAGCAAATTATCCACAGGAGAAGATGAGGATGATATTAAAGAATTGTATAAAACAAAGTATGAATTACATGGTCATTCATTGTCAGCTAATAATGCAGAATGGTCAAATGATGGTAGATTTTTAGCCAGTTGCGGTATGGATGGAAAAATAATTATATGGAATGTTAAGAAACTTCCAGAAAAAATTGTCATTTTAAATGAAGCTTCTGGTGGTCATACAGATAATGTCAATGGTATTTCATGGGATCCTATTGGAAATTTTTTAGCATCACAATCAAATGATAAAACTTTAAAAGTTTGGTCTGTTGATGATTGGAAAGTTAAGACTACTATTAGTAAACCATTTGAAGGTGCTTGTAATTCTACAATGTTTAAAAGAATGGATTGGAGTCCTGATGGTATTTTATTAATAGCTCCAGCTGCTATGAACAATAAGACACCCGCAACACAAATAGTTTTAAGAAAAAATTGGGACTATAAAAAAGATATTATTGGTCTAAGACAAAATTCAACTGTTGTTAAATTTATGCCCAGTTTAATTAAAGTTAAAAGTGATAATGATGAAATATCTACTGTTATGGTATGTGCTATTGGTAGTAGAGATCGAAGCTTTTCATTATGGATGTTTCCAAGATATGAAAGACCCCTTTGTTTAATTAGAAATTTATTTAATGATACTATTCATGATTTTTCCTGGCATAATAATATTGTAGGAGCTTGTTCAAGTGATGGAAGTGTACAATTTATATCATTAAAAGAATCTGAATTTATTAAATTTTGTAGTATAGAAGAATTAAAAAGTCGATGTCAATTTATCCACAAGCAAATTCCTGTTCAATTTAGAAGAGATGATGATATGTTAAATGATAGTATAACAGAAGATAGTTGTTTATTATATAGAATTCCCAAGACAATACCATTTAATACAACTTCTATTATTCCTACTGTTCCTAATGTTATAGAAAAAGAAGTTTCTAAAAACAATGATAAAATTGAAAAAGAGAATTGCACAGAAACTATAAAACAACCAAAATTAATTGTAAGATCTAAGAATAATGCTACTGTTAAAATTACTTCAACACAAATTATTAAAGAACCTGAGGAAGATTCGAAGAATCAGAACGTTATAATAACACAACCATCAATGATATCACTGGAAAAATTAATTGATGAACAACAATTTATCAAGCCAGCATTAACAATGGAAGAATTTAATGTTTTATTAAAAACTAAAATTTTACATGAATCTGAAGAAGATTTGTTAGATGTTAGTTTTGAATCAAATATGGAAACATCAACTATAGAACGAGCTGCTATCCCACCACCTAAACCAACAAAAGGAAAATTATTTTTTACAATACCAGAGTATAAAAAATCATTAAAATATATAACTAAAAATAAGGCAACAATTGTTGATTGTATCACAGCAAACAATGCTTGTCAACTGATGCCCGGTGTTAATATAACAAGAATTACAGCAAAACTTGGACGCGTTATAGTTTGGGAAACAGTTATAACGTCCAAGGTTGGTGTTGTAAAATTTAATGACCAATATACGGTTCTTGTGTCTTATGATAAAACAGTAACTATATTAGACTCTAAAACGGGTAGACAATTAATTCAATTTATTCCTAAAGAAATGACGTGTATAGCTTTTTTTAAAAATCATTGGCTTTCATTAGTTTCAGAAAAAGGAAAGTTATATATTTGGTATGTTTTTTTTTTATAATTTATTTTAATATAAATTTAATTTTAATACTATTATCTTTTTAAGGAATTTACAAACATTTCAAAATTTTATAACAATAAATTTAAAAGCTATAATGCAGACAGAAAAGGAATTAGTTAATGTATTAATATCACCTAATGGAATACCAATAATTCATTGTGAAAATAACCGTATTTACTCCTATTCAACAACAACTAATTCTCTTATATCAATTTTAAATACGTCTGATGTAATAGCAAGACATGCTTTAGCTAAAATATGTGGAGATGTTGATTCTCATTCTACAGGAGTTATATCATCTTTGTTTGATTCTAATAAATTGTATTCAAATTTGACATTACCAGATGACATAACACAATTATCCATAGAAAGGTCCTTAGAATCATTATTAACAGCTGCCAAAGCATTATCAGATTTTAGTGATTTTAAAAAATATTTACATTTATATGCTCAGTCTCTTATTAATAATGGACATACTGAAAAATTGGAAGGATTAATAAAAGAAATAGAGTCTAATAAAAGTTTAATATGTGGACATGATTCAACTGAAGTTATAGAAGAGTTACAACCATACAAAGAAAAGAATCGTAGTTTTGGTAACAGTGTTTCTAAAGGTGTTGATCTAATGGAAAGTATTTAAATTTATTTGTAAAAAAATATATTTATTTAAAAAATATTTATAATAACAAAGTACCCTTTAGGCATTTTAAATATATAATTATAGAGAGAACTTTACATAAAAAAAACTGTAAACGGAAAAAGTTGTATAGAATGCAGATTGAAATAATAATTAAGTTAGTACATTTGTTTAAGTAATGTGTGTTATACATATTGATGTCTTTAATTTTTTTTGGTGATTATTTTAAAATTATTTTTAACTATTGTATACTATTTTCAAGTTTGATCTTAGATAATAAAATATTTGTTTTTGCTAAAAGACTATTAAATAGGATTAGCTACTGGAATGATTTTTTTAGGTCTAAATTTGTTAAACATTCTTTTTTTTCTAAAAAAAGTTTAAATATTTTTTAATTATTTTCTTTTTCTTTCTCATTCTCTAAATTAGATAAACCAAAAAATTTTAATATTCTTTTTCCTACAAGAGATGCTCTGGAACCTTTTCGATTGAATTTTTTATCATCATTTTTATGTTTTTCATGTTCCTTTTCAATACTACTTTTATGTATATCAAGGGAACATCTCTCAATTCCGGCGTCAAAACTTCCAGAATGAACTCCAGTAAACTTAATATCATCTTCATTTTTGTAGTCATGAGCTGCCATAGAATATGCTCTACCAATTCTTCCATAATTATTTCTTACGGGTGTAGAACTATTTGATCGACTGTTATTATTATAACTATTTGTAGTAAGAGTGGGATTGATTGACATTCTTCTAATATGTACATTACTTCCGCCAATATTATGGGGATAATATTCCGGTACAGTTTTAATAATTAATGATTTTTTCCTTTCGTCGCAATTAATAATTAATCCAATTCCAGTATTATCATCACTATGACTTTTTCTTCTTCCTCCATTATATTTATTACTTTCTTTTTCTTGTAATCTATCCAATATTTGATTATGCATTTCTATGCTAAAGTTTTAATATTAAAATTAAATATATATTAACTTTTTTGTACTTAAATAAAAATACATTTTTCTTATATCAACAATAATTATTTAATATTTTTTTAAAAATAATAATTATTTTTATAACTTACCTACTCCTTCTTGAGTATGGATCATTAATAATTTCTTGTTGTTTTAATTTCTCCTTCTTCTTTCTTTCTCTTTCTTTTTGTTCAATTTTCTAAAAAAAAATTAATTAAAAATATTTAATTTAGTTAAAAAAAATAACAATTAAAGTATTAATAGCAAAATTACATTTAATATATAGGTATAATATAATTTTTTTTAATAAAACTTACTTGTTTAGTTCTTAATGCCTGTGCCCCTAACATATTTTCTTTTTTTTAAAATAATTATTATAAATTTTTTTCTTAAAATCTTTTAAATAAAATTTATAATTATAGATATAAACAATTCAACAAATATATTGAATATTAAATCTTTTTTTTACAATTAAAATAGATAGTTTTTAATTATCTAAATATGTATAAAAATATAGTATTATATTTATAATAAATATATTTAATAGTTTTACTTCGACTTCTAAAAAAAATAAATTTAATACCTTTACCTAAAATTGTGTATATTATTTATTTTATAAAGATAAATTTAATAAAAGAAAATTGATAAACACCCTCTAAAGTAATAAAGTGATAAAAGTTATTTTTTTTTGTAAAAGTAAAAGATCATTCTCCTAAATTTTTATTTTATAAATTGTTTCATTTGAACTTGTAGTAATAAAGAGGAAATAAAATTTTTAACTTATAATGGAGAAGTAAATGAATGAAAACAGATTTATACATTTAAGAAAGGAACAAAATTGTTTCAGTTGATTGTTATTTTTATCAAAAAAAAAAAAATAAAAAAATAAAATAAAATAAAAGACACTTGAAGAATGATGATTGAAGTAATCTTTAAAAAGGACACATTACATTTGGTAATTTTTTTTATGTTATAGAGGTTAAATAGAATATTTATTTTTTAAACTTTTACTATATATATAAATTTAAAATGATATTGGAGTCATTCTTTTGGGGGTGGAAGAAGAAGGAGAAAATATGAAAAATTTTTTTCTTCATTATTCTAACAAAATTTTGATATTTCTAGATTTTGACGAAAAAAGAAGTTTATAATAAATGAGAGCTTATAAAAAATTTATTATCAATTTTTACTTAAAAAAATGTTTTTGATATTTCTATGATTTATAGAGTTACAAATAAAAATAAATAATTGAAATATAAATGTTAGTAAAAAATGGATAGAAAAAATTTGTTTTTATTAAAAAAAAATAATAACTTTATTTTTGTTTTTGAAATACGTAAACATACTTTTTTCTAATATCATCAAATGTTTATCCTCAAATAACAACATACAAATGCTTTATGTCCTTACAATGAAAGAAATTTTGATGTAAAAAAAATATTAATAAAAAAAAATTGTTTAAATGATATAAAAAAATTTTTATTGTCTAAATATCTTTTTATAAGTATAATCCACCAAAAATTATATGAAGAAGATTGTATGTATATGTGTGTGTCATTGGTAATTACTGTTGGTAAAGAAAAGAATAGAAAAGAAGTACAATAAACATCCTTTTCTAATAAACTGTCATTCCTTTTTCATTCCAGACTTTCATGTTAATCTTGAATAATTTTTGATAGAAACACAAAAAAAAAGGATTTATATTTTTAGAAACAAAATATATATAGATATTATTAAACGACATAAGAGAGAGATATAAAATAAAGATATATGTAGTTGGAGTTATAATAATTTTCAAAAAATCTACATTTTTCAATAAATAAGGGGTGTAAAGATAAAGAAAAAAAAAGAGATAAATAGCACTTGTACTATGAAAAGTAACAAAAATTATTTCTATCATCTTTTTTACATTAACATTTTTTTTTAAAGTTATACATTTTTTTTATAATAAATTATAAGTATTACTATAAATATATATCAATGAATGATTATCTTTGTATATTTAGTAATAAAATGTTTATAAAAAAATTGAGATTCATTAAAAAAAATATATCTACAGATACATAAATATATATACATATATATTAAAAAAGAGTTCAATATAAGAACAGAAATATAAAAATATCTCCTGGGCATCTTTTGTCATTAGTCTTTTTTAATTCAATTTAATTTCCTATCAATATAAATAATAATATATATATATATATATATACAGATAAAAATATATATATTTTTAAGATATATAATAATATTTTAAAGAAAATATGTTTAGGTAAACTAAAAAATTATTCTAAATAAATTTTAAAATTATATTTTATTATAATTAATCTTTGTCTTAAGATATTAGTGGATAAACAAAAGAATATCAGATTTTACTTTATAAATGATATAATAATTATGATTGTATTATATATATATATATATATATATATAAATGAGTAAGAAAAATTTTAATGATCAACTAAACCTATTTCTACCTTTACCTCAACTTTTATTATATAACATCATTATAACACTTTTGTTATTTTTGATAATTAAAAGAAAAGATATTTTATAATGTTGATTATAAAGAATATAAAATAATAACCAAAAAATATGTTAAAAATATATCACATAAAAAAATTAAATATTATTTTAACTATTCTTTAGATTGGGATTTAGGGAAAAATTAGAAACATATATAAAAAAATATATTGTTGTAAACATATATATGTTTAATTATAAAAAAAAGTGTCATTAATATTAAAATTCCCTACTCAAAACTTTATAAACAAAATGAAGGCCCCATTTATTCTTCATAAACATTAACAAAATGGAGGAAAATGGAGACACGTATGTTTTTTTGTTTTGATGTCCTTCTCCTATTACTTATATATAGAAAAAAAAAGAATATAAATATATATCTTTTAATTCATTTCTTATATATTTTTTTATAATACTTAATATATTGTTTTGAAAGATAGTTGGAAAAGTAAATCAGTTTTACTATTAATAGTTAAAAGGAATAAAGTTTTTTTTTTGATGTATAAGAAAATTATCACAGTTTACTAATTTTTAAATTATTTAGAACAACCTTTTTTTTATTTAATTACTATATTTTTCAATACATTATTTCATTCAAATTGAAATTTAATTAACTTTATTTTTATTTTATTTAATTTGTTGATGAAATAAACAGCCTTAAAAATTGTATGTAAACATAAATATTCTTACAAAATCATAAATATTAAAAGTACAAAATAATAACAAACTTTTTTTTAAGTTAAAAAAAGACTAAAAATAAAAGTTGTACTTTTTCTATCATTTTAAATCATAGAATAAGATTTATATCTTATCATGGAAAATCAAATTTTAATGTTTATATTTTTAGGTCATTCAAAAATACAAAAAAAAACTAAAGAAAAAAAAAGTATGGTTTTGAAGTATATAAATGTCTTCTAAAATAATGAATAATTAAAAATGCTTAAAAGAGAGTACTATAAGTTATTATATTTTTTATCACTACAATTTTATTTATTGTTTTTTTGTAATGTAAAGTGTATAAAAGAACCTTTCAATGAAAAAATTAATGGTAGTTTTTAAAAGTGTAAAATTACAAAAAAAAGTACTGTTTTTTTTTATAGTTAAAGTAATAGAGTATCCAAAAATTTTATGTGCTATATTTTCTCATCCAAAAAAAGAAACATCAACACTTAATCATATTATAAGAACATGGTTAACACATTGTGATAAAGCTCTTTTTATTACCACCACTGGGGAAAACTTTCATGATAAAGGAGAAGAAAAGAAGATGATGAGAATTGAGGTGATAAAAATATTATCTAACGGAGAGAAAATGAGTATTTTTACTGAAACAATAAAATCTTTTATGATTTTGTATAATAAATTTTTTAACAATACTATTGGGCAAAAATATGATTGGTTGTTAAAAGTTAATGATAACTCATTTGTTGTGATTGAAAATTTAAAAAGATTTTTAAGAAATAAAGATAAAAATGAAAGTATATATTATGGATATAATAGTAATTTTAATGAGAAAGATAATAAAATATTATTAAATAGAAAATATATCACCGGTGGATCAGGGTATGTAATTAGTAAAAATGGAATTAAAAATATAATTGAAAAAAAAAATTTTTTTTTAAAAAATTGTAGTAAAGAAATATTTAATGGATTTGAAGATGTTATAATTGGAAGATGTTTTGAAAAATTAGGTATTAAAGGTGGTAATAGTAAAGATGAAAATGGTCTTGAAACATTTCTACCACCAATAAATAAAAAAAAATATACCTTAAAACTTTCGAAATTTGAAGAAATGTATAATGTATTTCCTGGTGATAAAAATGAATGCCAAAAAATGTCTCAATATCCTATAAGTTTTCATAATATAATTCCAGAAAATTTATACATATTAAATTATATCTTTTACAATGGTAAAGTATATATTAATAAATATGATTAATATAATATATTATTTATATGAAAAAAATAAGCAATTTTATTATTAATATATATACATATAAATGATTAGTATAATTTAAGAAATGTTATTTAAAAATAAAATCAGAAAATATTAATATTTGTTCATTCTTTTTTTTTCTTTAATATTATTATATAAAAGACAATAATAACAGTACATATACATACTATCTTAACATTTTCTTAGATATTTAAAATGATAACATTATATCTATTTTTTTATATTTCTTTTATTTTCCTATTTACTTGATTTTTTCAACTATTTTTTAATAAAAAATACGAAAACATATATATATTTTTTTTTATTAAAATAATTAAAAAGCTATATTTTATTGTTGTTATTAATCTCAAAGAAACACTTTTTTAACTGAAAAATAGTATGCCCTCAATAAATATATTAAATAATTTTAAAATAGTTTAAAAAGATTAAGCTAAGTTTAAAACACTTGTTCATTCTTATCTTAATTTTATTATATAATAAGATAGGAAATAATAAGGAAGTGGTAATTTTTGGTATCTTGGAAAAAAGCTAATGTGAAAAGTTTAATGAAGTGGTATTTAGTTAAGATTAATTTTTAATTTATTACAAAGAATAAAAATTATTTATATCTTGTTTGAAGATAAATAATATAATTAGTTCAAAGGTAATTGATAGAAATAAATTAATATGACCTTTTTTTTTAACTTTCATCAATTTATTTTTTTTTTCAAAGAAATGATATAATATTTTTTGTAAAAATTATTTTTAAAAATAAAAAACACATTACTTAAATCAAGTTATTTTTTTATTTGATTAAGTATTAAATCGAATTCTTGTTAAATTTAGCTAATGAATTTTTATTTATTGGTAATAAATTTTTTAAAATAACAAAAACATTTAAAATTACTTAATTAATATTATTTTATTGTTATTAATAACATAATCGTATAAAAAAATTAAAAAAACTTTTTATTATTCATATTATAAAGCCAAATTTATTGTTCAACTTTAAATAAATATAATTTAATATTAAAATTAAATACATCATAAAAATAGATTTTTTATAGAATAAAAAAATCTTTTGTCATTAATATTTATAAAAAAAAAGATTACTTTATATTTCAAGGTTAACAATTTTTACATAAAAAAGTTTATTAAAAAAATATTTCCTTGTTCATTTACAAAATCAAAATTATTATCATTTGTTATTTCAAAACTTTTGTATTGCTTTTATTATTTATTTTCACATAATAAATAATATTTCAACAATTTCTTATCATAAAGATTGACATTAAACATAGATATATCTAAATTTTATCAACTTTTATAAACAAGTACATTGTCTCATTGATATAATATTTCTTTTTTCTTATTTAAATGTACATATTTATTGATATACTTGAAAGTTTAAATAACGTTTATGATCAAATTTTTTAATAGGTTCTTAGAGACATTTATTTCTTCTTATATTAAAAAGTTTTATTTATTTTATTATTTTAAAAGTTAGAAAGTCATACTTTTGAATAAAAATTAAACTATGATTTTGTAATAAGTAAATAAGAATATCTATCAATATTTTTAAGATTTATTTTTTTTTAAATTATTTAATATAAAATAATGATGTAATTATATTTAGATAATAATAAAAATGTATTTTTTGGATCGTTTTATGATGGCAGATATTGACATTCCATATCAATTTGTAAATTGTACTTATTTTGAATATCCACATGATTTGAAATACAAAAATTGTTCAATATCATTAAATATGACTCCATGTGAATCATTAAAAGTAAGTTTTATAAAATTTTTTTTAAATATTAAATATATTATTTATTATTGTAGTGGGTTCATTTAGCAAAAAATTTTAGAACATATTTCCTAGCTATCATTCCATTTTTTATATCAATATTTGCAATTATTATTAATTTATATTTGTTTTTTTGTTTAATTAATTATTGGAAGAAATGTATCTCAGATAAGGGAAATGAACATGTTTCTGGTAAGAAGAAACAGCTAATTTTTTTAATCAATAAAACAATTACATCTATTGTTGCATTGGTAACATTTTATGTTGTTTTATTGGTATGGAAATTTGGTTCATTACAATATTCTAGTGCAAGTTTATTTATTATTGTTGGTTCATTAAGTTTTATTACACTTACAGGTAATTTTAACAAAAATAAAATTTAATTATAATTATGTATATGTTTTTTTAAAACTTTTTTAGGATTCTACTTTGCTACAACACTTTTATTGTATTTAGCAATTGTTAAACCTGTTTACTATAAAACAGTTGTTACCACTAGAAAATGTTACATTGCTGTAGGTGTAATTTGGGTTTTTGCATTATCATTTTCAGTAAGTAAAATTATTATAAAATTAAATCACAAACATATTTATTTATTTTTAGATTTTAATAGGAATCCTTGGTGCAACACTTTTTTATCACGACACTTCACCTATTTCCTGTCAATTTAGTACATGTCAAGATCCAATAGCTTTATCATTAACAATTTTCATTGGTATACTTTATATTTTTGTAATTCTTGAATATATTATAATGTTATATAAAATTCATGTGTATACAAAAACAAATAGTCATTTAACAACAGTTATCCAAAATAATTCATCATTATTTTTAAACAATGAAAATATAATTAATAAAAATGGAGAAATTAAAAATGAGAATAGTAAGCAAAGAAAACCTTCATCGTCATCAATTTCAAATAATATTACGGCTATGAATCGTCTTTCCATCAATTTGTTTATTTTTGCTTTATCTAAACTTCCTTTTTTAATTTTAGCAATAGTAGCAACAGTCAATTTATATCATCTTTCTGCAATTGGTGAGCTTACAAAAACACCTTGTAAAACATTTCACTTTGGTAAGATATATTTTGAAGTTGAAGCATTGGCATCTTCAGCAGCAATAATATGGATAATCGGAATGATTTGTGATCCCATTATTGTCTTATCAACAGACAAAGCATTAAAAAAAGAACATAAAAAATATTTTAATTATCTCAAATGTAAAAAGTTTAACTGGGAACCTTTACCATGTTTAAATAATCGAGAATGATTTTTTTTAACTTTAATAATATTTATTTAACATATTTTTGATCTCTTTTTTATGAACAAAAATAATAAAACTATTTTATATATAGTAAAATATAAAAATAAGTTATATTTTTTAATTGTTTTCAATTACAAATAGATAAAAGTATAAAGTAAAAATGTTTTTGTCGTAATATTTCAAACTTATTATAAATCAAAATATTTTTTTACCACAAATTACCTACTTATAATCGTTCACTATAATTTATATTATTATATACAAAAGAAATATTTTCAATTTGTTATTATATGAAAATAATATTATTGGTATGTTTTATAATAAGCCACCATCATTTTTTAATAATATATTATATAAAAAAACATTTTTTAAGTAAAATATTGCTAATTATTTTATGTAATTTTATTCAAAATAAAATTAAAAAAGTTTATTGTTTTAATCTATAGATAATTTTTTAATAACTTTTTTATATATTTAATCATAACAAAGATTTATTTAAGAGATTAATATTATTTTTTTTATGGTAGATAACATCAATAATATAATATAATTTTTAAGTAGAAAGTAATTTTTTTTATTTAATAAATGATTATTGATAAATTTTATATAAATATACTAATGTTTATGATTTTTTTTCAAAAATATATGGGTTTTTTCAATAAATATAATTAATGTAACGGAAACTTTTTTAATACTTAATTAATAAAATTGAAAACAACATAGTTTTCATTTTTATATATGAATTTCATAAAATCATAACATATCATTTTGATTGATTATCTTCAAAATAATATAAATTACACAATACGATCTTTATTAAAATGAAATGTTGTAATCTGTCAAAAGACAGTAGAAAATGAGATAAAGTAAAAGAAATTTTTCAATTTTTTTATTTAATCATTAAATTAAAATTGAAAAGTTATTTTAAAAAAAGTTTATACAAGTACTTTAGACTTTTTATATTTTAAAAAACATTTTCTTAATAAATAAGTGAAGCGTTTTTTGATATAAATTAAATAAATTTTCAAATTTGATATTTGTGTAAAGTTAATTTGTTTATAACTTAAAACATTTTATATTATAAAAAATATTTTATCAATTTTAATAAGTGCAACACTATTTTATAAATGCATTAAAAAGAAAACAACCTCAAATAATAAGGTAAATTTGTCAAATATAAAAATATTAAATTTAAAATTACTAACATTTGATAGTGAAAAAAGTAGTACAAATAATATAATCTTATCATCATCAACAGAAGTATTTAAAAATGTAAAAGATAAAAAATTTTAATAAGCTTCAACGTATATATAATTATTTAGATATAGTACAACTTTTAAAAGAAAAATACATTTATTATCAGAAAATTTATAAATATTTATTAAAAAATATTAAATAGCACACTAATAGTTATAAAAATAAAATTATTATTTAAAAAAAAATGATTTAAAATATTTTAAAACAAAAATATAAAAATAAAACATAATTAATGTTGTAACTTTTTTTAAAACTAATTATGTATGAAATATTTTAAAAACATTATTATATTTTTAATGTAATATTTTATTAATAAAAGTTTGTTAAATAAAATACAAAGTTGACTAATTTTATAAAATTTATTAAAAAAAATTAATTAATAAATGTTTCATAATCTTTCTCAAATTTTTCAAATATTTCTTTTGCACCTGGAGATAATAAATGTTTAAAATTACCAAGAACTATTTTTATAATACAATAATGTATAAAAACATATTGTTTTTCTGTTTGTATAGCATGTTGCCTCATTGTTCTAAGAAATTTTACATATTTAAGTCCATCATCGAGTTTATTATTATTTATAACTTGTTCTAAGTAATGTTCTATGGCTATTAAACAACCCGTTCTTCCTATTCCTGCTGAGCAGTGAACTACAACTGGTGTTTTATGATGTCTAATTGAATCTAATATTAATATTAATGGTTTTATATCTCTTGGTACAGATCTATCAGGCCAATTTGTCCAAGAGTAATGACAAACAAAACGGTTAATAAATTCATTTCCATTTTTATAATTAACTTCAAGAATTGTTTTTGTAACTTCTTTACATTCTTCTGAAATTGGTCCCATTTCAAGGCATCTAATAATAATATCATCAATAATAATATTACTACCTACAATATTTGGAAAATATAAAGCACATTTTTCTTTATTATTTTCTATTGTATTACATAACATAACTATTCCTTCAACATTATTTTCTATAACCATTTTCCAAAAATCTTTTATTGTTGATGATAATGGTCCTTGTGTAGCAATAAATCTTTTCTTATTAAATGGTGTAATGATATAATTTGCATGTATAAAGTCAGTTGAGGTACCTTCTTTCTGTATTTTAACTCTAAATTGATCATTAAGTTTTATATCAGCATATCGAATTTTATTTTTATTTTGAAAATTGTTAAAATTTTCAAAGGTTGTTTTATCAGTTATTTGATTTTTTAAATAATTACAATAATCATTGGCTAGAGAATATACACCATGAGTTAAAACGTCGTAGCACCAATTTAAAGCATGTGGTGTATCTGATGACATTATAAAAATTATTAATTTAGTATTAAAAATTTTATTATTTAAAAAAAAAATAGAAATTAAATATTTTTTATTGAACTTAATTGATTTAACTAATTTTAATATCAAATGATTTGTCTTTTTTTTTAATTGAATTAAAATTATTAAAAATAAAATATAAGAAATATATTCAAATGTTAGATATAAATAAAAAAAATTAAAAAAAAAAATTTTTTTTAAACTATTAATAGTCATTTACAAAATTTTTTTTATCAAAGATAGAATTTTTTTATTAATTTTTTAATTATTAACAGTTATGTTAACAGTTCCATTTTTGGAAGATATTATTAAAAAATGGATTAAAAAAAAATCGTTTGGTGATCCTGTTGATAGATTAAATCATTTTATCACAGCATCTATTCTTGGATTTTTTGCTATTATGGTATCTGCTAAACAATACATTGGTCAACCAATACAATGTATGGTACCTAAAGAATTTAGTAGTGGATGGGAAAAGTATGCTGCAGATTACTGTTTTATTCAAAATACATTTTATATATCATTTAACGAAACAATTCCAGAAGAGTATGAAGATCGTCGAAAAGCTGAAATAGGATATTATCAATGGGTTCCAATTTTTTTATCTTTACAAGCAGTATTGTTTTTTATTCCGAATTGGATATGGAAAAGTTTATATTCTCAATCAGGGATTGATTTAAATACTATTATCACTGATGGTATGGCTTTAAGAGGAACTGGACCTAATGAAAGAGAAGAAAATAGTATTAAGTTAAAAGAATACATATCTGATTGCCTTGGAATAAATGATATTAAAAGAAATTTTCGTATTGGATGTTTTAAGCTAGAAAAAAATTATGGAAGTTATATTACAACACTTTATTTATTTATAAAACTTTTGTACGTGTTAAATGTTATCGGCCAATTTTTACTTTTAAATAACTTTCTTGGAGATTATTATACAATGTGGGGATTAAAAGCTATTAAATATACATTGTATGGTAAAGAATGGCAAACTTCTAATGTATTTCCAAGAGTAACATTATGTGATTTTGATGTGAGAGCTTTAGCCGATGTCCATCGGTTTACAGTTCAATGTGTTTTAAAGATAAATATGTTTAATGAAAAAGTTTACCTTTTTATATGGTTTTGGTTTTTATTTGTTGGAATTGTAACTATTGTAAATTTTATATATTGTTGTAATAGTTTTATTTCACTTACTCATCGTCATTCTAGTGTCAAATATCTTTTACAACATCTTATGAATACAAAAAATCCACGTGAATTTGATAAAGCTGTTAGGCATTTTACTTATGAAGGACTTAAACCTGATGGTTATCTAATTCTTAGGTTTTTAGAAGGAAATGCTGGAGCTATTATTACTAAAGATATCACTCATAAACTTTTTCAAGATTATTTAATTACATACATGGATGATTATATGAAGGATTCTTCTCTTGATATTGTTTCTTCATAAAATTATTTTTAAAATTATTTTGTAATAATTTAATTTTGAAATATTGATATTTACTAATTATAAAGACATAAAATTTTTCCTACAATTCTATAATACTGTTTTTATATTATTAAAAAATAAATTTAAATATAATTTTTATTAGAATAATAATAATTTATAATAACATAAAATTTTATATAGTCTATTTACAAAAATTTATTATTATTTTCCAACAACATATCTCGCTGTTGGTGATTGTTGATAAATTTGTTGACTATTAACTCCTGATGCTGGACATGGATAACATGTTGCTGAATCACCCATACGTTTTCTTCTTTTTTTAACTCCTGGATCTGGTGTACAAATTGCACAATCTAAAAAGTTTCTCTTTTTTCTTGTACGACATGCAGGAAATGCTGTACATTCATGTGCTGAAGCATTTATTGTTGGGCCACCAAAGTTTCTTTTTGTTCTATGAATTGTTTCTCTACCAGTACAATGCCTACAAATTGGTCTTTTTAATTCTCTTTTCTTTCTTGATGTTCTCATAAATCTTTTCATAAATGATTTATATTCTTTTTCATTTAAACAATCATCTGTTTGTTCACATACTTCATTATTAGTATCTCTTTTTTTTCTTGCTGCTAAAGCTAATGTTACCCATGCTGGACATGGTACACAATTTGCTGATTGATCAGGAGCATAAAATTGTCTTTTATGTCTTTTAACTTCTTCTTCATGATTAATTACACTAATTTTATGATTTAATAAAGCATTTTCATACGCAGCTAATTTAGATAAAGATCTCTTCTTACGCTTACGTTTTGCCATAACACATTGTGGAAATGGTAAACAAGATTCTCCACCTGGTCCTACTTGATGTGTTGTTGCAGCTTTAGCTAATACTTTAACCAAATCTAATAAACCATTTTTACCATAAGCTTGTCTTTTGCTTCTAAAATTTTCTGTTGATGTATCATCTATTTCTGCTGAAGCTCCTTTGCATCCACGTATTTTATCATGTTCATACTTTTCCCTTAAACAAGTATCTCTATCGGCATCTCTTTTTTTTCTAGCATGATAACCACCACATGGTTCACAGTACTGGCTATTCCAATTTCTTTTAGATCTTCTTTTTAAATGTAAGCAACCTGGATATGGAAGACATCCATTTCTTTTTACACGATCACGAGAATTTATAGGATATGGAATTGGTGATTGTGGTAATGGAAGTGGATTAGAATAGGCTGGTTGATTAACTGTTACATCATAACGTGGTTTCAAATAAACACATTGAACACAATCAAGTGATCTTTTCTCACGATGTTTTATAATTGGTCTTCCATTGTTACATGGTTGGCATAAATTTCTTTTTCTTCTTGTATGACGGGATGCTTCAAATAATTTTCCAGCTCGTGGTGCATTTGATATAGTATCTGGTTCTTCAAGAATTGTATCTAAAAATTTAGTTTTTTCTGATTTTGGTGATGATCTGATGTTTTGTTGAGCTGGACATGCTTGACAATGAAAATCTGACTGTCTCTTGGATCTTTTTCCTAAGAAAACACGTTTTCTACATGGGCATGTTGGACAAGCACGTAAACATGGTGGTACAATATTACAACAAACTTGTGGAATAACAATTGGTGCACAACAAGGTAATGGATCAGGGGCTGGAGGACAACATGGTTTTTGACTTGAACAACATTGTGGATCTTTATAAAAACAGCATGGCTTTCCACATCCACAATTTCCATTTGGACATCCACAAGTTTCCATTATTTCTTCTTTTTGTACTGATTTTTCTTCACAACATTCTACTGGAGGTTCCGGTGGTGGTGGAGGAGGTGGCGGTGGAGGAGGTGGTGCCACAGGTGTTGCAGGAGGGCAACACGTTCCCGCATTTCCTGGTGCAGGCGGAACAGGAAGACTAGGTTCAGGTTCTTCATATTCTTCTTCATATATTGGAGGTCTTTTTCCTTCACAACATGGTGCTCTACAACATGTTGTTTGTGGTGTTGCTGGACAACAAGGTCCATAATTTGGACCACAACATGGTTTAGGTGGTGGTGGAGGAGGACAACAGGCAAGAGGTAATGGAGCATTTTCTCTACAACATTCTATAAAAATAAATAATTATAATATTAATTTAATAAATATAAGTTACCTGGAGAACAACATGCTCTATTAGGAAATAAATCGCACCCACTACATCCACAGGAGCATCTTTTTTTTCTAATATTAATTAATGTTAAAGGAACTGTTTGATTTTCATAAATCATAATAGAATGAGGAGGTATATGTCCATTTTTTAAATGTGATTCCCATTTAATATTATTTTTAAAATTGTCTTCAGAATTGATATTAGCTATTAAACAGCTAAAAACAAACAGAAGACATAACATTATAAATATAATTGTTTACTAAATAAGTATAAAAACAATATAATTGAATAAGTAAAAATAAAAGTAATGACAATCTAATTAATACTGAATTACATAAATTATTAAGATTCAATAAATATTTATAATCAGGTCATAGAAATGAAACTATTTATTAATTATAAGAAAAATAGGATTTCCTTTATACATATAATTTATCTCTTAAATATTATTTTAAAACAAAAAGGGTTGGTAAATTTTTAAAAGTAACAATTTTAAATGCCAATATTTTTAATTAATTAAATTATATAAACTTTTGTTTCTTTATAACCGGTTATTTTGTAATAGTTATTGTTAGGAATAGGTCAGTTTTTTTAATTATTATTATCTATTCAAATGAAATTTTATCTAAACATTTTAAATTTTGTAATGCTAATTGTTTTTATTTAATTGATTAAAAAAATTAAATATTATGGATATAATTTTTTTATTCAAATTTTTTTTCTGCTTAAATATTTAATAAATGAAAGGGAAAACTAAAACATAAAACAAGTTTATATTCCTTATCAAAAAGTAAAATAAATGCAATTGGAATATTTAAATGAAACTTATTTTAATATGTAATAATACAGGTTATCCAATAAAACAAGGATGTGGTGACTTATGCCCTAATTTTTATTAAATAATTATAATAAATATTTAAAATTAAATAACTATATTTCACTATTTTTACCTATAAACATTTACTTTAAAATTTTTTTAACAAAAATGTTGCAAATTGTAATAAAAATTTAAACTTATTTTAGATTGAAAAAATTTTTGATGAAATAAGTAATATTTTTTTTTAAATTATTTATTAGAAATTTAAATCAGTATTTTATACTTATAATTTTTGCAAAAATTGTAGTGATGGTCAGTATAATTATTGAGTAAAATAATATTACAATTTGATGCAATATAATTTTATTTACATTAAAAAAATTTATCGTTTAATAATGTGAAAAATTACAATAAAAAAAATTAAATTTTTTTAATATTAATTTATATATTTTTTTTCATATTTGTATTAGAAGGATATTTTTTAAACATTTACTATTCCTTCTTTTAACAATTCACTTTTAGTGCTCTAAATTCTAAAATTTTTTGAAAGATAAAAAATTCTTATAAAATGTTTTCTAGACCAATCATCGTTTGTCATCCTTCTTTTTGTTTACTATCAAGAATAAGATTCTTATCAACAATGTTATATGATAAATTCTTTGGTTTATAATGCAAAATATCGAATTTTAATAATACACTATCACAAACAATAAAAAAAATTGCATCATTTATATTTTTTGAAAATGAAAAAAAATTAATGGACAAATAATAAAAAAAAAATATGTCTTTGACAAGGTATTTTTTGTATGTAACAATAGTTAGTATGAGTAACAATAAAAAAATTGTTATCCTTCCATCAAACTACATTATTTATACTGTTTTGCACGTTTTTATTAATATTTTATAGAAAGCATTTAAAAAAATTTTTGTTAGTATTTATCATAAACAAAGGTTTAAAAATATATATATAATAAAATATGAAAAATAATTTGGTTAATAATGTTTATAAAAAAATAATTTAATATGTATTTGTAAATAAATTGAAAAAATATTAAAAAATATAACTGAAAAATTTTATCACAAAGAAATATATACAAAAAAAATTATCTTAAATATTAATTTTTATGAAACTAACATTTTAAACCTTTTAAAGCGATTTTTTTTATTTTAAATTTTACTTATATTTTTATTGTAACAAAATAGAATGAGTATATTAATAAAAATTAAAATTCAAAATATGATTAAAATAATTGTTGATATACCAATATATATTTTAATTTAATATTAATTTTTGATTTTTTTTAAATTTTAAATATGGATGGTAACAAAGAGTCTGAAAAGAAAGAAGATCCAACACAGCGTGACAGTTGTTTAATTCAAGGGAAATCTACAACTGTAAATAATAATAGTGATATAAAAAAATCAACAACATCAAAAGTTACTGTTAGAAGAAAAGTTACCAGAAGACAAAAAGGTGGTTCAAAGATAATACACACTGGAACAAATAGAAAAAGAAATATAGTATCATTATCTACACCATTTCATGAAAAATCACTTGTTTTAAGGCTTTTACAACTTGTTAAAATTCAGAATCCTTCACTTAATGATAAAATTTGTAGCAATTTTTCGTTATTTTCACTTGGAAATATTCTAGATGATTGTATTAAAAAAGGAATTGAAGGATTAACTATAGATTTCTTGTCTATTGCTAAACAAAAATTAGAACCTGCTGAGTATGTTACTTTCTTATTTCCTGAAAATAGGCAAAGAAATAGGTTGGTTTTATGAATATTATTGTAATAAATTAATAATATTTTTTTTAGATATCGTGATATTCCATGCCTTGAAAATGCAAGAGTAAAAATTAAAGACACTACAAATGATTATATTCATGCAAACTATGTTAAAACTCTTCGATCTGATAAAAGTTTCATCTGTACTCAAGGACCAACTGCAAAAAGTTCTGTTGAGTTTTGGAAAATGTGTATTCAAGAAGAGGTAGAATATATTGTGATGCTTTGTCAATTTGAAGAAAATAGTATTAAAAAATGTGCTAAATATTATCCATACGAGGCAGGGTGTACATTAGCTTTTGGTTCTGTTATTGTTACTAATGAAAAAATTAATGAATCTCCAGACATTAATTTAAGAGATGTAAATTTAAAGATTCAATATGAAGGTGGAAGTAAAAAAATACGCCATCTACAATATTTACGATGGCCAGATAAAGGTGTACCAGAACTTTTTGATACATTATTAAATATGCTTGATATTATAAAAAATTCAAATAAACCAGTTGTAGTTCATTGTTCTGCTGGAATTGGAAGAACTGGTACTTTTGTCTTAATTCAAAATATTATAGAGAGAGTCTATAATCCTGAGAATGGAGGAAATGATACCACTATAAATATTCTTAAAGAAATGAGAACTCAACGTTATGGTGTAGTTCAAACTGATTTTCAGTATATTTTTGCTCATCGTGTAGTGTTGGAAAATTATATTAAAATAAAGAAAATTGATATTGAAACACATAAAGATCTTAATAAATGGATAACTTTTTATAAAAAAATCTACGAAAAATATGCAACAACATGTAAGCCAACCAAAACCGGTACAATTGAAGAAGAAACTTAAAATAAAAAATATTTTTAAAGCATTTTTTTTTACTAATTTTATTAGAAGTGTATATAGATCAAACATCTTACTAATACATATTATAATATTTAATTTGTATCTATAATATTATAAGTGTTAATTTCTATTATAAAAAAACATTTCATTTTTCGATCATAATCTTTGATATGTAAATAAATTTTTTCAAAGTAAAATTTTTTTTATTCTACTACTACCAATAATTTATATTTAACAATTAATTATAATAATTTAAAGACAATAATGCAGCATTTGTTTGAAATTTATTTAACAATAACTTTTAGGGTGTTTCTTTTTATTATATATTTTATAAAAATAATTAAACATTTCTTAAAAAATTTATATAATAAGTTATTTATATTTTAAAAGTTATTTTTACATGAAATATAAATGTTAAAAGTATTTTTAAAAAAATTTGTTATTATTTTTAAACTTATTTAGGTCTAATAAAAAAATGTAACTAGGAAAATTTATTTTTTTTTGTATTTAATTAATTATTTACAAAAGTAATATGACATTAATTTATACATTTAGTAGATTTTATAAGTTAATTAAAAAGTGAAAAAAATTTTATTGAAGATTATTTATTTATTTAAAAAAAAATAGCCACTCACAATACAAAATTCAAAAAGATTTAAAAAATATAATAAAAATTAAAATAATTATAAAAACTTATTTGAAATTAAAGATGTTTTTTATTATCATTTTATTGTCATCAATTTGTTTTTTATGTTGTATATGGCATAGTTTTTAGGAAAAACATATTTTTTATTATATGATAAGCTTAGTTTACTATGAAAGATGAAATATTATGTAATTTTTTCAACAATACAACACCAATTCGCTGAATCATAAAAAGAATCTACTGTTTTTAATCCTGGAATACTATCAATTAAATTTTCTAATTCTCCTTTTTTAAATACATGATAATATCTATAGTATGTCACTTCATGTAACATACTTAAAATTTCAGTAAATGCATCAGCAAAAATTTCATCTGTCACCTCATCAGCATACTGTTCTTCAACATTTTTTACAAGTGATAATAATTTTCTTCCGATCATGGGACTCCATCTTTTTATTCCACAAAAGAATTGTTCTGTTGTTGATTGTCTTCTAAGTGATTCAACAATTTTTGGTATAGCTGGTGGAATTGTATCATTTTTATTATTTGCAGTTATTATTTTTGATTTTGTTTGAGTATCATTTAATTTCATAAAACTAGATATTGTTGTTGGTAAAATTTTTGTTATTTTATTTGAAAACCAATTAGAAGAAGAATTGTCATTGGAGAGATTTATTGGAATTGAACTTTTTATAATTCTTTCTTCTCTTGTACTTTCATTATTAAATTTAAAAACTAAATCAAAACAATTAAATATTTGATTTTAAAAACATACAGGGTTTTTTAATATCATGTAAATTCCAGGGTACCAAAACATCAGTAGATGGAAACTTTCCATTTGGTTGTTCAAATGCCCATGCATTAATGAAGAGCAATGAATTAGGTTTTAAGCATTCGGATATTGATAATAAAGCTTCTTTACGTCTTTCTAATGAAGTAAAATGATGTATAACAGAAACACATAAAGCTGCATCTATACTTTTTTTTCTTTTTAATTTAGTAATAAAATTAAAATAAAAATATTGTATACTTACTTAATAGGAATATTTAATGTATCTGCAACTAAAACATCAACATTTTGCTTTTTCTCTGTCTTTATTAAAACATCGCAGCAACAATCAAATCCTATAATGTATCCGTTTTCCAATTCATATTTAGCTTGCCCACAGCCAATATCTAAGATTACGCAACCATCTGGAAGGTCTTTTAAAAATTTTTTAACAGCCGGCCATTGGGTAATTCTACCATTTTTGGAAGATGATTTTGGAGTATTTTTACAAACACGTAAACAATGACCTGCTAATTGTGTATAAACATCATGAACATATTCATATTCAATTTGTTTGTAAATATTATCATTATTAGTCTTATCAAAAGACTCCTTAATATTTTTATTAAATATATTCATTAACAAAAACTATAAAAAAAATATAACTATAAAAAATTTTTTTACATCAAATAGTTACGAAAAAGTGTAAAAATTTAAAAACAACAACCAACGCCCAACAACTTTTTTTTTAAACTAAATAAAATATTTTATATTATTTTAAATTGCAATTTTGAGGAAGTCTACATTTTAACATGTTACTATAAAAAGCTTTTTAAAAGGTACAAATGACATAAAAATATATATAGAAATATCAAATTTATGAATAATTATAAAATAGAGGGTGGATAAGATATAAAGTCAATAACTTGAATTAAAAATTTTTTTTTTTATTTATTTTAATAAATAAAAATTTAATCAATTAAAAAGGTCTAATAAATTTTTTTTACAATAAATATTAAAATTGTTAGACATATAAACCTTTATTTTTTTATATATTAATTTCTCTACTATATATAAATGTTTTGTTAAAAACAAATATAATATTAATATAACATATATTATGTATTTTTTATAGTTTATATAATTAAAAATATAATAAACAATTATTTATAGTAAAAATTATAACAATTTTTTTTATATGTTAAAAAAAATGGTGAAAAAAATTTTTGATCAGATTTAATTTAGAAAATATAATCCTTAAAATATAAAAATTTTTGTTATTTTTTAAATAAAATTTTAATGTTATAATATACTGAATTGTAAAAATGGCATAAATTAGTCAAAAAATTAAAGCAATAATCAGATACTATATATATATATATATATGTATAATAAAATAAAGCACGTCAGTAACATATATAGTTAAATATACGCATTTCTATATGTGCTTATTTTTCACACAACATCTATCTAAATAATCCTTAATCTTCAACAAGAATATTTAATAATTTTTCTTTATTATTATAAAATATATTTATTGACCAAAGAAATATAAAATTCTTTAATAATATTAATCTTGTTCTTCAAGAAGTTAACTAAAAAAAAGATAAAAAATTATCTAACTATTACATTTTTTTTGATGATATAAAAATTATCAACATAGTAGATATTTAATAAAATATAATTAAGCAGAATATAAAATATTTACATCTAAAGAAATAATTATAATAATATGTTGAAAATGTTGAAAATGTATAAGATAAAAAATATCCTGCTAAAGTTTATTTAGTTATTAATGTTGAAAATGAAACACTATAAAGATAAAAAAAATTTTTTTATTAATTTTTAGTAAACGAAGAATTAATAAATATTATACTTTTTAATATAATGAAGTAAAGTTAATATTTCCGTTAATTCCAATTATTACATAAAAGTCTCGTGTTAATTTTATAAAAATATTAATAAAAGATTATATATTAAGTATATTAATTTATTTTTATTGATGAATAAGTATCTAAAAATAGTGTATTAATAAATTTTTTTAAATAGTAGAAAAAAATCATGGAAGTTGTATATTTTCATTTTTTATTTCATTCTTTTTTTTGTATTTTTCTATATATTTTTTTATTAACCACATAATTACAAGTGGTTTATCTGTAGCTAGGATAACTACAATTGGAGCAACCATAGCAATATCAAGTTCAGGTTCTTTAAAACTAAACATTAACATCATTATTGCTAATCCAACATTTTGAATTCCAGTCTCTATACTTATAGTAATAATATCAGCCATAGGCAATTTACAAATTTTACTTAATGTAAATGCAACAATATATCCTGACCATGGAAGAATACAACTTGCAATTAGTATTGGAAATGTTATCATCAAAAAAATGTGATAATATACAAAAACTCCTAAAGCTGTAAAAATAATTGTTGAGATCCACGTTGCTGTTTTAATATATCTTTGAGCATTTTTAACTAATTGTGGTTTGTAATGAACTGTTAACATTCCTATTAAGCATGGAATAACTAAATTTAAAATAGCTTTAATTAATCCCGTATATGGAAGAGAAATATGATCAGCAGATAAAAAATTTTCTCCAAGTATTTTCATCCACAATGGCATCATAAATGAAGCACATACTGTTTGAATGAATGTTAGACAAACAGATAAATCTAAATTTCCATCAAAAATAATTGTCCAAAAACTAGATTTTCCACCACCTAAAAAAATATTAATTTTAGATTAATTTTACCTTTTTTTTTTATAAAATTTATAAATAATAAAAAACTTTTATTTTATCATTGAATGATTTTAATTGATAGTAGTTATATATTATAAAATAATAGTATATTATTTTAATATCTATTAATATAAAAAATAAATGTTAAAATTTCATTTTTTTAAGTATTATAATAAATAATTTAACTATTATTTTAAAGTTTATAAAGTTTTACATTATTTTAAATATTATATAAATACCTGGTGATGATCCAGTTGCAATAAAACAAAATTTTACAAAATTAGGTTCCATTTTCAAAACAGTTAAACATAATACATATGCAACTAATGGCATAAATATAAACTGACAAATGACACTAACAATTGGACCAGTTGGTTTTTTTAATATTCCAAGAATAATATTTAAATGTAATTGTGTTCCCATAAGAAAAGTTACAAAAGTAATAAAACAAGATACGACAATTGAAAAAATGGATTGCCACATGATATCACTTATTGTTTTGTGAATTTTTATTGAAGAATTAAGAAATATTGGCATATCTAAGTTAGTATGGTTTAAAGGTTCAACATTTATTTGAGTTAATCCAATAAATGTTGGATGTATTTTGATGGTAATATTTGTATTATAATTATTTTCATCATTTAATTTCAAATGAACAATTTTTGATTCATCATCAACGTGACATAAATATGTATCATCACATTCAAATTTAAAATCTTGATCAACTGATATTTTTGGAGTAGAAAAATTAAATGTTAACAACCTTAAAACTAATTGTTGTTATATATAACAAAAACTTACTCTGGTGTTTTTATTCTTATTTCATGTTTAGGAATAAAAGTTATATTTAAAAAGTTTTTATTAAAATTATCATCATTTCCATATATACATGATGATATATAAAATATTATTAAAATGATATATCTACTCATTATTAAAATAATAATAATAAAAATACTTTAATTTTACTTTAAATAACTTTTATGACATTCACTATTAAAATTTTATACTTTTTTAACAACAATTAAAATAGATTTAGCGAATATTATAGGTATAAAAAAAAATAATGTCTAATCAAATGAATAATATATATTATATAAAATATAAACTATTTTAATATAAATTATTTAACCAACAAAAGTACAATTAATCATTTAATCATTAAACAAGTAAAAATAAATGACTATAAAGAAATTTAATTAACATAACTTTATATAGTAATTTCTAAAAATCATATTTTGAATAACATGAATACCTATTTAATTTAACAAATTATATTTTAAAATTACCTTTTCAAGAGATATGTTAACTAAACGGTAAGTAAAAATATTTTAAAATATACAAATTTATAATAACAATTATATTTTAAATAACATATATCAAAAAAAAGTTTGGAAACAAAAATAAATAGTCATAAAAAATATTAATAGAATAAATTTTAACTCATTGAATTGGCTTGAGAAATAAACCATTTCTGAGTAATTGTCTTATTTTCTTCACCAATACTTTTTAAATTATCTTCATTACTTCTTATAGAGGAAGATGAAACAATTATATTATTATTAGTAGGTAATGAATATCTACCATTTCCTGTTGCTAAATTATACACTTCATTATAAATATTTTTTGGATTTGAAGATAAAGATGGAAATTTAATACTATTAGGCCAATCTTTTTCAATCTTTCCATATACAATATTTTTTTGTTTTTTTTCATTTTTTTCAATCTCTTTTCTTAAACGTTTAGTCTTTTCTTTTTCACGCTCACGTAAAATTCTAAGTTGAAGAGCAAAGGGTTTTCTTAATTCAGTATCCATTACAACAGGATCATGTTTGTAAATTTCTTCCTTTAAATTCATTCCAATAAAAATTGTACGCCATTGATCAATTGTTTTGGAGTTAGAAATTTTCATTAACTCATCTCTAGAATATATATACAATTTTTGATCATTAATGTTATAATCTAAATTAGTTTCTATTTTTGATGTTTCATCATCTTTTTCTCTAACTAAACATGAATCAATTTCATCTTCATATTGATTAATTTCTTCCTGTACATCTTTTTTCGGAGAAGACAATGGTGTTTCATTTTTAATAACCTCATTTTTTTTACTCTTTTCTTTTTCAGTAGACTTATCATTTCTCAACCTAAGTTTAGTAAATTTTTCAAAAACATTATTTCTTTTAAATGTTTCTTTCTTTGGTTCTTGTATAAATTTATCTCTACCAATATTATAAAAAATGCAACTAGAATTCTTAAATACATCCTTAGCATAAACCTGCCATTCATTAATACTTTTTGTTTCATTTATCTTTATCATTTCATTTTTTGTATAACAAATTATTGATTCATTATCTTTTTCAACATAACGACCACATTTAAAAACATCACATAAATCAGAACAAACTTCTTTAACAAAATCACCATCAAAATTTTTGAACTCATCAAAAGCACTCTTATCCGTAGTTAAGTGAGAATTCCTTAAACCGTCTTTAGATAAATATTTTACCGTTAAATTTTCAGAATCAACCATATCAGTAAATTTTATTAGATTTTTAACATTATCAATTAATGTAAATGATGCACCATAGTTTCCAAATCTACCAGCACGTCCAATTCTGTGTAAATATGTACAACAATCAACAGGACAATTTACATTAATAACTAAATCTATATGTTGTGAATCAACACCACGTGACAATAAATCTGTAGAAATTAAAACTTTAATTTTTTTATTTTTTAAATCACTCATAACTTTAGATCTTTCTTTTTGAAGCATAGTTCCAGACATAAGTTGAACGGAGTAATCCTGTAAATATTTACATAATTGTTGAGCAAATTCAATTAAAAACTTTGTTTCATTTACAAATAATATGGCTTGATTAAATTGTTGCCTTTTCAAAATATTTGCTGCCAACACAGCAGCTGAGGAAAATTCACTTTTATCAATATTTTTAATATCAAATTGTACATATTGTTTAATTCCTAAAAGTTGAACATTTTCTGAGTCTAATCTTATCATTGTTGTGTCAATCATAAAACATGAAAGAACATCTAATATTTCTTTTGGATATGTAGCACTAAAAACACATGTTTGTTTGTGTTCATTACAATGAGAAAAAATTATTGAAATATCATTTTGAAAATTTCCTTCAACCATCTTATCTGCTTCATCCATAACAAAAGTTGTTACATTACTAAGATCAAGTATACCATCATTAACAAATTGTACTAAACGTCCTAAAGTTCCTACAACTATTTGTACTCCACTTTCAATTATATTTTTTTGACCCTTATAAGTATTTTCACCTCCACAACATAAACCAATTTTTAAATTTTTATAATTAATTTGTTGTAAGGTTGAAAATATTTGTTCACAAATTTCTCTTGTTGGTGAAACTATAATTGTTTGAGGATGTGACTCATCTTCCATTGTAACAATAATACTCATTGCAGCAAAAACTAAAGTTTTTCCTGTCCCAGATTTTGCTTGGACAAGTAAATCTTAACCAAAAATTATAAATATATATAATTTAAACATACCTGCTCCACACAATGTCATTGGCATCGTCGCTGCCTGAATAGGTGAAGGTTTCCAAATCCTCATTTCATTAAATTTCTTAATCATCTCTAATGGAATAGATAAATTCTCAAAGCATTCATCCGTCAGCACATCCAAAGTCCTTTGATTATCATCCTGAACATCAATATATTTAGTTATAAAATCCATGATTGAATAATTTTTAAAAATTTTTTCATTTATAACTACATAGAATATTTAATAGTTTGCTTGGGAAACTGTCCCTAGTTATTAGTTTTATTTGACAAAGTAAAAGAAAAATAACCTGTAACTAAATATTTGCTTATTATTTTTGATTTTTATAAAATATTTGGAAGAAAAATAAGAAAATTAAACATTTATAGGGCAGTATACTTCTATTAATAATTCATTGTATTTAGATAGTTTTCAAATTACAAAAATAATAATTATTTATAAGTTAGAAAAATAAAAATTTGTAATAGTTATGTTTTATTACCATCGTTAATATTTGCCTCAGTAAATTCATACCATTCTACAAAGATGGATTGTTTAATTTCATCAATTAATGTATTCCATATATTTTCAGATATACCAGTAGGATTTCTAGAAGAAATTTTTGTTTTGGCATTTTCTAATTTGTCCACCATCTCTTTGTAAGCATCTTGTTCAACTTGTAATTCAGATAGTAATTCTTCCTCTTCCTTAATATATTTATTTTCTGAAGAGTCATCCATTAAAAATTTTAATTTGTCAAAAGTAGAATCAAGCTGTTGTTTAGTATTTTTAAAAATTTCTTCATAAAAAGGAAATGTTGAGGTAGATGATTGAAGAAGACCTTCATTAATAGAGTGATTAATAGTACGAGTGACCTCTTGTACTGCAACGGAAATATTCTCATTATTATCTATTACTTTATTGTTTAAAGCACGATAACTTTTAATTTCATTTTCTATCAGTTCATTGTTTAATTTAAGTTCTAGTAATCTTTTGTATTCTAAAAATTTTGGATAAATTAAATCATAACAAATTTAATACCTCGTTGATAAAATATTTCAAGATTTTTAATCTCAAATTGTTGTTTTTCAATTTCTCTCCTAATTTCATTGTTACCTAAGATTAATTATAAAATTGTATAAAACGACAACTTACGAAGTCTCAACTCTGAAGTTTTATATGCTACAATATCCTTATTCGTTTTAAACATGATGTAAATTAAAATGTATATTAACTCACAAAAAAATTATATACGTAATCTACCAATATGCCAAAGTATATTTCACAATTACTCTGTTTGAGATATTTTTTATCTATCCAGTTTTTTTTACTTTTTTTTAAATATTAACTTGCATAACAATTTTTTGTATAAAAAATCATCGTTTTTATGATTAAAAATAAGTAAGAAAAATAATAAATTTTAAAAATAAATTACATTCTTAAATCAAATAAAATGATAATTTTAAAAATTTGTAGAAAAAAATTTTTTTTATAAATTATGTATTAAAAAGCACTAATTTAAATTGCTATTTTTATTTCTAAGTTTTTATGATTATAGTTAAATAACATAATTTTACAAACATATAAAATTTTTGATTTTATTAATCAATTTATTCAATGTGATGGCATCGGATATACTTAAATAATGCTATTAGTAAGTTGAAATATTTTCATTATGATAATTTTTTAAATAACTGAAAAATATTATTTTAAATATTAAATATTAAATAACTTTATATATAAATCATGTTAAAAAAAGTTATCATAAAAATATGAGATAATTGTTTACAAATGAATGCAATCATTTAACTAAAATTTACAAAGTTTAAAGCTATATTCCTTTTTTTAATTTTTATAATTATTAATTTTAAAATACTTTATTAGCAGGTATTATATATTTATGATTCGTTGCAATAAAATATAGATTTTTTCTTTAAATAGTACACTTAATTTATTTACCCCACATTGTTTAAGTATAAATAATATTTTTAACAATTGATCATTTAAAACAATGAAAAAGATTTATTTGAAAAAAATATTTGTTCAAATTTTTGTATAATTATTAAAAATCATCAATTGTTATAAAATAAAATATTAAAATTATAAAAAAGAATTGCTTTAAAACTATTCGTGTAATATTATTAATTAATAAAAATAAAACTTTTATCTAATATAAACTGTATTATTAAATAAATAATTTTTAATCAAATATTTCATTAAAAAAATTTTTTTTGTTTATAATTTATTTTAAAATTATTAAGATATTAATACTTTTAATTATAATAAGTTTTTTTTTTAAATGAATAATTAAAACAAATATATATATATTTTTTTTAAATTGATTAATTGATAAAAATATTATTTATGTTTAAATAATGTGGAGCAAATAAATTCCGTGTAGCTGTTGGGCAGTTGTTAAGCCTTACTATCACACTCAATTTAACTTTTAGATGTACATATTATATTTTATTTTATTCATTGATCTGATATAAATTTAATTTTTATATATTTATTTGAAAATTCTTTATTATGATTCAATTTTTATCTAATGTTTCGATAGGAATTGAAACTGTCTTACAAAATAATGATTTAATGAATATTATTTTGTCAAATATTGAGGATGTCAAAGATCGTATGTCATTTGAAATGGTTTGTAAATTTTTTAGAAATTTATCTTTATACTCTATTTTGCCATCACTAAAAGAAGGATATTTTAAAAACTTAAACGCTTTAAAAATTGTTATTTTATATGACTCTAATACTGTTGAATTAAGTATTGGTTCTGATCCAGAGTATAAATTTATTATTAATAGAAATGTAATTTGTAATGAATTATCCAGTAGTACAGAGTTAACAAATACGGCATTAATAGGTTTTTTACGAAGATTTATATTACAAACAAAAAAAGTTAATATTGAAGTGGTAGATGATAATGGAGAACGTGATTTAGAAGAAGTCATGTGGCTTGATAAATTTATTGTAAAATTAATGATAGAAATGAAATGTAAGATAAATGAAATTACACTTACACCAATAATTTATCCCTGTAGAAGTAAAGAAATTTATGATACTTTAAAGTTTATTTATAAAAATTTAGCAAAAATGAATATAAATATAAATATTATTTTAGATATTTTATGGAAAAGAGAAGATGAAGATTTAACTGTATTAGAGTATGACTTATTTTATAATATATTTAAAAGTACTAAAATTACATCAATTGTAATATCACCAAAAGATACATCTATACAATGTTCATTTAAAGAATGGATGAAACTATATTTTGATATAAAATTTATCAATTTTGAAAGTATAACAAAAGCTGTATTTTTAATTGATTGTAGATGTGTTTGTTGTAGTCAGACATCAGGAAAAATTTATCAAAGTTTTTTAAGAAATTCACCATTATATGAATTATCATTAAATTTTTCACCTTTTAATGTTCTTAATCCAAGTGATATTTTTTATTATATCCCTTCAACTATTGATGATTTACACATTTCTATTTATATGGATAATTTTGATGCATATGAATGTCTTAGAATATTAAAAAATAAACAGATAAAATTATTAAAAATAAATAATGTTGACTGTTTCCAGTTTGTTGATATTCCATATTTTTTAGAAAGTTTTCCTTTATTACGTGGTTTATCATTATCAGAAATAGGTGCAACATTTACTACTCAACTAGCAGAATATTTATATACTTATAATTGTATAAAAAATATTGAATTTTTAGAATTTTTTTCAAAGTTTGAAACAAAAGCTTTTGTGGCATTAAAAAGTTTAAAACAAAAGTTTCAATTTTCAAGAATGGATCCATCGTCTTTTGAATGTATAACTTTGGGTTTTAATTATTCCAATAATGCAATGTTAATTAAAGAATACTCTAATTAAAAAATGTTTTCTGTTATATTAAATATTTCTATAAACCTAGTAAAATTTTATAGTTGACCGTTCTCATTAATGATACTTTTTGAAACAACTTATTATTTTATATTCCCTTGCCTTAGGCATTGTAGTAATGATTATACATAATATTAGATAAAAAAAAATTTTATTGAGTTGGTAGTAGTATATATATTACTAATCAATCAGATAGCAAAGATAAAAATCAAGTATATTGTTACAAAAAATATATTATATATTTTTATAAACAATCTCTATTTTATATAAAAAGTTTATATCTTTTCAATATAAATTAAAAATTATGTCTATTGTCAATTTAGCAAATAGTTTTATATTAAATCTAAAGATATTATTACTAAGATATAAATAAATAGGATGAAACATTTTAATTCTATTAACATCATTTAAAATTACTTTTGTTACATTTAATTTAAAAAAATATACTATAATTTGCAACAAATCAATCAACACAAGATAAAACTTAATAGTTTTTATTAATAAAATAATATCAAAAATTAATTGCACATTACATTTTCATTTTTAGATAATATAAATTTTTTAACAAAACATATTGAGACATATTTTTATTAATATTTTTTATTGTTTAATTACAGTATTTTTAAATTTAAATGTACTTTAATTTTTTCAAGACTAGATTAAATCATTTTTGTTAAATTATTTATAATTTAAAATGTTAAATAAATTGTTATACTTTTATTTTAGTAATGTTATTATAAGTAAAACTTTAGATAATAAAATTTTTGTCAAATTATTATTGAAATAGTTGGTAAATGTTTAAAATAATATTTAAAAAATTATTATTATAAATAATTTTTCTTTTAATATAAACATAAACCAAACAAGTGTAACATAAAAAAAAATCTTTATACTTAAAAATAATATATAAATATATATACAAAAAATATATTTTTTATAATAAATTAAAAAATATTCAGGTAAAAAAAATGTTGTTAAAAAATTTAAAAATCACATTCTTAACAAAACACCTGAATAATGTAGTGACCAATATATGATAAGAAAAAAAGAAATAAATGTTATAAATTATTTAAAATTAACAATCGTTTTTTTACATCATAAAAACTAGTATTTATATAAGCTTTGTTGTAATAAATTTAATGCACCAATTAATCATATAAACATGATTAGAGAAAAATAAGTAATTAATTAAAAGTTAAGAAAATTGTTAATGGTTAAATAATCATATGTTTTAACTTAATCAATTATAAAAAATTAATTTTATAATTAAATTATAACAACTTTATGTGGTTAAAAAAAACCTTTTACATTAAATTTTTAAAGAAAAATTTTAATAATTAAAATTTTTTAAAATTATCTATATAATTTAGTAGTATTGTGTTTAATATTTATTTCAATGGAGTTGTTATTATAAAAAGATGTTTTATAGTACCTAAACATTTTACTGTTTGATTGTTATTAATTTCTCTAATATTAAAAAAATACTTTTTTACTTAAAAATCTTATCATAATAAGATATGTAGAATTTATATTCCAATAAATTACTTTTTCAATTATATATTTTAAAACTTTGTTTAATTTAATAACCTGGTGGGGTTCTTGGTGTTGGACAGTGTTCACAAGTTCCTTGCTCTCCAGTTGGTCCACGGGCACCTGGTAATCCTGGTGCTCCTTGTTTTCCTTGTGGTCCTGGTGCTCCAGCATCACCTTGTGGTCCTTGAGGTCCTTGTTGACTAGTTCCTGGTGGTCCTTGAACTCCTGGATTTCCTTGTGGTCCTTGTGGTCCTGGTGCTCCAGCTGGTCCTGCTGGTCCATTAACTTGAATAAGTCTTCCTGGTTGCCCTGGTGCTCCTTTTTGTCCAACTGGTCCCATTGGTCCTTGGCTACCTGGTGGTCCAGGTAATCCACGTTCTCCTTTTTTACCATCAGCTCCATTTTTACCATCAGCACCTTTTGGTCCTCTTGGTCCTTTCAAACCTGGTTGTCCTTGTTGACCTGGTGGTCCTGGTGGGCAAATAATACATGGTTCAGCACTGATTGCTGATCCGAGAACAGCTCCATCACGTCCATTTGTTCCATCAATACCAGGATTACCATCAGCACCATCTGGACCATCATCTCCTGGTGGTCCTGGTGGTCCTGGAGGGCCTTGTTGACATGAACAACATGTTGGTGCTGGTTCTGGATTGGCAACTGGACCATATCCACTAGAAACTGCAGGTGGATTTGGAGATCCATATTGACGTTTAGCACGAACTGTTGATGGTGTATTTTTGAAAAGAACAGACATTTCAGACCACATATCACGAGAGCGTGTCTAAAGAAAAAAAAATATTTAGTTAATAATATATAAAAATATTATATTCAACATACTTTACAGAAGTCAGATTCCATAATAAGGTGAGATTGGAATGAAGCAACATAGCTATAGATCATAGGTAATGTAACAACTGAAGCAATAACAGCAACTGTAGATACAACAATAGCAAAGAAAGCAACACGTTTCATTTGTCTTTGCTCTTCGTTGATTAGATAGCTATTAGAATTAAAAGTAGAAGTAGTAGATTTTTCATCCATCTTTGAAATGGGTGATTGAGATTGATATTCTGGTGATATCTAGTTAATCGACTCCTTTTAAAGAATTTTAATAGGAGGAGGAATAAATGATGATATGCCGATGATTAAAGAATCCTGTTTGACATAGAAGATAGGATGGGTCAAGAAACTTTTTTTTTTGTTAAAATATTTGTGAATGTACAAAAATTGTAACATTATAAAGTAGTGAATTATAAAAGTAGATAATAATAAATTGCGATAAATTTATAAAGGATATCTTAATTTATCTTATTTTAATATTTAAAAATGAGAGAAAAACGTTTTCCGTATTCAGATATATTTTAAAAAGATAAAGAAACTTTTCCTGTAATAAGAGTAAACTTATTTACATGTTTCTTATTAAATTACTGCTATGTCTTTGTTGATTATTTAATGAACAGGTAAAAATGAATAAAAGAATAAAAGATAAATATTCAAGATGTTTGTCTTTTTTTAGTAAACTTTTAATTGTAAAAGGATATCATTATTTTATACAATTATAATATAAATATATCCCTAAATATTGTCTATAACTATTTGATTTTTGATTATAGTTTAATAACAAAATATATATATAACATTGAAATATTAAATAATTAAACATATTTTGTAAATACTATATTTAAACAAGTTTAAACTATATACAAGCTTATAATTATTCTTTTTTTTTATTAATATAGCAATCAATTATAAGCATAAATATAATCAGATTTAATTTTTTTTTTAAAAAAAGTTATATTTATTTAAATAATATAATAATAAATTTTACTTTTATCATGTATCAAATTTATTACAAACATACTAATAAAAGAAATAATTTATAAAAACAATAAAAAAAATACTATTAATTAGATTAAATTTTAATAAAGTATACATTTAAAAGTTACCTAAATTGGATTTTCTTTCTTATAAATATGATTTAAATAATAATAAAAAAATTAATTTTATTTAAAAATTTTATTTATATAAAATGAGAAAAATTTTTTATCACAACTGTAATAAAAGATATAAATTCAAACAAATTTATACATATACATTAAATTGAAATTAAATTGTTTAAGTAAAACCTAACTGTTTTTATAACTTTTTTTTCATTAACCCGCAAAGAAATAAAATCAATAGTATTTTTTAGGCAAATTTTCTTCTAATATTTGTTTCATTTTTAAAAAATGATGGTTTTTTTGTTAATATTGAAGTAATATTAAGTTCCTCTGCAAGTTTTCTTTTTCTTTTTGGAATTGTACATTTATCTGATTTTTTGATTTTACATAATCCACAAGATTGTCTACAATTTTCTTGGAGGAAATTTAAATGTGAACCTGTTGAGGAGGAGCATTGATTTTCATTTTTCCATTGTTTACATGATACATGTTTATCAGTACATACTAAAAAAAATTTAATTATTATATAAATTTTAAACTTACCATCATTTAATGTGAAATTTGGTTTACATTTCTTACAACTAATTGGACAATTTATATTCATATATTTTGGGTTATCATTACACTCTCCAAGGGTAGACCAGGTTTCACAACATGGATGTTTATCAAAGCAATCAACAAAAGTAACAATTGTATGATTTGAAAAGTTTGTTTTTAATAATGCTTTTGAATTATTTTTGTTTGAAACATTTCCTCTTGAAATTGCATTCTTTATTGATCTTGTAATATTTTTCATTGTATCACTCAACATAATTCTCGGTTTTGCTGTTGTTCTTAATGTAATAGGCATTGGTGATGTAGTCCTAATAATTGGTTTAAATGGTGCTGGCGTTGGACCAGGAACACATCTACCAAAAATACATTGTCCATTATAACAAGCATCAAGACCTTCAAAACCATTACATAAACCACCTAATCTAATTTTAGCTACACAATGTGGAAATCCTCGAGTATCACAAAATAGGTATCTGGAACCACATGCTGGCTCTGCAAAAGTACATGTTGGTCTTGGAGCATATCTATATAATTGATCAGTATAAGCATTAGATAATCCATCACGATTTATTAATCTTGGGAATGGTCTCATTTCTGCAAAACTAAAGTGTAATGGATTGGTACATGCTTCTATATCTGGAGGATAAGCAGATTCCCGTACCCATCTTGGTTGATGGTTTTGTCTCCATATTTCAAATATTAAATCAACAAATGCATGATGAGCATAAAAAATAGGATCATTAGCACTAGTTGGTACTGGACTAAAATAATAAATTTAAAAAAAATTTTTTAATTATATATGTATGTATACTTATTCTTACCCAAAATCACCATTTATAAATCTATGAACTGCTCCATGAGAATATTCAATAGCACCATAATTAACTGGATATGGGCAACCAGCAGTTTGGGTAACATATGAAAGTACATATTCTACGTTAGTTTGTTGAAGAACTTGATTAATTTGATTTTCATTAAATAAATTTCCTTCAGCTCCAACATTTCTTCTAATTGCATATGCACCTTCTAATGTTCTCCAATAAGCAAAAGGACCTGTTGTAACATAACCATTCCAATCAGTACCCCCAATAAATAAATCAGTAAACAAAATTGAATCTCTTGGACTTGGAAGGAAATTATCTAATGTTGAATCCCAATATGGTAAAGCTAATGTTGGATCAATCATTTTCAATTGAATTTCAAATCTTTTTAAATATTCTCTATGCCATGGTAGAAAACCTGGGCCTGAATGTGCACCACCACCTGTAGAAATATCTCTGTGTTGTCTACTAATTGCATCATATTGTCCATTTTGTTTCATTATTTGTAATGCTCTATGATATCTAAATCTTTCATCATCAGTCATCATTCGATATTCTTTTCTATAAGCCATTTTTAATGGCTCTCCATTAGGTAAAACACAATGATCCTGGGCAACCATTCTACCATTAAAAAATGGACATAAACATTGTAATGACATACACTCAACTGGATCATAAGCATAATTTCCACGATGGTTTGGTGCAATTGGAATGGGTCTTTGAAATGTTGGTGATCCTGGTGCCTGTGGTGGCCATAATGCTGCATCTGCTTGTTTTTCATATTGTTCTCTTGAAACTTTATCCATACGACGAAACTAAAAGACAAAAAAAAATATATCTAAAAATTTCATTAATTTAAACATACTCTAAGACAAATTTCTTTTATTTGTTCATTTGGAGCATCAGAACAATCTTCTCTAATCTGGGCAACAATATTCTTACTACTCAAAAATAGTAGTATGAAAAAAAAAATCTTATTTATCATAATTCTACAAATGTGATGATTAAATTTAAAAATTTTTAAATATATAGTTTTAAGCAAAAATTTATCAATCAAGGTTAAAGCTAAATAATATAAACCAGAAGCTATACATTCAAAAAAATAAAAGCTTTTTTAGGTAGAATTATTTCAAACCTGTTAATAATAAACATTAATAAATAAGTGTAAAAATAAGGTAAAAAAAATTAGTATTGTAGCGTTACTCGAATTTTTTTATACTCAAGAGGTGATAAAAACTTTTATTTACATTTATTGTAAATCTTAAAATCATAATATAAACATTTTAGATAAGCAATAAAAGTACTTTTAATTCAATTTTTAATGTATTTTAAATGGTTTATAAATGTCAAATATCAAGGTCGAAAGGGTAATCACATTAACTATTATAAAAATAATACTATAAAAAAGATAAATATAATAAAAAATAAGCTAACATTTAATTTTTTATTATTTAAATTGACATTATTAAGAAATTTTCATGCCAAGGTAACTATACTTTATCTTAATTAATTATAAAACAATAATTGTAGCACTAATTTTTAATAAAATAGGTTATATAAGTTTATATTGTATTAAAAATTTTTATTATTATAAATAGTTAAGTAAAAATTTTTTGAATACATTTATTTTCTATCTTTTAATATTTATTACAATTTTTCGTAAATGATTATTATATTTAAAACAATTACTTTTTCATTAAATAATAAAGTCCTTGATCCCATAAAGTAAAAAGGAAATTTTTCTTTTAAAATATTGTTAGTAGAAAATTTTGTAAAAATCAAAAACTAACTTATAAATAAGAAAATATCTATATAATTATATTTCAAACTATATAATAATAAATTTAAAAAAAAATTGTTAAAAATAATAAATAAATAAACACTAATATAATATTGATGCATTGTAATAAAAAGTTACTTTTAATTAAAAGGAATTTTAATTGAAAAATTTTTGATAATGATTAAAGGTAAAAAGATTTCAACTTTATATATTAATAGCTTTTTCAAATTTCACGTAATCATTTTGAAACCTCGATTCACCTTTTAACTTAACACTTGTTATTACTTTTTTTGAATAGATACTATATTTATTGTATCAATGTATCTTGGTTATTTGACCTTCCTTTAATTAGCAAAAAATTAGTTTCAATACACATTTCTATTTATAAAACCTGTTAACTCATTTTATTTTGTCGTATATCTATATTAAAATCAAGTTTATTAGCTTCGGGTCAAAGTTATACTAAACTTTTTACTTTGTCAAATTATATTAGCCATATTAAAATTAAAAATCAAATAAACACTTCTTGTTTTACCTTAGTCACTTTATTTACTAAATTATTTTTACAGAAATTATATTAATTTTATGTTTCACATTTCTAAGCACACCCTAGACGATAGACATTTTTGCAAAAGTCACACATAATTAAAATTTAAAAAAAAATATGTTACTCAGCAATAGATTAAAAATGTTTCATTAAAAATTATAAACATTTCAATTTAAAAAAAAATTTATTATCATATTTAATCATGGATATTTATTGTATAACAATTTTATAAAAAATAAAACAAAAAAAATAATATTTCAACAAATTTTACATAATAGCAGTGGCAGTAGGTAATGTCCAGGATTTTGAAAAATTTATTAGCGTTAAAAATTACAAAAATCTTTCTTAATAAAAAATTTGTATAAAACCAATATTAGTCATTATTTTGACAATTTAATCTTTCTACTTTTTTTTATGTAAATTTTTATTGTGTGTAACGACACACTACTAATAAAGTTTTTTTTTCTCTAGCAAAGTGATATGGCAAGATGTAATAAAATTGATATGTTCACACCGAAATTAATTTACCCCCACAACTTTTAAAATAAGTTTTTTATTCTTTTTTTTTTAAAAGCTAGGTGAATCACAACCATCTTCCACCATACCATCTTTGTCAGTATTTTCAGACAAATCGTCGATATTTAAATACTTCCTTGATTCACAAATCATAGGAGGTAATGAATCCGCATAATCAAATATACTTTCATCAATTTCGTCAAAAGAATACGTCACTACCACAACCGGAAGACATTTAGCTAATTTTTTCCAATCTCTTATAAAATATAAATACATCTTCCTAACAAAAGATCCACTGCCGCGATTATTGCGACAAATCCGACAATACAATTTAACATCAAAATTCACCAGTCTACTTGGAATACCTGACTTGATATCTAATTGTAATATTTGTTTATTTTCATTGTCAAATTTAAAATACTTAATATTTATATCATTTGCACCACCCCAATTAGAATGTCCATCATCTAATCTTTGAATTATTGGATCAGTCACATGAACATTATCAATAATAAATGTTCCAATATCACCATAACATTGAGGGACACTATGACATATTAAATCCTTAGAAATTTCTTTTTTTTTTAAAACAATTGCATATGCCTCTTCAGGTGTTATTTCTTGATGTGAATACAATGGCCATCGACGGTAATATTTAATTGCATCACCATTAGGAAAGTAAGGTTCTTCATTTTGAATTATTTTTGGTGCTGTTGAAGTACCTAATAATTCTACTTTTTCAAGTAATGATAAATATTTTTTATGACTAAAATTATCACACCAACTATATGTTAATAAAGCTATATTCGGAAAGTATGAAGGTGTCCGATAAGCCATATAAATTCTTTTTATTAATCTTAATTTCTCATTAGTATTCTCCTGATATACTAACCATTGTCTTCTTTCAATAATAAATGCACCTCTTTCATTTTTCAATCTTGCCCTCCGAATATTAGCATTCCCAAAACTATAAGTTTCAACTTTAACTGGTTTTCCTGTTTCTTCATTTATTATATATTTATATCTTTTCTTATCAATATAACATTGCTTTCCCAGGTATCCATCATCAATGTTCCAGTTACTGTCAGTGACTAATGCTCCTTCAATGGCAAAAGTAATGTCATCTTTTATATTTTGTGGGATAACCTTACAAATATTTTCTTCACTAATTCTACCCGGTATAAGCAAGTAATTTGGTACCTCGTTAAATTTTATTGCTCTTTTTACCTCTAAAGCAGAATAATTTATTGAATTATTTAATTTTTTATTTTCAGTAATAATGTCCTTCCCAATTGAACAATTTTTTTCATTTCCATCATTTATTACCTTTCCACCATTACCTACCATTTCATTATTTTGATTCTCGTTATTCAATTTCATGCCCTCCATTTTATTGGTATCATTTAAAATTGACTTCTCAATTTCTTTTGTTTTAATCTTACCAACACTTGAAAATCTATCACTCTTAGGAATAATATTTGTATAAAAATTATAAATAACTCCAATTGAATTATCTTTAGATGGAATATTTATAAAAGTAGGAGAAATATTAGTATTATTGCTGTCAATACCTTCCAAATTAGGATCTGGATTATCAGTTGTTAGTACAAGCTAAAAATGATATTCGATAAAACTTTTGAGAAACGTACCCTAGCTTTTTTGTTGTCAGGTTCATCAGTATTTTTCATTTCAAACAGGAGCGTATGAAAAGTGAAATGGTGTTAAATGATAC
Organism: Strongyloides stercoralis; assembly: GCA_029582065.1. Taxonomy (NCBI): domain Eukaryota; kingdom Metazoa; phylum Nematoda; class Chromadorea; order Rhabditida; family Strongyloididae; genus Strongyloides; species Strongyloides stercoralis. The sequence continues at coordinate 10,498,472 of CM055866.1, read as the reverse complement.
AAAAATGACCTATCTTTACACACTCAAGTTAAAAACATCCTGCGAATATTTCTGCTCAAGATACGCTTTTATGTTTGTGTATCGGTGTTCTACATACAATTGTTTATACTAATATTTTTCCAAATACGTTATCTTGTAAAGAAGTTAATGAGAATGGATTTCAAGATATTTTATTTTTGTTAAAAATGTAGAGCATCATCAAAACTGGTTAAAATTATTTAGAAAATAGTGACACTATTTTTTATTAGACAAAGATAGATATCAATCAATGTTAGAAATTGTATAAATTAACCGAATACTACAATTTTTTTTATGAAATTTAAAAAATGTTATAATTTAGTTAGTTTTTTTTAATTTATTATTTTTGATAAGTATTATTTAAATGATGAATTATTAGAACAAAAATATACATAAAACCAAATATTTAAAGCTTTTAAGTTAATTTTTTGTTCCACATTACAGTACACACAATACAATTGTCCTCAATATTTAAATATAAATAACATCTTTAACAATTAATCACAAAAAATATTTGTTTAAATCATTCTACAAAAATAAAAAAATATTAACTGTTGTAAAAAAATTTTATAAATTAAAAATAATTTTTTTAATAAAATATTTGATAACTTTGTAAATGCAAACAAAAGTTTCTTTTTTATTTAAGAAAAATTTATTTTTTTAAGCGTTTAATGCAAGAAAATTAATAATAAATATAATTTTAAAATATTAAGGAAATTAAATTTTTTAAAACTATTTATTAATGTAAAAAAATTGTTTATTAATTACAAAATTTATGAACTTTAATTAAATGTATGTTTAAATTTAATATTAAAAAATTTAATATAACATTTTGAAAAGTAAAGGTTTATATAAAAATTATTTGAAAACAGTTAAAAGTTGGAAAAATTATTATAACTTCTAATATTTAAATTTATTTTATCATACATTTCATGATATCTTTTAATATTTTTTAAAAAGTTTTCAATATAAAATACACAACAACTATGAATAAAATCTAGCCAATCACAGTAGAATGTAGTAATTTTACCGTAATAACACTTTGTTGTATTTTATTAAAGTCAGATAAAATATTTTAAATTAAAAAAAAGTTTAACAGAATCCACTAAGTTGTACAGATTCATTAAAACTGGCATTAAAAAATTTATAGGCTAAATATTTTAAAATAAATACAGAAAGTATACTTTTAAAGCTTTAATTAATTAATAATAAAGCTTTGTTAATTAAAAAAAACACTATAATTAAAATAAAATAATTAATGTTTTTAAAAAAATATAAGTTTGAATTTAACATTAATGTAGCAAAAAAAATAAATAACTTTTAAAAATAAGAATTTATTTAAAATTTACAACATTTTTAAAACTTTTTACAATAAAACAATCTTTCATTTTAATTCTTTAGAATTTTTCCAAAATTATTTTTTGAAATTTATAACAAATAGTGTATGCAAACTTTAATAGAAAAATATTTAAAAAAAAATCAAACATAAAATCATGTTATGAAAAAGATATTATTAATTTTAACTCAACTTTTGATGTGATTTTTAAATAATTTTTTAAATATATTTTGTTAATTGTTTAAGCATTAGAAAAATATTACATTTTTTACATATAAAAAAAATTTATATCATTCATTAATTCTCTAAACTTTATGTCTAAAGAAAAGTATCTTAATATAAAATTATTAAAATATTTAGTTTAAATCTATTTTTACATTTTCTTAATTTATATTATTAATCAAAAATATTTTCGCATAAGTTATAATAATTGTAAAATTAATGATCACTAGTGTTGAAGAAAAATATTTAAGTATACTGATACTACTTGTTATTTTAAAATTTAATAAAATTATAAAATTATTATTTTGATACTTCCACTTTTTGAAAATAATTTATCTTGCTTAAAAAAAATTTTTTTTAAATCTTTGTAATTTCAGAATATTTTTCATAATAAAATTACTAATATTTTTTTATATGGTTTTCATGATTATAATTAATAATATATAGAAATGAAGTTTCTTATTATAATATGAATGATATTGAATTTTTATTATTAGTTTTGCTATTATGTTCAAATTAAGTTAGAAAATTTTTTATTATAAATTTAAAAATTTATTATTTACTTATATAAAAAATTTTCTTTTTAATATTTTTATCAAGATTGATTTTAAAAAGTATTAATTTATATTATAAATCTATTAACAAGACTTTTTAGACATAAAAAAAATACTTAATTTTTAAATAAAACAAATAATAAAAAATAAAAGACCATTATATATTTTTTGGTTAAGACTATGTATAAAAAAAGTTTTATTTTAACAGTTTTAAAATTTTTAACAGTCAAAATAAACAAAATTGTAAAAAAATAATAGTAAGTTATAATTTCTTTATAATACATATATTTTTAAAAATTAATAAATTTATATATGTTAAAAAAATACTATGAAGAATTCAATTTAGCTAAATCCGAAATTTTATTCAATTCTTTTGACACTTTTCTACAGTTTATTTTGTGAGGTGGTGTTTCCAGCACAATATTACATATTTTTCTTTTCTTATTTTTCCATATTTCTTTATTAATATCTTCTTCAAAATAATCACTTTCTGGGGTTTTTAAAAACAGTTTATTAATGTTATCACTATCTTTATATGGTGTGAATGTGTTGCAATTTATATTATTATTATTTGTTGATGATGGACTATTAAAAACTTGCTTTGTTTCATGATGTGAATCACTTTTATTTATAATTCTTTCTGGTGTTCCTGGTACCAGTACTTTACCTTTATCTTTATTAGATAAATAATTCTCACTTGAAAAAAAGCTTAACTCTGGTCCAATTTTCTTTGTATCATCTAGTAAATTTTTAAAATCTGTTGGAAGCGATTCCTTATATATTTTCACTTTTTTACGTTTTTTTTCATCCAATATTTTAAGTAAATGACTACAGCTATATCGTGATAAACTTTCATCACCACATGTTAAAAGTAACTCTTCTAATTTTTTTCTCCTATCTTTTTTTATATTAAATTCCTCTTCACTATGATTATTATTGTTCCTATTTATTGTCTTACACCTTCTTTTACCTCGAATAATTGGTTTACTATTTTTATTAAAAGAAGAAAGTACAGAATCATTATCACTATTTTGATTCGTTCTAAAGTTATTCATCCCAAAAATAGAATAATTTTCAACATCTAAAGGAACAGATTGAAAATTCATGCCTTTGTAAATTGCAACAACTATACATGGAATAGAAATAAAAAATTCATCACAAATAGTGATATTTAAAAAACTAACAACACGATCGTCCTGACTATTAAAATAGATACACCACAATAAATTAATAATAGTATTTAAATCAAAATTTTTTAAATTTATAGAAGTAATATAAAGATGTAGAAGAACTATTGTTTCATAAACTAAATTTTTTTCATCACAAGACAAATTACAATGATTTAAATATTCTCTAATTCTTCCTACATCTTTCAACCATTTATTTGAAAAATTGGTATAAAAAATATCATAATTCTGAGTATTTTTCTGAGTACAGTATATTTCAAGAGACCTCATAAATGTTTTATAAATAAATAATGATTGACGTTTTCTTCTTATTATATAATCAGTAAGATCATCATAAAAATTTACAATACCATCCTCATCACTATTAAAATAGATTGGAGGTCCAGGTTTAATAAACTCCCTTCTTTGTTGACGTTCATTAAAAATTTGTTTTAAAATATCTTCTTTTCTTTTACTATTAAAAGATTTTTGAATGATATCCTCATATGTAGTAATGGACATTTCAGAAAATGATACATCTAAAAGAAAATCATTTTTTACATTTTCTCTGCAATCCGTCATTTTCATTAACTTTTAAAGCTTTTTTTATGTTTTATCAAAAAAAAATAATAATAATAACCCCTAAAAGTATTTAATTGAAAGATTATAAAATTTGAAATAAAAAATTTTTTAACATTGATAAATATTATTTTTTTTAGAAAATATATATGTAATGGATTTCAAAAAATTTATTAAATTATATACTATAAGAGAAATAGGGTAAGGATGACAAAAGAAAATAAAGAAATTTTTATCTTAAAAATATCAATGAAATCTAATAATTAAATCATAAGAAAAATGTTTCATTTTTATTTAAAAATCTATTGTACGATAAGTTAATTAAAAGGCAAGAAAAAAACCAAATTACTTATTTAATAATATAATTAATTTACGAAGTAATTTTCTTAATTAGATTGATTTTCCCAAAGTTATGGGTCATACTTTGTATCATTTATAATAAATTTTATTACACATTATCATAGTATATATACATATATATATATATATATATATTATTAGTTATTTAAAAATCATACCATTATCATTAGGTATCAAGTATTATTATTTAAATGATAAATTACAAACATTCTTGTTACTTTTCCATTTGACATAGAAGTGATATAAAATTTTAAATGTAATGGAATTTAAAATTTCTGTATCCTATAATTAAAAATTAATTAAGATATTTTTTTGTTTAATTTTTATATGTAATAATAAAATTGTACTTTTATTTTTAAAAATGATTATTAAAGAAAAAATTTTCTTTTATTTAATAACAAAAAAAAATTTCTAATGCAGTTTATTGTTGTTATTGAAGTAGAATTTATTATTTTATCATTCAACAGATATGGTATGATGATGATATATTTAATGATGGAATTATTATTAATTGTCTGTTTTAATTTTGCAGAAGAAAAAAAATAAATAAATAAAACAAAAAGAATATTTTTTTCTTTATTATTTATAAAATTAAATAAAAATTGCTTTGATTAATAAATTTACCTACCATAAGTTGTTGAAGGTTAACAAAGAAATTTTGTTAATATATTTTTAATCTTAAAGGCTCCCTCAACATACTATAAAATAAATGAGCCGTATTAATAACATAGAAAAATATTTTATTTTAATTATTATTTCTATCTTAGGATTATAGCGTTACACTTAAAGAAGAATGAGTTAAATGTATTTTAATACATAATATAAAAAATTTGGGTGCTCTTTCTAAAAAGTATACAGTGATCCTTCATTTATTGTATAAAAATGTTACAATCAAAAGATTTTTAAAATATAATATTTGATTAATAAAGAATGATAAATGTATTTTCATTTATAAATTATATCTTATATTCTATTCTTACTTTTATTAATTTAATTAAAAAAATAGTCTTTTCTTGTCAATTAAATATTTTTATGTACCATTAAAATGTTAAAAAAAACACCATATTTATATTTTCTTATTAACTGTCAATAAAATATCGTTTATTTGATATTTATAATAACATATATATTATTTTTACTTTGACGAAAAATTTTTGCTCTTTTAAAAATATAACTTTTTTTACTTTAATGTTTTAAAATAATTATTGTTTAAAATAAAACATTTTTAATAGTAGATATGTAGCATCTTTTTAATTAAAAGTATCATGTATAGCAATATTTTATTTAATTCTCCAAAAAAATCACAATGTTTATCTTGTTGAAACACATTAAAATATCAAACTTAGACAGTGGATGTTTATAAAATTGCATCATACTTACTTAAATTTAAAAATATTCTTAACTTTAAGAGCTATATATTGTTTTTCAATGACATATTTTTAATTTATTTTTTGGAATGAGAAAGGATTTATGTCTGGTGAAGACATTTATGTCTTAATAATATTTCAAAAAATTATTTCTTATATTTAAAAATGGCATAAAAAAATTTTTTTTTCTAATGGCATCATTGAAAAGTAAAATGTTAACCTTTCCATTTTTTGTGTATTATAATGTTCAATAAAATGCATTCTTAAGTATTATTATTTTTTTTGTAAAATTAGTTTATTTATCTTATCTAAAGAAGAATTATATATATCATGGTATATAACAAAGATTATTAGTAAATAATACGTCATAATTATTATATAGTTGTACCTTATTAGTAAATTACTATTAAATCATTATTTATATAGTAAGATAATATATACATTTAAAAAGTACACAATTGAAATATTTACCTCATATATATCTTTTGTTTACCTTACCATTATTTATTATAATTGTTGTTCAATTTTTGGACATTTTATATGCATTTTTATTAGAAGTCCACTATTTTAAATATAAAACACCATTGATTATATACGTTGAAATTATTTGTTATACATATTGTTTTTTATTAAAATAATTTATGGTTAAAAAAATATTTGGAATCGTATTTTTTTTATTTTTCTTACAAAAATTTGTTTCATATTTTACTGTTTGTTATATAAAAGATTTTTTTTCTAATTTAAGAAAAATATTTTATTCCCATTTGGTAAATAAAATAAAAATATTTAATAATAAATCTATATTATTACATTGTGAAAATATAGTCTTATAATTTTTTTTAACATATTTTTTTTCTATTTTAATAGTTTTTTATTTCACATTATTATACATCTAATTAAAAAAAATTATTTGTAATGAAAAGCATCTATCATTTATTGTTTTTTATTATTTAAACAATATTTATGATACTATTTTTACTTTATTATTAATACATTTTAACTATAATGTTCTTCCTCTCTTAACCTATTTTATTATATTATAATATTCCATCTATTTATTTGTGTTGTTTTCCATATTAGCTATCTTTAGTATAACTTAATACATTCTCTTTTCTATATTCCTATCATTTTGAAAAAAAAAATTTACACAACACTGTTTTATGTGTCATCACATTTTTGAGATTTAATTATCTTATATGATATTAAATATTATTATAATATTATTTAACACATAATGAGGATATTTGCTATTAAAGTTAAGTATTTAGTACACCACTTAAAAAGTATATAAGTACTTTGTCATTAGTCAAAAGGACATTAAATTATATATGTGATGTAACCCCTTACTTATTTATTATTTTTGTCTTACTAAGTGCAAACACTTTTTTAATTTTTCTCATTATAAGTAAAAAATTTTTTTTTATTATTCTTTTTGATATTATATAAATATTTTTTATTTCAAAGTAAAGAAAATATATCTACTTCTTTTTATTGTTTTTTTTTTTTGCTACTATTATTTTATTTTATTTTTAGAATAGGTAATTATGAGTGATCCTACTTTTTTGGATGGAAAAGATAAAACTTTTACAAATTCTTCTCCCCCACCTGTTCCGGTACCAAGTAAGTTTTCATCTTCTTATATAAAGAACAAAAATACCGCCCCCGGGTGGGCTTGAACCACCAACCTTTCGGTTAACAGCCGAACGCGCTAACCGATTGCGCCACGGAGGCATGTGACTCCAAAACTCGACTTATCCAGTGTTGAAGTTGAAATTTTGACAAATAATTTTAAAAAATTGTTTTTAAAACATTTAAAAATGTATAAAAATAATTTTAAGCTATTAATAAAAATACTTTTTTTTAGAACTTCTTGGATCAAAAAGATTAACATTAGCTATACTATTATTTTTTGCATGTGCCATATCATATTCACACCGATCTGATTTAAGTCTTGGAATTGTTTGTATGGTAAATCATACAGCAATTGAATTAAATGCTAAACATTTATCAAATTTTACTGAACTAACAGAAATAGATACTCAAAAAAAGATCTCAAAATGTGGTGGTGATATTATAAAGGAGAAGGGTGCTGATGGACCATTTATATGGGATAAACCACAACAAGGAAATGCATTGGGAAGTTTTTTTTATGGATATTTATGTTCACAGGTTGTTGGTGGTATGCTTGCCCAAAAGTTTGGTGGAAAAATTGTTATTGGTATTGCTGTACTTGTTAGTTCTTTTTTAACTATTTTTACCCCATCATCAGCACAGTTAAGTTTATACGCTTTGATTGCTGTTAGGGCTATTCTTGGATTTTCACAAGGTGTTGTTATGCCATCAATTCATACATTGTGGTCATTTTGGGCTCCAGAAAAAGAGAGATCTATACTTGTTGGGATTACATTTGCTGGATTACAAGTTGGAAATTTAGTTAGTATTTCTATTTCTTCAGTTCTTTGTGCAAGTACAATTTTAGGTGGATGGCCATCAATATTTTATTTATTTGGTTTTCTTGGTATTATTTGGTGTGGATTGTGGTTTTGGTTATCTTCAAGTAATCCAAATGATTCAAAAGATATGGATGATGCTGAAAAAATCTACCTTCAAGAACATATTAGAAATGCAATGGGAAAAAGTGGTAAACCACCATCAATGCCATGGAAGAAAGCCTTACTTTCTCCACCAGTATGGGCTATATATTTTGGACATTTTGCTGCTGATTTTGGGAGTTATCTCATGATGGGAGTAATGCCAACTTTAATGAATGAACTTTTTTCATTACCCAGAGAAAGTTTAGGTATTATATCAGCTCTTCCATTTTTTGCTTTTTTCATAGTAATTCAGTTTGGTGGATTTTTAGTTGATAATATAATTAATAAGAAAATTTTATCCCTTCTCAATGCTCGTCGTCTATTTATGTTAATAGCTTTGGTACTACAAGGAGCACTTTTAGTTATTGCCGGATACCTTGATTGTAGCCAAACTATCCCAGCAATCTTTTTAATAACAATGGCGGTTGGTTTATCTGGTTTTCAATTTTCATCATTTGTCGTTAGTTACCTTGATGTTGCTCCTGCATTTGCTGGAGCTTTACTTGGTGTTGGTAATACAATTTCCAGTTTCTCTGGAATTCTTGGACCAATGTTAATGGGTATTATGACACCAACTGGTAGTAGAGAAGAATGGCAATCATTTTTCTGGGTTACTTTTGGTATTCTTACTACTGGAGCTGTTATATATGCGATATTTATTAAAGGAGATGTTCAAAGTTGGGCTAAAAGTGGAACTAAAGATGCTATATTTGAAGCACCGCAAGAAGGGGATGTATTATTACAAGATATTAAGAAATAACTACCACAAGCATAGTGATCAAGTTTTTTTTCAAATTTTTTCAAGTTTTTTTGTTTTAACTTTAATTTTTTTTATTATTTAAATATAAATTTAATTTAAATAAAATTTTTAATTATAAAAAAAAATTATTTAAAAATGATGTTTCAAAAAAAAATTTAAAGAAGTGTGATATAATTTAATAAATTTTTGGAAGAATAATGGTTATCTTAAAACAGATTAAAAAAATGAATTTTATGTTAACGGTTAAATATTCTAACCAAAAATCTATTATAATTATTTAGTTAGTTGCAAATGTCATTTGACTAATTTCAGAATGTACTGCATTCAATTTATTCGCTTTATTTCCTTTAAATATAAATAATATTCCTAATAATAAAAAAATATCAATTGTAGTTAGTATTTTTAAAGTTAAGAATAATTAATTTTTTGTTTAAAATTTTGGTTTCTATTATATTTTAGCATAAAATAATAGTAAAAAAGAAAACGAATTTTTGTGTTAAACTTATTTTTTTTAAATACAATTTACAATAAAGGTACTTGTGTATTTTCAATTATTCTTAAGATACAAAAAAAAGTCACAATACAAAATATTACTAAAAATTATAACTTTGTGTATTAACAAAAAATACTAGTATTTCAAAATTTTTTTATTTTTGTACATTAAAAATTATGTAAATAAAAATATGAGATCATTATATATATATTTATATTTTACAGATATGGACTTTCTTTTCCATCATCATCACTATTATTAATATAATAAGTTGAAGGATAATGATAATTATTATCACTAATATAACTAATTCCATTTGTTGGAGAAAAAGTTACCAACTTTCGACATCTTTTTTCAGTACCAATATTATTGCCTGTCTCATCCATTTCTAGGGTTGGATTTTGGTAATAGTCTTTTGTAAATATATTATTTTGAATTATTGAAGTTGCATTGATAACAGGCGCATCATAAATGTGACTTAAATTATGTGTTGATGGATTACCACCGGATCCTGAAAGATCAATTGTGTTGGATATTTGAGTATTTGATGAAAAACCAGGATTTATATTACCGTTATTTAAAATGGTAAAAGGATTTGTATTAATATTTTCATATGACGAGAATGCTGATATAGCCGAGTTTTGATATGATACAAAAGTCCTAGGAATGTTATCTAAATTAGGAAAAATATTATTCTCATTAATTTCATTTTGCCTTTTTCTTCTAAATTTCTTTTTTTCATTTTTCTTCCATTGGTGTTTATTGACAAAAAAATATGTCAATGAAAGAATTATTAATATTAATAAAAATAAGAATGCAATACCAAGAACATCTCCTAAATCATTTAATTTTTTATTTCTTTCATAAAAATTATCCTCACAATCATCACATTCATTTTCATTAATAGGAGGAACACTACACCCAATTTCAACTTGTCCAAGATGTTTAAGACTAAATAAACTATTAACTTTTGCCTTCTTAAGATTACTAATCATTGAATAACCATAATCATTAATAATTAATCTTCTAACACATCCTTTAAATGGTATAAAACTTGTTGATTTAGCAGCTCCAACCAAAATTGCACTTAAATCTTTATGAACAAATATTGGTATAAAAATATTGTCTAAATTTTTAATAAATACCTCGCCATTTAATTTAAATGTTATAGTATTTGGATTATTAATTGAAGTAATAATACCAATTCTATGCCAATGTAAGTTTGAAATATCATCACTTATTTTAATTGTAAAGATATTTGTTAAGCCATCATAAACACAATAATTTAAAGTACCATTTTCAAGTTTAAGCATAAATATTTTTGATGAATTTATTGAGTAAATTGATAGAAGAACACCATCAGTATGATTTGTTTTAAAATCAATTTCTAATTTTTGATTTTGTAAAGAGATCTTTGAATAATGAATAGATGAAAGAATATTATCAGAAGTGTATGTAAAAATTTCTGAAAAAGTATTTCCAGAAATCCTCCTTCTTTGAATGTTTTTTTTAGGAAAATTTGGTAAATTTTCAATACCACTTCTATTGTTTGATACAAATTGAAGTAATTTTTTTCCATTTACTGTTAATTCAAAAGCTACCTGACCATCCCCTAATGAGACTGGTTGAATAATATCTTTACAACTTGAATCTGAATTAAAAATGTCATTACATTTACAGCTATAACCATTTATTTCGTTAAAACATTTTCCAAATTTACCACAAATATTCTCTTGACAGTTATTTTGTTTTTGTATTAATGAACAATGATCAATTAAATTATCAACAATAACGTTATAATCGTATATTGGCAAACCATTCAAGTAAATATCTTTCATACAACCAACAAATTCTGGAGAATTTATTTGACTTCCTCGATTCAAAATTTTATCATCATTACCAATACCACCTAATAAAAATTTCTTTGATGGTAAGGTAAATTTTCCATAAATTGTTTCAATTTCCTTTCTACATATATCATTATTGCAATCAAGACATTCTGTTCCTTTATCATTACATGCTTTCAAATTTATTATAAGAGAATTATGGGTAAAAATTAACTGAAGCCTTTTCCATATTCCATCATTAATAGGGGTATGAAAAAATTCGTTTATCAATTCATTTGTTATACTTCTATTTAAACTTAAGCGAAGATTTCCATTGATTAAATCAACAGTAATATAATCATATTGATTTTCTAAATTATAAGAATAAAAAAGAATCCCATTTTCTTGTTTAGTATTAAAATCAAAAATTAATTCTTCTATTTCTTCATTTTTTATATCAACTTCAATAAAACTACTATATTCAAAAGAGTAAATTTTTGTTTCACAATTCTTTCCATAATATCCTTTATTACATGAACAATACCACGAATCAGGAGAATCTTCTTTTGGTATACATAAACCATTTTTACAAATACTTCCATTACAAGTATTAGTTTTATTGTAAATAGTTTTATTATTATTACAATTAAATCTTTCAATTCCATTTTCGCATATACATTTATAACTTCCTGGTAAATTAATACATACTCCTTCATCACCACAAATATTTTTATCACTTAAACATTCATTAATATCTTCCTCGCAAAAAACTCCTTTAAATCCTTTAGAACAAGAACATACTTCTAATTTAGGATCACAAAAACCACCATTTTGACAATCACTAAATTGGGAGGAATAATAATTTTGACCAAATATTTGTGAAATATAGAAAGGTCTTTTAGAACATTTTTTAGTAATACTATTATCCGGCACCTTATCATCTACACAATTATATTTAATATCAATTACAGGTCCATACCAAGTATAAGAATTGTAAGAATATTCAATAAAATCTTTTGAAGGAATTATTTTTACACCGCATACAACTTTATTACATATTTCATGACAAATTTCATTATTAATTATTCTAACTTTATCCTCCAAATAATAATTATTAATAAATTTTTCAACAATTTTTTTTCCTTCCTGTGAGTTAATAACTTTATTAAAAGTATTCATTATAGAGATAAATATTTGTTTTTTTAATACTTTCATATCATTACTTTTTTTAATTCCTACAAATCTAATTGTCATATCATTAAATTTATTTTGCATTTGATATAAAATTTCCCCAACACCTGATTGTAATGAAGTATCTATTTCTAACCATACACCATCATTAGGATAGTCATTATATGATGATTCAATTATTTTATATATTGTATTACCATGATGTACTGTCAAATTATTAAGTTTTAAAAATTTACCAAAAGGTATTTTACAATTTTCTATGTTTTTTTTATTATATTTGATAAAACAATTTTTATCACCATTAATATTAACATCAATAAAGTTGGGCACTCCTTGTATTATAATATTTTTAAATGATATTTTTTTATTTTCTACTTTTTTAATTTTTTCAATTCCAAGAATGATTGTTTCTTTTCTAACTTTACCAATATTATTAATAAACTTTAATGGAATATTTATATAATCAACATTTGGACTCCTCCTCTTGATAACTTTTTTATTCATTAAAACTTTTTGTATTGTATTTATTGTAAACAGTTCTTTTAAATTACTATCATCAATCTCAACTTTTTCATTTTTTTTTATATTTAATGAAACAATATTACTATTTTCTTTAGTTCCTTCAACTGTATATGTTAATAATTTTGGTATTCCATCTATTTTTTTTATTAATTTTACTATAAGTACTGCTTTACTTCTTAAAATTGTAGTATTATTTTTTTTTTCAGAATTTTCAAGAATTGTTAAAATATATTTATATTTTTTTGGTTTGAATTTATTTAAAGAATTCGTTGTAATATTATTACATATTGTTATAAATCCTTCTTTATTATCTATACAAATTAATCCTTCTTCATTTTTATTTTCAGAATAAATTGAATAAATATAGTTACCATTATTATTGTTAACAAAATTGAATTCTATAAGTTTTGTTTTCATTCCAATTTCATTTATAGGTAAATCAATCGTATAAAAAGCCTTATCAAAAATTGGTGGTGGAGTAGTATTTGCAAAAATTAATCTTACAATATCGTGTTTAGGAGTTTTTCTATCAAGTTTTCCATTTTTTACTATTACATCTAAAAATAAATCATGCTCATTTATCATTGAAAGATTATTTTTATGCTTTAATGTAATTAATCCAATTTTCCTATCAATAATCATTTCATTAATAGATTGTTGTGTAGAAGAATTCATATAAAAATTAAAATCTGATCCTTTTCCTAAATCAAGATCCATTGCTTCAATAAAAGATAAAATAGTGTTAGATTTAGAGTATTTACTAATTTGATTAATTGAATTTGGTATCTCATTATTAACTATAACTGGAAAATATTCATTAACATCAAGAACTTTAATATTTAATATTTTTATCTTATCTCCACTTTGTAATTTTATTGTATATAAACTTTCTGTTTCATAATCTAGCTTTCCAAATAAATATAAAGTTTGGTTTTTAATTTCAAATAAATTTTCTTTTTCACATAAATCATTAAAAATATTTTTCTTATTTTTTGGACAAGTAATAGATATTATGATATATTTTTTGTCAAATTCAAAAAGTTTACTATTAAAATCAATGTTTTCCCATACTGATATAGTTACTTGATCAGTATTTTGAGTAATCAAATGATTTTCTATAGGTAAAATTTCATTTTTATTTACCTCATTTTGAATAATGATATCAATGAATGCACTATTTGGAGTATCACCCATATCCAAAGCAATAATTCTGATTGTTTTTTGGATTTCCAATATATTTGAATGGGAAAGAAAAATTATTTGACCAGTTAATGGTTCTATATAAAAAATTTCTGTTGTTGGATCTTCTAATTTATAAACAATTTTAGCATTTTTCCCCTCATCTTTATCAGTTGCCTTAACCACACCCAATATATCTCCATATTTTTCATTACCACTTAACTTTATATTAATAAAATCTTTTTCAAATTGTGGTTTATTATCATTTTTATCTTTAACTGTAACAAAAAATGTTGTTGATATTTGCCAAAAGTCATCTTTTGCTGTTACACGTAACTTATATTCTGATATTTCTTCTCTATCCAACTTTTTCATTACCTTCAATTCTCCAGTTTCACTATCTAAATTAAAAGTATCATTGTAGTTGTTTTCCAGGAAATATAAATTGTTTCTATTTTCAATATCAATATCTAAATCAATACTTGTAATAGTTAAAATAATTTCACCAATGATATTATTTTCATAAATTTCTGGAGAAAATAACTTTGTAAACTTAGGACTATTATCATTTTGATCTTTAACGATGATTAAAACTTTTGTTGTTGAAGAAAGATTACCATTATCTTTACCTTCTACAGTTAATATATATTTATTTTTTTCTTCGGCATCAAGTATTTGATTGAGTGTAATTTCTCCATTTTTAGAATTAATAATAAATTTTTCTTCCTCATTACCATCAATAATTTTATACTCAATTTGATTGAAATCATTAGAATCATTATCTATTCCTTGTACTGTTAATAATTTTTTTGGTACAATTTCATTTTCTTCAATTTTTATTTCATATATAGGTAGTATAAATTTTGGAGGTTCATTAACATCTATGACATGTACTTGTATTCTTTGATATGAAGTATAAGCTATATAATTAGATAATGAAACACCAATAATAAGATTATATCCTGGAAAATTTTCACGATTTAAATTTTTAACTGATAGAACACCTGTCAATGGATCAATATAAAAATCACCATTTGAATCACCGGATGCAATAAAATATTTTATAATATTATCTTCATTTCCATTATTTGTAGCTTCAATTTTTAATATATCAATATCTTTTATATCTTCTTTTAAAGCAACCCTACTTTTTAATAATGGTAATAATTTAGGAAACTTAGATTGTGTAGCAATATAAATACTTAACTTTGTTGTTGCATTATTTCCAGCACCATCTGTAACAATAACACCAACATCATAATTATTTTTTCCTTCTTCCAATGTATCTTTTAAATATATAACCCCATTTTCATCAACATAAAAATATTTACTATCTAGTTCGGTTATTGTATATTTTAAGGTATCTGATTTATATAAATTTGGAGCTACCTTTTCTACAGCATCTATTACAAAAACAATACTATCACGTTTAGTATTTTCTTTGATATATACATCAAATAGGGTATTTCTTATTGTAGGTCCAATTCTATCTTCAGTATTTTTAACTTCAACTATTACGGGTACTGATGTAATAAAGTAGTTAAATTTACCATTGTCTTCAGCGACAACACTAAAATTCCATAAATTTTTGTCCTCATAATCTAAACTTCTTAATAATGATATTTGTCCAGTTTTAGAATTTATTGAAAATGGAAAATTTATAGTAAAATCATTTTCATTATTTTCAAGTCGATATATAATATACCCATTATCACCTTCATCAACATCTTTAGCGGTAACTTTAATTAAATTGTCAATAGATTTTGTATTCTCTTCCACTTTAATATAATATAGTGGTTTATCAAAATTTGGTGGATTATCATTAATATCAACGACATTAATAATTAATGTTCCATAATTATGGTTAACATTACTTCCAGAATCAAAAGCTTCAATAGTCAAAATATACTTTGATCCTTTTTCTCTATCTAAAGGTTCATTTAAAAAGATAACACCTGAAGTTGTGTTGATTGAAAAATAATTAGAAGGACCATCAATTAAAGAATATTGAATAAGACTATTTAAGTTTTCATCATTATCATATGCAGTCATTTCTCCTATTGATATAGGTAAATTTTTTATGCCTTCTGATATATAAATCTCTTTAATTTTTTCATAAAAAATAGGTATATTATCATTGACATCCTCAACTAATACTAATATTTGTCCTAACATTATATCATTTATACTTTTAATTGTACAAGTAAAATTTTTTAAAACTTCATAATCAACATAATTATTTAAAAGTACTATTCTTGATGATGAAATATACCTACACATTGGTGATGAAGAATATCCTATTATGTTAGTATCTTTTTCAAACCTAATTAAAAAACTTCCAATTGGCAAATTTTCTTTAATACTAATTTTAAATATTTCTTTTTCATTATCATCAATAGTAAATTCTTTTTCTTTTATTAATTTTACTTCATGAGTTGTTTTCAACATTGGTTCTCCATTATCATATGCTTCAACAATAAAGTTAACTTCATCTGTAGTTATATTATTTGTGTTTAAATATAAATACCCAAAGACATTATCAATATAAACTTCATATTGAGGTAATGTTTCAGGTATGATTCTATAATGAACTATTCCACCATAATCTTTATCTGGATCAATAGCATTAATAATTCCAATTAAATCATCTTTTTTTTTATCTTTACTTATAAAAAATGTTGAGGTATCTGTTTCAAAAATAGGTGAATTATCATTAATATCATTAACAATTACAGTAACAGTTGTTTTAATATAATTAACTATATTAGGAAAAATATTATCCATAACAGTTACTTCTAATTCATGTTTTTTTTCTTTTTCATAATCTAATTCTTTTTCTAATTGTATTGTTCCATCAATATCATTGATACTAAAAATTCCATATGGATTACTTTCTGGAGATAACTTATAATTAAAATAACTATCAGCATCTTCATCATAAATATCAAAAGTAAAAATCTTATCACCAATTTTCGCATTCTCATCTATATATATTTCTAATTCTCTATTCAAAATTTGGGGTTTATTGTCATTTATATCTTCTATATAAAGATAACTATCACAGGTTGATGAAAAATTTAAAGTATTTGTAACTTTAATACTAAATTTATAAAATGCTTCTTTTTCATGGTCAAATGGACCACTTACACGTATGATACCTGTTGAAGATTCAATCATGATATTGCTTGGAGAATTTATTAATTCATAAATTAATCCATTATTTTGTTGGGTAATTACAGAACCAATTATAGAATCAAGTGGAGCATCTTCTCTAATAAAATACCTTTGATCCTCTATACATGATAAAATTTTTGGTTTTTTTGAATCTTTTTTTTCAATATTAATAGATATAGGAATAAAATATTCAATGTCATTAGTATTACATAATGAAATTTTTACAACACCATAGTAAATATTTGTTAAAGTAATATTATTTAAAATTTTCCATGAAATAATACCAGTATTTTTATTTATTTCAAATATATTTTCAATTTCATTATACTTAGAATCAAATGTGAAGGACATCAAGTTATTTAAATTTTTAAATGGTAAAATTTTTGAAATTTTTTCTATCACTTGTTTTTCTACAACCTCATTATCCTCAATAGATAAATTAACTATTGATGGTAAAGTATTTTTTTGAAAATTAAATATATATTTATTAGTATTGACATTGATTATAACTTCAGTTTCGGTTGTCTCACCATTTCTTCCAATAGCTAATAAAATTAATTTAATAATTTTCATTTCACTATTTAATTTACGTGTAATTTTAAGATTACCTTTATCATCAACATCAAAGAAATTTTTATTTCCAATAAATGTACCATCTATTATTTGATCAATAATAAAAATAAATGAATCTTTGGTTGGAATAACTCTTCCAATAACATCTCCAACATCAGTATTTTCGTTGATGAAAAAATTGTATGATTTTGATTCAAATGTAAAATCTTCAATCTCATTCCATTTTATTAATACTACATGTCGTTGAATTGATTTTCTTAATGAATCATTTAATATGATTCCATTTCTTTCATCATATGCCCTATCAAAAATATTTAATGTTATATAACTTGGCTTATCTTTGATATCTATTTTAGTAAATTCTTTTTTTATTAATAAATTACCATTTGGATCAATGGTTAAGATATCATTAAATTTTTTCATTTCTTTTGAATTATGTAATGAATATCCTAGTGAACCATTTATACTATAATCTAAATCTATACATGGTAACTGTACAGTTAAGGGTAATTTTTTTATAACAACAGCATTTATCCCACTACACTCTGGGTAGTTATCATTTGTATCAATAATTTTTATTGTAATCCATTTTCTATAAGAATTATTTTTTTGTGTTATTTGTAGTAAAAGATAAACCTCTTCATATTCCTCACGATCAATAGAATTTTTAATAATAAGATTATCATTTTGAATTTCAAAATAGTTATTTAACGTTGTATCAAATAAAATTTCAACTTTAATATCATTAAAATCATTCAATTCATCATTAATAAATTTTATTTTACCAACAACTAAATTTCTAACATTATTTTCAGTAACATAAAAAATATCATTTTTCAATTCAAATTCATTATTCTCTTTTTTATAACCTTTTTCAATAATAATAGTCATTTCTTTTTCACTTATCATTCCATTCCCTGCAACAGCCTTCACTTTTAATAAGTATTCTCTTTCATTTGTTGTTAAATATTTTGATAAAATAATTTCACCAGAATATAAGTCTATTTCAAAAGTTCCATTGTAGTTACCTTCAATGCCTAATGTATATAAAATGTTATCTAAAGCAATTGTAGGAGTTTTCGGGTCAAAGATTGATGCTCCAACAGTTGTTATTATAGAACCTGGAATTGTAGTATCATCTAATTTTATGTATGAATCAAATTTTGTAAATATTGGTTTTAATTTAATTGGCTTTGGTGGATCAATAAGAACAAAAGTAAACCCAATTCCATTTATTTTGTCTAATAATTTTGTAGTACCAATTACAGTTAAATTGTAAGTAATAGATGGTACTAATAAAGCATTGTTTCTAACCCTTATCCGACCACTTTTTGAAATTTCAAAATAATCTTCATAATTATATAATTTATATGTTACATTTCCATTTGCCTTAACTTTAATATTATCAACAATATTTAAATCCCAATAATAGTAATTCTTCTCAAAAACAATCTTTTTAGTATTTTCATTTAAAACAATAACAGAAATATTAGTTTTAGTTTTAAGACCACCTGAATCTGTAACCTCAATTATAATATTATTTTGATCAGTGTTAATTTTTTTTAAATTATTTAAAATTCCCCTTTTATTGTCTAGGTAAAAAATTTCATGGTGTGATAAAAGTTTGTAAGATAAAATAGAATTTTTACCAAAATCACTATCATTACATTTAATTAATCCAACAGTAGAAAATGTTTCTAAATTTTGAGATATAAAAAATTTTTGATTACTTTCACAAGTAGGAACATTATCATTGATATCTTCAATGTCAACAAAAACATTAACAACCTCAATACCATTTGTAAATGTTTCTTTTACATATGAAATTTCTTCCCTATCAATGTATCCAGAAACAACAATACTACCATTTGATAAAATTGATATTTTTTGTTGTCTGGTAAATGAATTGTTATAAAAATACCATGAATTGTTATCAATAATTGATTCTTTTTTTATATTACCTATTATATATCCTATTGGAACATTTTCCTCAATTTCAAATTGTATTGTTCTTATTGACTTTTCTTTTTTTCTTTTGTTGGTAAATATAATATTTATTTTAAAAGTTTTTAAAACTTTTAAAGATCTTTTTGGATCAGAAATAGTAATAGTTGCCTGGATTTGATTTATAACATCAGTTATTTTATTGCTTAGTCTTATAACACCTGTTTTTTCATTAATTTCGAGTAATACTGTATCAATAGAATAAATATAATTACAATTAAGATCAATAAATGGAATTGAAAATATTTCTTGGCCAATAATTTTATGATCAACATTAATAGTAATATCATTTAAATTATCTATAACTTTATCATAAATATCATTCTTCTTTTTAAATGTTAAAAATAATTTTTTAGATGCTTTTCCTAACTTAACAATACAAATATGATTCTCTCTATTAATAATAATATTTTTTTCAATTTTTAATTCACCTGTTTCCTTATTAATATTCAAAATATTGTTACAATTTAATAATTCAAAACCATTATATTCATTTACATGTATACCTTCAATTATATTAATTTTTCCAATTGTAATATTTTTTTTATCATCATCAATTTCATAATGAAATTTGTTATTTAAACTAAAAATATCTAAATTTTGATTGTCATTAACAATTTCAAAGGTAACTTTAGCATTTTCATTTGCTTTGTTATCATTTAAATCTTTAACTCCAATTTCAATAACAAAAACATCCCCAATTTTGAATTGTTCACTAACTTTTTTTCTTAATTTAATTTCTCCAGTCAGGTAGTCAAGTTTAATAAAATCATTATACTCATTATCAATTAAATAATATGTCAATTTTCTTCCATCTTTATTATTATCAATAGAGGCAGTTACATGTAAAAGTACTGTATCAGGAAATTCATGTAATCGAATGACTTGATAATTGTTTATAATTGGAAAATAAGGTTGAAGATGACTTTTTTTATCAAGTAATACTATTACATTTGTAAATGATGTTTTTGGATTAATTCCTTTGTCAATTGCCATCACTTGAAAAATGTACTTTTCTTTATTTCTTTTATAATCATTATTTTCAATAAAATATATATCACCAGTCTTTTCTTTTATTCTAAATATTTTTGAATAAATTTTTAAGGGATCCACTATTTTATAGGTTATTTTTCCATTATTTTCTTTATCATTATCTATTGCCTTGACTCTTCCTATTAAAAAATCTTTTGTTGAATGAACTTTTTGTGGAATTTTAAATTCCCATATATCTTTATCAAAAATTGGTGGATTATTAGATGGAATAACAGTTATATCAATTCTACATACAGAAGAAGTAATATAAGGAGCTTCTTTTTTGACGCTAACATCTATTGTAAATTGACTTCTTTTAGTTACATTCAATTTTTTTTTCAAAAAAATATATCCACTTTCTTTGTTTAAATAAAAATATTCACTATCATTTTTTTCATTACCTATCATACTAAATTCTAGTTTATCATTTTTTGTTTCAACAAATATTCTTGTAACAAATGTTCCAACCTCCATCCATTCATCTATTTTTGTTTTGATAATAGATTGACTTAAAGTAGGGGGTATATCTTCACTAGGTCTTACAAAAATTTTCAATGATTTTTTGCTACTTTTTTTTGGTGTTCCTTTATCTGAGGCTTCAAAAGTTAATTTAAAATATTCATTTTTATTAAATTTTTTTTTCTTTTTACTATAATTAATCCATTCGTCGTTTACACGTAAGATACCAAAATTTTTACCTTTCTCTAAATAGAAATAATTTTTTTCATTACCATTAATAATTTCTAAATCCGTTTCACCATTATCACCTTTATCACTATCTTTAATTGTTAAAACAGCAACAGTATTACCTATAGTAGCATTTTCTAAGACATTAGCAAACTCAATTCCAGCAGGATATAACCTAAAAGATATTTCAGGAGTAAACAAATTTTCTTCAAAACTTTTAACAGTAACAAAAGCCCTTGATCGTAAAGGTTCAGTTCCATTATCAGAAGCTTCAATTATTAATATACAATTACTGGAACAGTTAACTTTATCTTTTAATAATTTAATTTCTCCATTTTTTTCATTGATAGAAAAAGAGTTGGAATTTAATTTATATATAATTTTACCATTTTCTCCTTCATCTTCATCAGTTGCTAATACTTTTCCAATAATATCATTTTTTTTATTTTCACTTGTTAATATTATTGTATAATTGGTATTTTCAAAAATTGGTGCATTATCATTGACATCAGTTATATGAATAGATAATGAAAGTTGAGTTTCTCTATAAATTATTTAATGATAACCTTTTAATTTATATAAAATATAAAGAACAATTAAATTATCTTTAACATCTTATTATTAATTTGTTAATATCTAAACTATTTTGTAACAATTAGTTAACTTATAATAATTAATATATATATATATACATAACATTCAGGTGGATGAGTATCTTATTACAACAAATAAATATAATAAAACATTCACAGATTTTTAATGTGTATTTGTATTCTAAAACCATCCACCTGCTAAAGTAATTAATGTAACCTTTCAATGAGAAAATATCCTAATACTTTATAAGTAAAAGAAATAAAACTATATTATTACTTACATTATCTCATTTTTATAGCTACCATTAGCTACAATGTTAAATTTATACATGGATTGTTTTTCACGATCAAGAAGACCTTTAACAACAAGATACAACATATCATCATCATCGGATTCTTCTGATTTTAATATATCAAAAGGTATCTTTTCATTATTATTATCAATATTTTCAATCCAATATTTTGTTATTTTTCCATTATCTCCATCATCTAAATCTACAGCCTGAGGAAGGATTATTTTTGTATCAATTGGAGTATTTTCAAGAATATAAATAGTCTAAATATAAATTAATTAATTAAAATGATTAATATCACTTTAAAACATACTTTATCTTTTTCATTAAAAGATGGTTTATTATCATCAAGATCCTTGATTTGAATATTAATTGTAATCAATGAAGATGGTTGGGTAACAATAATAAGTCTAATCCAATTATCTTTTTTAAGATTAAATTTTAATGATTCCCTATCAATTTTGTTTTTAACTGTAATTTCTCCATTTTTGTCATTAAAGTTAAATAAATTAGTTGTTGATGGATTTAATCTATATACATAATTAGGCTTAATATCAATTTTCCCAACTAAAGTGTCTATTGGAACCTCTTCATTAATAGAAAAATTATATTCTGTTTCGATAAATGAATATATTGATGGAAGAGTAAAAAATAGTATTAGAAAAATATAATATTTTAAATATATCATTATATAAAATGCCATTATTAGAAGTAATTTTTTTTTAGTAAGCAAAATATATAGAGATATAGAATATTATAAAAAAAATAAATTTTCCATCAAAAATATCTATAAAATAATAATTATTTAATGTTAGAAAAAATAAAGAAAATAGAAAAATTGGAACACAATAAAATAAACTGATTTGTACTTAATTTTTGTATAAAATTAATTTATAACTATATTTTTATATGTTAAAATATATTTTAATTTTATTTTGTTTTATAGATTTTATAAGTAAATAAAAAAGAATGTTGATTATAATTTAAGATTATAAAAATGACAAGGTTTCATCTTATTCTTATAACATATTTTTTTTGTCTATCTCATATATTTAATTTATATTATATATATATATATATATATATCAAGATACATATGTAAAGAGAAGTATTATAAATTTGTATGGGTATTAACAAAATGATATAAAAAGGTAAGATTTTAAGATAAAAAGATTGATAAGGTAATATTATGAGGTGGAAAAGAATTTTTATAGTTAATTTATAACGTGTCTTTTTAACTAATGATAAAATGAATTAGATGTATTTTAAATAATTTGAAGAAAAAAAAGATCAATGGGTGGTTTTTAAAAGTATGTAAAATTTTTGTAAAATTTAAAAATATTCTTTGTCCTTGGCATGAACAAATGAAAAAGCAATTTTTATAATAATAATTTTAGAGAATCATTTCAATAAATATTATATAAACATATATTTTACTATACAATTAAATGCATTATTAATATTCTAGCTATTTTTAATGGATTATTTTATTGTATAAAAGTACAAAATATTAATTTTACCAAAAATAATATATTTATAAGAAATAAGAAATATTGTGACTCACTATGAGATAAATTTATAAAAAAAAGTTTAAAAAGAAAACAAATTATTTACAATTTGTCCACAAAACAAAAGAGGGTGTGATCATTTCCGTTTTATACTTGATATATTGTTTATATGTATATATAAATATATATGCCTTGGCAATGATAAATTATAATATGTACCTATCCCTTTTATTATAACAATTATCAAATTTGGCACCAATTGAGAAGGACGTTATCCTTTTCCAGTAACTATATTTATATTGGACCATATATCACAATTGTTTAGGAAAAAAAAATATATATATATACCTTTTTACACCTGTTGAGATTTACCTCTTATTATAATATGAGTTATATTAATAATAACAAAGAAATGAGGATTATTAATGGATTACAAAGGACATGTGGTTGGAAGGTTATTGTCAAATTAATAAACATCTGTAATATGGCGGAATAAACTAAAGAATAAAAAGTATATAACCGGAAATAATTTATAAGATTATTAAATTATCAAAATAAAAATTAAATTATTAAAAAAAAATTTTTTTAATCTTTAAAATTTATATAAATAATTAGATATAAATAAACTTATTAAATCAAAACAAGTTCTATGGATCTGTAAATAAACCTAAAAATAAAAAATAAGTATGTTTTGTTATTAAATACTTTTTTATTATTTATTATATTGTTTTAATAACAATATAAAAGTGCATGAATTATAAAAGTCTATTGAAGAAATAAAGAATAGTATAATACAAATTTTGTACTTTGAGTGTTTATTATTAAAAAAACAAATTTATAAAAGAATATCTTATTTGTTTAATGATACATATATATTACCCACAAATTATTAATAAATGGCAAAAAAAAAGATTGAAAAATATTTAGAAAATTATTATAGTAAAAAAAAAGTAATAAAATATTATTTAAACCTCCTGGAGAAATATTATTATAATTGTCAAATTAAATAGGTAAAAACACTTGACAACCCTACATTTGATAAATAATAAAACTTTTCAAATAATCATTTCTATTGGCATATATGGTTTTCTTTTCAATGATACAAAAGTTTATCTATGTCATTTAAAATTTTTCATAACCTCTTCCAAAAATACTTACCATAAATATAACTCCTATTCATTGAAAGGTAATAAAATTATTTTAATAATACAATCATATAGTAATAATTTTGATACATAAACAAAACAATAAAATATTATCTTTTAATGATAGTTTGTCAAGAATATATGTTGTATTGAAACGGTATCCTCAATTGGTATCAAAAAAAAAAAAATAAGAGAAAAAACCTTCAAAGATTTTATTTACAATATTAAAAGATATATTCAAATATAATATAAATAAATATTTTTATCTATAAATAGTATGTTTAATTAATAAAATTATAGTTTAAGGTAATTAAAATATAATAAACAGAAATTTTTATGATTAAATCAATTTTATTGTAATCATTTATAATATTCTTTAATTTTTTTTCACCTCATCTTACATTCACTTAACAATAAGATGAATAAAATAAATCTAATTATGGTAAACTACTTTTAAAAAAAATTAATATATTTATTTCTTTTATAGTTTGTCATTTTTTAAAAATTCTTTTTATAAAAGATTTTTTATAGTATAGAAATTTTTCAAATGTTAAAAAAATTTTAAAATAAACATAAATTTTGTCCAAATAATCTATCATTTTTATTAGTTATGTAAAACAATTTGATATAGATCATTAATCAAGAATCGTAACTTGATTTTCTTCTTTATTGTACCACTTCATTATTAGAAAAAAATAAAAGAAAAATGATTAATTTTTAAATCACATACATATATAAATGATTTTTTTTTCCAAATAAATGAATATCATCTAGACAAAGATAGTTATTCTTTAATTTATTATACCTAGGTATTGGCAAAGTTTAATGACAACATTTTAAATATAAAAGAAAAAAAATAATGAGAAAAGAGGTAAAATAAATGTTTACAGTGTAAATAAAAAAATTGTGTTAAATATTTAGTAAATTAAATAATACCATCTAAATATATATAAAAAAAGGATAACTATGAAATATAAGCTTTTATAGGTAATATTAGTAAAGAAGTAATAAAATTATAATATAATCACTTAAGTCTATCTTCATATGATTATCCTCTTATTTTAATTAATACTTTTTGTCACTTTACACTTTTTATTCTTTAAAATGGTTTATTATCTCAAATGTCTTTAGTTATAATTTATACTTTTATAAAGTTTATTAATCTTTTTAAATTTTCAAATAATGGCACATGAAAAGTAATCTTTTAAGTACTAATTATACAACATTTCCATCTTTTTGATTATTCTCTTTTTCAATTAATTTATCATTCTCATATTTCATTTAACTTTTTTTTTTCAGAGCACAGGAAATAAAGGTGTTTGTATAAATAATAACTATATATTAAATTAACCATCAAAAGAGATTATTATGGACGATTGAAAATATCAACAAATCGGTTTCTTTTTACCTATTCAAATTTAAACATTTTTTTTTATATAAAAATTATTATATTAATAAAGATATTTTAACAAATAATATATATATATATTTTTTTTTATTAAAAACCAATTATAATATTAATTATAAAATCAAAAATATTTACAATAATATATTATGATTGTTTAAAAAATATATTATTAAAATAAGTATATCACTATCAATGTAAAAAAAGTTGATCATAAAGTTTTTTATTATCCCATTGTAAGTAAACATTGAATAAAATTAATTTCTATGATAAAAATATAAAAAATATTGTATAATCAATTTACTTATTTCCTTCTATGATTCTTTTCTTAATGCTTAGTGAATTCTCATCATAGTTGTTTTTAAATTACTTTTTAATATTTCATCAAAATTTTTCAAATTAAAGTTATTTGAAGGAACATAATTAAAATTATATTAATTTTTAAATTGTCTTTTATTAAAAAAAATATATAATTATTGTTTAATTAAAATATTATTATTATTTTATTTAGATATATGATAATATTTCTTCTAGTGGCAATATAAGATAATTTATCATAATTCTACATTGCATATTTAAATTATATATTTTCGAAGTAGATTATAATTATTATAAAATTTTTCTAAAGTTTATATATGATTCAGTTTTCATTAACCTTTGAAGTTGATTCATTTTTAGAATTTAGTTCATCTAAATCTGGCAATGTTTCAAGAACTTTAATAAAAAGATCTCTATTTTGTTTTAATAATTTGATGGATTGAGGTATTGTTTGCTTTGAAAGTCCATTATTTGTAATTTGTCCTGCCTCTGCAAAACTAATCCATTTATCCAATTGTTCTTTAATTTCTTGTTTTTTAATATAAAAATGACGTAAAATTACATCTTTAAAAGCAATTGAAGGATTTTTTATCATATCATACATAGCCCATCTAATTACATTTTGCATAATATTTAAATCATAATCAAATGATGCCTAAAAAATTGATTATTTATTTTAATTTAAAAAAAAAAACTTACAGCTTTTCCATTTTCAGTATTTCGCGAACGTTCATATCCAGGTTCATTAAAATATGGATCAGAAACAAGAATTAATGATTGAATACTAACAAGAACTTGAAGAAGAGAACTAGTTTCTGAATTCCATCTTTCTTCAGGCCTTCCATGCCAAGTATTTAAGATAGAAAGGCAAACTTTACCATCTTGATATAAATTTGGATTAAATCTAACAGAACCACCACCCGTAGTTAAGAGTTTAACCTGTACAGGACTATTCGGATAATCATTAGGGAAATAAATATCAAATTCAAAACATCCATTTTCATATGGTGTATCTTTTGGACCAGTTATTAATGCTTTTAATACATCTAATCTTTCTTCACATGTTTTAATAAAAATAGAACTTCCGAATGCTAAAGGTAGTGAATTTTTTAAAGTTAACATTTCTTGTGCTATTCTTCTCATTCTTGTTCTAGAAGCAACCTGTCCACCACCATTATGTGAAAGATTTTGTACATAAAAATATGGTATAATAAAACGTTCATTTTCATCCATATATGATATTGGTAAAAATTGATATTTTTTTAATTCATCAATGTATAAATCTTCAATTGAAATTTTTACTTTTGTGTCATTTTTATTTAAAGTTTCTATATCATCATATATTTTTGTTTTTAATGATATAAATAAAGATTCCATATGTCCTAATAAATTAGTTAAAGATGCTTCACTTATTTCTTCATCATTTGATTCATCAGTAGTACTTTCATTTTCACAAGCTTCGTCTCCTTCAGATTTAACTGTTGATATATTATTATCATTCCCATATTTTATATCTTTTTTTGTAACTGTTACTATATTTTTAAGATTGCTTGTATATGATTTTATACTATCATAAATATTATTAAAATGAGTAAATATAGTGCATCCTTCTTTATTAAAATTAAGTAAAATTTTAATTAATTCTAATGTTGTTCCATTATTTTCTAAATGATATTTGGATAAAGTATCTTTTTCATTCTCATTAATTAATTCTAAATAGGAACTTTGAATTGGTTCACAACAAACCATTGTAGAAAGAAGTTCAATTAAAGATTCATATACAGTTATGTGCTTAGCAATATCCATAACTGAATCATTAGAAAGATAATTTTTAATATTATTAGATAACGATGATCTAAATGCCATTATTAAAAATTCTAATGAAGCAAAATATTTAGTGTTACTTTTTATTTGCACATCCATTATATGTTCATTAATATCACTACGTTCAGATAAAGAATGTCTAGAAATACTAATTGAAGCAAAATCTTCAATACTTGTAGCAGTTGCACTATTTAAAGTATTATTTCTTGATCTTGAAAGCCTTGATGAAGCTCTTGAACGAATTTTGTCATCATCATATATTTCACTTTTTATAGTCATAAAATTTGATAATATATCAAACATACAAGCAACAATTTTTTCTTCACTTTTTTTCTTATTAAAATATTCTTTTACATTCCAATGTTGATTAGTTGTTCCATGTCCATAACCAGTACCTTTAGCCCAATAAGTATCATTTTCTTTTTTATTTTCAGATCCATTGTACATAAAAGGATGTTCTTTATGCTTATTGGAATTACATATATTTTTAGCTTGCATCTCAGAAAGTTTAAATTCTTCATACTGTTGATGAAATATAATAAGAGAATTTATATTTATAACAGCTTCATCTGTTTTTTTCATTTTATCTGTTCTTAATTCATTAAATTTTCCTTTAAGATGAGAATAATGAGAAAGCATAATAAAAACAATATCGCAAACACCACTATTTATTGCTTCATGTCTTAGAGATAAAGCTTCATTTTCTTGACTTTTATCTGTATTTGTTCTACCAAAAAGAGTTTCAAGAACTTTAAAAGGTAAAATAGTTAAAGTTTCTTTATCAATATCTTCATCTGTACTACATATTCCTAATAAAATTTTAATTAAATAAACTGACATATCACGATTTTGATTAACCAATGCCTCAGCATATCCTTGTAATTTAAGGAATGTATTAAAAGCAATCATAACATATAAAGGAATTTGTTGATCATTTACAACAGAAATTGTTTTCATATCGTTAAATAATACAGCTAAACCACAATAATCATTTCCTTTATTATTGTCTATTTCTTTAGTATTTTTTATATCATTAATATCAAATATTTCTGGAAATTCAGAATTAAAATCATTTTTTAAATTATCATTTGAAATTTCATATGCATTTGAATTTTTATTCAAATTAACTTTTACTAATTGATTTTTTATACGACAAATTGCACCAATTGTTCCTTGTTCTAATAATTTACCATTATTTGATTCATATTTTTTACTATAAACTTTTTTTCTATTTGATTTTAAATCATTTGGAATTATATTATATGATGTATTGGATTTAGTTATAATTTCACGAACATTTTCTGCTATTTTACAAATATGATTATAACTTTCGGAAGTATTTTTTATATATTCAGACATAAGACGTAAACCACCATTTCTAGCAAAATGCATCAAAGTTGATTTTGATGGTGAATTTGATTCTACAATAAATTTAAGATTTGAATTATCATTATTAATTTCATCTGATTTCTTAGTTTTTGAAGTAACATTTGAACAATTAACAAATAATGAAAAGAAGCCATCAGATCTATCACTATTATTAATAGGATATCCAAAACTACAAATAGAATTATTTAAAAATGATGGAGAAACACATGATCTTGAAGTAGTACTAAAACTTGATTCAGACATTGCATCTGATTCATCATGAGAAATATCATCTGTAATTGTTGTTGTATCTAAGAAATTATTACTTTTATCATTTATTTTATACATATCTTTAGAATCACATTTTAATGCATCAATAATTTGTCCTATTGTCCAATCATTTGAAAGATTATCTTTGATAAAACATTGATCTAAATATAATCCATAATTTTCAAGGAAATAATTTTCCATTTCATTTTCTTTTTTAACCAATTCTTCTTCTTGTTTATTTTTAACTAATGAAGAATAAAAACCAGGAACATCTTCAAAAAGATCTTGAGCCCAATCTGTATAAGAAATCAATGTTTTATCCAATTTTAAATTTTTTAAATTATTTGAAGATTCACGATCATTAATTTCAAGTTCTTTTGATAAATCTTCCATTAAATGATTTATAGGGGAATAAAGTGATGCTTTACATAACATAGAATTTCTATCACATCCAAATAATGGATGTCTCATAATAATTTTTGTATTATCTCTTTTAAAATTATTAGAAACTTCTTGATCTAATGAAATTTTAACATATATTCTTTCTTCATCAAGAACAATTCTATAAACAAGTTGTTTAGCTGCACTTGTCAAATTTTTTCGTTTTGATTGTACAAGAATTTCTGTAACAGCTTCTGCAATCTTAGCACGATGATTACCTCCATATGATGTTAAATTATTCATTAAATCAATTACTCTATCAGTAACTTCTGAAACTGTAAATGTTGTTTTTTTAACATAATCATCAAAACTTTCAGATGACATAAATGTTAACAATGGAATAATAAAACTAGTTGGTTTATAATGATCTAAATATTCACATGCTGAACCAACATATGAAATTTTTGATAAAAAATTAATAATATTATAAAAAGTTGTCATTTTTTCTTTTGATGGTTTTATACAAATTTGATAAATAAATTCAAGATATTGATTAAGGATACCTTTTTCTTTTAATAATTCAATTGCTGTTCCTGATTGTCCAATATGTTGAAGATAATATAAGAATGAACTTGTACTAATTTCCATAATATTATTTTTTTCTTGATTATAACCAAATACTTCCAAAATTAATGGAAATAATAAAGATGTTGCTTTAACAAATGAACACATTAACCAAGCAGAAGCTTCTGTAACAGAACTTTGACATGATTCTACAAGTTTTGGTAAAAGAGGAACAATTTTATTACCAATCTCAATGCATGTTGCTGCAGTATCATGTTTCATTAAATTATCATTAGAATTTTGCCAAACAATACAAGAAGCAATCCAAATTAATGATGAATCTAAATAATTATTAGAACTATTTTTTGGTGAAACAAGTACTTTATTAATAATAGATGGAATTGTTTCCAGATAAATTTTTTGTCTTGTAACTGTATATGAATGAAGTAAATGAATAGGCAACTTTCTATTTGGCCCTTGTTTAACAATAGTACAAGATTGAGATATTGCTTCAGCAAGAAATTCCAAACAATCAGGATTAACATAATTTTCTTCTTGAAGATATTGTATAATAAGACTTACAGAACTACATGATAATGATTTTTTTTGTTGATCATAATGTAAAAATATTTTATTTAAATGTTTTTGTACTTCTTCACCACCACCATATACCATAAAATATTTAATAAATGAATGAGATAATTTTTCATATTGACTCCATACATTAACATCATCAGTAAATGTTTTACTTAATATATCAAGCCAATTAATAAAATCACGTTCATATTTAAATTTAAATACAAGATTATCTATAGCTGGATATCCATTAATAATAATTTGAGATATTGATAATGATGAATTATCAATAGGTTTTTGAAAATACAATCTAACTGCATTAACAGGAAATGTACTTACATTGAATTTAATATCCATTTTTCCTTTTCCAACAATTTTTTGAGGATTAAAATTACCTCTCCATGAAGATAATGATGGTTCTGTTGCAAACATTGCTTGTACTCCAATACCATTACAATGATATGGTGTAGCGAATCTGATTTGAATATCTTTAAGTAAAATTTGATGAGGAAAAGTAAATGTAAGATGACAATGAGCTTCTTCTGAACTAAAATTATATGTCCAATTAATAGCTCTTGCTCTTTTAACATTTCCAGGAACATGTGACATAACACCATAAATACTGTTATTAAGATTTCTCATTGAACCAGTTATATTAGATAATGGTGCATAATTTACCTCTCTATCAAAATAATTTTTTCCTTTAACTAATGATAATTTTTCTTCCATTCCAGTGACAGTATTTGAAAGTTTTTGAAGCTGACTAAATAATTCTGTAGATGGTGATGATGCCGTAAATGATTGTAAAGATGAATTGACATATCTATTTATTTGATCAGCAATTAAATCAACACCCTTTAAATCGGTAAAACATTTTTTATATTCTACATTTTTAAGCATTATTTGATAAGCAAATTGAAGTGGTCTTGACATACTAACAAAATCTTTTCTTTTATCCAAATTTAATAATTCATATGAACTTATATTTTTTAACAAATTTCGATTATTCTTATTTAAATAAAGTATAAATGGTTCAACAAATTTTTTAAAATTTCCAGAATTACTAAAGTTAGTTAATTTTGACAGTATGTCATAAATATAATCTCCAAATGAAATTAATGCTAATTGAACATTTTCAAGAGATTCAAAATTAATAGCTTTATCACATTCACAATATGATAATATATCTAACATCCTATAAAGTAAATCTAATTTTTTGTTAAGAAAATATTCAGCATAAATTTTATATTTTAATGTATTACTTAAATCTTGAATCATTGTAAATAAGAAATGTTCTAAATGTGAATCATTTTCATTTCCCATACCTTCATCTCTTTTTACATTTTCATTTTTACAAGCTAGAGACATATAATTTTCATGTAAAAATTGAGCAGTATCACCAGGAAGAAAAGCACTAATTGTTGGTAACAAATTATTATCCATATCATTTTTATCATTTTTATTATTATTTTTCTTTTGTTTAACTTTAATAAATCCATCATTTATGAGAGGATTTATTTTATTATTATTAAATTTTAAACATCCTTCATTATCCATTACTTGTGTAAAACATCTATTAGGAGGAATTGCTAATCTTTTTTGAAAACCATCTAATTCAAATATATCATAAAATTTACTATCATTTTCACTACATATTTTACGATCTTTAACAAAACACAATATTCCATTAAGAATTGCTTCCAAAATATTAAAATAATGTTCATGTTGTTCAGAAAATAATATTTCTTGAAAATTGATCTTCAACATTATATTTGTAATATGATTCATTACAAAAGCATTCTTTTTTAAAATATCATATTTTTCTTTTAATAAATATCCAATAACATTTAAAATTTTTAATCTAAATGAAGGAAGACTTGATTCAGTACGAGATAATGTAATTAATAAATCTCTAACAGGAGCAAAAAATGCAGCTCCAAGATTAGTATTATTATTAAGTTGAGCATTAAAATATGAAATAAAGAATTCTTCAAAATGTTCTGATTTAACAAATTTTTCAGTAATTTTAGAACTAACTAAACATGAAAGTTCAATAAGTCTTATAGCTTCATGTGATATATCAATAGTATCTAAATTGAACCAGAAATTTTTAAAACTAATTAATGTTTCAACAGCAGATTCGTTAAGACAAATATCTTCATAAAAAAATTTAGCTTTTCCATGTTGTGAAATAATTGAATTTAATTTAGTTCTAATATTACCAAGTATATCAAAAAAGGTAATTAATATATTCTTTGCTAAGCTTTGATTTTCAATAACAAAATTAAAGTCAGAAATTAAATTATTAAAAACATTAATCGTAGTATACATAGTAATGCCCATAAATTTTTTAGATATTGAATCCTCATATTCAGTATGTTGTTGTTTTTCTAAAGGTAAATTAGTAATATTACACCATTTTCCAAGGCATTCTTTTAATATAATTTCATTGAAAACAATATCAGACTTTAAAGCAACATCAGTAGATTGAGAAAATCTATGGTAAACATAACTTTGATTAGCAGGTAAATATGGTATAATTAAAGAATCTTTAGCCCAAATTCTTTTATGTAAATTTATAACTGCTTGTAAGCAATTACCAATTCTGTCAGATTCTAATGCTTGATTAGTATAAATATAAGAAGCAAGAACTTCTGTATCTACAATACTTTTTAAATCTTCAGTTATGTTATCTATAAAATCATTCATCATTTCAATTAATACTTTTAATCCACTTCTTTTAATATTTTCTGTACTAAGAGAATGAATAAAACGCTGTCTCTGATCATTCAATTGCATTTCATATTTTTTAAGTTGATTTTCTTTAAAATTATTAAATGTTAATCCGCATTCTGTTTCAATAACTACCTCATCTAATAAAGATTCATTATTATCTTCACTAATTTGAATATCTAATTTATTTTTCTTTGACTCTGATATACTTTCATCGTCATCAGGACTAGAATCGTCAGCTTGATCAGATTTTTCAGCATTATCTACAACTGATGTGTAATCTTTATTACCTATCTCCATAATATCTTTTTCTGAAGCATTTTTTGATATATATGACAATGAAACACTATTTATTTCGAAATTTTTATTTCTACCAAAATATATTCCTTCAAATGAACTAAGAGCAGATAACGCAGCTCGTGATTGGGTTGAAAATTCTATGTTAAGTTTATAATCATTATTATCCATATATCCCATTTCTAAAACCATAAAAGATAAATATTCTTTTTCAGATTTTGATGTAAATGCGAATTGTCTTTCAATATTTCTTAATACATCTATCCATCTAAAAATATATATCATTGAATCACCTTTAAGAAGTTTCTTTTTTAAGAATTTTCCAACAAAAGCTGTTAAAATTGTAACACGTAAAGAAGATGGAATTGTACAAATCTTTTGATCTGATGGTCTTAATAAATATAAAAGAATCATTAAATATTCATATAATAATTCTCTATTCTCTGAATCAAAATTTGCCATTGAAAATATATCATGTGGAGTAGAAAAACCCCATTTTGATTTTTCCATTCTTGATGCTACAGCAGTATGTGAAGGTGCTTCCATATTTTCTATATTTATTCTAAGATTTGAATCATAATCAATCTCAACACAATCATAATTAAGTTTAGGAAGTTTATCGTGTGAAACTTGACCATCTAAAATATAATTTAATCTTTCACCAAGAGATAAATGTTCACGATTAGTAACAGATGTATGTAATTTCATAATATCTTCTAATGATTCAATAGTAATTGGTGTCATATCACATCCAATTTTTTGATTATCATTTAAAATTAAAACATGTTTTTTTACATCCTCAATAATAGCTTTATGAAAATCATCTATTCTTTCTTTATATCCATTTATTTTGTCAAATTTTGTATATGATGAAAGAATGTTTTTTATTTGTTGCCTAAATTCTGCATCAATAGAGTCAAAGAAAAGGCATTGTAATGCATGTTTAAGCCAATATTGTGTTGTAGTATCAACCATTAATGATATCAAATTATATGTTTTTTCTTTAATAACAAGTGTTAAAGGAAGTGGATGCATTCCTCCATGATTACAAACTTTAGAAATTATTTTACACAAAAGAAGTTTTGTAACAAGTGGTAAATCAGAACTTGAATCATTATGAACTTCAAGAAGAAGATTTGTCAGTGTATTAATAATTTCTTTACAAAAATCAAATGGAATTTTCAAACGTGCTGAGTATTGCCTAGTTTTACTATTTGAAATATCCTTTTTGTGTTGATGAATATTAAATTTTATATTATTTTGTATATTTTGAGAGTTATGTAAAACTTTATTTGATAACATTTGTCCTAGATTAAATTGTTGTTGAACCATAAAAGTACCTAAATATGGTTGAGAAGAAGTTGGCGATGATGTTAACATATCTCCAAATGGAGTTATTGTTGATGATGGTACACCTAATGAAGAAAATACATGTGGTGGTAATGGCATTCCACCATGAGTAATTAAACTAAATTGAAGTGGAGGTGGAACAGTTGAAGGAGGAAAAGCAATTGCTACTGTATTTTGTGATGGATGTGTCATTGAAATACCATTTTTCTTATTACTTATTATATTTTGGGAACTTGTAGGTGATATATTAAAATCTTTTGTTTCTGATATATTTAAAGAAGTTTTAGGAGATAATGTTGAAATTGCAAAGTCACCAGAAATAAAACTCCATCTGTCAGATTTTCTCTTATTTACTACAACAACATCAAATGCAGTTGAACATAAAGTTAATGTCCATGTAATTAATTGATGATTTTTATATAAATTTTTTTCAATACATTGAGATACTAAGAAAGTTAACAATTCTTTAATTGTTAATCCATATAAAGCAGGAAACTTTACAGTACTATGAAGTAAAAATGAAAACATCATAAAAAAATCATCATCTGTTTTATATTGAAAATATGTATAATATTTCTTAAGAACAGATGTAAAAAATTGTGGCCACCATGATTTTGAATAGCATGTTTGAAATAAAAGGCTAACTAATTTTACTCGTGTCTCAGCATTTCCAAAAATAACAACATTACCAAATAAAGTAACAGCTGATTCAAGATCAAATAATTTTTCAATGATATCATTTACTAATTGTACATTTTTCTTCAAACCAAAGTTGTCCCCAAGACGTGCTGTAGATACTAAAGATCTTATTGATAAATTTTGAGATACTTCCAATAAAAAAACTGATATACTTTCAAGGTATGCTTGAACATGCCCTAAAGTACAATCATAAAAAGTAGAATGCTTAGAATTAAATAGGTGTTTTGCATAATTTTGTTCTTTAATTATTTTTAATTTTGAAAATGTATTTGATTCAGATATCCTATTTATAATTCCATTAACAATATTCCACTTTAATTTTTTTAAATGACAATTTTCTATATTTTTTAATAAACAACTTTGTTCTTCACTATCATTCTCAAGACAACCAATTGATAGTTCAATTTCTTTTTCTAGATATCTAAAACTAGCTTCTAAATTTTCACGTAATTGAATTAAATTTTTTAAATTATATATTTCTGTACAACTTAAATGTCGATGTCCATAAAAATTTCCAAGACAAAAAGTACTAGCTTCTTTTACAAAATTTTTAACACGTAAAACAAGTGTTAAAAATTGAACAGGTGACTTAAGATTTATATTATTAAGAATAAAAGCTCTTTTAGAAAATGTATTAGAACTACCAATAATTTCGCTTGGAGATTCTTCTTTAGTTTGTCCAAGAATATCAATACTTCCAATAGCATTATTTGAAGGAATAATTATATGAGTTAGATATACAGGTGTTCCAAAATTAATAAGAATAGTTTTTTTAGAGCCAACAGTTAATCTATCCATTGTAACTAATTCTGGTACAGGTACTTGGATTGCTGATTGAAGACTTAAAGAAAACTTTTTATTAATCCAATCTGTTTCTTGTCCTTGTCTATTTTTTTCTGATGCCATAGATGAACCAAAAACTTTTATATGTCCAGTAGTTTCAACAATTTTAAAAGTTAATGGTTCACTTTCTAAAATGCCATTTAGAAAAGTTGGATCAATAATTATATCACGTTCAAAACAATCATTAACATTAGATGATTCTTTACCTATGTTATTATTCATATTTACTTTTGATTCTAAATAATTAGCTTGAGAAACACCAAAAGACTCCATAACAGCAACTGGAGGAAAAGGAGCAGACATACCGTTTTTTTTCTGAGGTTTTGTTTGAATATTTTTA
This sequence comes from Strongyloides stercoralis, assembly GCA_029582065.1. Taxonomy (NCBI): domain Eukaryota; kingdom Metazoa; phylum Nematoda; class Chromadorea; order Rhabditida; family Strongyloididae; genus Strongyloides; species Strongyloides stercoralis. Next base: position 10,460,328 of record CM055866.1, on the reverse strand, counting down.
GAATCATTTGAAACATTACCAATAGTTGAATTATTAAATGTTTGAGTTCCATTAATAATTTTATAATCTAATAATTCAAACCATTTTTTTGTATTAATATATGAAACATTTCTAATTTCTCCTGTACTTACATAACAATTCATATCATCACATATACTTAACCATTCATCAGTATTTCCATAAATAAAATTCTTTGATTCATAATTACTATTTTTTATATTTCCATTTTGTATAAGAAAATCAAAATTAAAAAAACGAATATAATCTTCTTTTGTTGATTGTGAATTTCCTCCTAATCTATGCTGAAATCTAGATAAAAAAAATTCAGGAACAGTAGTTTTAAATCTATTCATATCTTCTTCACTAATAGGATTAGTTGATATTTTTGTTTGATCATAATTTTTATTATTAATTTTTTCTGTTACATCTAATAAATATTTCAAATCCTTATAAATAGAATCACCTGATTGTGCAGCTTTATATTGTTCAATAAGAATATTATAATTAGTTTGACTTGTATTGCTAGCTGCATTTGTAAGTGAATCAGGTGTTGGTATTTCTGGATTAATATGTTTACTATTATATTTTCTATTTTTTTCAATAATGTTGTGTGATTCTCTATTTGATTCACAATTTAAATAACTTTTTACTTTTATTATTGTTTTTGGCCAATCAAACATTTCAAGTTCAAAAAAATCACCAGGATATGATATTGTTTCTAATTCTGTTAAAAATTTAGCTTTCTGACGTTTTTGATTGTAAATTTCACTTAATTCTTTTAATACAGTACAATATTTCATCATTGTTTCACTACAAAGTGTAATATTTGTTGTATCATTCATGAAATCACTTGTTCTATCTAGTAATGTTGTTAAAAACAATATCAAATTATAAAATGAACTTGATTGATCAAAACTTTGTAAATAAGGTATAACTTTAGTTACAATAGTAATCATTGTTCTCCAATATTCATTATAACAATTTCCATCATATTTTGAAGAATTCATAAGCTTTGTTAATAACAAAATAGTATTATAGGATAAATCTTTTGTAGAATGTACAAACCCATATTCAATAATATCCATTATAAAAAGATCATTTTGAGTTAAAGATAAAAATTTATTAACAATAGAAAGTTGAACTTGGGTTGAATTAACTCCTAATATCCAATTTAAAATTTCAATTGATTTTATTGACGTTTGCCTCATTTCATTAATTGTCAATGATTCATTTATAAAATCAAGTGGAAATCTTCCAAAGGCAATACCAAGTAAATTACTATGACATTCTGTATTTGTTAACAAAGCATACCTTTGTATTTTTGGCATCTCAATGTTATTCCAATCAAAATCACAAATAAGAAACGATATTTCTTTAATTATTGCAAGCTTTAAATGATCACCATTTAAAAGCTCATATCCTTCACGATATGGTTTTACTCCAGATACATCAAATTTATTTGATTTTGTAAATTTATTCAATAGTCTTTTATTTTTTGAACTGTGAAATAATGTATGTGTATTAAAAACAGAATTTTCTTTTGATAATAATTTTTGATATCTACTAAGAGATGAAAATTCTGAAGGCACAAATTCAAGAATAAAATAGAAAGTCGTAATACCTCCTGGTTTTACAATAACTTCATTATTATTATCATAATCACAGGTATCTGATAAAATCTTCTCGAAAAGATCTTGATAACCAATTTGACAAAGAATGTTACCTTGATCAATATCAGAATAATCAAGTAAATTATAAGAACTATCTTTATTAGATACCGGTAGAAGATGACTTTTAAAAGATTCCATGTTTTTTCTTAAAACTCTAGTATTTGTTTCGTCAAAATATTCTAATAAAGAAGAAGATTTTTCACCTTCTTTTAATTTCATTACACTAAGTTTCATTTGTGGTAAAGGCATATTAACATCAGCAAGTTTGAATACAATATTAATATGTGAAAAAGAACTTCCACCAGTAAAAGAAATTCTATAAACTTGACAATATAAATCATCTTCAATACTAACAGTAGGATCAATATTAAATGATTTCATTGCAAAGCATTTCATATAATCTTTATTTGAAGATGCAGGTCCTGTTAACATAGAAAATTTGTGATCACTATTAATTTTCCATATTGGTGGTACTTGAATTCTATATTGACTATAAGTTCCTACATTTCCTTCTTTTTTAACAAGTTCCCCAATTTTATTATAAATCAATTGAGAACAATTTTGATCAAATAAAATTGGTTGCATTTGAATAAGTTGCCATATTTTACTAACATTTTCATAATTAAGTTGTTTATATGCTAATGTATCTTTTAAATGTTCTTTCATCTTATCTAATGTTAAATTATTGTCAGAAACAAGTTTGAACAAAAGTTTTGTATCTGCTTCATTAACAAAATCATCTGATACTGATTTATCAAATTGAAATGACATTGCATCACCATTTTTATCAATTCCAAGTATAACTTGATTTTTTGTTAATGCAAAACTTTCAAAATTTGTTCCTAATATAGCTTTCTCATTTGAATTTAAATCACATATTTGTAAAACACCATCATGAGTTAAAATTATTGCACTATAAACAATTAATGGTGGTTTGGAAGATCTAAAAAAATCCTTATTTAAAAATGTAATTTTTTTAATTGTTCCATCAAATTTTTCTTTGTATACAACACCAACAGGTATAATTGTTTCTGTACATAAACAAGAAGGATTAACTTTAAATGATATAATGGCACTTGATTTTGTTAAATAATTATTTACAGTAAAAAAGATATTTTTAAATTCTGAATCACCAATAATATGTTCAATACAGTTTGGATATTGTAAATAAGGAAGAGTTGTTTGGGAAACTTTTAAATAACCTTCAAGTTCAAATACTTGATTTTCAGAACTATATCTTATTGAAGATTCTTTACTATTTATATCACATTCATTATAATCATTTGACATACTATCTTTAAACATATCATCATCTTCCGAAAAATCAGTAAAAGCAAGTGCTTCTTCTACCGTTATAGTTGTAACTTTAAATGGAGAACATACATCATGATCATTCATATTTTTTTTCTTTAAAAGAAAGACATTTTGCAATGAAGTACGATAAGATGCTACAACGTTTTCAGTAACATTTCCATCACTAACTTTAAAAGCTATTACTAAAAATGTAGTTGATCCATCATTATAATGACCCGAAAAAACATTTGAATATGTTTTTTTAGATAAACCCGTAGAGTTATCATTGACTGTTTTGTATGTTATTAAACAAAGTGTTGTAATTTCTGATTTTAATGATTTATTTATATCAATTCCAATATCAGTAAGATGTTTCTTATACAATTGATCATTAAGACATCCTATCTTAAATTCAATAAAATCTCCAGGAATAATAGAATATGGTTTATGTAAAACAACTCTACATGTATCATCTTTATAATTAATACCAACAGGAACATATTTCGACATTGAATTAGAAGTTCCAATAATTATAGAATTAATATTATTCAAATGATCAGAAATAGGCCTTGCAACTGTAGATGAAATAGTAACATTCATTGGTATATTATATTGACATTCATTTTTAAAATGGCTACATTTTTGTGAATATCTTTCGTGTTCTTGAATAGGATCATCACTAGCTTCCCAAGTAGCAAGACATAAATTACATGCGAAACAAAAACATCTATCAGGAGCATTTCTTTGACTAGAATGATAAAAACCAGATCGAGCCATATAACTAGGTACAGCAAGTGGAAAATTATTATGAGGCCAAGAATGAAATGATAAAAATCTTGCCATTTCACTTTTCATGATATGATTGTCTTGTGTTTGAACAACTAATGGTTCATTAACAATACTCTTTAATCCTTGACAATATGGATCAAATTCCCATAATGCGACACGTAATCTTTCAAGTAAATGATACCAAAAAAATTCTTTCTTTCTATCATCATCATTTTCTTTAGTAACACTAGTAATATAATCTAAAAGTTCATAAGGCTTCTTTATAGTAACAATAACTGAACTAAATACTCCTGCATTAACAACCTGCATAGCTTCAAAAATACTTTTATCAAAATAACCTAGTGATATATTTTCTTCTCCGTAATTACCATTTTCTAATTTAGATGAAAAATAAGCAGCCCAATGAATAATTTCAAATGATCCCATTTCAATTTTTATTTCTTCCTTTTTATCTTTTTCTTGTTGTCTTGGAAGTAGTGAATTTTTTAAAAAAAATGTAGATTCAAAAGGAATACGAAAATTGATATTTGTATAATCCGTTATAAATACTAATTCATCATCACTGTTCATTAACAAAGAGATGTTTTTATTCTTAAATTCACAGAGACACATTGGAGTGGTCGATAAATCAGAATTTAATTCATACACAGAGCCATTTTCATAACTTAGATAATATTTATCATTCTTAGGATGATAGAAAATATCTTTTATTTTATTTTTTGGCAAAGATAATTGAATCCTTTAATAATGTGTTAATAAAAAAAAAAACAACTAAAACTTACTTTGATGGAGTAATAACCAAAGGACAATTAGTTAAAGCCTCTAATTGTATAGGTTTCTGTGTACCCATTTTTTTGGTAATAGTAAATATTTTTTTTGACAATATATAATATTCCCTTCAAAGGGATGTCTTGTTAAAGTATGACTATCAAACTTGAGTAGGTACTAAAACTAAATAATTAATATAAAAAAATAGGCAAAAAAACGTAGTATAATTAAATATTTTAATAATGTATACAGGATAAAAGTATAAAAGAGAAATTATAGAAAACCTAGTCACATTATAAACCGATTAAAATTCCAAATAAAAGTGTCTTCTTTTTGTATAAAAATCACCTATAGTTTAAAAAGATACCAAATACCACAAAATAGCAAAGTATTTTTAGAAAGAAAATTGCATCACCCTATTTGTTTATCGTTTATAGGGTGATAAAATTCTCAATTATCAAATGTAAAATGCTTGTCATAGAAGAAGAAAATTCTTCACAACATTAATAATTGTTTTGCTAAGATGATTATATTTTTAAATATATTTATATGATAAATTTTTTTAACCATAGCATTTGTCTAAATTAATTATTTTAATGTAACATTTGTCAATAAATAGTTATAATTAATAAAATGATTAAATAATATAATCCCAATCACAATAAGAAAAATTAAAATTCTTAAAATTAAATTATTTATAAATATAAAATTTAAAAAATAAAAATAAAAACAAACGTAACTTATTATGTAAGCGGGTTCCATCGACCTGTATTACAAAATGAATGAATATATATTAGAAGATATAGAGAGTATTTTACGAAGGTCTACCGATTGTTTACATTTACTTACAAACTTTCTGCACTGGACCACTATAGTTTTTATAGTAAGTAATAATTATATATTAAAAATATTTTAAGCTTTAAATTAATATAAAAGTAATTTAATAAAATATATAACAATAGTTTAATTTAAAAATATAAAAAAAAATAATTTAACTAAAAAATATATTAAAAAAATTAATAATTACACTACTTTATCTAAAACAATAATTTAAAAAAATTGTTGAAACAATGGTAAATTTAGAATTATTTTAAAAAATTTATTTTACATATTAATTAATCATACTTTCAATTACCTTTAATTACTTGTATATTTTATATTTTGATTTCTAAAAATTAATTGAAATATCTAATGTTGTTGGAAAATTAATAAAAATAATAACATCTGAAGTCATTCAATTTGTAAGTAAATGTGCTTTCAATTAAAACTACTAAAATATACGTACTTAAAATGCCGTTAAGAATAAAATATATTGAAAGATAAGATTTTTAATATCAATATTTATGTTTATTATTAAAATAATATTATTGACCTGACTCATAAGGAAAAAATTTTTTAGTATGAATCATAATTTTTGACCTATATTCAAGAAATAGAATATGATGTAGGTCGCATCATAGATAAACAAAACACAATTTTTTAAAGTGGAATAAAGAATACTACATTCTCAAGAACAAAAATAATTCAATAATCACTTTAATTAATCCAAATATGATAAATGTTTTTTATATCCTATTTTCAATTTTTCTAAAATAACTAATTTTGTTTAAAATGGAAATAAAATTTATATTTTTAGAATAATATATATTTATTTAATAGTATAATTTTTTTAACTACAGAAGAAATATAATACTTTAATACAAAATAATATAATTTTTTTTTCCAGATATTAAATGTAAAAATTTTAAAAAATGACTTTTTTTATTTTAATAGTTATTTTTTAAAATAAAACTACCAATAATATCTATAATATACAATATTAATAAATCTGTAAATTTATCATTTACTGTGGAAATAATTTTTTAAAAGTAATAAATTTATAGACTACTTTTTTATACATGTAAATATTTTTGAAACGTTTTTTTTATTATTAAAATTATAAAATGAAATTAATTTTAGAGTTATTTTAAGAGCTGCGTTAATATTTTAAATAAATAAACAGAAGAATTATTATTGTGTGTTTTGGTGTTTAATATAAAAATTAAATATATTTTTTTTTATTAATTTTTTAATACAAAAATAATACTTATTTTATTATTTTTAAGTTTTTGTTAGCACAATTTAAAGTCAATTAAGTAAAATTAGTTGAAATAAGCATTATATTCGCAAATCAATTTTAATAAAATATTATTACCAAAAAAGTATTATTAATAATTTAAAACTTTAGATTACTAATTTGATACAAAGGTTCATTTTAATAAAATTAAAAATTTTTATACCCTTTACTGGAAAATTATTTAAAATTGTTTATATTTGAATTTAAAACATTAAAAATTTAAACAGTTATAATTTGATAACTAAATTATTTTTTATAAGTTTTAATTTTAAAGTAAATTGAATTCATTATCCAACATATTTCAAATAAAGAGTTTTAAAAATCAAAATTTGCTTGTATTATGATTAAAATGTATATGGACATATTTAAAAAGTTTCATAATATTAATTACCTGATTATATACTTATTTATTTTGAAATTATGTTATTAACTTTTTAAAATAAAAGTATCATTGTCATTTATTAAAATCTTATCAGTTGATTTAAAAAAATCATTTTTTTATCGTATATAAAACATTGTTACAAATAATGATTCAAAATTAAACAATATAGTTAAATGATATTAATTAGATGAAGTTTGTGCTTGATCATTAAGATAAAGATGATGACTGTATTAATTATATAAAGTGTTATAATATAAGATAAATATCATTTGATGGATTTAAAAATATAGTCAAAACTTTAATTCTTGTATTAATTTATGCTTAATTATAGGATTAGTGATAAAGATTTAGTTTAATACTTTATTATATAAAAAAATAGTAGTATGGAAATTACTAATAACTTTATTCAAAACATTGATAAGGGTATTTTGAAACAAGATAATTGAAGTTGAGAATCTTTGTTATTACATGTTTTAGAAAGAAATATAACAATGTTAAATTTCATAAATTCCTGTTGAGAATTAGATATTGGAGCATTCAAAGTATAAGACTATGTAAATAAATATTAAAATAAATTTTTTTTTAAAAATTTTATATGTGTAATTCAGAAATGTTAGATGGTCAAAAAATTTTGAAGAAATGTGTACCATCAGTTATAATAATTTTTTAATTATTTAAAAAATAAACGGTGACATCTTTACAATGTGTTTTTATTAAGAAGTATACAATTTTATTAAATTATTTCTACTTTTTATTTTGTAAAGTTTTATTAATGCTTGTATCTTAATATAATTATTAATTATCATATTTAATTAATTAAACTTTTTTTAGAATGATAAAAGCTGTGGCTTCAATACCACCTCTTATTATTCCAGCTTTAACAAATCATACAGCTACAGTTATTTTTTTACATGGTCGTGGTGATACAGCCTATGGATGGGTTGAGTCATTTAAAAAAGAAGTTAGACTTCCTCATGTAAAATATATTTTACCAACTGCAGTAAGAAGGCCTTATTCTTTTTATGAAGGAGAAGTAATGACAGCTTGGTACGATGTTCATAATAATAATGGAAAAAGAATGGAAGATGATGTTTCAGTTGAAGAAGGAAGGCAATATATTTATCAATTAATAGAAAAAGAAAAAGAAATGGGCATTCCATATAATCGAATTGTTTTAGGAGGCTTTTCTATGGGTGGTTGTCTTAGTTTATATTCTACATTGTCTGCTCCTTTTAAATTGGCTGGTGCCATCACAATGTCATGTTATCTTTTACAAAAACACCTTTTTCCTGGAATTTGTACTCATAATAATGAAACACCAATTTGGTTAGGTACTGGAGATCAGGATGCAATTATTGATATTTCATTAGTTAATGAATCTGTTGATATTATTAATAAATGTAATAGTGATTTATTGTTTCAAATTTATAAAGGATTAGATCATTCTGTCACAAGACAAGTAAGTAATATATATATATATTTTTTTTTATTAAAATTGACTCAATATTTTTAGGAACTCGATGATTGCAAGGATTTTTTAAAACGTATTATACCATAAAAAATTTTTATTTTTTAAAAATAAAAATAATTTAATACTTTATTCACCTTATCATTTTCTTTCTTATTTTTAACAGTACTGTTTATAAAATAAATAAATATCCAATTCATCAAAGATAATCTCTACTTTATATATTTACTATGTGCCAGATATCCAAATATGCCAAATTCACCCTAATTATTTTAATTCTCCGTAAACCACATAAATATATAACGATATTTTTACAACCATACTTTATATATGTATATACACTATATAAAATTATTTTTTCTATCTTTAAGGTTGTCGGAAGTTAGTTTATCTTAAATTCTGATTGAATAATTAGTGCTAAATAATGTACTATATATATTCTCTGGTATACTATCATACTAAACTTAAATTTTCACTCATACATTTACTTTCAGAGCTTATCACTTATCACATTACTTTAACATTTTAAAAGCCATTTCTTATTGTTGTTCATAACAAACATAAAGATTAGAAACAGAAGTTAAGTTTTTCTTTTTTCATAAGGCAGACTTTCTTAAAATATCATTATTTAACAATCAAATCTTGTATTGAAAAATAGTACTACATCTTTCTTCTATATATAATAACAATTTTAGACTCTTCTATATATATAATATATATATATATATATATATATTATACAATGCCAATATCATTACATGTAACTTAAACAATTTAAAAATTACTTTTAAATTTGATCTGGTAATAGGCCTTAATACAATCTTAAACAATTTCCATTAATATGATTGTTTACATATATATACCACATTACAATTTATCTATCCTTTTTGTTTATAATTTTAAACTTTTTAAAGAAAACTAAACATCAAATATAACTTTTGTCCTCCCAATTAGGGACGGAAATCGAAAGTTTTCTGTCTTTTCTTAAATAATATAAAGGAGTAAAAGCGAATATAATGAGTTACTATATCATTATTAAGATTTTCTTTATTTTATATAAAATTTCTATATTGTATCAGTGTGAAGATTACATAACTTTGAAGAAATATATTTTTAATATATTATTTTAACTATTCTACTGTATATTTTTAAATCATTTTATTTAACAACTTTTTATATATTTTCAATTAATAGTATATTTAAAAAAAAATAGTAAAAAAATAACTAATTTATTAAATTTTTTTTTTAATAATGCTTTTTAAATAATTTTTTTTTTCTATAGTATATTTATTATAAATTTGATACTATTTCTTTAATTTATTTAAATAATTTTTTTTATAATAAACTGTAAAAAAAGTCGATATTATCATATTTTTATATTATTTTTAGAATATATAAGTAGTAAAAGGAGGTAATGATATAATCCATTGTTAATACCAAAAATAAGTCAACAAAATATCTAATAAGTAATTTTTCTTCTTATTAGTACATTAATATTTTAACCTATATATCATGTTCTTAATCTTTATATTATTTTATTTTCTCACATTTTTTATAAAAAATATCTTAGCAATACAGTAAGTTTAATAGTATTTATATTTAATTATTAATTTATTTTTTTAATTAACATCATTTAAGATGTTTCTCTTGTGCTTCAGAAGAATATGAAACTTTATATAAAAAAGAAACATTTAATTTTAATTATAAACCAAAAAATCTTTTTCAACCACGTTTTGATTATGCATGTGATAATAGTTATGAAACAACTAATTTTGTTCCCGTTAAAGATTGCTCCACAAATTGTGTTGTTGTTTTAGAAAAACAATATTTTGGTGGTATTCTTAATGAAAATAGACCATATTTATATATTAGAGGATGTGCTTCTGATGTTTTTCAAGCAGGAGATATTCATTCACCAGAAATACAATTTTTACAAAAAAGTAAAATTTGTTTACCTTTAATGGTTTCACAAATTTGGCCACACGTTGAAAGTAATGAATATATAACTGTATGTTATATTTTATAATATATTATATATAATAATTATTTATTTTTTAGGCCTGTTCTTGTGATGAGGATGGATGTAATAATTTTGTCAATGAACTTAACAACTCTTCTAAATACATTATAAATATTCCATTATTTATATCATTTCTATTTATAGTATCATTATATAAGATAATACTATAATGTTTTAATAAGATTATGAAATTATTAAAATTTTAAGTTTTGTTATAAATTATTTATATCAATATTTTTTTTTGTTACACATAAATTAATAATTCATATGCACAGTATGCAAAATAAAACCTTTGTTTCTGGAAAACAATTCTTTGCGGCTGAAGTGGAGAATGCACTTAACGTCCAAATAAATAATGAATTAGTTGCATCTTATCATTATTTAGCAATGGCAAATATTTTTGCCAGAGACACTGTAGCTTTACTAGGTGCAGCAAAATTTTTCTATAAACAAAGTGAAGAAGAAACAAATCATGGAAGAAAACTTATGGATTATGTAAACAAACGTGGTGGAAGTGTAAAATTATTTCCAATTAAACCACTTCAACAAAATATAATACAATTAGATGAAGCATTATTATTTGCACAAAATTTAGAAAAATCTAATAATAATTCAATTATTGAACTTCATAAAATTGCCTCAACTCACAATGATTCTGATTTAACTAATTTTATAGAAGAATATTATTTAAAAGAACAAGTTGAAGAAATTAACATGTTTACTATTCTATACAATAGACTTCAACGTATCGGATCAGGTATTGGAGAATATTTTATTGATAAAGAGTTAAATGAACTTGCTGAAAAAAAATAATAACTACATTTCTTCAAAATTTTAATAAATTTTATTTAAATATCATCTTTGATTCTTCTTACATTTGTCATATTTTTTCTCCATACATTACATTAAATTATAGTGTTGAGATTACTTAGTTTTAAACATTTTTCCAAAAAATTGGCATTGTTAAGTACAAAACTTATATTTAATTTTAATTATTTTTTATCAATATTTTCTTTTTTCAATTACTGCCATGCCGTCAATTTCGGAAAAAGATATTCTTGATATTAAAAGAAGACTGCAACAAATGATTGATGGTCAGAAAGAATTTGTTGATGCTCCTGAGTTGATTGCAGCATTAGAGAGCATGGACATAACAATTGATATTCTTAAGCGAACTCTTATTGGTATAACAGTAAATGAATTAAGAAGAAAAAGTGGAAATGAAGCCTTAAATAAGAGAATAAAGTCTCTTGTTAAAAAGTGGAAATCTCAAATGGAAACAAATGTTATTAAGAAGTCAGGTAATACACCTCCACCCCAACAAAATGTTACAACTATTAAAAAACCAATAAATAATAGTTCCAAGCCACAACCTCCACCACAAACATTTACAGCTAACGTAAAAATTCATAAAGATGATGTAAGTTTCAAAAATATAATTTTAATATATTTTCATTTAGTATCGTAACAAAGTTATAGGAATGTTCATAAGTGCTTTTAATGTGGCTGAACTTCCGGAAGGCACTCTAGATCCAGAAGATCTAGCAGTACGTATTGAAGAAGAACATTTTAAATTACACACAAGCACTAACGATAAATACAAAGCTGCTATACGTAGTAAAATTTTTAACTTGAGGGATAAAAAAAATCCTGATCTCCGTGCTAATGTATTGACTGGTGTAATCAGTCCTGAAAAATTTTCAACAATGACAAGTGAAGATATGGCTTCAGATTCAATGAAAAAACAGAGAGAAAAATACACGCAAGAAGCTATTAGGGAACATCAAATGTCTGTAGCTGAAGGAACTCCAACTGATATGTTTAAATGTGGAAAATGTAGGAAATATAATTGTACATATACTCAAGTACAAACTAGAAGTGCGGATGAACCTATGACAACATTTGTATTTTGTCGTGAATGTGGGAATCGCTGGAAATTTTGTTAATGTTTTGACCAGTCAGTTTATTCAGTTTTTTTTTTGGAAACAAGCTTGTTATTTCAAGTGGATATTTTTTTTTGTTGTATTCATATCTCAGTCGTCTATTAAACATTCTTGAGTTGTTAATTAATATAATGTATAAACATTTTTATTTCCTCAAAGACGACAATTTTTTCTTTTTTTCTTCTAATTCTACTATTCTTCTAACTTTATTTCTGTAAAATTAATAAACTTACTTGTTTTTAAAAGTTTTTAAAACTTACTCAAATCCAACATCTACTTCTGGTATGCCAATATCCATTTCAATACCAGTTTCTTTTATATTACTCTTTCCAGCAATTTCATTTATTTTTTCAGCAGCTTTATAAAGTATTTCATCTTCAAATGTAGTTGTTGTAAATTTTTGTGAAATTTCTGGTTCATCCTCCAAGTTTAATTGTGCTCTTCGTTTTTTTAATTCATTATCTTTATTCCTAAAAACAAATTTAATAAAAAAAAATAATACACTAACATTTTTTCTGTAACAATCTCTTCTTCACCTTCAGGTCTAAATTTAGACAAAAATGAATCTTTAATTTGTATTGCTGCTATTTGAGATTTTTTTGTATCAGAAGCAATAGTAGAAGTGAGGTCTTCAGATCTTGTAACTTTACACCTTTTATAAGACTCATCTTTAGATGAACTATCTGCCTCTACAAGTTTTCTTTTTGCATCACGAGATTTTTGTATCTTCAAAACTTCTTCTATAGCATTACTTAATAAATTGATATTTAAAATGTTAAAAAAAGAAAAACTTACTTGTCTGAGTCATCTTTTTCTTCATCTTTACTCCTTTCTCTTATATTTATTTTTCTTTTACTTTTTCTAAAGACTACAGAAGGTTCTTGGGACATTCTAATACAAAATAGAGCGATTTCCCACAAAATGTTGAGAATCAACATTTTTCCGCATAAGATTTTAATTGTTTTTTTGTGTTAAATTTTCAATGTTAAATCTGTATGGAGTTTTTCAATATATAAGAAAGAGGTATATTTCCTCACATTAGTTTATCTAATAAAAAGATAACGTTGATTACCACTATTATTTTAAAAATGATAATAATTATTATTTTTTTTACATCAATAGAGAAAGTTTTTGTAAAATAATTAAAAATACATTACAACTTTTATTTGCTTATTAAAATTATTATTTTAAAATATTTTTTTTATCAATTTCATTTGCTTATATTTTTGATTTATAATCAATAATGAATAAAAAAAATATAATTTTGAATTTTTAGAAGTTTTTATATTAAAGGTTAACATATTTTTTATGTTTTTGACAAAAGAAAATTTTACTGGTAAGTAAATTATTATGAAACATTTCTTATCATTTTTAGCAATAATATGGTGCAAAACATTATTTATTATTCATTATTACATTACATCAATAGTAAATAAGTATGTTCCAGAACCATATATGGATGAAATTTTTCATATAGATCAAAATCGTCGATACTGTAATGGTAATTTTTCATGGAATAATAAAATAACAACACCACCAGCAATGTATTTATTGTCTTATAAAGTATTTTGCCATAATGAACGTTTTTTTAATACATTTTTATATCCTTTAACGTTTTTTGTATTACTCAACTTCAGAAGACGTTACTTTAAATCTATTGAAAATGTATTTTTATCTCATTTAAATGTACTTTGTGTAATGATATTACCTGTATTTTTTCAATCAACAACTTTGTACTATACTGATCAACTTTCTCTTATTTCTGTTTTTTTAGCATTCAATTCTAATTCATATAACGCTACGTTTTTCTTTACTATTGCTATTTTGACCAGACAAACGAATGTTATTTTATGTTTACTTTATCTAGGCATATTATTTGTAAAAATTATTGATATAAAAAATCCAATATCTTCCTTATTAAAATTTTTAAAAATGTCGTTTCTTCAAATAATTTTAATCTTTTTATGTGTATCATTTGTTTTTTTATATAATAATGGAAAAATTGTTTTAGGTGATCATTCTGCTCATGTACCAGTTTTACATTTTCCACAACTTTTTTATTTCATGGCTTTTTGCTCTATATCAACATTGCCATTTTTTATTTTTTCAATTAAAAAAATTTTTAGGTTAATATATAGTAATTTTTTATTGTCAATTTTTTTATTATTTATTATTAATATTTTAATTTATAAATATACATATGCTCATCCATACTTACTTGCTGACAATCGCCATTTTACTTTTTATATTTGGCGTAGATTAATAAATTATCATCCTTATGTAAAGTATATTATATCACCATTTTATCTTTTTTCTTTTTATTATTTAATTAATACATTAAAGGAAAGAACTTATCCAATTATTATATTTGGTGGTTTTTTGTCATTGGCACTATGTATTGTTCCAGCTGGTTTATTAGAATTTCGTTATTTTATTATTCATTTTGCATTATGGAGACTATCAATACAATATAACTCAAAAATTTCTTTGATAGGAGAACTTCTAATATCACTTTTAATTAATTGTATTGTATTGTACTTATTTTTATTTAAACCCTTTGTTTGGCCTTCTGAACCAAATAGTTTACAACGTTTCATGTGGTAAATAAATTTAAAATAAAATATTTTTATTATATATATTTATAGAAATTTAAAAAGATTATATGGATAAAAAAAATATTATATATTGTCGATTTTTTCTATTAAATAGTCTGATGAAGCTAACGAAGCCGCTTTCGAACCAAGGCACATATGATATTGTTGTTTTGGCATATCACTGGAACAATTAACATCATGATAAATGTGCACCAAACCAGGATCTGGTGCTCTCATTACCCGTAAACTTGAATTGATTACTTTAGAGAAAAAATCAACATCTTCAATTCCCCATCCTTTAATAGTTAAATTATACCCTCCAATTAAATCAAAATCTGATTTATATATAGAAACTAAACCAAATCCAAAATGTCTAAAATAACCACGATGGTTATCATAAATATAATGATCCGTATTGTCAATGTTTGCTTTATATGATATATCATTTTTAGACCATGTTTGAGGTGAAAATTGTGAAAATACAATAGGAAAGTATACCTAAAATATTGAAATTAATTTGAAAAATAAATAAATAAACATACCTGTGCACCCCTAATTGTATTCATTCGAATACGATGAAGTGTATCTTGGTTAAATATCATATCTACATCACTAAAAAAAATTAACGAATCATCTGGTAATTTGTTAGCTCCAATAGTCAATGCTACACCACGACTAAAATCTTTATTTCCCATTTGAATTTCATTAACATCTATTGTTTTTTTCAAATCCTCTAATATACTACTAATTATCTCATCTTCTGTTGAATTTTTTGAATTATAACGAACAATATTTAATACTAATTCCCCTCTTTTTACAATATTTTTTAAATTTTTAGTAAATCTTTTTAATGTAGAAGAACGTCCACTTAACGGTAAAACTATATGAATTGTTTTTGATGGATAAATAAATGATGTTCCAGGTAAATTAAGATCTATATCAACTTGTTCGCTTTTATTTCTAGCAAAATTTCCGGCTTTTTTAATATCAAATATTCGAGCTTTTTTTTCTGATATTCCTTCAATATCACCAAATCTTTGTTGAACATATGCATGTCTTCTTACTGATAATGTTGCTCTATGAGGTAATCTAAACTTTTTAAACCACAATATCATATCTAAAATATAGTCGACACCAAATCTTTCTTCCAACCTTGTATATCCATATTGAATATTTTCAAATTGCAAGAATCTTCCTCTTTGTCGAGCATTAGAATTAAATTCATCAAATAATTGTGAAATAGTTGATTCAAGAGAAGACTTCATTGTATGTTCAACAGTATGCCTTGGGCACATTACTTTATTAGCACAAAACAGTATACTATTAGATGCAAGATAGTCCCATTCTTTAAGATCATATGTATTATTAGTTACTTTACGATTTAGTACATTACGGTGTTCTGTTAATTCTTTATTTAACACACTTTTTAAAGCCAGTCGTTTTGCTCTTAACTCATTTAGTTGAAGTGTTAATGCTTTAATATGAACTTTTCTCATATTTGCAGGATTTTTAAGTGGATGTAAAGTAATGGCACTTCGAAGTTGTTTTAATTCACCAGAAATGGTATTTGTTGCTGTTTGGTTATTATGAAATAATATTTGCATTTCATAACTCCATGTACATGGTATACCTACATGTCGTTTAAAACATCTCCCAAGCTCCACATCTTCATGACTTGTAAGAAGATTTAAAAGACAATTTTGTAAATGTGGTGCCACTGCACGAATACTTTCTCGTGAAAAAACAACACCAGGTCCTCCCATACAATAATTATCTTGAGATCCCAATGCTAAAAGACCATACTCTGCACTATTTCCTAATCCTGCTTGACCGAGCATATAAGCTTTGTCAGGATCTAATGACCTAAGAAGTTTTTCAATTCCTTCATATCTAACATAAAGATCGTCATCAGCTCTCATAAACCAATGGAAATCATTTAGCTAAAAAAAAAGTAAAAAAAAAAAGATTACAAAAAATATAATAAAACATACGTGATTGTCATACATCCATCTAATCATAGAAAAACTTTTTTTTTGTGGTGGATAGGTATCATCAACACCTTTTAATTTAACAACAGGCATATCAGGATAGTCAACAACAGTCTCTTCGGCAACAAAAAAAATTATTTTTCCAGGAATTTTTTGTCCCCAAGTTTTCCAAATGTTATATGCACGAGTATTAACATATTTCTGAGCTGTCATTACGCCAACAAGTAATAATTGTGTAGACTTTTCATTATCAATAGTAGAATTAGTTGTTAGAAAATTGTTATTGTCAGTAAAAGAAAAGCAACTTAAAGAATTAATTTTTAATTGTTGAAGAGTAACCCATCTTGTGGAACGAATCCAAAGTCCTATGATAAATCCTACAACCAGCAGAATAGCAAAATTCCGCTTGGCTTTCATCTTCAGCATTGTTATGTCATGGATTTAGATAGCCTTATATAATAAAAGATCACTCGACAAGGAGAAATCGATTGTCTCTAAAATTAGAAGAAAGAGGCAAGGTCAGTTTGTGAGTTGCAACTTAGAGTAGAGAAGGCAAGGAAAATGTCATAAGGAGGAGAGAGTCTTTTAATGATCAACAAAAAGAGATTATATTATTTGTTATTATCTAGTAATATATTTAATGCAACTAAAAATACTTTTAATGGAAATAAAATTTCCAACAAAGTTTTTTTGCCAAAGGTTATATAAAAAAATCTGTTTTAAATTAAACTATTCCTCTAGGTTTTTCTTTATTTTAACAAAGTGGTATATGATACAAATTAAGATAAGTATATATATATACATATATATATACATATATTTTAAAATTGTATTAAAAAAACTAAACAGTGAATAAAATTTTTAAAAAGATATTTAATCATCAATACAAATCAAAAAGGGTCGTCTTATTAAATAAATAGTTATTCATGACATTCCTTTATTTTTTAATATCATATATATAATAAAATATATTAAGCCACATGAATCGGGATAATATGATTTGACAAGAAATTGATCACGATTTTTAGTATGATTAATTTATGTATTCCTATTTTCTGCAGACAGTAAATTAGTGTATGTATTACATTTTATCAACAAAGATATTTTATAAATATATCAACAGTTTGTTGAATGCTTTTATTTATAAAATACTACTACTTTAGAATATTTCAATAGTAGATCAAACCTTTAAAAAAAAAAAAAACAAAGCATGTGATAAAAGATACTATTGATATTACTAAAAAAACACCATTATATTATTATTAAGATAACATCTCGAAATAACATATTTTCAAATTATATTACTAATATTAATGTTATATAATAAAAAAATTTATTTTTGTTAGAAATTTTTAAACAATCAACAATACATACTGTTTTATTTTCAAAGTAACAAAAAGGAATAAACAAATAATTTTTTTCAATAATATGTATTAATATATTAATTTTAGACAAAATGACCTTTATTTATTTTTAAGATAATGTTTTAATTCTAAATAATTGAAGATATTCTTTTTAAAAGTAATGAGATTTTATTTTTAAATAATTAATTTATCACTTAAATAAATATATTGTAATACTAATATATGTAAACTTTGTCTCAGTATGTTAAAAGATATAAAATTTACGTTTGATCAATAAGATAAAAATTATGGCAACATTATTATATAAGGTGTTATAATATAGAAAAAGTATCATTTGATAAATTTAAGTATAATCCAAAAATGTATTTTTTATATTGATTATTGTTTAATTTTAGGGTTTAGTGATAAGGATTTAATTTAATATGTTATCGTTATATTGTTGTGTGTAGTTGTAGAAATTAAGATAATTTTAATATTTTAATTTTTTTATATTATTCTGTTATATAGCTACGTGATACCAATAAATATTTTACTAATATACATTTAAGATATTAGTGAAAAATGAAATTTTTTCTAAATTTTTTTTACTCAATCTTGAGTGGAATTTTTGAGTTCTGTAGACATATTATAAACCAGATTTTTCACCATAGGTATTTTTATTTTAATAATTAAAAAATCTATCTTTAAATTTATAGAAATTTTTAAAAAAAGTTATTTAATTTTATATATTTTTATGGATTTTATTTATTTCATATTGTAAAAAAATTTTCTGAAATTATTAATGACTATTATGTTAAGTGTGTTTAATATCTATGTATTAACAATAAAGTTTTTAATCAACAAATTTTGATTTTCTGGAAATTATATTTATCATTATTTTAAAGTTGATTTTTATAATATTATTAATATTTTTTTTTTATATTTTTAATTTACATGAAACACTTTTTTTTATATAGTAAAATATATTAAACACGTTTTACTTTGCTTTTTAATTATTATAAAAAAGATCTCTTTTATATAATTTTTAAGTATATTTAGAGATAATGAGGTTTACTCAAAAAACAAATGGTCATTATCTATCTGATGATGAAATTAAATCAAAAATTTCAATGATTAAAACGGAAGCAAAAGCTGGAATGTCTATCAAACTAACTAACCCTCGAGTTTTTTCAAATTTATTTAATGGAAAATACAAAAATATTGTTGTTGGATTGGCACCTGGTCCTGCTCCAGATAGTCAACATATTTATATGGGATATATTGATATGAAATGTGAAATAAAATGTAATATTGAATTATTACCATTTTCTAAAATAATAAATGCTTCAACAAATAACAAAAAAAGTTCGGAAACAATATTATTATACGAAAGACTGAGATCAACACAATTACATGGTATTAATGAATATCATGTTTCAAAGGATGAGAAGATTATGCTGTTATTGGCTGAAGGGAGTGTGCTACAATTTGATGTAAGTTTTTTTTTAATAATTTTTTAAAAATTTTTTATTAGGGTGATAATATTATTAATAGAAGTGAACAGGTGGATAAGCCTATTGTCAGAGCAAGACTAGCTCCATGTGATCCAAGATTTATAGCTATGACAGAAGGGAAGGAAATTTATGTTTTTGATAATGAAAAATTAGTTTATGTTTCTAATTCAGAATCAAAATATATTTATAATGGTGTTTCAGCCAATGTTATTCAAGAAGAACTAGAAAGATATGAAGGATTTTGGTGGAGTCCAGTAAATCTCCATTTGTTATATGAAGAGGTTGATGAACGTGATGTTACAACAACAACTTTACCAAATTCTGATGATTCTGAAGTTACTGTATTAAAATATCCATTTGCAAATACTTCTAATCCAATTAGCAGTTTAAATCTTTTATTTTTAGAAGAAAATTATGAAACAGGGACTTATATTTCTTATATTAAGAAAATAACAAATCATAATCTTAAATCATTATGGCCTTGGTTTGAATATATTGCTAAAATTGGTTGGACACCTGATGGTAAATATATATACCTTCAACTATTAGATCGACTTCAAACCATATCTTCTCTTGTTTTAATTTCTATAAATGCGTTTTACAATTTTGAAACAGCTATTTTTAATAAAGAAATTTTTGAAATTGTTAGAATTGAAGGTAATCCATGGATTAATGTAAACCATAATTTAGAATGTTTTTATGATAAAAGTAAAAATGCTTACGGTTTTATTTATGGGTCAGAAGAAAAAAATTTTCATCACTTATTTATTAAGTATGCTTACATAGAAAATGAAATGTTATATGTTTCAGAAAAATCTACTAATCTTACATATGAAAACAATAATAAATTTTGTATTATCAAAGATGTACCTATTTATGTGGATCAAAAACGTGGAAATGTATTTTTTGTAGCTAATTATAATGAACCTGGTACACATCAATTATGCTACACAAGTTATGTTAATGAAAACAGTCCTATAATACAAATAACACCAAATGATCGTTCTGTAAAGTATGATCGAAGTACATTAACATTAGATATTAATTGTGATCTTGGTTTTGCTGTAAATATTAGTAGTATTACTGTTCGTCCTAAATTAATTTTTTTTAAATGTTCAGATAACAGTAATGGAAACTTTATTATAGAACAAGGTCCTGATATAATTCATAAAGAAGTAATATCTAATATATCACATTTTCGTAGTAGTAATATTGTAATACCACAAATGTATAAATATTTTTCAAAACAAGCTGGACATGATTTGTATGGTTGCATATTTCTACCAAAATGTATAAATGAATGTGATTCTATAAAATATCCTGTACTTCAGTATGTATATAACGGTCCATGTGTTCAACTTGTACAAAATAACTGGGATCTTACAGCAAGGTTTCAAATACTTCCATTTCTTAATATTGCTGTGGTTATTGTTGATGGAAGAGGAAGTGCCAATCGTGGAAAAGATTTTGAAAGCTGTATACACAGAAATCTTGGAACTGTTGAAGTTGAAGATCAAATTGAGTATCTTCAAATGGTGAATCAAAATGTTGCTAATAATAAACTGGATATGAATAAAGTTGTCATTCAAGGATGGAGTTATGGTGGATTTTTAAGTATAAAATGTTTACAAAAAGCACCAAATGTTTATTTAGGTGCTATTGCTGGTGGTACAGTAACAGATTGGTTTATGTATGATACTATTTATACTGAAAGATATTTGGGTTTACCGTCTTCTGAAAAATCTGAATGCCATTACACTAAATCTGGTCTTTTGAATGATGTAGATAAACTGCCTAGTGAACCAAATAGATTAATGTTAGTTCATGGAAAATTAGATGATAATGTTCATTATAAACATATTGAAAAATTAATTACAAAACTAGAAGAATATAATAAACCATATGAATTAGTTCCATTGAAAAATGAAAGACATGGAGTTAAATCACCTCAAAATGGGGAAATGCTTGAAATACGATGCATTAACTTCTTAAGTAGACTTTTTTTTGAAAACTAGAAACTTTTTAAATTTTATTATGTTACTAACAAATTTTACCACCAATATTAGCAAAAAGTAATTTTTTTTTAAATTGAATAACATATTGTTAAAAAATATTTTAATTTTTATACGTTAAATAAATAAGATAGATAATGTAATTAATATTATAATGGATATTATTTTATTATCAATAACACTTTTATTACTATTTGCTATTTTATTATCATACACACCTTTTAATAGTATTATTTTTGAGAAAAAAAAAATACTAACAACAAAAAAGAAAAAATCAAATAGAGAAGTACGTATTGACAATGAAAATATAATTCCTTCACAAAAAATTGTTCCTAAATTTCGAGCAGCAAAACCAGATAACATTACAAAATTAAGTGATTCTGTACCATGGTATCCAGAAGGTAAACCTAAAAAGGAACAAAAATATAAAATCTATGTACATCAAAATAATTTACCTATTGAGGATAAAAAATATAATCAAAATTTTGAAGAGAAAAAAAATAAAATTTCTGAAAATAAACCTTCAAACATTAAAAATATAAAAATTATAAAAATGAATAATTAATATTTTTTTTAATCAATGTAATGATTTTTTCAATAACTTTCTTATCAAATTACATTCTACAATTTACTAATAAATTATTTAAATCAATTCATTTTTGTAAAATAAATAATTATAATAAATTTATACATTAATATTATATTTTTTAATTATATTTCATATTAAAAAATATTATCAATATAAAATTATCTTCAATTAACTTATTATAAACAAATGTTTAAAAAAATGATTATTTGCTACCAAATACTTAAATAGACATTGAAAATTTTTTTAAATTACTAATAATAAAGTCGGAAAAATAGAATTTTTTTAATGATGAATTAACGTTTGCAAAAAATATTACTTCAATGAATTTTCGACTAAAGTTAGTATTAGTGAATAAGTTTTTTTTTATCATTTTTTAATAAATATTATAATATTAAATAATTTGTTATATGTCGTATGTTAGTAAAATTTTCCAAAACACATTGCAAATATTTAAAAAAAAAAACTTACTTAAACTAGCTTATTACAAAATATAATTTAACACTTTCACTTCTCCCTCCAAATACCAAGATTAATCATGATTTAAAATTTTTATTTAATACTGAAAATTAAATTATTTATTTCCTTACTTTTTATTTTATAGATTTATTTTTACTTACTTTAATTGATTTCATATGCTTGATTGTTTCATTGAAATATTTTTAAAACTTCTTTTTGAATATATAATTTATTATTCTCAATATTAATGTAACATTAATTAAATTATATTTGATATTTTAAATTTTATATATTGAAATATGATTCATTATTTTACAAATCTTTTTTATAATGAAAATGATCAAATATATTGCTATCATTTCTCAGAAACATAAAATTATTTAAAGACAAGAACTCTAAAAATTTTATATACTTTTAAAAACACCATTTTAAAATTATAATATGGTATATTTTATTTTACCTTCATAAAATACAGTCCATCATAGATAAAAGTGAAAATATATCAAATATATATTAGAAAAAAAAGTTGTTTTTTTAATAAAAATATTTAAATATATATCTATATTAATCTTAGAATCGAAATACATAAAAAAGTAAACAAAATAAAAGACAAAATAATATTACCATCCATATTTTTTAAAAATAAATTCCAAAGTTTTTTTTTATATTTCTGAGAAAACAAAAATTTTTAACTATAATTATTAAATAATAGCATTAATTTATCAATATTTTATGCATATATTTTGTTTTTATGTATTTTCATACTATTGTACTATAGTGTTTTTTTTTGTTAAATATTTTTTTGTTTCATTTAATTTAAATTTTCTAATTAAATATATTTTCATTATTTGAAAAGAAAAATTAAATAAAATTGAACTTTTTGTTTATTATGTTAAAAAAAAGAAAAAATAACTTTTAAAAATAACATTCATGAATTTATTAAAAATAATACAAAATGAAAACTTAAAATTGACAAATATTTTATTTGATGTTTTTAGATTTTTATTTTTTATAAAATAAAATTATTTATGTAGATAACATTTTTAAATATCAAAAACAATTATAAGATATAAATAAATTATTGTATTGAAATAATATTTTAGAACATTTTTTATTCAAAATAAGCTATTAAATTTTTATTAAAGTATAAAAAATGATTAAAAACTATTTTATTGAACATTTAAATTTAATTATAAATTAAAATTTTGATATTTCAAATTTATTTTATCTCATTAATCATACTTGTTTTAATTAATAAAAGTTAAAAAGATTCATATAAAATTCAATATAAGATAAAACTATAGAAGATAAAAACATTTTTGTTAATTATCAAAGTTTACAAAAAAAATTTCTTTACATATTAAATGATTCCTCATAAAACCAACAATTAGATACCAAAATAATATAGTTATAAGCAATATTTATATCTTTTATTCAATCAACAAATATCATTTTCAAAACACGTACTTTAAGATAAACTATAAATATTACTATAACAAACTAAAAATGGACTTTTGTTTGAATGCATTAGAAAACATCAGTTATTATTCTTATTTAGTGTAACTTTTGTTTGTTTATCAAACTACTATAACAGATGAACAGAAGTTTTATTCCTAAATGTGGTAGTCAAACTTCCTATAATCTATCATTTCTTGTAATAGACAAGCATATAAAATAAAGATAGTTAAGCAATTATATTGTTTCCTATTAAAACTTTCCTACTTTAAACAGTACTCTTTTTGAAAACATTATACATTATACTTTTATTAAAATATAAAGATGTAATCATGATTATAATGATATATTGGCTTATTTAATAAAACATTTTTGATTCTTTTTCACTTATTAAAACATCTGTATCATCACTTATTTACTATTCATTTAAGTACTTACTTTATTAATGTTATACATCTATTTAATTTTCATTTTTATCATAATCTTTTATACCATAATTATTAAAAATTGTTTAAAAATTTATATATTTCTTGTTTTTTAAATATTATTATTATTTATTTAATTAAATTATTTTCTTACTAAAGTTATTATAATTTGGTAGATTAATACTATTAAAAAATTTTTTTTAAATTTTATTTAGCTAATATTAAAAGAGATACCGCTACCATGTGTTTTTATTGTTTTATTAAAATTTCGAGAAGTCATGTACATACTAGTGTTTCAAAACTCTTTGATCAAATAAAGATTGATGAAAATTTTTATTTCATTATGATAATGTGACAATATAAAATACTATTATGTTAATAATTTATAGCAAGATAAAAGACTATACCTCAAACAGATTTATTTAATTGATACTATTATTTTATATTTATTTTGTATTTATATTAAAATATTTTATATTATATTTATTTTTATTATTTTTTATATTTGATTTTTATAAAAAAAAATACTATTAAATTTCAATAATATTTATAAATAATATTTTAAAAGTTTTTAGAAAAATATCTTTTTAAAAATAATTTTTATAAATTTTTTCGCACGCTGTTTTTAAAATTTAATCATTTTTACTAATATCTAAATACCATTATATTTTAGATAAAAATTTCTTTTATTTAAAAAGATTCTTACTATTTTTATTAAAATAAAAATACTCTTTTCACATCTTAAAATTAAAAAATCTTTACAATGCCTTCACCTCAAACATCTATAAAAAGTATTATTTAAAAGAAAAATAATATTATCTAACAATTTCTATAACAATTCTTTATTCTTATATAATTTATATGAAAGTAGATATTACAAAATATATTCCTCTTGCCATGTTTCATTTTTAAATATATAATATATCAATTTTATTTATTTAGTAACCTATCTTTTTAATATAATTCAATTTTTTAATATTATTTATTAACCAATAAAAAGATTTTTAATTGTAATATAAAAGTATTTTTTGTGTAAAATACTGTGCGATCATCAGATCATTTTATTCATTTATATGTATACTTTTTTTAAGCATTACTTAATTACCATCTGTCATTATTAATTATTTCGAATTTTTTCATTTTACATAAATTAATACTATTTTTAATTAAAATAAAAAAAAAATTTTTTTTTAAATTATCTCTGTATTTATATTAACCTTCTTCTAAAAATATTTTTTTTAAGTTCATTTTTACTTCAAAGTATAAATACCGATACATTTAAAAAAAAATACTTTAGTGCTACTATTTATCGGAATGTTACATTTCAAATTATTGTTTTTAAATAATAGCCCATTATTGTGTTTGGATGTCTTTTTGACAAACTTATCGTTATCTTTTTATCTGCCGCACCAATTATTTTTGTTAACATTATAATACCAATATATATGAATAGTTTTAAATAAACGTTAACTGAAGTATACAATACTTATCAAGGTTATTATATTTACAAAATATATATTGACTATTAATAAGTAATTAAGATTAAATGAAGATTTTTACTTTGATAATCTAACTTTTTATGAAGACTCTTATTGGTGCAAATTAAGGTGTATCACATAATAGAATTCAAGTAGTTTTTAACAACAACTTTTGTTTTAAGAGTTTTTAAAGAATATATATAATTTAAAAATTTTTTAATTTCTAACATAAAATATTATTGTTAAAGTAACAATCTAATAACAATTCAAAATAATAGTTTATAGCTAATAAAAGTTTACTCATTATTATAAAATTTTATTTCTAATTAATGATAGTATAATAATCGTATTAAATTATATATCCATAAAAGTATTGTAAATTAGACACCTTTTTTAATACTAATCTTTAGGTCATAAAAGGTTTCATTTAATATCATATGTTTTTATCTATCCTAAAATCATTCCCTTGAGATAAGTTTCAAAATAAAACCACCTGCTGTATATTAAATTGTTTCTTCTTCTAATGATTTATATATATAATTTTCTTTTCTACTTCTTCATGCTTAAGTACTTTTGGCATATTGGTTTAAATTACAGTTTTATTAGTAAAATATTCTACTATAATGTAACAATTCTTTATTTCTTAAAAACATTTCAAAGTGAATTACATTTAATTAAACAAATATCCTCAATATGATAAATAAAATAAAATTAATACAATTTTATTTAAATTTATTTTCCTAATTTATAACCATAAATTTGGATTAAAATGATTTATTAGATAAGTTACTTTAAATATTAAAATAATTGTTGTAAAATTTACTATAAGTATTTTAAAAATTAATTATTTTTATGATATTATTATAAATTTACACCTAAATATATATATATTATTTAATCAGGTTTTTTTAACTGTTTTCTAAAATGTGTTTATATCTAAAGGTTATCGTTTTTATAATAAATAAACAGTTAGCAATGTGACTTTAAAAAAAAATAAAGTTGATTAATTTATAGGGTGTCTTTTGTTCTTTTTCTTTAATACTCATATATTACATATGCTTCTTTATGTCTATAGATAATGGCACAGAATTTTAATAAATGTATATTAAATCAATTCTTTTTGTATGAAAAAACTTATTATTACTGTACACTTAAGTATGTATATATATATAATATGTGTAGTCATTTCCAATGTATCTAATAGTAAAAGTACTTCCTTTTTCCTTATTTTATTTATATATACCAATTTGTAATAAAAAGAATAATTAAATTTTAATAAAATGTGTGGGTTTTTCTACTTTTTTTTTAAAGAAATATTACATTAACACTCATCAATCTTCTATTGTAACATTTATATTTGTAGTAAATTTTTTTTTAATTTTTAATTTCTTAAAATAGTGAAAAAATTAAACTAAATTTAATTTTTTAATTGTATATAAAATGATATTTGCCACTTGTCATTAGTATTTTTAAAGGTGTAAAAGTATATTATTAAAATACTATGTCTTTTTAATATCTTATCATTCCATACTTTGATAGTAATTATTAGTAAAAATACACAATACAAAAAGCATTTTATTTTGATAAAAATATTTTACTTCACAATAAATATTAGTACTAAAAATGAAAATAATAAAAGTAATGTAAATTAAATGTATCATCTCATCTATGTAGTAGTTTTACATAAATTCTCATGTACTATGACTGTATAATTGATTGACAATCAACATTAAACATATATTGGCATTTATAAGCATTCTTTATTGTATCTACAGTTTTAGTGTTTTACTTTTTTTTTATAATTATTATAATATTAATTTATATTATTAATTTAGTAAAATTTTTTTTATTATTTGCTTCTACTATAATGTTTATTTTTTATATAATTTTTATAATAATTTTTATAATAATTTCTTGACTATAATTTGATATACTTTTCTTATATTTAAAAATATACTTTATAAGAAATATATTTTTACATTTATTGACTTCTTTATTTTAATAGATCTTCTAAAAGTATATTTATTTACTTTGTCTAAGTATTACAGTTATTATGAGAAAAAAAAACTTTATTTGATTACGTAATTATGCCATTTATTTAATATTATATCCTATTTGTATTATTTTTAACAAAAATATTTTATAATACTTTTTTTTATTAAAAACTTAAATAATTTAATTACATAAAAAAAGTATAACTTGTCCATAACATATCTTATTACTATTATACTTAATTTTATAGTTATTTATATATTCTCCCCTCCTACAGTTTTTAACTCTTATAATTTAACATAACTTTTTATATTATTTCTTTAATCATTAATAATAACATATAATCAATTTTTTTTAAATTTTTTAAGTGGTTACTATATATATATATATATCATTTATTCATGTACATCGCAAACCGCTATAATTGTTGTTGCAGAGTTATTTTTGATAATGAGTATTATTATTCATTTTATTGACATGTATACCAAACTTTTGTCAAGTAGTCTTTTTTGACGAAGAAGACGAATGTATACATATAAATCATATTTTTTTTTGTTCTAATTAAATTATACATATATAAAAACTTAAATATGTTTTATTTTATTTGGTGTAAAACTTACCAAATACTGTTTCATTCTTTATTGTAATATTATTATTAATTATAATGATTTTTTTTGTTAAAATATTTATTTAATAAAGATATAATTTTGAACAACTTTTGGTTCCACTAATTATATTACAAATGACATTTAAACTACCCAATTTATACTTATTATAAATTATTACATACTTTTTTTTTAAAAATACTTCCTTATTTTATTAATTATATAATTTATTTTTAGATAAAAGAAAAACTAATATTAATACCTATAATTTTTTTTTTCAAAAATTACTACAATTAACAAGAAATTAAAAAAAGAATTTAGTATTGTATTATCAATTACATTTTTTATTCTAAAGTATATATTTTTTTGTCAAAAGAAAAAAAAACATTTTTAATAGTAAAAGTTAAATTGTATAACTCTTTATATTAGTCATCACATCATCAGCTATCACTATCAATATTTTGATCAAATCACTTATTAAAAAGATATTGATATATATTATTGAACGTTAAAAAGAAGAACTATTAACGCAATTTATTATATATATGCATATATATAATTTACCATTAAGAAAGATGTGGCAAAAATCCATAATAATTAAATATATTTTTGTTCTACTATTAATCTTTTTAATCTCTATTTGTCATTACTCTTCTTCAGTTTATATTGCGATAGATAATCTAAATCTTCGCCATAAACAAGTTGTTGTATCAGGTTAGTTTTACAATTCAACAAAAAGTTTATTCTCACTTATGTTTGTTGACCGGAAAAAATTTTTTTAAACCTCATATTTTATTTAAAAGAACGGAGAAATTTTAATTAAATAATCTGATACATCTTTTTTCTTAAACTCTTTTAATCTAAAGGTGTTTTAATATAAAATGAATTTGACAGAATTATAATTACTACTTTTAAAAGATTTATAGTTTTTATAAATTGTTTATTTGTAAACTGTAGTATAGAAGAACTTTTGTTTTATTTTTGTGATTATTTTATTGCATATATACTCCTTAGAGAAAATGTATATTGCTTTTTAAATTAATCTTTCTTTTTTTATTTATTATTTTTAAAATTTTATATAACTATACTACTAAATGTATATGTATTTAAAAATCTATGTTATTAGAAATTGACATTTATGTTTGTAAAAATGATTTACTTTTAAAGTTTTTAAAAATAATAATTTTTATTGGAAGAGGGGGGAAATGTTATATTTTATATAAAATGTTATATTAACAATGTTTAACACCATTCATTAAATATCTAAGAAAACTTTATAAGGAGTATGTGTAACAATTTATATATATAATTTCAAATGTTAACTTTTGTTATTTTAAATAGTAAAAATTTAAAGAATAGAATTTTAAAGAAAATACAATATAGAAAAAGAAAAACTTGATAATTATTATACATACAATAATAATAAATAAATATACATATATATTTAAGTATAAGAGTACCAATTCCCGTAAATTAATCGCTTTGTTTTAAACATTCAAACAATAATTTAAAATAGGGACTTTTAAAATAAGCTTTTAAGTATATTCTTTCACTCTATTTAATCTTAAACAATAATAGAATTTAAAAATTATACGATGTTATTTTACAAATAGTAATTATATCGTTTAAATAAATAATTTAACTGTGTCTTTCATAGTTGATGATAATAGTAAGGTAAAACATTTATTTTGAAATCAAAAATAATTTGATTAGTATGAAAAAAATATGATAGTGATTTTATTAATTTTATAATATTTTACATGATATATGACATCAAAAATATAATTAATATTTAAATAGAATGTTAACAATACATTAAATAATTGAACATTTTTGTTGTTTTTTAATTTATTGAACTACTCGATTATGGATTAAATCAAATAAAATAAAATAAAAGGTATTCTAAGTATTTATATCAAGGAACATTACATTGTTTCTATTAAATCATAGTATCATTATGGTGAACTTTTATATATATTTTGAAAAATTTAGTAGTCATTTTATATAATTTAATTCTATAGTAATAAATTCATTTTTCTTAATTTGTTGGGATACTATTAAATTCAAAATTCAAATAATTTCCATTTTTATCATGTATTTTTTATAAAAAATATTTTCAAGTTTCTTATGCTACATCAATTTCTTTTCCTGTTTAATTTGTTAGAGTTATCTTTTAATAAATAAAAATAAATTAGTAAAAGTTTTAAACTAAATATTTAATCAAATTTGTTTTCAGATTCTTCAATCACAAGATTTATACATTCCAATGATGACGGTGATTCTCCTGCATATTATAAATTTTTGATAGGTGATGATTCATCAGTATTAATTGGAGGACGAAACACAATGTATAATTTTTCTATGCCTGATATGAAAATTAATGAAAAAATTGAATGGTCACCCCAAAAAGGTAATATTGATGAATGTATTATGAAGGGTAAAAGAAAATTTGAATGTGCTAATTTTATTAGAGTGGCAATTAAAGAATCCAATGGTAGAATTATTCTTTGTGGAACACATGCTTATAGTCCAAAATGTCGTCGTTTTGATGCAAAAGAGAAGTTTGAAAAAATTAGAGAAATTAGACAAGATTTTGATGGACAGGCAATTGTTCCTTTCTCTCCAATTGATAATGCTACTGCAGTCTTTATTCAAGAGGTCAATGCTTTATTTACTGGCACTGTTTCTGACTTTGATGGAACAGATCCCTTGATTTTTAGAAAAAAATTTGAAACAGAAGGACCATTAAGAACACCTAAAGATGACTTTAAAGTAATTGATGGTTAGTTTAAAATTTTTTTTTTTGTCTTAATTACTATTTTATAGATGCACAATTTATAAAATCATTTTCATATGGAGATTATGTATATTTTTTTTTCCGTGAATTAGCTGCTGAAGCAAAAGATAATAATAATGAAAAACAGGTAATTGTTATATTTATTTTATAATTATAATGTTGTCAAATTTTTAGATGTATTCTAGAATAGGAAGAGTATGTAAAACTGATAATGGTGGAAGTGGTCCATTTAGAGAAAGATGGACAACTTTTACTAAAGTTCGTTTAAATTGTTCATTACCTGGTACTTCACCATTTTATTTTAATGAAATACGTAAGTTTGAATTATTAAAGGTGTTTATTAATGTTTTTTTTTTCTTATAGAATCTGTCACGGAACCATCATACAATTATGATCATAACAGTGATATTATTTATGCTACTTTTTCAACACCATACACCTCAGTTCATATGTCTGCTGTTTGTGCTTACAAAATGAAAGATATTGAGGATATTTTTGATAATAGTTTTTTCAAATATCAACCAACATCTGATTCTGCATGGAGACCATATTTTAAAATTAATAAAAATAATAGACCAGGCCAATGTAATCAAGATATGTCAAAAACAAATGAAATATCATTTGTTGTAAGAAATCCTCTTCTTTATGATACAGTTAGACCAATTTATAATAAACCAATTTTTGCACACGGTCCTGATAAATTTACAATATCATCAATAGCTATAGCTCCACAGGTAAAAACTGTAAACATTGGTAGTAAAGATGTCATTTATCTTGGAACGAATGATGGAAAAATAATGAAAATTCTTGATATTGGTGATCGAAAACAAACTACAATTTTTATACAAACTAGTAAAGTTTTTTCTTCTCATGAACCTGTCATATTTTTAAAAGTAATTAATAATGCATTATTTGCTTTAAGTAATGAAATTGCAGTATCATTACCTTTATACAATTGTGATCAAGCAAAAAGTTGTGCTGAATGTGTTAGATTACAAGATCCTCATTGTATATGGGATACCAACATTGATATGTGCATGGGATATGACAACAAAGATACAAAAACAGTTGTACAATCTGTATCATCAGGTTTTTCTGAAATCTGTCCAAATGGGCATATTTTACATGAAGAATTGTATGCTATTTCAGATAGTGGTGATAAGACTATAGATGAATTTGTAATCAAGAGTAGTGGTTATTCATTTATTAATATTTTTATAATTGGTATAATTGCATTTATTATAGCTATTGTTATTGGTTTTGTCATTGGTTATCATGTTTCTCAAAGGCAAAAAAAATCAAATTACAATAGTCAACATAGTTCGGTATCATCTTCTGGTGGTTGTTCCTCTGATTATGATTCTTATGGAAAAGCAAGATTAACTAAACATGATGGTTTAGCAGGTTCAAAAATGGATCATATATATTCATCTGGACCTGGAACAAAAAATATGGATGCAGTGTCATTAATATTAAATATGAATCAAAATGCAGCCGCAATGCCAATGCTTGGAACATATACACAAATTCAAAGTGGCGCAACAACACCACGAATTGATAAAAATGTAATGAATTGCACATTACCAAGAGACTATAAAGTTAAGAAAGTTTATTTGTAATTTATTATTATTTTATTTAATCGAAAAATTTTCCATATTAATAATGCTTTTAAAAAGCAAATTAACGAAAATTAAAAGTGTTTTTATTCCGGTGGTAGCGGCAGCCTTACAAACACTATTAGTCAATTTTGATCTCCAAGTATTATTTTTATGGTACTTTACTTGTTATAATTAGTACATTGTATATAATAACTTATCACTTCACTTATTAATAAAAAGATTTAAACTAAATAAGTTATGTTTAATAAAAAAAAATACTATACATATAGAGAAGATTTTGATATATATTTTGATACCGTTAACATAAAGTATTATACCTCTTTAATTTTCAATAGAATTTACAACATCTGAATACTTTTTGTTATTAATATCAAAATAATATCCAATTATTTTTTGTGTATTTAATTAAATTATCATTCAATTTATATTTAATATTTCCAACAAAATATCTTAATGTCAAAAATAGAAACAAAATTTAGTTACAATACTATTCATAAAATGAAAAAAAAATGTAAAAAGTATGCTTATTAAAAAAATAATATATAACTTCATTACCAAAGCAGTTTATAATAAAATCGGATAAATCAATTGTTTCCTAAATAAATAGTATACATCATAATAAATGTTATATTATTAAGAAAAAAAAAAGAAAAAATGTATAGTAACGAAAGGAAAGATAATCTACAAATCAATTTGGAGCTTGAAGAGCAACCATATTTTCATGGTTTTTTTCCACGAAAATACATAGGGTAAGTTTAATTTTTTGTTTTTATAAATTATATTATTTTAGGAGTTATTTTAAAAATCCAGGTGATTATTTAATATTATGTAAATATAAAGGAAATGAACGACATTATTTTTTGGAATTATTAGATGCTGATATAATGGTTAAAAGAATTGAAATAGCTAAAGAAAATGATGATTATTTTTTAAGAATACCTAGTGAAACTATAAAATTTTTTCCATCTATAACAATATTAGTAAAATATTATCATCGAAATCAGATACCTGGATATATATGTTTAAAAAATCCTATTCAACGATCTAAAACTTTTTATTGTCATTGTTATATAAAATATAATAAATGTGAGGATTTGATTGGAAAAGGAAAATTTTCAACTATATATAAAGGACTTATCACTGATGGTTTTTATAAAGGTACATTAACAGCTGTAAAATTTTTAAATTTTGGAAAAAAAGAAACAGATAAAGATTATTTTAAGGTTATAAAAAAAACTTATAAATATTTAATTAAAGAAGGTTCAATAATGGAAAATATAAATGATAAAAATATTTTAACATTTTATGGTTTATGTATAGATGATCTTC
The DNA here is from genome assembly GCA_029582065.1 of Strongyloides stercoralis. Lineage (NCBI taxonomy): Eukaryota > Metazoa > Nematoda > Chromadorea > Rhabditida > Strongyloididae > Strongyloides > Strongyloides stercoralis. The sequence goes on along the minus strand of CM055866.1, from coordinate 10,425,683 downwards.
CAATTACTTTGTTAATGGAATATTGTCCTTTAGGTACATTAGATTCACATTTAAAAAAAGAAAAAAATAATATTTGTATAGGAGAATTATTATATTATTGTTATGATATTGTTAAAGGAATGAAACATTTATCAACACTTAAAATTGTTCATAAAAATTTAACACCTTCTAGTATTTTTATATCAAATAATGGTTTTTTAAAAATTGGCTCCTTTGGAAAAGCATCTGAATATGGTTTTAATAATACATTAATAACAGAAATAAAATTAAGATATCAACCTCCAGAATATATTATAAATAAAAATATTGAATTAAATGAAAGTACTGATATTTGGTCGTATGGTGTTACAGTTCTTCAAATTTTTAATAATGGTTTATTGCCATTAAATGAATTAAATGATGATCAATTTAAAGAAAGAATTCTTCAAAATAATTTTTTTACATTTCCAAAAAAATGTCCTGATACATTATCGTTTGGTATAAAAAAAGGTATTTTTGTAGTACAACCAACAAACAGATTTACTTTTTGTAATCTTGAAGAGTTATTAGAAGTTATTTTAAAACGGATTGATCTTTATCCTTTACCAAAACCAAATGAAACATCTCTTGCAAAAAAAGGTATTCAAAGATCATTTATTTTAATATAAATATAAGTAATTTTATTTAATTGTTAAAAAATAATTTATAAATAAAAGAGGAACAATATATTAATATAAATAGTCAATAATAATTTATTTAATTAAAAAAATATTTAGTTATATATTCTTTAAACTCATTAAAAAAATCAAAACATTTTTCTATATAAGTACTTTTATATTTTATATTATTGGTTTCTATTCCATCATATGTATTAAAAAATAAATATACTTCATTCATTAATAGTCTTGAAGAACTTTCTTTTCTTAAACAAATACTCATAACTTTTTTTATATCTGTTGGAAAGGTAGGAAATTCAGGACAATCTAATAATGATATAGTTCCATCTTGAAGTTTTTTGATCAATTCCTTATTTTTTGATATTTTTTGATATGGTCTTTTACCATCAGTATAAATTTCATAAAGCAGAACTCCAAATGACCATACTTCTGATTTTGGTGTGTATACACCACGAGTTAATGTTTCAGGTGGTAACCAACGTATTGGCATTTTTTTCATTTCTTTCATAACAACAAATGTTTGTCTTAATGATAAACCAAAATCAGCTATTTTTGCTTTATCATCACTACCTATTAAAACATTTCTTGCTGCTACATCTCTATGAAGAGTTTCTTTACTATGAATATATTGTAATCCTAAATTTATATGTCTTGCATATTTATGTTTCTTTTCAAGCCATATATTACTCTCAAATTTTGGATTTTTTAAATTATCATATAAAGAACCATTTGGTGCCATTTCAAGAACAATCATAACTGGATCACGTTGTGTACAAACACCAAAAAATTTAATAACATATTCTGAATTAAATTCTGTCATAATACTAGCTTCTCTTAAAAATTCTAACTTTGCGTCATTTGTCATTTTTCCACTTTTTAATAATTTTATAGCAACAGGAACACTTTGCCTAAATGTTCCAAGATTTAAAAATCCAGCAAAAACTAATCCAAATGCTCCTGAACCAAGAGGTTTTAAAAGTCTTATTTGATCATGAGCAAGTAACCAAAGATCTTTATCAACCCAATGAGTTATTACAATACCATCTTTAATAGGTATTAATCTATCCATATGATATCTTATTAAATCTGGAACTGACTAAAAAATTAATTTTTTTATTAATTTAAAAAAAAATAAATAAAAACAAACATTAAAACAATATTTTCTTATCCAAAAATGTTTTCCATCATTTGTTCTCATAATCATATGATGTTCTCTATTATCATTTATTTGAACAGTAATTATATAAATTTGCCTTCTTTCAATTTCTGCTCTTCTTAATAAAAATTGACCATTTGTCATTTTTATTTTATCAGCCACATCTCGTGCCATGAAACCATGATAATATGGTTCTATATTAAGACTTCTTTTACTTCCCGCAAATTCACTTTCTATTTTAATTAATGTTTTATCTTTTTCAAATGATAAATATTTTCGAAATTCAGAAGTTAACTTCAAAGTTATCCTTGTGTTATATTTTAATTTTTCCGCTGAGTTTGATGTATATGTTGAACTATTAGTAACATTACCACTTCCTTTTCTTTTTTTTTCTCCTCTCCTTCGTCTTTTTTGTTTTTTTTCATAGTAACTATTTTTTTTTGATTGATAACTTGGTTTAGTTGCTGATGTCATTCCATTGTCTGTTGAAGCTTTTCGTGCTATGAATTCTCCAGGCTTCAAATCAATAGTTCTATTGTTTGGTAAGTAACCACTAATCATATCGCAAAAAAAATGCAAAAAAAAAAAAAATAAATAAATGAAAAAGAATATTTAAATAGAAAAAAAATTTTATTAAAACAATATAAGTTATAATCAAACAATAAGGATAGTAATTATTTGTTGTTTACAAATTAATGGACCAATGTTGACATAAACTCCATTGTAAATGATATACCACAAGCGAAAATAGAAACGTATATTCTTCTTTTTATATAATAATTTATCCTCGCATTTTTCTTTTTTATATGTCATTTGTTATTTTAAATTGACAATTAATCTCATTAGTGAGATCTAGTAAATTTCCCCCAAGTATGAAGGACAAAAACTGAAAAAATAAATGCCAGTGAAATAACAAGAACTGGAACAGGACCAATTTTCATTCCTGGAGCATCATCTGTATAAAACCGCCATCCACCATTTGAGGCACGAGCAGCAGATGATCCAGAAGATCCTCCACCACTACGACTGGAAAATAAATTTTACAATTAAAAACCGTTAAAAAAAAAGGAAGTTTTTATCTTACCGTTGTCTGACTGTTCCACTAGAGGCACCAGATCTAGCAGCAGTACGAGGAGATTTAGAAGCATCAGCCTAAAAAATAAATAATATTTAAAATACTAATAACAATTAAACCTACCATTTTTTAATAAAAAATTTATATAATATGTAAGTTTTCCTAAGCCAAATTTAAAAATGACAATAAATTATTACACACACTTTATGATGACTGTGTTGTATACAAGTGTATCTTGCCAACACACGAACTGCAAAGAATATTTTAATACTTTCGTCTCAAGATTTACTGTTTATCATAGCGTCACCCTTTACCAAATTTTTAAAATATTTATTTTTAAAATAAATTTTTTTATTAACTTTTTATAAATATGGGATTGTTGGATGATTTTGAGAAAGCTTTGGATCCAAAAAAAAATTTGTTACAAGTTAATGAGGATGAAGATTATGATGGTAATTTTTTAGTCTTCTTTTTTATTAGTAAAATTTTTTTCTAGGAACATGGGCTACATCTTTAAAAAAACCTGATGTTGATTTTGATGAAGTTGAGGAAACTTTTTCAAATCGTAAAAAGATGAAGGATTTAAAGTTATTGGATGAAACTGATGAAAAGTATAAAGGATTAAAAGTATCTAGAAAAGATATTTTTAGTGATGAATGTGAACCAACATTAAAAGGAATGGTTTATTCAGATGATGAAGAGGAAATGTATGATGAGGAAGAAGAAGAAGAAGATAATGAAAGTATCATTGATGAAGAAGAAGATGAGGTGTCAGAAGATGAAGATAAGAAAATTTTATTACTAAACAAATCAAAAGATACTTCTAAAAGTGATGCCATAAAAAAACAATTGGCAATATGGGATAAATTGATGAGAGTAACTATTAAAGCACATGCAGCTATGAGAGTCTTTAATCAATTACCAAGAGATCAACTAGCTAAAGATTTAGAAAATCAAAAAAATGCAAAACAAGATGTTAATCATTCTCGTCGAAATATTTTGGAAGCATTAAAACTACTAGTTGATGTTGAAGGACAAATGTTTAATAAATTAACTAAAAGTGATAACAGTGATGACGAAGAAATCCCTAGTTCTGATGAAGAATCTGATAATGATATAGAAGGGAAAGAAGATATAAATGATGAAGAAGAGGAAAATGGGGATGAGGAAGTGGAAGAATATAGTTATTCTGAGGAAACTGAAGAAATCGAAGAAAATGATACAAATGACAATTTTAAAATTAAAACAGGTAAAGGATTTAATTCCAAACAACTATCTAAAAAACTCAAAGATCGTCACACCAACCTCCAAATATTTAGAACTGCAACATTAAAAAAATGGGATGAAAAGACAAAGCTAATATCTGTAAAAGCTAAACAAGATTTTTCCAAATTTGATAGTAATATTAATAAACAAATTGATAGGATCATGACTGATAAAGCAAGATTATTACGTAAAAGTCAAACTAAACGTGGAGATTGTACAAGAATAGGTGACAATTCAGATAGCAACTTTGATGTTGAAATATTTGATGATACAGATTTCTATCAGATACTTTTAAAAGACCTCATTGACAGGAAAACAATTGATACTAATGATCCAATTCAAATGAGTAAGCAATGGTTGGAAATTGAAAAATTAAGACAAACAAAAAAAAAGAAGAAAAATGTTAATCAAAAAGCATCAAAAGGTAGAAAGTGTATGCTTGTAACTATTCCTAAATTAGTTAATTTTTACCCTGCACAACCCGAAACTGTCTCTTGGAGTAATGAAAAAAGAACAGAACTTTTTAAATCTTTATTTGTTTAGTACTTATTGATTTTCAGTAATGAAAAACTTCTAATTGTTTGTATATATATATATTTGTTTTGTTTGATTGTTTTTTTTTAATAAATGATGAAATATTTTTAATTTTGAAGTTTTATTTACAAATATATTTTTTTACTATTACAAAAATATTTTTATTGTTAATATAAAAAGGCAGTCATAATTTACATAGCATATTTTTCTATGATAATAAAAAAATTTCTTTGGTATATATATTTATTAATACAAGGAAATTCAATATAAATCTAAAGTTAAAGACTATAAATATTTCCATACTTACTCTATTAAAATGTTCCTGTTATTTATCTTTTGACTATATCAATAAAACAAAAGAATTAACTCTAATGATAAATTAAACTTTTTTTAAATTACAATAAAAGGAGAACAAAAATTTAAAGGCACAAATAATTTTTAGTAAGTAGAAACTTCGCAAGCTTCTCCATTTTTTGTTGTTTTGCAAAAGGGATAAAAAACACAATTGTCAGGGTCACTGTAACAATAAGCCAGTAAAAATATTATAAAAGCTGCTGTACATACATGACAAGGCCTTAAATAAAAATATAATAATGTTTAATATTAATTTTAACATAAATATTAACCTACCTTCTTTCAATAAAAAATCCTATCAAATATATCCATGATAGAATTGCCCTTTCTATTATTTGATCAGGATGAAAACCAACTTTTGGTATTAAAAATAAAGGTAAAAGCCATTGTAAACAATACATGTTATTGCTAATATATAATTAATTTCTCCAATAAAACTACTTTTTTCAATAAAATATTTTTTTATAATTAATAGTGTTTAACAATACGTATGTATATTTATCTAGAAAAAAAATATAACATTATTTTATGATATTCTTTGAAAGCATTAAAAAAATCACAGATAAAAAAACATTATTTTTAAGCTCTAAAAGTATAAATAATTTTTTTAAAATTTATAAGTATTATCTATATATTATTATAAATAAAAATCAATTAAATAAAAGTTTATTTATAAAAAAATATGTAAAAGATTTTAACTTCATTTTACATTTCGTAATAAAATCAAAAAATGATGAATAAGACAGAATTTTATAATTTGTACTAAAAAAAGTAATGTGTTACTGAACAAACAAAAATGTTTACTAAAATATAAATTAAAAAAAAGGACAAATTAATTAATTTTTAAAGGAATAACTTTTGTTATATGATAATAATTAACGACGCATATAAAATATTAATCTAAAAATCAAGTATTTAAAAAATTTTCTATTATTATTTTTACCTCAACATATAGTAATCAGCATTTTATATATGACAACAAAAAAGAGACATTAATTATATATCAAATTTTCCAACACAAATGATTACAATTAATATTATAATCATAATATAGTTTAATACTCTATAATAATAGACTCCGAATAAAATAAAAATGACAATTTATGTATTTTATAAAGTATTTTTTATTTCGTAATTGATTTATTTTAATATTATCTATACATATTTGGTTAAAAAAATTCACATTTAAATTTAAAAAAAAAAGTATATTTTGTACCTAAAATTGTTTTAAAAATGATAAAGTTAAAATGTGTTATATATTTAATATAAAAATTATTAATCAAAAATTGATACTCCTATTATTTTATAAAATTAAATAAATCATTTCAGTTGAAAACTTACAAAATTATTATAAAGTAAATTTTTAAAATATTAAACTTTATATAAAGTCATATGAACAAATTACCCCAAAGATTAATCGTAATAATTATATATTTATATAATAAATTTTAATGTATATAAAAACATACCTAAAGACGTAATTTAAAAAATAAAAAAATTAAAAGTATAACATTATTATTTAAATAAATATAAATCTTATTTTAAAAAAAAATAAAAAATAAATATTAACAGAAAATTTATAAAAATTTAAGGTAGAGTAAAAAAATGTTACTACAACATTAATTGTCTGGACATAAATATGCTAATTGGAATATCGCTTACTTAAAGTAAACAGTTAATAAATATTTTTGAATATACGTTTATACTATAACTATTTTTAGGATTAAATAATTATATTTTTTTTTTGATATGGACAAAAATAAATTACATGAAGAATTTGTATCTGGTGGAGTGGGGGATCATCCATGGGTTGTTCCTATACAAGGAATTTGTGGGGGAATGTTAATTTTATTTAATTACAACATTATGAAACTTTTTAACTTAAAATTAAATGGTTTCATTCAAATAATTTATAATTTCTCTATTATTGTAATTCCATATATCTTTTTAATGACAATTTTGTCAAAAAATTTATTAGAAATATTTATTGCTTTATCAACTATAATAATTTTATTTCAAATTTTTAATCCCCAACAAAAAGATAATGATGTAAAAAAAAATATTGATAAAAATTTTTATTTTCCAGAATTTGATTGTTTAAGGTTTGTTGTGAAAACTTTTTTTATTCTTTTTATAGTTTATTTTTAGAAGTTGTATATTAATACCAACTGCAATTGCAATACTTGCTGTGGATTTTAAAATTTTTCCTAGATCATGGGGAAAGACAGAATATTATGGGTACTCTGTAATGGATGTTGGGACAAGTGGATCATTTATGATAATGGGAATAGGGGATGAGATTGTTTATCAAAAAAATAAGTTGAATAATACTATGCAATTACAAAAGAAAGGATTATTAAAACAATTGCCCTCATGGTTGGTTTTATTTATTCTTGGTATTATTCGAATGGCTTTTATTTCCATATTTGATTATCATTCTCACATTTCTGAATATGGAGTACATTGGAATTTTTTTATTACAATGGGATGTGTAATTTTACTTTCAAAACTGTTCTCAAAATATATTAGTGAAAAAATGTTAATCATATGTTTAATACTTAATTTTTTTTTTCTTAATATATGTGGTTTGCAAGAATGGGGTCTTGATAATAATATTTCAAGGACAAATATTGTATCATCTAACAAAGAAGGAATTATATCAATTTTAGGATATTTTAGTATTTATTTACTATATCGAATTTACGGGAAATATTTTATATTAATTAAAAAATCTCAAAACTACGTAGATCTTTTATTTATTATTAAGACGCTCTTAGCTCCAACTTTATTTTTTCTATTACAATTGATAAGTGTAAAACTTCTTGGAGAACCATCTCGTCGTGTCTACAATATTCCTTTTTTCTTTTATACTGTAAGTTATTATTATTATTATTATTATTATTATTATTATTATTATTATTATTATTATTATTATTTATATTAATATTAATATTTTAGGCTGGGACAACATCTTTATGGTTTAGTTTAATGATGTATGGTGCATACAGTTCAGAAAATCTTAGAAATTTAAAAAGCAATAAAGATTTACTGTATCTTCTTAGCAAGTATGGTTTATATTTTTTTCTCCTAGCTAATCTTTTAACGGGTCTTGTAAATATTTCTATAGTTACTTTTGAAATTAATAATTCATTAATTTCACTAAGTATTATTATTTTTTATATGCATATATTAACAATTATTTGTTATTGTATAGATATTATTTTATAAATATAATTAATATAGTAAATTTTATTATTAAATTAATAGTTGAAAACTATTGAGTATTTTATATTTGCATTTTTACACACATATTTTTTAAGTTATGTCTAATCTATATGATAATGATGATCCTTTTGACAATGAGGCAAATATCAAAAAACAATTATATACAATGAGGAAGGATATCTCTTCAACTATTAATGAAATTCACAATCAACAAAAGAAAGATAAACAAGGAAATAATTTATATTGTAATATTAAAGGAGATGAATTAATAAAAATGGAGGAGGATAGTTTTGTTCCAGGATCTTTTAAAAGTTCACGTGAAGATAAAAATAAAAAGATTCAAACATTAAAAAAATCTCCCTTGACAGTTACTAATGACAATAAACAACAAAATCAGTTTTTAGGAAATATATATTTTGCCGAAACAACAAATGAAAGAAAAGAAAAATGGATAAATATTCTACAACAAAGGCGCATAAATAATAAATAATAGTATAAGGTTTTGTCAAAAAAAACAATTGCATTTAACAAATTTACATTTAAAAAATTTTACTAAACTTTTTCTACATTATTTACCAACAAATGGTCACCAATAGAATCTCCTGTATTTGGTGTTTTTGAAGTATTACTATCATCTTCTTGTATTTTTTTAGTTTCTGATTTGTTTTTAACTTTTTTATTACTAATTTGTTTGCTTTTATTATAAAATATTATTGAAAGTATTGTAACAACAGTTGCTGCAACTAATATAATTATACCAGTACGTTTATAAATTTCTGACTTTAATTTTTTCTTCTTACCCTTATGAAGAGTTTTCTCAAATAATTCAGGATTTTTTTCATACTCTTCTTTTCTTATAGCAATACATTTACCAAAATTTTCAGGTACCCTAAAAAATGGGCAATAACTATCTGGACAGTAGTATGAATCTTGTGATAAAACTTGTGTTATATTATAACTTGGACCAGTTATTAAACGATTCCATAACCATTTTGCTGCATAATTATGTCCACGCCTATTAAGACTAGTAGAGTTTTTAATAAACAATGAAAATGGATATCTTGATGTTATTGTAAATATTGGTAATTGAAGTAGTGTAAAAGTACTTCTTTTATATGAATATACACGTTCTTCAACTTCTTGAAAACCTTCTATCCATGCATTAGATAATTTTTTCATAAAATCATCATTCTTTTCCTTTGAACAGTTACACCGATCTTTTAATAAATTTTCTCTTAAACTTGTTCTTGAAGTTACATGTACAGGACCAAGCATAATAATTAATGCTTTATGAATACCTCTATTTAGTATATCAATAGTTTCTTTGAGAGCATCAGTATTTGGACCTCTACAAAAATTACATACTTCATCTGTTCCAATTGTTATTATTACCATCGTCCATGTATTATAAGCATCAACATCTTTTATTCCACGTAGCCTTTCAACTAGTTCTCTTGCCTGTCTTGGTAAATCACCTGAATTTGTATTTACCTGAGCTAAATTTAATTGACTTTTTGGTAATTGATCTTTTGTCCCAAGACCATGAGATACACCAATAATATCCCGATTACTAAATTCTTGAATTATACTTGGAATTGTTACTAAACCATCAATTGATGTATCTCCACCTGAGGAGAAAGATGCACCTCTAAAATCTATATTACTTCCTGGCCACAAACCATAACCAGTTGCTAAGTTATCTCCTAAACTGGCAATTATACCAATATCTTCTGGAGAGATATTTTCAACACTTGTACCGGTAATAAATCTTTCCTTAACCTTTGGACAGGCAAATGATTTTCTAAAAATATCTTTTTTTTTTAAAAATATAAATAAAAATATATTTTTACCTATCACTAAAAACTTCTGATATTGTTGCTACAAAATTACTAGGATTTCCTTTAGGCCTCTCATTTGTGCCCCATTGTTCTTCTAAATTCTAAAATAAATTTTTATAAAAACAAAAAAGTAAAATTAAGTTATACATCAATATTAACTGCTTTCAAATACCCATGATCAAACATAGCATTTTTGTCTATTTCTTCACTGACATCTGAATCACCCTCTTTACTATTATAATCATCATCATTACTTTTGACATCAACTAAAATATTTTGATCTAAATTTTCATTTTCCTCTTTTTGTGGAATTAAATTTTTATATTTATCAAGATCTATTAAACAAACAAAATAATTTTAAAAAAAATATTAATTAATTCACCTTTATTTTCAATTAATAATTTATCTAAATGAATGTACCCTTTACGTTCTTCATTGTTACTACTAATATCACTTGAAGGAGAAAATGTAGTAGTATTAGAGAAATTAACTAATAATATAGATAAAATGAATACTAATAAATAAAGATTGATTAATTTTACGCCATCATTTCTTCTTCTTATATTTTCCTTCTTAACATTTACTTTGAAAATCATTATATAATAAAAAAAAAAAATTGAAATTAAATTTTCTCATTCAACAACCTGAAATTTATAAATTAATTTTCTAATCAAAGTTATATATATATACTTATATAAAGAAAAAGATAAGTATATACTTGATAAGAATATTAATATAATAAGAAGTTTTATACATATATAAAATAATGCTATAAAAAATAATCTTTTTTTATAAAATCTAAACCAATAATAAATATGTATTAAAAAAATGAGAAATGTCGAAAATTATTTTTTCCTTTTTTTAAATGTTATTGTAAATAAATACTATAAATAACCTAAAACCCTTAAATAAATAATTTTAAACATTCATAATACATTATAAAAACAAAATCTTTATTTTACTTTTATTATTTTATAATTCAAGATCAAATGATAATAGTATAAATAAATAAAATAAAACATCTATTAGTATTATGTTACTTCTCATCATGTTGTAGCCAGTACTTTTTGGAAAAACGTCAGGTAAAACTTTTGTTTTCAAGCACTCTTTTTTCTTTATTATACTATCATTTTACATAAACTTGTATCATGATTGATAAAAATTTTCAACTTTTATTGATATTTTTTTTAAATATGAAATAAAAAAAAAAGAACTTGATACATTAATGACGTATTAAATTAAAAAAAATAAAAAATTTATTATTATCATTATAAATTTTATATCAAATAATGGAATCAATTTTTTTAATAAACATATAAATTTTCAAATTAGCATTTTTAAAATAAAATTAAATCATTTATTAGTGTATATATACATGTTTTATAATTATTATATATTTATTATAAAAGATAAAACTTGTCTTTACCAAAAATTTATAAATATTTTTAATTTTATATTAAAGAAAAATTGATACTATATGTAATTTGTCAAGAAAAAATATTAAAAAATATTTAGTATGATTTATAGTTTTTTGAAAATAAAATGATCTTAATGATAATTTTAATGTTTCTTTACGATCACATGGTTAATTTTTGTATTTATTTACATTTTTCCTATTTTATTTATATTTAAAAAGAGATTATGAAAAATAAATAATTAATAATAAAAATCATTTCTCTATTTTTTACAAATATAAAATCAAAGATTAATCTAAGTGTCGATGTATATATTAATGCCATTCTTTGATGTTAACTTGATTCATTTCTTATAGAATGAATTTCATTATTAAACTAAAGACTTTGATATATTGATATTTAATAATTTACAATATATATCATTTATAAAATATTTTCTTTTTTTGTAATAATGTTCTTTCAAAGTTTTTGTGATGCCATGTCAAAAATTAAGTTCCTTTTCTTACTATTTAATTATTTATTGTTATCAATCATTTTCTCTCTCTCTTTTTGTTACCTAACATTAATATAACAAATCTACTAACTATCATATAACGACTTCAAAAATATTTTCTATCCCATTTTTAAACTTCTTTTACACTTTGGAGACATTGAATGTACAATCTAAATAAAAATGTTTTAACATTATATATATATATTTTTTTTTTATTATCTATTAATATTATATTTTTAAATAAAAATAAAGGAAGATGCCGCATTAAACATAAAAATTAAATAGATGTAAATTTTTTTTTTAAATATCATTTCATATTTTTGAATGAATGAAAATTTTTGTTACCAGATGTAATTTAAAAAATTTTCTTAATCATCTTTGCTCTATTCTATACATCCTATACTAAGCGTAATCAAAAGGTGATATTTTCTATGGTAAATTAAGTAGCTGATATTTTAGACATTAAATAATTATGCTTTTATAAAAAAAAAAACTTAATATCTTATATAAATCATATAATTTTTGTTTTAATCTTATATATTTTATATTAACAAAAATAATTACTCATCAATTTATACTTATCTTAACATTTAATTCTTTGAATGATTTTGGTCAAAAAAATTATATATTTTTTTACAAGACAAATTATATATTTGATAATTAGATATCTTTTTTTATTACTCACAAATGATTTTATTTTAATAAATAGACATATTTAAAAAAAAAAGTTTTAACCATAGTTGTAAAAATATATTTACTAAACACAAAATATAAACAGGACAAACTTTTTTCTTCTTTAATTGTAAGAAATTTCATAGATTATAGTAATATAATATCTATCTTGTCCTTTTTAAATACATTTTAATGTGCCAAAGAAATATTTTTTAGTAAAATGTTTTTAAATATGTATTATTATTTTGTACATGTATTTTCAGTGAAGGGGAGAAGCATATTTTATTCAGTTAACTTTACACATATACCCATATTTAATAACAATTTTTTTTTGGCAATTATAGTCTTTTTATATATTTTTATTACTTTAAATATTAAATGAAATTAATATATATATCTTTTTATAATAGTTAAATTATTAATTTAAAAAAAATGTAATATCACTTAAATTAAATTTAATAAAAACTTAAAAAGTAACTTTATTTTATTAATGTATAAAATATTAATTAATTTTTTTTTTTTTATAAAATAATAGTATCATAAAAATTAATTATAATTTTTGTTGTGTATTCTTTTTCTTTACAAATTAATATAAATTACTCAATCCATAGTAAGAGAGGCATTTTGACATGTTTCCAAATTTCTTTTATCTAAACTTTATCATGTGAATATAAACTAAATACATATAGTCTTATTTTGTAAACATGAACATTCATATATCTTTTATTAAATAAATATTTCTTATGTATAATTTTAAGAAAATTTTCAATTTGTTAAAATATATTAATGACTATCATCTTTTAAAATAAAAGAAAACAAAATCTTTTTAAAAGTTTTGATTAAGTGAGAAAAAAAACTAATAATGTTTAGTTTGCATAAAAATAAGATATTTTATTTATTGTGTAATAATATAACATAATATAATATTTATTCTTGATACATTATTAACAAAAAAAAAAAGCTATATTTTTCTAAACATAATTTTTTTTATTTGGTTCATTCTAATAATATATTTATCTTTTTATCCAAATTAGTGCGAATTTATGTTAACTAAAAGATAAAAAGAGTTATAATGTTATGGATGTTTCACATAATATATCTTTTGTAACATTTTTAAATTCTTTAAAAAGATTTTTTGTTTTTTTTCCTCAAATATTTATAAATAAATTGAAAAAAAAAAAATAATAAATTGAAAAAAACACTCCTAATTATTTGTATATATTTTATCGTGATTTTTTTTATTTAATAAATTTTTAATTTTTTACTTCGGAACTTTTATATATATATACATATTATTAATTTTCTATTTTTTATAAAAAAAAAATACATATATATTAGTGTATAAGTTTTTAAAGAAATTTTTTTACAAAAATTAGTCATAGAAGAGATATTGAATATACAATATTTTTTCTTACTTAAAAATGTATTTCTTTGTACAAATTAGATGGATACTTTTATTAACATAGTATATAAATATACATATATTTATTTTTTATTTTAATAGATAACTTATGACAATTTGAAATTTTTAAAAATATTATTACAAGTGAATTATCATATTTTGTTTACGCTAACTTTTATTCCCTTATTATATTAATAATTTATACTAAAATATTATCTTTAATATCTAAATGATTGTTTATTTTTAGGATTATAATAATAACATATCAAAACATTTTTTTTTATATCTATGTTAAATATTATAAACAAATAATTATTAAAAAATTATTAATTAATTTTTATATATAGAAAAGAAAAGAAAAAATGGTTGATTTTTATAAAAGTTAATACTTTTATTATATGCATTTTTTTTTCCTCATCAATTGTCTATTTAATAGATCTATTTAGAGAGAGAACCATTTTATAATGTAAAACCACCTATATATATTTTTGGATTATTATTTAAAAAAATATAATGAAGGAATTATTAAAATTTAAATATACAATTATATATCAATATTATATTATTTTATTATATAATCATCCTAAATCAATTAACCATCAATATTTGTCTCGTTTTTTTGTTATTTTATCAAGTATGAATAACATTATCAATACTTTTAGAAAAATTGAAAAAAAAATTGATTTTTTTTTTGTTATATCATATTTTAATAAAAAAAAATAGTTTACAATATAATTAATATTTTTTTTCTTTATAAATAAGATGGATAAAGTTATTATATTACATTGCTTTTTTAATATAACAAAAATAAAAAAATATATATATATATTATAAATTAATAAATTATAATCTACTATAATTTTAAAATTAAAAATAAGTAAATCATACATATTTCAATGTTTGATATACTTATATAAATTAATATCATTATTTAATAACTTTTAAAATTTATTCTATTTTAGATAATAAAATATTTTTTTTATTACATATTTTTATTTACATGGAAGTGAACATCTCTTACTATATATTTAATTTGTCACTCCTCCAATAATAGTTGATTATATATATATATATATACATGTTTATTGTATTTTATTATCAATTAATTTCCATTCAATCAATTTTTTTCTTTAATATAAAAAAATTTTAGCATTAAGTTAATGTGATTTATTAACAATTAAATATAAACTTTTATAAATTATATATAAAAACAAACTTTTTTGTTTTTATTTTTATGTTTACAAATAAAATTTTTATTTGTAATCTTCAATCCTAAAATTTTATTTTTGTTTCTCTCCCTCAATCTCATTTTTTATTTCTCTCTTCCCATTTTTCAAACTTTTTAAAATGCCTTAACTTTAAAATTTTTTCAATATTTTTAAACTAAACAAAAAATATTTATATATAAATATTATAAGAACATATCATTAAAATAGATATTTTATATACATATATATGTTTATATCAAAAACCCTTCATATATTCAAAGTATATGGAGTTAGCATTTTAAACCATATCATAATAAATATTTCTTAATTTATCATAATACAGGGATATAAATAAATATTATGTAAATATATATATATATATATACATATTTCGTTACTTTTCTAATAAACCTTCAAAATAAGAAGTTATCTTCTACCCAACTCTTGTCATTTAAAAAGGAAAATGAACAATACATTTAAAACTAGTTTACACATTTTAATAAGGTTCTTTCATGTTCCATAAATAAATTTCAAAGATTTTTCATTATCTAATTTATTCTTTTTCTTTATTAATATATCACTTCATATGTTATTTTTTTTTACTTATTTAATTTTTAAAAATTTTTCTTATCTATTTTTGATATTTTATATAAATTTTATCATGTGTCAAAGATAATCATTTATCATAGTATTATTAGATATAATATTTTTTTTTATCATAACAAACATATCTCATTCACATTATTTATTATATTATAATGCCTTTATTGGAGTTTATTTATTTATATTATTAAAAATTGATAAAAAAATATATCAATATAAATTTAATTTTTTTTAGATAAACTGTAACGAATGTGTTACTAGACTCAACTATAATATATTATATTTTTATTTTATACAAAGTTACTGTGTTAACTTTTCTTTTTTCTTATTCTTATAAATTAACAACACTTAAGTAGGATGTCGTTAAAAAAAGAAAAAACACCTTTACCAAATGTTGATCAGGATCAGGAACGTGCCATTTTTATTTTGTCAACAAAATTAGATAATGAAAAAGATTTATGTAATGGTAATGATTTTTTATTAACACCAAGAAATAAAATTAATTCATTGACACTTCATAGTACAGAAAAAGTTTACATATTTAATGGTATATTTTATTATTTTATAATTTAAAAAACATTTTTTTTTACTTTTAAGGAAGTAAGGCAGAAAAATTTTTATTTTTTTGTAAAGAACATTTAAGGCTGAGAAAATTATTTTATTGGCTCGGGATTGGGATTGCTTCATATCCAATGGCATTTATTATTGCATCTATTATTATTGCATCATTATCATTAGGTATGATAAATATTCAACTTAAGGATCGGACGAATGATGGTTATACACCCTCTACCTCAAAAGCAAAATATGAGACAGATGTTTATAAAGAATTTTTTGGTGCTGTTGGTATGTTCAAAGAAAAAAAAAATTAAAAATTAAAAATTAAAATATTTTTTTTATAGGAGATACACTACCAACATCAATTATTATAAAAGCAAAAGATGGTGGTTCAATGCATAGATTAAAATATCTTGAAGAAGCAGATAAATTACTAACATACCTTCACTCAAATTTGTCAGTACCATATCCTTCATCAAAATTACCATCTCAATATATAAAATATAAAGATATTTGTGGTGCTTTTTGTGATTCAAATATTATTATTCATTATTTTTATTTATCTCTCCTTAATGAGTATAATAAAAATGTGGGTGGTAAACAAATAAATAAATTAACCTATCCAAGATCAAAAATTAGTGGTTATATATTTCCATTGGAAAAAAACTTTTTTGGTGTTAAAAATAATTATTATACAGAGGAGGAAATTGAAAATAATGAAGAATTAAGAGGATTAAAAAATATAACAGATTTTGATTATATTCAAATGATTTTGGCCTCATTTTTAGGTGATAAAAGTTCTCCTGAAAATGAAGAAAAAATGGGTGTATGGGATTTAGGAGCATATCATTTTTTACAAAATACCTACCAATCAAAGTATATTGAAGTTGTTTCAATAGGAGCAAAAATTGTTGATTATGAAATGAATAAAGCATCCCAAAAAACTATACCATATTTTGCTTTTGGTTTTTGTGTTATGTTTTTATTTGTCTTTTTTACAGTTTTTTCCTCATCAATTTATTTTAATTCAATAGATTTAGGCAAAATTTTAACTGCTTTTGGTATTTCTTTATGCCCAGTTTTGGCTGTTACAACAACCTTTGGGTGCCTTACAATTCTTGGTTTTAGAACTAATTCTGTAATGTTAATTATGCCATTTCTTATTATGGGTATAGGTATTAATGATTCATTTTTAATAGTTCATTCATTTTTAAAACCTGCATACAAAAAAGTGAAACCAAAACATTTGTTAGGACTTGTTTTTGAAGATATTGGTCCTTCAATTACAATAACAACTTTTACTAATGTTATTACTTTTGCTATAGGAGTATTAACTCCAACACCAGAAATAGCATTATTTTGTCTTGCTACAGCAGTTGCATTAGGGTTAGCCTATATATATTCATTAATACTTTTTGGACCAATATTATATTATACAGCAATGATTAGTAAAAAAAAAGTTTCAGAAAAAGAACATAATAAAAAAAATAATAAATTAATATTGTGGTTAAGAAAAATATTTAAAAAAATTCGTATAATATATTATAATATAATATCAAATCCATGGTTTGCTATTTTTCTATTAATAGGTAGCGGTATATATTGGTATTTTGCTATAATGGGTACTTTAAATATTCAATCACGTTTGGATACAGAAAAAATTTTACCTAAAGATTCACCACTTGTTGAACCTCATAAATTGATAGCACATGTTGTATGGAATGAGTATTATCCAGTAACAGTTATTGTTAATAATCCCCCAGATATTAGAAATGAGGATGATGTTAAAATATTTAATAATATGGTTAATGATTTTGAAAATTTAGATAAGTGTAAAGGAAAAGAATTTAGTATGATATGGTTAAGAAGTTATGAGAAGTATGTTAAAGATAGTAAATTATTTATAGGATGGGATTATGCTGATGAAGAGGAAGAAGATAAAAATAAAAACGATGAAAAGTTAAATTACAAAGATTTGAGAGGATTTCTTAAATCTCCAATAGAAAAAGTATGGAATGCATTTATAAAATTAAAAAATAATTCTGATTATGTTACTGGAAATCCTATAAAATCTTTTTGGTTTTTAGTAGCATATCATAATATTGATAATTGGGATGATAGAATTGATATAATGTTAAAATGGAGAAACATTGCTGATAATTATCCTTATTTTAACGTTACTGTATGGGAAGCTAATGGAATGTTTGTTGATCAAATGTTATCTTTAAAAACAGTAACTATTCAAACGACCGTTGTAACATTACTATGTATGACAATTGTTTGTGCCATTTTTATTCAAAATCCTATAGCTGTTCTGTTTGCTGTTTTATCAATTGCTTCAATATGTATTGGTGTTCTTGGATTTTTATCATGGTGGCATCTAGATCTTGATCCAGTAAGTTTAGGAGCAGTCCTTATGTCTATTGGTATGTCAGTTGATTTTACTGCTCATGTCTGTTATCATTTTCAATTGAAAAATAAAAAAATATTTAAAGGAACACAAATAACAAAAGAACCTATAAAAAATACAAAAGAAAAGTTATATCATACTATTGATTCAGTTGCTTGGCCTATGATGCAAGGTGGTATCAGTACAGTATTATGTGTTATGCCACTTATTTGCCTAAAAGTAAGTTTTATTCATTTAAAAAAAAATTGTTTTTATTTAACTTTTATTTTATTTTTAGGATTACATACCATTAGTCTTTTTTAAAACAATATGTTTAGTAGCTATATGGGGACTTTTTCATGGTTTAGTTCTTCTTCCAACATTTATACAATATATTCCACGTTGTTGGATTGAGTGGAGTTGTTATCGATATATTAACAAATCATCATCTATTCCTGATTCCTTTTCAACATTCAAAGAATCATTGGAAATATCATTAGAAAGTAATGATAAACAACAACATAATTAACTTTTATCGGGTTATTATTATTTAAAAAAAACATACACACACGGGCATTTTGTGTTACACGATCATATGTTATATATATATATAAATTTCTTCCTTAACAATTTTTTTTAAAATTATTATTTAAATAATTAACCATTTTATATATTAAAATATAAACTTATAATTAACTTTATTTTTTGAGTAAATAAATTATTTTACAATGTCTATAACGTTAACAAAACAAAAAAAATAAGAAAAGAAAGCTTAAAAGTAAATTTCTATTAATATAGAAATTTTACAAAAAAAAAAAAAAAAATTGATGAAATAATATAAAAACGTATAATTATGCCAAAGTATAAAAAATATCCTATTGGCTTATAAAGAAAAGAGAGAAAAGAAGGATGGGAGAGTAACAGAGACAAAAATAATGAATTATATTAAAAATTAATAAAAAAAAACATTAAATGACTCATTTTTTACCAGCATTTTGTAAACTTTGCTGCGCCAAATATTGGTGAATCATAGCTGGATTACTTTTAATTAGTAATGCCAAACTAGGATCCACTTGGGCCATTGCTAAAATTCTCTTCAACATTTCATTATTTTGTAATGCTGCTGCGGCATTTTGACTACTATCGTTATTTAAAGATGTAGCAATTTTTGCAGCTGCCGCCGCTTGACTAGCTTTTGCAGCTTGTTGATTTCGTAAATTTTGTTGTTGTTGTTGTTGTTGTTGTTGTTGCTGTAATGCCTGTTCAGCCATCTTTTTTACTAGTTCTGCCTGTTGTTTTTGACTTTG
Organism: Strongyloides stercoralis; assembly: GCA_029582065.1. Classification (NCBI taxonomy): domain Eukaryota; kingdom Metazoa; phylum Nematoda; class Chromadorea; order Rhabditida; family Strongyloididae; genus Strongyloides; species Strongyloides stercoralis. The sequence continues at coordinate 10,405,532 of CM055866.1, read as the reverse complement.
AACTTGGGCATCTAAAATAGCTTTTAAAAACATCGTTTGTTGATTATTTGGATTAGCCATAGCTTGAACAAAAGCAGTTACAGCTACCGGATTTGCACTCAAATTTTGTAATATACCTCTTGTTGCTGGGTTATTTGCAAGTTGTTGATTTAAAGCGAGAATAGCTAAATTTTGTTGAGGATTATTTACCTGATTTTTGTTAGCCAATGCTGCACTTAATAATTGAGCATATTGAGCTGTAGTAGGATTGTTAAAAAGATTTGTTGTTGTTGATGATAAACTACTTGCTGTTGCTGAAATAGGTGCAGATCTTTTTGAACCAGCCTTTTGAGATTGCTGTTTTGGAATGTTGGATGTTGAAGGCACAGATTGTTTTTGATGAGATACATTTGATGTTATTCCATTAATTATTGTATTAGATTTAGATTGTTTTGTAGAAACATTTGTAGCAGTCGTTGGTGCCTGTTTAGATGATGCTGAAGATTGTGATTGTTGTTGAGTAGGTGGTGGTTGTTGTTGTTGAACTTGTATATCAAATTTACCAGCTTCTATTTGAGCCTCTAATTCACTTTCCTGTTTAGCTATTTGATCTAAAAATTTAAAAAGATACTCTGTATATTTTTCCGTTATTGCTTTCAATTTTGTCTCTTTAGCACATTTATCACAAGCAATTTTGAGATCTTCTTCATTTTCTGAATCACCAATTGCTCTCCACGTTGGAGTCCAATCAGTTCCACAAATTGAACACTCGTATAGATCAACATCGATTTTTATTGATACTGATTTATCTTTAAGATTTTTTTGTACAACATTATTCAATCCATGTAAACCAGTAAAATCTGGCGTCATAGCACTTGGAACAAAATTAAAATTATTTTTTAATATTTCCGGCCACTTAATAACTGTTCTTAGGTTGTCTTCAACATGTTTCCTTAATTGGCACCTTATTTGTTTACGTCTTTCCTCATTATTCTGTTGTTGAAGAATAGATGATTGAGGTTGTGAAGTAGTTCTAGGTACAGTTGTAGGAGGTTGTTGAATATTATTTACAGGTTGTTGTTGTTGTTGTTGTGGTACTGTTTTAGAATTAGTATTAACGTTATTGCTAGAAATAGGCATAGTTGCTTTAATTTTGTTAAACATTTGTAATGCAGCTTGTTGCAGTGCAGCAGCTGCTTGTGGATTATTTTTTTGACTTTGTGCCAAAAGAGTTAAAAACTCTTTAGCCTGATTTTGGATACCTGGAGCAAGTATATTTGAAGAAAAAATTCTTTGGAAAAATTGAGATAATTGATGTAATCCCGCTGAATCTGGATTTTTTAATTGATCTAAACTAGTACCATTTTGATTGACAAACCTATTACCAGAATTCCTACTTGAATGAGGTGTAGTTGTAGATGATTTAAAACCATTACTAACATACTGTGTAGTGTTTTTCTTATGATCCTATAATAAAAAATCAATTAACATATTTCATTGTAATAAATAAATTAATCTAAAATTACCTGTTTAATATTTGATTGTTGTAATGTTCTTATTTTATTCATTACTAAAAGTTTTGCTTCCTCCTGTCTCAAAGCAGCTTTTAAATGTTTTATCTCAATCATTTGCTCTCTTTTTTCACTTTCTGTTGATTGGTGTGCTTGTTTATCTTCCATGACTTGTTTCATTTCATCAACTTCATCACCATTCAAAGAAGATATTTCACTACCATCTGACATTAAACAAACCTCATCATCAACAAGTTTTACACCAAAAGAACAATGGTATTGATCAAGCAATTCTGGATGGACAATTCTAGGTTTCTTTTTTACTGGTTGACAATTTTCTGTTGAAACAATAGGTTCAACTAAACTAACTTCCGATACTACAGAATCTTTTAATTTAATTTTTTCTTGTGCTTTCAAAGCGGAAACTCTTGTTGATCTTCGTAGAGAAGGATCATGAGTCTCATCAGCATTATCTTGAGAATTATCTACACTCAATACAGAATCATCTTTACCCTTAATTTTTTCATTATCAATACCAGAAAAATTCATCGTCTGAGGTAAATGGTTTTCACTGGAATTTTCCATAACTATACTATGAACTTGCATCAGAGTTATGAAATGTTTACCTTTATACTATTATATGTAACTCAAAAAGTATTTTGTGTACAAAATATATATATATAATTATTTTTAATAATATTACAATGATGTAGCTATATTGTGAAATGATTTACACGGCATTAAATGTATTGTGTATTATTTTACCAGTTCAAATGTATTAATATTATAATAAAAGAATAGGAGAAATGTCTTTGATTTCAATTAAACAGCATATACAGTTATAGCAACAACAAAAAAAAATAAAATATTATTCCCTAAAAGTAAAAAAAAAAAAATACATATATACATATATATTATTATTGGTTTAGAATTTTTATACAACGATGTTATTAAAATGAAGGATAATAATAAAAGATTTTTGAGATCTTAATGTAATAAATATAAAAAATCTTGTATCATTTAAAAACAAGCGGACAAAATATATTACCGCTAATTGTAAACTCAATCTAGTGTGATAGTTTTTCTTCATTCTTTATTCTCTATCTTGTGTCAAACACAATACGAAGTGGCCGTTTTCGTTTCTGGTCAATCAATAGGAGGCAGAGCCGCGTCGATTAGATTTACAATTATAGTATCTAGAACAAGCAAGTATGAAACTATTTGGAAAGAATTTTTTTTTCTTCTATTTAATTTATAACTTTTTTTTATATTAAATATTGGGAATATTATATTCGTTTTTCTTGAAGGAAGATTATATGAAATATGAGAGTATTCTTATATAACTATTAATCATTTCTATATAAAATAAAAAAAAAAATAAATACAAAAAAAAACATGTTTATTGTTAAAATAACTAAAAATATAAATGAGTGACACGTAATTATAAACATTATTTTATTAATAATTACGTAATTGCCTATACATATATACATTACATTTCATAAAATATAAATATCAAAAATAAAAAAATAATAATATATATATAATTGTAATAAACTTTATTATAATATTAAAAGTTTAAGAAGAAAAAAAAAGTTTTACCATAAGGAGATAAAAAGTAAGTATAATCAATATATAAAATCTGAAGAAGATCTGGGCATCTAGGGGTAATAAGAAAATTAATACACGACAATTATTTATATAGGCGGAGAGGAAATGACTCTTAAGGAGAAAGCAAAGTAAGCAAATGAAAGAAGTAATAAATGAAAAAGAATATGCGTATGCCCAATAAAAAGATGTGAAGTCTGAAAGGTGATTAAAAATGTTGAGGTAATTTAAAATTGTATTTATATTTCACAACTAAACGTTTGTTTAGTAACAATGTGATACAATCATTATGTATTATCTAACAAAAAAGAAAGCATCCAACTTCAGGTATACTACTACTATATTATGCAAAGGAAAATAATAATAATAAATAACATGATCAAAAAATATTGTGTTGAGGGTTTTAAATCATTAACATAAAAAGGAGTAAATTTAAATTTTATTTGAATTATATAAATTAAAGTATTACTAAATATACCTATTTCTTTTTATGGATTGATATTTTAATAAAGAAAAGAAATAAAAACTTATTAAGTAGTTACACCCCAAAAGATAGAAATAATATAAATTATGTATATAAAAAAAATATAATAATAATAATGATATTAATAATATTTTTTAGCCTTTTTAGTATAATAATATTAGGTCTTTACATATGAAATGGGTTTATATTGATGCGCAAAGTTTGACTCGTTGTATTTAAAATATGTAGCTATGTTTTTACATAGAAAAACATACTGTTAGATTCTACAGAATCTTTGCTACAATTTGGCATATAAATCATGGCATTTGATTCTAATTATCATTATTTTATTTTAAAAATAAACTATGCTATCAAAACGCGACATTCGTATTATTATGCTTTATGAGTTCAAACGTGGCACTAATGCCACAAAAACAACTCAAAATATTAATGAAGCTTTTGGGGAGGATGTTGTTAGTACTTCCACCGTACAAAGATGGTTCAAAAAATTCAACGAGGGAAACGAGAACCTTGAGAATGAAGACCGTGGTAGGCCTTGCTCGACCGTGGATAATGATGAATTACGAGCAGTTGTAGAAGCCGATCCACGCCAAACTCTAGGACAACTTGCAGAAGCTTTGAATGTATCCACGGCAACAGTCTCCCGCCACTTAAAAGAAATAGGAAAGACAAAAAAGCTTGACAAATGGATACCACATGAATTAAACGACTATCAAAAAAATCGTCGTTTTGAAATTTGCTCTTCGCTCATTTTAAGAAACAAAAATGATCCTTTTTTGGATCGAATTGTTACATGTGATGAAAAATGGATCCTGTACGATAACCGCAAGCGAAGTGGACAATGGTTGGATATCAATGAAGCACCAAAATCTTTTCCAAAACCTCAACTTAACCAAAAGAAGGTAATGGTAACTGTTTGGTGGTCTGCTGAAGGAATCATTCATTATGAATTCTTGAAACCTGGTGAAACTATTACTGCGGAGTCGTATTGTCAACAAATTGAAGAAATGCATAAAAAATTGTGCCAAAAACGACCCGCATTGGTCAATAGAAAGGGGCCTATCTTGCTTCATGACAATGCAAGACCACATGTTTCAAAAAAGACCCTCCAAAAACTGGGTGAATTGGGGTATGAAACTCTACCTCATCCTGCATATTCACCAGATCTTGCTCCAACGGATTTTCATTTTTTCAAACATTTGGACCACTTCTTGAATGAGAAAATCTTCAACAACGAGGAGGATATAAAAACTGCCTTTGAAGATTTCATCGCTTCCAGAAGCCAGGATTTTTATCAAAATGGTATAAATAAAATGGTATCCCGTTGGCAACAATGTATAGATTCTACTGGTTCTTATTTTTAATAAAAATATTTATTTTCGACCGAGTTATGCGCATTTAAAATTTAGAGTAGAAAAAACCCATTTCATATGTAAAGACCTAATATAATAAATTAAAGTAAAATAAATAGTTATCCTCTGTAAATTTAAAATTTCCAAAAATTAAAGAATAAAAATTATATATATGTATGATAAAGTAAGTAAAAATATAATTGATATAGAGAAATTAATGAAATAACATATTTCTTGGGTGCAATTTTTGACTACACAATTCATAGTGAAATATAAACCTACTATGTATATGTTGTGAGATAAAATAAAAAATTGTAAGTTAAAATATTGGTTATATAAAAATACTGATAGCATATATATATATTAACCTTTTACAGAACTAAAATGTGTTTATTTACTGAATACATTTTTTAATAGTCTTTCTCAAATCATGAGATATTTATAAAAAAAATTTCATCATTTAAAATTTAGATTAAGTAAAATTATTAGAATATTTTAAATAAAAAAGGATTTATGAAAAAATTATTCAAAGAAAATGTTTGATCATCCTAAGTAATAAATGAAAATTATAAGAGACAAATATACAAAAAAAAAAACAAAAGATATGTTATTATAAAAGTAAAACAGATCCAACGATCATTGTGTTGTTTATTGTATCCACTAATAATAATGAACAGTACATAATTTAAAAAAAAAATAGAAACACGTGGCAAAGGATAATTTTGAAGGCAATATGAGACTTGCTACGAATAATAATGGAAAGCATCCAAGACTCAGGGCTTGCTTGTTTGCTCACTCGTAATCAATAAATTATCAATAAGTTAAATAACATTACGCTTAATGGATTGAAGTTAAAAAAATATATTAGAAATTAACATAATCTAACTTAGGTAAATCTTTTAATTCAATAACAAATATCTAATAAGTTTATAAAAAAAAATCAACTTTCTACTTATTTTTTATACTTTTTAATTATTATACAAAATAAATTTAAAAAAAATATCTTTAATTCTGTCATCAAAAATATATATATTTTATATACATAGAACAATATGTTATTAACTACATTACTTCTCTTTTAAACATAAACTTTTTTTAATATTTATATACATGGCAATATATACAATTGAAATACTTTTGAGAAAACAACATCTTTATAAATATTTCAAATGATTTTGATGATGCGCTGAATTTCAAGAATTTATATACGTAAAGCATTTCTAATATATATGTATAAATGTAACTATCAGTATAAAAATTTTATAATTTTTGTACATATCGCTTTGACTAATCTTGTTATGATAAGAAATAATTGCGAAAACAAATTATTAGTTTTAATTTCTTATCGATTATTATCCTTGCCAAATTGTTTAACACTTAATTTACAAAGTTTGTCATTAATATTTAACTATCGTTAAAATAATTACTCTAATTTTATATAAGATATATTTATTAAATAAATCAATTTATTTACTTTTTCATCTTATTTATTAATAAAAAAAATAACATTATTAAAATAAGTCTACAAAAAAGAAGGAAAAATATATAGTTATATTGTTAAATTATGAAGGTGGTACATTAAAACAATTAATAAAAACTATAAATGCCAACTTTTAATATACAAGTATATCTTAGCTATATCAAGAAAATAAATGTATTTTCTATCTATATGTGTCTAAACAAGGTCATTTTATATATTGGTGTGCGCATGTAGTATTTTCTTGGTACTTATGTGTCAACATATTTTTAACAGCAAAAATTTTTTTGTTCTGCGCATCAAAAGCATTTATGTTACCTAATATAAAAATAACAAAAATAATAATAATAATTACAATGATACTTCAAAAGATCTTATTTAATTAGAAAAAAAAAATTTTTTTTTTAATAAAATGACAAAGTCTAAAAGGAATTAGTAAATAATAATAATTGAAATATTTAATAATTTACTGATATAATAATCTTTTCTATATATTAAGAATAATATATTATAATACGTTCTATTAATATTGTAAGAATTTTAACGATTTTTATCATTATCATATTTAAAAAATATAGAAAAGAGAGAATAATTAACTTTTATTTAGTTATTTATTTTTAATGTTGAATAAATGTAGAATACGTTAGGAGAGTATAAGTAAGTTTAAAAGTGAAAATACTTTTACACAATAAATGAGATGTTAATTATATTTTTAATATTCCTCTTCATCATTGAAAAATGAAAGTAAGTTTGTATTTACAGATTTTTCTTTTTTCTTTTTTGGTTCCTCATCATCTGAATCTTTGTTTGAAAGTTTCTCTTGATTACATTCTTTGTCATTTACCTTTTTTTTCCTTCTAAATATAATCTTACCTTCTTCAATCAATTTTTTGTCTTCAGCTTCTTTTTGTTTTTGAAGTTCTTTATCAACTTCTTCTTGCGTTAAATGTTTTGTTTTATCTAATACCACAATTTGAGGTTTAAAATCATCCTTCTCTTCTTCATTAATATCTTCAGAGTTATCTTTAGTATAAAACTAAAATTTTATTAAAAACTAAAATTCAACCTTAAAGTGTTAAAGTACAAACCTTATCATTTATTGTAACTTCCTGATATCCAATTTTTTTCATCATCTCCTGAATAAAAGGAGGATCATCTTTTTTTACATACTTTAAATTTTGACGTTGTTGATAGTTAAGTGACGGTAATTCTTTAGACATAATTAATAAATTAAATTTGTAAAAAAATAAACTAAAAACTTTTATCAATTGGAATAACGTTTTAACGTTATTTATAACTTTATTTATTAAAATAAAATCACAAATTTATTTAATCTTTCCTCAAATAATTTAAAAATTAAAATAAAAAAATAAGTTAACATGTAATTATTTTAAATGTGATTCAAGCCATTCATTTGAAAAATCATCTAGTTCCCTAAGTTCGAAATTCTAGAAAAAAATTATTATTCTTATTATAAGAAATTACTTACTTTTGTCAATTCACATTCAGATACTAATGTGTTTCTTGTTCCAGCATAAAGCATCTGAGTTTCAGGATTACAAGAGTCAGGGGAATAATAAATCAAACACATTGGAAATGTTTCTCTCCCATCATTTAATTTCATTGGATAACTAATAAGTAAGAAACGTGGTTGTTGAACAGGTAGTTCGTTCTTAATTTCATCGATGTCACAATCTTCAAGTTCCTCCTCAACAAATATTTTTTGTGATTCACGGTTTACTTTCACTGTAAATATAATTTTTTAAAAATAATATATATAATATTATGGATGATAAAAAAACATACAAATTAATGCATTGATATTTTTACTTTTTGAAAAACGAAATTTTCTCAGTCTTATTTTTAATTCTTCCGGAATAGCACATATCGATAAACTTCCACTCATTTTAAAAATTTTTTTTCTTGTATATTTGATTTAAAATTAATGTATATACTTTTTTTTTTTAAATTTTCCTTAAAAAGCAAAAATAGTTTGAAAAGAATTATTTTAAATCATTGGGAAAGTTATTATTATTTTTTTTGATTATATCATAAAAATTTTTAAAGTATTATATCCAACAATATATATATATATATATATATATGTCATTTGAACATATTGAATGATTTATATTTTAATAAACCAAACATTCAATGTTACTTATAATAAAAATTGTTGCAAAAATCTCTTTATATATAATTTTATTATATTAAATTACTATTTACTATCTAAAATTTTAAGCACATACTATTTCGCAAAACAAATAACATAAACTTATGTTATTGCTAAAAAAAACTTTTATTCATTGTTAATATAATGCCATCTGTGATATTTAAAATTTTTTCATCTATTTTCCTACCTATACAATTTTAGTTATTTTATAAATAGATAAATCGTGACATTATCTAAATATTAAAACTCTAATACAACTTCAGAGATTTTACAAGTACAGTTTTCATCTATGTAAACAGTCTTCGACAAAGACTTCTACACTACCATTAAGTTACAACTAGTTTATTAGAAAATCCACATGACGACTATTATAATATATGGTTTTTTTTTTTAATTTTAAATTAACTAGAAAAATATTTATAACTTAATAGTATTTAATGCTCATTTTTTTATCTTGAGTTAAACTTTTTGTATATTTTAATAACCATAAAGTAACAAATAAATATTTATTAACACTAAATATTTTTTTCAAATGTAAAATAATAAATTAAAAATTTTTTTATTTTAAATGGCAATATGTACAAAAATTTACTCTGCATAAAAAGAAACTTTAGTCATACATTATTGTAACTATTTTTTTTTTGTATATTATTAATACAAACATCCATTAGTACAACGAGCATTCTGCTAAAGAACGTCATAAATATCAATATATTTTAAAATCTTTCTTTTTTTTTGATTTTTATATTACTTTGGTAAAATACATAGTAATAAAGTATATAGTATCAAGGAGATGTCTAAAGCATTGTATATATACCTATATTATTCCCAACACATATTTTTTACGATTCAATTATTATAATAGTTACACTTAATTTTTTATTTAAAAATTTTAACTTACAAAATATTCGTATGATGATGAGTATTAGAATAATTTCAATTATAATAATAAATTTATAAAATTATTTCCAAAAATAGTACGTATATTTAAACTATTAGTAGGCTGAAAAATTTTGTATATAAAAGTTGTATTTTGTCACATAATTCTCTTTTATAAAAGTATCTATTGTTTGCAACCTAAAAATCAGAGGTCACGAAGACACAAAATCATTAAAATAATTGGTGGCCAAGAACAGACACGACGCTTTTCCAAATTTAGAGTTTGTTAAGTTCAATCTATTAAAAATATAGTTCCTTATTTTTTAATAACTTATTTCTTCTACAACTTTTTAAGTTTTTTATTTTGAAATATTTGAGTTGATATAAGTTGGGAAGATACTTATCTATTCTTTCATTAACCGATTAAAATATTCCCTTTTTTTTCTATATACATTAAAACTTTTCATTCATTCAAGTATCATTTAATTTTGTATTTTACATATTTATTATTGTATGTGCCATAGTAGTTTCAAATTTTAATAGTATTAATTTTTTTTAATATTTTTTTTACCTCAAAATATAGTCTACCCCTAGAAGTTCCATACTCCTTTCCCGCATATTTTGAAGGAAAATGTCAATAATTTATACTGAAAATAAAAAATCTTAATTTTACCATTATTTATAAATTTTTTGTTTGACGTTTAACGCATTAATTATTAAAGCGTAAATATATCCCATCTATATTTATATATTTATATCAAAGTCACATATTGGTATAATTTTATTGTTTATCACAATTTATTATGATTAAATTAGAAAGAGATATTTTCATAGAAGTGTTGTCATAATATTTATTTTAATAATTAATTTGTTCTCCCTATTATTACATTAACAGTAGATGGGTACATCAATATGACAAAAATTTAATTGTTACTATTTATTGTTATCATTTGTTTAATATAAATTTTTATTATTAAAGTATATACAACAGAATATTATAATAATTATTTTATAGTGTTATGGGGAATGAAAGCAATCACGAATTGTTTGTTGAAAATTTGCCAAATATTACAAGTCAAAATATAAATTCTAAATTGTATATGAATTTTCATGTTACGGCATGCTCTAGACAAGTAAGTTTTTTTTTTAAACTTATTTAAATATTATTTTATCAAAATACAGGGTGGTAGAAGATATATGGAAGATAGATGTCAATTAAACATGAAACGGAATGAAAATGGTGAATTGGAGTATATCTTTGCTGGTGTATATGATGGTCATGGAGGTGATGAAGCAAGTAAATATGCTCGGTTTCACTTACTTGAAAACATAAAATTAGAAAAGGGTTTTCTAAGTGATAATGATAGTGAATTTTTACAAGCTATCAGGAATGGTTTTTTAATAACTCATGATAATATGGAACAGGAGCATGTTAAATGGAAAAAAAATCAAAACGGGTATAATTCTACAGCAGGTACCACAGTAACAACAATGTTTATAAAAAATAGAAGATTATATGTTGGACATGTTGGTGATTCAGCAATTTTTGTAATTAAGCGAGATCGTAACACAAATATTCCTTATGTTGAAATGGCAACAAAAGAACATAAACCTAACGATAAAACAGAGTTGGAGAGAATACGTAATTGCGGAGGAATAGTGGTTAAAAAAAGTAATTGTCATCGTGTTGTTTGGCAGCGTTCTCTGAATCCTCCTTCTACTCCAACACGCCCTTCTTATGATATACCTTTTTTGGCAATAGCCCGTTCTTTAGGAGATTTCTGGAGCTACAACCATAAAACTAATAGATATGTTGTGAGTCCTGAACCAGACTGTTTTACAGTTAAAATAGAAGATGATGTTATGGGTTTTGTTTTATGTAGTGATGGTGTAACAGGAGTCCTATGTGAAGATCACATAGCAAGAATAATAAAAGATGTAAAATGTAATCAACAAGAAAATTATAAAAAAGGTGAACATGACAAAAATAACTACGCAAGACTTATTGTTAAAAATGCCTTAAACCCACCAACCTTTATTAGGTCCGACAATATTACAGCAATCGCAATAATGTGTGAATATACTGATAAAGAGGACAACGAAATAGTTAGTAAATGTAGACCATCTTCAATTCCATTTGATTTAGATGAAGAATTAACAATTTATCCTAAAGATTGTGTTATTATCAAGACAAAATCGCAAGAAAGACTACATACTAAAGAAGTAAACATATGTTATAATGGACCAAAAGATCCAGCGTTTAAAAATTCAACATGTATCATTGGACCTGGTTTTGAAGTTGAGGGGGAAATTAATAACACAGATATTAGAAGAAAAATTGGTGAAACCAGTGATGGTGGATATATATTTTATGAAGAACCTTGTTATATAAAAGTATCAAAAGATCAAAAAAGGATTTTAGATATACTGAGAAATAATCCAAAAGAAGATGTGATGTCTTTGTTACTGGAAACAATTGATGATAAAGTAGTTTGCTTAATTCATGGTTACAATTGTAAATGTTGCTCAGTAATGCTACTTAGGATTGATCTTGCTAAAGCTAAGATTATGGAAATGCGAAGGAATACTGCTAGAAGGGAAAATAAAAATACCTTAAGTGAAATAAAAAACGTTGAAGATGGGTCTTCCGATTCTATATCAAAAAACATATTTTCATACTTTATAAGAAAATTTCCTTTATTTAAATTTCCAAAAAAAGGGCATCATAAATCTGATATAAAACATTTCAAATCACTCACAACATTACCTTCCCAATGTACATCATTTAGAAATAAAGAAATGTTTAGTAGGAGTTTTGATAACTTTGAATTGTTACAATACATTGATGATGAAAGGACAACATCTGAGGATGTGAGTAACAGAGTAGTCAATCCTTCTATTAACAGCTTATCTCGACCAAAAAAAAGGAAGTTTGATTCAGCATTTAATAATAAGGAAAATAGTAATTCAGAATTAAATCCTCCTCCTGAAAAAAGAAATGGCATTTGGAGTATTGTTACTAATCTCATGTCTTCATTGGCTCATAAAAATACTACGTAGTACAAATGTATTTAAACAAAAAACTGTAAACTATATTGTTTAACTTTAATGACAATGATTAATGTATTTATTTAGTAAAAACTTATTTTTAAAAATTTATTTTAAACCATTTATAATTGTACAAAAAAGAATTACTCAGAAAAAATTATCATTCCTTCTTCTTTCTCCACGTTCTTGAAGATATTTTTTATGAAAGAAAACTTCCTTATCTAAATTTTCTAAATCACTAACATTTGACTCCGCTTGGGAAAGAGCTGGATCATATAAACTGAGTTTTACTTCTTTCCTAAATTCAATCATATTATAAAGAAAATCTTTTTTTTTATTCTTGTGCTTATTGTAATTCTCTTCAACATCTGCTAACTCATTTTTAGTATTTTCTTTTAAAGAAGCCAACTCTAATTCCAAAACTTTTTTTTCTTCCTTAATCTTTGCTAATTCACTACATTTTTCTAATTTTATATCTACAATTTTATTAAATTTATCATAAAGAATTGAAATTTCTCCTTTCAATTTACACATTGCATCCTTAAATTCTTTCTTAACATTTTTATTGTCTGCAACCTGAACTTGGTGATAATCTGTTAATACTGGAATTTTTCTTTTTAATAATACAATGTCACCTTGAGTGTGCTCAATATTTTTATCAATTTTTGAAATATCATCTGATATTTTATCTATTTCCGCTGCTTTAGCTTCAGCTAAAGCAATTTCTTTATCTAAATAGTTATTTGTATCAGCTAACTCACAAATTGATTTTTTCTTATCTTCAACTTGTTCAATTTTTGTATGAAGAATAGTTGTATCGTTTTTGACAGCTTTTTCAGAATCAGTAAGACGTTGTCTTTCATTCATTAAATCATCTATATCATTAACGAGTTTAGCAACTTCACATTTGTAGCGGTGTTCGTATCCTTTTCTAGATTCTTCAAGTTTTTCATACCTCTCTCTCAACTCAGTAACTTTTTGTCCCTCAGAATGTAAAGTTTCGCGTTTGGAAGAAGTTTTGGTATTGAAATCAACGCATTCATCGTGTAATTTTCTTTTTTCATCTCTCAATTCATTAAGCTCGTTTGTAGCATTTATAATAACAGATGTAGGATCATCTGTTAATTCTATATCTAATGCTGTAATTTCATTACTTAACTCTTTTTTTTCATTAGCCTCATCGGTGTACTCTTTTGTTAATCTAATATGATCATCACGAATGGCATCAGAGACACATTCAAAAGATTCTAACATTTTGAAAATTTGTACTATTAACTGAATATCTGGAGTAAAAAACTTGTGGAATTTTATTTCATTTCCACTTTTTGAATATCTTTCTAAATTACAATGTAAAACTCTAAGTCTTTGAAGCTTTCTTGAAGCATTAATTGTTTCTTCCAAAAAGATATCAGAAACCCTACTAAAATAGTCTTCTTTTGACAAGCCATAAACAAGTGCTTCATATATATTATACAATTTATCAATGCAATTATTCTGTTAAAAAAAAATTTTATACCGATATTTTATATATATATCTTACCCTTCCACTTTGACTCTTTAATTCATCAAAAGTTAACTTTAATTCCGGAAATCTGCAGTTAAAATGAGAAATATAGGAATTTAATACACTGTTCTGATTGGTCATTGTAAAAATTTTTAATAAAAATTTGAATTTGTATTACTTTAACTGAAAATATAATAAAAAATATTAATTTAAAAATAATTAAATTTTTTAGAAAAGTGATAAAAATAAAAAAACTCTTGATAATTAATCCTATAAAATTAAAATAAAATGATAAAAAAAAACATTATAAAATAAATAAAGAAATCTATACAATGACAACATCAGCATTTCTGTTAATTAAATGTTTAAATTCACTCTAATAGTAATATTATTATTTTAATAAAAGTTAATCAAATATTATTTATCAATTAAAAAAAAACAACTACTATTAAATATGATAAAAAATACATGGATATTATAAAAAAAACTTTCCTTACCAAATTACTTTCAATAAAAAGAAACGTTTAAAGTTAAGGAAAATTTTATTATCATTATAAAGCATTGTATTAAAATGCAACCGCGTATTTTACATCTTATTGGAATATGGTTACTATGTATGAAAAGTTCAAGGGGGGAAGAAGGCACAAAAGGGATATTCTTAACGAAGTGTACATAAATATATATTTTTTTAACAAATATTAAACTAAAATATTTTGCAATAATAAATAGTAAAAAAGTATTAAAAAGAAGGGAAGTTAATTATTTAAAAAAATAATAAATTCGTTTTATTTGAAATAAAAGTTTTGTTAAATATTTGATTTAAAACTATTTATTTAATCATATTATTTTAATATTTTTAAAAATAGTTATTAAAAATTATTTATATTTTATTATTAGTTAACAAAAATAATTTTATTTTTGTTTAAAATATAAAAACTAACTTATCTCAACTGTTTGGAAAAAATAACAATTTTCATATTTTATTTATTGTAATATTCTATTAAAAGTAAAAATAAACGTTTACTGTATATGAAATAAAAGCATAGTTTTTTTATTAATATAATTAATAAGTTATAAAAAATTATTTTCTAAACATTAATTTATATATTCTAGTTATTCTTTAATCTTTAAATATTTTTTTATTATTATTTAATAATATTATATAAATAGTTTTAAACCAATTGTTTACTAAAAAAATTGTTTTTTAAATTCAAATAATTTATTGAAATTTTTTTTCATAACAGTTGATATTTTTTACATTATTTAATAGTTAAAGCAAGCTTTATTTTTTCAAATAAATGAATTTCATTTTTTTCAAATTGATTAATTGTTAAAAATATAATTTATTTTTTAAGAATGTAGGAGGAGTCGATTTCGCATATATATAGTATAGATATGAATAAACTTTATATTAAAAAATAATCTTTTGACATTCTTGTTAACATAATCCTTACTAACAAATATTTGATGTTGTCAAAAAAATTTTTTTTAAAATATTTATTAATATATATACAATAAAAGAGAAGGATATGATTTTAATATGAATTAATTTAAGTATATATGATGAAAAAAATAGATTAAATATACAGTTATGAAATATTCCTCCTAATAATAAAAGATAAGTGATTTTAATAGGAGTAATATTTAACCCCAGCATGATAGCATCTATCATTAACATTTCATTTTATAGGAGAATGGTATGATTTTTCTTAGATAAAAATCTTTGGAATACGGTTGTCAATATGTGACCTTATTTCTTCCTGAAATTGTCATGGTCAAGTTCAAAAGTACCAACCTCAAAAAATGATAACTAGAGCAGATTTGTCATCTGATATTGAATAAGAATTTGTAGAGGTATTCATTATTTCATTTATGACTTTTCTTTATATTACTTTTCATAATAATGAAAACTTTTACAATTATATTTTTAATATTTTCTATTATATTATTTTTTGTATTTTTTGGAATTATTGTTGCTTTAATACTCCCATGGAATGATGGACCTGAAGATGGTGTAGCCAATTTACAGAAATTTGACTCTTTTAAAAATAATAATGAGGAAAAAAATATTGAAAATGATATAAGAAGAAAGCCAATAAATCCTAATCTTTTATTACCAACAACTATTAATCCTCTTGATGCTATTGTAATTAAAAAAATTGTTGAATCTGGAATATTAGATAATTCACCAATGACTAAAGAAAGTACCCCAAAAAAAACAACAGCAAGTACTATTAAAACAACTATAATTCCAGAAACGACAATAACAACAACAACAACAACAATTTTAACAACACAAACAACTACAAATTTACCAACAACAATATCTGAAATAAATACTACTCCTTATTTAACAACTACATCTATAAATGATAATAAAAAAACTATATCAACAAGTAATTATCAATTATCATCGAGAAGAAGGCATAGATTAAGGGAAAAAGCTGTAACAATAATGCTTTCAAATAGCCTTTTGAAAAAGTTTTTAAAATCAGAAAATACTTTTGGTGATATATTGCAGACATTACCACCAATTACAAGATTAACAACACCAAGACCAATTACTATTACTTCAAATCCAATTATAAAAGATGAAACAAGTCAAGCAATAGATTTTTCAGAATTATCAAAAATAGGCATCTCAAAAATAGAACAACTTGAGTCACCATTTGAAGCTCTCCAACGTAGTATAAAAGAAAAAACACTAACTACAATGAGTAAAAGGATATCAACAAATCCAATAACATTACCAACAATTGAAACATCATCACAACAATATACTAAAAAAATTCATCAATTAAATATTCTTCAAACATTATCTCCTCCAGTAATTATATCAACATCTAACTCATTAAATAATGAAGAAGAAATAATGACAACAACAGAGGTATCCTCTACAACAATATTAACAACCCAATTACCCTTGAGAAGTACATCATCTCAAACTAAAAATGTAACATTAATGATAAAAAATCTCCCTAACAAAAGTATGTATATACCATTAGTTCTTCTATCAACTATTGAGTCACCATCAACCTCAAAACCAAGAGGTTTAATTATTGTTGATGATATTTTATTTTTGGGAAAGTTTTCTGGTACAATAGAAATCTACAACAAGTCATCTCTTGAATATTTGGGTGATATTAAAACAAACATAACTATTAATCAAATTAATATTTTATCGGATGATACTTTAATTGTTAGTGATTCCACCAATAATACATTAAACTTAATTAATTTTAATGGAGATGTCATTAAGAGATTAATATTGCCTTATAACAATAAAGGAATTAGTGTTAATCAAGATATGGTATGTTTTTTCTTTTTTTCAAAAAAAAAAAACCAATAAATATTGTTACTTTATATATTTTTTTAGATTTTTGTTCTTCCATCAACTAGTGACAAAATTTTTATCTATAATTCTGATTTAACTTTATACAAAAATTTTTCAATTTCTAATACTCAGGAGGAGCAATGTAACTTTTTAGCTCCAACATCTCAATATATTTACCTTACTTGTGTAAGTCATATAAAAAAATTAAATTATGATGGTGAATTAATAAAAGAACTAGGAAGAAATAAAGGAACATATACTCATAATATTAAATATGACTATCGAACAAACACAATATATGCAATAGAAAAAAACGAATCCTCTATACACGTTTTTAATGAAGATACTGGGGAATATTACAAATTATTTGATGATGATATCACTATTACCTTATATAATGATATTGTTTTGGATGAAGATAAATTGTACATCTCTGACTTCCAAAATAATTTAGTCAAAATTTTTACTTTTGATTCTTATTTAATGGAAAAAAATTAAAAAAAAAACAACAGCGATATCTCAATATATATATATATATTATATATATAGTTAAAATGAAAAATAATTGTTTTTTTATAGTTCTTATTTTATTTACCCAAATATTATGAAATTGTTTTACCAATATATTATGTACAAAAAAAAATATATATATAATAATAAAATATATTATAATTAAAATATTTTAATATATTTTTATATGAGATTCTTAATTTTTGACCAGTGTATTATATATGTATACATATATATAATTTCTTATACTTTTATTTATTTTTAAAGTGCCGTTACAAGATTATTTTCATCATCAACACCATCTTCAAATAATGGTTTTTCATCAAACCTATTAATATTGTTAAATTGATTTTTATAAGTAGTTTGTTTTTCTCCTCCTGTATAACTTTTTAATTGATATTTTAAGGGTAATGAAACTTTTCTAGAATTAATAATATTATTATTATTTTTGGAACATTTAGAATTTGGTAAAGAGCATTTTTTAGGTATTAACATTTTTATGGAAGAGGAAATTGATGAGGTTGACTTTTTAGTTCCCATTAAAATATTTTCATTGTTAGTATTAATGGTAGAAAAAGTACAATTACCATGACATGTTGTTATCATTGTATCATAATCTTTTACATCATTCATATTATTAGAATTTCTAAAATTAAACAATTCATTGTTAATAAATATAGACAATAGTTAAAAAAAAGAAATTAAAAAATTAGAACACTAATACAAAATTAGAAAACTGAAAAACGAAAATTTAACATTAAAGTGTTATTTAACAAAAGGTTAAGATTAATATAAAAATTAAATAAAAACAGATTTAGAATTCAAAAGCTTTTGGAAAAAAATTAATTTTTTCAATTTTTTTTTACTATTTATATTAAATTGCAATGTATTGTAGTACCTTTTAGTTTTTGGAGTTAAACGTTTGAAACGATGTTTTGTTAAAAGAAGAAGTCTTTGTCTAAAGTTTGAACTGCTTAAACAGAATAGAAGGAAATTCATACTTTTCCCCAGAATAACTAAAAATTGAGGAATAAAAGCCTAAAAAAAAAGAATATTTAATTTTTTGCTATATTATATACATATGCTTTTAATATAATTAATATATTTTATTAAAAGAAAAATAAAAGATAAAATCAAAAATTAACATTATTATTATATTTTTTTTAAATATAATTATATGCATATAAAAACTTACAATTGATGTAGCTAATTTGGTGTTATAATTTAGCAGATCAGACATCAACAAAACAACAGCACTAGGTCCTTGAGTAACTGTAAAGCTTGTAACAATTGCACACACTGTTATTGTAATTTTCTGTTCTAATAACATCTGAGATTTTGCAGCTCCTTCCTTTATATTATTATTACTCTTCTCCATAAATTTCTGCCTTTCCCGAAGTGTCATTATCAATAAAACATTAGACCAAAAAACTAAAATAATTGGTAGAAAAACAACTAAAGCTGCATTAATACGTGTATTCCATTTAACATATGATTTAATAAATGCTGAATGATGATTTGGAAGATTTGTTGTCCACCTAAATATTATAATAAATAATAAAATTATTTATAAAAAGAAAAGATAAATAAATTATAATAATTTTAAAATTATAAATTAAAAAAAAACCTTACTTTTCCTGTTGAACAGAAAAACAAATAGAATGAATCTGAGTATTATTACAAAATTTTTTAATAACACAATCGTAACTGATATGACTGTATCCTGTTAGCATAAAAGTCACAATAATAGTTCCAATTACAATAAAATAGACATATTTAGTTCCATATTTTCTTACTGACAATGGATACTTGATTCCTATTAATCTTTCAAGACAAATAGCTAAGACAAACCAAATTGCGGAGGCAGAAGCAAAATTAGCCAATGCAATTAGGTGCATCTTAAGGCGAAAGTATAAGTAACGAAAAGTATTATTAAGAGCAAAAAAATTAAAATTAGCCATTGAATGTGGTGATATTAGAAGGAGGAAGATACAATCAGATAAAGCTAATGCTGATAACAAAATATTTGACTTTGATCTTAAGGATGGTGTCATAAGGACAGTTAAATTTGTAATATTACCAATAACACCAAATATTATTAGGATAGGTGTTATGTATCCAGTTAATATTCTTTCAATACCATTAAAAGCAAGAAGCATTTGTTCCTCTGTCAAACATACTTGTGAAGCATTTAAACGTTGTCCAGCCATCCTTTCTACTATAATAATAAAAATCATATGAGTTTATGTTAAATTATATTATATAAGTGTAAATATATATTAAATTAAAAATATAAAATGTAAAAAATGTAATAAAAATAAAGAATGTTAAAAGCTAACAATAATATAAAACTATTAATACCTCAATGTCAATTGGAGTAAAACTTTGTTTGAATGACAAAAAAAAAGGAATCAGAACTATCACATTATTTTAATTGTATCATCCTAACAATAATTACCTAAGTAGTTAAAAAAATAATAAAACAGAAGTATTCTTTGAAAAGTCAAAATGTTATTACTAAAAATATTTATATTAAAAAATATTCTTTCTCTTAATAATTCAACTTTTTCATTTTTAAATTAAGGCAATTTGATATGTTGAAAAAGAGAAAAGAAAAAAGTTTTGAAACATATTGTAATAATAATATAGAAAAGGAAATATCTTATCATATATATATATATATGATATTATAACTATTTTATATTGGTTCTTGGATTTGATATAAATAAAGAAAATTTTATTTTGAGAAAATAATATTATGGTAAGAACAATACAAGTGTACTTTATAAAATGATATTATATTTAATTTAAATTTTATTAAAAAAATACTTCAAATTAACTATAAAATATAAAATATATAAAGATTTACAAAAATTTTTTGATATTATAATCATGTATAAAAATTTTAATTGAATTATAAAATAAATTAATGATAAATTTTTTATACTAAAATTGTAGTAACATAAAATGTCTGTACTGTATAAAATTTTTGAAAATTTTTTTATTCATTTTAATAATTATTTATTTATTGTACACATATATATAAATATATAAAGAGTGAATTGTCAAAAATATCATTAAAAAGAGCAGAAATTTTTATGATAAGAAATATGTATTAAATAAAAACTAACAAAATAAGGTTTTTCAAAGTGAGGGTGATAAGATATATATATATATATATATATATATATATATATATATATATATATATATATATATATATATACATAATATTAGATAAAATATTTTATATTAATTTTAATTATAATGATGAAATTAATTTATTTACATTTATGGTATAAAGATGTATATAAAATATATTCTGACAGTAATCTAAAATTACATCATGTCAAATGTAATGGCACGTAAAATACCAGTTAATTATTAAGGAAAGAAATATAAAGATTAATTTTATTATATTGTTAAATATAACAAAAAAAAATATAAATTGAAAGAATAGAATGAAAAAGATATATAAATATATACTTTTAAATTCAATAGGTTTATATAAATATCATAATAAAACAGTACAAATATATTAATATTTATTTATAAAAGAAATATAAATTTTAAAAAAAAATAAGAAACTAAAAAAGTTAGCTTAATAGCAATATTTAATTTAACCTTTAAGAGAAATTTGTAATTAAATTGTTTATAAAACAATAAAATAATAATTTATAGAAGATAAAAATAAACTAACTTTATTAATAATATTTTTATCATACTTTAATAATTTTATATTTATCAACAAAAAGACAATATCATAAGATATAATTTTGATCAATTTTTAATTGTCGTTATAAAATTTTTTAAAAAGACTATATTTATAAAAAAAAAAAGAAAAATATTATTTTGCTTCCTAATATAATTATATAAATTTTTTGATAAGCATAGGTAAAATAACATTATAAAATATAAAATCATTAATTATATTTTATCGTATTAAATTATTAAAAATATTATTAAATTAAAAATAAAATAAAAAAAATTATATTTTTAATAAATATAAATTTTATTAAAACAATAAGAAATTTTAAATATCAAATTATAAACCAAACAATGTAATTATTATTTATTTATTTTTGTTTATAAAGAATTTCTAATGTACTTAAAGTGGTTTTAATCTTAAAAAGATAACGATGGAACTAATAAAAATCTAATAAACTATAATGTTATTATTAAAATTATTTATGAAGATATATATAAAAAAATTTTAAATTATTTTAGATTGTATGAGTCTAAATTTATATAAGAATATATTTAACATAAATATTATATCTAAAAAAAAGAAGAAACTTATAATACTTTAAAAAATTTACAATATTAATACAATTAATAATTTTATTTTTAAAGACTTGAGATATGAAAATAGTATTTTAACAAATTATCTCATTAAAAATGATTTTTGATATAGTTGTAAATTATATAAAGTTAAATTTTTAATGATAAGATAGTAATTTATATAAATATGTAGTCTAAAAACGTATATAGAAAAGTTATTTTTTAAACCACTGAAAAATAATTTAAAGAATCAATACACATTTTTTTAAAAAAAAATTTCTTTTTTATACAGTAATTTAATAATGACCAATAAAAATATTTTTGTTTGTTTATTTATCTTTTTAAAAAATTTTTTTGGTTATTTTAAAATAAAAACCAATTTCAATTTCCTGTTAAAGTAAATATTTTTTTTTTACATAATAATCAAAAAAAAGTATAATTAACTGATATATATTTATAAAAAAAGATGGTACTGGTGAAAATATTAATTATCAAATATATTATATTATTTTCTTTTCCAATCAGTGCAATCAACTCATCTTTACCATTTACAATTCTGCCACTTGACTTCTATTATTTTATACTTCTCATTAAAGACTATTGTTCTACAACGTATTAATTTATTATACTTCATACAATTATATAATATTACTAATTATAATTGTAATTTATATACGTATAAATATATAAATATATTCTATTAACTGTCGCAACAATTTTGGTAACAGTATTTTATTGTTAACAAAAAAAATCCCTTACATTAATATTATAAGCACACTCTTTAGATTTGACACCAGTTTCGTTATATATTTTTATATAAACACAACTTTTTAACCAAAGCAATGTAAGAAATTGAATGAGATATGTATATATATAAATGTTTGTATCATAATCAAGTTACATTTTATTCTTTCTAACATCATCGTTACTTTTCAATCTGGCATGCCTCTTTAAAATCCAATTTACTAATTAGAAAAGCTTCTGACTTCTAATTTGGCACAATCATTTTAATCTTTTCCATTATCCATATTGTTTTATTTTATTTAATCATCCTTTGCCATTCTAATAAATAAACTAAAATCAAATATTTCTTATCATTTAACTGATATATTATTCCTTATATAATATTATTCTTCTTTATCTTTTTACACCCCAAAAATATTAAGAAATTTTATGATGGATTACGGAACTTATTTTCAACAACAAGACTCAAATACCAATTCAAATGGAAATAATTCAAATAATAATTCGTCTGTAGCCTCAAGTACAATTGCTTCATTTAACTTAGCTTTTGGAAATTCAAATGGTACTAATGTTTCTGGTGGAGGGGTAAATTCTCATATGAATCCATATACATCCATCCATCAGCAAGCAAGTAATCAAATTTATGAACAATATAATAATGCATACACCCAACTTGCTGCAATGGGTCAAGCAAGAGGTATCCAAAATATGTCAAATCATGGAACAACAAATTCATCATCTTCATTATCTATTTCAAATGGTAGTGGATATAATAAAGCACATGATTCACTTCAAGCATTCTTTAATACAGGTAATTATTATAATATTAAAATTTAATAGTTTTTTTTTTTTTAAATAAAGGCTTACCATATAAATTATATCCTAATTCAAATACGTTATTACCATCTACACATAGTGATAATACTTTGCGTGTTGCTACAAATACTACAAATTCATCCATAATTCCATCATTTCCTAATGGAGCATCGTTAGTTAGTAGCTTATGTACATCAACATCTACTTTTAATCCAAGTGAAAGAAGAAAACAGCGTAGAATAAGGACAACATTTACTAGTAGCCAATTACGTGAATTAGAAAGAGCATTTGCTGAGACACATTATCCTGATATTTATACAAGAGAAGAAATAGCTATGAGAACTGACTTGACAGAAGCAAGAGTTCAAGTTTGGTTTCAAAATAGAAGAGCTAAATATAGAAAATGCGAAAAAATGAGAATAAAACCAAAAGATGAAAATGACAATTGTAGAACAATAGAAGAAAACACATCGTAAAAAAAGTGTATATGTATACAATATATATAATAATAATTTAAAATATTTAGATCTCTGTATCTCTACAAAAAAAAATTATCTATATAATAAATATGTAATAAACATTAACAACAAAAAAATTTATATTTTATAACAATAAAACAACAAGATTCATATAATAAAGTATTGTAATTTAGGGAACACCTTAGGAAATGCCAATTTCCGTTGTAAATTAAGATGTTTCTAATTAACTTAATACATAATATATAAATCCTCCTGCACTCTTCATTATAACAAAAAATAATGTATTATACTTAAAGAGCAGTGCTGTCAGCAACAGTAACTTCAACATCTACACCTGGTTCAATAGAAATAGAAGAAATCTTCTTAAGCTTATCAGTTCCAGATTGTAAATTAATGAGTCTTTTGTGGATTCTCATTTGATATCTATCCCATGTCTTGGAACCTTCACCACATGGGGTTTTACGGGTGGTGATGCGAAGAGTTTTTGTTGGCATACGAATTGGTCCTTTTACTGGAAGGTGTTCAATTTTTGCAGAATTGATAAGTTGATCACAGACAGATTCAAGTGCACGGACATTTTGTGATGTAAGGGTGATGCGAATACGGCGAACAGCATCGTCTTCAATTTGTTTTTCTTGTTTCAAATCGGCCATAATGAAAGCTTTAAATATGTAAAACCTAAATAAAAAAAAGACTTATTATTTTAAAAAGTATTTTTAATAAATTATAAAACAAGATAAAACAAAAAAAAAAGATAAAAAATAATAAAATTAATTAAAACGTATCCATAAACAAGTTTTAGAATTATTTAGCATTCCAGGCAAAAATTATTATAAATACCCACTAACTCGGTAGTATGAAAAATTACAATGTTAAAAGAAATGATACTCTATTAACAAAGGTTTTCGTGACGAAATATTGTAGACTGATCTATTTGGAGAAATAAACACTTTTTTTAAAAAAATAATATAACTATAATTATTGATGGAAGCAATAACAATATTAGATTAAAAAAACATTAATTAATACATATATCCAGATTAATTAAATAACATGGTTATAAATTTTTATTGTTAGATATTGAAATTAAAAATTAATAAATACAAAATTATTTGTTTTCTCAATTAATATTATTATTATACATTAAAAATTTTTACAATTCCATTTGTTTAATAATATCAATTATAATATAGTAATATTTATTTATTTTTTTTTTTTTGATAATGATTCAATATTGATTGATTCTTCAAATAAGTTTATTTTAAATTATGCATAGATAATAGAAAAAAATAAGTTTGATAAAAAGACATTTTATAGCTATAAATTCATCCTTTACTATTTGATATTATATATTTATATAAATTATATATTTCTATATAATCTGATAGGATAATTAAAAAAAACTATTGGATTATGATTTGTTTTTAAAATGATATCATTTAAAAAAAAGCAATTTAAATGAATTTGATAATAATATATTTTTGACAATTTTTCAATAAAATTTTAAAAAATTTTTTAATATTATATATTTATATATATCTTCAAAAATTAAATAGAACTTTATCAAATAAACTTTTTCTGAAATTAAAAATTTATTGTTTTTCAATTAAAAATGTAATTTTTATAAAACAAATTGAAATAAAAAAATTCACAAAAAAGATATATGTAATAATGAGTTACAAATTTGAATATTTGATTCATGTTTATTATATTTTATTCAAAGTAACATTAAAGTTTAAAATAAGATTGTAACCATGGCAATAATAAAATTTAAATTTAAAAAGTACTACTAAACTAATAACATATATTTTCTATAAATGTCTACTAATTTATTAAACATTGTTGATAATGCTAGAATTGAAAGTATTAAAAAATTAAAAAAATTACCACCATTAAAAATAAAAAAGGAACATTCAACAGATGAATTCTCTAATTATAATTCCTCTATTACTAATAATTTTATTCCTAGTGGAAATGAAGAATCTGAAAGTGGTGGATATAATGAAACACCTATAAATTCATCAATTCAAAGGTAAATTTTTGAAATAATAATATATATAATTTATTTAAAAGCCCTGATTATAAACAAATATCAAAAAAAAGTATTGGAGAGATATCAAATGATGTTCGACAAAATATAAGAAAAAAAGCAAAAACAGCTTTAGAAGTTAAAAGAGGTTCAATACAACTTCAAAAACGTTTATTAAGAAGTAAAACATTAACATCAAATATACCAAAACAAATTTTCAATAATGATTCTGACAAGTTGGATAATCAAATTGAAAGAGTAATAAAATTAGGTGAAAAATTTGAAACAAAAAAAGAAACTGACAATTTTATTGAAGATATTATTCAGTATAAGTTTGCTACTCAAAATTTTGAAAAATCAATGTTAACTAATAAAAATGAACTTCTTTTTGATTATACACCAGCGTCACCATTATACATTGATTCTAATAAATTAAAAGAATTCATTACTATTTTTGATGATAAAATTTTTAACAAAAATATAGAAGAAGGAAATAATTTAAACATTATTAATAGTAAAAATAATATCAAATTTAGAAGACGTTTAGGAAAAAAATTTATAACAAAGAAAAATACTATATTAGGTATGGATAAAAATGAATCGTGTGAAAAAAAAGTTTTTAAATATAATCGAGTAGAGTGGGAAGAAACATCATTAGTTGAAAATGTTTATAAAGAAAAAATAAATATTACATCGAATATTAATAATTCTAAAAAACGTCAATATGAAAATATTAAAATATATTTATCAAAAATTAAATTACATCATCATTGGCTATTTTGTAAAGAACACGTTTTATGTAGAAAAGTAGAAGAAATATATGAAATATTACTTTATAAAGCCAATATAATATTAGATTATATAAAAAAATATTTAACAATTAAAACAGAAAATGAGGATATAAATAACTTGGAAAAGGAAATAGAAAAAAATGTTAAAGATTATCAAAAGACAGGTGAAGAGATACAATATTATTGGGAGAAATTATGTAATTTGAGAGAAGAACAAGGATATCAAAAATCACCTTTAATGTTAACTATAAAAGAAGTTCAAGAACAAGATTTAAGTTTTTTTAATCCAATAATACAGGATTTTTATAGAAATCCAATATTTCTACTAACATATGACAATGAAAATATAAAAGTATATGAAAATAATAATAATACTGATAATAATACAAATAATATTATTTCTATTGATAAATTATCATCAAAAGAAAAAGAATTAGATATGTATTTTACTTCTCTCAAAAAATGTGAATGGGAAACACAAATATTTTTTAATGATATTTTTGTATGTCATAGTAAAACAAGAAGTTTAAATAAAAATTTTGAAATTGTTTTTAATGAAGAGTATAATCTTCAAGTTCATGATGTTCCTGAAACTATTGTTATTGTTTTATATGAAAGATTTAATCGTGGTGTATTTAAATGTATTGCAAAAATTGGTTTACCATTAGAAAAAGAGGATGATGATATTAATAATGAAGCATGTAATCATTTTGGTACTGATACTGTTTATGAAGGTATAAATGGTAGTATTGGTGCTGGTGGAATTAGTAGAGATCCTCTTTCAGGTGTTATATTTACTAAATTAGATGGTTATGGTATTTTATCTCATGAAGAGGCTAGAAAAAAAGATGAACATTTATATACATCTTTTGATGATGAAAATTTTCAATTAATTCCTCCTGAAACAAAATTAATTAAGGATGATCTTTTTGAAGATGATATTAGAATTAATGCATTAATTATAAGATTTAAAAAAAGTCAACTTTTAGGTAATATAGAAAAACCAATACCTATATATGCAAATGAAATAGAAAGTAAATATTACAAAATAGGAGAAACAACAACAGAAGAATATGAAAGATTTGGTTTTGGTATTGAAAATATAAAGTTATCTTCAATAGTTTATGCTATTAAATTACGTACAGAATTTATTCAAAATATGGAAAGTAATAAAAGAAAAATAAAGACATATTCTGATATAGTTAAAGAAGAATCAATACCAAATTTATTTTCTGGTTTTTCTACATTATTTGGTAACAGAGATATTTCCAGAAAATTGAAACCAATGAGAAATGAGATAAAAAAACAAATTACTACAGGAAATTTTAAATTTAATTTTATAATCAACATTCAAAGTGCAATAAATATTGGTGATAAAATAGATGGAAGTATAATACAATCATTTGTTGAAATAACATTTCAATCTCAAGTATTCAAAACAAAAATATGTCCTGGTAAAAATCCTAAATGGCAAGAAACTATAGTGATTCCATTTGACAACTCATCATTTGAAAATAAAAATTTTAATTCAATTATTGAAATATTTACAATTAGATTATATGATTATATTATTGTTCCATTAATGCATGATGACAGAGAAATGAATACTATTCATGAACAAATAGAATATAGATATTTAGGAAAAGTTGATATACCTTTTTATACTATTTATATGAATGGTAAAATTGATGGTTTAGTACCAATTCATAGAACATCTTTTTCTAATGGTTATGTTTTTGAAGGAAATTCATATTTAAAATTAATGATATCATTAGATCCTTTGATTGCTTCACCAATTGATGAACATATACCTACAGGTGTATCAAATGAAGATGATATTATTATTGAAAAATATATTTCATGGAAAAAACGTTGTCAATTATTATATCCAAATAGAAGATATAAAGGAATAGTTTTTAATAGTGAAGGTAAAAGTATTTTAGTTTCAAGATATATTAATACAGTTAAACCACCATCTTTTCTTGACTCATTTTCTAATAATAAACTTAATTTAGTTAAAAAAGCTATTGATGTTATTAAATGTTTACCAACTATAAATGATCCTATTATGTTTCCTGGAGTATGTGATTTATGGACAAATGTTGATCAAACTTTAACAATTGGATGTGGTAATGAAGAAGAGCATGCTTTAATACTTATTTGTTGGTTACTATATTATCAAATTGAAGCATACCTTGTTTTAGGAAATGCGTTACCAGAAGGTTTACGTGCAGGATATGTTATTATAACACTTGAAGAAAAGTTATACATTATTAATCCAGTTGAAGGTTTTTTATGGGACATTAAAGATTCATATATACCATTATTAAGTATTGGTACAGTAATAACTAAAAATAATATTTATGGTAATATCCAAAAAAATGAACTTCCTTACTATATGTCATTTGACTTGACACGTGAAGATTGTTGGAAAAAATTATTTGATAACGATTTTACTGTATCATCTTTAAATACAATTCAAAATGAGACAGTAATCTATCAAAATATTAATGATGGATTGTTAATCGAGTTAAAATCATCTCTGGAAAGAGATATAAAAACAAAAATTGATGAGTCACGCCAATTTGGAATTCCACAATGGAATATTTTAGTTGCTAGAACCTTAAAAGACATCATATCTGATATTATAATTATAGATAATTACAAAGAAATAGAAAAAAGACTACAAGAAAATTTTGGAACATTATTTAAAATTCATGCGGTAATACTAAAAATTCCATTTATTTCTAAAAAATCACTTATTAATGAAATTTTATCAACAAAAATTCATTTAAACAATGATATTGGTGTTCAATTTGCAGTTTCTGTTCATCTGATACCGTATATAAATAACATCCTTCAATGTAATGTTGGCCTTGCTTCATTGATACCAGTTTAACCTTCTTATACTTTTACTAATAACTATTATTTAATATAATAAATCATTCTCTTTTTTATTTATTAATTTATTAACATTATTTAATGGTTATATAAGTTAATTAAAATTTAATTTTTGATATAAATAAATATATCACATAGATGTAATATGAATTACACATTTAAAATTACTTTAAAGTAATATAGTATACTAATAAAAAAAATTAGTAAAAAAAAGTTACCATATCATAGTTTAAATTTTTCTTATATTAGTAATTTGAAAAAAAAATTACAATTTCAATTGGTGTTAATATTAAATAGATAAAAATATTTTTATTTCCTATTATAAATTTTTTATTTTTCTTTTGATAAAATATTAATTCATAGAACTTATATTAAAATAATTATATATTCTAAAGATTTTCATGTAATAAAAAAATTTATAGTATTAAAATCAAGGTAAAATTAAAATTATCTATTATTTACACTTTTGTCATTCTTATTTATTGTAAAATACCTTTATCACTTTAAAAAAAAATCTATAAATAACTTTTTTAATTACACAGTATTTTTTAGGAAAACCATTTATCTATAAAACATTCAAACTTCAAAGCTCATTAATAGACATTATAATATTGTATGATCATTTAATTAAATGTTATAAAAAGAGCATGCAATAAGTTATGTATAAAACACATTGGAAGATCAATATAGGATCACTTCACTATAAAAATCACAAAATTATAACATTTCAACATTTTAAAATTTTTTACTATTAAAGACAATTGTTGTAAATAACTTTTATTTTACCGTTATTATATATTTTCTTAATCTATCGTATATTATTTATATAAAAAAAAGTTATTATTATAGGTAAGATATATAAAATTACTAATAGTTTAGACTTCCTCATTTTAATTAAAAAAAAAAAAACATTATAAAGAATAATTTATTCATGATAATAAATATCTATTAATAGTTTGACATATATTATTTATAGTATTATAAAAAATAATTTGTGCAAAAATTGTGATTAAAATGTATTCTTATTACAAAAACTTCCTTTGATTTATAATTGATCTTAAAATCTATCTATTAAAAATAGGAAGATAATTACTAAAAAAAAATCGGTGCTCATTATCATTAAAATGAACGCAATAGTTATATAGTTTTCTTCTTTTAATTAAATTACTATTAAAAATGTTTATTCTTTGATTTTTCTTTTTAACGCTGATCAACGTGTGATCAACGTTTTCGACAATTGTTCAAAAATCTGTTATCTTATATCAAAAATTTTGTTATTGTAACAAGTACAATGTAGTGTATATATAATATTTTTTACATTTATTCCTGTTTTAATATAAAATAATTAATTATTATTTCTATAAATATATTTTAACCACAATTTTTTCTATTTTTATCACTAGACAAGAAGTAGATATTATGTATTTATTTCCGTTACAGAATTATAAAAAATAAAATATTACTTTTTTTTATTTCTATTTGTTTATAAAAAAAAATTCTTTATATGACGAATACATTTTACTAAATTAATTGTTATTAATAATCTTATTTTTATTTAATGTATCATTAAAATAAAAGATATATTCTTTAATATCTATAACTAAGGTAAATATTATTTTTTTTATTTATATAAAAAAAATTCTTTTTCTCTGACCTTAAACAATCATTTTTTATCAAAATATCTTTTCAAAGAATAACCACTTTTTGTTATTTTATAGAAAAGAAGAAATTTATTATTTAGTGTACTTTTCAAAAATTAACATTACCATCAATCAAGAAGAAGACAAAATTTTTATCATATAAAAGTTGTGTCTAAAAGGCTGGTTAAACTTATTTTTTCATTAATCATTAAGAGACGTATTAAAAAATTATACATTTATTTATTTAATTTAAAAGGAAAGTAAAGGTATACCAAATTTTTTGATTGGTTATCAAGTATTTAGTGTATAATACTTCTTGAAATGATTACACGAATACTTGTAATTTGGTTTATTTTATCAACATTATTATTTAAAAATGCTGAGTCAATTAGATATTATATCTATAAAAATACTAGTTCAGATAGATTAGATGCTGCCCAACAATTAGGTGAAGAAGGTATGTATTTTATTATTAATAATAATAATAATAATGATAATAAATAATTGGGTTATTTATTTTTATATATCTGTTTTTTTTTATTATAGCAAAAATTAGTTATATCAAAAGAACTATGAATATTAATAATGAAATGGAAAAAAGAAATCTTTATTTACAAGGATTAGAAGTATGTAATTCAATTGATTCTGATGAAGCAGTAAAAATTCAACAACGTACATTGAAAGAAAGTAGATATCATGACTGGAGGTACCTCCAACAAATGGGATTAAAAGAATTTCAAGCACAATTTATGACTTTACCAGTTAAATTTATGACTGAAATAACACATATGGCTTGTTCAAAGCATGAACAACAGTTACAATGTGGTTCTAGATTTGAAGGTCCAATAATGATTGAAAAAAGGATTGCTGATTTAAAACAAATAGGTAATCATAAAATGATGTTTACTAAAGAATGTAATAATCCAAATTATGTACCATCTACATATCCATGTATTGGTAAATTCGTTAAGAAATGGTCAGGAAGATGCCTTGATAAAATGAATACTTATTGGGAAGTTCAAAAAGTTGTTAATAATGAAATAAGTAATATTTACGAGACAGCACTTAGTACGGTAAAGTCTCTTAGTAATAAACATGGTGTTGATCATCCATTACAATTACAAACATTTGTATTTAACAATGCTTTTAAGAAAATATCAAAATTAGAAGGGAAAAAATGTGAAAAATTTAAAATTGTAAGTTTATGACTGTTAAAAAAAAGTTATTTT
This sequence comes from Strongyloides stercoralis, assembly GCA_029582065.1. Taxonomy (NCBI): domain Eukaryota; kingdom Metazoa; phylum Nematoda; class Chromadorea; order Rhabditida; family Strongyloididae; genus Strongyloides; species Strongyloides stercoralis. The sequence goes on along the minus strand of CM055866.1, from coordinate 10,372,763 downwards.
AATTTGAATATATCTAATATTAGTAATATTTATTTTTAATATTTTTTGATATGTATTATAATTTATAAAATATACATTAGTTTAATTATTATTATACTAATTTAGTAATTAGTTGATTTTCCTTAAAATAGTCATATGACTTTTTTAAATATTTATTTTCTTCTATATATATATATATATATATATATATATATATATATATATATATTTTTATGAAAACTATTATATATTTTAATAAAAGATATTTTAATTAAATATTTAACATAAATATATTTTACTACTCTTCAAGTTAGAATATCAAAAACTTGTTACTTGTAATATATGTTAAAAGATTAAAGAAAATTAAATTTATATTGTCATACTTTTTTTTTATATATAAATTATTTATTATTAAATTTTTTAGATGCGTGAATGTGTTCTACCAGCATTAGAAAAACAATGTGGATTTGAAGCTAGAAATGCATTAGAAACTGCTATCTCTGTTGGCTACCTTAGAACAGAACGCCATGAACGCCTTAATATGGATTTTATTAACTTAAATTTTCCAACCGACTACAGATGTTCAGGATTATAAACTATAAAGTGTATATATGAACAATTTATGGAGTAAAAAAAAGTAAAATTTATTTAAAAAAAATAGATTCTTTTTTTGTATATATGTATACCATTCAGAGAGAAAAAGTATGACGAGTGAAATAGTAATAACATTGAATTTTTTTTGTTATTAATTATTTTATATTAAAAGCATGCCTTAATTTTTATACCTTAAATATATATTTTTTTAAAATATGAATGGTATAAAAAAAATTAGCAAAACGCTTTATATAAATATTTTTTTCATATAAGTATTGTTTTAGAAAGATCTTAAAAATATATTATATTAGATATAAATAAAATTAAAGGAAAAATTAAATCATTATTATTTTCTTTATCATGATATATGTTTATAGAAAATGAAATTTGAGGTTTTGTACTAATTAACATATCAAATAATATTAGATTTTCTTCTTTCTTTTATATTTTCTAGTACTATTTAATTTATGTTAAATAGAGAACATTATTATTATGATAAATTTTGTTATTTTTGTCGGTAATAGTATATATATTTTATATATAATAATCTTAAAAACATTACAAAATATAATCTCATTTTAATCTATCATACATGTTATACATAATTTAATTAGCATAAATTGTTTTTCTCATAAACTTGAAATAATTTACTGTAATTGAAGATAATGTTTTTATATAATATATACATAATTTTAATATTCAAGAACCACATCAAAATACTGTTCCGTCATCCAAATGATATAGATATTTTAGGAAAAAAGTTAAATCTCCTGAGAATAAAGTTATTGAAATCAAAAGATTATAAAATAAATTATATTATTATAACATACATCAATATTAATATATTAAAAGAAAAACGGTTTCTCTCTTTTATAGTTAATGTAAATTTATATATAAAATTTACCGGAATTATTTTAATGAAACTGATAAACTTTGTGGATGCTGTATAATCAATTAAAATTTATTCATCAAAGGAGGATTTTAAAAACAGACACCCACAAAAAGGAGTGAAAATACACTTTTAATGGAAGAAAAATTTTTCAAGATTTAAGGTTTATTATTATTTTAAAATGGTTTATTATTATTTTTATTAACTATAATTTTTATTTATTCTACTATAAATTTTATATAAATAAAGAAAATAGAAATTTATTTAATTATATTATAACAATATAAAGATTATTTCCAATAAATTTTTAATAATTTTTTAATAATTTTTTAATAATTATTTTACTTTTTTTTTAAATAAATATTAAAATTACACTTTAGTATAATATTTTTTATTTAAATTATTAATAAGCATATACTTTTAAAAATATGTATAATTTCTATTTAAACAAATAAATATTATCATTTTTGTTAATATTTCTATTAATAATTTATTAACCTTTTTTACAAAAACTTTTGATAATTATATGTTAAAAAAAAACTTTTTTTTTCTAAAATATTATATATTTTAAAATTAAAAATCAAATATTTGAAAAAAAAATTAATGCTATAACTATACAAAATGATAAGTGATGTTTTATCATTATTATTATATCTTTTTAATTTGTGATGAGATAGTGTATAAAAGAAAAATAGAAGGTGTTAAAAAGCTATTAAAGTTATTGTTTCTCAATAATAAAAGTTTATGGAGTTGATGGATGTTATTGTGTGTATAATGGTATATATCATAAATATTATACCCTATAATATTGTCTTATTTTGATTAAATTTTATATTATGAAATAGAAGTGTGTATGTTAATGAAGGTATTAATAATTTATAAGCTGATAAAAATGATCGAGGAAAATTTTATGTTTATGTGTAATGATAAAGAACACACATGATGGTGATTTAGTGTTGTGTTTAAAAAAAATTATTTTATAAAAATATATGTATGAAATAAATTGGTAATGACAAATTTTTAAAATAAATTATAATTTTGAAATTTTTTAAATTAAAAAAAATTATTTTTTGTGTTACTTATTTTATTTACATAATTATTTTCGTCATCAGTGTGATAAGGTTTTTGATAGAATATTATATATATATATTTGTATGTATATATATCTAAGCTGTCATTATCTTTATGGTTCTTTAAACAAAAATATAGTAATTGCTTGTTATTATAACTGTCACATTAATTTGTTCCTGTGCATCTTTATCTTTGAGTCAAATCACATAATCAAACGGTCAATTAGTCTTTAAGGAATTACACAACAGGCTGTCTTATAGAAGATGATGACCCCAGTACAACTGTTATCATTATCATATTTATAGACATAATTTTATTATATTTTTTTTTAATAATTATTAATAATTAAAAACGTTATTATTTCTACCTGAAATGATATTAAATGAGGTATAGTTTAATATTATCAAAATAATTTGATTTAATTATATTTATTAGATCCCTTACATATATCTAATATATTTTTATATCATATAAATATATAGAAAAAAAAATTTTTTTTACCATTAAAATTATATATTCAGATAAACTTTAATTTAATAATCATCTTTCTATGTAACTTAATGGATATGGTAGTTTTGTGTTAGCAGATAAAAAGATATATAGACACATTTATTTATGATGCTCTACCTACTTGATATGCAAATGGTTGTTTATTTTGTTGATTATTTATATGAACAAGAAATAATATTATATTAATAAGAAGAAGAGGATATGAGATTTATATATATATATAATATATATAATAGAGAAAATGTGTAGAATTTAAATTTGTATTTTTTAATGAAATCATAATCATATATTTTGACAAGAATTCAAATAAGTCAAAATTAATCTTAAAACTTTAAATAATAGTTTATTTATGCTTTTTTTTATTTTCTTTATTGATTAAAAATATATACTTATAAATAATATAATTTTAAAAAATTAAAATAAATCAAGAAAGTTTAACTCTTTAATTAAAAGTTTAAATAAGAATTTTACTAACATTTTTTTTATCCTTATTATATTGTGATAGGTATATGTCTTTGAATATTTAAAAGTAATTACTTAAAAGTACATGTACAATATCTTTTGGTTTTTTTCAAACTTAACAAGAAGTAAAAAATGTTTAAATAAAAAAAATTACTTTAACATTTAAAAAATCATTTTACATTGTACGAATATTAAACAAAGAAATTAACAAAAAAAAAATTTTTTTTTTTTCAATAAAAGATTTAAATAGTTTTAAAGAAGATTCTATTTCATTCTTATTGTACCTTCATAATTATTTTTTCATTACCTTTCACAAACTTCTTATCCATTATTATCTTATATTTAAAATGCCGACATTACACTTTTTTTTGTCTTTTAGAATCTTCAACAATTTTTATTATATCATTTCTTTAATGTCTAGAGCTCTTTTATCTATAAATACGTATTATCTATATATATATATATACATATATCTTATTCCCATATATATCCATGTCTCTCATTCGCCTCTTTTATAAACTCCACCTCCTCTGCTATCCTCAATAATAATAAATATCAACTAACAATTTTCTTGCATCATAGCCTTTTCCTTTTTGACAAAAACTCTTCCCACTTTATACTCCCGATTTATCTCACCCCATTTTTGATGCAGTCATTTATATATAAAGTATATCATCCTAATTTATATGTACATTTATTATTTTTAATATTAGGTAGATTACATTAAGTTTTAAGCTTTTTACGAAAGAATAAGTTAATTTATACAATAGGTTTCATCTTCCACTATCCATCTTTTGACGGGGAAAGATTTAATGGGTTTTTCAAGAGATTCTTGTAATAGAAACAAAAAATATTTTTTTTAAGAATTTATATTACCTGTAAAAAATTATTTCATTATTTATTTTTTTTTATTACCTTAATATTAGTGACAAAAAAAAATATTTATTCAATATGAATTTGTAGAATATTTATTTTTTATTTTTTTTTCCTAAGTCTAATAAATTTTTATATACCAAAATATTTTCATCTTAAAATTTTATGTTCCAATATAATTATCATATTTTTTACAGGCCAAATAAACTAAATAGTTTATATATAATAATTTGGTGAATCCTATAAAAGAAACTGTTTGTATACTTTTTATATTTTATATTGACTTATTAATATTCAAAAAAAAAGAAACTTTCTTCTATCAACACAATTTGATAAATAATATATATATATATTTATATATATATAATATATATATATATATATTAAATTGAACATCATACAAAATATATTTTATTACAAAAATATATTTTCCTTCACTATTATTGTTTTATTTTCCTAATTTTATTTTGTATTTATAAGTAATTTTATTACTACTATTTTAAATTTTTCAAATGCTTTCCCCATCCCAACAGCAATCTCCAAATTCATTTGCCTCTTCTGTTCAAACACCGTCTTCTGATACATCATCACTTCATACATCAAACGACGAGAATTCATTAACACCAAATTATAATTCAACATTAAATATTAAAACATCTCCATCCTCTGAGCATATTAACGTTACTTCTTTATCATCACAATATAACTATCCTCATAATATGTTTGGGGCAACAATGGATCATTATAATAGAAATTGGACATACACAGATCAGGCACCTTTTACCTACAATCCTGCTACAGCAACACAATTTCCTACCCCAACAGGACCACCACAATTACCATTCTTATTTCCTAATACTAATCATAACCATCAAATGTCAGGATGGCCTACAACATATACACAAAATATGGCTAATGCTGCAATGCACTTTGGATTTGATAATACTCATTTTAATTTTGGTAATAATACTGGTACCTCAACAACAACTTCAACAACGCCCTCCTCAACAACAACATCTACTTCCAATACAAACAATAATAATAATATTACTAGAAGTAATGGTACACAAAATGATGATGAATCTCAATGTAAAAGGGAAACAGATAGTAGTAATAATAATAATAATACACGACCAGAAGTTATTCAAAGAGTCTCACCACAAACTAATGAAAATACAACAAATAATGGTAGTAATAGACAATCAAATATTATTGATAATTATCCTACCATATCAACAATAACTACAACAACACCAACAGCATTAGAATTCTCAACAACCTCTACATCAGGAGTCTCACCAATATGGTCATGCTATCCAAATTTTAGGACTACTATTACTGATGGTCCTAATAATATATTTCACCATCAAGATGGCATGTTAAATAATTTAGATCATTTTCATAATAACAATTGTGATTTAAAAGATGAAATAGATAATGCTTCAAGTGATGATTTGGAGCAATTTGCAAAAACTTTTAAACAAAAAAGAATAAAACTTGGATTTACACAGGCAGATGTTGGTATAGCAATAGGTAATTTATATGGTAATGTTTTTTCACAGACAACAATATGTCGTTTTGAAGCACTACAGTTATCCTTCAAAAATATGTGTAAACTTAAACCATTACTTTTCAAATGGTTAGAGGAAGCTGACTCCTCGACATCCTTGCAAAATGGTGTTTTTGAAAAAATGACAGGTTCTGGGGGTAGAAAAAGAAAAAAGAGAACAAGTATTGAAGTACAAGTTAAATCACGCCTCGAACATCATTTTAGAAGAAACCCAAAACCAAATGCTCAGGAGATAAGTAGTGTTGCTAATGAATTACAACTAGAAAAAGAAGTCGTCCGCGTATGGTTTTGTAATAGGAGGCAAAAAGAAAAAAGGATGACCCCACAACAATTTAATCAGGATTTTATTTTGCAAGCTAATGCAGCAGCAGTTGCAAGTGTCATGTATAATAATAATTGTGATGGAAGTCTTTATCATTAACAAAATATATATATAGGAAAGTGTTATTAAAAAAATGTTTATATTTAAAAAAAGTATCATAATCTTAATATGGTGAATTTTTATCAATAACAAAAAAATAATTTTTTTTCTTTAAATTTTTTTTATTTTAATGTAATATTATTGTACAAAAAAAAACTAAACAATCATATATATTTTTTTTTCAAATTGGAACTTACCTTCTTGAAGCATTAACTATAATATAATATTTTTATGTATATTTAAAAAAAAAATTTTATTAAATTTTATTTAATAGTAAATATATACAATTACATAAAAAACTTCTTTTTATTTTTGTAGAAAAAAAAATTTTATTTTCATGTTAAAAAAATAATTTATTATATAAAGTATTTATGTCATTTAATTTCTATTGTTATACTATATTTTCTTAACAGCAATTTTATCTATCATTATATTGAAATGTTATTTTAAAAAGTAATTGGTTTGATACTTTTTATTTAATTAAATTTTGTTGTTTACATAAAAGATTAATTACTTTTACCTGAAATCAATGATATATTTAGAAATTATTTTATTATACTTACTGGGGAGATGACCATTTCAATGTATTTTAAAGTTTGCTTTTCCCACTTTTTTTTTCAATACACTAAATGGAAGACAAAACCATCAAAATTAGGGATTTTAAATTATTTATTATTATTTAATATATACAATTTTATTCAAAATTTCAATAACTTTTTATTAATTATAATATCAATTACTTCTTTTTTTTTTTAATTTTTTTTTGACAACACATTACATGTCAATAGATAATCAACACCATTACAAATTAAAAAAATAAAAAGAGTACTTTCTTTAAAGAATAATCATACTTATAAAAGTATACCAAGATAAAAAGAAATTTTTTTTTCAAATTATTGAGGGAAAATGACTTTCTGTTTATATGTCTTTTCTTTTCTTTTTTTTTCTATTAATTTTAACCGACATTATTGGCATTTGCCTTTTCCTATATTTATTAACACTTAATATTAAATTTTATAATTTTTAGTGAGGGATTGACAAATTATTTAACACCTGCTTATCCATTAAAATAAAAACATTTTTATTATTGTATAAAATTAAGATTTATTTGGACAGGGAATCATTTAACAAAGTTAAAAATATATTAAGACTGTTTTGGAGAAGATTGATGAGAAGCAGATGAATGGAAATAACTTCTTTTTTTTTTAAATAGAAACGATCATGGAAATTAATTAAATAAATCTCTTTAATATAAAATTATAAATCTTTTCTTAAGAATTAAAAGGAAACAATAAGATATTAATTTATGATTATCATTTTTACCTATAACAATAAAAAAAATAGTAATAAATGATCTTTTTTACCTTGGATAACCTCATAAATTTAATTTGTATTAAACAGTATCTATTTTTATTAAAAATGCCTCTATAAATAGGTATAGAAAAAAATTTTTATAGTATTAATTCAATAAAAATGTCAAGCATAGATAATCTCTAAACAAAAGCATTCATTATCTTAATAATTCTATATATTCTCTTTTAATACCTTTCTTTTATATATATATATATTTTTTTTTTATCTTTAACTCTTTAACATTCTTGAACTTTTATACTTCTTTTAATTTTGTTTTTTATTAACGTAATATATTCTTTTTATCTTTTCATCTTAACAAGATTATCCTAGAATGCTTCAACACCTCATCATTACTTGTTTAATCTTTAATAGGCTGTTCCTATCCCAAAGAATTATTCATTAATTGATAGATAAAAGAAAAAGAACAGAAGCCGGTACAGGTGATAGTTATAGTATAAAAATAAATTCATTTACCAATTATACTTCATTAAATAATAGTCTCATCATTCTATAAAAGTCATGCTGTGATTTTAATGACACTTCCGTTAACATCATTTTACACTTTTAAAAAGCAACAGTTGCCAATTGTTATAAATATATATTTCTTCTAACATGAAGAAAGATGATTGTGACATATAAGAAAAATTTTTTATATTATGTGAATTTTAATTACCATAAATTGGAAGAAGAGAGAGAGTGAAGTAGAAGAATAAAGAGTTAAAAATTTATAAAATGAACAAAGTAATTGAACATTTTAAAGAGGAAATTATTTTATTACTAATTTATCAAAATATATATAAAAATAAAAGAAATATATTTTAAGTTAACAGAAAAAGTTATAATAACATTTACTAATCTTAAAATTTTTATGTATACATATGAATAAAGTCAATTACCCTTAATTTACATAATTTTACTTATTAAACAAAAACTTTTTTACTACTGTATGGTAAAATATTTGTACTATATAAAAATATAAATTATTTTTATATTATCTTTATTATTAAAATATTATATTTTATATTAGATGTTTAATTATAAAAATATGATATCTTTAATGATTAGTTAACAAAGAAGATGGTTTTCATAAAAATAAAAGAATAATATTTTATTTACAATTGAAAAATTATAAATCTCTGCCTTATTTTTATTAAATGATAATAAAATAAAGTAATACCGGTATAATATTTTTTGTATGAAACATTAATAGTGTAAATATAAAGTACTTTATGTTCAAATAGCATTTGATTATAAAATAATATACAAACAAGATTTCTACAAAATTAAATTAAATAACTTTACACTATATTTATTACTTTTAAAAAACTTGTTAACATAAACATACAAAATAATTTATGACATCATACAAAATTAATTTTCCATTATAATGAAATGTTAAAAAAATTTTTTATATACTAATTAAAGTTAAGCTGACAAAATACCATACTCCTTTTGTAATTCATTCTCACGTTCCTGGAGACGGTTAACTTCATTTTGCAATTTTCCTACTCTCCTTTCAATGCTCATTAATTCATGTTGATAAAGTCTTGAAAAAGCATCAATTTGTAATTGTACATTTTCTCTCTCATTTCTTTTTTCATCTATTTTAGTTTTTAGTTTTTCGGCTACTCTCTACAAAATAAAAAAAAATGAAACGAAAATTTATTAATAGTAAAATAAATGACATTTCAACTATAATTAAAAATAATACAAAGCTTAAATTGATAAATGCACTTTTTTTGGGTAAGAATAATAAAATCTATATCCTTAATCAAAAAGGATATATATATATATATATATATCAATTACCACTTTTTTTAGTAATAATAAACTTACAAAATATCCTGTCATCTTGACTTGTAGCTTTTTATCTATCTTTGAAACTGTAATACCTAAATTTTGAAGCCATCCATCAATAACCTAAAAATAGATAGACATATAAAAAAAAGTAATTAAAATTCATAAGCAAATTCCCAGTTTATTATATTTTATCTACTCAACTGTTCAAATTTGTCACATACATATCATCATTTTATCATTAGTTCAAAAGGATATATTATAGATAGTCATTTCCATCATATCTACCTATCATAATATACATACAAAATTTTTGTTTACGTAATTTAAAAATTTTTGACATTATTACAAATAACAGATGTGTTTGTAAAAGAAGCTTACTATATATATATATATATTAATATGCTATATAAAAAAAAAGAAGATTACTGTAGTAAATTGAAAACAAATAAGCGCCTTAGTATTTGTCGGCGGAAATTGCTTCCAGTTAAAAAGGCAATAGCGAAAAGTTGTGGTAATAATAAATCTTACTTTGGGGTAAATGAAGAAATATAAATAGTATAGTAAAAAAGGAAAATTAAAAAGTTCCAAATTTAAGATAAAGAAAAATGAATAAAAATTAAAGGGACTTACATCAAGTTCTTTTATCATGCAATCCATCTGATCTTTACGATTTAAATTTCCAATTCTTGTTAATTTACCATCATATTGTATAAGTTCATTAAAACATAAATCCATTGCTGAAGCCATTTCATTATCATACTCTGGTTTTTCAGTAATTTCAACATCGATTAGTTTCTTTGCTTCTTCAATCATTTCTGGTGTTATTGTAGTATCAATATCATTATTTGTAGTATTATTTACATCCCATTCAACAAGAGTTTTCATTTCTTTTAATATTAATTTCATTGCTTTTCCATATTCACTACGATCAAATGTTTTTTTAAATAACACATTATTCACTTTTGTTGGTCTAACAAGATTCCTTTGAAAGACAGTTGATCTTCTTTTTATTAATTCTTTTTCCTTTTCTTCAATTAATTTTTTCCTTCTTTCATTAACAATCTCTTCATCTTCCTCTATATTACTTCCTACAATTGTATCTTCATTATCCTCTACATCCTCATCTGGAAGAACAATTTCAAACTCATTTTTTGGTTTAGGAAGGGATGCAATAGCGGTTTTCCAATCAAAATCACTTCCTTCAAAATTATCATTATCTTTATTAAGATTTAACTGATCTCTGTATGGTGTTGGACCTGGGGTAAATCCAGCCGGAGTTTGTGTACCTCTAACAGTTCCAATACTATTACTATGAAATGGTGTCCCTGCTAAAGTTTGTAAAATTACATTAGGTGTAGATGGAACTTGGTGTTCTGGAAGAGCAGTCTTCAAATTTAAATCATTCAATGGTGTATTTAGACCACCTTTAAGAGTACTTTCAGTGTTTTGTAAAGCAATAATAGTTTCAACTTCCTTAAAAAAAATAATTTTAAAATATATATAAAAGTATAAAAATTTAAAAAAAAAAGAATGAAAAGTGTGGTAGCAACAATTAAAATACTCCTTATATAAAAATAAAACTAAATGTATATTGCATGCATAATCACAGAGTTAATTATCATTTCATTACCATCTACTTTCCATTTAAAAAAGTAGTTTAAGAACTTATGAATTTTAAAATATAGGCGGTTATAAATAAATGAATATAATTAAATTCTTTAGCCAATAATTTATTATTATCTAATCTTAGTTAAGAGTAAAAAAACAAAACTTACTTTTGATATATGATCATCATGAACTGCCGGAGTTCTAACTGAACGAGTATTGAAGGATACACGTGTTGATTCTTCATAATCATGCAATAAAGTACTTGAAGCACTGTCATCAATCATCCCTTTTGCTAACTGATTGATTTTTCCAAGTTTTACAATTTCTTCTATTTCTTTATCAGTTACTTGTGGTGTTGGTAATGTAAGTTTACTTCTTTTAATTTCATCAGGTCTCTTAAATATTGTTTCTGGAATTTCATCTTGTTTTCTTTTTTGTATTTTTTTCTTGTCTTCACGTCTTAATTTATTTTCGTCTGGTATAGGTTCTTGAGATGAATATTTATTAATACATTCCGATTTGTTAAAAGTATCTTCATTTGAATCATAAAATCCTGCCGGTACAGGTATTTCAAATGGAATAGCTGAATTGTAGTCAATATAATCACCTTTTTTTTTAGCTTTATAGTTAGGATCACCAACATCAATACCAGCTGCACGTAATTCTCTTTTCCTTTGAAGGGCAGAAAGTCTCCTAGCTTCAGAAAGTTGTTTTTCTCTTGCTTTTCTTTTTGCTTTTTTACCCTTAGTATTTGCTAATCTAGCTCGAGCCTCAGAAAGCATCTCTAACTCATCTTCATCCATATCAATTGGATCTGGTCTTGCTGGTCTACTTTCCGGAGCTGGATCAATCTCACCAGCTTTTAATTTTTTGGCATTTTTTGCTTCTAAATCATCTTCTATTCCCTCTGCTTTACGTTGAGCCTCATCCAACAATTCATCATACCTTTCTAAACATTGTGCTGCTGTCCTTCCAACCATTGGAGCAATTGTTCTCCATTGAGTTGGCATAATTTTAGCTAAATGAAGTAATTTCTCATCTTCTTCTCTTGACCATTCTGTTTTTTTTATTCTTGGATCTAACCATTCTTCCCAACGAGCTTTACATTGTTTGGCAGATTTCCGATGAAGTAACGATGCAATACGAGACCACTGGTTTTTGCCATATTTCATGACAGCGGCTTTAAGAATCTCATCCTATAATAAATGTATGATTAATTTTTTTAAATATTTTCTTACCTCTGTATTCTTCCAAACACCACCTTTAATAATAACCTTTACCATACTTAAATATACAAAAGAAAAGATAAAAATGAATTACTAAAATAAAACTTTGAGAGGTGCAATAAAAATATTTTTAAAATTGAAACAATCTCTTACAACGAAATGCTAAAACAGTTGGTAAAATATAATCAACTACAACATTTAAGAATAATAATTTTTATTATTTTACTTAATTTGTTTACTTAAATTGGTAACAATTATTATTATTATCTACAAATATATCTAACATTTTTATCCTTTAATAAGGGTGATAACATGTATCTCTGAAAGATACCACATCTTCATAGGAGCTGCTTGATAAAGTGTTCCAGCACTTACAAACAATATAGTATTGTTTCCAACATTATAAAATCCATGAAAATAGGGTAGAAATACTATAACATAAGGAATCATAACATAATATTGTCCTGCATGCGTATGACCAGAGAGAATGAGATCAACAGGTTTGTTTGGTGTACTATTAATTATTTCTTTAGTTGCTGCCGGATTATGAGCCAAAACAATAATAGGTTCAGAGTTTGGGCATTCATTAATTACGGAAGTATTCATAACATGGTTTTGAATATTATTTTTGCCTGCTGAAATATCATTAAGTCCAACGACACACATACCTTTTAAATGTGTTATCTTATTTTCTAAAACTTTAAAACCGTAGTCATTTTTAAAAGCATCAATCCATTCTTGAACATTACCATAGTAGTATTCATGGTTTCCAGTAACAAAGTATGTACCATAATTTGATTTTAAATGTTTTAAAGGTTTTGTTCTATTTTTTATTAGTGAATAAGGAGAATCTATAATGTCGCCAACAAGGAATATAGCATCAACTTTTTCGTTGTTAACCGTATCCACAACTTTAGCTATTTGATTCTCATAAACTAGTGCTCCTGTGTGTAAATCTGTTATTAAGGCAAATTTTAAACCTTCAGCTTCTGTTGGAAGATTTTTAATTTTTATTGTATGATATTTTACATAAATCTTATCAGCTGCAATACTTTGTAAAACACATAATACAACACTTATACATATTGTAAAAATAACTTGGAATTGAGTATCAGTACAAAACTTTTTGATAAATTTAAACTTGTATAAAAACTTTAGAATTTCATTAAGATAGTAAACTTTTTCCATACCACTTCTGATAATTGTTAAAACAATGAAACCAAAAGAGAACATAAATATATGTATCCACAAACCATTTGCCCAACCAAAAAGAAAGTATAGAAAATGATTTTCACTATTAATAAAATATAGGAAGTATAATCCAATTGCCATAATACTTAGAATTATCCACCCGTTAGTCATCTTAACTTTCCATCTATTTAAAATACGTTGAGAAAACTTTCCATATTTACTAGTGAATTTTACATACGTAAAAGGTTCAATAAAAAAAGATGACAAAAATAAGTAGGCTATATAAGATAAATAAGACATGTACCAAGCTAATTTGTAGACTGAAAAAAGACGTCGTACGTTTCCATATTGGTATCCTTTAAATTGGTCTAACTAAAAAAATATATTATATTATTTATTTATAATTAAAATAAAGTCCTTTACATGATTATCTCCAAAGATTTTTATTACCAGATAGCCAATGAAAAAAATAATTGTAGAGAAGACTATTTTTTTTATTGATAAAAACATATCACTGTATATGATATAATATCATTAATCTAATATTTATAAATATATAAGATACCTTTTAATTACAAAGGTAAGATTGTCTTCACAAATATTTAATGTTAATCATTACTTTTTCAATATTAAAAGAGCTGCGGCCGTAATACAATTTGTCTAGAAATATTTTCTAGAATTTTTTGAGATGTAATATTTTTATTCAGCTATTATTATTTCCTTTTTTTATATAGTAAATTCTAAATGTTTATGTGTCTAAAATGATTTTGTTCTATAACTTGTTTGTTTTAATCCATACAGGAAGACATTTTTTATGTTGTTGGAAACATAGTACTAATGGTCTTGATTTGGAATGGATTATATGAAAGAACTCATAATTTTTTTTTTATAAATAGTATTTTTACTATTTAATTACATTTCTAATTTTTTACTTTCGATTTCGATATTTATTATATTATATTTTTTATTTCTTATTTATTGAATAGTAAGTTTTTTTTTATAGGAATGTTTCCATCAGTAAGGCGTGCTACATCAGTTGTAAACTTTGCCAAAGTTAGCGAAAAACTTACTTCTCAGCACGCAGCTGAATTTCAAAAATTGAAAGCTATCAATTCTACCGTTAGTGCAACGTAGGTTATGATGATTTTTTTAATAGTTTTTTTTAGTGTAAATGAGCTTCCAGCAGACTTACCAAAAATTGACTTTGCCGGTCTTAAAAAAAAAATGCCAGCATATGCTTCAATTCTTGATTCTCTCCAAAAGCAGTATGAAACAATAAAGATCCCAAGAGGAACTATTCCAGAAGAATACAAAAAACAGATTACTGAATTCAGTGCATTCAATGAAGCTCGTATAAAAGTTCACAACGAAAAATCTGCCATCGGTGCTGAGGAAGCCAAAAAAGTCGAAGAGAAATGGGCTAAAGCTCCACCAGTCGAACATTTTGACCGTCAAATGTTCCCTGAATATTTCCCACAAATTTTCTACGATCTTCGTGTTGACAACCGTTTACCTGATCCATGTAATATCGGAATTAATAACGAGACATCAGGTCAAGAAAGATTCAAAGATTACAAAGTCCTTCCTCGTCCTGATAAAGTTGATGACCATTAAATTTTTTTTCCTCTTCTACTTTTAGGATGGTTATCATTTAACATTAGAGTTGTTTAAAAATCAAATAAAAAATTTATTCATACTTTTCTTTTACTACCTTTAATGTTTTAATAATAAGTTATATTTTTTTCTTTATCAATCTATTATAATAATTGTTTACATATATTATGTATTAGGTATAATAAATTTATTATTACAAAATGACAAATCTTATATTCTGGAAAAGAGGATGGATGGTATAGGTCTTTGTCAAGAGGTATACACATTCCCATGACTAATAGAATTGTTCCATGTATTTTGAAATATACATTAATAAAAAATGGTTCAGGGATTGGTGAGATCCTTATTGACAAACAATGGTAGTTCCCGACAGTAAGTCTTATCATTTATGTCGCTCTTGACACGATGTTATGCTTATTTGTACTTTTCTTTGATTGTTGTATACCTGTTCTTTTTTTTTCTCCTTGGGCACTTTAATTATCTTTTTATATATTTACTTTCAATAATCGCATGTTTATTATTTTATTTTATTATTTTTTTCTATTGCGCTTTTGTATTATATATATATATTTTTTTAAATATGCGCTTAAATAATTATTTATATTTTTTTATAGTGCTTGTTATTTTTTTTTAATAATAATTACTTTAATTTTTTTGTTTATAATAATAAAAAAGAGGTGACATGGAAACAGATGAGATACAAGAACACATGGTAAGTTACAGACACTTTACATTAAAAGTGTATGTGTGTATGACATTTTTATTTAATATGTTAAATATATTTTAAGAGGCTTCCAGTATGTGAAAATTTGGGATCAAAGATTGAGGAAGAAAAAAGAAAGATAGCCAATTTGTCAGGATCAAATATAATTAATGATAATAGATTACTTAATATTACTAGTTTGAATTTTGCTAACATTGATATGAAAGATAGATTTTTTATAGACTTTTTAAAACAATTTGACAGTAATGATCCAATTAATGGGTTTATGTTGGAAAAATTATTAAATGATTACAAATGGAATATTGAAGAAAATTCTAAATATGATCCTAAGGATATTAACGACACTCTTAAAAAAGGATTGTTAAATCAACCATGTATCAAAACATCGTCATATTTTAAATTTTATCATAATAATATGTGTATATGGCCACAATGTTATAAACCTATGTCATCTAAAGGTGATTATATATGCCATGTATTAGATGAACATAAAAATGATGCTGAAGGTCTTAGACAACTTGAGGAGCAAAGAAAATATACAAAGATATTGGAATCATTGTATAATTCCAACAAATTAAGACTTCAATTAATGTTTGAACATTTATGTATGAATACTACTGGATCATTGTCACCATTGGTTTCGCCCCTTTCATCTGACAATTTTTCTTTTGAGAATTACAATGATAAAAATGACAGTAATTTTAATTCACCATTGTCACCATTTTCATTTACAAATTTCGATGTTTCAAAATCACTGGTGTGTGATGATAAAACAGGAAAAGTTTCTAAAGCTTCTAAACGTAAATTTTCATGTCCTAATGGAAGTATTAAGTCAGGATCTAGGTTAACCAGATATGATGATTCAGAATTTATTAAAGATAAAGATTATTATGCTAATAATGATGTTAGACCACCATATACTTACGCTAATCTTATTCGTCAAGCAATTAAAGAATCAAAATCAAATCAATTAACATTAAATGAAATTTATCAATGGTTTCATGATAGTTTTGTTTATTTTCGTAGAAATCAGGCAACTTGGAAAAATGCTGTACGTCATAATCTATCTCTTCATAAATGTTTTGTTAGATATGAATACAATGATAGGGGAGCTGTTTGGACTGTTAACGATGAGGAATATTTTCGTAGAAGACCTCATAGTAACATTAGTAGGAGTGCTAGAACATCACCATCTAGGAATGATGAAATTAAATTTCCACAACCAGATGAAAAAAATCAATTATCAGAAATTAATAATGAAGATCAATCGTTGGGTATAAATATTAATTCACTTAGTGATGTAGAAAACAATGCAATTAATGAGATAGTTTTATCTAAGTCATGCTATCTTCCATCTATCCACAGTGATGTTATGAATATTACTCTTAAAAAAATTAAACAAGAAAATGAAGAGAAACAAATTATAACTAATAGAGTGGATACTACAGAGAAAGCGTCTGATTCAATTATAGAGAATATTAATAATAAAGAAATAAATATTATGGATGCTTTATTATTAAAAAAAATAAATGCAACAGAAGATTCAAGCAATAAAATGGATGTTGATAAAAAAAAAGATACTGTATTAAAGATGATAGACAACCCTTTTACTATTACAGTTACCGAAACAAATGATAGTAATATTAATGTTGAAAATGTCTGCTCATCACCGAGCAGTGATAATACTAGTACTCCAAAATCAAATGATAATAATAAAAATCAAGAGTTGTCGTTACTTGATAGTGTAAGTAAAGCTTTTTCAACTAATCAAGGATTAGTAGACAGCTCATTAAATATGGGTGCTCCTTTTGGGCCGTGTGTGTTTCCTCAATCAAGAAATCAGATAACGGATCATCAAAGTTTATTTAAAACATATGAAATGCTTTCTAACATTTATCCAAATTTTTCTACTACAGGTGTTTGCATTCCATCATTTGACGGGTTATCTCTTTCACGTTCAGCGGGTAACTATTCACAATTTCTTAATTCAAATATACCCTTAAATACAACAGCTATCAATAACAGGACAACTGGAAGTGAAAAGGATGATCACTTTGATCAAACTTTAAATTTTAGTTTTAATCCTATAGCTGTGTCAAGATCTAATGATGAAGGATTACTTAAAAAATCATGTCAAAGTACATCAACAATAAAAAAAAATTCAATTATAGGAAAATGTACTAATCAAGGTCTTGCCCAAACTTTTAATAATAGTAAATCGAAATCATCTTTAAGGAATTTTTCAACAGTCTATCCACAACGATCTATGGGAATAGTCAACCCAAAACCAGGTGATAGATTTGTTCTTAAAGTTCAGCCTGGTCCCAAAAAAGATGATGTTCCTTCTACTATTACTACTCCAGAACCTATTAATATTACCAAGGAAGAAGTACCAAAGATTTAGAAAAAGCTTATTTAAATAAATAATAACTATTTTTCTTTAAAAAAACATTTTAAAAATTAATATTACACATATCTTTATATTGTTTTGAGGATTTTTTAGCACACATTTATTGTCTTGTTTTTTTTGGCTATTATTATAAATATATTTTATTAGTTATAAAAAGTCTTTAATTAGTTGTTTTTTTTTTTGTTTTTAAAATATAGTCTAAAAAAACATTTTAATATATATTAAAAGTAATTAAAAGGAGTAATTTTTTGTTTTTATTATTATATTCTGATAAAGATAAATTTAAGTTTTTAATGTTATTTATACAAAGTATATATTACATATAAAAAAATATAAATATTTGGTGTTTATACTATATGTTTTTTGAACAGTATATAGAAATTTAAACAATCATACGTTCTCGAAAACCATTATTTAAATAATTATCAAATGGTTTATTATACAAGATAGGATCACAACTTTTTCTCCTAATAAGTCCTTTATTTTTTTCTAAATTTTTTTTTAATTCTTTTTTAATGAATTCCTCACTGTATGGGCTTATTTCATTATACTCAATATTTTTTTTTTGACTAGAAGATTTGGTAACTTTTGACATAAAAGGACTTCTACATTGTGGGAGTGGACTTGTTGATGGAATTGGACTATTAGGGTTTGAATAATAATTTACCTCATCACCATTATATTCAACATCTAAGAAACTATTATTCGTATAATTATTTCCAAGACCTGTGGTGCGTAAATGAATAACAGATCCGTGGTGTATATTTTCAATTGATTTCTTTATTGGACGAAGATGTAATGCATTACTTATTTTTCTTGCTGAATTTTTTAATGGATGTAATATTCTCGATTCAATTCCTTTACTTTTAGAACGTTTATTATAAATATTATCTTTTTCTGATACTGAATAGTCTCTGGATCTTGAAGCAACACCATCATGATAGTAGGAATTTAGGCTATTTGCTGATTTATGAGAAGCATCGCTATATGTACCAATTAATGGTTTACCCCGTTGAATACATTTATTTTTCTTATTTTGTGAAAAAGGATTTTTGATATTAAAAAAAGAATGTTTATGATGTAGAGACATTGATGAGTAAGGTGATGTTGAACAAGAGCACATGCTTGAGTCGGTTGTTGTTCTACATGTCGATCCTCCAGAAAGGGATGTTGTACTATTACTGGTATTAGTTAGGATTCCTCTCCAAACAATACGTTTTGTTGTTGCAGGCATGTTCTTAAATTTTACTGGTTCAAATGCACTATTTTTAGAATCTTCCTCTATTGTACTTTCTTGTTCTAACTATAAATATTTTTTTATTATATAAATATATATATATATAAATAGCAAAATACATGTAGTACTTACAATTTTATGACTATATTTTTTTTTCTTAAAAAGATGTTCATTTTTTTCAAAAAATTCTACAAGTTCTTTTTCTTTAACAGATATATCATTTAATGACCATGATAAAGGCATATAATACCTTTTTGGTTTTTCAGGTGGTATAAATGGTGAAGCAGAAACAGGTCTTTTAGGATGATCAAAAACGTGTAACATTATTTCTTATTTAATATACCACTTTTATTTATGTTTATTATAAAAAAAAGTACTAAAAAAAATAAAAACATAGTTATATAATTGACAATTGAAATAAATAAAAATAATAAAAATAGTAATATTAAACTAAAAATGGTGTTTTTAATGTAACAAAAAGTTGTATGCAATTAGATCAATTTTTTTATAAAACTAAAATAAGTGAAAAATTGTCAACAAAATGTTGTGTAGACATCAATTATAATTAATTGGATAATAATTTTAAAATGTATGAAGTATGTTTTTGAAGTAAATGTTTTTTATAAACAAAAAAATAAAAATTTATGAGTATTAAAAAGTTTTATAGTGTAAGTTAGAACTAGTATTAAAATATTTTTTTTTTCTTATATTTATTAAATATTTAGAAATTGTAAGAAAATATAATGTTATTTAAAAGTCAAAATAATTTTTAATGTAATTTTAAAGAAATTTATGTCATTGTTAAAAAGGATTAACCAAATTATATATATATTTTATTTATTTTAAAAATGATATGATAAGCATAAAATAATATACTTTTTTATATTTAATTATTTGTACTAATTACCCTATTACTTTATTATATTAAAAAAAAAATGAAACAATACAAAAATTACAATTACCCATATTTTTAAGGAATTTGATTAAAACATCAATTAAAATAAAAATTTTAAAGTATATGTTTGTGAAATAATTGTGTTATGGTAATTGATAAGACTATGAAAATGAGAAATTGAAGATTAATTTTAAATGTATTTCTGTGTATTTTGTTATTCAAGAAGATAATATAAAATGCTAACAAAAAAAAGTCATTTCTGTTAGATAAATAGATGAATCCTGAAAAAATTACTATTTAAAATCAATTTAAAGATTTTTTTTAAAAATTTAAAATAAAAGGTTTTTTTGTAAATATAATTTTAATAATTACGATAAGAAAGACGATATACTTAGGAAAAATAGAAATTTTTTTAATTTATACAAAAAAAATAACATGTTTTTAAATCATCATTTAAAAAAATATATATATATATATATATTTTTGTCTATTTTTATAATTTAAACAAATTAATATAATTAAAATTTTTTAAACATTACTCAAAGACAAGTAAAAAAATGCGGTAAATATATTAAAATTAGATATATTTTGTGAAAGTTTATTTCAAGAATATTTTATTTTATTCAGATATATAAAATTTTATTATATATTATTATGTTAAATATCCAATCTTTTTTTAAATCATTCTATAATTTTTATGTTAACTTTAATGGATAAAGAAAGAAAAAAAAAACAAAATTATGGTTTTTTGATTGTAGAATTGATATATAATATAATGAAGTAGGTTTAAAAAAAAAGTCAAAAATACGTTATAGCAAATGTTGGATGTCATTATTTGGGTGAATCTTAAAGAAATTTTACAAAAAAAAATAGTTTTTGACTTATTTTATTAAAGAAAAAAAAATTATAATTTTAAATTGAAAGTGTTATAAAAAATAAAAAAAAAAAGTGCTATATATAATTTTTTTATATTTAAAGTGTACATAAATGAAACTTAAAATAAGCAATAAGTCTTTCAAGATGCTTATAGTGGATTTTTATTTTTAATATATATAATTGTAATGAAACTGACAAGAATATAAAGAAGTTTTTTTTTTTTTTTTAATTTCTTCAAATATTTTTAGTAGATAATGAAAATTGACAATGATAATGAATTTAATAAAAAGTATCCACATCTAAATAAGAAAAATAAATAAATAAAATTTTTTTTACAATTA
Source organism: Strongyloides stercoralis (assembly GCA_029582065.1). Taxonomy (NCBI): domain Eukaryota; kingdom Metazoa; phylum Nematoda; class Chromadorea; order Rhabditida; family Strongyloididae; genus Strongyloides; species Strongyloides stercoralis. The sequence continues at coordinate 10,351,119 of CM055866.1, read as the reverse complement.
AAATAATTATTTATTCAATGTTAAAATTGTTATAATATGAATGCTTAATATAGTATAAATATATATAGTCGCTAAAATTTTTCTCATATAAATTATACTCAAAAATATAATATAAAATAAAGTCTAAAAAGAATCCTAATAGCTATAATGGATGCCTATGTATTTCAGTACGACATACATTAATTATTCATTTATAAAAATATAAGTATAATTTTTAATGCCAAATAAATTTATTTAAAAGCCATTAAAAAACAATGATTTATCTGTAAAATAACATTTATAATTTTATGTATCTTCAAGTAAATAAGATACACACCTTCCGTAAAAAAGTTTATTGTTATCTATAAAATACCAGATACTAAAATAAAAATACTTTTAACTTTGAGATAAATATATAATGTATGTTAATAAAGAAAAATTATTTATTTTATTATGATAAAAATTTTTTTTCTTTTTAAAATTATTTAATCTTCTTTCTTTATCACTAAACAAAGGAAACAGAACTTATTTAAAGTTACATTAAACTATTTCCTAATTTAATTAGTTACCATTTATTTATATGTATAAGTAATATTAAAAAAATATCAAATAAGATATATATATTTCACAAGATAATATTTATACAATATAATAACACTTTTTTAAAATAAAAGTTACTAATAAATATAAATTATTTAATTGTTTATACATAGAATTTAAAGGAATACAATTTTTAATATTAAAAAACTAAAAATTGATGTAGTCAATTTTATGGTGTAAGTTAATTAAATGTTAAAAACCTTCTGGCAGTCCTATATTTTTTAATAAAAATGTTTTGTATTAATAATAAAAATTAAAATGTAGTTTCATGTAAAAATTATTTATTTGAAAGAAGTAATAAAATTATTCTTTTAAGAAATAATATTTTTTCTTTTGAAACAAGCATTAATTTTAAAAAAAATTATTATTGTTTGCTTGACTTTTAAATAAACATAAGTTGTTATATATGTATATATATTTTTTTTTAATTTATAAAATATTTATTTAAAGAGTATTAAAAAGTCATAATATATTATCAATGATTCACAATTTAAAGTTTTACCCTTTAGTCTTAAGATATATCGAAAATATAAATTGAAAGTCATAAAAAATAAATGAAAATAATAAAAAAAAGTTTATTTAGAAAATAGTAATATTAAATAACATAATTTAATGTTTTAATAATTTTATAAAAAATATAGTGAAAAAAAAAACAAATTATAAATTCATTGTCTTAAAAACTCAAAAAATTTTCAGTTGTATGAATAAGTTATTTGATAGTATATCACACATTATTATAAATTTTATAAAATTGATGATTCAAAACAAAATTTTGTTATTCATTATTCTCTTTCCTCAACAATAAAAATTTATAATAAAAAAATAAAAAACCATAAAAAAATTTAGAGAATATTTTTATTTTTTATTTTAATAATAAATTATAAAATATAAAATATTTAAAAAACTACCTTATTATTAGAGTTGTACATTTTTTCTTAAAAGAATCTTTCTTTCAGAAACACATGTAGAAATGCCTAAAGAGATTACAAATAGAATATTGATTACATTAGAAATAACAAATTACTTTTGAATGAAAATATAATGAAACAAGTAAGATTACTATAAAAAAGAGATTATAAACTTGAAAAAATGATGATTATTTAGGTCCCATCATTATCTTTTAAAAATGATAAAGTATATCTAAAGAATTTTTTTAAAAATAAATTTTTTTATAATTAAAATATTTTTTGCTAATGAATTATTTATAATTAAGAAATTTTTACTTAATATGGTATTCAAAAACTTTAAATTTAATTTCATCAAATTAATAATAACATGTTATATTTGTCTGTAATACTATTACATCTAATGGTCAAAAATATGAAGATAATAATTACAGTTTTTTATATCATTTGTAATCATATTTCTTAATGTAAAAAATACAAAATTTATTGGTCATAAATTTAATAATAAAACTTTTTTTTTAATTATATATTGTTTACAATTTCTACAACAAAAGTAATAATCACTAAAATTTATTTTAATGAATTTAAACTAGAAAAAAAAATACAATTAACGTAAACAAAAGATATTTGTACGTATATAAATATAAAAATAATATTGTTTTAAACATAAAAAATTTTAACATATATTGTATATCATCTTCTCCTTCCTTTTATATATACTTTTGTTTTTTCATATTAGTAAGTTTTTATTTTAGACGGTTGAAGACATTTTCTTAGAATTCCAAAGAGAGATAAACTTTAAACTCTCATTAATATTTGTTAACCATGATGCCATCTGTGGAGAAGTATCAGCAGCAAACATAATTCGGAGTGTTGAAACTTTACTTTGATCTAATACATCTACAAACATTTCCATAGTATTTGGAAAGCATGCACTTTCGTCATTCGTATGTTTTACTTCACCTTTAACAGATTCTAGGTCAATAATTATTGCCGGTGACTTTTTATCTTCTTCTTCTGGATATTTCCAAAATGTTAAATTCGTGCCTTTAAGAACACACCAATATCTATTCCACGATGACAAATCTCCAACACATTGATAAAGATTTAAAAATCCTTTATATTCAATACCTGATCCTTTTTCTGCAAAACACTTCATATTAAGACTAACTGTTCCTTCTAACGGTTGTACAACATCATTTAACATAAAATTTTTTCTACTAACTTGAGAAAGACTGAAACTCAAAGTACCAGCTTTCTGAAAACTTGGATCAACAACACCAGCAACGCCACCAGGTGAAGTAAAACTTGGTAGATTATTTGTTGATGGAGTTGAATGTGTAAGTTTTTTAAATGGTGTTAACGTTTTACTCTTGTTCTTGACATCTTTGGTGTGTTTTGATTCTCTCATTGTACGTAAACTAAAGATGTCCAAAGTAATTACAAAATTACTAGGAAGATTCTTAAGATTAATATAAGCAGGAAATTCTATATATCCACTTTGAACACCTGTATCACTAGAAACTAATTGTGTATGTAAAACTTTATCGGCAAACTTAATCAAAGCAATAAAATAATATAAATATGAATCAGCTTTTTGATTGATATACATATTGATAAATTCACGAGAAAGTCTAATAGCGATGTTCATAATAGATAACGTACCTCTAGGTTCTTTAGAGAAAGTACTTGGAATCCCATTTTTCTTTATTTTTTCATATTCAAATGATAATGCTTTCCTTTTTTCGTTGGCAATCAAAAGAGCACGCTGAGCATCAACTTCTTCACGACTTCCTTTAAAAGTATTATTTTGTCTACAATATGATATAGCTCTTGAAGCTTGAGCTATTTGATCTTGTTGGACACGGATATTCTCTTGTAATTCTTTCATAGTTGCTTCAATGTCAACGTACTCTTCACAAATACCTTCATTTGCATTACTTTCACAACTTATACCACTCCCACTACAGCCAGAAGAAGATATTGTTTCAGAATTTACTGAATCAACACTACTTTTTACAACTTCTTCAATTTCTTTTGCCTTTTTCCTATAGAATGAAATACTATGAACAAGTTGGCGTTGAGGTGAATCACCATTGGCATCATTACTTGTGTCATTTTTTAAGTGGGTACGCGGAGTGCAAAATTTACTTAATTCTGTGTTAATGTCGTCCATCAAACTACGATGCTCTTCATTACCACGTGGTGTTCTGTAGTCAGAAAAAGGAGATAATACAGCTGAATTTTCAAATTGTACAAAGCCAAAGGCATCGTTAATTAAACGATCTATCGATCCATCACCATACTCAGATTTTTGATCACAATTTGGTGTTTTAAAAGAATCATTTTCAGAATCTCCATTTGGTGTGCATTCTTCAATAATAAGGTTATTAGCTGTCAAACTTGTATCTGTTTTTGTGGCTTTTAATGGTGGCTCTTCATAAGTAACTTTATCTTTCCATAAAGGCTTCCCTTCATCAACAGGTTGATCAAATGGAGCTTCAAATATACGTTTAATGTTATTTTTTGGACAATCTTTAGGAACTGACTCAATTTTGTTTTCTGAAGAAATGTTTGCTTCCCACTTTGATTTTAAATTCTTAACTGAAGTAGTTTGTGGTACAACAACTTCTGAATTCTTCATGCTGACTTTATTTTTATTTCCATATAACAATGTTGGTGATAATGCTCCGGGCCTCAAGGATTTAACAGCAATATTACCATCAATAAATTTAACAGCAGCCTGTTTGTATGTTGTTGGTGTTTTTGAAACAGTAGAATCAAACTTTTTTGCAATATCCAATGCTTTTGTTCTAGTTATAGAAGGAGGAACTCCAGATACAACAGTATACTCTTTAGACATAGTCTTTTTATCTTCAGAATCATCATCCATATATTTGATCTCTGTCGTTGATGTTGTTGTGGTAACCTTCTTTGAGATAATTGTTTTGTCATAACACTTTAATCCTGTTAAATTCTTCCTATTATCTGATATTGGTGAAATCTATAAAGTGAAACAAATAGTAAGTTTACATTAAAAATTACTTTGGACAGCAAAAAAAAAATTAAATAAAAAATAAAGCTTACATCGTTAATTTTCTCATCTATCTCATGAGGAGGACTCGTTGTTGGTATAGGTGGAGGGTTATCATCAGATGACTAAAGACAATAACATAAACATCAATGTTATATTTTTACAAACATATAAGATAAACCTACCTGTTCAATGCTGTTAATTAAATCATTAGTCTGTTTCTCGTCATCTTCAATAGCTGTTGACTCATGTAATGGACCATCAGGTATTTTTTCTTCCTTATCAGAAAATCTCAAAACTTTTTGGTTTTTTGTAATTTTTACATTTTTTGGAGAAACAAAACCAGATGGCTCAAAATTTTTTCTTGGTGAACTAGTCAAATAATTTTCTTTATTTCTAGGTAAATTTGAAGGTTCATATTCAAAATTGCTGTATGCCTCAGCAATCTCTGCAAAACGATTTTTCTTAGGAGAGTTAATAGACGTCAGTATATCTTTTTCTGCATCTTTTGGTGGTGATGGCGCTCTATTTTCCTTAGTCCTAACTGGTGCAGGATAAGACTTTGAAAAACGCACTGAAACTGGTGAGTCGCATTCATCAATCTCTTTCTGTCTCTGTCTAGCTTTTTCAAGTAACTTCTAAAATAGTAAAACCAATTTAATAAAAAACGAAGGACCCTTCCTACCTGTGCCAATGGAACTGGTGATTTTTCCATAGTTGCGTTTAGTCTTACTAATTAAGCCAAATGAGAATAATTTAAAAGTAAACAAAATAAAAAATCTATTTAATGAAATGGTATCTCGAAATGTCACTTTTATTCAAACAATCAAAAATTGGATACTCTTCACTTAAATGCGTTACACTGTTGTTCTTTTTCCCGCAAAATAAATTGTCGTATATTTAAAAAGGGTCATCTTTTATGTGTCATTAAACAAGGAATTTAACTCCCTCTAACTAGGGTGTTGTCTTAAAGGGAAACGACAATTAGTTTTAAATTGTGTTTGGGATAATGGTAGTTTTGTAGGCAATTTAATGATAACTCTAAGGCATCTTGTTGCTAGGGTAAACAATTTTTCACTTTATAAAAATTTATTCCCAAAACAATATATTAATAGTGATTTTTCCATAAAAATGGATATAGAACGTGCTGCTGGTGTTTTAATTTTTAAGAAAACTTGTAATAAAGTTGAGTATCTGATACTTCAGGCTTCTTATCCACCTTATCACTGGACACCACCTAAAGGTAGTTGGTAACTTTTGAACATGTTAATACCTAATTTTAACTACTTTAGGACATTTGGATCCAGGTGAAGATGAGTGGACAGCTGCATTAAGAGAGACAAAAGAAGAAGCAAACATCTCCCCTGATCAGTATGAAGTTTACAAAGACTTCGATTACGTAATGAAATATGATGTTAAAGGGCGACCCAAAACAGTACGGTATTATTTAGGAAGACTAAAAGATGCTGATTTAGTAACATTATCACATGAGCATCAGAATTCGAAATTTTGCCAACTTGAGGAATGCATAAAATTAACTGGATTTCCTGAGATGGAAGATTTATTAAGAAAAGCTGATGATTATATTTCGAAGCATCTTTAATGAAGAAAGATATATAAATATTATTACTATTTAGGACTTCCTTGCTGGTAGCTATAAATAAATTTATTTATAACAATTAAAAGTTTTGATAGTTTTACAAAAAGTTTTTTTTCACATATTCAAATATACTAAGTTTTTTATTTTTTTTGATTTAGCCGACTAATTTTGTGATTTAACAAACTGTTGGAATTTGATTACAAAACCTTTAGCTAAGTTTTGTTAGTTTCACACTGCATGCTGTGTTTGTGTTTTGTATGATGACTTAAATAGTGAATGTATATTGAAAGATATAGTTATTCTTGTTAAGTAATTAACATGAAATTTTTATTACATCAAGTTTTAATTAATTTATTATATTTGTTCTTCTTGATAGTATCATCAAAAGTTATTGCTTTTAATGACAATCAATTTTGGATAACAGGAGAAGTAAAAAATGTGGAATGGAAGAAAAATTGTCTTACAATTGATAGATGTCTTCAACCAAGATTTCAAATAGCTTTTTTTGTTTCTGATAATAGTATTGCCAGTAGAGTTGACTCTCCTATTATTGAAAGACTAAGTATTGTAAGTTTTTTATTTGTTTTATTATTTTTTAATAAAAAAATTTTTATTTTTAAGAAAAATAAAATGCCAATAAATGCATTTTTTGAAAATGCATCTCCAAATGATCTTTCAACCACAGCATCTGTTTTTGGAGTTGATTCATTATTTAATGTTCCTGTTATTTGTGATAAATCAAATTACATTCAACTATTTCAATCTTTCACAATGGACTCGGAGACAATAGATGTTGTATTAGAAGGAAATTGTTTTAGAGCATTTCTCGAAATTGGAAAACACCAACAAAAATGTCCCTGGTGTTCTGAAGAAAAGAGTAGTTCTAAGAACAACAATGAGTCATACCTTTTTGATTTTCTTTTGTTGTCACCAAATCAACGAGTTTATACAATTATACTTTTGGTTATAGTTTTAATATTTCTTATTCTTGCTGTAATTTTAACGTTTCTTCTTGTTAAACAAAAATCATCAAATAGTGAAGGGTTTAGTAGATATCCTTATACAAATACGACTACTAGAAGTACAATAACAACTGGAACACCAACATCAGAATCTTCAGATGTGACGAATGGAATATTCTATGATATTGAAAATCTACAAATAAAAGGACAAAGATTTACTGATTTAAATGTATCTAATTCAGTGAGACCGCCTCCAGTATCAACAATACCTTCTGTTAGAACAATTGATTCAGAGTATCATGAATATTCATCTATTACTCCTATAGATTTTCAACAATCAAAGTCATCATTTCTTAATTCATGGAAAATAAATCGGCAATCAAAGCAGAAAAATTTCATACCGCAAGGGTATGGATATATCTAATCTTGACACAGTGTCGTCATTAATAAATTATTTTCTATAGGTAATAATAAATTTATGATTCTTTAATCCGGTATTATATCACTTATCTTTATTTGTGTAATTTTCTTTTTTATTTTTATACAGAAAGAAATAATAAATTTTTTTTAACTTAAAAAACAATTTTATTTTTTTTTATATAACATAACAATTTAAACAAAAAGAGGTTTATGAAAAGTATTTTTTATCTCTATTGTGTAATAAATAATAACAATCATCTACTTAATTTGTTTTGTTTTTATAAGACCTGATAATTTGTAATGTTCAATAAATAAAAACTATCTTTTGTATGTTATATTATTTTTATAATGAACTAGCTTATCATCTTATATATTTTAAGAAGATCTTATGTATTATTTATTATAAATGATATGTATAACTATTTGAATTAAATGATAGACAGCTTTTTTTTTTGTACAGAAAATTTAAAATTGATAAGAGGATATTTTATTCAGTGAATGATTTATTTACATAATTTTCATTTATTAATATCTTATACTGGTGTTAATCGTCTTCAATCAGATGATCTTACTACTTGAAATAATATTTTTATTTGCCATAAAATACTTCTACTCTCTTATTTGTCCTCTGCTTCACGCTATTCTTGACCTTTTATATATTGTTAAATGATATAAAGATATTTATTATACTTAAGTACTAAGTAACTTTTACAGTTAATGTTTATTAAATAAGATATAACACTTCTTATTATTTGTTTCAAAAAATATATTTTAAGGTAAATCAGTAAATTAATGTAATTGGTACATTACATTAAGATAAGAATCATTAATTAATAGAATTTATTATATATACATAAAGTATAAATTTTTACCTTTACTGAATCTTTATCTAATTATTAAGACATATTTTTTTACTCAAATATTATTATTTGTAAAATATAAAATTTCCATATCAATAAAGATATACATATATATATATATATATATTTATTTTTTAATTTATAGTCTAAAAATTTACTTTTTTTTCTTTTAACATAGAAATAGTTTAGAAAAAAAAAAATAAAAAATTTTTTTTTATAAATTCTATTTTGTAAGTTTGTCATTCTTCAATTAATTAAATTAAAAATCAGGTTTTTTTATTAGGTAGCTTCATATGTTTATTTTATCAATTTATTATCATTTTCAATCATCAATCTTTATTGTTAAAAATTATTCTTGGTCCGTTGAATTAAAACAAAAGTTTCTTTTTATTCTTTTTGTATATATTATGATTTTATTACAAAAACATTTCTTTATAATATTTTAGAAATCATTTTATTTGATTTGATAAAGATATAAAATGTAATTTGTACTTATACAATTTTCTTTAGAAATATTTTATTTTAAAAATCTTTTTTTTTTAAATCATTGATATATTTTATAAAATATTTTAAATATTAAAAAGTTATTATATTACAAATCTTATGCTGTTATATTAAAAAAAATATTTAATTTTATGTTCTTTTACATTCTTCAAAATCCACTTCATTCTATATATGTAACTTAATCTATCGTTTTATACAATATTTGGTTAGTAAAAATTTATCAAAAATTTATTGTATATGGTGTGAAAAGTTTAGAAATAACAATTACAAGATATTCCTTTATTATATATTATTACATTTGATACTTTTATAAGAAAATCACTTAATGTCTAGTTGTATAACAATAATCTATCCTTATTTAACACTATATATGAAAAACTTTGTATTGTTAAGGATTTTCTTTGATTTGATCTTTAAATTCATTTTTAAAAATGATCAGGTTTAATTTGACATTGTTCAACTTAATAAGTGGTTAGGAGTCTTGAGAAAGTTGAAAGCTTATATTACCTTTTATCTTTCTACAACGAAAATTGTTAGAATTATACGTTATATTATATTCTAGTCATCTTTAAAAATTAAAATACTTACAAGATCATCACCTTCATATATGAATTATTTAATAACTTTGAAGTGTTAACGTTAAAAATATATATACCACTTATCATGGCTATGATACTGCAAAATTTTATTATATTATTCTTTTAATAAATTTTTATTTATTTTGTAACTAGTCATGTTTTTATTTACTATATTTAGAAGAAAGATAATACTTATTAAGAGATCAAATAAATCTAAGATTGATATCTTATTCTGAGCATATTCATTAAGCAAACAATTTTACTTATTTATTATCATGATTTAACTTTTTTCTTGATCTTTTTCTATTTATATTATGATAATCAATTATTCTATTTCCTATTAATTTATTTTATCTTTCATTTACAAATTAAAACTTAAACTTTTATTGAATATATTATTAATTTTTTTTTTATCAAATTATTAATTAATCTTTTAATAAAAATTAATTTTATATTTTTATACCTAATTTATTATTTAATTTATTTAACATTTATTACCAATATTATATTTACTACTTTTAATCATTTATAATTTACTTTACCTATTTTTAATAATAATAAAAAAAAAAAAAGATTACTCTTGAGTATCTTTTTTTAATTATTAAGTATAATCAACTAGAATATAAAGAAATAATTTTTTAAACTATTAATAATTGAATAGGAGTTAATTGGAGGAAAAAAACCTTAATTTAGTAACTGATATATATTTTATTTAATGTTTAAATAAATTTTTGTGACTGTGATTTATATGATTTGTATTTAAAAGTAATTATTGCTTTTCAATGACCTTTTATTTATTTTAATTTAAAAGCATTTGAGAGGAGAAAATTTTTTTTGATATAAGATATATTATCTCCATACATAGAAAAGAAAAAGGAGTGAGATTAATTTAATGTAATAGACGATGACAACACACTGAGACCTCAAAAATTGTGCCCTTGATTAAAGGTGAAAAAAAATTATCATTTGTTATGTTATACTAAAATTATTTATTTAAATGTATAATAATGTTTATTTTTAAATATACAAAATATTATTTTTATTAATTTTAATGATTGTTAAGCAATTTTTTTATATAATATTAAATATATATTAAGATAAAGTGTAAGAAAGATAAATAGAATATTTTTAGATCAAATGTCTTTCCTCATTAATCTTTCATTTATACATCTCATCTACTTGAATAAATAATACTTCAAAATATATATTAGACAATGTCCTTTAATTTATGTAATAAGTAAATTAAACAAGGTATCATTTTTGTTATAGAAGTATTAAGGCAAGTAAGCGTTTAATAAAAATAGAATGAGATATTAACAATAAATTAAGTTGATAACTTTTTCATTAAATATTTTTATAGTCATAAATTTTGATAAGTTTCTTTTTATTTTATAATATTACAATTCTTTTATTTAAATGTAAATCATTGTTTTATAGATATAATATAACTAAATTTAATATAATAATTTATACTATACATTTGCTAAAATTTTTTTTATTGTTATCTTCATATGTTAAATTAATATATATTAAAATAATAATTTTTATAATTATTTATTTATTCTTTTTAATCATGGTAAAAATGTTTTAAAGAAATAATTAAAAATTTAATATTGTTTTTAAAAATAACCCCCTAATATTTAAATTACAAAAGACAACTCTATCAATACAATTTTCAATAATAGAAACATTTTAACTGATTAAATATAAACATAATTTGAGTCAATTTTGTTAAAATTGACATGACTAGTGAAAGTGCTTCATTATTTCTTACCATCTTAATTGGGTTCCATCATATTTGTCTGTAACCATCATCACATTATGTACCATTTCCTTATTTAAAAATAATTGTATTTGCATCAATATTATATATATATATTTATTTATTTATATGTCCATTAATTTTTATTTTAATAAATAACCATATATACCATTTTCATATGTCATTTAAAAATAATTTTTTATTTTTTTTATTATTCTTTTATTAAAAATAATCGGTAATTGGTCTATCATATGTTCATAATTTAACTATTCTTATTTATTACTTTTTACAATAATTTAATATCCATTGAACACCTTCTTATAAATTATAATTTTATATTTATAAACCTATTAATGTAATCTACAAAAAAAAAGATGTTTTTAATGTATTTAAAAAAAAAGCTATAACAATTTTATATTATAATTGTTTTATAATCATTTAATATTTTTAGTAATATTAGTAGATATATCAACATTTTATGCTCCACAAATTATATATTACATGATTTGAGACATCTATTTAATTATATTAAAACGGATAATAATTTTAAATAATTTTAAAAAAATTTCTTATTTTGGGAAAGATAATGTTTTATCAAAAATTATTTTATATAAAATATACATTTATTTTACCTCCTGCCTAGGTTAGAATTAATTTTTTGACATTCTCTTATATTAACTGTTCTCCTTCCATTTCATTAACCCAGAATATGGGAGAAAATTTACTTTAATATAAAAATTTTTTTTTTTTTAAATAAATATCAATATTATTCTTCTTTCTTACTACTCTATTAAAAAGATATTACATTTTTTTATATCCATTTATAATAACCAAATCAAAAGATGTTTAAATAAATCACTTTCATTAATTAACTTTTTTTACTCAAATTTTATTTAATCTTAATTTGTTTTAATTTGAAAAAGAAACTTTTTATAAAGAAAATAAATTAATTTATTCTAAATAATGTTATTTTTAAAAAACTAAATTTAATGAGAAATTTATTTTTTTGGTTATATAACTCATTAAACTAATAGTTTTATTTTCTCGGCTTTTTTTATCTTTATCTTATTTGATTAGTATAAAATAATTATTTTCTTTAAATGATTAAAATTTCTGTACTTTTAATAGTTTTTAAACATGATCAAAAAAAATTTATTACTTTTGATTAAGATATATCTTATATATATTTATGTATATATATATATATATTATAGAAAATATATATATCATTTTTAGTTTTTAAAATTTTTTTCACAAAATCTTATATTGTTTACAATCTACCTCCCGATAAATAAATATAAAATAGTCATTTTTTAAATATAATTGTATATTATGATAAGAATAAGAACATTATTAAATTTATCATTTACTATTATATAATATGAATCAATTTATTATTTTATAATAAACCATTAAAGTGACTAATGAAGATTATAAATTTGAAATATTTTTCCATAACTTCATTTTCTATACCAATCTTTAAAAAGTTTATTATTTCATAAATCTTTTAAGTATACATAACAAAACTTTGAATCATTTATCTTTTCTTGAAATACTTTTATTATCACTAATAATAATATGTAAATAAAAACAAAATATATTTAAAAATTGAAATTTTTTAATTTAAAAAATTATAAAGATTATCCTTTCAAGTTAAAGAATATTTTTAATAAAAAATTTTTTTATTATAATCTAATCCATTATATAGATATTTATTATGCAGTAGTTAGTAAGATAAGAATTGTATAAAACTATTTTAAAAAAAATTATAAATAAATGACAATTATTATTGATAAAATATAAGTCATGAAAGTGTTATTTATATCAATTAGATAAATCATTATATTCTAACATTTTATTCTTATTTTTACTAACAACTATTTTGATATTATTTTAAATAACTTTTGTATAATTTTTACTTAAAAAAAAGTAAACAATAATAAGTATTTTGTTTCTATATTAAATATCAAATTTTAAACTTTACTTTTCAATACAATTATTTATTTTCTTATATAACTTTAAACTTTAAATAAAAATTTTTTTTTAGTTGTAAAATCTTTTTTTAGTATTAAAATATTAACAATATTTATTAAACATTTCTTTGGTTGAATATTTAATTTTTAATTATTTTTAATAATATTTTAAAATAATAAAATATGATATTATGATTTATTTATCCACTATCAACACTTTCATATTTATTTTATTTGCTGATATTTTCATTTTTTTTTAAACACTAATTTTTAAACTTTAAGGATTTTAATACTTTATCACAACAAAAATCAATCAAATATATTTTTAGTTTATAAATAATTAATTTTTATTCTATGATAATTAAATTTTTATTGTTATTATATATATATATATATATATATATATATATATATATATTATGGAAAGGATAATCTATCCAGAAAGTTATTCCTCTATTGAAGGTTACTTAATCTTTATTCTTACTATAAAAATTTAGGTAAAAATAAATACCATTAAACGGTATACATTGTAAAAGCCTATGACCTTCAATCAAAATAATTTTACCATCTTCCTCAATTAGAGTAGTAGTAAAAGAATAGATATAAATATTTTATCCATTAACTTTTATAAAAATGAGTAAATGAAATTTAAAAATACAAGTTTTTTTCCATATTATTATGTGTTAAACAAAAATTTATCTTTAATTTCTTTTGATTAACAATTATAATAGATAATATAAGATTTTATTAATTCTCTCACGATACCTTTCATGAAAAATCAAATATTATATCATCATAATAAAAAAGTTTTTTTTAACACATTATATTTCTCTTTAACTAAATTTTTATACCAATAATCATTACTGGTTAATTTTAAAAATAATTTTTCTCATAATATATTAAAATTTATATATTTATTTTTTGTATAAACAATTTGAAGTAATGCTTAAATTGATTTTATTTCTATAAAATTGATATTTTCATCTATCAAACATATCAAATTATCATTTATTCTTATATTTTTATACTTTTTACAGTATAAAATGATAAAAAAATAATGAATACTTGTTGCTCTCCTTTTTTATATTTATAATTATTAGATTTTAACTAAAAATGATTTTTTTCATTAAAATAATCTATAAATTATAAAAAAGAAATTTAAAAAAAATCATTTTTTTAATCTTGATTTATGTAAGTATATTTTTTTTTAAATTAAAAATAAGATAACTAAAAATCAAAAAAATATTAATTATGTTCATTATAAGCTTGTTTAAATGATTTATAAACCTGAATTTAAAGTTTCACTTTAATACTGTTACAAGTTTGATAATTTTTTAATTAGTCCCTTATCTTTAAAATTACATCATTTTTTTCTGTAGCAAATAATTTTTGTTATCTATCAACTTTAAGATTATATTTTAGTTTTAAATAAGAAATAATAATTATTTTTACACCTATAATTTTTCTTATCGTGGATTGTTATCGAAATAGTTAATTGATTAATGTTTTAAAGTCCAATTATGTTATCTTTTTTATTGAATTCTTTTTACATCAACCCACTTCATGATGAAAATTGGAATATAGAGGTCTATCTTCATTATTTTATATAAAGGTATTCTCTCTTCCTTTTCTCGATAGACATTTTGGTGTCAATCTAAATAGATTGAAATTTTTTTTATTTTTGAAAGATAAGATAAATTCATTGATCAAGACACAATAAGATTTTAATGTTAAATAAAATATATATATTTTTAATCTCATTTAATAATATGTTCATATTCTTTTCTCAATCAAAATATTTATGTTTATATTTATGAAAAAAAATTTTTTTCACATTACACTTGCACTTCAAATAATTTATAAATAATAAAAAAAAAGACATTTATTTATATTATACAATTACAATATATATTTTACCGAAATACCTAATTTTTAACCGATCAATGCCATTTGAAATAATACTACAGTTAAAAACTTCCTTCATCTATAAAAACCTCCCGCCACCAGTTTGATAGAATTTTTTAGTTAAATTTATTTTTTTTCTTTTTTTATTTTTACCAGCCTCAATTGTGACAATTTTTTTTAATACACCTTTATATGTGAGATTATCTCCCACCATCAAGAGTATCCATTTTGTTAAAGTTAATTTTTATCCATTTTTGATCATATAACATTGTATGACTATTTTTATAAATGTAAAAAAAAATTTTTTTAAATATAGGTGATTTATTTTACACCTCAATAAGTTTTAGCAATAACATTTTTTGTTAAAAAAAAGCCTAAATAGGAATGTTAACACTAGATAATGGCAATGATGTTAATAATTTTATTTCACTATTACTAGTGCATATCATCGTAATGCGTATTTTACTGAAAAAATAATAGAGCATGAGTTAAAATGAAAAAAAAGAAGCATCAAACAATGACTTTCTTATGACACCTTTTTTTTCTACACTCATATTGTTGTTATATTTATTTTTTTATTTATTATTATAAAATATTGTTTCAGGGGTACTTCCGATTCATGTTTTAATAACATTAAAAGAATTAAAATTTTTCTTATCATTTAAATAAACAATTACCTATAATTTATAAAAGAATAACCAGTGTAGTTATTTTATAAAATAAAGATACAACAAGAAACATATTTTTTAATGAGGTATGTTATTTGTATTATTTTAAAAATATTACCTATTACTTTTAATATTTGTAAATATTAAGATTAATAAAAAGATGTGTTTATTATTAAATTTAGGAACGCCTTGTTATCTTAATACGAATATGTATATATATAATTTTAATAGAGATGGTGTTGATCATTATAAATTATTATCTTCTATTATCTATCACTTCTTACAACTCCTATTTAGGAGGATACTTAAGTAGTAATAATATAAGATCAAACAATTTACCAATAAAAACTTTAAATGTTGTTATATATTTTTAATAGTTTGTAACAGTATTGTGTTAATAGTTTTGTAACAAAGAATATCCTTAGTATTAAAATTTGATATAATAAAATTTAAAAGTATATAAAAAATTTTTCTATTTTTAATTACCACTCCTAAAGTTGTTGTTAAAAATTTTATTTTACTTTATTTTAATTTCTTACCTTAACTCTTGCTTACAATCATTTGATTGATTTTTTTTTAAATAAATTTTATTCGAAAAAAAAAAAATTCCTGCCTTCCGATTATTTTTTCATTCATATTCATATATCTATATTTAATTTAAAGACACTCAATTAATGAATTAATTTTATAGGTATTTTTATTAAACAATTAAATCTATAGACTATTGATAAGAAGTGATAATAAATATAAAGCTACGCCTTTTTAAAGTCTTTTTTAATCAACATTTAAAATAAGAAAAAAATACCAATAATATATATTCTATATACAGAAGAATTAATATTTATTTAAAAATACTCTTCATGTCATGTTAAATGAAAAGTAAATAATTGTAATTTCTAAAACTTACTATAATGAGAAATAAATTATTTGTTCTTAAAAAAATTAGTACTATATTAATTTTGGTTTCCATTTTTTTTGGATTACTTTGTACTTCGAAAATTGATGATGAAAATATTGGTAATAATATTATTTTTAATAATATTTCTACAGGTTAGTTTACTTTTTTTTTAAAAAAGATTACAATGTTTTAAAAAAAATTTCTTATTATTATTTTTAAATAACAATGTTTTAGATCTTTTTTTATATAAATAGTTTTTAGTATTATATCTTTAAGAATAAAAAATTATTTACATTTTTTTGTAAATCTTTTAATCTTAATAATAATATTTATAAAATTTTTTAATAAAAAAAATATTGTTTTAAAAAATATAGTGGTAAAATTTTTTTATTTATAAATATTTATTTTATTAAATGCTAAACTAGTATTTTGTTTTATTTAACACATTTATAAGAAGTGGTATTAAAAAATGGTAGGCTTCCGGTAAAGTATCTTTAAGTTATATAAAATATAAAAAGCTAGTTTTTATGGTATATAATGCTTTTCACACTTATCTCAATATTCTTAGTACATCATCCTCTATTTGTTTTAGTGATAGAATTATCTATTTAAATCTTTTATTAATACTTGTTATTATGTTCAAATAAAATTATTTACCTTTATTTTTTTCTGTTAATAAGTTGATTTTTAATTTTAAAAAAATTTTTATTCGACAATATATTTTTTGAAAAGTGTTATGAATATTTTGCCTTTTTAATTATGGCCTTCAAATTTATAAATTGTATAAATGTGATTTTATCTTGTATGATTGGATTAGTTTATGTTATTTTGCCTTTTTCGTTAAATTTTATATACCTGATATACTGTAAAGAGAGGGTAATTATTTTTATATTGTGATAAGAATCTTTTTTTTTCTCCTCTTTAGTGAAAAACCTTTTTAAAAAGAGAATATATCATAAATGATGGCAAAAGGAAATAAGGAATGAAATAAATTTGTTTTTATATTGATGGTAATCATATCCTTAACATATATTATATAAAACGTTATAATTTATTGTTTCTTACATCAAATAGATTTTTATTACAAGAAGAAAATGTTACAATATATTGATATATAATATAAATAATATATGATATAAATCTTTTATTTGTAAATTAAAAAGTTTTAATTCTTGTGTAATCATTTACTAATTTTAAAGATCAAATTTAATATTACTTATTATTAGAGATAAGAACATATAATAAAAAGATAGTTATAAAAATATTGTTATTTTTAAATTTAATACTATAGTAGTATGATTATTATCTTTTTTATCTTATTTATTATTAACATTCGAAATCTAAATTAATAAAAAAAAGGATAAAAAAATTATTTTTTTACTTCATAAAAGTTTACTACGTTAATATATTTTGTAGATAAAAGTCTGATTATTAATTTAAACAACAATGTAGAATCATATTCTGATCATTTAAAAATTCTTTCAACAGACTACAATAATTATGTTGTGGTAGGAGGAAGAAATAAAGCTTATAATATTTCAATTACAACTGGTGATGTAGTATCATCATATACATGGATAAGTTCTAAAAAGGATCAAGACGAATGTATAATGAAAGGTAGAAGTAATGAAGAATGCCACAATTATATTCGTGTTCTGTCACCTGAATCTTTTTCTAATAGAACTTTAATATGTGGTACAAATTCTTTCAAACCAAAATGCCGTGTTATTGATGGGAGTATGAAAGAGGAAGCTGGAAATATTTTTCAATTTTCTGGTATTGGAATTGTTCCATATGATCCATCATTTGAGTCAACCTTTATTAGAGATGGTGATGAATTATATACATCTTCAGGTACATAACATAAAAAAATCTTTTTTTTTTCTTTTAATATTATTAAAAATTTGTAAATATTATATGTATATATACATACTTATGTTAATTAAATTTTTAAAAAAAGAAAAAAAAAATTTATTTTAAAATTTAACTATGTACTTTTATTAGTGCATTAAAATAAGATTAATTTATTTTTTTTAGTAACAGACTTTGACTCAATGGATCCATTAATTTACCGAAAAAATGTAACAGTCTCTAATCAATCAGATTTAGGAATTAGGACAGTAAAAGATGACGACAAATTTTTGAATAGCCCACATTTTGTTGGTTCTTTTATGTATGGTGAGGTACGTTTTTTTTTATTTAAAACATTAAAAAAAGAATTTATTCTTTAAATAATATAATAATTAATTAATATAGTTGATATAAATAGTAAATAAATATAAAAAGATAATAACAATAATATACATAAAAGTGTTCTTTTTAATTTTATTTATTAATTGTCTAGATAGATTTATTTATTATTATGATTAATGGTGTAACAATATTTTACTAATTGAATATATACATATAATTACTAAGTTAATGGAGGTAGATTTAGTAAGTGTTTAATTTTTTTATTGATGAAATATATTATATGTAAAGATTTAATTTAATAATGGAAGATAATTAAATTTTAATTTAGTTGTCTTTTATTGAATTACCTCAATGATTTTGATTTTAAAAGAAAATAAGAATTATGATTAAATAAAGATTTGTTACAAGGTTAAACAAGTATTTATTAACATTTTGTAAAGTAATATAAAGTTTTATTTTACTTATATTAAATTATGTAATTATTTTTATATTAAAATTTTACCCTATTTTATAGTAATTTCTTTAATGTAAAATAAAAAAAAGTAACAATTTATATTTCATAATGATAAATAATTTATAAAAAAATGTATATATTATTTTCCAAACATAAATATGACTTGATATAAATATTTTTATAAATGTAATATTTATCATAATAAAAATAAAATATTGAAAAAAAAATGTTTTGAAAAATGTGATTTATTAAAATATTCTGGTTTTGTTTCATTTTTTAAATGTTATTATAGGTGTTTATATAATAATTTTATAAATAATATATTTTAGCACCTATATCAATAAATAAATAGTAATTTTAAACATCGTTTACATTATATTAAAGTTGATTAGTTAATTTGACCAATTAAAAATAATGACAAAGTTTTATAATTTGTCTCTTATTTTAATTTTCAATCATAAGTATATATTATTATGAATAAATAATTTTTATGTTAAATTAAAATGTGAAAGATAATATTTTAATTAAAAGTAGCATTTGATGTTAAATAATTGTACCTTATTACATTTTTTTCCAGTATATTTATTATTGGCTACGTGAAGAAGCCACAGAATGTGACAATTGTGATCCAATAATATATTCTAGAGTTGTTAGAATATGCCGTTCTGATAGAGGTGGTCCAAGGAGATATTCAAATGAATGGACTTCATTTGTTAAAGCTAGATTAAATTGTTCCATCTCTGGAAGGTATCCATTTTATTTTGATCAAATAGAATCAATATCATTTGTCAAAGAAAGTAAAATAATTTATGCTACATTTACTTCATCATTAGCTGGTATTGCTCAATCAGCAATTTGTGGTTATGATTTAAATATGATTGATAAAATATTTTCTAATTCACTTTTTATGGGACAATTATCACAGGGAAAATTATGGAGATATAAAAAAGAATCAAATATTAATTATAAACCAGGAAGTTGTATAAAAAATTCAAAAGAATTATCAGAAAATGAGGTTGCTTATGCTAAAAGAAATACACTTGCCAGAGATGTTGTACCAAATAAATTTACAACAGCTCAAGTTACAACAATGGGTCCTGGTGAAGATAGATATATGGCTATTTCTGTAAAACATAGTACAGAAGACATCTTATATATTGGTACTGATAATGGAATAATAAAAAAAATGATTGTAAAAAATATGAATGGAGAGAGTGTTATTGAAAAAGTTATGGAAATTAAAGTATCTTCTAGACCAATAAAAAATCTTTTAATTGTTAAAGATCATCTTATTATTATGGAAGAAAGTAGTATTAAAAAAATTAATTTAGATTTTTGTTTAACATTTTCTACTTCATGTTCTAAATGTTTAAACAAAAATAGTGGATGTTATTGGAATTCAAAAGAAAATATTTGTTTGGACATGAGTAAATCAAAAACCAATAATTTAACATTAATTATTGATAAAGAATCTTGTCCTGATTTTCTTTTAACTACCACTGAAGAATCTTTAGTTAATTTTATTCCAAATACTTTGTTAGATGTACCAAAAGATGTAAATAGTGCCAATATTAGAGAGGAAAAAGAATACATTAAAAGAAGTGGATTTTTTTCTAATGAATATGCTTTTATAATTATTATAATTTTTATTATATTACTTATTATAATTGGAGTTTTATTAGTTGTGATTATTGTACGTAAACGTGATCATTCTGATGGAGATAAAAGTGAAAAAAGTTTATCAATAGCTACAAGTTCTCTTTCAAATGATTCTAGTAGATGCTCTGATTATATAAAAAGAAGTACACCATCAGGAATTCATGATATAATAGATGCATATGATACAAATCCATATGGAAAAGTTGTTAATATTCGCCCAATAATGACAGCTACACCCTTTATTCCACCTCGATTAATTGATTCATCAATTCCAGATTCTTTAACACCAAGACACTCTGCAAATAATGATGAGATTGCTCTTCAAATAGATGGACATTCAACATTATTACGTACCTCTAGATCTCAACATTACCCTACAATAGGAGATACCAATTTACAATACAGTAAATCATATATTACACAATTAGATAGTCTATCACCTTCAATTGATAATTCTTACCATTCATCAACACTTAAAAATAACAAATATTACAATAATTAATCTTTTTAACTTTTAGTATCATAAAAAAATACAAAAGTATCAAGAATAATTGAACGGGTCAATTTTTTAATGTATAAAAAAAGAACAACTATATTTTTGCACATAAATCAAGATTGAATTTATAGCACTATATTAGTGTTTCAGTAAAAAAAGTATTAAAAATTATTTTTAAAATATTTTCTTATATATAATTTTTTTTTATTTAAAAAGATTATTTATATTTAGTAATAAAACACTTATACTATATAATTGAAAAATATTAAATTTTAAGAAATATATTATTTGTTTGTTTAAAATAAATTTATTTCCAAGTATATTTTTGTAAAAAGTAATATATTATCATAATATTAATAATAAAAAAAAGAGAAATAGTTTAAGATAAAAAAAATTTAAAGATATAAAAATATTAGGGAAAGGGTACTAATGAGTTGGAAAAGATTGGCTTAAAATTAATTGACCTTGTTTAAAGAAATATGTTTATTTAATTCATAAACATTATGTAAAACTTTTTTTTTTATAAAATTTAATTTGTCAAATAATTAAATTTATAAATAAGATAACTATTTTAAAATTAAAACATGTTTTAGAACTAATTATAATTTAAATTGAAATATCAAAAAAAATTATAAACTTTATTATTGTAAAAAATTTATTATTAAAATATTAGAAATTATTTATATAATAATAAATAACAAAAATAAATAATAATTATATTAAAAGATTAAGTACTTTTATTATTTACATCTTTTCCTTTAATCTTTATTTATAATATAAAAAAAGATCTAAATAAAAAGCCGAAAATAATGTCATAAAAAGTTTTCAAGAATCTACTTTATGGATCTTGGTAGATCATTATTATGTAAATAATAAAACTTATTATTATATGTTAAATTTTTTTTTGTTTCATTAACTACTCTTTACTAAAATACACACTTCAACAAGTAATAGGAAATATAATTACTAGTATATTAACAATCTTTAACAAGTATAAGAGATGGACAAAGTAAACATTAAATTGTAGATAAGGTAAAAAAAAAGGTGTAAAGTGGATTTGTTGATTTATGCTTCTGTAAGAAGATATGTAATTATTATTATGTTTAACAATATACAAAATTAGTTGAAACAATGAAAATACAATTTAATCTATCTTTGTTTAATTACAAAAGATTCATCACGAAATAATGGGAAGTGATATTTATACTAATTATAACTTTTGTTTAACAGATTCAATTTCTTTATATTATCAATTTTTTTACTTTAATTTACATTGTTATTATATAGTTTATTTATTAAAAATAACTTTTATTGAAATATATAAAATTTAAATTTAATCAAATGTAATAATATCCTCTTTATGGAAATATAAAGATTTAATAATCACTTCAAAGTCAATTAAAATACAGATTCTAAAATGTTATGATTATAAAAACAATTAATAGATTCTAACAATTTTACTCAACAACAATAACCAATTACCTTCTGTAAATCCTTCTTTCCACCCCAACACTTTTATTACATAATAAATAATCTATTAGTTATTTATTATTAATTACAACTTCTTTTAAAATTTAATCTTAAAGTCATAATTTAAAAAGCTTATCTTTCATAATCCTTATAAATATTAATTGAAGATACATATTGTAATAATGTATATTATATCATAACTTATTATAATATATTTATCCAAATTTAGAAAAAAAAAGAAATAAATTTATGGTAAATGTTTCTTAAGCATTTAGTACTTGAAGAAATTTTCCATAAATATTATTATAACTTTCATCTTTACTATCATAAAATAAATTAACAAATGATAACACATATTATTTCAATGATTCTTCACATATTGAATCCTCTTCAAAATCAATTTATTTTATCTAACAAAACAAACTTTTAAAAATAAAATTATAAATTTATATATTTTATTAATATTTATGGAAAATATTTTTAATACTTATATGTTATTACAGTACTCCGTATTCTTTTAATAAAATAAACTTTTTTTTTACATTTTTTTTAAATTAAATTTTATATCACATAAATTGTTTAAATGAAATCTATGCTTTTACAGGAATATAAATTTAGTTATAATTGCTTCTTTACCTATAATATATAATATCCACTTATATTTACTATTTCTTTAACATGCTAACAACTTTTTTGTATCCCTCCTCAATAAATACATATAAATAATAATATTATTATTATAACTCTCTCTATCTAACAATTTAAACCTAATATATATTAGGGTGGAGTTAAATAAGATAAAAAGAGTTTGACTTTTATTAAAAGGTTATTATTCTTATAATTTTTGACACTTCCAATTTGTAGTTTTTATTGTATTATTAATAAAATATCTATAATTTTTTATTATTATAATTAATAAGATAAAAAAAATGGAAACTATTACTAATGCTAAGGAAGAATTAATTATTTCAAATGGTATTTCACAAATTGATTTACAAAAAATTCTTAAATTAAGGCAAGAAAAAAATCAAAGGACTCCTAAATGTGCTAGATGTAGAAATCATGGAGCTGTTTCTGTTCTTAAAGGTAAATTTGTTTATTTTTAATATTAATTATTAAATAATTTTGACACATCTTTTTTCTTTAGCTCATAAAAGATTTTGCCCATATAAAGATTGTCAATGTGAAAAATGTATGCTAATTGCTGATAGACAAAGAATTATGGCTGCACAAGTTGCTTTAAGAAGACAACAAAGTCAGGAAGAACAGGAAGCACGAGAATTAGGTGTCCTTCTTACATTAGCAAATTGTAATTTTTATTAATATTATTTTTTTATCATAATAAGTTTCTTTTTTAGCAAATGATCTTTTAAGACAAGTAAGAAAAAGATCATCATCCCCGATATCAATAGAATCAGGTGGGGAAAAAATAACTCGCCTTATATCACCATCTTCTTCACCAACATCATTGTCAACACCAATCTCTACAACACTTCAAAACGTAACTAATAACAATTGTAAGTAATTTATAACATTTTTAAATAATAACAATCACTAATGTGTCATCTAAAATTGCAACTTTCAATCACCTTTTTTCCCCATTACTATGTCTCGTATTTCATAATAATTATATTCACTTATCATATCCATTAAATACTCTTTCTTTATTTTATTTACTTTTATTTACACTTAATACTACAACTTACCCTTAACACCTGATGAGAAAAATGAATAAATAAAAGTATCATTTTAGCTTTTGACGTGAAAAGTATTTCTACATCTGGGATTGGTGGAAAAGAAGAAAAGAAACAATCTCCAAATAATCATTCTCAAGGATTGTCATTAAATAATACCTCATTTAATCATCAACCTTTTAATACAGAAATATTAAATAATGGAACTTCTATAACACCACCAATATTAAATGGAAATGGAGGAATGTTACAAAATAATCAAATACCATTATTTAATACATCACATAATATAATTCATCAAGGAAATTTTAATTCAACTCCATATGGAAGAACACCATTAATATCAAATAGTTTATTTCCACCTGTAACACAGGCATTTCCATTTATCAGAAATTCATCTACCTCTTTTCCTATTTCATTACCTCAAAATTCACCATTTCCGTGTTTTACATCAAACCCATTATGGAATCTTTCCCCAACAATAACAGGAAATCAAAATTTTATGATCTCTCTTCTTTCAGGAAAACAAGAAATAGATAATATAAAATCAATGGGAAATATTTTGTCATTTGATAAAGAAAAATTGCCTCATGATGAAAGTGGTGATGTAATTGTTAAAGAAGATAATGATGATAAAAATTGATTAAAAATGTTTTTATTTTTTATTTTAAAATTAAAAAAAAAAAAACTTGTATAATAATATATATAGTATAAAAAAAATAAATCATTTTCTTAATTAACCTACATATGTATAATTAATAATATAATATTAACTAATTGTCTTTTTCAAAAAAATATTATTATTTTTTATTCATTTTTAATGGTCATAAAATTTCTTTTAAAGTATGGAAAATTTAACATTTTTAATTCATTTTTTTTAATAAAAAAAAGTTATATTTTTTAAACACATTGTTGTTCCCATAAAAATGGAATATTTTTTTTTATAAAATTATAAAAATAAACTATTTATCTTTATAAGATTTTAAAATTTTTTACTATTTTAATTAGTATCTAAAGATATCAATTATACCCATAAAATAATTTTAAAAATAATTAAATATTATAAACAGAAATACATCGACTATTTTTTTTGGAAAGCAGTTAAAAATAAAAGTGAATTTTAATTTTTGAAACCTTTTATGTTATTATAAAATAATAAACTGTAGAATTAAAAAATTGGTAAGATATATTATTAAAGTATTATTTTAAAGATTTATTTTTTTTAATACCTAGTCATTAGATTTGTTGTTACATAAATTTTATAGTAAAATGACAAAATTTAAAAAAAAAAAAATTAATAAGTTATAAGTATAAGTGAGATAAGAAACTATATTTGTATTTATTTATATTAAAGTTATGATCTTCATTTTTTCTGTACTTTTAATCAATGTGTATGTAAATATATATTATTATTTTTTTAATTATTCATCTTATGACAGTCCCTAAATAAATTTATATGCTCATCAATATATTTTCTTATAATATGAAAACGTTAGTAAGTTATAGTAAAAAAAGTATAAAAGTTGAAATATATTTTGTTATTACTAATAAGACACGAAATATTACCATTAATGTGGCACAATATTTTCACAATAATAAGTACTCTTTTCCAAGAAATAAGACGCGATAGGATTCATTATTTTTGGTTTTCGTCCCTCAAAGAGTGATGTGTATTATTTTTATTAATTTTACATTTATTTAAAAAATATGTTCTCCAATGAAATGAAATTTTATTTTTATTCTGAGTAACAAAAATAAAATTTTTTTCTAATGATATATTTATTTTATATTTCTTCTTTCTTTCAACCCATTATATAGTGGTGTACGAGGTTGATGTTATTAAAATATGTATCATATAATATTATGAAATTTTTTTTATTCATGTGACTTGTAGATATATATTTAGAATGCCATATCTTTTAAATTTACTTCTTTTTTTTGTGTTTACTTTTAATAAAAATTATTTATCTTGCTAAACATGTTCAATATATTTAATTATTTACTAGTACTTTTAATTCTTTTTGAATTTCCCTCCATATTCTCTTTTTCTTTTTGTTCACTCTTTACTTTACAAATTCCATATATATAGAAAATTTTATTCAATATTCTAACATTTATTATAAAAATTTTAACGGTCAAAAGTCTATTTTTTTTTATCTATCAATACTTCATTTATTGTTTAATATAACAGTATAATCTTATTATCAGTTATATTTTAACAATCACCTAAGACAACCCTTTCTTTTTCTGAATAATACTTATCTTATCAATATTTGATAAAGCATCTTATGAGAAATATATAATTAACTATTTAGTGGTAGTCTTAAATATCCCAAATATATAAAAATGTTGTTATATAAATAAATATAAAATAAAGAAGAAATATATATTATATACATATTTTAAATCATCTATTGTATTATATTATTAAAATATTTGTCGTTTTTCTTTAAATGTAAAACTAAAAATAGTTTTAAATTATTATCTTCATCGTCATTCATTAATTTTGCAATATTATATCTGAATTTAAAATATTTATACTTTCGCCTAAAAACTAAACATTTTACCCGTTAAATATCATCGAAATATTTATGTTTTCTTATAAAAAAACATTTAAATCTTAATATATTAGAGGAAACTAGAAACTTTTGTGGCGCATGACGCGCTCAAAAAGACAGTTAAATGCGAATAATAAAACCCTATAATCATAATAAAAACATGGTACTTTTTGTTGATATATCTATTAATTATATATTTTTTTAAATTGCCATAACAACTAATTAAATATTCTTTAAACTTTACAATATATTTATCACATGTTAGTATTTTATTTCATTTTTCTTCTATTTTGTTTTTTTTTTGACCCAATATAATTTTTATACTTATTATATTGTTATTATGTTAAAATAAATATACATATGTCTAAAATATCAATGTTTGTACAAAGTGTCTTTTTTTAAACGTTACTTCTATATTTACAGCAATAAATTAATTCTTTTCTTTTTATTCTAGAAAATTTTAAGATTAGAATATAATATATATATTATATTATATTTAATTTCTATATATATAGTGAGAGAGAAAACGGAAATATTTATTATATAAACTTTTTTTTGCTATTTTCTTTACTTTTATTATTTATTTAAAAACTTTTATATTTCAAATATATAAAAAAAGAATGAAATTTTTTAAAAAAATGTTATATAATATTACTTTTGAAAAAAATTTGCTAACCTTTATATTTTAAACTTTTGTTGTATTTAATTAAATTATTTATAATTTCTCTTTGTATTATTTTAAAGGTGAAATAATATATAGATAGATTTCATAATCTATTGTTTTTTTTACTAATAGACCTTCGATGTCTTTGGAAGGTTCTCCAACAGTACCAGGAAAGGTAAAGTTATACTTTACCGTCTCTGTCCCAGGTGGAACAAAATCCTATGAAAAATTATTTGTAACCGGATCTGCAACAGATTTAGGAATATGGGATCCCAAGAAAGCTCTTGAGTTAACACCTTGCAGTGAAAAGTAATTTTATTGTTATTTTTATTCTAATACAAATTTTCTCCAACACTTCTAGTAATGAGGTATGGAAGGGTACCATTGCAACAAGTTTAAAAAAAGTTGAGTTCAGATATTTTATTGGTTATTATTTGGAAAGGAGTTGTGATAATAATATTGGGGAGGAAAAAACTCTTGTTATTAGTCAATGGGAAACATTTTTTAAACCTAGAGCTGTTATGTTACAAGTTGAATCTAATATGAGAAATGGAGTTTGCCGTGAAAAAGTTAATGATGAATTTGGTTTTCATGCTGGTAGAAGTCGTATATCTCATGGTTGGCTTCATGATAAATATCACAATGAAATTTTATTAAGAATTGGTGGTAATCCTTTAAAATTTTTTAAAGGAAATAAAGTTGTAGAAGATACTTTTAGAATTAAAGTTACTCCATTAGATGTTAGGTATAAAAGTTATGGAGAAGATTCTGATGATGATACAAATGGAGATGGAGAGAATTCTCAAGATAGTAATATTAAAAGTTGTACATTACCAAGTTTTAGTGAAACAGATATAGCACCATTGTCAAAAGAAAATCCTATTTATAAAAGTCAACATGAGTATGGTGAAAAATTCAATAAAGGTATTGATTATTTTATGTTTCGTACACAATCTGTTTCTGTAGAATATCTTGGTTTTTGTATTGAAATATTTGTTGAAAGAATAAATAAAGAATCAGGATTACTTTATTATTCAAAAAAATGTACTGCCTTTGCCTTTCCATCCTCATTACCTGATACATCTGGTAAAACACAAATACCATTGATGAGTAAAAATGCTGAACCAATTGGAAAGATTGAGATTGACTACTTAGTTGTTAAACCACTTCAAGCAGAATCACTAATACATAGCTTAACTATGGAAAAGACATTTATTAGACATTGGAAGAAACGTAGTACTGTTGAAGTTGGTCATCGTGGTATGGGGGATTCTTATACTAAACATACAGCTGCCAGAGAAAATACCATTCATTCATTAAATTCTGCTGCTGAAAATGGTGCTGATATGGTTGAATTTGATGTTCAATTGACAAAAGATAAAAAAGCAGTAATTTTTCATGATTTCCATGTTTTAGTTTCAGTTGCTAAGAAGAATGGTAATAATACCAATACAGGTCAAGAATCATCAAAAGTAACAGATAGTAGAAGTAGTATAAATAGTGATGATAGTAGGAAAAGTTCTTCTAATGATTCACAAATTTCAATTTCAGAACAGGGAACAGATCTTTATGAATTGGCTGTTAAGGATCTTACATTACAACAATTAAAACTTTTACATTTAGATCATGTCAAACATAAAAGTATAAATTGGGATAAGGATAGTAGGGTAACTTCAAATTCTAATGAATGCCACACAAGGCATTCATTTCCTACATTAACAGAAGCATTATTAATGGTTGATAAAGGTGTTGGTTTTAATATAGAAGTTAAATATCCAATTATACAGATAGATGGTGTTCATGAATGTTCTAATTATTTTGAAAGAAATGAATTTGTTGATGTTATATTAAGCGACGTTCTTGCATTTGCAGGTGATAGAAGAATTGTATTTTCAAGTTTTGATCCTGATACTTGTTTAATGATATCATTAAAACAAAATAAATATCCAGTTCTTTTTTTATCAGTTGGAAATGATACAAAATATATGGTATATAAAGATGAAAGAACACATAGTTCCTTAAATGCTGTTCATTTTGTTGCTGGAACATCTTTATTAGGAGTTAATTTTCATAGTGAAGATGTATTAAAAGATCAAAGTAGTATTGAAGCTGCTAAAAATTATGGTCTTGTGGTATTTGTTTGGGGTGATGAATTAAATGATAGAAAACATGTTGACTATTTTAAGAAAGTTTTAAAAGTTGATGGGATTATATATGATAGAATTGGTTTAGCTGAAACAAGAAAAAATATTTTTACTGTAGAAAAAGAAATGAGAAAAGCATTATTTGATAGAATAGTAAACGTTAGAATGGAACCTTCAGAAAATAATTCAAAATCTGGTGTCAAAAGCTTGCAGAAGTTTTGTTCAATCACACTTGGAGATCCTATATATGATATTGATGAATATAAAAATTATAGAAAACAGCGTGCTTGTTCTCCAGATACTTTTCAACAACAAAAAGAATTAAAACAAAGAGAAACAAAAGAATATAGAGGAAGTAATAGTATATCTTATAGTAAAAGGAAATTATCATATTCTAAAGAAATTAGTTAGAAGATAAGTTATATGTTTATTATAATCAAGATGTCACTTAGAATTGGATTATAATTTAATTATAAATATTATTTCACCTTTTTATACATGTACCACAAGATAAGGGACAGTAATCCATTGCATTTTGCCTTGTATGATTCATATTACAAAGAGATCTTTTTGTTCCATTAATAATATTATATGAAACACAAAGTGTATTAAATTTTTGTGAATCTGTTGTATCGAAACATTTTCTTTCATCACAATTACAACAAGATTTTTTACAATATTTCAACATTATACCAGGTTTTTTTTCACAATTACCCTCCTGTGCCATTGTAGGACATCTCTATAAAAAAAATATAATGTATCTACAGAACAAAATTATTTTTTTTTATATAGGAGAAATTTTATGTAATAATTTTATTTTATAAAAAATATGGACTTACTTCTAATTGATCTTCACAAGAGCCTTCTTCAATAGTCCTACATTTATTGTCTTTCAAGAAATTAATTTTCCTGCCAATTTTTTTCATCGGTATTCCTGGTTTGACAAATTTTTCATTTATTTCTTGTTTTTTATCATTACATTTATATAAAATATTTAACTTATGTAAATCACCTGGACTTAAGAATTTTCTTTGACCAATTTGATTAACATCAATACCTGGTACATTAATTTTAAATGAACGTTTAACTCCAGGTTCTATAGAAAATGCCATTACATCATAATGCATTATTGAAAAAAAATCATATGGTCCAAGTGAATCTACATTTTCTTGAAAACGTTTCTTAAAAAATGAAATTTTATCTTTTTTAATATTTTCTTCAAATACAGTTATAAAGTTGTCTCTATCAAAACGTGTATGTTCATGAAAAAAACCTATAGCATGAAATAAATAATGTAATATTGTACCTTTTGTTGAAGAACAATTGTTATTAAGTGATAATGTCTGTCCTTTATTAATCATTTCTTTTTGAAGACCAACAAATGACCAACATGTTTCGCCTTTTTTTAACCGTATAAAATATTCATCTTCTGTTGTCTTTGGTCTGAATATTAAACATGATTTTTCTTGAATTTCAGCTATAGCATCAAGAAAATTTGTAACAAAATTTGTGTCTGTAAAAAAAATTGTATATTATACATATATAAATATTTATCATAATTTACCAAAGTCATTACTTAATTCATAAGGAATAATTCCATTAGGCCATATATTTCTTTCTTCACTATAATCAACAAAATATGTTTTGATAATAATTACATTTAACAAGAAAAAATAAAAATTATACCATATCATAATTTATAAATAATTTTATTATTAAAATGATAATAATGAGAATAAAGATAAATAATAAAATAAAAGTCAAAACTTTTCGTGTCATTTTAATAGTTATTAATCTCTCATAACTAAGATGTAAATAAAGATAATTATAAAAATTTAAGTTGAGTTACCAGTTATTCTTGAATATGTTATTTTTTGAACTCTTCTTAAACTTTATCTTTCTAATTTATTACTTTAATCCAGAATTATTTTAAGTGTCTATTAAGAATAACAAACTTTGCTCTTAAGTATCTTGTATAAAAAAAAATTATTTATAGCAATGTTTTATGAGAAAATGTTAAGTTTATATTTATTCTCAAAGATATTTTTAAATTAATTTTTTTTTTAATTTAATAGATAATAGTTTTAATTTACTTTCTTTTTGTTTATAATTTATTAAATTGTTATAAGTAAATATACTTTTAATGACGTAAATCTTTCATGTGACATTTTATTAAATATTGATAAGGAAACAAGCTTTTTTATTTATAAAACCTTCATGTTGTTTATAATTAATAAATTACTCCTTTTCTTAAATTTTTTATAATAATTATTTTCATTTATAATATAATCTAAAATTACATTAAAAATAAAAAGTTTTATATTTAAATCTGTTTATTTGTTATTAAAAAAATATGGTTAAATAAAGTTTAAATTTACTTTATTTGTTTCAAAAAAAATTTTTCTAATTAGCAATTACTTTCAAATCAATAAATTTTAGTTTTAAAAATCGAGTTTATTTGAATAAACACAAAAACAATATTTTAGATGCTAAATAAAAGTATAAACTTTACACTTTATTGACACTTATTTACATAAAAATAATTTCAAACTTTAAAAACATAAAAAATTCAAAGACATGTTGACAGCATACTTTACTTATAATATTAATAATTAATATAAAATTATTTTCTTTTTTAGTATTATAAACTAGTAAATTATTTCTACATGTTTTCAAAAATATTATTTTTTGGGAGAAATTTTCTTTGAACACCAAAGAGATATGTACTTAATCACTTCATTTATATATGTCAACCATAATTCCATTTGTGACAACGTATCAGCAGCAAACAAAATACGAATAGTTGATAATTTTTTCTTGTCAAGTACTTCTACACGTAATTGCATTGTGTTTGGAAAACAAGCACTTTCGTCATTAATATGTTCCACTTCACCTTTAACAGATTCAAGATCAATAATTATTGCTGGTTGTTTTTTATCTTCTTCCTCAGGATATTTCCAAAATATCATATTTGATCCTTTAAGAACACACCAATATCTATTCCAAGAAGATAAATCTCCAATAAATTGATAAAGATTTAAAAACCCTTTATACTCTACACATGATTCTTTTTCTGGAATACAGTCCATGTTAAGACTAATTGTCCCTTCCAAAGGCTGTTTTACATCTTTTAAAATAAAATTTTTCATGTTTACGTGAGAAATATTAAAAGAAAGTGATCCTATTTTTTGGAAACTTGAGTTAATAGTATTAGTTGGTGAAATATTAGGTTGACGATTATTTGAAGATGATGCTGAAGATGAAAATCTTTTAAATGGTGTCAATGTTTTACTTTTATTTTTAGCATCTTTAACATGTCTTAAATCTTTCTTTGTTCGCAAACAAAAGATTTCCAATAATCCTTTAAAATTTGCCGGAATATTTTTAAGATTCATCTGAACTTTAAATTCAATATAACCATTTTTAATTTCAGTATCACTAGAAGCTAACTGAGTATAAAGAACTTTTTCAGCGATCTTAATTAAAACAATGAAATAATATATATATGAATTAGCCTTTTGGTTAATATGAACATGAATAAATTCCTTTGAAAGTTTAAGTACAATATTTGTTATAAACAATGTGCCTCTAGAATGTCTAGAAAGTGAATTTGTATCTACATTCATTTTAATCTTTTCATATTCCATCAACAAAACTTTCTTTTTCTCATTAGCAATAAGAAGGGCACGTTGAGCATCAACTTCTTCACGACTTCCTTTAAAATTATCATTTTCATTACAATATAAAATTGCTCTTGAAGCTTGAGCTATTTGATCTTGTTGAACACGAATACTTTCTTTTAATTTTCTAATCATTACTTCAATATTAGCATATTCCTCACATACATCTTCATTATTGTGACTTCCACTACTTATACCATATCCACTGCATCCTGATGAAGAAATTACATCTGACGACACTGAATCAATATTGTGCTTAACAACTTCTTCAATTTCCTTTGCTTTTTTTCTATAAAATGAAATACTATGAACAAGCTGACGTTGTGGTGAATCTACTGCCATATCTGTTATTAATTGACGTTTTTCCCTTAAATGACTTCGTGGGGTAGTGAATTTATTTAATTCCGAATTAATATCTTCCATTAAATTGTTTGATGCTTTACAATCAAATACTGGTGATGGTAAAGGTGATTCCTCAAGATGAGCAAAAATAAAAGCATCATTTGTTGTTTTATCTTTATGTTCACATTTAACATCTACTTCAGGTGTTTTAATAACACTATTAGAATTATCTTCTTCTTTCAATTTGTATTCCTTGATATCTCTACATTCTTCAAATTTGGAAATTTCTGGAGGGCAATTTTCATCTATGTTTGTATTATCATTAGAAAATTTCCTTTCATCAGAAAGGTGACTTTGTAGAACTTTTTCATTATTTTCTACTTTAACTTCAGAAATTATGTTTGCTTCCCATTTAGATTTTAAATTTTTAACAGAAGTAATTTCTGGTATTACAATTTCAGAATTTTTCATATCCACTTTACGCCTATTTCCATACAATAGAGTTGGTGATAAAGCACCGGGCCTTAAAGATTTAACGGCAACTTTTCCATCAATGTATTTAACAGCTGCCTGTTTGCATGATGTACGAAAATTTCTAGAAGTAGAATCAAATTCTTTTGCAATATCCATAGCCTTCCTATTTGTAATTGATAAAGAAACATCAGTAGTTATATTTTTAGAAGGAAATATATCATCATTTCTTTCAACATGATGAATTACATTTTTTGTATCATTCACAGAAATTCTATTAAATATTCTTCCTACAGAAGTTACCTCATCATCACTAACCTTTGATAAAATTTCTAATTTTTTTGATTTTGATGGTAACTAATATTATATATCAATAAATTAATAGTAAAAAAAAACTTACACTTGATTCACTACTATCTTGTTCATAATTTTCTTCCAACTTTTTCGGAGAGTCTACCTTATTGTCGAGCTAAAAATAGTCATAGAACGAGATAAAATATAAAAAAAAATAATTAAATTACCTGATAAAATTCATTCTCTACAACAAAAAATCCTCTGTCACTGTCGTTCAAACTTAATAATTCAAAAGAATCTTCACTATTTTTAATTGTATTAAGTTGATGCTCTTCTTTACTTTTAGATTTATGACAAATTTCATACTCAAAATTATTGTACGCTTCAGCTATTGCAGCGAAATGGTTTATTTTTGGGGGACTATTTGATATTAAAGCATTCTCTACAAAAGATTCTTTATTTAATGGAGTTCTATTCTCTTTATCTAATGCTGAAATGCGACTTGCATTAGCAGAACATCTTATTGGTGACGCATAATTGTCAATTTCCTCTTGTCTTACACGTATTTTTTCTAATACTTTCTAAAAAAACAAAACATTTTTTCGTAACATTTAATTAAACTTACTTTTGCTAATGGTACAGAAGAATCTTCCATTTTTCTCTTATACAAATATAAAAAATTTATCTTTGGAATAAGTAAAATTTTATCTGAAAAAAAATCTATTAGAACTTTTTTTTTATTTCTTAAATTCAAAATAAAAATTAGAACTTCATGTAATTTTACCGGTATAGGTACATTATTCCACAAAAAAATTCCTTTGTTTAATGATAAACCTTTAGATAAAAAGTTAATTCTACAAAAAAAAACAACAAAGAAAAATTTGATCATTACTTTATTTACTAAAAGTAGTTAATTAGTTAATGTTATTAATAATTTATAGTAAAAAAATTTTACATATATAAAGAATTACTTATTATTCCTCAATTCATTTATACGTTCTGCAAGTTCGAGTTTCTTCTTAATGAGATCTTCTATTTTTTTAAAAGTTTTTTCATCTCCTTCGTAATTTTCCATTCCTCTCCATAGGAGATTCCCAACATTTTTGAAATAGCTTTTAGCCGAAATTCCGCATAACTGATTTTTTGTTATTTTCATAACATTAGAATCTAACAAAGAAGATAAAATAAATTTTTTATCTAAATCTGTAAGTTCTTTACGCATAAACTGTACTAATTTTGGATAAAAATGAGCTTCAAAAATTTCATTTATTTCTGATCCCATTCCATTATTAATCATATCATCAAAGAGTTCCACCAATTTAATGTCATACTCAAAAGCAACTCGATGAATTTCTTTGCAATGATGTTGGTGCTCTTTTATTGCATTTTCTTCATTCTTTCTTTCCTCTATTTCTTTTTGTTCTTGTGCTAATTTTTTTGCCAAAGCTTCCTCTTCAATCTGTTTTGCAGGTGGCAGAGGTTTAAACAATTTTCGAGCTCTTATTCCAACTCCTGTACTTGTAGCTTGGTCATCGTCCTTATAAACAAAAAGTGATCTTTCAATTTTTGTAATCCTTTTACCTTTATTTTCCCCGGACGAACAATCCATTATTTATAATTTAGAAATACTTGAAAAATCAAGAAAATACTAGTGAAAAAAAATTTAGTCAAGATAAACTTTATTGTATCAAATTTTCGTCGAAAAACAAACGAACTTCTTAAACAGAAAGTGGAGAAATGTTTATAGGGAGTTTTAACACTACCATTAACAATACCTAATTATATAAATGGTATAAGTATAAACAAAACTACTTTCTAGCATGGCAGAATTATTACTTTCAACATTTTGTGCTGATAAATTAAGTTTTGATTTTTTTTCTGAAGAACCCTCCAATCATCAAAAATTTCTACAAAGAGAATATGAAGATATTACAGTAGATATAAGAAACTCAGATTCACCTAATGATCCTTATGCTAAAACTATTAGTAATGAAATATGTAAGTTTTTAATGATATTATTAATTACTGGAATATTTGAATGATAGTTCTCCTTAAAGTTGGTAACACATCAGAATTACCTTTAGCATCAATGAGTAACTTAGAAAAGAAAGAATTTCCTCACATTGTTGAAAATCCAAATTCGATATCACATTATCTTTCTATAAGAAATAAAATATTGGCTGAATGGTATAAGTATAGTAGTATGTATATGTCCCTATCAGCAGTTCTTCATTATTATTTTCCTGAAAAAACAGAAGAAGATGACAAAGTTAGAAATATTTGTGTTAGTATGGAGGGAAATGAAGAATATATATCATTAATAAAAGATATTTACATGTTTCTATTTCGAAATTGTTTTATAAATTATGGTGTTTTAAGTACTCTAGATAGAGAAATATTTATACCAAAAGAAAGAAAAAAAGTCGTTATTGTAGGAGGTGGGCTGGCTGGATTGACTTGTGCTAAACAACTTTCTAGGTTAGGTTTCAACATTGTGGTTTTAGAAGCAAGAGACAAAATTGGTGGTAGGATAGAAACTATTGAAAAAAATGATATTAAAATAGATGTTGGCGCTTTTCTATTAACAACAGAATGGAAAGATCATTTAAATATACTGCTAGATCAATGTTCAATTGATGCTCAATTAATTCCAGATAAAGTATTACTCCTGGATCACAAAAAAGATTTATTTAAAGAAGTTGCATTTAATGTAGCTTGTAAAATATTTATGGAAGATTTAGATTTATTAATATATTCTGGTGATTCATCTATATCTGAATTAACTTTATATGAAGCATTTGAATTAATGAAAGAAAGAAAAGATGCAATGGCATATGTTTTAAGAGAGAGTATCTTGGATGAATTTGATGATTTATTTAATAAACTTGGACAAGCATGTATTGATGGGTATTGTAATCTTCACAGTATTCTCTCAGACTATGATAGAAGGAAGAGTACTTTCTTTAGATTTATTGAAGAGCAAAGAAATTCCAAAAATAATTTGGCAAGTACACAAAAAATTCGAGAAATTGAAGCTCGTAATGCAGTTATTTCAGATCTCCTTGCACATGTATCACTTAAAAAATTTAATCTTATTTGTGAAGATCTTAAAGATACACGAGAATTGATTGAATTAATGAATGAAATCCTTGATTCGGCATCATACTATCAAAATGGAGCACCACACTTTGTCTATGATCAATTACAAGAATTATTCTTTAATTCAATAGAACAAGCATTTGGTTGTAGTGTTAAAGAATTAAGTCTTTCATCAATGAAACAATTTTCATGGTCAAATAAAAGGCAAAAATTCTTCTCGCTTAATAATGGTCTTTCAGACATTATAGAAAAACTTAGTGAAAATATTAATATATCTGTAAACAAACCTGTACAATGCATTTTATATAATGAATCAGAAAAAAAATTTATTCTTAATGGTCTAGATTTTGAGGAAGAATGTGATATTGTGGTATCAACATTACCAATAGGTGTTTTAAAAACAAATTGTGTTAAGTTTGAACCAGAATTACCAATTTCTAAAAAAGAAGCTATCAATAAATGTAAACTTGCTGCTAAAAGAGAGCTGATTTTTCAATTTGACGAAATATTTTGGGATAAAAAAGTTTCAGTATTTGCTAAAGTCGCTAATCCTTTTAATTCTTCCGAAGAAATGGTTATTGTTTATGCTGTTCCATTGAAACCAATACTTATTGTCTTGTGGGGTGGTCAAAATGCTTCAAAAACATTTAGTTGGAGTGAAGAAAAATTTATAGAAAGATCTACTTACATGTTGAAATCGATCTTTGAAAAATCCTATATTCCATACATTTCTGTAATAAATAAAGATTGGAATAGTGAACCATATATACGGTGCTATCATGTAATACCTATTGGTGATGAAAAGATTGTAAAGGAATTGGCTAAACCTATACATTTCAAAAGTCAAGATCTTTTGAATGGAATTTATTTTGCAGGAGAGCACACAAACTTAGAAGAACAAGGTACATTATCAGCAGCTTTTTGTAGTGGTCTTCGTGTTGCATCTGAAATAGCCAATGACTATGTTAATGATTTAACTTAATTTTTTTATTTTGTACTTTTATTCTTTTCTTTTTTTTTTAATTTGGTGGAATTATTTGATTTTTTTTAATGAAATTATATATTATGATTTATAACATGGCACATTCGTATGATAAATAATATTAATATATTTTAAACTTATTTTTCTTTATATGAATAATAAATTTTAACCTAAATGAGTAACAACATCTTCTTTTAATGAAATTGTCATAAATTTATTTCTAAATTTTATATAATAAGAATAAATTTATTTAAAGAAAAATAATTCCTATTTACATAAATAATAAAAGTTATAAAATTTATTTTATCGAAATGTTTAATTGGTGAATTTTGTTAGTTTCCAGTGATATCATACTAAAAATTGTTGTTTTTATAAATAAATTTAAAGAGTTGTAATATCTAATTATGTATAAAAGTAAAATTATAAAAATATATGTGATACCGTACTAAAACTATTACAAGATATATATATTTTTTTTTCTTAATCATATCTATAACTAAAAAAAGTTATATCATTAAAATATGACCGCATCCTAAACAGAAATAATTTGAAAAAATTTAGCAAATCGTAATTTTAATTTTAAAATAAATTAATAACTTTCTTATTATACGATTTTATGTCTAGTGAAAATATCGAAAAAAATTCGAGAAAAAGAAAATATCATGAAAATAGTGATTTTGAAATGAATTATATAGTTAAAGAAGGTTAGTATTTATAAAAACAATTAAAAAAATAATAAAATATATTAAGGTATCCGTTATTTAGAGCCATATTGGTGTACTTATAAAGCCCAAGCTAAAGGAAGATGGATTAACAAAAAACTTTTAGATGTTTTTACCAAAGAATTTATTTCGGCTAACCCTTATTATATGGTAAATATTTTATTTTTTATCTAAATAATATTTAATACTGTTATAGAAATTAGCTATTAAGACAGGTAGAATGTTTGTTAATGGAGAAAGAATGACAAATTTGGATTATGTAATAAAAGATTCAGATTCTATTGTACATGTAGCACATCGCCATGAACATGAAATATTAGATAAAAAAATTGAAATAATAGATAATAATGAAAATTATTTAGTTGTTAATAAACCTCCATCACTACCAGTACATGCTTGTGGGCAATATAAAGTTCATTCTATGATAGAACAAATAAGAATCCAACATGGTATAGCTAATCTACGTACACTTTATCGTTTAGATAAAAATGTTTCTGGTGTACTTATGTTTGCTAAAAATTATGAAGCTGATTTAGAATTTAAAAAGTTAATGCAAAGTAGAAATATATACAAAGAATATATTGCATTAGTAGAAGGAAAATTTCCTGATAATGATATTGTCTGTGAAGAACCAATTGGTAACCTTGTTATTACTATGGGTATACAATGTATTAGAAAAGATGGCAAAAATGCCAAAAGTACATTTAAAAAAATCTGGACTGATGGCAAAAAATCATTAATATGTTGTAGAATTGAATCTGGAAGGACGCATCAAATTAGGGTACATCTTCAATATATTGGATATCCAATTATAAATGATAAATTATATAATTCAACTGTATGGGGTAAAAATAAAGGAAAATATGCTGAATATGGAAAAGACATGGATACATTGTCAAAAGACATTCAAGATTCTCACAAATCATCATTATGGCATGAGAAGCCAAATTTAGAATTTGAAAATAATATGAAAAAATGGGCAAATGATGACGTTGAATTACCAGTTTTAGATATAAAGGATACAACATCATTCAGTCATCTACCAAAATTTGATCCTTTTTGTGTTGGTTGCAATGTGAGAAAAAAGAAAGTATCTTTGGATAATTTTATGATATATCTTCATTGTATTAAATATGAAACAGACAAATGGAAGTATGAGGCACCTTTCCCATCATGGGCTAATATGTCATTTTTTCAAGAGAACCAAACAAATATTATTTGATAATTATTTTATATCTTTTATATGTAATTAAATTTTGTACTTTGACCAAAGAATGGTTACTTTACTCTATTTGTTACCTTAACTTCTAAAACAACATTTGTTATTTATTAACGTTGTTAATGAATGGATTTATTGTATAAAAAGATGTTGTTAGAAAATTTTTCAATGATTGACTAATATATATAGCTGTTTTTAAAAAAATTTTTTAGATTTTACTTTGATACATCTAAGTTATACTATTGTCAAATTAATACAAGTAGTCTTGTTTATCTATTTTCAACAAATATGAAGAAAATTCTCTGTCCATTTTGTAGCAATAAAATAATGAATTATGAGAAGTGGGTTTAATAAAATAATTATATTTATTTTGTTCATATTCTTTAGGCTTAAAGCTCATATCAGAATCCATTGCCATGAATTGGAAGATGGGAAAGAGCTTAACTTTTTTTGCAGAGGAACGTCAAGTGACAGTGCCTGCAGCCATCCACCATTTAAATGCATTAGAAGCTACCTTCAACATCTAATATTTTGCCATCATTGCGAAAAAAAATAATGTTGAGACATAAATTCTATTTATACTTAAACTTTTTATCTTATTTGTACCTTTACTTTGATTTTTTATAAGTTTAATAAAATTAGTTTTTTTAAGCTTACTTTTTCTAGCATTATCTTGAAAAGATGAATTTAAAAATTGGTATTGTGTTTGTGTAAGAGATAATATTCCTTGATCATGTACATTTGTTAATAATATTTTTGTATTTTGTTTACCATTGATGTCTTTTGTGTACCATTAACTATCGTTTTGACAAAAAGAATGGTTCAAAGAAAATTTCGAATAGCGTAAGTAAAAGTGTTGTTGTTTGTATATTGTTAAAATATAATGATAAAATTTTAAGACTTGTCTCAGATTTCTTTTGTCCTAACACTGGCGGAATTGAAACACATCTGTATTTTTTATCAAAATGTTTATTAAAAAATGGGCATCATGTTATTATGATAACAAGATCATATGGTAAACGAAAAGGTATTTATTATTTAAGTACAGGTTTAAAAGTTTATTATTTACCTTTTTTTACTTTATCTATTGGAATTACTTTACCAACTGCCTGTTCATCATTTCCATGGATAAGAAATATTTTGAAAAAAGAAAATATTGAAATTGTTCATGGTCATTCAGTATGTCAAAAATAACTAATCTTTATTTTTTGTCTAATATAATTTTTTAGAGTTTTTCTTCACTTGCTGGTGAATGTCTATTTTGGGGAAGAATATTAAATTTAAAAACTATCTTAACTGATCATTCATTAATGGGATTATCAGATTTAAGTTCTGTTCTAACTAATAGACTTTATCTCAGATATATTGTATC
The DNA here is from genome assembly GCA_029582065.1 of Strongyloides stercoralis. Classification (NCBI taxonomy): domain Eukaryota; kingdom Metazoa; phylum Nematoda; class Chromadorea; order Rhabditida; family Strongyloididae; genus Strongyloides; species Strongyloides stercoralis. Next base: position 10,308,958 of record CM055866.1, on the reverse strand, counting down.
AATTACAGGAAAAATTATTTGTGTATCCCATGCACATAAAGAAAATATTTTTGTAAGATGTAAAATAAAAAATGAAAATATTTATGTCATTCCTAATGCTATAGATTCATCCTTATTTTTACCAGACAAAGATAAATTTTATGGAAATGATTTAACTATTGTTGTAGCATGTCGTTTAGTTTATAGAAAAGGTGCTGATTTATTGAAATATGTTATACCAAAAGTTTGCTCTTTACATCCAAGTGTTAAATTTTTAATTGCTGGTGATGGACCTAAAAGGGTTGATTTAGAAGAAATGAGAGAAAATTATAATTTATTTGAAAGAGTTATTATGTTAGGAATGGTTCCACATGATATGATAGCTAAAACACTAGTACAAGGGCAAATATTTTTGAATACCTCATTAACAGAAGCTTTTTGTATTGCTATTGTTGAAGCAGCTTCCTGTGGATTGCATATTATTTCTACTAGAGTTGGTGGTGTATCAGAAGTTTTACCTGAAAATATGTTAACAACAGTTGAAGTAAATGTATCATCTATTGTTGAAGGTTGCCTTGAAGCTATAAAATTATTTGAAAAAGGTAGAATTATGGATCCGGTGGAAAAGCATAAACTTGTTAAACCAATGTATAATTGGGAAAATATTGCTAAAAGAACAGAAATTGTTTACAATAAAGTTTTAACAGAAGAAAGCCTGTCAACGTGGGAAGAAATTTGTAGTTTTAAAGATACTGGATTAGCATTTGGTTTATGTTGGATTGGAATGTCTATCTTTCTAAAAATGATCTCTATATTGATGGATATTTTTTATCCCATTTCATATGCAAATAATAATAAGGAGAGATAAAATTTATTAAATTTTTAATATATATTAATTTATTTTGGTTAATCCAATATATTTATTTTATTTAAAAAAATTTATCTAAAAAAAATTTTTCTTAATTTTAGAAAAAATATGTTTCGAATTATTGGAAAAAGTTTTATTTCAAATAATGTTTTAAAAAATATTTCTATAAGAACATTAGTTGGAGGTCCAGGTAATCCTTTAATTGTTGAAAGACTTCAAGACGAAAACAAAGGAATTGTTTTAATGAAAATGAACAATCCTTCTACAAAAAATGCTCTTTCAAAATTAATGGTTAAACAATTAATTGATAATCTAGATGAAATTAAATTTGACAAAAATGTTCGTGTAGTTATATTAAAAAGTGATGTTTCTGGAGCATTTTGTACTGGAGCTGATTTAAAAGAAAGAAAAACAATGTCTCCTGAGGAGGTTCCTAAATTTGTAGACACCCTTAGACAGATGACTGTAAAATTTTCTTCATTACCTATTCCTGTTATTGCTGTTGTTGATGGTTATGCTTTAGGTGGTGGTTTAGAAGTTGCATTATCTTGTGATATTCGTGTTGCTGGAGAAAAAGCTAAAATGGGTTTAATTGAAACAAAATTAGCTATTATTCCTGGAGCTGGAGGTACTCAAAGATTATCAAGAATAGTTGGGCCTGCAAAAGCAAAAGAATTAATTTTAACTGCTCAAATAATTGATGGTAAAGAAGGTGAAAAAATTGGTTTAGTAAATTGTTGTGTTTCAAATCCTGATGATGAGGCAATGAAAATGGCTAAACAAATTTTAAAAACAGGACCTATTGCTTCAAAATTAGCCAAACTTGCTGTTGACGAAGGAATTGAAGTAAGTTTAAATCAAGGATTTACTATCGAACAACAATGTTATGCACAAGTAATTCCAACTAAAGATAGAATAGAAGCATTAGCTGCATTTTCTGAAAAAAGAGAACCAGTATTTAAAGGTGAATAAATATTTTTGTTTATTATTATATTTTACTAATTAAAATTAAATCATTAGGTTAAATTTTTATTGTATTCATTTTTCATAGTCATCATGATAAGGATAGAAGTAAGCATATTTGTAAATTTTTTTAATTTCTCGTTCTAATACATCAGCATGGTCTTTATTAATAGTTTCACAAGTTATTCTTACTCTTGTATGTAATGTTTCTAATTTTTCAAAACCTCTTTCATGGCGAATATCTTTAACTATTGCTCCAACTTTACTAATAATATTTATTACATTTCCTAATGCATTAGGTCGTTCAAGAATAAGTACATTAAATCGAATAATACGACGATCTAATGCTAATCCTTTATCAAGACATCCTGTTAATTTTGTTATATCAATATTTCCTCCAGATAAAATACAAACAACTTTTTTTCCTTTAATAATATCTTTAACTTCATCAATTAATAATGCAGCTCCAGATATTGCTCCAGCTCCTTCACAAATTAATCTTTCCCATTCCAATAAACGATACACTCCCATAGCAATATATTCTTCATCAATACAAAACGAATAATCTATATAATTTTTAGCTGTTGCAAAAGCATTTACACCAATTTTTTCAACAGCTAATCCATCAGCTATTGTTGGTTTACATTTTACATAAGTACATTTGTTATTCTTTAAACTAATATGAAATGCAGGACATGATGCAGCTTGAACACCTATTATTTTAACAGATGGTTTAATTGTTTTAATTGCTACAGACATTCCAGCAATTAAACCACCTCCACCTATTGGTATAATTATAACATCAACATCTGGTAACTAAAAATATTTTTAATTTATAATTTTTTAACTTACCTCTTCAAGAATTTCCAATGCTACAGTTCCAGCACCGGCTAATATATCAATATTATCATATCCATTAATATATTTTCCACCTTTTTTGTTAGCTTCTTTTAAAGCAGCATCCCTTGAATCATTAACTGTATCACCAATTAATACAACATTTGCACCAAGTTTTTTACAATTATCAATTTTTATTAAAGGTGCATAAATAGGCATATAAATATTTATAGGAATATTAAGACTTTTTCCATGATAACTTAATGCCAAACCATGATTTCCTGCTGATGCCGCATAAATGCCTATATTTTTTTCATCTTCTGATAATTTTAATAAAGCATTTCTTGCTCCTCTTTCTTTAAAACTTCTTGTAAATTGTGTAAACTCCTTTTTGAGATATACTTTAGCTCCAGTTGCTCGTGAAATATGATCAGATAACTCGAGAGGAGTCTTTTTAATTCCATATTTAATTCTTTCCATTGCTTCTTTAATTTCATTGAATTGTAAAATTTTAGGATTATCAGGATCACAATAAACATCAAAAATAGTCTTATCTTTTGTTTTCATTATAATAACAAAAAAATTTTTGATATTAAAATTGACAAATATCCTATATTATAAAATAAATTTAAATGTTATATAATAAAATTTTTTCAATATTATAAACATAATAATTAGCTGAATAAGCAATAAGTATACTTACCTTTATTTCAATGATATATAACATTATTCTTAAAATTATTATTGTATTCTTTTTTATTTATATTTTAAAATTTGGTGTTTTATTTATCATTTTTTTTAAAACAACAAAACTTGAATGGTTATTGTTAAGATTGTTAAGACGTAATATTAATTATGATCCAATAAAAAAAAATACCGTCAAAAATTTAACAAGAAACTTTTATTTAACTTATCCAAATAAAGAAACAATTGGTATTTGGCATTCCTTACCTAATACTACTAGTGATGAATTAAGAAAAAGAAAAACCAAAATTAGTAGTAATGATTTTGAAGCAGCTCTTTCAACAAATACAAATCAAAAAGTTTTTATATATTGTCATGGTATTTTAGGATATCGTGGAAATAAAAAATCTAGTCAACTTATGAATTTTATAGGAGATAGGGATGCTCATACATTTGTTATTGATTATCGTGGTTTTGGTGATACCATAGGAGAATTCAGTGAATATAAATGTTATGAAGATGTTAAAACTGTTTATAAGCATATTTCTAAATTTGCTCCAAGTCGTGTTTCTTTGTGGGGCCATGGAATGGGAGCAGCAATTGCAGCTAAAGTTGCAGCTGAATTAAGTGAAGAAGAAACACCCCCAACACAACTTATATTAGAGGCACCTTTTACAAATTTTGTAGATGCTGTTCTTGAATTACCATTTTTTGGGCCATCAAGAATATTTGGCTATTATATTAAAAAATTTGTTCACAACTTTCCAGAGATTGTTAATAAAATGGCTATTGATAAAATATTTCCTAAAATTGGATGTCATATAATATTACTTCATTCAAAAGATGATTCAATTTATCCATATTATATGTCACAACAATTGTATCTTTTGGCTCGTGAAAATGACATGACATGTCATTTATATTTATTTGATGAATCATTTGGATTAGGACATTTTAATATTATTAATACACCAGATATAAAAACAATTTACGATACATGTTGTGATGCACAATAAATTTTTTCTTTTTATATATAACTTTTTAAACCAAAACATAATAACATTTTTATACTGACTATAAATTTAAAATATGATTTTATAAACTATATTATTAATCTTATGTATTTATTTTTAATATTAATAATTAATCTTTTGTTATTTAGTTGCTACATAAAAATTGTGTTAAAAAAATTTTTTTAATAGATAATATAGTAATTTATAAAGTTTTTTTTTGTAAACTAATTTTTTATTTATACATAATGAAAAAAGAAGAATTATCTATAAATTTGAAGAGTGGAATACAAAATGTTCTTCGATAAATGTAGCAATGTAGAAATAAGAATGATCATAACCTTCACGAAGTCTATAATCAACATTAATATATTCATTTTTAATTTTTAAAAAGTCTTCAGGAAGTAACTCTTTTTTCTCTAAAAAACCATCGGCATTTCCCTGATCCATTAAAATATTAATTTTTGGACCAGAATATTCTTTAGCAATTTCTGTAGCATCATATTTTTTCCATGTTTTTTTATCTTCTCCTAAATAGCCTTTAAAAGCTGTATTACCCCATGGAGAATTTGAAGGGTGGCAAATAGCAGAAAATGTAGATATTGTTTTGAAAATATGTGGATTGTTTAATCCAATTACAAGTGCACCGTGCCCACCCATGGAATGTCCAAAAATTCCAAATTTTTTTTCATCACAGTTGAATTCTTTTTTTATAACATTAACAAGTTCACTTGATACGTATGAATACATTCTGTAATTTTTTTTCCATTTTTCAATAATACTATCAACATAAAATCCAGCACCTTTTCCAAAATACCAAGCGTCAGAATCACCTTCAATATCAACTCCTCTTGGAGAAGTATCCGGATTAACAACAATAATTTTATATTTTGAAGCAAATCTTTGAAAACCAGATTTTTCAATAAAATTATTTTCCGTACATGTTAAACCTAAACACAAGCTTAATTATTTTTATATTTTATGTATAATTACCTGATAGATAAAATAATACAGAAAACTTTTTTTCATTATATCCATCAGGAAGGTAAATTCCAAAGCGTGTAGTTGAAGCTAATTCATGACTATTAAATGAAAATATTTTTTGATAGCCATTAAAAGAGCGTGTAGAAGAAACAAGATTCAACATTTTTTTAAATACCTTTATATTTTTAAAAGTAACAAAAAAAGTTATTTTACAAACGGGGTTAATTTTTCCAACATGTTCTTTATAAGAAAACAATATTAAATTTCTATTTTTCTATCATATCAATAACTTTATTTAGAAATAATTATAGTATCTTTTTATTGTAATTAATTTGCTTCCAAACAGACTAAGTAAAATATATTTTCTATTAATTTAGTTAATTTAAAATTTAGTTTTAAATAGTTTTGAAGACATTAAAATTATTTAACATAATAATGTTAAAATAAGTGTTAAGGTAGATTTTTGAAAAATAAAATACTTAAATTAGTGATTATAACTTAATTTAAAATTATTTAACTATAACTTAATAATTCTTATTTTAATAAAAAAAATATACAACTCTTTAAATATTTTGTTAGATATTTTTTTAAAATAATTTAATAATTCGAATACCAAAAATTCAATATTTGCAACTATTTATGTTATTAACTTTTTAAAAGAATATTCACATCATTTCTTAAAGTTAATATTTATAAATTAATATTATTAATTAGAAAAAAAAACTACATAAAATACGTATTTCAAGGTAAAACCTAAATAAAGACTCCATATTCCAAGACGAATATAAACAAACAACTAGAGAAACATTGGTGAATGAATAATAGTGTATATAAAAATTTTGGAAAGGGTTTATTGTCACATTATTCTTCTATAATATTCATTTCTACTTCTATCATTATAATCACCTGATACTAGTGCTACTTTTTACGTAAAATAAAAAATTTCTAAAAAGTAAATAGGAACGATTTTTTATTATATATTTATGTAATCTAGATAGAATTAAAATAATTTTTTTTTATTTGTTATGAATCATTTTTGTGGATTTAGTGACTTAATCTTAAATTACATTAAAAATATGGAACCTTACCTGGCATTAGATTTTGAGGAAGTTGATCTTGTAGAAAAAGCTTCTGAAGTTGTAATATTGGGTAAAAAATTTACCAAAAAAGATGGTATGTATGCTTATCTTAGTTTTGTTTGTTGTTTTTTTTTATTTGCAATTTGATCAATATTGTTTTAATATATTTTAGGTTATCATAAAGTTAAGGAATTTGTAAGAAGTAGATTGTGGATGACATATAGAAGGGATTTTACTAAAATTGGTGGTACGGGTCCTTCAAGTGATCAAGGATGGGGTTGTATGTTAAGATGTGGTCAAATGCTTTTAGCTCAGGCTATTGTTGACATTAAACTAGGAAAAGATTGGATTTGGGATCCTAATACATCAGCCAATGATCAAAATTATATCAAAATTCTTAATCTTTTTCAAGATGATAAGACATCAAATTATTCTATTCATCAAATAGCACAAATGGGAGTTTCTGAAGGAAAAAACATAGGAGAATGGTTAGGTCCTAACACTGTATCTCAAGTGTTAAAGAAATTAGTATTTTATGATGAATGGAGTAATATACGTGTTCACGTAGCTATGGATAATGTATTGATTCATGATGATGTAGAAAAAGTTGCTACTGTTCAAAGAGATAATCAAAATGAATGGAAAAATTTATTAATAATTATTCCTTTAAGATTAGGATTAACTTTTATTAACAGAGATTATATTCCAGCTATAAGGATGTTTTATGAACTTAAACAATGTGCTGGAATTATAGGAGGAAGACCAAATAGAGCATTATATTTTATTGGAATGGCTGATGAAGAGATGTTATATTTAGATCCTCACATATGTCAACCAGTAATTGATATTAATGAACAAGTAGAATCTGTTAATGTAAATGATAATGAATCTTTGTTTGACAAAGTTGACGAAAATGATGGAGTTCAAGTTAATATGGAAGAACCAACTTTATCATCTTTATTAATTAATGATGTTTCATTTCATTGTGATTGTGTTGCTCATATGGATTATGGTCATATGGATCCATCATTGGCTTTAGCATTTGTTTGCAAAGACAAAGCTGACTATGAAGATTTGACTAACAATCTTGTAAATGTTTTGAAAGCCTCAACACCACCTTTATTTGAAATGCTTCCCGAAAGACCAAAAGGGTGGCCAAAGTTTGTTCCTTACACAGGTGTAGAGAGTTCTTTAAATTTTACAGAATATACTGATTTTGGAGATCCTAGTATGGATAGTGATGATGAATTTGAGGTCCTATCATAGATATTTATTTATTTTTATAACATAAACACTAACATATAAAAAATATATATTCATTAAAATACAGTTGTATATATTTTAATTATTGCTTTTTAACTAAAATGTACACTTATTTAAATTAATTTATTGAAAAATTTCTTTTGAAACTTTTATCAATTGTAAAATAATAAAAAAATATTTTTACAATTATATTTAATGAATGCAAACTACATATCTTTTTTTAATCTAAAATTTTTTAAATAAAAAAACAATAAATGTTATAAATTTTACAACATATTTTTTATATAAAAAATTAAGTAAATAGTGTATAATAGATTTTAAAGAAACATATATACAAAACTATATAAAAATTGAAAATAAAAAAATAACACGTTTATCAAAGTTAATTTTCTTTAAAATTTTAAAAACGTGAAATTTATTTGTAATAAATTTTGTACATTTTGCTTAATTTTTAAATTTTCTTTTTTATAAATTGGTCAAATTTTAAACAAGATATACAATATTTTTATATAATAAATACTCTTATAAGAATATCAAAAATTTAAAATAACTTCACAACATAAACATTTTAATTTTTTTTTACAATTAAAAAATTAGTATATTAAATTTTAAGTAAAAAAGAAAGTAATTAAATTTTTAAATAAAACATTTTAACTTGGCACATATTTTATAAGCAAAAAAAGTACTTTTTAAACACTTTTATTTAAAAAAAATTTTTTTTAATTTTCATACTTGTATAAATATTGAAAATAATATTACACTTTTTGACTAATGTTATTCCTTTTGAAGCATAATAACATTACTAAAAAATATCGTAAATTAAATATAATTTAATGTACTATGAATTTTAGTTTATGTTAGAAAAATTTTAATATATTGATATTTTTCAGTATAATTAAAAATATTCTATCGTTACCATAAAATATATAAATTTTTTTTATTTTAAATTCAACTAAATTATTACATATTAAAAGAAATTTATTGATGTCTCTTAATACGAGTTTTCTTGGAGTATTATATTTTCTTAAGTTTTCATGTTATAGGCAAAATTTTTTTTCTGGTAAATTGTTATGGAAAAACCACAACTTAACATACCTTCTTGGTCAAAATATCTTTTTGGAGCTGTTGTTACTGGAGCAGTTATTTATATTGGAGGACGACTTTTCCTAAGTGTAAGAATATTATTAAATAATAATTTTTTTATCTAAACTATTTTAGTCAGAAGAAAGTAAGAAAAAGATAGATGTCTCTAAATATGGTATAATTTCTGAAAAAGGAAAAGAAGCTGCTCGATTAAAAGTTGAAGGTAATGAATATTTTAAAAACAAAGAATATGCAAAAGCTGTTGAAACATATACTAAAGCTATTTCACTTTGTGATAAAACTATAGATTATAATTTGCTTGCTGAATTGCATCAAAATACAGCTGCTTCATACAATTATCTTGGAGATTATGAAAAAGAAATTGAACATTGTAATATGTCTTTGAAATTTTCACCGAAATTTATTAAAGCTCTCAAAAGAAGAGCTACTGCTTACGAAAAAACACGTTCTTTAAAAAAAGCTGGAGATGATTATTTGTTGTTAAGTTCTTTAGAACCAACACATGCAGCTACACATCAAGGAAAAGCTAGAGATATGTTTATGGAAGCTGCTTTTATAGTAGCGCAATATAAATTTAAAAATCTTCCAGAGGAAGTGAGACCAATTGGACACCAACAAATGTTTTCATATCTTTTTCATACCAGCATTCACAATCCTTTAGCTTTATTTGTCAGAAAGAAGAAAGATTGTAGTGTTTTGGAAGAGGAACCAATTGTAAATGAGATAATAAAACTTTTAAGAGATCATTTATTTGATGAAGCGTTTGAAAAATGTGAAAAATACATCTCTGAATTTGATTTTAATACCAAGAAAATTGAATTTTATTATTTAATGGAAATATTATATTTGAAATGCTTGATTGTTCAAAGAAGATTTACTTTAGCTAAAAGTGTCTATGAAGAAATTGAAAATAAATTTAACAATGAGACAAAAGAAATGGATGAAAAAATTTTAAATGATTTTATGCTTTCATGGAAAAATTTAGGAATGGAATTGTTTTTTAAACTTGATGAAAATGAGGGAATTGATTTTTTTAATAACAAAATGGGAGAATATAAAGAAAATACCGATTCATATTTAAACTTTGGAATTCTTAATATTGCTACAAGCATGGTTCAATTAAGTGAAAACTCTGAGAAATCTTATTTACTTGATAATAATAACATTTATGCTATGTGGTACAAGTACTATAGTCAATGTCTTACAACAATGATGGAAGGAGATTATACGAGTTTCATTAAAAAAACTCATGAATTTGAAAGTAAACTTAAAAGTTTTGGTTATACGGAAGATTCTTATATTGGGTGGTTCTTTTTATCTCAATTATTTGCAGTAAATGACTATGAAACATGTTCAAAAATTCTCAAGGAATGTTCTAAAATTTATCCTAAAAATGTATTTAATCAAATTATTGATATTTCTTTAACACCAAATCAGATAGCTGCTTCATCTAAAGAATCATATGCATTGTATATGTTAAAGATGAACAAAGTTGTTGAAGATGTTCTTAAAGTAGATAAATATAATTCTGGTGCACTAAAACTTAAAGCTAGAATATTAATGGAGGAAGGTAAAATGGATGATGCTAAAAAATGCTTAGAAGACGCTTTACAATATGCTTCTTCTACTGAGGAGTATGCTGAAGTAACAATGGATAGCTACATTTTACAAGGATTTACAGAAATTAGTAACCATGGGATATCTTTAGTTAAATAAAAAAAAAGTATGCGTTAATAGTCATATGAATATTTTTTTGATTACTTATTTTACTATAAGCATTATGTTTATGTTTATGATGGTTTTTTATAGTCTTACTAACAACCAGAATATTTGCAATAGTGTTTTCTATTTGTAAAAAAACAGTTCCTTAGATTCAGTTTTTTAGATTTTTGTAAACTCTCTCATTTAAAATAATCGTTTGTCAATAGGTTAAAAATTGTGCTTTTATTTTATCAATAATAAATATATTTTATCAATTATCCACATTACTTTATCTTTGATTAAAATAGTTTCAACAAAATCAATCTTTTTTCAAAAATTAATTTTATACATCACTTATATGATAATATAAAAAAATACAAAAAGTATAAAAAATATTTTGAAACTATTTTTTAATATTTTAAATCATTTATTTAATTTTAAATAATATAATATATTGCCATCAAACTGCCATTAATTACTTTTTTTATATTCAATTTATCTATCTCTTTATAATATAAGAAGAAAAAAAGAACAAGATGAAAGTAATATACCTCTTCATACTTATATTAAAATAAAAGTGTTAATTAAAAAGTTAAAAAGAAACAGTTATATCAGTAAAAAAATTAAATTTATCAATAAAAAAAAGATTAAATCTATAAATAAATACTAAATTTTATCAACAAATGTCATTGAAGGCAAAAAAACAACAACAATACATCTTTATAAAAATATTTTTTATATTTTTATAACTAATAACAACTTATTTTAATTTTCATAGCAAATAGTTTTACTTAATTTCCGCTAATGTAATTGTTGTATGTTTAGAAATTTTAACATTGTATAATTTTATTCATCTAGTGTATTCACTATTAATTACTAAAATTAGATTATTTAGTTAATTCTTTTTTTCTAAATTTGGTAAACTTTGTTCAACCATCTCAACCATATCCTTGTCACCATATGGTGGTGGCCCAATTAACTTTTTAACATCTTCATATGTTAGTGTTTCTTTTGCTAACAATTCTTTTGCTAAAATATTTAATTTATCAAAATTATCTCTTATCAATTTTTCTGTTGTAAAATATGCTTTTGTAACTATTGCACTAGCTTCATCATCAATAATACGTGCCAATTTACTGCCATAAGGTTTTTTGGCAAATGCAGAATTATCACCTGAACTATCAGGTGGAAAACACAATGGTCCTACTTTTTCACTCATTCCAAATATTTTAACTTGTGCATAAGCTTGATCTGTAACTTTTTTTAAATCATCCTGAGCACCAGTTGTTATTCTATTAAAATAGACATTTTCTGCTGCCCTACCACCAAGCATCATACACATTCTTTCAAATAATTCTTCTGTTGTAAATAATTTTCTATCACGAAGTGAATATTGAGCAAAACCTAAAGCTGCTGATGTCCTTGGAACAATACTAACTTTAAGTAAAGCATCTGTATGTTTTAATAACCATCCAACTAAAGCATGACCAGCTTCATGATAAGCAACAATTTCTTTTTCCTCCTGAATAAGTGTTTGACTTTTTTTTGCTGGTCCAGCAGTAACTCTATCCAAAGAATAACTAAGTTCCTTTTCTGTTACAACATCTTTCTTATTACTAACAGCATTAATAGCAGCCTCATTTACAATATTTGCAATATCTGCTCCACTCATATTTGCCGTTAACTGTGCTAATCTACCAGAATAAAAACTCGGACTTTTATCTAATTTTATTTTTTTCAAATATAGTTCAAATAATTCTTTTCTTTCTAAAATAGTTGGCATATCAATAGATATATGCCTATCAAATCTTCCTGGTCTCAGTAGTGCTTTATCTAAAACTTCTAATCTGTTAGTACTAGCAATTAAAACAACTTCTTTTGTTGATGTAATACCATCCATTTCAACAAGAAGTTGATTAAGAGTTTGTTCACGTTCACTATTACTACCAGTTATTTTACCAGAATTTTCATCCCTCTTCTTTCCTATAGCATCAATTTCATCAATATAAATAATACATGGAGCTCTTTTTTTTGCTTCTTTAAAAAGATCACGAACTCGTGATGCTCCTAAACCACCAATCATTTCAATAAACTCTGATCCATTTATATTGATAAAAGGAACATTACATTCTGTAGCAAGAGCTTTTGCTAACAAAGTTTTTCCACAACCAGGTGGACCAGTCAAAATAGCACCTTTAGGAAGTTTTGCTCCAAGTTTTGTATATTTAGAAGAATTCTTTAAATAGTCAACAAATTCCATTATTTCTACTTTTGCTTCATGAAGTCCAGCTATATCTTTAAATTTAATATTCAAGTTTTCTGCTTTATTGGTAGAATCAAATATTTTCATTTTAAAATTTGGTAAGAGAGGATTTTGCATTATTTGAGATAAATTACCTTTATTCTTCCTTAAAAGCATTATACTAAACATAATTAATCCTATGAAAGACATTAATAAAATAGTACGTAAATAATTGCTTGGATTTTGATATTCTATTTGAACTCCTTTTAAAGGATCAATACCATTCTCAAGTTCATACTTTCTAATACTATTCTCAAATTGAGTAATATTATTAACTCCAATTGAATAAATAGGCTTAGGAAAAGTACCATCATCTAATTTTACATTAGCAAAAGTAAAAATATAAGCATTTTGCAATTCGGGTAAAATAACAATTTTATTAACACAACCTGAGGGCAAAATTCTATTTAAAAATTCACTGTAAGATAGTTCTGAAGAAATAGTTTGTGATTTAATAAGTTTCGTTATTTCATAAACACCAAATAAAAATAATGCAATAGAAAATATTTTCTGTCTAACGGAAAATTCATCATCTTTATTGGTTTTATTAGAATTTGATTTATCTTTTTTATCATTATCTACATTTTCATTATTACTCGATGACTTTTGTGAATAATTATTTTTAAAATTTCTCAATCTCTCTTTTGACTTTCCTAAACGTGCCACTTTTTCTCCTAAACTTCTTGAGTATAATTTAAAAGGATGTACTAAAACTAAATTGATTTTAAAATAAAGTAAAATTTTATAAAATACCGTCCATACCTATTGAAGATGATGTTATTTTACAAAGATTATTACAGCTTATTTTTAATGTTTCTTTAAAAAATTTATTTCTAGAAGTTATTAAAAATATATTTTTAACATGATTTAAATTTTTACAATTATTTAACATTCTGAAAATAAAAACATTGTTAGTAAAAAAATTATCAAATAGGTTAGAAATTAATATTAACAAGAGTATATACTATATATATATATTTTTATTTTCTCTTTTTAAAAAAAACAATTATTACTAAAAATGTTTTTAACTTATATTTTCTACAAACAAAACATACATAATTTCTTAGACACACCAATAATAATTTTATATCAAAACATAACCTATTTATTAAAAAAATGTTTGAATAAAAATTTTTTACGAAACTATTTTTTATAAATAGCTACAAATTGGTAGTTAAACTATTTTAAAATATTTATAATATTATATCTATATTCTTCAAAAATATAAATATACATATTAACATTTTTTATTTTTTATATTTAACAATTAAAAAGTTATTGAGATAAATATATATAAAATTAAAAAAATTAGATAAACTATAGCTGTAAAGTAGAAAATTGTAAACGAAGATAAAAATAAAATTACTTATCACGAAATATAATTGGAATAATGCCTTTGGAAAGGAGTTACTAAATTTCTTTATATTTCAATTTAATCTTTGTTTTAATAAAAATTTGTATACTAGAAAAATGTATAGGAGTATAAGACTTTTATCACAACCATTAATAAAAGCACGAGAAAAATTTTTTGAATCAAAAAAAGTTGTTGGAAAGGATTTTCTTAAATTTGTTGTTATTGGAGGATGTTGTCAATTTTTGTTATGTTTAATTGTTGAGTAAGTTTTTTTTAAAACATTTTTTTTATAAACTTAAAGAGAATTTGGTTTACCTACACCAGATATTTGTTTTGATGCCCGTAGAATGATATCACCTGAATTTAATAACTTTATCAAAAATGGAAATTATGCTGGATTTGATATGACTTTAAATGCAGGTGTAAAATCTTATAAAATTGAAAAAGGACAAATTACTAAACCAAATAATAAAAATGATTTTGGTGGAGCATTTTATAAATCAAGTTTGTAATATAAGAAATATTTTTATTTGTAGGATTATTTTTAATAAAAAATTAATAATCGATTTTTCTGTTTGCTTTAATTTCATTAAGTAACTCAAGAAAGGAATATTGAATTCCAATAATCATCAGAAATATTCCTAAAAATATTACAAATTTGTCAAATTTTTTTTCACTTTCTTTTAAAGTACCATCTTTTTGTTTGATAACAAGATGAAAGTAGGCTGGCCATATAAAACTAAGCATTGTCCCAGTGATATTTCCTATTAATCCCATAACTTCTATCAAATATGGAACACTTAAGGATGCTGTTAAAGTAAGCAATATGAGAATTATTCTTAAGCAAAGTGCCCACTCACGAAGACTACCATCTGCTCCAAAACAGGAACGGAAGACTGATTTATTGTTTTTGTTAAAAAAACGTTCCATGACAAGTTGAACAATAGCATAATATGGTAGTGGATATGAAAGGAGTGCCTTAATTACTAATATAAGATTTATTAATATTTTAAAAGTTTGGTTTGGTAATGAATTAGAAATTTCTTTTTGTGTATATTCTCCAAAAGTTAAAAATCCAATTAAACCAAAAATTACTTTAAAAATTGCAGCTGCTATATGTGACCATTTTAACATCCACCTAAATTCTACTGGTTTAATCATTGAATTTTCTAAGGATGGCAAAAATATATGAGAAGTGTAGCCAAAAACTACGACACCTATCATTGTTGGCATAGAACGTATTCGAGGAAAAAAAGTTACATTAGAAAAATTCCATGTATAAAATTCAGAAAGACAATAAATTAACATAACAGCATTGATAATTAAATGTGACACTCCATTTAAAAATGACAAATCACTTACTTTTCTAATATCATCTATGAAAGCTGTACCAAGAAGTGTAGCGGAAACTATCATCATCCATGCTGATTTATCTACACTTGGTACGCAACCTTGAAGTAAATCTCCTGCTAATACTAAATATAAAATACATGTTGAGGCAAGTTCTAGTAATTGTGCTCCTAAAACCCATTTTCCAAGTCCAGGTCTAACTGTATCAGCAACTTCTTTATAGCTTTTTCTTACTTTTACATTTTTTTCATACAAACAATCTATTAATAAAACTCCTGTAACATAACATATGTATGCAGCTCCAATTAAAAAGAAAACAGTCCACCAACCACCTATTTTAACAGCAACTGGTAAACCTACAATAAACATTCCTTGTATAGCATTTGTCACATTCCATGCAGCTTGAAGAGCTGTAATAGGTTGTCCACTTCCATGAGGATCTTCTTCTTCAGTCTTATTTATATTAATATTTTCAGGATTTGAATTTTGATAACTATTATCATTTTCTTCCACTTCAATACATCCATACCCATTATTTTCTGGTGGAGATTCTTCTTTTATAGTATTTGTATTGATATCATGATCCCATGCATTAAATGGATCATATTTTTGATTTGATTGTTGTTGATAACCAATATCAAATGATTCAGTAAAAATATTTTTATTCGTCCATTCTTGTAATTTTTTACTAGTTTTAGGAATATCCCAATTACCCCAACTCATGACTGTGGAAAAAAAAATTAATAAAACAGAAATAGTAAGAAACTTTTTAAAATATATTTTTAAAGAATAAAAATTTAATACTTAAATACTGTAATATATTTTAGTTTTCTTAATATTGCTTCTACACAATATAATCCATCTACTTATCCATTCAAATTTAATGGCTCTTCACAAGTAAACAATTTTAATGACAAATGAAGGATTTTTACAAATGACAAGATTATTAAAACAAATCTTCCCAATAAATGTATGCTATTCTTTTTTATTTTAAGTAGAAAGAATTTATTTTATCACTTTAAATGTCAATGAAAAAACGTTTAAAATCAAATATGACATAATCCTGTTTCTGGAGATGGGGTAAGAATAATTTTTTGAATATCTTTAAAATTTGGATGTTCAGCAGTTTTTAAAAGTTCAAATAAAATTGATTCGCTTGTCCTTATTTGAGCTCCAATTTTTTCAAGATGTCTTAGAGCAATTTTTTTATCACCAATTGTTCTTGAAGATACTCCATCAGCAACAACAATAACTTTATATCCATTTTGAAGAAGTTCTTTTGTTGTCTGAAGAATACATATATGTGTTTCCAGACCACATATAATAACCGTTTTTATTTCTTTGTCTATATTTTTTTTAACTTCCTCTGTCAACATAGAAAATACTTTTTTTTCAAAAATTTTTATATTATTTTCAGCTAATGAGAGCTCTTCAATAGTATGTCCTAATCCTTTTGGATATTGTTCTGTACCAATTATTTTAATATTTAAAATGTTAGCAGCTTTAATTAAACGTTGAATTATTACTACAATCTCATTAAAATAACTTATTGATGGTCTGTAAATATATATTATTTATAAAATTTTAAAGTTTATATAATTACCTAAATTTTTCTTGAACATCACAAATAAATAAAATGCTTGTTTCAGCGTTTATAAAAGAAAGATTATTTGAAGTCATTTTATTTTAAAAATATACTAACAATAGATTATAATTATTTAATAATAAATAGACTGTATATAATAATCTAATCTATATAAAAATATCGTCGCGTGAGACAATCATAAATACCTATATTATTGATAACATAACAGAAAAAAAAAGCAACCTATCAATAATTATTTATAAATTTAACAATCCCGAATCTGGAGCTGGAGTGAGAACAAGTTTCTGTACTTCACGAAATTTTGGATGATCAGAACCTTTCATTAATTCAAATAAAACAGATTCACTAGTACGTAACTTTGCACCAGCAGCCTTTAACCTTTCAAAAGCATACTTTCTATAACAAAAAAAAAAAAAGTATTATTTTTAAATAAAATTAAATCAACCTATCAAACATTGTCCTTGAACTAACACCATCCACAACAATGTGAACATCTTTTCCTTGTTCTAAGAAATCTAATGTAGTTTGGAGGACACATACATGAGCTTCAATACCACAAAGAATGATAGATTCGTTGTCTTTTGGAATTTCTTTTATTAATTCAGAAACACACATTGAAAATTTTTGTTTCTCAATTACATTAATATCAAATTTTTTTAATTCAAGTTCCTCGACAGAATGCCCAAGTCCTTTTGGATATTGTTCTGTTGCTAATGTTTTTACATTAAGAATATTTGCTCCAGTAATAAGACGTTTTGTTACAGAGACAATTTCAGGAAAATATTGTATATTATTTCTATTATTTTTTTAACATAATATTTTAACGTTTGCTTACTTATCTTACCTGAATTTTTCTTGAAGATCACAAATAAGAAGAGCAGAATTCTTTGTGTTAAGACGTGAAAAAATTTTCGAAGCCATTACCTTCAAAAAAAAATTATTTTATAAAAAAACAATAAAAAAGTAATTAAAATTATTCATTTTCTTAACACGATATCTTAAGATATAATCAATACATTAAATAATAAAATTGTTAGTAAAATTAAAAAAAAAAATTATTTAAAAATTTACTTGTTGAAAATTCTCATATTATCTATATATAAACAATGTGAGAACATTTTTATATACAGAATTAACAGTTTATTTTCAAAATAACTCTTTTTCTTTCACATAAATTTGTATACTTTCTCTTCTAATATACGTATATAACATATTAATTAATGCAAAAAGTAATAAAAGAAAACCAAACTTGAATGTGTTTGATAAAAAATATAAAAGTATCCAAACAAATTCATATGACTTCTAAAACATTTCTTCACCAGAAAATTTTAAAACGTTGTGGAATACAGAGTATTAAATGTATGTTATTTATCATTAAAAAAATTGAACATTATTACACATTATTACATATATTTTATTAATATTTATATTATATAATTTTAGCAATGAATTTTGACATTTCTAATTTTGAATCAAACATTTACGGTAATATACATGATGACAAAGATTTAGAAAAAGAATTAAAAAGTTTAGGAATTGATGAGGATGACGACAGTGATTGTGAGGCAGAACTTGCTATGTTAATGAAAGAAAGTGGTAATGATGTTAGTGATAATGAGATATCATCATTAAATCGGGGCCGAAATAAAAATGAAAAAGGTGGTAGTAGGAAGAAAATTCAAGAAGATGAAGATATATGTAGTGATGATGAAGTATTACTAAATGAATTAAATCAAATTACTGGAGAAAATGTTAAGACAAAGACTAATGTTAACACACCTGTAGTTATAAATAACAAAATGATGGATAAATTAAATGTTGCTTTAGCTTTTTACACAAAACAACTTGATAATGTTAAGAAAAATGGAGATAGTGCCAAAATTAGAAGATATCAAAGGAGTATTGATAAGATTAAAGAACTTCAATGTCATTTAAAAAGTGGTAAAAATATTAATGAAGAAGATATACCACCTGTACCTAAAAATATTGAAGAAAGTGAGATTGCTAATAAAATTAGAAAAATTGATGACCCACAATCATTACTACAGAAATCTTTAGTTCAAAGTTCATCTCCTTCCAATTCTAAAGAAGCAAAATTAGAAAAAATTCAAAATTTATTGAAAGAACGTCTGTCTCAGTATTTAGATTGCGCCCGGAAGGCTAAAGAAGCTGGTGATAAAGATAAAACAATGGAATATATACAATTTGTGACACAATTTAAAGAAGCTCTAAATGCAATTAATAGAGACAATATTGATGATTGTGATCCTGATGATATACCACCAGCTCCAGAACCATACAAAGAAAAGAAGACAGAAGAACCTAGAAGTTTGATTGATGATTTAATATTAAGAAGACAATTTTTTATAGAATATGTTAAGCAACTAGAAACAAAAGGTGAAGATAGAAGAATAAGAAGTAATCAAAGAATTATTAAACTTTATGACGAAGCTATATATATTGCTAAGAAAGGCAAGCAACCCGATATTAATGAACTTCCTTGTCCACCAGGAATGCAACCAATTTCAATGAATTACAATACTTCTGTTCAACAACCAAAACATTCTTTACAACCTAATTCTTCTTCTCAAACTAAACCCTCTTCAGAGGTAAGAAAAGAAGAACTACCTATTTCATCAAAAAAACCAGTATCAAATGTATCTATGATATCAGATACATTATCAAAATTAGACATTACAAAACTTTCTAAACAAGAAGCTCAATCTTACTTTTTAAAGCGTCGTTTACAACGATTTAAAGAGCAAGCATTAATATCAAAACAACAAAATGACATAGAAAAAGCAAAAGAATATTTAAAAATTGTAAAGGGTATTGAACCAATGATAGAAGCAAGTGAGAATGGTTTACCTACAGATTTACGTAAAGTACCAATACCTCCTCAATTAAATATACCAAATTCAGCTTTAAAATGTACTATTATTAGTCCAGAACCATTCTTTAGTAAGATAGAAAAGACATTAATAAAGCAATTGGCTTACTGTTTACAAAATTTATCACAAATTGTGGGACAAAATGATCCTATAAATGCATTGATATATGAAAATCTAATACTTGATACATTAGAAGATATTGTCTTTTTAAGAAAATCAGCACGAGGAAATAGATTACCTAAATTCCAATATATTGAGAAAATATTACCAAGAGCACAGACAAATATGGATCTTGATGATGGTACTCTTGAATTTACAATACATTCAGCTTTAAATATTAAACCATTATCTGGATATAAAGAGAATGATCTTTGTTGTTACATTAAATATGAGTTTCCATTTCCGCACAATTCACATCAAATTGGAACGACATCTGTTATTAATTATACAAATTCTCCAGGTAACTTAAAAATAATTTTTTTTGTTAAATATATTTTTTAAAGAATACAATGAAAAAATAATATTCAAAATTGGAAGAGGAGCTAGAGCTTTTCAAAGACTTGTATTACGTGGAAAATTAAAACTTGAAATTTATCATAAAGGTGGTTTTCTCAGAAGTGATAAATTGGTAGGAAATGTTGATGTTCCTCTCTCTGATTTAGAACATTTTGCCACAGTTGCTCTTAATTTACCAATTCTTGAGGGTAGAAGAAAAACTGAAGGAACAATTGATGTTGCTTTTAGACAATCAAAAGCTCTTGGTACACCAAAAATGGATAATGTTAAAGAAAAATGGCTTATACTAGTAAAATGATTAACCTATTTAATTTTATTGTATAAAAAATAAATTTTATTTATATTATAAAATATATATTTTAATATCTTAAATACTTAATATAAGTATTATTTTTATCATAAAAATTTCTATCAACATTAAGATATATATATATGCATGCAATTTATTTCTCTCGTTTTGTTGAAACATAAATAATATTTTTATTAAAACAATTTTTTTTATTTATAGTTTTTAAATTTCAAACGAATACTTTTTCTAACTAAATAAACTTATTTTTTTAATTGATTAATTGTTAAAAACAATATTTATATCTTAATAATTTGGAGTAAATAAGTTAAGTGTGTAAATTTATTTACTATTATTTTTAAACAAACTTTTTTTTTTGTTATATTTTTATTAGTAAATAAAATAAAATAATAACTTTCAATTTTGATCTTAAAATTATGGAAATAAATACACAAAGTAATTACAAATTTTTAAATTTATAAAATAACATCAAATGATTTTAATAAAATTATTGATAAAAAGTAACTATTTATTAAATAATTAAGTTATAAGAAAATACTAATTTATGTGAATACAACTCTATAAAGTACAAGAATGAAAGTATATATTTTTCCAATCGCAACAAAAAGTTAAACAAACAACTGCATCATTCATATTCCAATATTTTTATTTAACTTTTTATTACTTCAATTATTTTTTTAATCCATAGAAAAAGTTCTTGTATGATAGTTTTGTTTTAATTGTAAATATTAATTAAAAATAAAAAAAAATGGTTGGAACAACAAAAACTCCAGTTAAAAGGACTGCTCAATCATCAGTTTCACCATCTTCCAGGGGACAACCCAAACCAAAGTAAGTCGTTTTTAGTTTTTTGGTTAAAAATAGCTAATTAGGAAATCCAGGTTAAGGACGCCAAAGAGTAATAAGACTTTTGCAGATGAACTTTTAGCACTCCAAATCTCTGAAGGAGATCCAAAAATGTTTGATGAAAAAATAGAGAAATGTTTAAAAAATGATCAAATGAATAGTGCCATTTTTTGGGCAGATAAAAGATTAGCTTTTGCAACAAAACATTATGATATGAATAACGGAAGACCAATGTTTAAAGATATTGCACAATTTGTAAGAACTCTCTCAGCTGCTCAATGTTGGATGAGAATATCTGATTACCTTACATCTCAAGATTGTATATTTTCACATCTTTCATTGACATATTATTATGTTAATTCATTATGGCATCAAAATATGCACAATGAAATTGTTCTTTTACCACTTGCTCTTGTTGGAAAATGGGAAGGTGTTCCGGAAGTTTCTTTTGAGCCTCATGTAACAAAATACAAAAAAGAATCTTATTATCCAACTTCTGATGATAAAAATGCATTAGATAAAATGGTTGAGGAATATGATTTAGAGGCAGCTTTGTTGCTTTTATTAGGTAAAGTTTATACAAAAGTTGTTAACCGCGAAGCAGCTAAAGCGTGCTTTTTAAATTGTCTGAAGTTAGATATTTGTTGTTATGAAGCATGGGATTTTGTTCTTAAATATCATCTTTTAAAAAGAGAAGAAATTAATAAATTATTAAGTGATATACCAGATAATTGTTCAGATATTACCGAAGTAATGCGAATATATGTTGAATCTTATCAAAATCAACCACCGGTGAGACCTATTAATGATTTTGAATTTGGAATTATTGATGAAAATGATTGGTATGCAATGAGATTATTTGGTCCACAAACAGAAAAAAAATGGCTTCAATTAAATGGTCCACGACCTGGAAATCCTAGAGAGGGACAGATGAAATATACAAAACCTAAAAAATCTGAAAAAAAAGACATTGTTTCAATAATAGAAAATCCTGCATTAAAAGAGAGGTTATCTAAAAATCAAAAAGCATTAAAAATCCATGATAAATTAGTTGATGACGTAGATATGATAACAATAAAAGCAATGAAGTATTATAATGCTGGAGAAAATCAACGATGTTTAGAAATAACCCAAGAATTATATAATAAATATGGTTTTAATTCATTTTTCTTCCTTCTTCATTTAGCTGTATTGACAGAAATGAAGAAAAGTGAACAATTATTTGTTATTTCTCATGAATTGGTGGATAAGTGTTCTGAAGGTGAGGTAGCGTGGTATGCAGTAGGATGTTATTATATTTCAATTGAACAATATTTTGCTGCCAAACAATATTTCAACAAGGCAATTCTTATGAATCCAAATTTTAGTGAAGGATGGATGGCTATGGGTCATGCAAACTCTTTAGGTGGAGAGCATGAACAAGCGTTAAATTGTTATTTTAGATGCCATAGATTATTAGAAGGTTCTTGGGAACCTTTAATGTATATTGCTGTTCAACATATGAAAACTCATAATTTATGCTTGTCTCAAAATTTTTTGAAAGACGCTATGCGATTATCTCCAGGAAATATAATGATTTTAATAGAAGATGGAGCAATGCATTATAGTAAAGATTTATTTGAGGATCTTGAAAGAGCTATGTATATTTGGACACAAGCTTTACATATTGTTATGGGAAATCCAAATGGTCCATCTAAATTAGAGTTTAATTACTTAAAAGGATATTTAGATTCTCCAATTTCCCCAAGATGGGAAGTATTACTAAATAATCTTGGGCAAGTTTGTAGGCGATTATGTCGTTATAGAGAATCAATAGTGTTTCATAGAAAAGCGATATCAATGGAATGTAGAGATGTATCAAATCTTGTTTCAATGGCATTAAGTTACGCAGGATTACGTAAATTTGAGAAAGCATTAGATCTTCTTCATGAGGCTGCTACAATTACACCAAATGGAACAACACAAAGTAGTATAGCTGTTAGCTGTATTGAAGCAATTGTTCCATACTACTTATATGATACAGGTGTTGATAAAGACTTGAAGATACAATTTTAAGTTATGATTTTTATAAATAATATTAGTTAGAAAAATTATGTTAATAGTTGCCATTATTAATTTAATTCTTTTTGTAAAATACTTGTATTTATACTTTAAACATTTATTTTTATTTAACGAATTAACATAAAAGTTTAATACATGGTATTTGTTTTGACAATTACGTTAGAAATAACCATGCCATAAATATTATTTTAAGAGTAAGATTAAAAACTAATTTATAAATCATACTATTTAAAAAGGAACATATATTGTATTTTTATTCTTTTCCAATATTTCAATTTCATTATTATAATAAACCACTTAGTAAGTCATTTTTGTGAATACAAATTTTAAACAATGAAATTTAAATATAAGTCTTCTTGTTCTTAACCATTTTTCTTTTACATAAAATAATAATTTAAATTTTTTTTTAAATTACATTTAATATTATGTTTTAGAGGTATAATTTTATATAAAGATATATTAAGCATTAAAATATGAAGAATATTTTTGTTTTCCATATATATATTTTATCTTTAAAGATATTTTTACAAAAAGTAAATTTAAACTTATTTATAATTTTATAATAAGTATTTTTACAAAAATTTATATTTTTCTAACATTAATTAATATTTGTTTCTTCAAAATATTTTATTTTTCTACCATTTGAAGGTCAATAAAGATAAAAAGATAAAAAGAGGAGCTTAGTTGATTTTATAAAGATAAAGGATTAGATTTTGTTTGAAAGAAGTACGCCTTTATAGAAAAGAAAAATAAGTTTATAATCAATCATGATATAAGTATATATATACATATTTTATACCAAATACTCCATTTATCCTCTTATAATAAGATAAAAACTTTTACGATATAGCCGTTTAAGCTTAATTTGGTGAAGATATATTAAATTAGAAGAACGGAGAGAGGAACTAATTTATGGGCATTTTCATTCTTGTTTCCTAACATATTTTATATACCATAGTATTTTTCTTTTCTCAAAAAAGACATCAACCATACTTATATATATATATATATATTTTTTTTTTTTATTTTTCTATATCATTTTTTCTTGTTTTTTTATTCTTTTGTAAATTGTTATTTATTTATAAATATATATACATTTATATGTACAATTTTTTTTGCTATAAATTTTTTTTAAGAAAAAATGAAATGGTTTTATAAACAATGGAAACGTAAAAGAAGATTTTATAAAATGTTACTATTTATTGAATTATTTTTATTATTTTTAAATAATAAATTAGGTATAGGAAATGAAATAATTTCAAGCTGTGAATCACCAAATATTATAACAGCATCAAAATATACCTCTGGTTATATATTATCACCAAATTATCCATCCAATTATCCACCAAATCAAAGTTGTAGTTATATTTTAACGGGTACCCCAAATCTTGTTATACAGTTATCATTTATAGACTTTGAATTAGAAAATTACTTTCCTAGTAGTAAGCAATGTTTAAATGATTATCTTTTGGTTGTTGTTATTGATAGAAATAGTAGAAGACATTATGAAAATAGGATGTGTGGTAATAAATTACCAAGACCTATTAAAACGATGCAACATAAAGTTGAAATTATTTTTGTTACATCAAAAATGAGTAATAAAAGAGGCTTTAAAATTAAATATGAATTTATACCTGAAGGTAATAATTTTATTTTATTTAATTTTTTTAATATTATTTAATATTAATTATTATTTACAGAAAAAATTTCACAACCTGCTAGTTATTTAGATGACATAAATAAAAAATATTTGAAAGAATGTGGTGGAAAAACAGAAGAAGGAAAGGAAATGTTAACAGGATCTATACAATCTCCAGGATACCCATCAAATTATCCATCTAACTCTACCTGTTATTGGTTAATACGTGTTGGAATTGGTAAAAGAATTTATATAAGAATAACCCATCTTGACATATCTTTAACTATGGGTAAGTAAAAAAATTTAACGTTATTTCCTTGTTTTTTCTTATAGTAAAAGTAACAGTAAAAAATATATTATATAAAAAATAATATTGTCCTTATTTTATTTTATTTTTTTTTTTTATAAAATAATGTAAAGTTGTCGAAATATATTTATTTTAAACTTTTTCTTATATTATAAACTAAAAGAAGAGAAAAATAATATATAAGAAAATATAGTTTAATTAAATTTAATCATAAAGTTTGTCAAAACCTTTTATTTATTTATGTAATAAAAATACACTTTTAAAAATGTAAATATTCATATATATATAAGATTCTTTTTAAAATGATAAAGAAAAATTATTTAATTTTTATTATAGCTGAATGTGATAAAGCTTACCTTCATATTATTGATGGATATAAACATGAAGGTAAACCAGAATTTGGTATATCAAGAAAATTTACTAAAACAAAAATGGAAGCAAAATATTGTGGAAATGAATTATATTATGCTGATGAGGAGTCAAAAAGTTTTTTATCTGAAGGAAATAGAGTTATAATAAAGTTTGTCTCTTTTGATAAACCATCATCAGAACAATATAATAAATATGAATTGGAAGGTAAACCAATTGGTTTTAAACTTCGATGGACAGAAGTACATGATTTAGTTGAAGATGGAATGGAAGAAAATTGTAAAGGTTTTACTTGTAAAGGAGGTGAAATTTGTATTGATGATGGGCAAAATGTTTGTGCACAAAGAACAAGATTGTGTATCAATGAAACATTAGTATGTAATGGTATAGGAAATTGTGCGGAGATGGATTTTAGTGATGAGGCAAATTGTTATTCTGATCAAATTGTAATTGTTTCAACAAGTGGATTAATAATAGTAATTATATTAATAATAATTACAATAATAATACAAAGAAATAAAAAAATGAAGGAAGTAAATAAGAGAGTAGAAACATTACGAAGAAATAATGAAAACATTTTATCAATGAATCCTGAAACAATGAAAATGAGTATGCTACTCAATACATCATCGTCATTTGAAGATTGTCAAAAATTTACTTCAACAAAAGAAATTATACATAATGGTTATTGTAACAAAAGAGGGAAACCTTCAATACCAGTAAGAAATATTTCTATAAATCGTACAAATTCTGAAATAACTAATAATATGATAAAAATAAATGAAAATAGTAAAAGAAAAGAATTGAATGAAAATGAGATATGGCAAAGAAGAAGTGGAAAAGTATTTTTTAATGAATCCATACCAGAAATATTAGTTGAAAATGTGTTGTCTGAAGAAGATAGTGATATTGATAATGAAGAAATCGAACTAAATTGTTATAAACGTGGAAAACCAGTATTAGTTTAAATAAAAAATTATAGGATTTATAATATAATTTATATTAAATTTTTTTTTAATATTAACAATAATAATAGCTTTTGATGTTTAAAAAATATAAAATGTATTTGATAAATTTTTAATTTCTTTTAAAATGATTTTGGTTTAATTAAAAAATTTTAAATATGTACATATATTTAATGTAAACATATCCATTGATAATGAAAAAGAAAGAAAATTAAAATGTATTGTTAAGGAAATTAAAAATTTTACAATTATTTGATATTGTTAAACTTTATTATAAATACTTTATTTTATTAAAATGTTAAAGATTATATTATCAGTTGGGGAATTGTTTAATTTAAAATAAAAATAAAATTAGTTGAAAAAAAATTAAAAGTATTACTTGAAAATGAAGAAGTTATGTTATCTTTTTTAAAAAAGAAATTATTGCTAATAATAATGTTTAGTTTTAAAATGATAGATAAAATTTTTAAATTGATAAAATGATGTCAAGTGCTAAATTTTTTAAAATTATATTTTTGTTATTTAGAAAAAAAAAATAAAATATTTAATGAGTTTACTTTTATAAAATTTTCTTTTTTTTTAAATAAAAAAAATCATTAAATAATTGTTTTTTCTATAATAAATATATTTTCATCATAAAAATGTAATAAAAACATTTATCAATCATCTGTTAATAACTTTTTTTCTACCAATTTTATTCATTCTTTTTCCTCAAAAATGAGTGTTTTTCATTTATAAATTAAATATTAATTTTAAAATATTACTAAATTTATATTATATTTAATAGAAAATAATAAAAACTGTTGTGCTTATGTTATTGAAATAACATAATAATAATAATAGACTATACACTTTACAATTGTGTGTACCTCATTTTTGCCATAAATATATTTTCTAAATTTTTTAACAAAAAATATTTTTCTCTTTATCATACTTTGATTTCATTTTATTATCCCATAATGTTTTTATTTAAAAAGAAAATTTTCAATAGAAATACAGGTTCTAAAATATTATTAATAATTATATGCCATTTTAAGGTTGAATGATTTTTAATAATATATATTAATATATAAAATATATTCAGCTTACAATTTTTAACCATTTTTATATTTTTATATACAATTTTTTACACATATTACAATCATATATGTTATTTTAGTGTATTAAGACAAAAAATATTAATTAATTATTAACAATGAAATATATCATTTTATTTATATTTATTCAAATATTTTTATTATATCAAGATAATATTTTATCATATGACAAGAATAAAAATTTTAAACCAAGTAAAAATATTTCTTTATATCCCGGTAGAATTTATCTAGACAAAATAAAATTTTTTGATGGTAGCATAACAAAATTTGATGAACAACAAGATTCTAGTAAATATCAAACTTTAATATCAAAAAATAACAATATAAAAACTATTAATAATAATAAATATCCTACATTGTCTGATTCAATAGCAAATTTAGAAAATATTCATTCTACAAATAAAAATATTACACCTGAAGAGTATTATAATTTAATTAATTTTATTAAAGGAAACGATGATTTTAATCCATTAAAAAGATTAGTTGATGATTTGACTGATCCAGAATATTATGAAAAATCTGTACATCCAAGAGTTGATTACAGATTACCTACAAGAATAAATGTTTCAATGAGTTTATATCAAATTTTAGAAGTCGTAAGTTTTTTTTTTTAAATTTATTATTTATTATTATTTTCTTAAGAATGAAAGATTACAATCAGTTACAGTTAATGTATGGATGGTCCAAGATTGGTATGATGAATTTTTAAATTGGAATCCGGCAGAATATTCAGGGATACAACAATTGATTTTACCTTATGACCAAGTATGGATACCAGATACTTATTTATACAATTCAGAAAGTTTAGAACAAAAAAAAACAGAATCATTAATGAATGTTATTATTACAGCTAATCCTAATTCCTCTAATGGTGCACATGTTAGATTGATGTTCCCAGCTATCTATAAATTTTCTTGTTCAATGTCAGTTAAATTTTTTCCTTACGATGAACAAAATGTTTCAATGATATTTTCATCTTGGACACATGATTCAAGTATAATTGATTATCATTATACAACAGAAAACGTAAACCTTAAAAATATGGCACCAAATGATGAATGGGAAGTGTTGTCTTTTGAATTTTCAAGAATTCCTGTAAAATACAAATGCTGTGAAAATCCATGGGTTATGTTATATGCTCATCTTTTTATTAAAAGAAAACCTTTATATTATATAATTAATCTTGTTCTTCCAACATCAATAATAACAGTCGTTGCTGTAACAGGATTTTTTACACCTAGTAGCTCAGATAGTGAAAGGAATGAAAAATTGTATCTTGGTATTAACACTCTTTTAACAATGAGTATAATGCTTTTAATGGTATGTAACAAAATGCCATCAACATCTAATTATGTCCCATTAATGGGTTGGTATTATATGTGTATAATTTTTATTATTGTTTTTGGAACTTTTATGGCAACATTAGTTTTATTTTTACATAGAAAAAAAATAAATGTATCACCATTACCAAAATTAATAAGAAAAATATTGATGCATAATTATTTATGGTGGATTATTCTTGAACCACCAATACAATTAGTTGAAATATGGATGGAATATGGATTTGTTTCAGAAAAAAGATTATGTATTACACAAATAGATACAGAATTACTGCAATTTTTAGATAAATTAAGTGACTCTAACAATAGTAATAATAATTTATCAATTGAATCATCCAATTTTTTTAAAGAAATGTCAAAACGTTTAAAGGAATATGATATATATGAATATCAAAAAAGAATGGATAAAGTAGCTCGTCAATATGCTTTACTATTAAAAGTTAAACAACAAAAAAATCCTACAAGTAAAGCATTAACAAATTTTGGTATACTTCAAAGTACAATAAATGGAGCATCAATAAAGACTATCAAAAGTACGTCATCAAATTGTTATAATAATGAAGGAAGAAATATGACAAATAAAGTGTTCCAATTAAATCATGTATATATGAAAAAACAAAAATTAGCTAGAAGAAGTGCATTAGAATGGGAATATTTTTCTAATGTTCTTGATAGAATACTTTTAGCTATTTTTACAATTATAAGTTTATCTTTCTTTATGTTATTAGCTTTCTTTGATCATATACATCCTCAATTGTAAATAATAATATATACCTTGATTGAAACTGTATGAAATATGCAAAATGTATATAGCTAATGTACTATATTATTATGAATTATATTTGTATGATTTATAAATAACTTTTAATTTATATATAAACTAACTTTTTACATTAGCTATATAGAAATTATCAAAAAAAAAATTAAAAATATTTTTTTTTTATTTTTATCTATATATCAGGTATAGTTTAAGTTGTACGAATATTCCATACACTATACAATCTGTATACAACTTGTATATTAATATACGAGTTATCTGTATCCTGTAACATCAAACCGAGTACAATTGACATGTAATATAACTGTTGGTACTTATACTGTCAAAAAATTATTTTTATCAATTTGTTATGTTGGCAATTTTAATTAAATATAGTTTACAAATATAATATTATTATAAAAGAAAATATTATTTTGAAAATATTTTAATATATTAATAAAATATCGTTATCTCTTTTAACTTTTTTATTATCTAGATCATTTTTAATTTTTATCAAATAGTTATTTTGTTAATTTCATGAATTACATTAAAACTATATCATTATTTTTTTTTATTTATTTATTTTTTTTTTTTGTTGTAAACTTAAAAATAATGTTTTCATTCACTGTCACTAATAGTTTTACTTTAATTTTAAACAAATCACTGAAATTTTGTTGTTTAATAAGCTTAAAAAAAATATATATATATATATATAAATAGATACTGACAAACTATATACTTATTCACATACACATTATTTTCTCATTTATTGTCAGTGCAAAAGTAAATTTTTTCATCTTCTGACATTTGATTGCGATAACGTCTATGAAGAAGACGCTATTTATTAAAGAAAATATATATATGTACACAAACATATTAAAGGCGTTAGATCGTTATATGAGACAATTTTCATTGTATTATTAATATTATGTTTGATAATAACGATGAAAACAATTTAAACATGTATAGTATTTCAAATTTAAGATTACAATGCCTATTTTATATTTTAGAAATATACAGTTATAGATATTTAAAATTTTATCTTTATTTCTTAATAAATTTTTTAAACAGATAAATAAAACTTGGATAAAAATTTATAATATCTAATTATTATCACATATTATGTGCTAATTTAATGATAAAAGCCAATTTATATCATTCTTTAATCAATGGCAATTTATTTTATACGTGTAATAAATGCAGTTTCTTTTATATATATAAAAAGAAATATATTTTTTAATTAAAATTTACCGTTAATTTTTTAAAACTAAACATATTTACTAATTTTTATTATAAAATATTTAATTTTTTCAAAAATCTTTTAATATACATTATTAGGAAACACAAAAATTTTATTTGGATATTTAGGTACCATACTAGTTCCTACAACGGTAATTTTGAAAATATTTCTTTTATATTATGCAAGTGTTTCCAATTATCTGTTTTTAAGTAAACATTTCAATTTGTTTGTGTAATAAAAAATGTCACAAAGTAAGTTTTTATTTTATTTTTTATTTTTTTTTGTCTTACTTAATTAATTAATCAATTTTGTTTTTTATTTTTGTAGGAAGAAAAGTACCAGAAGGAACATTATGCTTAGTTTGTGGAGATAAAGCTACTGGATATCATTACGGAGTTGCCAGTTGTAATGGATGGTATTTAAAATATTAATTGTCAAAAATATTATTTATTTATATTCTTTTTTTTTTTTTTAGTAAAACATTTTTTCGAAGGACAATTGTAACGTCACAGAAATTTGTATGTCAATATAATGGTGAATGTGATATTAATAAGAGTATGTTAGTATTAGTTTAAAATTTTTTAAAATATATATTTTTTTCTATCTAAGATGTTAGATGTGCTTGCCGACATTGTCGCTTTAATAAATGTATTGCTGTAGGGATGGATGTTAATGCCATACAAAATGATAGAGATAAATTAGTAGGAACTAAGAAAATATCTGAAGTAGAATCTTCAAAAATAAATGGTAAGGGAAATTTAGTTGGTATATCAAATGATGGATTTGATATATCATATGGTAACGAGGTATTTCAAAGTCCAGATTCTTCTACTGAAGGTATTTGTAGTGATAATATTTTACAACTTGAAGAAATTGAAGATATGTGTAATAAATTAAGGAGTAAAACATTTCCAGATAAATTAACTGCCAAAGAAATTTTAAAAAAAAATACACTTTTATATTCTCTTGATTCTCTAGATGAAGAAACTGGAACATTTTTTAAAAAATTATATCCTGCCTCAATGAATGATGTTCGCTTTTGGAATATTCGTGAATTAAGAATATGTTTAGAATGGGTAAAATTGTTTAAAGAGTTTAATATACTTCATGAGCATGATCAATTTGCTCTACTACATAATTTTTCATTTACATTTAATATTCTTAATAGAGTTTACTATTCTCTTAATGATGATCCAGATAGAATAATTTATCCAAATGGTGCCTATATATTAAGAAGTCCTCAAGTTGGTGTTATGATACCTGGATGTAGATCTATTTATCATAGACAAATGGATGAAATAATGAATCCATTAAGAAAACTAAAAATTGATTTAAAAGAATTTTCTACCTTTAAATATATATTATTTTTTAATCCGAGTAAGATAATTTCAATTTCGTTATGATAATTTTTAGATGCTCCTGATTTAAGTCCTCCAGCTAAAGAAATTGTTGAAGGGACAAGAGATGTGTATGTTAAAGATTTATACAATTATATGATTAAAAAAAACGGTGTTGCTGAAGGTGGAATGAGATATGGAAAATTATTTTTAATGACTAACTCTATTCAGCAAATTATTGCTCAAAATGAAGAAAATATGCAGGTTATGGATGTATTTGGCCATTTTTGGACCATAGATAGTTTTGTTAGGGAATTAACAATGAAACAAAAATCATGAAATTCAAAAATTTTAAACAATTTAAAAATATTTATAATATTATTTAGTATAAAGTTTAGTTTCGTTTTCTAATATATTTGAAGTAGAAGAATATTTATGAATTTATTTGTTTTAAAACCGGTAGCAACTTTTTTTACAAAGTATACAATGCGTTTCATTTTTAATACGGAATGTTTTATAATTTAGTAGTACAATAATTATTGATATTAAAATAAAATAAAAATTATATGATATTATTGTTGATTTTTTATAAAATGTTTAAAAAAAAATCTATTTCGGCGTCTTATATACCATAACAAGCCAATAAAAATAACAAATTGTATAAGATTAAGCATAAACAGAAGGCGAATAATTTTCCATGGATCTAATTCTGTTTCAATTTCTTTTTTATCATTGATTGATAATAATGAAATATTTTGAATATCTTGAAGTAAACCTACAAGTATAATTTTAAAATGTATTATGTAAGTTAAAAAATATAAGAAAAAACTTGCTTATTTCATTATAATCACTTAAATCTTTTACTTCTACAATATTTGAATTTTCACTTTTATTTTTTTGGAATGTTCTACTCCATTCTTTAGGTTCAATTGGTCTCCACATTAATTTTTTTAAAAATAAAATGTTAGTTTATTAGTAAATATTTTAAAATTATATAGTAGTAAAATTCATTACTTATTATATTGTTCATTATATTATTTAAATATAAGCTAGTTTATCTTTTTAGTTATTGATGATTTGCATTCTTTTACCACTTTTTTTCTCTAATAAATATCAAGAAATTTAATACACTCATATTGAAACATTATGTAATTTAAATACTTCTACTAGTAAAAGATATTTATTATATTGAAAAAAAATTATTATATAAAAAAAAAGAAACTAAAACTTTTGAAATAACATTAAATGATAAAATAAAAAAAATTTAAAATTTAAGAATATTAAATTTTTGAAACTAGATAATATTTCTACTTTATTGATAAGGATTTTGTTGATAATCATTATTGTAATTATTATATGATAAAGTTGAATAATTATTTGTATCATTAGAAGGATTATCCCATGCTGATGTAAAAGGATTCACATTTCCAGAAATATAATTATAACTACTTTCAGATGGAATAGAAGAAGGTTGTTGGATTTTTTGAATATCAGAAGAATAATTGATATTAGGATTTATTGCTGTCATTGGATATGAATTTATAGGTTGATTAATATTTGTAGTATTTGAAGTTCCATAATTTTGTAAAGTATTATTATTTTTTGTAGAATTAGAACTTTGATTTATTGTATTCCATGGTTCTTCTTCTGGTTTTGGTTCTGCCCAATCTTGTAACTCTCCAGAAGCATAAACACCATAAAATGTAATTCC
Organism: Strongyloides stercoralis; assembly: GCA_029582065.1. Lineage (NCBI taxonomy): Eukaryota > Metazoa > Nematoda > Chromadorea > Rhabditida > Strongyloididae > Strongyloides > Strongyloides stercoralis. The sequence continues at coordinate 10,274,491 of CM055866.1, read as the reverse complement.
AGTAAAATGTATTAAACTAGCTAAAAGAAAAACTTTAACCCAACCGTGTGATCCATGTTCAGTAAAACTTTCTGTAACAAAAGGACAAATTAATCCAGCTAATGTTCCTATTCCATTAGAAAATCCCATTAAAATAGCAGCATATCTTGGAGCAATATCTAAATGATTAACATTAAAACCAGATATTGCAAATCCAGAACAACCAACAGCTAATATTAAGCTTAAAATAGCTATTGTTTGTGATTTTGTATATGCTACAAATAACATAAAAAATGCTTCACCACCAAATCCACCACAATTAAATATTTTTCTTACAGCTGTTGTTGAAAGAATTTTATGAGATCTTAAATAATCAGCTAATTGACCACCTAATAAAACTACAATTCCCATTACAGCATGTGGTAATGCAGCAATAAGTCCACTATCATTAATTCTCATATTAAAAACATCCTTCATATATGATAATTGATTTTGTAAAAGAAGATAAAATGTCCATGATCTAGCAAAATTAGCTACTATAATAGCATAAACTGGTTTTGATGTTAAAATAGCTTTCCATGGAATAGTTGAAAATGTTGGATGTGTATGTGAAACAGGACCAATAGCATTAATAATTAAATTTTTTTCTTCTTCAGTTATTGTTGGATGAAATGCAGGTTCTTCAAATGTCATTGTAAACCAAAAAATAGCCCATATAACTCCAGCAATACCATATACATAAAATGGTGTTGACCAATCTACATATGATACTAAAAATGCACTTACTGGTAAACCTAATACTGCTCCAGCATATGAACCAGTAAATGCTGTCGTTGCTAATTTTGATCTTTCATATGGTGGTGCCCAATTTTTCCAACAACCATGCATTGCTGGATATGATACACCTTGTACAAGTCCTTGTAATATTTGAATCCCAGCAACAAGTGTATCAGAATGTGAATTAAAAGCAAATGGTAAAAAAATATTAAAAAATGATGCCATACCAATTGCTATACCAAATAATTTATTAGGAGCAAATTTAGTTGCTAAAAATCCTGCTGGTACTTGCGTAACTAAATATCCATAAAAAAATGAAGATTCCATTACACCTAATTCATTTATTGTCCAATTAAATTCTTTAACCTATAAAATTATAATAAAAATTAAATCATTAAAGTTACATGATGATTTCCCCAAGGATCAGTATAATTTTTAGCCATCCTATTTTTAGCAGCACCAAAATTACACCTAATTCCAAAAACAATTAAAAATCCAATATTGGAAAGAAGTGCTAATTGCCATCGTTTTGAAATTTTAACACAACTTGTCTTTTCCATAGCTTCTAAGATAAAATTACTATGAATTTGTAATGGATTATTTTTTATATTTTCATTTTGTTTATATCTATTACTTTTCAATGAATCCAAAGGATTTTTTACATCTTTTAACAGATTTTTAGAAGTATCCATTAATTTAGTTTGCACTCCAGTTAAGGTAGTTGGAATTTGAGAAGCCATTCTTTTTCTAAAAACAAATTATACATTCAATAAAAATATATAATTTCACAATTTTTAAAAAGTAAATAAAGATTTAAAGATATAAACATAATATATTTTTAAATATTAAAAATTTTATGGTATATTTTAATTTGCTCAATGTACTAAAATATATAAGTAAATTAAAAAAAAATCTAATTATTTATTTTGTAATAAATTAATTAATTATTATGTCACCTGAAAAGTTATATTATATTGATAATGGCTATAATTATTTCTATAAAACTTATTTATATATTTAACTTGTGGTTGATTTAATATAAAATTTATTATATTAAAAAAAAATATATATAAAATGGATGTATATATATATATATATATATATATATATATATTAAAAATAAAAAGAATACTGTATGTGTCTGCCTATTATCTTAAAAAAGTTATACCTACTGATTTTTAAATAAGAAACAGAATTTTATATGGGATGCTAATTAGAGTAAGGATAGAAAGTTAATGGGTGTAACAATTATGTTACAAACGGAATTTAAATATATGTTTTTTTTATAAAAGATATTTCTAATTTATGTTTAATAAAGAAATATCTAGACATACATTTAACATAAAAAAAATTAAATAATTTTCTTTTTTATTTAAAATAAAAATGTATAATATAAAAACTATCCATCACACATGTTGAAGGAGAGTTACATGACTTCATATAAGCATTAAAAAGGAGTTGCTGTCAATGGCAATTACATAGAATTATTAATATAAATGGCGTCGATTAAATTTTTGATAAAGCTGGTAGGAATAGAAACTTTAACCAGAAAAAAAAAATAAGATTAAAAATAAATAAGTTTAAAAGAGTATTTTAAGGTGTCAAGAATATTTAATATTATGGATAATATTTTTGTTAATTTCATTGAAGCACTTTCCCTCTTCAAGTTATAAAAGTGGGGAAAACTAAATAAGGTTTCTAAAATGTGTAAATGATATTTGACAAAATATAGGAAATTAAAATAATATATTATATTTATAGAATAATTATTTTCATGATATATTAAAAGTTAAAAATATAAATTATATGATGATGATGATGATTTATTTTAGTACAAATATCTTAAATTAATAGAAATAAATTTTAAAATAAAATTTCGAAGAAAAAATAAATAAATAAAAGGTTAGAATTTATCAATACATTAACAGTTATACATTTTAAATATTTTTTTTTATAATAACAATTAACTTTTAACTTAAAAAGTCAACAAATTTTTCATTCATTTTGTGTAAGTTGCTAAAATATATAAAAAGCAACGTAAAAATAGTTTAAGTATAGGTGAAACTGAATGCTTTTGTCCATTAACAATGTGGTATTTTATGAAAAGTGTGTTACTAATAAAATGGTTTTTGTTGATGAAAAAGTAAACTGAAGATTGATGAGCTTTTAACATGGATGAAGAATTGGTATTCCTAAAAGTAGACTTACATTAAAATAAATTGATAAATATATCCTGCACAATTTAAGTCAAATGGAAAATGAATAGCTTTTTTTTGTAGAAATACCTTATAAGATAAAGCTTATCTTATATAAAAAATTTTATATTCTTTAACGTTAAATATTAAAATGAAATGATGTTTACGGATGATTGAAAAATAAAAATTAAATAATATTATGTATAGCTTCTTACATATATATATGTATAGGTTAAATATTCATAATAAATAAAAAGTATTAAAAGTTTTTAGTTTATCATATAAATTGATGTAACAAAACACCGGATATTGAAATATTCTTAATGATTATAAAATTAATATTACTTCAAATTTTAAAAGATTATTTTAATTTTATAAAAATATTAAATTTTTATATGATATAACATATTATGCCAATAAAAAATATAATTATGTTTAAGTAAAAAATAAATTTCATATAATATTTAAAATATAAGGAAATATTCTATCATTTATTTCCGTATTTATTTTAAACTTTTTTTTAATTTAACATATGAAAAGATGTGCTAATAAAAATGTAAAATAATATTATATTATTTAATTTATATTATTATATAAAAAATATTTTTTTCTATTTGCAACAAATGTTAATTTTTTTAGTTTGAGTTTTATCTGAAAATTTTGTTCGTCTTTTATTTTTTTCTTCATTAAGTTTTTTTAAATTTTCTGCTGTTATGATTCTTTGAAATTTTGATAAATAATTTCCATAAAATGATCCTATTAAAATGGTATCATTGGATGTTGTATCAATAATAGCATAATGAAAAGGAACATCCATCCGTATGTTGTATTTTTTACCTTTCAATAAATTATTATTTATTTTTTCATTGCTTTTGTTTTTATTCTCACTTTCACTTTTTATACCATTTTCATCAATAAATAATGAAGAATAATAATATAATCCATCTAGATTTGTTGAATCATAAATATCTTTAAAAGCTGCTGATTTTGTACATGAATAAAATAATGTTCTTTCACCTATAAAATTTATTTTTTCTAATGAATCTATAAGTGGAGGATAAATTACTGGCATTAAAATTGTACTTTGACATGATTTTATCAAACTTAATTCAATATTTATTAACCGACAAATTTCACCAATTTTATTAAGTTCAGTAGCATATCTAACACCATCTAATGGTCGAATCATTACAAATTCTAAATTTTTATTATCCATTCCTTCAATTAATAATGGAATTGAAACAACTTCAATATCTTTTCCACTAAAAATTTTACATTCACCTTCAAAAAAAAAGAAATGTTTCATTTCATTATAACCGTATGACTTAAAATTATGTAAACCAGCAAATGATGATTTTCCATTTTTCCATTTAGCATCTATATAAAATATACAAAGAGCAATTGCATTTGTTGAACTTTTTTCAAATTCATTTAATAACATGTCTATATTATCACTTTTTAAATATGGTTTCAAATAATCAATAATCATTTTATTTTTATTATTGGTTTCATTTGAATACTCAAAAATATTAGTTGGAGTAAATTTTAATAATAATAAATCAAATTCATGAAGATCACTTTCTATATTATTTTCTTTTATACTATCATTTTCATCTTCGTCTTCATCTGACTTTTCATTATTACATTCATCAATTTTTTCACAATCATTTTCTTTTTTAATAAAAAAAAATATTTTTTCAAATAAATTTTTTTTGTTACTAAAACAATAATTCATTTTATATATTGCAACATCATAAATATTATATTTTTTTCTATCATTAATATTCATTACTTGTTCTAAAAATTTATCAACATCCTTTATTTTCATTAATTTTTTAGTTTCTAAAGATTTTTTAGTAAGTTCTTTTTTTTTCATTAATGACAATTGAAGAAGGCAAACACTAACAATTAATGTTGGAATTGGTGTTAAAAGATTTTTGGAGCATCGTAAAAAAATATAAGAAACAAAAATTGAAGTAAATCTAAAAATAAATATTAATAATAATTTTTAATTTGGTTTTGGCTTACGTTGATAACCACTCTGTAAAAATAATTTGACTATCTTCACAATACTTTACTTTTAATCGAGACGCTATTTTGTCCCTCTCTTGTACATAATAATCTTTAAAAACACTTTTAGAAAATTTCATATTTTCATTGGTTAAAATATTTTCTTTTTTTAAAGTTTTAAATGATACACTTTTTGAAGTTGGTTTTCCAAATGTTTTATATTTGTTACTATTTATATTATTTGATTTAAATTTTTCAGAAGAATGTAACTTTGATACAGTATTTAATATTTTTCTACTTGAATGAAGATTTAAAAAGTTATCATTTTGAATATTGTTATTTAACTTATCATTAATATCATTTTTACTAATATTCATTTTTAATATTTTTTTAAATAAGTAATGTAAATATTGTAAATACTATTTATAGACAACTTTAATAAATAAAATAATTTTTTTAGCATTAAAATAACTTATCATATATTAATTATACTGATATAAATTTTAATATTTTTATCAATAAATATTATAATCTTTCATAAATAATTCAAAATATCATTTTTATTTGAAAATATTTAAATATTTAATTTTGATAACTTTTTAAATATCCCATTTTAATGTTTATATCTAGTATAAAATTAAATTATTTCAATATAAAATATTAATACATTTTTATGTCAATAAATAAACTAATTTTCCCTACTATTTTATATACAATTATACCCATAAAAAAATAAATATATATCTATTAAAATAAAATAACCTTTACATTAACAAAAATTTTTTTAAGTATAAAATTATTTATATTTTTTAAAATGGTTATTCTTTTTGATGGATAATAATACCAAACGTTAAATGTTATTTTTACATTAACAAATTATTTTTATATTTTAAATATATTTTTTATGTTTTAACTAAAAAAAATAATGCCAAAATAAATGTATCATTAAAAATTTGTAAGTAAAAAAAAATTTTTTTTATTTTGTAACATTTTAAATGAATTATACATTGTAAAATTATAATACTTCAATGCTTTGTAATGAAAATAATAACATTAAATAATATTTTTTTTAAAGCAAATAGTTATGGAAATAGATAAAGATATTGACATTATGTGATAATAATTTAATAACAATACCTTTTCATTAAACTAGATATAAATTTTAATGTGATTATAATATGAGGAAATAAAGTTTACACACATTTAAGTATCTACTATCAAATAAACAAATATTAGAGAGCATTATTTTTAAGCAAACAATTCTTATATTATTGATAAATCTCCAATTTTTATTTTTTTTTAACATAGATAAAAATTATTATTTTTTTTTATTTTACAACATATTATTTATTGATATCATTTAATTCGTATAAATGCATATACATTTAATAAAAACAAAAAAATTATTTACATAACAAATTTTTAAAAAAACATTCATATCTTTCAATGGATACAAATTTATATATGTATTTTTCTTTTTTGATAAATGCATTATTTTTTAATTTAAACTTTAGAAAAAATATCTAATTCTATAAATATATATATATTTTTTTTTTTATTTAATATAATATCAAATATTAAAGTATATTTCTATGTGGTAATATTTAATATAAAAAAAATTATACTAAAAACTATCGAAACGTAAAAAATAATTATAATATAATTATGTTATGTTTTTCTAAAGTTATAATGCAATTAAAAAACAACAATAAACTTTTACTAGACATATTATTATTTTGTTTTAAAATATTTATATTCAATAAAATTAAATTATTTTCAAAATGTTAATAAAATTTTTTAGCAATAATATATTATTTCATTATACTAATTATATAATTTTATATATTCAATCGTTTCTATTTTTTATTAAATTTTTATAATTCATTTATTTTTTTTTTTAGTTTTTTTTATTTTTTTTTTTTAAATATATAGTAAAGTAGTAAATTTATTATATAGATGATATTATTTATCATTTTAGATACAAAATATTTTAAAACTTTTCTACATAATTGTCTTATGTTTCTAAGAAATAGTTAAAATGTTTGTTATCTTAAATATAATCACTATTTAAAGCAATCTATTTTTAAGTAAAAATGTACCACTTTTAAAAATTATTTTAAAAAAAACATGTAAATAAAGACATTTTTAATTCAAAAATAATATAAATATTTTTTTTAGAATAATATTTTCTTAATATTAATTTTATAACTTTATTTTTGATTTTTAATTTACTATAACCACTAATTGAAAATAATATTTAATATATTTTTCAATTAAACTATAAATTTTCAATAGTAATTGAAATAGAAAAGTTAGAAGATTAAAAATGTTGATTAAGAAATATTTTGAAAATTAACTTTATTAAAAAAATTTCCCTTGTAATGTAAAATTATAGAAATTTAAACTTATTTTAATACTTTATACTTTTAGAAACAAAAAATGTTTATATACTTTTTTAATGTTTATTTTTTGTTAAAAATTTAATAACATAACATTATAATCCCTTTTTTTTCTATTGTAAACATCTAATAATTAATATATTATCTGTATACTTAAAAATATAAAAATATTATCACATAAATAATTTATTTTTTTACTATATATTTAATAAATAATTTTTTATTTTGACTAATAACATTTTAATTCTATTTCATTACAAAAAAAAAATAAATTTTTTTCTGTGACCATTAGTCATATATATTCATATCCATCATTTTTGGACCATAATAAATATGAATAAAAATATGGAGGATGTCACAAAAATAAATTTCCATCAAATAACACACTAGGTTGTCAAAATTTGATTACGTTTATCAGTAGAAAAGTAAGATAAATTAATAGTTAGTGGAAGTAGAAAAGCATCCAACTTTGATATAGTTAATCTTAACCAACATGGGATTGGCTTAACTTGGAAGAAAAAATTTTTTACAATTTTATTTTTATTTAACAATTCAAAATAGTCAATTTTATTTGTAATACTTTTAAAAGTAAAAATCATGTTTGGAAAAGATTATCTATAAAACTTATCTTTAAGCTTCATGACTTAAGATACATACTAAAATCTATTTTATGAGAATTGTTTAGACATAAATGTGCCCAATATATACATTTTAAAATAAATTGGAGTAACTGCTTTTATTCTCTATATATTTCTTTATATAATAATTTTATACAAAGATCTAACTATGTTAGTTTTAATTACATAGAAATATAATTGGTTTTGTAGATATATTATATTGTTTATTACATTTTTCTTTTATATTTCTATTTTCAAAAACAGTTCTTCTGTTACTTTTACTTAATTAATAGTGACGATTCTTATGTATTTTTAAGTATATCCCAATAACATCAGTTGAGAATTAATTAATTTTATTGATAAAAATAAAATTCACTTTTATTTCCTTTTATATGATGATAATATAAGTTGACAATAAAGAATACAATAATAATTTTGTATAACTTTTGTCAAATAATATTTTAATAATGTTTAGTAAGTTAAAATTTAATTTAATTTTTTTTATAAAATAATATTTTTAAATTTTATAATATTTAAAAAAAATTTCTAGTAAATTAAATAATAGAAAACTTTTAAATGATTTTTTTTAATATTCTTATAAAATTTTTTATTTAAATTTATAAAAAAAAAAAACTTTTATTTTTACTATTAATCTTTTACATAGGACATTTTAAAATTTTTATGATTAAATTTAGTCATATTTAAAAAAAACATCATGCCATTTTATTAAATTATTCTCATCAAATAGCCTTAAATAAATGTAATAAAATGAAATTAAGATTATATTGATGATGGATAAATAACAAAATATATTAAAATCCATTTCAAAAATTAAGATTTTTTTAAAATTTACATTATTTAACTTCTCAAAAAATATAAAATCTTTGGTAATATAATTTATTATAAATATCATTTTCTTTTCATAGAGTTATAATTAACATATATTATTTAAACTATATTATATAGAGATATAAATGCTTTTAATGATAACAACCTTCTATAAAGTAAAGGATTCATTTTGTTTCATATATAAGTATAATATAGCGTACTCAGCGGCTTTTACTATATATAAATATATTAAAATATACGCAACTCCATATTTTTAAGCATGACTATATCACTAGTACTGTTCTTCGTTTAAAATAGAAGAATAAATGGTTAACTAATAAGAAAGGAAGCCAACATGTTAGCTTTCTTCCCCCCCCATAACATTATACTTTAAATATTTTATCTCTTTTATCTATTTTAATGTTTTAAATTTTTTTATTGTATTTTATATGTCATAGTATGCCTTTTATTATATTATTCAATAATTTTTTTTTATAAATTATTAGTTTCATTTTTTTATATTTAATTTAGTTTATAAATATATATAAGTATTTTATTAACTTACATCTTATCTTATAATTATTATTTTATTATATTTATTTTTACTAAATATAAAAACTTAAAGATATTTTTAGTGTTGACGTCACGGGTTTAAAAAATTTATTAATACTAATGAAAAGATATTTCTAAATTTAGTATATTAAAGTAACCAAATAAATATATTTATAAATTTTTTTTAAAAGTATGGGTGCAACATTGTCTTCAACTTCTTCTTCACCATCTTCTATTGATGGAAGAGAAAATTTGATAAGAAGAAATAACACATCAACATACAATCATTTATTTGTCACACCTGGTAATACAAAAAATAAGAATAATAATTTTCTATTTGATTCAAAAAATCGGCACTCATCTCTTTCTTCATCTTCTTCTATGCTTGGTATTGCATGGAACTTTGCCAAAAAAACAACTACGGGAATTCCTAATAAAGAAAAAAGAAATATAAATAGATTATCATCATCTAGTTCAGTATCATCTGCTTTATCAAAATCTCATGATTCTGCAACTTCATTAACTTTTAATTCAAGTTTTTCTATTAATTCATCAAGTGACCAATTATCAGCATACTCTTCTAGTGCATCAAATTCTTCATCAGGTGATAGTGGTATTGGAATATCTAGAAAAATAACAATATCTAATCAATGTTATCATGAAATTGATGGCAAAAATAACAATAATAATATTGTAAATAATGTACCTACTTTAAATACTAATGAAAAATTTATTTGTATTAGAAAAAAAGAATCAATTTTATCAAGTAAAATAATGTCCGTACCATTAAATAATATAAAAAAAGGAAGTTCTAAAGTTCGTGATCATATATTAGCAATGACAAGATCAAAATCAACAAATATGCGTACAGAAAAAAATGGAAACATAATTATAAATGGTAATAATTATAATATTGAAAATAAATTTAATGATAATTTAAAATTATCATCAACAACTTATGATTATGAAAAAAAATTAAATCAAAATATAGAAAATAATATATCTAAATCATTGAAAAATGTTACTTTAACAAATCGAAATAATAATTCAAATTTATATAATACTGCAATATTTAATTTCGGCATTAAAAATGATAGTAATGTTATAGATAAAACAAGAAAAAAAACAATTATACAAGCATCAACAACTGAATTATTAAAAGGTGTTTCATTATTAATTACAACTAAATGTTCCCATAAAGTACCAGATTTTTTTGCTAATCAATTAACAATGTGGTTAAGAAGTGTTGATAGATCTTTAATTGTTCAGGTATAAATATTTATTTAATACTTTTAATATTAATTATTTAGGGTTGGCAAGATATCGCATTTTTAAATCCAGCTAACATGGTATTTTTTTTTATGCTTTTAAGATCAATGCTTAATGATGAAGAAACATTTCCTGTTAATAATTTGGAAGACCTTCAAATGATTGTTTTTACTTGTTTATTTATTAGTTACAGTTACATGGGTAATGAAATTAGTTATCCGTTAAAACCATTTATTTCACAACAGGTAATTTTTTTTATTGCTTTTTATAATAAAATATTGTAGGATCGCTCAAAATTTTGGGATATGTGTGTTCAAATAGTTAATAAATATTCTGGGGATATGTTACAATTAAATACATCAGCTTCATTTTTTACACAAGTTTTTAGTGATCTCAAAAATTTTACAACTATTGCTAACAATTAATTTGTTATTAATGCCTTTAAAACATATTTCTAAAAAAAATAGGAAATAGTGATCTCATCAAAGTATATTTCTACTTAAAATAAATGTAAACAATATTTTTTTTATACATTGCAGTTAAATTAATATATTTTATATAGCAGCTTAGCTTTTTTGTTAAATAAATTATTATATACAATATTTTGTATTTATTTATAAAATTTTTTTATATACAACATAACTATATAAATTTTAAATTAGTTTATTAATTTATCATAAATTTTATTTATTAATATTATCCTTTTCTTTTTATTAATATTGCAAAAATTTAAATAAATATATAATACAACAATACTTTTAAACTTATTTTTATAATCATAGAAAATATATATTGTAAAATTTAGATATTTTGGTTACTTAAAAAGCTAATAAATATTTATAAAACTTTTATCTATTGCTATGTATTTTATTTTATCATTATTATAAATATACATGTTATATTAGTTCTATAAAAATTATGCTAATAATCTCTTTTTCAATATATTTTGTTTTATATTAGTATATCTAGAAAAAATAATTAACTTCGTTTAAGTATATAATATCATTTTAACAATTTCCTGTAATATAAGGAAGCATTACTTTTATATTTTATTTAAATATTTTTTTTACATCAACGTTATAAACTAAATAAAAAACTATAATTTTTTATAAAAATAAATTTACATTGTTATAATAGTTTTTTGTTTTGTCAAAGTATTATAGTATAACCTTAATTTTTATAGTTATAAATTTTATTTTTCTGAAATTTTTATTATTATTATATTTTTTAAAATTATTTAGACTTAAATCCTTATAAATAGAAGTTATATTATATTTTAATATTATTGTTTACAAAATCCGATTATAAAAAATAATCTATTTAACATTTTATTATAAATAAAATTTTTTAATATTCATCTTCTGATAAAAAAAATTTTTAAATAACATAATAATAAATTTTTAAAATAAAAAAAAAGTAATAATTAATAAAAGTATATAATAAGGTATTAATAACATTTATTAACAATAATAATTTAAATTAATTACTAACAATAAAAAAATATGTAAACTTTCTTACATTTTAAATTATAAATAAAAAAAATATTTGCTTAAATTTAAAATTTTTTTTAAAAATGTTTTTTTTTTTTTAAATATTTTCAATTAAATTTGTTTATATAAAATATAGTTATTATAAAATCAAAGAATAAAAAATAATAATAGTAAAATTGTGATCTTATAAATTATTTTTATTTTATTATTCATTAAAAATGATAGTATTTTACGTTAATTTAAGTGCAACATTTTTATTATAAATAATTTGGTAACATCAAAATAAAATTATTATATAAAAGATAAATTAATTAAAGTATTTAATATATTGAAAATTAAAAGTATATACATATAAGTTTTTTTTTTCTATTTAATTACACCATATAATCTTCTACTCAAATAATTAACATTTCTTAATATTAAAAAAATTGTACATTTTTGAAAAATATAAATTTAATTTGTCATTACAATATTAAAAAATTGTCAAATTTTTACTTCCTTAAATAAAATTCAAGAAAGTTTATCTTGTGTATATTTTAAGGGACACATCAATTTACTGATAAAATGCAGGAGAATTTATTTTGGAATATAAAGTATTTTTTGTACTTTTTTTTATTGTAAAGAAAGAAATAATGATTAACAAAAAAATTGTTTTTAGTTTTAAATTATATGAACTAAAAGTTTAAAGAAATTTAAAAATGGTTATTGACATAAAAAAAGATATTATTTTTAAAATTATTTTTATACTAAATTTTATACTATTGCTATATTATAAATAAATATTGTTTAAAAATTTATGTTAACCGTTATTATAATTTTATTGCTAAAAGTTAAAGAGAATAAACTAACAAAAAACATTACTTTCCTGTAGGCGCCATACATAAAGAAATAATAACTAAAATAAAATATTTTCACTTAATTTATAATTTATTAATCAGAAAATAAAATGTAATATATATATTTTTTAAAATTAGTTTTAAAATAACAAAATAATGCATTTAAAATAACAATAAAAATTATATTTTATAAATTTGTATTAAAACGGTAAAAATATTTCCATCATATTGTTTCATAAATAATATTACTATTAATACTTTATCAAGTTTTCTTTAATATAATCATTTTCTTCTTCTAACAAATATTTTTTTGGATAAGATAATATAAAATAAAGAACATTAGTATAAAAATATTATTAATGTTTTATTTTTATTAGTGTAAAGAGTTAATTTAATTTAAAGGTGAATATCATTGTTTGGCTTTTTTTACTACATTTTTTAACACAAGAAGTGAAAAAAGTGATTCTGGATACTTTTATAATTCTTCGATTGTTGTAATAAATTCTTTATCGTTATGGTATTAAATATTTCCAAAATATATATTTTAAGTAAGAATTAAAAAAGCAAAAAATAAATATTTAAATTATATTTTTACTAATTTATTTTTAAAACAATGTTTTAGGCAATAAAAAAACTTTTTGTAATATTAAAAATTTCTTAGCTAAATTGTGAAACATGAGTAAAAATTTTATGATTGACAACTGGCGCTGATACCAAAAATAAGAGATATATTCGCTTTATAAAAACTTTTATTTTAAGCAAATATAATAATTAACACAGATATTAATAAAAAAAAAAAAAACATTAATTAACACAAGATTTTTCTTCTTACCCTAATTACTTAGGTTTTATTTTTTAAACTTGTTTCAGGAGCAAATTAGACCAAATAAGAAGTGACTCTTATTCATATTTTCTTCTCCTTTATACTTATTTGAGTCATCATTTTTAAAATCATCCGATTTTACTCATGTTTTTTTCTTATCTTAATAATAAACAATAATTTATTTATTTTTAATTGAAATGTTTTAAAAAAAATAAATTAATTTAAACTTTTATGGTTAATATTTATTAATGTTATTTATTTTAACAAAAAATTTTATAAAATTCTTTAAAAATATATTGTTTTTCTTAAGATTTCTAAAGATTATAATTTAAAATATACAAATTTAAATATAGTTATAATCAAAAAACAAAAACATATTGTAATTTTTTTTTATAAAGATATAAAAACGTTATATGGTTTTACTATATTATTCAATGATCTTTTATTCAATATAATTATTTTGTTTTAACATGTTTCAACTTTCTATAATTTCAAAATGTGTCACCAAAAATCTTTTTTAATTGACAAGTTTCCAAAATTTTATTTTGTTTCCAGTTAATTAGAACTTTTTATATTTATCTTGTTGACTAAGTAGAAATATTTGAAGAAATTTCTTAATTATTTAAAACAATAACAAATTGTTTTGATTAATTTTATAACTATTTAAAATGATATTATATTTAATTTTTTTCTTTGCTACTATAAAATGTTTTAAATGGTTACTATTAAATTTCAGAATGGCTTCTATAGATAAGAATAATTACATTTCTAAACCAATATGTATTAACGAAATTTCATTGGATAGATTTGGTAATATTCTTCAACATAAATCAGCAAACAAATGTTATTTATTTGAAAAATTTATCAATCAAGATATATTTTATATAAATCTAAAATCTCATAAAATTTTATATGAAGGTAGAACAACAGAGATGGAATTAAATTTAAGAAGAAATATTTTAAAAAATTTATTAATACCTGGGTATACTTTAAAAAAATCTCTTTGTGGTGCTGAATTTTACTGTTCCAGTGGTATACTAAGAAAATTTGCTTTATCTCACTTACAACATTATTTTATAAATGTATGGTGTATTAAACTTGATGGCGTTATAGTAATGGTAGATAGCGATACTTTAGAAGTGAAAAATTCATCTGAAAATGATGATATCACATTATCTTCTAATGATAATAAAACTATATTAAAACAAAATGAATATGATTTAAAGAAGTTGCATTATGATAAAATTTTAAAATATGCTGCATTTTTTAAAAAAAATTATACAGATAATAAAAAAGTTTTTATTGATGGTATTTATGCTTGGAAACAATATAGAAGGGTATACATTACTGAATTAAATTGTCCAACTACTCTAAATGAAAGAAATTCTATAAAAATTGCCTACAATTCAATCATCCATTGTGTTGACGAGAAAACGGATAAGCCTGTATTAATTAAAACAAAACCTTCATACATTAGTGAGGAAAATTTTATTTGGAGATTAAATCAAGTATCAAAGATGTACATGGAAACTATATTACTTGACAGTGAAAAGATTGTTATTGGGGAATGTGACAAAAATCTTGTTATTCACCACACAACAATAAAAACGCCTAAAGAAATTTTTGAAAAAATTGATTTAAATGAAAAAAATTTATTTTTGAACTTATCTTTTGTATTGAACAAAATTAAATCTGCATTTGAAGCTAAATCAAGTAAACCTGTAAAATGTGTTAATGTTGTAAAATCAAATGTAAGAGATAGATACCATGTCAGTTGTTATGCTGATATTCCAAATAATGAAGCCTGTATAAAAGTCTTTGATAATTTTTAAACTTCTCTTTTAAAATTATTTATATTGAACTATTTTTAAGTTTTTAATAAACAATTAATTTTTTCTAATAAATATTGGTAAATTATTTTTCAAAATAAATTTTTTATTACTTTGATTTTTAATTTTTAAAAATTAAAAGTAGAAAATTTTATTTATTTAAAAGTGATTAATTATTAAACTCTTTTTTTAATAAAAATTTAAACATAAAAGTAATTACATAAAACATTAGTTTTTAATAATTTTATAAAAATTAAATTGCATCATATTTTATATATGATTGATGAAAAACTTGTAATTATTAATTGTAGCGATAAGAATCAAAATTGTTTTTTTTGTTAAAAAGTTGTATAACAATAAGAAAAAATTTCATTTATTGAAAATGTTACTTATCCAGTTTCTTTAATTATTTATCAAATATATCATAAACAATAATTTAATATTAAAAAAAAATAAATGCTTGGATATAACTATAAAATAATTTTTTTTGATGATTATTTGTATTTAATATTTTATGTATCAATAAAAAGGATTAATAAATTCTTAAATTAATTTATTATCTTAACATGTTGTAATAATAATACAACTAAAAAAAAACTAATTAAAAATCAATCATCAAAAGAATGATCAAAAGTTGTTTCAAAAAAAATTAAATGTTAAAAAATAAAACTTTTAATCAAAATTTTAGTATATAATTTTACTTCATAAGAAAAAAAGGTCACTCTTTTATTTTTATCTTAACTAATATATTAAAAGAAGAAAACCAAATAAAATAATCTGGGTAAGTAATTATAAAATATTATTTTTTTATATTGTTATAGTCTTGGATTTTTTTTTGTTATACTTTAAATAAAATTTCATACTAACAATGCTTGCAATATAGGAGATTCTTTACCATCGTATGAGAGAGATCATCAATATAGAACCCACATTTTTACTAAAAGTAGTATAGAATTATGTAGTAAACTTCAAAATATTTAAAAAAAAATATTTTGATACTCTTAACCAAAAGTAAAAACTTCAAAAATAAAACTTTAATTTAATATGCTAAATGAGATGAAAATAATTACTTTAAAATTTA
Organism: Strongyloides stercoralis; assembly: GCA_029582065.1. NCBI lineage: Eukaryota > Metazoa > Nematoda > Chromadorea > Rhabditida > Strongyloididae > Strongyloides > Strongyloides stercoralis. Next base: position 10,257,806 of record CM055866.1, on the reverse strand, counting down.
AGAAAATAATATAGAAGTACATTTAATTAATAAACATTTAACTCATATAACTAATAGTTATATGTCAGTGATAAATCATGCAATCAAGATTATTAAAATCATAATATATTTACCTCTAATAAATAAATTATATGACCGTTCACTTAACTTCCTGATTGATGTTATTATAGATACATTAATAAATGTTGCATCTGACATTAAAAAAAAACAAATAATAATCAGTTAAGAAGTGATGTATCAAGAAATCTTACACAACTTTTTGCTATGCACTTTATAATCTTTTAAAATATATATATATATAAAGTTTACTATATCGAATCACATTAATTTTAACTTTTTACTTTATAAAATAAATCTTATTTCATTAAATTTTTTTTATGATTAAAACAAAATTTATTAAATTAACAAGTAAACAAAATAATAAGCTATTCAAGAACTTTAAAAAAATATATATTTTTATAAACTTTTTATTAATAATAAGTGATTATCTCTTATAATCATTTTAAAAATTATTAATAAATACCAATATTAATAAAAATTTCACATAAATTCAATTAAAAAAATTAATAAAGTTGAATAGAATAAATATTTTGAAAATTATAGTTAAATTATAATAAAAAAAAATTGTTATTTTAATAATTAAAATAATATTTCTTATTTAAAATTAATTTTAATAAAAATCGTTAAATAAAAAGGCAATAATTTATTATAAACAATTTCGTTTATTTTTTACCGTTTTAAATAATAAAATGATAGGAAATCGCACATTATTTAATAACATCATTGTTATTGCAACAGATCGAAATTTATTATAAAAAGTGTTTTGAAATTTTATTAGAAAAATAGGTATATCTAAAATACTATTAAGCAAGAAATAATTTCGGATTAGATAAATTTAACAATATAATTATTAAAAGGTTGTTTTAACTTGTATCTATCACTTTTAATAAAAATTATAAATAAAAGAAAATTAATGATATATTTATAAAAAAAAAATAAAAAAATACAAGAAAAGATAATTTTCTTTTTATTGTAAAAAAATTCCATTTAGATCATATTAAATATTATATAAAAAATTAAATGAAATTTATAAAAAAATAGTATAAGATTTTTTAAACATTTTATTAGAAAGATAAAATTAAGGAACAATTTTACTAGAAAAATTAATTTAAGAAGAATTAAATATTAATTATGCAAAAGAAAAATATAATTGTACTTTTGATGAAATTTATTATTTTGGTAATATAAAAAATTTTGAAAATAAATTTTATATTTTATATCTCAAAAAGTGTTATTTAATTTGATGTATTTATGATTTTAAAAAAAATATATATCGAAGTAATATCACAATCCAATTATTCTGCTATAAAAATACTAAGTATATATATTTCCATAAAAAATGTATCATCTGATTTTCTCCATACATTTCAAATAACTTTTTAATAATTCAATTAGTATAAAGTAAAAAAAAACTAAGAAAATCAATTAAAAATATATAAAAAAAATTTATTTTTAATTATACTATCTTTATAGTATATTAAATAAATATATACGAGTATTATTATTTATAATAATTTTTTTAGATACATAAAAACATTATTGATGTTTAATAGGAATAAAATTATTAACATCATCCCTTGAAATATTTTAAATAATCTTATATTTTATTTTTATTATATAATTATTATCACAATTTTAAATAATATTGAAAAATTAAAATGTATTTAAACAAAAAAAAACTATTTTTGTTAATTACTTGTAAAATTAAATTAGATAAAAGATAACTATCTCCGACAAGCAAAATGTTATTAACTAGCAAATTTTTAGATCTATTTTATAAGATTACGGTCTCTTGTGCTTTATAACAATACATTTAATCAATTTTTTTGTTGTTAAAATATTATTTACTATTATATATTTATTATTATCAAAATAGATAGATATAATTTTTTAAATGTATATTAAATTATTCTCTACATATAAAGTAATGAGAGGTTATTTAAGATCAAATTATTGATAAAATGTCAATATAAAAATTTTAAAATAAATTTAGAAGAATAAATAACATTCTTCTATATTATATTTTATCTAATTTTCATGTGTAAATCTATATGAGATCACCATGTTCTTCATAATTATTTTGTAAATAAAAATAAAAGTTTTTTTTATGATGAAGACATATACAGTCCCTGTGGCAAAATTGGTATATTCATTGAACTTGATCTTGATGGTGGATTACCAGAAACTTTCTTTAATTTAGCTCTTTTGTTCTAAAATTAAAAAAAAATAATTAAATAATTTAACAATAAGTTTATATCTGCAGGAGGTATTTTTATTACATATTTAACCTTATATCGGATTTGAACAAAGGAACAATAATTGGAAAATAATTTACTCATATTGATATTATCATCTAACACTATCTACACAGAGGTACACCGTTTCACATCTTAACATTTCGGCTTTTTAAATGTTCTGTCAACAAATATAATGAACGCTAATTATTTTTAAATCTCATTTTGACAATTTTCTTTTTATACTATATCAACAAAGACAGTTAAGAAGCCAATAAAGTTAATCATGTAATAAATATTGTTGCAAATGAGGTTAACTACTTAACAACAATATAATGATTTAAAAAAAAGGAAAAAATCATAAATTTAAATTTGGTTAATTTTAAATTTATAATAAAAAAGTTACCTGAAACCAAATTTTTATTTGTGATTCATTTAATCCCAATTCATGAGCCAATTCTTGACGTCTTTTTTCTGTTAAATATCTGTTATCCAAAAATTGTTGTTTAAGGCGTTCTAATTGTTCTGCTGTAAAAGCAGTCCTTGGTCTTTTTTCATCTTCACCGGTAATACTATCTTTACGTTTCATTTTTCGTGTACGTGGTCCAGCTGATGGTCTATCAGAATATCTAGTACAATAAACCCAAGCAGGAAGTGATGAGTTTCCGGAATTTGATGTAGTTGGAGAGTTATGAATTGGTGATTCACTTTGTGATGTAGGTGTCATATTATTTATTCTTGAAAAATTTCCTCCATCAGTTGCGGAAGAGGCTAAATTAATTGATGCAGCTGCTGCTGAAAAGGCTGCAGAAAGAGAATTATGATTAGGAGATACTGAAAAAATAGGCAATGTTGCTGTTACTAATTTATCATCTAATGTTAATTGTTGATTTTGTGTTAAAAATGTATTAGCTGCCATTGCTGCTGCAAACAAATTAAGTGGATTTAATGTAAAATCAAGCATATTCTTAAAAAAATATTAAATATTATTTAATAAAATAAAATTATTAAAAAAATTACCTTTCCAAATTGTGGTTGTAGTATATTATCAATAGAAAATTTCAATTGATTATTATTTAATAGAGATGTATTTAAAGAATTAGGTGATTGTAATGAATTCATTGATGAAGAAGTAGATGGAATATCACCATAAATAGAAGAACTTGGTGATGAAGAGGTAGTATTATTAAATGACGAGTCAATATTTAAAGATTTTAACGGATTCATAATATGAGAATCTCTTGAGAATAAAAAGACTGAAAATGATGTGGTAAATGAAAACTAATGTCTTCTATAATCATTAAATAAAAAGCGCACCGCCTTTTTGTCATCGTTGTCATGTTAATTACGGTAGTTTTGTCGGAAGGACGAATTTATATGTTATATATATTTGATACGCGAGGAAAGAAAAGTTATGAAAAAGGGTAATTGGGGCGTGTTGATAGAGTTTACAATTTTTAAAACATATAAAAATATATAAATAATTTTTTCTTTTTTTTTATCAGATCATAGTTAATAATAGATTAACATGTTTTTAATGTTTCTTTTGCTAGTAATTATGTTGTTAATTATTTATACAAAATTATATAATAGTAATGTGTTATAACTAAACATGAAAAACAGCTTTTATGATAATTTTAATAAATTGGTTAATTTTAAAAATTATAAAAAAAAATAATATAAAATAGATATCCTGTTAAAACGCTAAATTTTTTTAAATATAGATAAATTGTTTTTTTTTTCGGCATTTTAAAAAATTATAAGTGAGTGTGAAAATGAGAAGGAATAGGATAATAACGGAAAAAATATTTAGAGTTATTTTCTTAGATATCTTGAATTACGAGGTCATCGTATCGGGATAACTAATTATAGGTAAAGTTAAGAAGCATGTTAATCAGTACTCTTTATCTGATAGTATCATCTAAATAACAATTTCTTTAACTAATTGATGATTATGTATTTGGAAGTTAAATTACTTAACGTGTAATGATGTTTTGACACTGACGCAACTATTTCGATTGATGTTAAGACAACAGTTAAGATAATAAAGGTATAATCAAAAATTGACACGGCTCTGTAAAGGGCTATTAACATTATGTATCATTAATATCTTCAGAACCAATCTCCGCTACCATTTACATAAATACTGATATAATATTTTATTTAATTTTATTTAATCATTGGAGGCGCTCTTATCTTTATGTCATTGAAATAATTTATAACTCATTACAATTATTTAACTGAAATTACTGCCATTAAAAATCTTTTTTTAACACTATATTTGATACAATATTAAAATACCACGGTAGATATAAAGGGGTAAGAAAGAGTAGTAATTGATAGAGTACACAGATTGTTTAGAGTTAATGATATAATTGAGCTAATCTCATTAATTTAATATTACAAGACTCATTGCGGCTGTCAACTATCTATTTACGTATGTTTTTCTACATTATCCTTTTATGTGTCTTTTAATAAAAGAAATAAATTAGAAGAATATTGCAAAAGACTTTTAAGCAATTATAATAATATACATGGAATAATTAAAGAATATCCAAAATATCATTAAGAAGATAGTATTTATTGTGATTGACATGAATGCCAATTTTCATCTATTAATATAAAATCTGTCAATTAGAAATTGTTAATTTGCCGTCACCATAATATAAAAGTAAAATTGTAACTAAAGTTCCTAAATATATATTAAAACATTCCTAATAACTTATAAAGAAACTTGATAAGGAAGATATGAATAGTTTTTAATTATAATAATAAATAACTATCATGATTATAAGACTCATTTTTAATATTAACTTCACCGGCATTTTTAAAATAACATATATAAATATAGAAATGTTTAAGATATTTCACAAACACATTTCTATAGAAAAGACATTCACTTAATTTTTCAATTAGCTCTCTTTAATTAGACCAGATAAAGCTAATTTCATGTAATTGCTGTTTGTGACGTTTAATGAATAAAGCAAGATACAATTTTTATATTTTCTATCACTTCCGAAATAAATATATGTGCGTGAAAGGAATATAATTATTTGAAGTGAAAAAAGAATATCAAGTTTCAAAAGGGACTTTCTAACATATATTAAACAAAAAAAAGATAAATAGTATATCAAGAATATGACAATTGTTAATAAAAAAAAGTAACATTTTTTATGATTATCGTGATATATAGAAACAATAAAAAATATTTAATAAATATATAATATTTTAATATCTTTTGATTATATTATGATAAGAGAAACATAAATAAATGTGATTTAAGAATGACATGATGTTCATACGAGATAAACATTTAATTACTATTTTGTCAATCAAGTGTGAACTTGTCAAGATCCAGTTTTTAACATGATTTAAAAAGATAATGTTATGATTATCAAGACAATTACAATATGATTTTATTAAGGTAATTTTTAATGATTAACTTAAATTAGAAATAAAATATAATTTTTAAAATATTTATAATAAATGTAATTATAATTTAATAGATCTCAGGTACAAAATAAAGAAATTTGAGAAAAAGATATTTAATTCTTCTTTATTTTATTATCATTACATTTAAATTTACTCAAATTTGGTATTTCATATCAAATTTCAAATGTTTACTTTTTTACTTGTTTTTCAATATTCTTTATTTTTGCTTAACTGATAAATGTTAAAAAAATTTAGCTTATATCGTTAAAAAAACTATAAAATTGTTTGGATGATCTAATTTCATCTATAAAAATTCTTTATACTTATATAACTATTTATATTAAAAATTAAAAAAAAAACACTATCACTCATCAATTAAAAAAATGAAAAAAAAAACATAGAAAAAATATTTTATTTATTACTATTATATAAACTAATTATTTAAAATGAAGAAATAAATAAAAATTTTTTAGTATAAGTGTATTTTATAAATAAATACATATTTAATATAATTATTTTACCAATGATATATATTGTTTTGAACTTCAAATTATTACTTTTAGAATTTTCAATACGCTATGTATAGAAATTTAATAATATTTAAAAAAAACTTAATGTCTACATTTATTGAAAGAATAGAGTACAAATTTAGAAAAAAAATGTTTTCTTATATTAGTATTTATCTTATATTTTAACATTTTAATAAAGGTGCATACTTTTATTCTAGAGCACTAACTCAAATTTCATTAAAATTAATTTAAATATATTGTTTATCTTTAATTATTTAACATAAATGTTTGTTCTTGTGATGTCGGAAGAATGTTACATTGTCTTATAAATACATTAATTTATGTATAACAAAAATTTCATAAATAAACCATCTTTCATGTATATTATTACTGGATGAAAAATAAGTTTAAGACATTTTCTTTGATAATCTAATATATGTATTCAAAGATAATTATATACTTTTATAAATTTGAAAATTTTTTACAATAGAAAAAACGGCAAAAATGACTATAAACTATGTAAAATAAATTTCAATTTTATAAGTACTCTTATATATTAAATACAATTATTAATACAAATTTAATTTATATATTAATATAGTTATTTTTTTATTAAAAAAACTATAAGAAAAAAAAAGTATAAATATTTTGCTAGTTAATTTAGCTTGATAATACTTGATTTCTTCTGTATATTTGTGTATTTAAAAATAAATATTAAATTTTTAAGATTATATTTAATCTTTGAATTTAGAAAAAAATTATATATCTTTTTTAGTTTAACAAATAATTCATTTAAAAAAATGAATTTTTTATATGAAAATCTAAATTTGTACTATAATTAAGTTAAGTGTTTTCAATTTTGATAATTATTAAAATACATGATATTTGTTTAGACTTCACTGTTATAATTTAATGTTTTATATAAAAATAATAAATCATTCAATAATTTTTGATAGAAGCATTCTTTATTTTAGAAGTATTTATTATTAGTTGATAATAAAATATTAATTAAATTATTTAAAATTCTAGTTTTTATTTTCATGTATTCTATAATATCAATATTACAAAAAAAAATCTACAACAAACTTTTTTAGATTTTTTTTCTCATAAACAAAAGTTAAACGTTACATAATTTATACTCTTTATATATCCATTTTTTTATCATTGATTTTTTTTCTTAACAATAACAATATTAATCATATATAATAGCATTTTTATTTTTATTACAAAATAGCCATATATGTATATATTTATTTAAAGATAACATATATATAAATAATCATTACAATTGTTATAGGATATATTTATATAATATTTATCTATATATCTTTTTAAAATTATATATTTCAGTTTAAATTAAATTTTCTTATATTGTAAATATATTTTATTCATAGATATATTAGATTCTTTAGGATGATTTTTTTCAACATTTGGCTATTTTTTTCAAATTTAATGAAAAATTAAAAAAAATATATTATTTTTAGCATTTTTTTTTAAAGAAAAAAGTAATTATTTATTATAGGAAAAATAAGAAAAACAAAAAAAGAATGTACGTTATTGTTTATTTATTGTCATTTTATATTTATAAAGTTTAATTATTTTTATCACCTTTAAAGCTATTTATTTTATATAATTATATTTAACGATATTATAAAATTACCATTTTTGAGGATAAAAAAAATGTATTAATACATGTTATATTATAAAAAACATTTTTGTACCAAATCTTGAATAATAATCATAGTGTGAATAATAAAAAGTTGAATAAAAAATGATATTTTGGATACAAAATATTATTTTAATTATGTTATTATAAAAACTATAATAATATATAAATACATTTTACTAAAACATTATTTCTTATTATATTAATTTATTATTAAAATAATAATAATCAATAATATATATAGTAAAATTCACTTTTTTAAAATTTATTTTATTTCTAAAAACCTTAAATTATTGTTATGGACAAAGCAACTTTTGGAAAAATAGGCATTATAGATAGAAGAGAAGATAGATATTGGTAAGATATATTGGAAAAAAAAGTGGCATATGCCTACATTTTGAAGTAACGTATATTTAAAGAATAGATATTAACATGTCTAAAGTTTTACTACACTTTATATTCTCCACTTTCTATACCATATTTTGCTCCCCTTAATGTACAAAATATCTTGTTGTTAGAAAAAGCCTTTATATCTATAAATGTAATATTTTAGCCTTAAGCATAATGCTATGGGTACCCGTAAAATTTATCTTTGACATCCCGGAATATCTACTAGTTTTTAAAAAATTATAAAATAATTAGCTATTATATATATAAGCATAATTTAATTGATATTTTTCAAATATTTATTTTTTTCTTTGTTTAACATTTAAAATTAAGAGTTTATTAGATCAAATATTAAATAAATTAACTATTTTTCTTATTAAAAACTAATTTTTGATAATATATTAAATATATTGGATGCAATATTTTAATTTCCCAATGGAAATTTATCAATATTTATCGGTTATTATAATAAAAAACTTTTTCTCATCGCTACATTTTTTTTACAAATTATTATCATATTCTCTTTTAAAATAATTTTTATTAATTTTTTATTTATTTTTAATAAATGGAAAAAATAACAATTTTTTCAGACATTTTATAATAAAATTAAAGATTTCTTATTATTATAAAATAAAATCAGTATTGGTATAATTTCAAAATAACGCTATTAAATTTTCATAATACGCTGGGTTTTAAACTTCAGCAAGACAACCAACAACAAAAACAATGCGAGGTAAAAGAAGAAAACGTCGAAGAGGAAGAAGCAAATACTGTTTATCCACATGTATCATTGTTATGTATATTAGGTAAGCTATTAATTTTTTATGTGATTAGAAGTATTAATCTCTTTTACGGTTTATGTCGTTTCATAAGAAATTTTTAGATAAAAGGAAATTTTTTTTTAAATGTATAACATATTAAATATTAATAAATAAATCAGGTGTTTATTTATTATTTATGACATATATTTTAATGTTATAATTATATCATTATTAATATTTTTTAATGTTAAAACTAACCAATGTTTGTATCTATAAATTAAAAATATTCATGTAAAATATTGAATTACCAACTTATTAATGTTTTATTATGTATTCTGATTAGATATCTCACATTAATTATTATATTGGCTAATAAATCTTTATTAAAATATTATTATTATATTATAATTAAAAGATATTTTCTCACAAATGAAATTTTTGTTTAACACTTGATCTAAAAAAAGAAAATTGAAATAATTTATTTTAAGTGGGTGTTATTGTATAATGTTATTATATATTTTAAGAATGATAAACTTTTATATGTCTATTTATTCTTTAAACCAATCTATTGTGTTTTTTTTTTCAAAATATGAAAATGTTTTTTTTTGTATTTTCTATATTATCTTTAACTCCAAAAAGATTATTTGTTAGCACTTTTTTCTTTTAATAAAAATTGAATGAGAGAAAAAGACAATTTTGTATAAGCATAATGATGTACGTTTAAATAGGAAATAATAATATGTTAAAATAGCTTTAAAAATATGTCCAAATATAATTTTCAATAATTGATTTTATTTTTATAGTACTTTTTTTTGATCTTTTTTTTTAATATATTTTTATTTATTTGATACATTTTTGATATTATAAACATTTCTGATATTTATCATAAAATTAAAAATTTTATTTAAATAATATATAATATTATTTTTCTATATATTAATATCATTTTGTTTTCTTAATGTATAACTATTTTTTTTTATTATCATTTGTAATTTTTTTTAAATAGTTTATTTATTATAATATACATATAATATTAGTTTTTTGAAAAATAAAGTTTAAAAAATTTTTTATTGTATTTTATTATAATCATTAGTTCAATTTACTATAATTTGTCTAGACAAATGGCAGATTACCTAATATAATTTATTTATTTTACAAATATTTATTTAAAAAAATTGTTTTTTATATTTTTATTTTAATATCAGTACAATAAATTTTATTATTAATTTTATCCAGTTATGGTTAAATTTTTATTAAACATTGGTTGTATTTATTAAAAAGAATTTGTATCCTTACACTTTTAATTTAATAATTCAATATTAAAATAGAAAAATTAATTAATTAATTTAACTGTTTGATTTTTTATTCAATTTTTTCTATGACCATTTAATATTCATTAACTTCAATTTTAAAATATTTTTTTTTATTTTTTATTTTTTTAAAATAAATTTTTATAGACTTATTTTTGTAATATAAATATATTTTTAAAAATTTTTAACATGCAATAATATGGACATTCAAAATATATAATAAAAGAGATACTCTTCTTTATGATAAAAATGGTCACTTGAAAATAAAAATAGTTAATAACTACTATATAATTAAAAATGACCCCTTCAAGTGTAACTTTGTTTAAATTATTTTCTCAATAATATCTATCCTTTTAAATTTTATTTTCAACATAGCACTTTACCCATTAACAGTTTCTTATTTAATTTTATTTACCATTTTAATTTTATTTTCAAACATTATATTACAGTAGTGTGAAAATGTTCCTTACCTGACATAATTATGATATATATATATATATATAGTTAAATAATATCTATCTTGCTAAACATTAATTAACATGTAAAATATACTTGAAAAAGATTAATATTTTGTATTATTTAAATGTTAATAAAATATCATTAATAATTATATCTTTAAAAATTTATTATATTTAACATTTTTTGATAATATTTTATCATATATATGCATAAATCTTTATATATTACTTTTTATGATGTAAGAGTTTCTACCAAAGTAATCGGTTTTATTGTTCGCTCATTTCTAAGCTTATTTGATTTAACAAACTGGAAATTTAATGTTTTTGTCATTGTCATTTCTTAAATATTTTTATCTATAAAAATAACCATAGAGTAACTTATAAAATTAAAATACCGTTTAATTTATGTAGGAGGAATTTCAATTATACTAAAACATTATTTATAATATTTGACGCATTCATCACTTTAATATATCAATTTTTCATTTAATTTAAAAATTTTTTTTTATTAATCATGATATCTATATTTATATATATATATATATGAATAATTTTTTTATTTATTTCATTGTTCTCTTTGAAATATTTTTAAATATATAGTAGACAATACTAAAATTCAATAATTCCTATTCTTAAATTTATAAATATTATTTTTGGCAGCTAATCCATAATAGAAAGATATAGTTATACATTAAGAAATGAACTTTTTTAAATTAAAAATTCATGTACTTATATTAGGCAATTTGTTAATTAACTTTTTATCTTGTTATAAAACTAATATATTATATAAAGTTTTATGTACTAAAATTTTTATAATTTTTTTTAAACATACAAAAAAAATTATACACTCTATTTTTAAATGTTTACAATTTTATTAATATTTATTAATTAAAATTTTTTTATATTTAACATGTTGTACTTTTAATTTCATTTATTTTTTATTTCTTTTATAATAAATAAGTTTTATTATTAAATTTTATTCTACTAAAAAATACATAAAAAATACTTTTGTATTTTATTTTAAATATAAAATATAATTTAATATAGCTTGGATAAAGTTTAGATTTTTTTAAAATTTATTTATAAGATACTTACAAATTCATGTTGAATAATATTTTTTTAGTTGAATGATTAGATGTCCTATAAAGAGGTTAAATATTAAAATTGTGTATAAACCTTAATTTATAATTTTATTTTCAATATATATAATAGTAGTTATAAAATTTTTTCATTATCTGATTTAGATGTGCTTTTACAAATACGCAATTAATACTTTTATTATCTCTTTGTAGTATTCATTTATATATATCTTTTAAAATTTACTATTCATACTATAAATTATTTAAGTTTTAAATTTTGTTAATAAAAAGTGTGTTATCAATTATTTTTAAATATACAATGCCTAATGAAACGACAAACCGATCCAGAGAATGAAATGCTTTTTAAAGGATATTCTATTGATGAACCATTAAATCTTTTGGTTTTAGTTAAAAATGCTGTATTACATGGACCACCAGGTAAATAAATATTTAAAAAAAATTTTTCTTTAAATAAACAATATATTTAATGCTTTTTAAATTTTTGGCTTCAATTTAAAAAAAAGTTATATTTTGTAGTACATATAGTAAAATTTTTAAATCATATTAAAAAATATATGTTATAACAAGGTTTCATTTTAAATGGATATATTATTTATTTTTTATAACATAATATACATTATATTTTATACTAAAAATACTTTTATAAAATATTTAAAATGTTAACTGAATTTTTAAACTGTTTTGTGGTTATTGGATAAAAATTAAACTTTAGAAGGAAATAACCTTAGAAAATTTAAAATGCTTCTAATTTAACTTTCGATTTAATGCACCAACCAAATATATAATGCATGGGTATTTAAATATAATAGGAAATTAAATATTTTCATTTACAGAAGAATTTCATTGCTACGTCACTGTAAAGCTTCAAAATGTTAAAAGCACAACACCAGCTGTTAAAGGAAATAACCCTTCCTGGGAACAAGAATTTATTTTGTATGATTATTTTTTTTTATTAATATTAAGTAAACTTTTATTTTTTTTTTACAGTGAAACAAATAGATTGGATCAAGGATTGTTAATAGAATTATGGAATAAAGGAGTTTTATGGGATAAACTTTTAGGTGTTCATCATATTCCACTTACAATGATTCCTTATTCTCCTGTTCCTGGTACAGGATATTATATTGGTATTGATAAAGAATTTGAAATGAGAAATGGCGTAACTATTGGTTCTAGAACTCCAACTGGTCACACTTTAATGATAGATGTTCGTTTTGAACTTCCTTATGGTTAGTTTATTATTATTATAAACATTTATAATTTTTATTTTGACATTTATAAAAGATATATTAATTAATATATTATTACAATATTTAGTTATTTTTCTTTACAGTTAACTTTTATAATTCATTACATTAAAACAAAACTTTTATTTTTATTATGTATATATATATAAAATATAAGAACAGTTTTCACACATAAATTCTCATTCTTCAATATAACCATCTTGGGTATTGTTTATCATTTGACAAACATTACTACAAATCTTTTTTTAACTACTACATCTTTGTATATTTTTTTAAATATACCATATTTTTAAATTTCATTTTATTCATACAACATTTACCGTTTAACAAAAGTTTTTTTTTTTTTACTTTTTTTAAAACTAATATAATGTTACCTCCTTAAAAATTATAAAGAGACGTCTTAAATATATCTCATGAGAATATTTTAAATTTTTGACAATTCTTATTTATTTAAAATGTATTGTAGTAAAAATAGAAAATAATGCTATTTTGTAAAAACTTTACTTAACTTAATTATTATACAATGGAATAAATAACTATTTAAAATTATTATTATTTTTTCAGTGCTCTATATGTCATGAAATTTTATTCTTATTTCATTTATAAACTTTTAACATAATATGTTTTCACTTATTTATTAAATAAATTTATTAAAATGAAACATATATTAATTATGTATCCAAGAAATACTTTATATATTTATTGTATAACATTTTTAATTATTATTAAAATATTTATAAAATATCAATATTGTCAGTTTCAGATTTCTTTTATTTTTATTGTCATTTATTATGTATAAAAATTTGAATCCCTATCACTAAAATAATATGTTATTTGAAACATTTTTTTTATTTATATTTAATTTATATAAATATAATAGTCTGTAATTTCTAAAATATTAGAATTTTTTTTAATACTTAAAAAAATTTTTTTCTTATATATAATATGTTCCATTTTTATCATATAATTTATTCTTAAGGTTTTATAATCAAAAATATAAATATATAGAATTAACATTTAAATGGGATTACAATATGTTGTAATAATTGAAGTTGTAGTGAAATTAAATAAATCTTTAGTACAACTTGATTCATTTTTCTTTAATTTACTTTCTCAACAATCTTTAATATTATTATTAAATTTCCTTTTACCGCTTATGTTATTTTTAAATTCATGATATAAATGACACTCTTTTTAAAAAGAAGAATTTTGAAATTTGTAGTAATGAAACTAGTGTATTTCTACAATCTATCTTATCATATTAACAAAATAAATTATCAGTTTACTATTAACAATGCCAAAATTAAAAATATTCTTTAATTTTTAATTTCTAAATTATTTATACATAATTTTATTCCTTTTTTGTTTAATTTTTTTTTTATTTTATTTAAAAATATTTTTTATTATTTTTACCTCTTATTTTTAAATAAATTTTAGAAAAATTAAGGTAGTTTAATGTAAATAAAGAAGATGTTTAGTCTATAATTAATTTATACCAAAATAATTTATCAAAAATTGCTTATCTTTAGAAACAATAACAATTTTTTGTACTAACCTATTTTTATCTTAAATTGATGATAATATCTTATGTTGTTACTCTTTAACAAACAACTTTTTTTTTTTATTTATTTTAAAATGTATAATAATATTTATTTTTAACAATAATATTATAAATAAAAATATATATAATAATTATAAATATAGTTTATTTAAATATTAAAGTTCTTTTCAATAACATTTTATTGTTTTTTTTAATTTGTATATATTTAAGTAAATAACAATAATATTATAACTAAATTAAAAAAAATATATGTTACAATTTACCTTCCCAGTGCTGGGTGGACGGTGCTATCTACATCTGCTCTTGTCGCAGATGGGTCAAATCTATACAGCAGATGAGATGTAGATGAGCTCATCTGCCAGATGAAAAATTCATCTGTGACAGATAAAAAATTGGAAAAACTAAGATTTCTTCGAAATTACTTTTATGAATCTACAAGTTCCAATTACGTTACTTACTTTTTGACTCTACGTTTTCATTTTTCTCTCACCCTACCTACTTTTTTTCCAATTCTACACCTATTAACTTAATACTTCATATATCTTATTACCTAAACCTATAAGTTTTGAAGGGGAATTGAACTTATACCTATAACCTATTAGTTAGCTAATTTTAATGAACTAGACTATCCAAACATCAAACCACACAATTTTGAAACTACATATATTTGACGCATATTTTTAGCAATGTTTTTAATTTAATTACAATTTTTAAAACAATTATTTTTTTTTCTTTTTTTTACTAAAATAGTAAGAAATAAATTTTAAAATCAATTTACTGTTTTTTTTTAAATTATTAACATAAATTTCGATTAAGTTATACAAAAAAATATTATATTATAGAGGTTGTATAAAAAGTAACAATCCACTTTTTAAACTTTAATAACTTTTTTTCTACTTTAATTTTTCTGTGATTTTTTTTATTGTATAAAAAATCATCTAGAAAACAAAATATTATAGAATCATTTTAAAAAAACAACATAAAATTTAATTAAAGATACAAATACATTATGATATTTATATTTATTTATATAGTAAAAAGGCTTTATTTTTATGTGATATTATATTACGTATGAAAAATAACATTATTTAAATGTTTTCCACGTACTTCACAAATTTTTTAAACTCTTTTATGTACATTTTTCATTAATTATTTTAATGTTTATTTTTTTTATATTTTAATATTCTCTTAAAAATTTTATTAAATATTGTCATTTTTTTAATAAAAAAAATTTTTTTAATTAGAAAAAAATAAAAATTAAAAATATTTTAATAATTTAGAAAATGTAATTAAAAAAAATTTTTCGATAAAAAATTGAAAATATTTTAAAAACTTTATTTTTTTTACTTGCTTATATAGAAAACAATCTTTTAATATTAATTATATAATATTCTAGGTGACTTTCTATCAGATAAAAAAAAGTATAGAAAAATATAAAGTAGAAAAACAGTTACTAAAGTTTAAAAAGTGGATTGCTATCTTTTATACACCCTGTACATTATATGAAACAATATAATTTTTACCTATTATTTTACTGATTGACACATGCATTTTATGGTAATCTAAATCAATTATATAAAAAATGATATGGACGCATTATAAAAAATATAAATGTTATTCCTATATAGCATAACAAAAAGCACTTTTCCAGCTTTTAATAATAAGTTAAATAATTTTTTTAAAAATGTTGTGAAAAAAATACAAACATTGATTAAAATTAATAAATATGAGTAAAAAGTAAATTTTTAAGTTATTACAAAATACCGTTACTGTTAACAGATACAAAAGTAAATTAATTATCAAATATAGTATAATATAATATTGTTTTAAAAGCATAATTTATTAAAGATTATTTAATTGGATCTATAAAAATTTAAAGAACAGTTAAAGGATTTTTTAAACACTTTTAATAGAAACATTTTGATAAAAAAACATTTTTTTTTCTTGAAAACAGTAGATCTCAAGCATTAGGCAATAAGACTAATAGTGAATAGGTAATATTAAATTAGTTTAATATTTTTTAATTTTTAAAAATTTTCAGCAAACAGTTGTTCATCTGCCGCGAATCTGCCGTAGATAGTTTATCTGCTGCAGATCTGCGTAGAAAAGCATTTGACACAGAACAGATGTAAATAGCACCGTCCACCGAGCACTGGGTAGTTTAAGTTTAAAAATAAATATTTTTTTTTTATTAAAATTTCATGATTTTTTAATATTTATAAATGTTTTTTATAAAAAAAAATACTTAAAAATTTATTTTATTTTTATAAATTTTGAGCAGATAGTTTATCTGCCGCAGATCTGCAAAAATTGTTTATGTACTGCAGATCTGCCGTAGATAGCCCGTCTGTCACAGATCTGCCGTAGATAGCCCGTCTGCCACAGATCTGCCGTAGAAAACCGTTTGACACAGAACAGATGTAGATAGCACCGTCCACCGGGCACTGGGTTATTATTAAGGAAAAAAAAATAAACTTAATTTTATTTTACTTATTTAAAAAACATTCTAAAGTATTATTACTATTTTTTACACTAATTCTAACAATTTTTTAAATATATGGTATTATTTTTATTTTTAAATCATTTACCACATAAAAATAAAACTACTTTTCATGTATATATAATAAATATATATACAACATCTACATAAAAAGAATAAAAAAAATATATTGTATATTAAAATTATTTACTCGATAAAAATAAAAGATATTATATATCTTGTTAAGAAAAGTAAAAATTAAATTTGTAGAAAAAAAAATTTTTTTTTATTTTTGTTTTGTTGTTTTATCTTTATTTAAAAAAAAATGTTCATTACATATTATTAGGGTTAATGTAATGTTTTGCTTTTCAAATATATGATATAAAATTTTAATTATAATTCTTAGTCTTTAAATATTCTTGTTATTATTTTTTTTATTGTTAAACATTTATAAGAAAATTTTTTTATAATATTTCTATTAAAAGTAATATAATATATATTATTTATTAATAGAATAAATATTTCTTTTTATTTTCATGCTTATGCTAAAAAAATATATTATTTTCATTAATATTCTTTTTAATTTATACCAAATATAATAAAAAAATCTTTTAAATATTTTTATTATAAATTAAAATTAAAAAATTTTTATAATATAATAAAATAAAATATATTTTAGATGTTCAAGAACAGGAAATAATTGCATTTAAAAATAAATTACAAACATTAAACAATATTAATTATCATAACGTGCCTGATAATACAATAAATTCAACTTCTGAATTAATAAAAATTAATGCACCAATACAAAATTTTTCTGACCAAATAATTACTACAGAAAATATTAGAAATAATTCTTTGTATGGAAACGATTTTTCTATTATTGAAGATTCTAATAGACATCCTTTTATACGATCAGGTATTTCAGAAGATAGTGATTATACATCAGACGTATCTTTTCCTATAAACCATCATCAACAAAATAGTAGTACAAATCATTGGAATAATCAACTACACCCTCCAAACGGTTATATCCAAAGGGATGCAGGAAGGTACAAAGAGGAAAATTATTATATGGATATTAACAATCAGGAAATGCAAAATATATCTGGCTACAATTCTCAGTTTAATAGTAAACAATTAAATGACCATAATACACATGAAGAAAATATTTATTGTAAGGAAATTAATTTTTAAATATTTTGTTAATATTTTTTTTTAAGATACAAATAATCATAGTAATTCTGAAATATATAATGATCAATATAATACATTAAATGATGAAGATATAAGAATAAATAAATCTTATAATTATGATGAAGTTAATAAATCTTCTAATTATTATAATTCTATGTCTAAATATTTAGATGATAATGAATATATTAAAGATTCTATCGAAATTTCTCATCCATCAAATGAAGATTATTATATTTCTAATGATAAAAATATGATAAATGATATTACTTGCTACCAAAATTATTATCCAATGTATCAAGAGAATGATAATCATCAAGTTAATGTTCCTCATTTAAATACAGAAAATTCTACAAATAATTATAATTATCAAAATACTTATTATACACAATATGATGAAAAACAATGTAATTTTGAAAAAGATTTATCTAATACACATGAATATAATAATGAGGTATATGATGATTATAAAGTTGATACACCAAATAGTTCAAGGACTATATATGAATCTGATAGGTAACTTTATAAAATATATATAAATTAATAATTATTTTTAGAACAAATATTCCATATTTACCTAGTTCAGCTACTGCTTCTGATTCCGATAATAAAGGTGTGCCTTTAATACGACAAACATCAAATAGACAACAAAGAAGAGATACTTTTAAAAAAGATTCTAGTCAAATACAAATACCCTTAGATGATGAATTAATAAATATAAAAATGAATAAAAATACAAACTATTATGATGAAAGTAATAATTGTTATTATCAATCTAATCATGATGTTGATGTTTATCATCAAGATGATTATGAAACTGTATCTGATACCACTATTAAGCATGACTGGAAAAATGATAATGGCAGCTTAATAATAGATAATACAGAACCATTATCATACAACTCGCGATCAATTACATATAATAATAAAAAAATTCCAGAATATTATGTTGAGTATGATACAGTACCAACAGTTGATTCATCAAATGATGAATTTAATCAGTATTATTCAAATAATGAAGAAAATGAGCATGATAAAGATAATTGTATTAAAGAAAATAGTCCTGAAAAAGTTTTAATGTCGGAAGAAGATTTAAAAAAAGAAAAAGAAAATATAGCCAGAAAGAATATGTACAAAGAATTATGGAAGAAAGCTTATTGTGAAGTATGTAAACAAGTTGGTCTTAAGGTTAGTTTTTTTTTAAATAAAAATTTAAAAATTTTTTTATCAACCTTATTTAAAAATATTATTAAAAAAATATAAAATTTGTTTTATAATATTAATATTACTTAACAGATAAATTTTAATTAATTATCCAAGTGATTTATTTTAATAGCATTAAAATATATTATTAAATATATTTTAATATGATTATTTTTTTAAAATATTATACTTGTTTTAATTTTAATTTTTTTATTTATAGAAAATTTTTTTTAATAGTAAATTTCTTTTGAGTTTATTACTTATTTTCTAGGAGAAGAAAAATTTATTTAAAATTATAGTTTTAATTAGTTAATTTACTTTAAATAAAAAACTTTAACAATATATTTTATTTAAAAAAGTGATTAAGAATACACAATAAAAATACTACAAATTTTTTTAAAAAGTACTTTTAGATAGATAAATAATTTTGAAATATTGTATACATAAAAATAATAATATTTTAATTAAATATATATTTTTTAACAATATTACATTTTTTATGTTAAAATAAATAAAAAATGATGTAATATATAAAAAATATTAATATTTTTTAGTAATCAAGTAATTATTTTATTTAGTGTAAGCAAATAAAAATTATTTTGTAATACTTTGTAATGTCACTTTTTTATATTTAATTACTCAAAGTTATGACATATATATTGTAAAAATTTATATTTTTTGATAAATGTTTTTAAGTGAAATTAAAAAAAAAGATTTACTGTCGTATTGTTTTTTATTCTTATTATTTGGTTTAAAAATATAACAATCTTTTTATCTTATTTTTAAATAAATTGACATTTTATAATTTTCAAATATTTTATAAAACTTTATTTTGTAACAAATTTTTAATTTATGCTATAAATAAAAATAAAAATTAATAAAAGAGACATATACTAATTGATTATTTTTTCTGTTATTATAAACTCCACTAAAATATTATTATATAAGACAATTTTTATTAATTAATTTTTAGCTTTATAAAATATTTTAAAAATAAAATATTTATAATTTAGTTATTTTCTAATCTACTATTAAAGAACTTTAAATAATACTTTTTTTTCTGTTGTTATAATGTATACCAATTATTAATATTTTACATAAATGCATAACAAATGTCTATTTTTATAAAATATAATTTAATGTATTATTAATTATTAAAATGAACATGAAATATGAGGGTCCTTTTAAAAATAATGCAAAATAAGTCATTATAACAAGCAAAAAAATCAATGTTACCATATTTTATTAAAAAAACACCGTTGTAAATTATTATTTTGTTACTTCATTCTTTTTAAATTGTTATAAATAATTATTTTTCCTTTTTTTAAATAACAATTACAAAATTATTACGATATATATATATATTTTTTTTATTTAAAAAGTTATATAATTATATTTTTATTTTAATGTTAAAAATTATAATATTTTTTTTTAAATTAAATATAACAAAAGTTTAGTTATATATATTTATTAATTATTTTTTTTATATTATTTCCTCTTAAAAATAAAACAATGTGTCAAAATGTGTATAAAAAATTTTAAATAAGAGTAATAAATAAAGTAGATATTAGGCTGGCATGCATTTTCCACAAAACTTTTTATCTTTTAAATTTGCCATTTTTAAAATTTGTATCTACTTATAAAATAGGTTGTAATTTGTTACACAATGATAATTTTATCATTCCTTGCATGAAACTTTTTTTATTCTAAATTATTTTTAAGTAAAAAAAATCTTAATATAAATTATTTTGGTTGCCCTTATATCACATTGTCTTGTTTTTTTTTCTTTACAGCATTTCGTTAGAAAGTAAAATATAAATTTTGCCTTAAAGAAATTAATGTTTCATTAGTTTTGAGTTAAAAATATGTAATAAATTTTTTCTTTTATAATTTATTATAATTTTTACACTTTCAATTATATAATAAATAAAAATATTTTATATTATTTTTTTGTTAGTAAGAAAACATTAATCATCACTGTCAATTTATATTTTGTTCATGATAAAAAAATTTTCAAAATAATAAATGTTTTAACAAATATTATCAATCTTTATCAAAATTTTCAATGATATTTATAATATAAATTTTTAAAAATTTTTTACTAGTTCAAAAATAAAATCATTTAAAAAAAAATGAAAATTTTTTCGTTTGTAATGTAGTTGTTACTAATAATATAAATATATAATTGTGTTAATTTAATCTTTCAAACTTTTATATAATTACTTATAATATTACCATTGCTTTCTAATACCACTTTTAGTTAATTATTTCTGTTGGTGACTAAACTCGAAAAATTTAATTATCACTGAAGACACATATATACTATGTCTATTTAATAAAAATGATGTTTTCCTTACGTAATATAGTAAAGTTTACAAAAGTTATAATTTTTTTTAATACATAATTTTATGCGCCTTTTTTTCTATTAAAAAAATTTACCCTTATTAGCAGTGTGTTTACATATATTTATTTTATGTAGTTTTTTATATTTATATTGTTAACAACAAAAAAAATTAGTCATTTTTTTTATCTTTAACAAATATTTTTTTTTCCTATAAATTTTTATTTATTTTCTAAAATTTATGGATATAATGTATTATAAAAAGTGGAAGAGATTTTTGCTTTTTATTATCCTTTCTTTAAAATAGTTTTATTTTATGGATAAATATAACACTATTAAGTTACATTCTTCCGCTATACCTAATAAAAAAAAATTTTTTTTAGAATAAGTGTCTCATTTGCTTATATATTATGTAGTATATTATATACAGGTTTCCGTCAATCAAATCTTAAAATTTGTCATGGTAGAAAATAATATTTTATATAAATTTGTCAACAACGATGTCCTATAGTACAAGGAAAAAACTTTATTATCTCTCTCCTTTTTAACATTTACTTTAATTTTCCCTAAATAAACATATATATCATTTAAAATTGTCTATGATTTGATAAAATTGAGTTTAAAATTCCTTTGTTTAAAGAATTTATATCTTGGCAGTTGTCAACTGATATTAGTTTCCCATGTATTCTTTTTTTATAAAATTGAAAATTTCCAGTAAAATTGTTTAATAATTTAGCAAGGGACATTTGTTTTTAGAATAAAAAAGAAACAACGTAAATATTGGTTTTATTTCTTCATTTAACTTCTTTTATATATCATGAACACCATTTATCATTTTTATTTTTGAGAAAAGAAAAGGGCTATATTTATATAAATATAAATTTTATAGTCCAAATTTTGATATGAAACAATATTTTATTTTATATGATGGTGTCTTCTGACTTATCATCATACGATTTTGATGTTAAGGCAGAAGAAGTAAAACTTCGAAAAAATTCTTCTGTAAGAATTAAACCTGTTGTTATTTATTATGATTTATCTGCTAGTTTTTTAACACCTAAAAATGGTGAAAGAAGAAGATCATCTATATTTAAAGCTGTTGATACAAATTTAATATCACAATTTGGAATTGATGAAAATCAAAATGAATTTAAAGTACCTTCTAATGTAAAAACTAATGTATCAAAAAGAGAAAAAGATTTATTAGCCTTTTCTAGATCATTTAAAAAAGTTAAAAGAATTAAAAGTTTAGGTGCTAACGTTCATAATAATAGAAAATGTAAAAATAAAAAAAAATTAAGAAATTATTATAATCATTATATGCAAAATGAGCGTATCCTTCGTCGTTGTTTTTCAATGCCTTCAACTTTGGATTATAATATTAAAAATGATACTAAATCAATTTCTCAAACAGAAGACGAGAAATTTATTTTAAATGATTATTTTACCCATTTACATAATTTTTTATATTCAGCCTCAAAACGATATCGTTCAAATAGTTGTACACCTATGAGTGAAGAAAAGAAACAATTAGTTAATGTACCAAATAAAAAAGAATTATTAACACCTTATCAAAAATTTTGTATATCTCGAACTAATAAATCATTTAGATATAATAAGGTTGATAAAAATTTAATAATTATTTTAAAATTATTTTAAATATTTATTTTTAATTATTTTACTTTTCAGACTACATTACTTGATTCAAATGAAAATGAAAGTGGTGGCAGTGCATTTTACAAAAGCATTGATGCAATGCCAAATATGAATATTAGTACAACAAAAAAATCTATTCCTCTTGTATCAGAATTAGTAAGTTTTTAAAAAAAAAAAAAAGAAATTTTTTTTAAATAAGCTAATATAAAAAATTTATTTTTATTTAGAAATATTTTAATTATATTAAAAAAAAATTTTTTTTTCTATCTTTTGTTGTCAATTTTTAAAATTTTTTTTTTTTTAATTTTTTTTATTAATATATATTTCAGGTTTTAAGGGTAAGAATTTTTTTTTCATTTTTCAAAAAAAGCAGAACAGTTTTATGTTATAAAATTTCTCTAAGTTTTTGATGCTTTTTTTTATTGTTTGTTTTTGTGATTTTTTAACTTTTTTTGTTAGCACGATCTTTTTTAAAACTTTTTTTATAAATTATAAAAAAAAATTAACATAGTTAAATATATAAAATAATTTAAAAATTGTTTTATAACTAATATAACTACAGTGATTAACCATTTATAATTGATATTGAAAATTAATTTTTTATACAGAATATAATTTTTTATCTTTAGACAATGATGACAAAACGTGCTCAAGCTGGTTTAGCGAATGCTGCAAAAACAACATTTGGAAATGATGAATTAAAATTACTTGTATATAGAAAAACATTGCAAGCATTAATATATCCTATATCTGCTACAACACCTCACAATTTTAGACCAGCAAATTTTCAAACTCCAACTTTTTGTAATGAATGTGAAAGTTTGTTATGGGGTATAGTACGACAAGGATTACGATGTAGTGAATGTAATATTAAAGTACATGAAAAATGTCGTGATTTATTATCATCGGATTGCCTACATAGAGCTGCTGAAAAAAGTTCTAAACATGGTGAAGCAGGAAAAGCTCAAAATTTAATGGCAATTATAAGAGATAGAATGAAAATTCAAGAACGAAATAAACCAGAAATTTTTAAAACTATAAAATTAACTTTTGGGATGAGTGACAAAATTCAACAAGAAACATTAAAAGAAGTTAAATCATCTATTTTAGAAGGATCTTCTAAATGGAGTGCTAAAATTCACTTAACTGTTGTAAGTGCCCAAGGCCTTATTGCTAAAGATAAAACGGGTAAATCAGATCCTTATGTTACAGCAACCATAGGTAAAGTTAAAAAAAGAACAAGAACAATTCATCAAGATTTAAATCCTGTTTGGAATGAAAAATTTACTTTTGAATGCCATAATTCTGCTGATAAAATAAAGATTCGTGTTTGGGATGAGGATAATGATTTTAAATCAAAAATAAGACAAAAATTAACTAGAGAATCAGATGATTTTTTAGGACAAACAATAATTGATGTTCGTACATTATCAGGAGAGATGGATGTTTGGTATAATTTAGAAAAAAGAACTGATAAATCTGCTGTTAGTGGTGCAATAAGACTTCAAATAAATGTTGAAATAAAGGGTGAAGAAAAAATTGCTCCTTATCATGTACAATATACATGCCTTCATGAACATCTATTTAATTATCACTATGGTCCTGAGTGTGATGATATAAAGTTACCTGAAGCAACAGGTGATGATGCGTGGAAAATTTATTTTGAAGAAAATTCACAAGAAATTGTAGATGAGTTTGCAATGAGATATGGAATTGAAAATATTTATCAAGGAATGACACATTTTGCATGTTTATGTACAAAATATATGTGTTCTGGTGTTCCAGCCGTATTATCAACATTACTTGCTAACATTAATGCATTTTATGCTCATGCAACAAGTACATCAAATGTTAGTGCAAGTGATAGATTTAATGCATCTAATTTTGGAAAAGAAAGATTTATTAAACTTTTAGATCAATTACATAATTCACTAAGAATTGATTTATCAATGTATAGAGTAAGTTAATAAAATTTATTGTTAATTAAAAAAAAGGATAAAAATAAGAATACAATATGATATTACATTTTGAGTAGTAAAAAAATATTTATTTAATCTTTAAATACTATAATTTTCAATATAATATAACTCCTTATTATATAATAAAAAAAACCAATATATTAAAATAAAGATTAGAGGTTTTAGAATATATAATATATTCATGAAAAAAATATCATAATAATTATAAATATATCAAGTAAATTACATATGAACACATAATATTTATAATTAAACTATATTTTTTTTTATATTTTATTGATTTTATTATAAAATTAAAAATATTACTATTTAAATACGTAATATGTTAAAAGGTATGGTTTCTATATTTATTTTATTTAGTGAGCTAAATGATATTTATTTTAATAAAAAAAAAAGTTACACATATTACATTTTTATTAAATATTTTCTGTTATATGTATATATGTTATGAAGATATATATGATTTATATTTTTGTTGAGAAAATAATAAATTACTGACAAATAAATGGTAGTAAAATATAACTCACGAACATTATACATATTACTATATCTTCCATATATTTTAAAGAAGTATTATCCTTAATGTAAAATATAACGATTCTTTATTTTATGCTTCTTAAAAAGATTGAAATATTTTTATTATTCCTATCTATTTCAAAATAATGTTGTATATTTAAAAATTTTCAATAAAAATTATATTTTTAATATACTATCATGTTGTAGTAAATATTACAGTAAATAAAAGTTATAGTAAATACTATATATTGATCTAAAAAAATAATTACAAAACTACTTTTATTTATTTTCTTATATAAAAGAGAATTTTCAATTTATTAATGTTTGGAAAAATTTTAATCTATTTGATACTATTTTTTTAATGACATATTTTTTTTTATTAAAAAACACTTTAATGTTAAAATATTAAAATGTAAAAAAAATATAATTTTGTTTGTTAATTTAATGTTTTTCTTTTTAAAAAATTCCCAATAGACAATAATATATAAAATAATAATATAAATTTGGTCAAAATTTATCATATCAAAACTTAACTTTTTTTAAATAAAAGAATAAGATATAAAAATAGTTTTACTTTACTCTGAAAATTTAATTATTTTCTTAACTATCTCCCTTGACTATTTTATTTTGTAGAATTTTTTGGAAGATATTTTTAAATAAAAGTAAAAATTTATGATGTCCAAAAATAATAAAATGACATTACTTCCGTGATAAGAATTTTATATGAATAACTTTTAGATATATAAATGATATATTCTATTTAAAAAATTATATTTTGTTATGAAAACCAAATCTTAAATTTTAATATCAACGTAGTTCATTTCTCTTTTTAACTATAAAAATATTTGTTATAATTTTCAAAAAGTTTTTAATTTTATTTTTTTTATTTCTACATCTTTAAACTTAATGCTTAGTCATTAACATACATCATATGTATGTATAGAAACTTGAATAGTTGTTAATTGCAAGAGAATTATAAAAATGGTTTTTTTTTTTTATTAAAATAAAGTTTTCACAATATAATTTATTTGTATCATCCAATTGTTTATTTTAACGGATATTTAAATATTTTAATCTTACATCAGATTATCTCTAAATTTATTTGCTTTTTTTTTAATATAAAGTTTTGCAAAAGATATTTATATCTTTATAATGTTATTTTTATATCTAAAATAAATAAATATATTTATATATTAATTTTTTATTTTTTAAAAAATTAATTATTTATAGAAATATTTTCCTTCATCATCACAAGCTAAATTAAAGGACCTCAAATCAACAGTAGATCTTTTAACATCAATAACATTTTTTCGTATGAAAGTTTTAGAATTACCAAGTCCTCCAAGGGCTTCAAATGTTGTAAGAGAATGTGCTACAAATTGTATGAAAACTACATATCAAGCAATGTTTGAATCATGTTTAGAAAATGGAGCCCCAAGTGCTGATTCAGTTAAATTTTGGTTTGACTTTCTTGACTATATGATGAGAGTTATTGAAGATGATAAAAATATTTATACACCAGTTTTAAATCAATTTGCACAGGAATTAAATATTGGAAATTTAAGTGCAGCTACATTATGGAATCAATATAAAATGGATTTAAAGATGGCATTAGAAGGTATATTTTTAATAATTTTAAATAATTATATATTTAAAATATATATAATTTTTGATGTTTATAAAATATATGTACATTTATTATTAAAAAAAATATAATTTCTTTTTTTAGAGCATTCTGTATCTAAAAAATGTACAACACCAGAATATATGAATCTCTATTTTAAAGTAAAAGGTTTCTACTTTAAATATGTAGCAGAATTACCATTTTTTAAAGATTCAATACCTGAATTTCCAGCATGGTTTATACCATTTGTAATGGATTGGTTAAATGAAAATGATGAACATTCAATGGATATTTTAAGAAATGCCTATAATAGAGATAAAGCTGATAATTTTCCAAAAACATCAGAACATACTAAATTTAGTAATTCTGTTGTTGATGTATTTAGTCAACTTAATGAAGCACTTAAATTACTAAAACAAATGGATTGTCCAAATCCAGAAGTTTCAGCTGAAATGATGATTAGATTTTCAATGACATTAAATAAAGTTTTATTAGCTTATGCTGATATGGTACAAAAAGATTTTAGTAAATTTGTTAATAATGAATCATTAGCATGTATATTAATGAATAATGTTCAACAACTTCGTGTACAATTAGAAAAAATTTATGAAAATATGGGAGGAAAAGAATTAGATAAAGATGCAAGTAACGTTTTAACAGAACTTCAAAAAAAATTAAATGCTGTTTTGGAAAAATTATCATTACAATTTGTAGTAAGCTTAGAACCAAGTATTCAAAAAAATATGAATTTGTTGGCAATTAATTTAAGTAAAGTTAAAGGTCCCCAAATACCAAAAAATCAATTAAATGTAGAAGCTGAAGTAGTTTATGCACCATTAATGGATTTATTAGAAGGTTCATTAGAAAGATATTGTATTCAATGTGAAAAAACAGTTCTTAAAAAAATTCTTAAAGAAATGTGGAGTGTTACTATAACAAGTATGGAAAAATTAGTTGTTTTACCACCATTAGGTGAAAAAACTGTATTAAATAAACTTCCAAATGCAAAAATTGGTGATGTTACTAAAATAATGTCAAATCAATTACGAGATATTAAAGGTATAGGTTCTGTTAAAGAAATGATGGATATTGCAAAAGATAGTGAAAGAAGTTTAACACCTAAACAATGTACTGTTTTAGATGCAGGTTTAGATTATGTTAAACAATCATTTCACGCTAATGGTCAAGGTTTAAAAATGACATTTTTCGAAAAAAGTCCAGAACATCAATCATTAAAATATGCTTTAAGTCTTTATACTCAAACAACTGATCAATTAATTAAAACATTTATAACAAGTCAAAAAACACAAAATTTATTTAGTGAAGAACAACCAGTTGCTGAAGTATCAGTTGAAGTAGATCTTTTCTCTCATCCAGGTACAGGAGAGCAAAAAATAACAGTTAAAATTCTTGCTGTTCATGATGTGAGATGGCAAACAACAGGAACATTTAAACCATTTGTTGAAGTTCACCTTGTTGGACCATATTTATGTGATAAAAAAAGAAAAGTAGCAACAAAATCAAAAACTGGTGTTTGGACACCAAGATTTAATGAAACATTTAACTTTTTATTAGGGAATGAAGGTGAACCTGAACACTATGAATTGATGTTTCAATTAAAAGATTATTGTTTTGCCAGAGAAGATCGTATTATTGGAATTGGAGTTTTACAACTTGGTCAATTAACTCAAGGAGGATCAATAAATATGTGGTTACATTTAGGAAAACGTCTTAACATTGATGAAACAGGATTAATTCTTCTTCGTATTCTTAGTCAACGTCAAAATGATGAAATAGCAAAAGAATTTGTTAAATTAAAAAGTGAAATGAGACATGAAACAGAGCCTATAATGTCAAGTTCAACATCTAATCAACAATTAAAATAACATAAAAAATGATTTTTATTTATATTTTTTAGATATTAATTTTAAATTAGAAATATGTTAAAATTTCATTTTTTATTTTTATATAATTTAAACAAAATTTTAAAGATAATATTTCACATTGAAAAATATAGTATTATGAAATAATAAAATATTTTTAATTTTAAGTTAAAAGTTACAATAACAATTTTTTATATTCTGAAAAATTAATGAAACTAATATGTAAAACAGTATTTTTTTTTTCTAAATAATGAGTAAAACAGCTTGATATTAATTAATTATAATTTTTTATAAGTAATAAAGTTATACATTCTATTATAAAAGTGTTAATAGATATGAAATAAGATAATTTTTATAAATGGCACAAAATATTTTGTACTTATTAAATGATATTAAATAGTCTCATTAAATAATATATCAACATTTTATGTTTTTAAAAATATATATAGATAAATTTATATAAAACTCTTATTTAAAAATATTAAAAATAAAGTTTATTATTTTTTAAATTATGACTAGTGAAAGAATTGAAATAAATAAATCATCAAGTTTATACAGTTTATCTAATATTGAAGAAATTAGTTTAGAATCTTTTGATAGAAATAATTCAAAATATTTATGTTGTTGTGGATTACTTCATTCTACTGTATGTATAAATATATTTTTAAATATTATTATAAAAATAATTTTTAATTTTTAGACAGGTGTTAAAATAATAACATTTTTATTAGATTTGGCACTTTTATTTTTACTTGCAAGAATTATTATTAATATATTAGAAGGATCGAATAATGATGAGCAATCTTTAATCTTTCGTTGTTTCATGATTTGTCCTCATGCATTATCAATGACATGGGCAATATGGAAAGAAAATTCTAGTTGTATGATACCTTTTATAACATTACAAATAGTTGGATTATTTATTGGTTGTTTTCAAGTTTTAGCATTATTGTATATAATTATTACAGAATTCAGTGTTTTTTATGATATTTCATTAGTATATCATATTTCAACATATATTATTATAATTACTTTTCAAGTTTGGTTTATTTTAATTGTTATTTCTTGTTGGAAATATTATTGTGATAAAAGGCATTATGAAGCAAAAAATGCATACCCTCATTTTATTTTAATTAAACCTACAAATGAAGAAAGTAAATCAAATAAAGAAAATGAATCTAGTTATTATGAACTTGAAAATTTAAATAGCAAAACAATCTTAGACACTGAAATCTTTGATTCAGAAGTTTTTATATAAAAAAAAATCATAATATAACATATATTTTTTAAATTATAATTGTTTTTAAAAGAAATTAAAAAATATACCTATATAAATCTTCTTATTTTTTTTTTATATATTTTATTTTATTTAAAAAAAAATAAAAGAAAAATTTTAATAAAATTAAACAAGTGGGTAGGAAGCTTTTGTTGCAATTCCACAATGATTCTTTTTATTTCTTGCCATTCTGATGTATCCTTGTTCGCCCCAAGTTGTACCCCAAGAATTTTTAATAATCCAATAATCTCCATGTACTGGGCAAGTTCCATATCCAACAAGTAAAACACCATGATCAAG
The DNA here is from genome assembly GCA_029582065.1 of Strongyloides stercoralis. Lineage (NCBI taxonomy): Eukaryota > Metazoa > Nematoda > Chromadorea > Rhabditida > Strongyloididae > Strongyloides > Strongyloides stercoralis. The sequence continues at coordinate 10,226,630 of CM055866.1, read as the reverse complement.
ATTTTCCGGACTACAATTTGGTTCATAATATATTCCTTTTTTATACATTTGAAAAGAAGAATGTCCAGCATCAATAGCGACAGAAATTGGACCTTGAGTTGCAACAGCAACTTTCAATGCTTCTTCATCTCCTTCAGGAAGATCAAAATATCCAATATCAGTAGCTCCAACATCACGTTTTTTAAAATGACATTTTCCCTCCTTTCCTTTGTATGGATATGATTCTTCAGTATCAACACCTTTATTTTCTTTTATGTATTCAAATACATAATCCATTAAACCACCATTACACCCATTATTACCGTAAGAAGTAGAGCAATCAACAATATTTTGTTCAGATAAAGATACAAGATCACCAGTAACTCTTTTATGTTGCCCCTCAAGAGCACCAGTAGCAGAAAATGAATAACAACTTCCGCAAGCTTTTTGATTTTTAACTTCGGTAACATATCCTTCTTTTCTCCAATCAACACTATCAGGGATTTTTACGTTTAATGGGGGTAACCATTTTGTAGCATTACTTTTAACAGCACCAAGTAATCCTTTCTTGGGCATTTTAAAACCATTAAGACGAGAGTACTCTTCAAATGGAAGATCAGAAAGATGGTTCATTTCAATTTCAAAAGATACTTCTCCTTCAAGGAATCGTTTGTTATGTTGACGAACACGTTGTTGATTTGTTAAAAATGTAAACATTCTTTCATTCTCAATTTTTTCATGAGCATACTTCTTATTATGTAATTGTTTGAATAATTCCCAATCTTCCAATCCTTGCTTCATCATAGCTTCTAAAGAACTTTTTTTATCTGAAAATTTATCATCCCTCTCTGGATGGCCTGCTTTTATAGCTTTAGCAATTTCATTAATTTCCTCACTAGACTCTACGTAATCATCATCATCTGTAACAAGATATTGGCTTCTAAAATAAAATATTTAATTAATATAAAATAAAACAATAAAAATTAATACCTTAAATATTCTTGATTATCAACAGAATCTTTATTGATTCTTCCACAATTAACATTAGTAAAAGTGACAATCAAAAGAAATGAAAAAAATAGTAAAAATAACTTATTCATTACTTCTGATATTATCTAGAATAAAAGTAATTTGAAGATACAAACCGTTTTATATATATCTTTTTAAAAACTTTAATAATATCGATATTAAAAATAAAACAACGATCAAAGTTATATATTAAATTATCTAGGTCTTATGCCATATGTTTACTTGCTAAAAGATAAGGCAGATGTCATTGTTTAAATTTTTTGAAGTGCTTTGCCAATCATTATGAAAAGCATTTTAATAATAAACTAACAAGCTGTTTAAAAGATCTCATGACTTTAATAAAATATAATTGTTGACCTTAATTTATTGTATAAATTATCAATAACTTAATTTTAAAAATTTATCGAAGTAGGATTCTTATCATATTAAAGAGAGAATAAAATTAGTATAGTAGATTTTATTACACAATATAAAAGAAAAAATATCACAATTAAAAAGATTAATTAAAGTGATTGTTATTTAAATACGTCTTTGATATATGTATTGGTAATTGAACAGGATCACTATTATTCTCATTTTAACTTATGTTTTAAAATGAAGAAATTAAAAAAAAAAATAATACATAGACAAAGAAGACGATTTTTTGAATTTTGACCTTCAATTTTAAAATTAATACTAACAAGAGGTATATTTATATCTTTCACACAACTAATAGTCTGTTATCTTATTTAACTTAGGGTCACTTATAAATAACAAACTGATAAGAGGAAGTATAGAATTATATAATTCAGACATAAACACAGTACTTATTGCATCATTAATGTTGTTGTATGGTAAATTAGGTTTTTTTTTATTGTGTTTTCTATTGTAAATCAAACAATTAGAACTTTTCACTTATGTACTTTAATTTTTGATATTTGATAAAATTATAAAATTTATTATTGAAGAAGACAATCATATTTAAAAAATTGTTTTTCAAATTAAAACATAATGTTATAGATGAAGACTAAAAATTATCAAGTAAAATACCGTTTAAAGTGTAAATTGGATTATTTAAAATGAAATAATTACTTTCAATATTTAATTGCATAAAACTATGATGAAATATTTATTAATAATACAAAAAAATTGCTAAAAGATTTTTCATAAAATTATAAAATAAAATTTTTTTTTTCCTGATAAACTTAGATATTTAAATGATTGTCTTATCACTGACATTTTCGAATCAGTTTTTTTAACAACTCACTACAATATAATCTTAAGTGATAAAACAATCTAATCGGTTATCAATTGAATAAAGAAAAATAATATAATACAAGTTAATCAGTATTATTGAGTATTTGAGTATATAAAAATTACATTTTTATTAGGGATGAAAAAAGTATAAAAAATTTTTAAAAAAATCTAGAAATATTATTACATATATTATTTAGAAATTTTTTATAATTTAGTTTTTTTTAATTATTTTCATGATAAAAAAAAATTCTAGCATTATTAATTATAAATAATAAAGACATCATTTAAAATAAAATAATAATAATGTGAAAACTATAAAAACAAAGCTTTAAAATATATTTTTTATTCTAAAATATTAGCTTATTGCAATATGATATATTTTTTCTAAAATAAAATAAGTTAAATATTATAATTTTTTTTGCTTAAAAAATTATAAATTAATATTATAATGTAAAATTTATTTATATTTATTATTATCTATTTTACTTCACAATAGCTTTTTCTATACTTTATTATTATTTTTGTATAAATTGTTGATAATCAGGCATTTTAAATTGATAGAAAAATATTGTAAATTAAAATAATATTTTTTATTGGTATAAATTTTCAAGCTTTTGTGATTATTAAAAAGACTTTGTATAGGTGATTTTCGTAAAAACATTTTGTTATAGAATTGCCACAGCATATTATTAAGATCAAAATTTCACATAGTGATAATTTTTCATTACTAACAATATAAAAAAATCTATTTTTTCTTTAACAAAATATGACATTTTCTATTATTTTATTTCCGAAAATATAGAACATACACTGGTTTAAAATAATACTACTCATTTGCACATATCAAATAAATGTAAACATTTAAAAACAAACGAATATTTTTTTCTTTATTACTTATTTATTTATTTATTTTTATAGTACAATAATCTACAAACTTGGAATCAGCAAAATCATTTATATAATTTTGTAATATAATCAATAATGGTAAATATAAAATTTAATCCCTATTCTCAAATACTATTATTGAAGTAATTTTTTATAAATGTTTATATATGATAAATAATAATTTAATTAAATAATAATACAACTTGAATAAATTATATATATATATACGTTTTCGTTTTAAGAGTATCCTGTTCATTGTCAGGAAATTATTTAATTTTGGTACAAGAAAATTAAATTGATTTTCTTTGTTATCGAAAAAAAATTATTTAACTTATTGTTAATATAAAATATAATTTATCTATTCCATAATTTATATTTTAGGTTCATGTACATCAACTTTTAACTATTTTAATTACCTTGATTTTTGTTTATGTTGTCTTTGGTTAAACGGGCTACAAATGCCCATGGATATTACTTTGTAAATTATTCAAAATTTCTTTTTTTAAATGTTAAATGTATTTCACCTCATCAAGCTTTACTTGTAAGAAATGTTTCTAATGAAAAACGAACAAAATTAGAAGAGACATTATCAATATTAAAAGATGAGTTGGCAAATAAAGAAGAGGAAAAAAAAGAGAAAGTAAGTGTATTTTTATACCAAGTTTATAATATAATATTTTAGTTTCTTACTGTAGCTACTCCAAAACTACCGTTAAGAACAAAAATTGTCAATGAATTAAAACATTATTATCATGGATTTAGATTACTTGCTCTTGAAACACGTATATCATTAAGATATTTGTGGAGATTAGCAAAGGGAGAAACATTGTTAAGAAAAGAAAAACAACAACTCATCCGTACAGTATCAGATCTTTTTAGGCTTGTTCCATTTTCTATTTTTATTATTGTACCATTTATGGAATTAGCTTTACCAATATTTATTAAATTATTTCCAAACATGTTACCAAGTACTTTTAAAGAAGAATCAAAAGAAAAAGAAAAGTATAAAAAACAAATTAAAGTACGTATTGAGATGGCTAAATTTCTTCAAAGTACTTTAGAAGAAATTGGCTTAGAAAGGAAAGATACATCAGATGGCAAGGATTCAGCTGCTTTGATGTTTGCTAGTTTCATCAAATCTGTTCGTGAAGGCGATGGTTACGTTTCAAATAAGGATATTTTTAAATTTGCTAAATATTTTGAAGATGAAATTACATTGGATAGTTTAGCTGTTCAACAATTACGAGCACTTTGTCGTTTGTTAGGAATTCAACCATCATGGGGGCCTGAAATGCTACGTTTTCAATTAAAAAAAAAACTTCGAGAGTTACAGTCTGATGATAAACTAATAATGAATGAAGGTGGTGTTGATGCTCTTAGTGATATTGAGGTTCAACAGGCATGCCTTGCTCGTGGCATGAGAGCACTTGGTGTAAGTGAAAAAAGATTACGTAGACAATTAAGACAATGGCTTGCTCTATCTTTAAATAACGAAATTCCACCAACGTTATTGTTACTTTCACGTGCCTTGTATTTTCCTGAACATATAAGCTTTACTAAACGTATGAAAATTATTTTATCTCAACTACCAAAAGAGGTTGCTGATGAAATGAGTCAAAAACTTACTGAAATTGAGGGTAAAAAAGTTAGTTATCAAGAAAGACTTGAATTAATAAAGAAATTAGAAGAGGTCATAAAAGATGAACGCACTTTTGTGGAAGATGCTAAGAAACAAATAAAAATCAAAAATAAAGGAGGAAATAAAAATGAAGAATTAATTGCTCCAGTTAATGAAAAAATTAAGGAAATTCCTTTATTCTCAGAGGATCAAGCAAAAGACGGGAAACTTACTTTAGCAAAAGAAAGTGATCTTAATATTATTGATAATTCAATAACTGCCGATAAATTTATAACCAAAAAAATTTTAAATGATAAAGAGTTACAGCCAATTAATGAAAATGTTTTTAATGATGCTATTAATGATATTGGAGAACTACGAATGAAACTTATGGAGCATAAAGAGGATATCCAAGAAGTAGAATCTCTAGGCGCAGATGTGTTTAAAGAATCAAAAGCTTCAAAACGACTGCGATCTAAAGTTCAATCATTAATAGCAAATGTTGATACTGTTGTTGCCAAAATTGAATCAGAGCAACTTAAAAAAAAGCGTAATGAGCATACAACAAAATAAATATAATACAGAATCGATTAAAGTTAATAAGTACAATTTTTTTAATAAATAATTATAATGTGCCATATTTCTACTTTTTTTTATAAATAATAAATAAAGTTGTACATTTTTCTTTTTCACTAAAAAGGACACATCACTCCAAATTCATTTTAATACGTATACAAAGTATTCTCTTATTTTTGAAAATAATGAAATTATGAGTTCACTTGCTCAACTATCTTTTGATAGAAGAATTGAAGTTAATCCTTATGATATCGATGCTTGGAATTCACTTTTAAAAGAAAATCAAGTAAGTTTTCATATTTATATTTTGTGTAATTTTTAATTTAGGCTCATGATATTCGTAATGTACGGCAATTTTATGAAAAATTAATTGCTCAATTTCCTAACAATGGAAATTTTTGGAAAAAATATATTGAACATGAGGCTAAATACAATAATGATGATGAAGTTCAAAATCTTTTTTCTAGATGTTTATTAGATGTTTTAGATATTGAACTATGGAAATATTATGTATCTTATGTCAAAGAGAGAAATGTTACTAGAACATCTGGTTTAACAAACTATGAAGAGGCATTAGTATTTGCTATACAGCATGTTGGTAATGATATGAATTCATTTGACATTTATATGGAATATATTGATAATTGTAAAGCATTAGCGGCAGCTAATGATGGAAATATTTCTGCTAATACTTCATCTGCAATACGTAAAGCTTTTAGACATGCTTTAAGTGTACCAATGGAATCTATTGATTTATTATACAAAGAATATCAAGAAATGGAAGGTGAATGTTTTATTGAAACTCCTGAAGGATCAGAAAATATAAAACAAATTTATCAATTAACGTCAACGGTAACACAACAAATTGAAAATTTAACAAATTCTATAAATAAAAGCACAGTTTCAGTTCCATTAAAAGGTGGTGAGTTAGAGGAAGAACAATTAGAGTTATGGAAACAATATATTAAATTTGAAAAAAAGAATCCTTTAGAGATTTGTGATAGATCTACATTTTTTAAAAGACTTAATTATGTTTATTGTCAAGCTTTGTTATGTTTTGGATATTCTATTGAAATATGGATTGATTATTTTGAATTTCTAACAGGATTTTTAAGTATTTTTGAAAAAGAAGGTGATGAAGTTGAAGCAGGAAATACTGAAGATATGATAATAAAAAAATTTACAAAATCAACACAAGGAATGATGCGTGATGCTCAAGTATTACATTTTGCTTTTGCTACATTTTTAGAAGAAAGAAATAAAATAAAGGAAGCTGAAGAAGTTTATGAATATATAATTAGTCAACAAGATCTTCAACCATCATTAGCTTATATCCATTATATGTCATTTGCTAGAAGAAATACTAGTGTTAGACATCAACGTGATATCTTTAGAAGAGCTAGAAATGATGACCGTGTTTTATATCAAGTTTACTTTGCAGCAGCAGAAATAGAATTTCATGCTGCAAATGATGCTACTATTGCAATAAGAATATTAGAATTAGGTAAGCAACGGTTTTCAAATGAAATTGATTTTATGATTGAATACTTAAAATTTATTCAAATGATTGGTGATGATAATAATCTTAGAGTATTGTTTGAACAAATTGTTAATTGTGATGAATTTACAAATGTTGAATTGGCACCTGTTTGGGATATGTATATAAAACAAGAAACAGTTACAGGTGATCCATATTCATTAAGTAAAGTTGAACATAGGAGGCGAAAAGCATTAGAAAAATTTTGTAGAGGAAAAGAAATTCATTTATTTATTGATAGATTAAAAGTAAATGGTCTTGTTCCAATGAGTGTTGATGATTTAGAGGATGTTGATTATCCTTTATCTGTTGACTATGATAAAATTGATGCAATGGCTGCTAAAGGTAGTCAATTAGGATCAAGTGTTTGTTTTGTAAATGAATCATTTCAAGATATAGATCAAGATCAAATAGAAAACAATGATGAGAATGATGATAATGATACTGTTTGTATGGAAGAAGATGTTGAAAAAGTAGAAAATATGCTTAAACAATTAGGTTTAGATAATGTTAAAATGGAAATAAATTGTAATAATGAAGTAAAACTAGAAATAGATGAAAATAGTCCTGATGCATTAAATGCTCTAAATGATATAGAATCTAAAGAAGAAGTTGTTGAAGATATATTATATGATTTAATTACAGAAGAGTTACCGGATTCATCAGATGAAGAAGGAGATACTAGTAATGATAATTTGTTTAATCAACGTATTCGTAGATGTTCATATTCTTCAACAGAAACAGAATATGCAGAATCATCAGATGAAAATAGTTCAGAAAATAGTGATAATGAAAGTGATAACAATGAAAATGAAGAAGGAATAGCATTGAATGATGCACGTAGTATAGTAACTCATCATCCTGATACTTCTATGATGGTTCCTTATCTACCAGTAGGAGATTCTGCTTTATCTTTACATCCTACTTCTGGTGGTATATTCCCACCTCCAGAATCTGTAATGGCAGTTATAAAAAAATGTCCACCATCAACAAGTTTCAAATCAGGGCCTTTTGTAAATATAAATAAACTTTTTGAATTCTTATGTAAATTTGAATGAAAAAAATAAATTTTTTATAAAATTATTTTGTGCTTTAAATTTTAGTCATATTAAACATATATTTAAAAAAAAATACAAATAATATGAAATTTTAAATCCCTAAGTATAAATATTTTATTATAAATGTAAATTTACTTAGATATACATTTTAAAAATCATTGATAGAAAATAAAATAGACATACAAATTAAAAATATTAATGTTTTTTAAATTTAGTTAACAAGTAACATATGGTTGATATAAATGTCTAATAACAAAATCTTTGAAAAAATTAAATATTGAAAGAAAAAAGTATAAAATGAAAAAGTTTATTGTGCTATTATTGTTATTTATTTAATTGTAAAATATTAAATATTACTTCATCATTTTTTATATCACAGTTAGAACTATTAAGAAAAATATTCTTTTTATATTTTTTTTTTCTAATTCTTATAGTTTCTAAAAAAAATATTATAAATGATACATCAAAATAATTAAAAATAGCATATAAAATAAATTATACAATTTAAAATGTTACAATATTAAATATTATTACTACAACATATAGATAACAAATTGTGTAAAATTGATATTTGTTTATAAAAATTATATATCTTATTTTATAAACTAATAATTTTTTTTTATTATTTTAAATGCTTTCTTAACGCTGGTGATAAATATACACTTTTTTCTTTATTACTGTTATCATTAAATGTATTAGCAAGTTGTGATTTTATTAAAACTTCACTTGTTGATGTTGTGTTTGTTTGAGTGGTATTCGTAATTTCACCTGATGTCATAGTATTATTTTTTTCCAACGAATTTTGTGTAGTAGATTGATGTTCATTAGAATTTGCACATGTGTTAATAGTTAATTTTTCATTATCAGATGACTGGTTATCCTTCACATTTGATATTTTCTTTAAATCAGCGGGATTATAACAATTATGATAGCAAACATCTACATATGGAAGATTTATAAACTCTCTATAAATTTTAACTATTCCTAAGCTATCATCGGTTTGATGTAAAAGATAGAAAATTAAGAATATAAAAATAATACAAAAAATTCCAATCATCATTGTATATTCTATAAAAATAATATTAATTATAAAAAAAATAGAATTAAAAATTATATTTTTCAAAAAATATATAAAATAGAATTGAAAAATTTAATTAAGAATATTAATATTTTGATAATCTTCTTGTTTAATTATTTCATTAAAATATGGTCCGATTCGATTTTCTGAAGTCACATTTTTATAAAATTCAACAGATCTTTTAGGGATTCTTGTTCTATCAGGATCTGAAAAGTTTACATGATAAAGTCCAAATTTAACTGTATAACCATGTCTAAATTCAAATGAATCCATAAGACTCCATGCTGTATAACCAATTACATTAGCTCCTGCTTCTATGGCATCTTGAATAGCCTCTAAATGCGTTTTCATATAAACAATTCTTGTTTTGTCTTCTAAACCTTCATTACCAACATCATAACATCCATTTTGTAAAACAAAAATTGATGTATTTTTATAATTTGTTTTAATATAATTCAAATAATTATATAAACCATGAGGTGTATGTGTTATCCATCTATCTCCAACTTTTTGCCAATGAGGATTAATAAATAAAGTAACCCCAGCATCTTTATTATATAATTCACCAATATTTTTTGAACTAGTTTTAACATAACCTTTTTTAACCATTCGTGTATAATAATAACTCAAACCTAAAAAATCTGCTGAACCTCTTAACAAAATGGCTTCTTCTTGTGAAAACATTCTTAATCTTTGTACTGTACTATTGTCCTTTCTCATAAGATCTTGAAATAATGCTATAACACTAGGAGGATAATTTCCTTTTGTTGTAAAAATTGGATGAGCAAATAAACCAAAATATAAATCATTCCATAAGTCAGCAGCACTTTGGTGTTTTATAGACTCTGCATCTAATGCTATTGCAGCAAGATTTATTCCTATTTTACCATTTTGTCTTCGAGAAAATTCATTTCTATATATTTCTGCAGCTTTTCCATGTGCTATTAATTGATTATAAGCAGCTTGATAAACTGTCCAAGAACAATGTTCATCAAATGAACCTGGTGCTAATAAATTATTACTACCACAATAACCTTCTAATGCTTGCTGATTAGGTTCATTAAATGTAACCCAATATTTTACTCTATCACCAAAATTTTGGAAACAAAATCGGGCATACTCTGCATACCAATCTTGAATATTATCATTTAACCATCCACCTTTAAAATGTAATGCTAATGGCAAATCAAAATGATGTAAAGTTATAATAGGCTCAACATTGTTTTCAAGCAAAAGATTTATTAAATTGTTGTAATAATCAACACCTTTCTGATTGATTTCACTAGTAATACCTCGTGGAAAAATTCTAGACCAAGCAATTGAGAAACGATAGTGCGTAACATTAAGATTCTTCACTAATGATACATCTTCTTCGTACTTATGATAAGAGTTACAACTTATTTCAGCCGTTGAATTATCAGCAATATATCCTTTTTCTCCCATATAATAGTCCCAAATTGTTGGACCACGTCCTAAGATACCATTTTAAAAATATTTCATTTTATTAAACTTACCATCTTCTTTTGTTGCTCCTTCAATTTGAAATGCTGAACTTCCAACAGCCCATATGAAGCCATTAGGAAATGGTTTTCCTGGTTCTGTTTTATTTCCACAATATATAATTTTATAAAAAGATAAAATAATTATAAAATAAATGTAAAATTTTTTCCAAAATATCATGCTAAATAATGTAAAAAAAGTAATATATTTATGTTAAATCTTATCAATGCATTTGCTTTAAAATGATATAAAATAAGTTATTTGATTTTTATTATGCCATAAGAATTGGATATGTACAAGTTTGTAGTGTTTTAAATTTTCTTTTATTGTTACCACTCTGAGTATTAAGACACACATTTACGTTCAATTTTTATGTCTTTCAAGGGACTTAGAGAAATGGAATATAAAAGTTCATGACATTTTTTGTCAACATAATTTTGTTTGTATCAATCATTTCGTTTTTAACCTTTTTTTTTATTAATAGATATGTTGTAATATTATTAATAAATATATTTATATATAAAAGATTAAGAAATAAATTAAATATCCGATATTATATTTTTATTACATTTTTCTAACATTACAAACACTATGTTATATATTTTACTTTAGAGAAACCATTTTAAAAATTTTCTCCTGTCACGATACTACATGATGAGTGGAATATAATAGACAGTGTTAACTTAATACATAGTACTTTTTTTTCTCTAATATTATTTTTATTATTTATATTCTTTAAGATGGATATGCAAACATTATCTCATAGTTCTACTCCAAGTAATTCTGTTTCTGAAAATCTTAATGCTGATACTTCAGAAAATGGAAGTCCAGATCCAGAATTAGTAAAACAATTAAAACAATGGATTAAAGATTTACACGAACCAACAAAACGTGAAGCAGCTTTACATAATTTGAGGTAAGTATTTATATTGCTTCTTTCAAATTATTTTCTAGCAAACTTAGTTCTAAACGAGAAGAATTTCCGGATTTAGCCGTATGGCTTTGGAATTCTTATGGAACAATGACTATTCTTTTAACAGAAATACTTCTTGTTGCACCATATATTCATCCACCAAGATTAACAAATCAAATGTCAACATCAGTTTGCAATACACTAGCACTTCTTCAATGTATTGCTTCTCATAAGGACACCCGATTACAAATGCTTCATTCAAATTTACATATGTTTCTTTATTCTTTTTTACATACCACAAAAATGGAAAGACCATATGAATATGTTCGGTTAACTTCACTAGGAGTTATTGGTGCATTAGTTAGAAGTGAAGATAAAGATGTAATTGCATTACTTCTTCAAACTGAAATTGTTCCTCTATGTCTTCGTATAATGGAATCAGGATCTGATTTATCAAAGACAGTTGCTTCTTTTATTCTTCAAAAAATTTTAACATTAGATACTGGTTTGAATTATATTTGTCAAACATATGAACGTTTTAATCATGTAGCTAAGATACTCAAGAAATCAGTTGAAAATATTGCCAGTCAAAGAAATTCACAAACTTCAAGATTATTTAAACAAGTTGTTAGATGTTATAGTCGTTTATCTTACAATGCTAAAGCTGTTCATGGTTTATTGGAAGTTTTACCAGATCAACTTAAAGATGATACATTTAAAGCAGAAATTGATGGAGATCCTCAATTAAAAGAAGCTTGGACATGTTTGAAAGATAATTTAGAAAAGGCAGGAAAGATTACACGTCCATTTGTTCGTGAACCAACAAATATGTAGATTATTTCAATTTTTACACAGACAGGATTTGGGTATGCATTTTGACACTACTCACAGAAGGTATTTGAGTATTATGAATTTGATCGAAATTTATAACAAAAAGGATTACTTATATATTTGATGTAATTAAAAGATAATTTTTTCTCAAACTAACTTGTTTAATAAATTAAGTTGAATAATTTTTAATACCCTTATATTTATTTATATCAAAAGTTCGTATTTAATAAACCATGTTTCATTTTTAAACAATTTGTAGAAAATAAAAAAAAAATTTTTTAATTTTGGTGTTATTTAAATATAAAAGTACTTTTTAGAAATTACATTAAATAAATGATAATAAAAAGTTTTGTTTAATTTTAACAATATTTCAATGTTTTTTTTAATATAAGTACAAATAATTTATAAATGAATTAAAAGAACTTTTATTTTTAAAAATTATATGACTTTAGTATATTTTAAATGTAAAATAAAACTACAAAAATTTACGTTAAGTAGATAATTTTTATAAACATACTTTTAATTTTGTGTATCAAATATTAATAAAGTTAATAAATTTTTTTAATAAGTATAATTAAAAAAAGTTTATAATTTGAAAATAAAACATTAGTTATTATATACTAAACATGTAATATAAATAAATTTAAAAGTATTAAAAATTATACAACAAAAATAATTCAATATTAAAACTTATTAAATAAGTTAGTTTTAAAAAAATTATTTTTTATATAAATTAATTTTAAAAAAAATTAGTTATTTTTGTTTTAAACTTTTATTAAATTTATAATATTTGAATAATATTATTATCAGTGTTGAAATGCACATCAAAACTTTTGATATATTAAACTTAAAATAATAGTTTATTAAATGTATATACAAATAAACGTTATAATAATAAAATTAAATTACTAAACATAAATGTAATCAAAATTTATAAATACTTATACCATTATTAATTGGTATATTTTCTATTAACTCATCTTTTTCATCTTCATCAAGTAAAATGGAATTTGGAAATATTCTTTGTCCATGACCAATTGCAATAAAATTTTCTTCTGGATGAAGAGATAAAGAAGGAATTGAAGTTGATAAAATATTAAATTCTGTAGTATTTTGAAAAGACGATCCAGAACGAAGGTCTGTAATTCTTAAACTTCCTAAAGTTGTCCCTGAAAATAAAAAGGACCCAGAAGGATCGATTTCAAATTCTATACGTTGATTATGTGTACCAGGACGATGAATATCATATAACTTTATACCTAACATTCTTGTATCATAACATGAAATTCCTTCATCTTTTCTTCCTCCAATAAAAATATATTGCCCATTTTTCGAATAATCCATCCATGTAATACCATTATAATCATGGGATATTAACATTTGACATGAATTATCATATAAAGTATAAATCCCAATCACATTTCCTGTTGTTGATCCTATAAAAAGATTGTCATCTATAGGATTAACTCGAATACATGTAAAAATTCCTTTCTGACCACCATTGAATTTTTTATAAGTATTAATGTCATATATTTGCTTTCCTGATTTTTCCATGTCAAACATCCGTATTTTATCTTTATAACCAGCAATAATATTACTACTATCATTTGTAAAACATATACACTTTGCTGTATCCATTTCATCAAAATTATTAATTCCTTTGAAAGTATTAATGCATTCTCCATTAATATCATAAACATGTATTGGAGACTCAAAACTAGTAAAAGCAAATACATTATTGGTCTTACTCCAACAAGCATCATAAATAAATCCTCCACATTCTTTTTCATAAATTAAACTTAATTTTGGATTAATATTTTTATCAAATAAAAATAGTCTAAGTATACGATCTTGTGATGATGATAATAAATAATTTCCATTTTTATTAAATTTTATAGTTCTAATATAATTATTATCAAACTTCATAAATGATCTTTTTAATTTAATTTTATCTATAAAACAATCTTCTTTCAATTCAATAAGTTTTGGTTTATTTGAAAAATCATACTTTATATTAGGCAATTTTAATGAAGTGTCTTCTATTTCTTTTGTTTCATTTTTAGCAGCATGTAAAAAATTTTTTTTATTTGGTTCTTTATTATTTTTTATTAATGATAATAAACTTCCGATACCAGCTTGTTGTGTAGACATTCTTAAAAATTTACTATTAACAATAAAAAAAAAAATATTAAAACGAAATGTAATAGGGATTATATAACCTTTATTATAATTTTTAATAAAAAAAATACTGTAAAGTTTTTTATTACATTGATCATAAAAAAAAAATAACATCTGACTTGAAAAAATAAATATATAACATTTTAAATTTAGTACAGTGTTTACTAACGTGGTAAGCCACAAATTGCACAATCATTAGAATTACCGGTGTTTTCATATGTACAATATTGACAACTCCATACACTTACAGAACTAGAACCATTATTTGAATTTGATTGATTTGATAAAGGTACTCTAATTTGAGCTTGAGAACATAATTCAATCAATGTCTTGAAATTAGCATTTGTATTGTAAAAAGTTTTAATTCCTTCTTTGTCTTGTTTAATGACGTATGAACAAATTTCTTTCATCTCCTCCATTGAAAGTTTAAGAATATCATTAGTCATCAAAAATATTAAGAAATGAAAATTTGTACTTAATTCAAGATATTTATCTTCTCCATAAGAATTAATTATATTTGCTATTTGAGATAAATCATAAGTCTCACCAATAACAATACGATTTTCAATTGGAAAATCTAATTGCCCATTTGTTGGAACATGAAATGTATATTCAGGATTTTTTGGCATACCTGCTGGTACATCTACAAGTAAAAATTCAACTGGAAGTGGTTTTCCATCTTTATGCACCTCTGCTCCATATTCATTTTTTTGAACAAATTGAACTTCTGTTATAAAATGTGTCTCAGTAAGTGGTTTATCTCTAATGTAAGCTAATTCAGGATGAGATGTAGGGCAAAGAATGTTAGCTTCAACTAATGCTGTACATTGTTCTGAGACTTGATAACCAGAAAAATGAATTTGATTTGTCTGATCACCAGAAACAATAAGTGTGACAAATTTTGATCCAAAATATCCACTAGTACTATAATCAGACTTGTTTTTATGTTTTGATTGTAAGTATCCAGCAGTTATACATTCCTCTGCAGATACTAGAAATGATTCTGGATGCCTTATACAATGAACAGTACCATCTGTTGGATTTTTTGACCATAAATCTGTTACAATCCATCCAATTTTTTTTAAATTTAACATTTTACATAATTCATTTATTTCATGTTCATATATATCATCATCAAATTCAACTGATTCAGGAGTTCCATGTTGTGGTGGTTCATAAATAGCACAAACGCGTGCTTTAATGCCTAATGGAACTTCAGAAAATGGTTCATAAACACCAATAAGATATCCAACACGTTGAATACCACTTTTTCTCCAGAAATTAAGAAATTGATTAGCAACATAGTCGTTCTCAATAGATATGTTATCAACATGTCTGTATACTTGGCGATTTAAAGTTAATGTTGAAGGACGGCATTTAGTACAGATACCTTTTGGATATGGTTTATGTCCAGCATCACAATCAACGTTAAGTTTACAATTAATTTCTTCTAAAACTTTAAGTGATTTTGTTGACCTTCCACCACCATCAGTTAACTTTCTAATATATGAATGAAGAGACATATGTTTAATTTCTTTTTCCTTTAAATATTCTGGATCATATGGATCTATTGGTAAACAATTAGAACATCTTTGACGAATTCCATGAATGCAATTAGGTGTCCTACCACGCTCAATTTTACCATCTTCTTTTGCAAGAATTGCATCGACTGAGTCAACAGTACTCTGAAAATAATAAATTGTTATTCTAACTTTTAATAAAACTTACAAATGGATTAGTATCATGAGCTTGAAGAACCATTATTTTTTGTCGTTTTGCAAAAGTAGTATTATTTTTAAGTCTACAACAATAGTTATCACTTTTTGTTTATGATTTCGTATATTGGAAAATAGATATATTATATTCTTCTTAGGATACAGTATTAGTTGACTTCTAATGAAGAAATGAGAAATTTAATTTTACTTACTTTGAACAAAAAAATTATAGATTGAAAAAAAAAAATTTTTTTATCAGACTCTTTATTATTATATGTTTAAAAAAATGTTTATACTATAAAAAAAAACAGTTTTATTTAAAAAATAATCTTTAGATTTCTTTTAACTTTAATATACTATCGGGAATTGAAAAATGGAATTTACTGAATTCATTTGAAGTATTATTAATAATTTAATATCCAAAAAACTTATTGTATATAATATTTTTAAGTAAGTGTTATTCATATTTTATATGGGTTTATTTTTCAATTTTTCTAGTTAATTTCGATACTTATCAGTAAAACAGAATTAACAATGTCTGATAAACTGCCAATTATTGTGGACACATTATGATTATCAAAATTAATAAATGCCTCTGGGATAAATGTTATAAATGTTAAAAGTAAATTTCTATTCATATTTAAAATGATTAATATAAACTTTTTTATGATTTCAAAATACTTTAATTCTTTAGTGAAATCAATATGTTTTAAATTAAAATTCTATATATATAAGTTTTTCATTATAAGTAAAAAAACTTTTTGAATTATTTTTCATCGTTTCTTTTTAATAAAAAACAACTTTATTATTTTTATTGGAAATTTTTATAATTGAATTTCATTAATATTATTTTTACATGAAGTTAAAGAGTATTTCTCCAATTTTTGACTACATATACCACGAATACTTTTATATGTCAATTTAATGTTTCTTTTATTTTCTAAATTTTTAATATTATTTAAAGCTATTGATAAAACATCTGAATGTACCAGCACAATTTTTAAAGATTTAAAACTTTTCTAAGCTTAATTTTGTGTTTATCATTCTATACAATATCTAAATCCTTAAGAATAAAAAATGACTTAATCATGAAATCAATAAAATAACATTTTAATAAAAGAAGAATTATTAGTATAATGCGTGTAGTGTAATATCTATAATTTTTTGTTTAAATATATAAAATAGTAATATTTTATACATCTATTTTCTTACTTTTTTCTACAATATATTTTCGTAAAAAAAAAGTTATTCAATAAACTAATTTAATGATTATATTACAACAATCATAAAAAAAAACACAACAGGAAAACGTAGATCAAAAGTGTTCTTTTGATCTTTAATATTTAAAAAAAAAGTGTATTTGAATATTTTAACAACTTAGTAACTTATTTTACGTAATTTACTCTAAGTGAATGAAAAAGTATGAAGTGATTATTTTCACCAAACAGAATATGTACTTATATTATTATAAAAAACATTCAATTGTTGATTTCAAAAGAAATTATATTTTTTGTATTAACGACAAATCAAAGATTTTAAATAAATGGATTCACTAGTAAGAAAGGATTGATAATTAAAAACTTTATCCCTCGTTATTGTATCAAATGAAAGTCATAGCTCATTGTGAATTTTTTTTTTATTTACTAAATTACGTTAATATAAGTTTTCATTGCGGAAAATTTATGCAACAAATTACAATACATAAATGTTAAGATTATCTGATTTAAAGTATATTTCAATAAAACTTGATAAAAAAACTGTATATGATACCCAGTGTAAACAATTTACTACTAATTTTACTAGAATTCATTGTATTTTTTTCTAATATTTTTTTTCTATATGAAAAATATTAATTTATACATAATTTCAGCATATTTCTATTTGACTATATATGACGAAAAAAGATCCTATTCATGTTTATAAAATTTATTTACAATTGTTTTTAATAAAAATATATTTATAAATAAATTGATGCCACCAATCGTTATTTTCTATTTCAAATTTATAGTTATATTTCTTGAATACTTATAAATTTAATATAAATAAATAAATGTTATATAATTATTCGAATTTCATGAAAATATTATAAATAATTCAAAAGAAATATATAATATGTAATTGAAGAAACATAATCCTAACTAAATCAAGAAAGAATGCTTCAATCATAAACATACTTCTAATCTTACAAAAAAAAAAAAAGTAAATTGTTTACTGTCATTTGGTGAATTTGTACATATTTCCAACTTTAAAAATGCACGATAAAACTCAACACATATAATATTATTCTACATTTTATTACGCATATAATAATATATAGGATATATACTATTATCTTATTAAATATCGGTCATCTAAATTTTCGAAAGTTTTAATAATAACTATTTTCTTTAATTTATAACACTTTTATTAAATATATCAGTAGTGAAAATTTAAGTTGCAACTATTTATAATAATGTATTTAATAAATACATTTGATTGACTTTGCCTTTTTTTCTGTTTGGACTCTCTCTTATATTTATATATACTATTTTCTCTTAATCTTTATATATTTATTTTAATTGGCTTTTAATTTTTATTTGTATTGGCACAATATGATAGTAATAATGTATAGTTGTAATTTTTATAATTTGTGTTTTTAATTTGTTTTTTTTTGAGAAGAAAGTTGTTTTTTTTGTTTACTAATCATTAAGATTTTATTATTATTATATATTCTCCAATTTTATTTTGTGTGTAAAGTATGTTAGTAAAATAATATTTTTTTATGTACCAAAAGTATTTTTCAAGGTTGTTTTTTTTGTTAGTTTAAAAAAAGGTTTAGAAGATGTGTTAATTATTATAGATTTTAAAATTTTATTAAAATGGTGTATGCCAAATACGTGTGAATGTTGGATATATTTTTAAAAATATTAGATTTATGTTTAAACTTTCGTTGAAATGTAGTTCCTATCACCATATATACGAATATTATATATATATACTCTTTTTTTTGAATGATATTTAATCTCACATACAAGTAAACGATTTTGACAATGCATGTTAAAATTGTACAATATACTGAAGTTTAATTGTTCTCTTTTTTAGAAATTTTAACTCTTTTTTACATTTTATTATTTTTCTAATCTATTATAATAATAATTATAATATAATAATTTTTTCAAATAATTTATATCACACTAAATTTATGTAGAATGTTTTGGACATGTGTCTAAAGTTTTGTAATGATTTTTGATACGAAAAACTTTTACTACATCTCTATTTCAAGTGGTCATAACATATGTTTCTTTTTAAATATAAATATTTTTTTTTTATTATGAATTATGTATTAAATATATGTTTTTTTTACCCAGAATATTTATTTTATATTTTTGAAAAAATTTTTAAAAAAATAGTTATATAAAGACCAAAAATTAATCTTATGACTATTATTATACTTAAAAAATTTTCTACTTTGTTGTAGAATTCTAAATTTCTATCAAACTGTTTTTTCTGTTTTTTACTCATTAATTTATTTTTTATGCATCTAAAATAATTAATTTATATTTCGTATTATTTAAACATTAAATAGGATATTTTATATTTTTTTCTATATTTTTATGTGTTGTATAGAGTTTTAATATTGCCTTTCTTATAACTATTATGTTAGAAAAGCCCATGCATACATCGGCTGATAATATTTCCTTCTTTGAAAAAAGATCGATGGCAAGTGTGCTATAATGTGTGTGCACATTTGTGAATGGAAGGCAGAGTTTTACTATGTTAGCTTTTTCATAGATTTCCAATAATATAATTTACTACAAAAAGAAACAAATAATTCTTTTTTACTTTTTTTTTTCTTTCTCTATACCTACAAATATAATAATTTATTATTTTTTTTTTTAAATACAATTGAATGTTTTTTTTAAATTATTATTTTCAATATATTTTTTTACATTTTTTAGAATAATGCAGACATTGGAAAAAGTATTACATCAACAGATGCCCTTTACATCTGGTGGGCAAACGATTACAGATCGTCTCACAGCAGCTAAACATTCTTTAGCTGGATCCCAACTTGGGAAAACAATTTGTAAAGCAACAACAGAAGAGTTAATGGCACCTAAAAAGAAACATCTTGATTATCTTTTACATTGTACTAATGAACCTAATGTTTCAATACCTTCTATGGCTAATATGTTATTAGAACGTATTCAAAATCCAAATTGGGTTGTTGTTTATAAAGCATTGATAACAATGCACAATATTATGTGTTATGGTAATGAAAGATTTTCTCAATATCTTGCATCATGTAATGCTACATTTAACTTGACTAATTTTATTGATAAAACTAATGCTTCCGGTTATGAGATGAGTGAACATGTCCGAAAATATGGAAAATATATTTCTGAAAAAATTGCTACTTACAGAATTTGTGCATTTGACTTTTGTAAAGTTAAAAGAGGTAATGAGGATGGATTTATGAGAAAAATGACTATTGATAAATTACTTAAAACTTTACCAATTCTTCAAAATCAAATTGATGCTTTGTTAGAATTTAAAGTTAATTCTTCTGACCTTAACAATGGTGTTATTAATTGCTCATTTATATTATTATTTAGAGATTTAATTAGACTTTTTGCTTGTTATAATGATGGTATTATAAATCTTTTGGAGAAATTTTTTGAAACCAACAAAAAGCAGTGTCGTGAAGCGTTAGATGCATATAAATCATTTTTAGCTAGACTTGATAAAGTTGCTGAATTCCTTCGTATTGCTGAATCTGTTGGAATTGACAGAGGTGAAATACCTGATTTAACACGTGCTCCAGCTTCTTTGTTAGAAGCACTTGAAACACATGTTTATCATTTGGAAGGAGGTAGAGGTCCTCCACCACCAACAATTCAACAAACAGTTAATCAATCACTTTCTCAAACGACAATGTCAAGAGATGTTAATCAACCACCTACTGGATTTGTTTACGATGAAATTGCAAAACAAAAATATTTAGAAGAAGAAAGAGAACGCCTTCGTCAATTTGAGGAACAACGGCGTGCTCAATTAGCAATGAATCCAGGACAACATCATTCCATTCCTCAACAAACTCAACAGATACCTTCTAATTCATATGCTCCAATGCAACCAAAAACAGGAGATTTATTAAATTTTCTTGATTCAAATTCTCAACAACAACAGTCAATACAACAACAAAATCCCTTTGGAATGCAACTTCAAAATCCATTTGGAATGAATCAATCTTTTCCACAACAACCTACTACAACTAATTCGTATCAAAAACAAATGTATCCAGGACTTCAAACAACAACTCAATCATCAGGTAAGTTATTTTATATATTTTGGTATTTTTGTGACTATCTTTGTGTTTGTGTTTAGTGCCATCAAATATAAGTAATACACCAAAACCTTCTTCTGCTACTCAATCATTACTAGAAGCAGAATTTGCAAAAATTTTTAATTTATCATCAGATACTGAAACAAACACAAATAAACTAATTTCAACGAACGATAAATTGATCTCACCGCCAGCGACAATTTCTACCAAAAATAATGTTATGAAGAATAAAACAAATGGTTTGTTTAGATGAAAATAAAATTTCTTTATAAAATTTAGTGTTGTAACGTCATTGTATACATTTTTTTTAAAAATATTTTTAAAAACATTATCATAGATCCATATTACAATACTTATGTACAACCACAGATGGCTGGACAACAACAATGGAATCCATTTACACAACAACAACAACAACCTATGTATAATCAGCCTCAAGGATTTAATCAACAACCACAATATCCTTCTAATCAACAAAGTATGCCACAACAACCTATTCCTCAACAACAACAACAACACGCTCCCGTACCATCAAGACCACCACCACCAACTAGTAAAATTTCACATTCATCACAAATAGATGTTTCTCAACATCCTCCTAATCCTCCTTCACAACCTGAATCAGCAGAGGTACAGCAACAAGTTCAAGTTTCCAATTCAGCTCCTCCTATTTCTGAATCATATGTAACAGTTAACCAACCTGAAATACCTAAAGCACCAGAAAATACACCGCAATCTACAACTGAACCTACATCAGAAATTCCAACTCCAAAAATTTCTGAAACTACTGTTCCATCACAAGTAACTCAAAGTATTGATATTCAACCAAATCCATCTAATTTAGGGATTTATGAAAATACACCATTCAGTGGTAATGATGCAAGCTATACATCTTCATCATTTTTAGAACAATATACCCAACAAAATGGTTCTGAACAACAGGTACAACCTATTAACATGCCTGAAGTACAGCAACAACAAAATATTTATCAATCACATGTTTCCCAAGGACAACAATATCCACAATCACAAGGATACATACCACAACAAAAAAATCAGGGTTTGTAAAATTGAAACAACAATACTGTTACAACACTTCTTTATTAAAAATTTTAACTTAATAAGATAAAATTAATAATTATTTTTTTTTTTAGGTTTTGATCCTTTTTCATCAGTAGGACAAGGGAATCCAGTTTCTACAAATATGAATGATGTTGACAAAACAATATCATCTTTGGTTGGTGATTTATCTATTTCTGGTAATACAAATTACAATAAACAAATAAATTGGGCTGGAGGTCCATCTATCAATCAACAACAACAACCACCAAGACCAATGCAACCTCCAATGAGTGGTATGGTACCACAAATGCAACAAGGAATGTATGGACAAAATTCTACAATTCCTGGACAATGGCCACAACAGGCAAATCCTTTTGCCAACCAAATACCTAATCAACAACCTATATATGGAGCTTCAATGATCCAACAGCCACCAGTAGGAAATCCTTTTGGTAGTTTACCACCACAACAACAAAGTTACCAACAACCAGGTGGTTTTAACCCATTTCAATAACAAGAGTCAAAATAGATTTAATATCAAAAAATGTAATGGAGTAAAGAACGTTTTGTATGTAAAACTT
The DNA here is from genome assembly GCA_029582065.1 of Strongyloides stercoralis. Taxonomy (NCBI): domain Eukaryota; kingdom Metazoa; phylum Nematoda; class Chromadorea; order Rhabditida; family Strongyloididae; genus Strongyloides; species Strongyloides stercoralis. Next base: position 10,203,528 of record CM055866.1, on the reverse strand, counting down.
GTAATTATGAATAAATATACTACAATTTTAACAGTGCTTCTTCATGGACTAATCACTTTTATAATGCATGTGAAAATTGGCAAAAAAAAACAAAAGAAAAAATAGCATGCCGTTTTAAACAAAGAATAATTTTATGTACTAAAAAGATATTTTTGATTAACAATAAAAGTTATAAAGTTTTTAACTAAATTAATCTTATAAAATCTTTTATATCCATAATTTCTGAGAGTGTCTCAGCAAAAGGTGTTAAGGCAACTTTTCTTAACCTTCTTGCAGATGTATTATTTAAATAGAAATCTTTTGATTTTTCATATAGTTCAAGAGATATTGGATTTAAATTATCATAGTCATCTAAAGACATTATGGGTAAGAATTCCTTACTAACTAATAAATTTTTGTCCAACAACTCCTCTATAATTCCTTTCAAAATATTATAAATAGCTTCTGGACAAGGGTATCCAATAAAAATGTTTAAGTCTATTCTATCAAAAATAGCTTCATCTAAAATATGTTCCATATTTGAAGTTCCAATAAACATAACATTAGGAAACATTTTTGTTTTATCTAATTGAGTTAACAAAGAATTAAGGACCCTAACAACATCACCAGGATCATTTTTTCCCATTGATTTTTCTCTGGACAATCCTATACTTTCAATTTCATCAATCAAAACAAATACCATTACATTTTTATTAACAGCATACGTATTTAAAATTTTATCAAATAATAAATTAACTAATTTTGCTGATTGTGAAAACCATTTAGAAAAAAGGGAATGACAATTTATTTCTATAAGAATACTATTTTTGTACATATTATTCAAACGAATAGACATTTTATGGGCAAAGCCTTTGGCTAAAGATGTTTTTCCAGTTCCTGGTGGTCCATGAAATAGTATAAATCTGTTAGTTGTTATTATGTCATCAGATATAGACAAATTTGAAAATTTTAGCAATGTTGTTGTGTAACCAATAATTTTCTTTTTTATACACTTTGGAAAAATTAAATTTTCCCAGATGTTATCTAATAATGAGTGTGGAAGTTCTGTTTGAGTAAAACCAACAGTAGATGACATTGTATCTTTCTCTTCATCTAGATACAAAGGCTCTTGAATTGGTTCCATGTTCTTTAATGTAAAAAAACGTCTTTTTTTTTCATTTAAAAGAATGTATAATAGTTCCACTTTTTCAATTATCTCATTCTCATCAATTGATGGATTATAAAATCTTATGTATAAAACATTTTCAGGTAGATTGTTGGAATATTTAATCCCATTGTAGATTGTATATGTGTTGACAACTTCTTTTAATTTTTCTAATATTTCCTGCTTTTTATCTTCACATCGTCTATAAAAAAAATAAAATAATTTACAATTACAACTTTTAAAACTAACATCCTTTTGTTTAGACAAATCTCTAAAACCATAGAAAATGAAGGCTCCATATTATAATAAATTACTTCTAAAAATATTCAAAAGTACATGTAAAACAATGAAATACAATTTTAAAGTACACACTATACAACTTTATTGTGAAAAAAATCTATTTAAGTAGAGTTAGATATTTTGAACAAAAAACTTGAGCATCCACCAAACTATCTAATTTTATTACAACACATCAAATAATCGTTCACAAATGTTTTAAAAATATTTACTATTATTAAAGCATTTTTTCTTTGATTTATTGTATAGTGATAATTATCATGGTAGTATAAATTAAATTTCTCTTTTTTGAGGAACTTTTGTTTATTATACACAGTTTGAGAAAATAAAACAATTAGTCATTCATTTTTAATCAAATCCAATCATTATACAAATAAAAGTTGTTTTTAATACATTGTATGTATCAAAAATGCATCAAATCCCAACAAAACATCTTCCTTTTTCACATATTTATTCAGATATAAGAAAAAGCCAAATTGATGACATAAAGTTATACTACTTATTGTTACTTTAATATTTTTTTTTGTTACACTTATATATATATTACTAAAACAAAGTAAGCGGGAAGGTTGTCTAGAACAAGTAATATATCTTCTAATTTTGTGCTTTCTTTTTATGTAGAATTTAATGTTTTATACAACTTAGATGATGATTAAAAAAAATGGAGTAAATACAATGTTCAATTCAACGTTAGATATTGTTTCTCATTATGAAAATTTAATAAATCGTTCATCATCAGGTATGTTTAATTTTTATACCATTAAAATATTTTATTTTTAGATGATAGTAAAAATTCAAACTATATTAAAAGTCATGATAATGTTCCAAGTACACCTAAGAAGTTTTCTCGTAATTTTAATTCATTAACCAATAATAAAGAGAATAACATACTAAGTATTGAAGAAGAATTAAAACTAACAGAGGCAAAATTAAGACAAGCTAGAGCTGAAATAGTTTCATTATCTCAAAGGAATATTGAACTGGAGAAACAGAATGATGAATTGATAAAGACAATTAAAGCACTTAGAAGATCATGCTCTACCCAATATACAACTGAACAAGAGAATGTCGGGAATACTGAATCATTAGGTGTAACTTGTCTTGATGAAAAAGATACAATGTTTTACAATGAAACAGATAGAAGTTCTGTTATTAATAAATTTGCTGCTTACTCATCAAGTAACACTAGTTTAGGAAAATCAGGAAGTTCCAGAAAAAGAAGTCTCTCTACAACATCATGTGATATTGAATCTAAAATAAAAAAAAACAGTGGATTTAGTACACCACAGAAATTTAGTGGTAATGATAGCAATATATTTGACTATGGTAGGGATCCAGTTGAATTTGTTACTCCAATACGGGAGATGATAGCTCATATGACAACTAAATGGGCAAAATACGAGGACATTGAAAATAATCCACACAAAGTTGTTAAACCAAAAGTTTTTGTTGGTTATTGTGATATATGTGAAACATTTGTTCTTAAAGGAAAAAATTGTTTAACATGCACAGAATGTAACATTTTTCTTCATAGTAATTGTATGAAAGATGCTCCAATTCCATGTGTACCAAGGCCTCCTGTAACTTCAAAACAACCTAAAATAAGACCATCACTTTTAGATTTTTGTCCTCGCCTTCATCCTATGATACCATATATTGTTATCCATGGAGTTATTGCAATTGAAAAATATTTTATTACAACAGAGGGACTTTATCGTATTCCAGGGTATGTTTATATTATATATATATTTTTTTTCTATGAAAATAATATTATCATGTAATTTTTTAGAGCTGGATGTGAAGTGGTTAAACTTCTTAACAATTTTAAGCATAATCGTGTAATACCTGATTTAAAAAGTTGTGCAGCTGAAACTATTACTGGATGTATAAAGAAGTTTCTTCGTGAGTTAAGGGAACCATTGATACCAACAACATCATGTTTAGAATTTATTAAAGCTGTTAAATTACGAGATCTTGAAGGATTAAATTTTGCAATATGTAATTTACCATCACCCAATAGAGATACATTAGCTTACCTTTGCCTTCATTGGAAAAAAGTTGCATCACTTGCACATATAAATAAAATGCCAATTGAAAATATTGCTTGTTGTTTGGGTCCTACAGTTGTTGGTTCTGTAATAAAATCACATGAATCAGTTTTGAATAAAGTTGAAGAGGAAGCAAGGGATCAAAATAATGTTGTTGTTCAACTTCTTAATCTCACTGAAGATTATTGGAAACAAGTTTTGAAAGGAAAATTAAATGGAATTTGAATATAAAGAAAAATTAGTAATATTTCATCCATTAAGAAATGTTTAGAAAAACAAACGTGTGTTACTTGAAAATATAAATAATAATTTTTACTAACAAAGTTTAAGAAAAAAAGTTATTGCATTTAAAATTTTTTTTATCGTTTAATAAAAGGAATTCTTTTATACTTTTAATTTATAAAAATGAATTAAGGATAATACAAGTTTTTATTGTTCTAAAAGTTCTTACTTTTAACTATTATTTCTTTCTATATGATAATATTGACATGATATATATTTAATTGATAAGGTTACCAAAAAAAAAAAGAGTAATCGGATTGCTTAGGTAAAAAGTTTTGAATATGCATAGACAAAATTTTGATGGTAATAAAGCCATAAAAAATACTTTATTACTTGATGCGATTTGATGTTAGAGTAATAACTTTATTCGTTAACTAAACATATGTATGTGTTTTATGATATGATAAGATAATAAGTTAATCTTTACCTACAGAAATATATATATCTAGAAAAGTAAATACAAAAAATCATTTGTTTAATTGTTACGTTATTCTTACTATTAATTAATTCAAAAAGTTTTTTTTTTATTGTTATAATTATATAATTAACTTTTTTTAATTTTTTAGACTTACAATGGCAAAACCATTAGAAACAATAAAAAGAAATTGTAAAAGAAAAAAAACATATAAAACAGAGAATGAAGATTATGATTGTGAAATGAACCAATATTTAATGTCAAAAAGAGATAATTCTTTACTTCAGGTACAATTAGCAGCTGAACATAATCATTTATCTTTAGTAAAGTACAAAAAAAACCATAGTTCATCAACAACAATCACATCAATTAATAATGATAATATGTACGGTAACTATACTGTACACAATTCATCACAATTTATGGAACCATTAAATAGTAGTTATCAACTTGTTATCTTAAAACAACCCGAAGAAACTCATAGAGCTCGATACTTATCAGAAGGAAGCAGGGGATCAATTAAAGATAGATCGGGGTTCTCGCATTGCACTATTCAGGTAATAAAAATTCTATATTTAATAGTTAATGATTTGTATATAGTTAGTTGGTTATTATCGACCAACTCGTGTTGAAATTTACGCAGCAACAGGTGATGGCCCAATACGACCACATAATAACTATGATTTAATACAAGTATTAGGTAAAACAGCTAATACATTACCAAGTAAAATTATTCGAGCTCATGATGGTATAACATGTGTTGAAGTAATACTACGACCAGAAAATAATATGACGGCTGTTTTAGATTGTATAGGAATATTAAAAATATGTTCATATGATATGAAAAAACGTATTGGAGAAAAAAATGGTGGAAAAAGTGTAATAAAGCAACAATATTCAGGAATAAATGGAAGTAATGCTGTTAGATTAGTTTTTCGTGCATATATTGATAAAGGAATTCCTAATTCAATGACAGTTATTCAAACAGAATCAGACCCAATATTATGTGTACAACAATTAGGAATACCTGAAATATCAAAAATATCTTTAACGCATGCTCCTGCTCATGGTGGAATGGATTTATTTATAATTGGAAGAAATTTTGACAGATCAGTATCAGTTATCTTTCGAGAGTATAAAGAGAATGGCTCATTGGCATGGAGTGCCGAAGGCATTATTCAAAAACAATATTTACACCAATGTCATATTATATGTACAGTTCCAGCATTTCATAATATTTTTGAGGGTGGCTCTGTTTCTGTAACTGTATGTTGTGGTAATAAAATGAGCCATCCATTTAGTTTCTATTACACACCAACAGAAAACAATAATCATAATCAATGTACTGGAGTGCCATCATCTACAACAATAAAATATCATTCCTCTTCAAGTATTAATGATAAAAATAATAATAATTTATCAACACTACCTCCATCAACAATTTTACATCATACCACTGCATATTTTAGTAATAATCAAAGTGATAATAACACTAAGATAGAATGCATTAATAAAAAACCATATGAAATAATGAATAATAATTATTATTTAAGAAATAAAAATGAACAACGATACGAAGTATCTGAAAATGAAAGTTATGAACCAACACAGTATAATAATTTAACTCAATCAAATGTATATAACAATTCAATGTGGATAATTGAAGATAATAATTATGCAAGTAATAACCAAAATGTTAAACAACTATATACAAATAGTAATATTATTGATAATACATATATAAATAATAATAGTAGTTTGTACTTAGATTATCAAACACCATTACCAATATCACAATTTAAGGAAACTGGAGAATTACTTTTTAACAATACTGACTTCTTTTTAAATTCTCCAAGTGTTATTGAAACTTCAACACCATCAATAGAAAGAGGAAATAATAATACGCTATTAGAATTTCCTGATTCAACACAAGAAACAGACTTTATTTTAGATAATATTTAAGTTAAAAATTATATATATATATATATATATATTATATAATACATAAATTTTTTTTATAATAAATATTTTATATTTTTATTCAAATTTTTACGCTTCAATATTTTTTAGAGCATTTTTTAAAAAATAAATATACAATTTAAAAATATTATTTTAAGTGAAACAAATTTTCAGGTTCATTAAAAGCATTATACTTTTAAATGAAAATTTAGTTTTACTTTCAATTTGAAAAAGTTTAAATTAATTTCCTTAAATATATAAACGTAATAAAATATAAAATTTAATATTTGTGAGTAATACATGGATTTTATCTTAATTTTTGGTTCTTACTTTTTATCATTTTTTTAATTTATCCAAAAAAAATGTATCCTTTGTCTAGTGGTATGATTTATAATATTTTTCTAAAATATATTAAAACATTTGCTTATTACATTCTTTCTTCTTTGTTATTTTTAAATAAAAATTTTTATTCTTAGTGAATGAAATATTTTGTAGTTACTCAAATAAAAAGTATAGATAGATAGTAAATATAAATGTCATTTTGGCAATCAAAATATTATTTGTTAGAAGTGTTTATAAAACCTTAAATGTTTTATTTATTTATTAGAGAATATTATATAGATATATATATTTTTTAAGTTTTTAATAATTTTTTAAACCTTATTAAATTATTTTTAAATTTAACAATATTATTAGGTATTTTATATTTATATAAATTTTTGTCCTTTTAATTATAATTTATTTTTTATTTAATGCTTTTTATTTAGGCTTATGGAAGTTTTATCATAAACAAGTTTACAACAATTGAAAATAATAAAATTTATTAAAAATAAAAATTTTACTCAAAAAAATGATTAAATTATTTCCTTCAAAAGTAATTATTTTTGATTTTTTTTCAACAAAATAATAACTATTAATAAATATTTCTTTTTTATACTCTAAATATTTTACTTTTTAATAATTAAAATATTATTTTTTTTAAAAATATATTTATATATCAAAAAAATATATATATTTTTCATGCGTAACCAAATTGAAATTTACAAATGTAGATATAGCATATTAGTAATTACTGAGACTTTTCTTAAAGCATATAATAAAAATAAATATTTTGAAGGGTTAAAATATTAAAATTCAAAACTTTTATGTATGCTTATTTAAGATAGACTTCATGAAAACACTAGTGCCAAAAATTGATAAATTTAATAGAAAAAAAATTTTTTTTTATTCTAGCATATGAATTAAAAAAAAATTATTGAAACATAGATAAATAAATATCATATTTGTATTATTTGTGATTTATATATTATGTTAGTAGTTATTTTGTTATTATGTAAAAACTTATATTTATTATTATAATTACTTTTATTTATTATTTCTTTATTTACTGAGGAAAAAAAAATCTAATATATTTGTCTAAATTTTGTATAGAATTTTTTTTTATTAAATATAGTTGTTATTATATAAAAGTAATACTATATAATGATATGAACAATAATCTTTTAATATTAAAATCACTTTTTATACACATATTTTAATTCTTATTTAAGTATTCATTATAAATTATACTTTTTTTATTCTTACATGTAAATTGTTAAAAAACTTTATTTAAAAGAAAATCAATTTTACACTTTTATTATTAAAAGAGTAGAAAAATTATTAATTTAATTTTTTTTTCTTATATTTGTACTTTTTATATTTTGTTCTAAAAACAACATAAAAATTTTTTTAACTGAGGTTTATTAAATTTAAAAAAATTTATAAAATTTTAGGTTTATAATATTTTTTTAACTTTGAATTCTTTTAACCATTTATTGTTTAATTTTATTTAAACTTTTTTTTACTATTTATCAAAAAAAAAAAAAAAGATAAATAGTTTAAAGTACAAAAAGTTAGATCTATTAAAATATTAAAACTTGTCAATTAAACTTAAAATCATAAAATGTTTAAATTTAAAATTTTTTTGTAGTATGATAAAAATATTGTGTAAAACATTTTTTAAATAATATTTCTAAAAATTTCAAACATTTAAAAATAAAAACATTTAATATATTTTATTTTAAAAAAATTTATGATTAAAAATAAGCTTATTTAATATATGATATAAAAAAAATTGATTAAAGTGGATTATAAATAACATGTTTCTTATTTATAATTCCCAACTCATTTGATTAATTTTAAATAGTTTTAATAGTTGTGATATACTTCCATAATCTAAACATCATTAAATTGACTTCATTCAAATTATAGCAGTAATTTAATAGAAAAAGTATTTAAACAAAGTAAGACTTGAAAATTTTTTCCTTCTTTTAGCAAAAAAAAAATTTTTTTGTAAGGATGCATTTAAAAATAATTAATGCTTTTTATAAGGAAATCACTATATACTTCTGTAAAAGTGTGGTTTATTTTTATTTAGTATATATTTTATATTATAAATATTTTTATAAGTACAATTTTAAATATAAATGCAATTTTTATAATAACAGTTACTTATTATATTATAAAATTATTTTACATATATATAGGAAAAAACATTTTTTTTGTTTTTCTATAATTATGATAATATTTCCTTAGTTAATTATAATTTAGATGATGTAAATATGATTTTGTAGGTTTAATCACCTTCATTTTAAAAGTATAAAGTATAAAATTTATTTTAATTATTATTTTTATTCTATAATACATTACATCATTAAATAACTTATTAAATTTATCTCATATATATCATAAACATCTGTCTTAAATTATAATACATTATCAAGAAAATTATGTATAAAACTGTTTTTAATGTTAAATCATTATATTATTTAAAATTTTTATTAAATAAAAAAGAATTGTGTTGTACAGATGATTCGCCTAAGTATAAAAAAAGAAAAATAAAAATGATTTACTACTAAATTTTTGTTTCTTCATATGAATGGAAATAGAAAATAAAATTTTTTTTTCTAAAGGTTGAAGTAGTATATATTTTATTGGATTAAAAGAAAAGAATATTTTAGAATTTTATTATAAATTTATAAAAAAATTTATTAATACTTTTTTTTTTACTTTTAAAATTATTTTTTTTTATATTTTTTTAACATTTTATTTTTGGTATTTTTTTATAGAAGATTTATCATAAATTTTTTTAATATATTTTTATTATTACATATGGTATTTTTTATAATATATTATTCAATTTTTCTTTTTTTCTCATAATTATATTTCTATTTGTAAGTATAAATTCAATTGAATATTATAAAATAATATATTTACTGGTTTCAAAAGTGTATATTATAAACTATGAATAAATTATATTATCTTTTGTATAAATATTTTAATTATCAATTAAAGAAAAAAAATTGTACATTCCTAGGATAACTTAAAAAAAATAATATACGTTTTTTAAAAAAGAAGTATTTAATTTTTTCAGTAATTTGTATCTCATATCTGTCATTCCACTTTAATATCATAAAAAAAACTTTTTACTATGTAACATTTATTTATACTCAAAAAAAAAAATAATAAAAAAGTAAATTAAAAGATTAGTATTATATAAAATTAAAAGGATATATAAATAAATCCCAATATTTTCAAAGCATTTTTTTTATCAAATGTAGAATTATAAACTATTTTTTTTAATTTAAGCTTATAAACATTCTCCCTAACTTTATCTTAATTTTATAATAATATTTAAAATATTTTTTTTACAATTAAATATTTTCTTTAAAACTTTTTTTTCAGTAAGTATATTTTGTGTTTTAAATTGTATTTTTATATTTTAATAAAATTACAAGTAAGTAAATATATATTTTTTAATTGTTTTATAACTACTAAATATAATTAATTTTAAGCTTAATTTTTAAAAATTATTTTTTTAAAATTTGTATCAATACTATCATTATTTTTGATGTCTGATTTTATTTGAAAATTTTTCTGAAATTTTACACCTTTAAATTATAGTCATTTCTAGTAAAAATTTTATGTATAAAAATAAAGATTTGATATTGAATTTTTTCAATGTATAAATAAATATATATATGCTTTATTTATTATTTTTTTTTTCTGTTAAAATAGAAATAATTAATCATATTTTTCTAATATTTTTTCTAACAAATTTTTAATAATAGAAATTTATATATATTTTTATCTATATAAACGCTAAATAATAACAAAAAAAAAACTTTATTTTTTTACATAATTTTAATTAAAAATATTAAACTAATTTATAGCATTACTATATTCCTAGAATTAAATTTTTAACTTTATTTACATTAAAAAGCAAATACTATTTATATGTTTTTGCTTAAACAATATGAATTCTATTAACTGTTCAATACCAAAATTTAAAGTTCCATCAACAACAATTGATACAAATATTAAAATTATTGTAACATGTTATTCAATTGTCTTTCTTTTTGCTTTCATTGGAAATATTACAATGTTCTTAATATTAACAAGGTAAGTGTACAATTTTAAAAATAAAAAAAATTTTTTTTAAATATATTTATCACATATATATATATATAATATCTTTTTTTAGAAATCATCGAGCCAGAAGAAAACGTGTTCATATGTTATTATTTCATAATACGGTAGCTCATTTATTTGTTACACTTCTTTATATACCAAAAGAAATTATTCATAAACTTACTATTATTTGGAGTGGTGGTGATTTAGTATGTGTACTTTATCTAAAAACGTTTTAAAGTTATTTATTTTTAAATAATATCAATTTTAAACATAATTAATATATTTTTTAATTAATAATTAATTTTTTTTCTACTTTTTTTTAGTTATGCAAAGCTTGCAAATTTATGGATGTATTTGGTGTAACACTTTCAGCTTACGTTTTAATTTGTATATGCCTTGATAGATTTGTTACAATATATTTTCCTTTTAAAATATTAAAAGGCTCAAGATTAGTTAAGATTCTTCTTGGGACTGCTTGGATAATGGCAGTTTTATCATGTCTTCCATCATTATTTATTTTTGAAGTTGTTCTTCATCCATGTTCTTCTATTAATAATCCATACTATCAATGTGTTTCAAAAAATTTAGTTGATAGTTCTTATACACCCTGGGTAATGGGCTTTTCTATTCTTAATTTGTTTGAAGTTTACCTTATTCCATTAATATTTATTGTTTTATGTTATGGAGCTATTTTAATGAAAATAAGAAGATCTAGTGTTAAGTCAAAAAATAGTAAGTATATTATTTTTTAATTTAAAATATAAACTTTCGTATAATTAATTATAGATCCAGATAATGGAAAATTAACTTTAAGAAGTACTGGTCGTGACAATATGAAAAATGCAAGAAACAAAACTCTTAAAATGACACTTATAATTGTAATAGCCTTTTTGGCTTGTTGGACACCATACTCTTTGATGACTTTACAACATTTTTTGTCATTACCAGGACCATTGTATGTTAATAAATATATCTTTTTTTTTAATTTTATAATTAATTTATAATTTTAATTATATATTATAGATTTATGTCAAAATGGCCCCTGTTTAAGCCTCTAATTTATGCATTTGCTGTATTTAATTCTGCTATCTCACCATATCTTTATGGATATTTTTCCTTTAATCTTAAGGATGAATTGAAATATCTTATTAATTGTAATTGGAAACAAAAACCAATAAAAAAAAATTGTTCTGCCACAACCAAATCAGAATATGATAGAAAACTTAGTGTTCGATGTAAGAATTTAACTAAGCATCAATAAACACCAATATAAATTTTAAAAAAAATTTATCTTTTTTTTTTTAAATTTATTGTTTTAATTATACTATTTAAATAAATTTCTATATATATATATAAATATAAATTACTATAACAACTTCTTTATTGTAGAACACAACGATAACAAACAAGCATATTAAATGAAATTAATTTCAATAGACGAGTTATTTAGGAACCAATCCGTCACGTTGAGCTAAACGAAGAAGACAATCATCAGATTCTCCCATACGTCTAATTTCACCACAGATTGCGTATCTATGAACTTTTCCTTCAATTAATTGTCCTGTAGATGGATCGACGTCAACGAAATCAATTTGAATTGAAGCATGATCATTTGGAGCGATAAGACGTGATGATGTTGAGCTTGAATGAAGAAAAAATATTATAAAAAAAAGATTATAAAATTTCTAACCTACCATTTGCGTGGAACATAAAGTTCAACAAGTTCTCCTTTGTCGTTTTGCATGACGAAATGTAATATATAAACCTAAATAATATATGTATAACAAATAATATAATAAAAGTAAAACAAGTAATATAAATTTGGAAAAAAAACCAGATATTTTCTTAAATAAAAATTAAAAAAATAAGACTTGTAAATTTATTTTAAGTCTTATAATAAATTATTTAAAAAATATATACAAATAGTTAATCAGTACCAAGAGTTCTTCCAGATCCCCATGCATGTGTACGTGGTGATTGATTATTATTAGAACCGGATCTACCATCTCCTGTAACTCTTGGACCATTCATAGATTGATATCCCCCAACTTCATCAGGAAAGTATGTTTTTCTACAAAAAAAAAACAATAATAATAAACAAATAAAAAATACTTACAAAATTTGTGGACAAGTTAATAAAGGTCTTCCACCATGTTGAAGTGGATACTCAATTGTAGCGAAATAAAAAATATGCCCAACAATGATGCCAGCCAATTCATTAATACCACCACCTCTTAAAATCATATTGAAACCTAACAATACCCATGGCAAGTACATAGCTTTAAAACGTGATCCAAACCAAAATGATACAATGGTATCCTTATTATTTTGTGCCCAGTAATATAGAACTGCCAATACCATTGGTTCAAGAAGAAAATATATTCCAAATGCTAACGATATCCCAACACTGGAGAGCCAAAGAAATATAAGCATAAATAAATATTCTCCAGGTCTTCTTGTAAATAAATCATTCTCAACAGTCTTCGAATAATTGTACATAAAATACATCATTAAAAGCCAATTGAAACCTGTTGCTGGTGTTAATGGATAATAAAATAATGCTGTTAATGGTCTCCAAATCTGAAAGAAAATATTTTATTAATATTAAGAATATGATTTAAAAACATACATGAAAATTTTCATAAATATCTTGCCAATTTAAGTACATAGAAGAGGGTGAAAGAATACCTATACGACCCAACAATGGCATAACCACACTCCCAGTCATCCAGTAACGTGTAATTTTAGGTATTGAATCATAAAATGTTCTAAAATCCGACATCCTCGAATTTTTTCAATATTAATTTATCCTTGAAATAAACATTTTTTTATAGAATTAATAAAAAATATCAACATTAAAAGAATAAAAAAATTATTTACTATATAAATATTATATTTAAAAGGGTTGACAATCTTTCGTCGCAGGATATGACACTCAATTAAAAGTCTTCCTAGTAATAGTGGAATTCTATTTTTAAAGTAATAACAACTAATTTTTTTTAACATAGATAAATCAATTTTTTGATAAAAAAAATACTTTTTTTTTGTAAGATTATTAGAATAATAATATATATTAAAAAAAATCTATCTACATTTTTTAACACTTTTTAACGTATACATTATAAATTATAAAACTATATAAATTATGAAAAATATTATAGTAATACGTAATTATAGTTAAATAATATCTAAAAAATATTATTATATTTATTGTGTAAATTAAAAAATAAAGAATCATACGTCAATCCTATATTTTTAATTTGTTAGATTAGAATAGTATGATGACGTGGTATAACAAATTAATTATTATATAGACATTATACATATATAAATTAATGTTTTATACAATACACTAATATTTTAAGTTTTTATTACTAATTTAGAGTAATATTTTATAAATTTCTGTGTATTATATATAATATTTTTTTATAGTATGTAGTTTAAGTTTTTATATTAAAACAAAACTCTTTGAAAAATAATTTTATTAAAAAATGTACAACCAAATTTTTAAATTTATTAAATATTAATAAATTTTAATAGGTAAAAAAAGCTAAAATTTGAAATAAATATTAATATTTAAAATGATAAAGTTTACATGTCTTTCGGAACATGTTTAATAACTTTATAGAGATATACATAGAGTGACATCAACGTACATTTATTCATTGCAGGAAACACATACACGAAGAGAAACGCCTTGCTGGCAGATATAAAAATCAATTCCATTTAACTATTATTTTGTCTCTGTCACAATTGTCGATATATAATATTATTTTTTATTATTTTTTTTATCTAATACAAAAAGATTATTGTTTTGTGTAATTTAAAAGAATGGAGTCTGAAACTTCATCAAATATAGACACTGTTGAATTTACCATTCGTTCAGCTTTTCAAACTTTTGATGATCACAAGGTTAAATGTTCTTTGGAGTGGACTGTTTTTGATATGAAAAAACATTTGGAAGAAACTTGTCCATCAAATCCGGTAACTTTTTAATCTTTTTTGTTTTGTTATTACTATTTTTTTTACATATAAATATTTAGAAAGCAACAAAACAAAAATTAATATTTCTGGGAAAATGTTTAAACGATTCACAAACATTAAGAGATATATTAATGTCCCATCAACGACAATTAAGTGAAAATTATACTTCAACCTCATTAACGGACCAAAGCAATGATGATTCATTGGATTTGGAGACGCCAAAAATTATCCATTTAGTTGTTCCAATTGAAAAACAAACTAATGACAATAGAAATATTGACGAAAATGGGGAGAATGAAACACAAAATAGGAGAGACGATCAAACACAAAATACTAATGTAACAGAGGAGGCTAATTCTACAACTAATGAGCCTTCATTATCCTCAGAAGGAATCCCAAATATACCTGGTTTAGTTACACCAATAATTACAAATTATGATCCTTCAAACCCATATCATATTTATTATCAAACGTACCTGACACAATTAATCCAATATCAACATTACTATGCTAATTCTTTACGTCAAGAATTAGGATTAAGAGAATCCACACCAATGCCTTCATTTCCAACAATGAATATATCTTTTCAAACAAATATTCAACAACCAAATAATATAAATAATGGAGGTTTTGATAATGGAAATAATAATAATCAAGGAAATAATGTTAGATATAATGATATTGTTAGAAACTTTAACGGATTACGTGTTGGTTTTATGGGTATATTGTTGTCAGTCCTCCGATTTTCAGCTCTAACATTGTTAATGATGAATTATGTAACTTTTGATAGACTTTCAATTGTTATTGGAATCATTACCGTTATGTGGATTTTAAAGATTTACAGAGATAGAGGACAAATAGTTGTTAATAATAATAATGATGAAAATGAAAGAAATTTAAATGTAAACCAACAACAACAACCTAATGAAAATAGTAATAGAGATGGAATAGAGGGTTCTGAAGATGACAGAGTAAGTTAATACAAAAAAAATGATAAAGCTAAATTTATTTTAATCTTTTAGGAACCTCTTCTACAACCTGAAAATAATAATAGAGAAGATGTATTTGAAAATGAAAGAAATGAAGAAGAACAAAGGAATGATTTACAACCTGAAGAAATAGTAAGAAATGAAAATATCTTGATTACAGCTTGGAACACATCTCTTAATTTAATAACTTCATTTATCTATTCAATTATCCCAGAAAATGCAGGTAATGTAAATCAATAACCATATTTTCATATAATACGATTAATGAAATAAATAAACAATTTAGTATTTAAATAAAAATAATATTTTTATTGTTGACTTATATAATTTTATATATCTATTTTTTATATACTCTATTACCATTCTTTATAATTATAGATAAAATTTAATTTAATAAACTTTTTATTAAATAATTGTTTTAGAAAGACAAAATATTATTTTTATAACAAAGTGTAAAAATTCCGGAAACGATATAATAATTATAATTTCAATATCAGTAATATAATATATATAATAACATATAATTAAATTTAAAAAATGGTGTACTCTTGTAATACAAATAATATATCACAATCAGATATTTGTGTTTTTTTTCATAAAATTACACAAAAAAAAAGGTTTTTGGCCACACTGTATAGGCTTTTGTTTTTTTTTTTTAGGAAATATGTTTAATGTATCATTTTTTAAAATATATTATCTGGTAATTTTTTAGTATACATGTATTTTAAGTTTGTTTATCTAAATTAAAACTCATAATCCTCATCTGCCATATCAATGGCCCATTGGAATTTTTCACGGTGAGTTTTACTAAAAACTTTTTCTATTGGTACTTCCATTTTTTTACACCAAGCAACCGTAATCCGAGGATCAAGGTAATTTAATTTAGATGTTGAAAGTGCTATTTGTTTATTTTCATCTTTATCTGTTCTTTGAATTTTTAATTTTCGTAACTGTTCTTTCACTCTTTCAACTTTTTTTTTTAATTTTTCTTTATCCTTATCTGATGCTTCTGATAAAGCTGTTTTAGCCTTTTTTAATTCTGATTTTTTTTCTTTTATCTAAATAAATATTTATTCAATTTTTATATGTTTAGAACTTACTTTTGTTGAAAGATTTTCCATACTTTTTTCGTGTGTTTTTGGTACAGCACGTTGATGGTTACATAAAATGGCGACCTGTCTATTTGCTCTATTATATGATAATAATTTATCTGGGATTGTATCTTTTTTATTTGATAATTTCATAAGTTGGTCTTGAAGTGTAAATGAAGCATTGTAGGTACGAAATACTTTGACAGTTAATCCTGGCATCAGTGTTTGGAGGTGTGAATTAAGTGTGGTTGTATCAAGTCTATCAAAAAGATCATCACTTGGATCTTTATTTTCCATAAAAATTTTTAAATTCTTATAAACAGTCTTCTCAACTGGAACCTGATTAAAATATCTTATACTGTCCTTACCAAGAAAATCAAATTCAACAACATACTGTTTGCCATCTAATTCATCATGAAGCTTGATATGCTCACAACGTAAGGAACAACAACCAACAGTATCAGCTGCTTCATCAACATCTTTTTCATTACCTGCTCTAAGAGCTAGTTTATCAATAAAGTACAATGCAACAGCTCTCTGCCTGATTCTCATTTCTTTGGATTTCCAATCAGCACGATAAACTTTTCTTATTTCATCAATTTTTGTTTTTAATCTTCTAGCAGTCTCAAATTTTTCAAAATCTTTTTCACCCTTCAATTTTGATGATGGATTAAGCATAATGTATTTATTATTACCAAGAATATTCTCATTCCAACATACTAACCATGCAACAGTATTATCATGCCTAACTTCTTTCCATTTATGCCCTGCTGGTGGTTCAGGAATTTTATCTTTAGAACAATTTATTATGACATCTTCAGGCATGACACGTCTTTTAAGTTTTCCCATTTTTGGATGACCTCCACGACCACGAAATAAACCAGGAGGTTCGATACGAAAATTACCAATTTTTTGTTTATGACCATCAATATAAGCAAAACCATATTTTTTGACTTCTTCTTCTTTTTGATTTTTAATTACTTGTTTTTCCTCTTTTGTCATTGCTTTACGGGCTTCAGTCAATTCTTGAAAATGTTTTGTAATACTAGAAAAATCACATTTTTCCAAATTTGTAATAATTTTCCTCTCTTTTTCAGTCATTACAGATTGCCAATCATTCATAAAATTTGTATTGAAAGCTTCCTTTTCAGTGTATTCATGCCCTATCATTCGAGCATAAAATGTCGCTACTTCTTCAGTCTCATCAGACAACTTCATAACTTTTCCATTATACTTAAAAACCACATTTTCTGGAAGCCTTTCATAAGGTGGAGCAAACATAGGTCCATTATGATGTAAAGTATTCCATTTTACTCCTTCAGGTTTTTTTTCTTCTTCCCACCATTTCCAGACTTCCTCTTCTTCTTCTTGCTTACCTTTTCTTTTCTTTTTTGGTGTTTCTTTTTCCTCCTTAACCTCCGTCTTCACCTTTTTTTTTGATTTTTTTTCTTTTACAGGTGTCACAACTTCTTCCTTAATTTTTTTTTCCTTCTTATTTTTTTTCTCTGGAATATACTCATCCTCCTCATCAGAATCCTTTTTTCTTTTTTTCTTTGATTCTTTAGGTTTTTTATTTTCACCCTTTCGTTCTTCCTTAACAACACGCTGACTCCAAGGAATGTCATCTTCACTTAACTCTTCCTGTTTAAGTTCATTAACATCCTTCATATGACAGTCATCAGAATATGTCCTATTAAAAAAAAAATTTTATATATATAATAAGTAAATAAAATATATAAACAAAAATAAAATATTATTGTAAAATAATAAAAAAAATTAAGAAAGAAATAAACATACCTGATTGAGATATTCTGACAACCAGACGACATTGGAGATGAAGCAATAGTAGCAGTCATAACTAAAAGATAAAAAAACTAAATAAATTTTAAAAATTAAAATAATTATTTGTAGAAGTTAAAAAATAAGTACAAATTAAGAATAAAATTTTTTTTTGTAATTAACGATTAAATAATTTTATTTAAAAAAAAAATATTAATCTTTTTTTTTTGTTCTAATTTTTAATATTTATATTAGCAGTCAATGTTTAAAGATTCTATTGACATACCAACGACGTAATTTTTAAAGACATATTTTTTTTTTATTATAAAAAGTTATATTTTTGTATTTTTTTTTGTACCAAAACAAAATATTATTTAATATAATTATTTATTTTAATAAATATTTTTAAAAAGTAAAAAAATAAAAATTATTGGTACATAAGAAGTACACCTTTGGGGAGTGGGAGTAAAGTAAAAAATTTAGACTTGTAAATTTTTTATCAACTTTTTGTGGTTATATGGAGGAAGAGTATATGGGGGTGATATATAGAGAGAGACAGATACATATCATCCCAAGCAAAACTATTTTATACGTGGACAATTTTTATGTTAAAATTGATAGATAGCTAAAGGAACCCCTATATACCAGAGAGAGAGTGATAGAGAATGTAGATGCGACGACGACCTATGTATGTGTTCGTTGGTAGTGTTGTTGTGAGCATATATATATATTCTACAAATATATCTATATATTGATAGATCATTTAAAACTATCAGAGGGGGGGAGGGGGTAAGTAATGAAAGACCTCGAAAGCAGCTACAAACAAACTCTAATACTTTTATATATAGAAAATGATGCAGACATTTCTATATTATATAGGAGCCTTTATGTGGAAATAGCAAATTTATAATATATAGAATGCGTTATTCATTTAAGTAAAGAAAAAGACATTGTGAATATATTTAATATCCAATAAAATTGGCAAACTCATTAAGATTTTGTGGTAGTATATAAAGTATATAAAATAGAAGAATATATATATATATATGTAGTAAAAAGTGAAATTGATTGTGTTATATCTTCATGACCAATTAATAATAATAATCTTTTTCTATTAAACTTTATATATCTTTTGTTGTTTTATTTGTTTACTCTTACTATAGTGTTCCTGAGTTTGTAAAGTTGTTAATCTATAATCAAAAGACTACTATTATTTATATTGTAAAAGATATTTTATTTATTATATTTAATAATGAGTGAAAAAAATAAATTAAGTTATACATTAACACCAATAAGAAAAGATGTTATAATCAATGAAATAACAAAAAAAATATCTGAGTTATGTAACGATACCCAAAATATAGAAAATAAATTATATTTTGTCAAAGAAGAGGAAAAAGAAAAAGGTGATGTCATTGGTAACACAATAAAAAGCGTTTTGTTAGATTATGAAAAATATTTTATTGTAAGTATAAATGGTATTAATATAAAAAAAAAATAAAAAAAAATAAAAAAAACTATATTACAAGTTTTAATGTACAAATAAATATATATTTATGTGTATTTCATTAAATATCTCTATTTATATTTACTATGTATATAATGGTTTTTTTTTAGCAATTGTTATCAAAGGAAAAAGATTTTTCTAATTCAAAAATTATTGATAATGAATTCATTTCTAAAATATTATGTGATTCTAAATTTCGTGATTCAAATATTAATTTTAATAATATTGTTGAAAGATATAATTTAACACTAAATAACGAATCTGAAAATGAATTAAAATCATTGCCTACTTCACAATCAAATTCTTTATATTCTTCATCACCGTTAACAGCATCATCATATCATTCTACCTCTTCTAATACCAATACAACATTTAATAGTTCAAAGTTAAATGATCTTGCAAGTAAAATAGCTGATGAAATTTTACGTAAAATGCCAAATCAAGAGCCTTCAAATGAAATATTAAAAGCTTTAATAATGGAAGTAGGTAACCTTTGTAAACAACCGAAAAATGTCATATCTAATCAACAAATAGATACTGGTGTTCAAACGTTACTTTCACCTTTAATATCTAATGACATTTTAAACTTTAATAAAAATGACAATTTAAATGAAAAAGAACTAAAAAATGTAGCTCTTCAAACGTCTACTATTACAACAACAGAAGGAATATTATCATCAACATCCCACTATTCTCAAGATACTTTGTCATCATCCAATATACCATCAAATATTTTAAGTAGTGAAGATTCATCATCATCTATCCTTACAACTAATTCACCGGGTCAAATTAATTTTAAAAATATACAAAATAATCATAATTTTATTGTATATGAAGTTAATGTTGATGGATCTATATCTAATGTTAATACAAATAATACATATATATTGGATAATATCCCTAAAAAGAAAAAATATTTTTTTACCAATAATTATGAATCATTAAAAAAAGATACTTCAACATCATTTAATATAAATAGAGAAAAATGTATACTAAAAATAGAAGATATACAATTAGATAGTACAGACAATGAAAACATTAGTGGTAAGTAAAAATATGTGTATTATAATATATACTATTTTTCTGAAGATTTTTATATATGGGAAACTTAAATAGTATCAATCTTTTTTTTTTAAATAAGGTCATATTGTAAATGTAATAACATTATATGAAAAGATAATACAAGTGTATGTTCTAAGAATAAAAATGTAAAATGACTACTTGATAATGGGTTGACAGAATACTACTATTTCATCAATTTCTTCTATTCCTAATTCTACTTAATGTATATATCTTTATATTATATATTTAACTATTATTTATAAAGTGATAATCTTTTGTTTTATATATATTATATATATATATATATTTAGAATAATTTTCGTTTACATTAAATTCTATCGTTATATTTATTTCAAATATTTAATAATATTTTCAACAATAAATAATAAAAGGTTTATTTTTAAATTTAGCTATATTAACCAATAATTTTTTAATAATAAATTTAAATTATTAGGTAATAATCAAATGCTGTAATTTATTAATTATTATCATTTCTATTTTCTTATATTATATAAATATCTTTAAGAAAAAATGTGCTCTGGATGTGGAGTTCAAAGGTAACAAAAAAAAATATGTAACAAATATTATAATTTATTAATTTTAATAAAAAATTATTTTAGTATTTATATGAATCCTAGAGCTAAACCAGGATCATCCTACAACCCAACAGTATATGAACATTATGCAAATTTATTTTCACATTTGTTTCCAATACCTTTTTTTGGTTATGGAATGCTACAAACGATACAGGAATGCCAAACAAATATTCAATATTTAGTTTGGTGCATTTATACATTTTTTACTTTACTTCTTTTTACAATGTCTTCAAGTTATCATTTAAGTGAACTTTTATTTAGGCCTCTAAAACCAACATTAAGATACTATCTTCATATAACAGATCGGGTAGCTATATATTTTTTTATTGCATCTTCTTATACACCTTGGTTAGTATTAAGGCATTGTGATTCATTTATTGGAACCCACATGAAATGGATGGTCTGGGCATTTGCTGTAATTGGTTGTTCTTATCAAATAACTTTTCATGAAAGGTAAAATAAATTTAAACTTTATTATTTTATTTATATTTAATTTTATAGATATAAAACATTTGAAACAATATTGTATATTTTTATTGCAACATCACCAGCATTTTCATTTGGTTCAATGATTGATAAAACTGGATTAGAATATTTAGTTGCTGGAGGGTTAATATACTTTTCTGGGGTTGCGTTCTTTAAGATGGATGGTAAGATACCATTCGCTCATGCTATATGGCATTTACATGTTGTGTTAGGAGCAGCAATACACAGTTACGTATCATACAAATACCTTTTAATACCTACAAAATAAGAAGAAACAAAAAGTTATAAAATGGTAAAAATCCTAAAGTATTATATATATTAATTATATTTTTAAAGAATAAACTTATATTACATTTTTTTTTTTCTTTTAATATTTAAAATGTTTTATTGTATTTTAAGAATATGTAATTGTTTCCAAATTTTATTTTAATTAACTATTTGTTTAACTAAAAATGTTACTTTAAAAATTAAATTAATGTTAATATAAAGTAATCTTCATCAAATAATATTCCGTAAAAGAATAATCAAATGTAATGTCCATTCCCTGTAACCTGTCTGTTAATAATAATTTTTCTTTATTTACTACAACAAAAGTTTTTAATTTATTACATCTTAAAAATATATCGTTACACATTTTTATTATAAATTTACAGTTACTATTAAAAAAGTATCATTAAAAGTAACATTTTTTTGTTAAAATTTAAACTACAAGTTAAATTTAATTTAACAAAAACTTTAAAAATTGTTAATAAAATATTACATTTGATATAATTAAAATATTATGCTAATATATTTTGATAGGTGGAGAGATACTTTTTGATAACTAATATTCATTCTGATTTGAAGGTAATTAACAAATATCTTTAAGTTTCTAATTTTGATAATTTATCAAAAGAAAAAAAATGTAATATTAAATGTTATTCTGAGTTTTTTTTTTCTTGTAAAAGTATAAAATCAAAAATATATTTTATTTTAGTATCATAAGTTTTCTAATTCAAATATGACATTTAATTATATGTATATATTTTATTTAATTATTTTAAATATAGTACAAGTAAGTATTTTGTCATTGATTATTTTATCTTTTTATATTTATAGATTATTGAGCCTGAAAATAAGACTGATTCATTGGTAAGATTAATAATTTACAACAAATAAAAGTAATTTTTCAGACGCCAAAAGAAGGGTAACTTTTAATCATATCATTGAAAGTATTATATTCTAGAATTTTAAGATTAAAAACAAAATCAATTTCAAGAAAAATATCAACACATTTACAAAAAAAAAATAAACATCATCATAAAATTAGTGATTCAAGAAAAAAAGGTGAAGTTGATACAAATATTACTAGTAATAAAATATTATTTTCTATTGATATTTTAGGTAAGTTTTTTTTTAATTTTAATATTTATAACCTAAAGATGTACATTTTTAGAAGATCAAATAAATAAACCTGAAAATATATCAGTTATAACATTAAAAAGAAATGATACTATCAAATCTAGTAAAACTATTGAAATGAAAAGCGATGTTATTGAAATGATTGAAAAACCTGTATTATTATTAAATGAGCATAAATCTCAGGAGGAAGTAAAAAAGTTTAAAGAAGAAAGGAAAAACAATGATATTGAAGGGGTAATTAGGGTAAATTTTACAGATTTAAGTATCATAAAAAAAGAAAATACTTCAAATAATAATATTTCAAATGAAAAGGATACTACTGATTTAAAAAATGAAAGTGAAAATAATCATAATACACTAAAGTTTAAAGATAAACTATTAAAAGAAAATCTTTTAAATGTTGAAGTGATGGTTATTAATAATAAAACTACAAATAATTTCAAAAAACTTGAAAATAATACAAAAGAATTGGAAAATAAAAGTAGTAATAAAACAATTGATAGTAATGTTGAAGTTATATTTCCCATAAAAATAGTTGAAAGTTCAAATGATACACTATTAAAATCAATTAATTCTACAAGTGATAATAAAATTAAGATTGTTGACTTTGAAAAATCATCTAATAAAAGTACAATTAAGAGTAATGAAAGTTCAAATAACGCAACAACATTAAAAACCACTTTTCATAATATATTTTTGAGTAATAATTCAAGTGAAAAATTTAATATATCAAGTAGTGAAATATTTAACAATATTTCTGTTAATGAAACAAAAATAAACTCAACAAAAATTTTTGAAATTAATGATAAAAATGATACTAAAGTTGCTGTTATAACTGATAGTACTCCCCTAACATCATCAAATTCATCAGTGTTTATTAATAAGACTGATGCAATTATTATAGAAAAAGTTTCTAAATCAGAAAAAGAAAAACTTGATGTTATAAATGATAATAAGAATAGTGTAAAAAATCAAAAATCTACTTTTTTTGTTGTTAAAATAAAAGGCAATAAAGTTATTGAAGAGCAAGCATTTGATGACGAAAATGAGGTAAAAAAGTTTCTTTCAAAAACAACACAATTACCTTCAACAACGACAACTATTTCAACTATTCCAACAACAACAACTTTAATAACTACTACTACTACTACTACTCCTACTACAACTCATCCTCTTCCTCCAACTCCAAATATATTAACACCAAATAAAATCACTACATCTTTAATACCTAAAGGAATGCCACCAAGTGCCAAACCACCAAATGATGATGTAATAAAAAAATTAAATGCAGCAATAGATTTTATTACCATAGCTAAACAATTAGGAATTTTCCGAATCGACTAATGAAAAAAAATGTATGATAGTTTTATTTTCTCACTTAATAGAATCTCTTTTCCCTTAAATTTTTTTTTATTTACATTATCATTTAAAAGAATTCATAAACAATTTTTTTTTTATTTTTACATTTTAAATTGTTCAATAAAATATAAACATTTCACACCCCTTTAACAAGTATATTTATCTTATTAATTTTTACAATATACCTACATAAACTTTTTCAAAAGAATTAATAATGTTTTAATTTTAAAATATAACATTTTAATAATACCCTTTTTGAAGGTTATTTTAATTTTACTATTAAAAAGGTAGAATTTAAATAGAAAAACTATAAAAAAAATATTCTAAATTTTGGAAAGAAAAGATAAAAATGTGTATACTTTAAAACTTTTTATTTGAATAATCAAAACTTTATATATATGTTGCAATTTTTATTGTGCATAAATATAATTTTTAATCAAAAAATATTTAAAATACTTAACATTTTTATAAAAACTTTTATTAATATACGGATTTTCTTTAGGTTAGTTATGTATGTAAAAATAAATAAATATATATATTAAATTTTTTATAATAAGATTGACAATTATCATTTTATAAATTATAACACATTGCGATGTAAAATGAAGAAAATATTTATTTACAGTTTGATAATCAATGGTATTTAAAAATTAAAATTAATTGATAAAATGTTTAATTATTCAATGTATTTAGGAAAAACAAAAATTGTAATAAAAAAAAAATTAACCTTTAAATAGTAGTTAAATTTTTTACAAAAAAGTTAAGTTTTTTTTGTCATAGTTTGGTAAATTAAAAAAAAAAAGTAAATAATTAATAGTTTTAACAGATGGTTTTTGTATATTTTAATATTGACTTTTTAATATAAATAAAAATTTAATTTTTTTATTTTATTTCAATAACATTTTTATTTTCTAAACAAGGTGAAAATAATAAAAAAGCAGATTTGTATAAAATTATTTAAATTGTTTTGATGAATAATTTATGAAAATAAATAAAATAGAGAAGTACATATTAAACCTTCATAATTTTAGTTAATATTTAATATAACCTCCCCAGAAAATCTATGGTTATTATATATGTTTATAAAATGTTTCAATAATTAAATAAATATACACTATATTGAGGTTATTTGAAAATAACTAAGACTAACTTTAGAGCATTAATAATTTTTTAATTTGTTTCAATAGCGAAAAAAAACAGTATAAAAATAACAAACTTTGAACTATAAACACTCCTCTCTTTTATGCCAATAACTTTTTTTTTTATATATTAACATCAATTTCTAATAAATAATTATTTTTTCAAATAAATGTCAGTAACATAAGTATTCCCATATTTTCATGTAAAAATATACATCACACATTCTTATTCAATTTAAATTGTATATCAATTTCATTTTAAAGTTCTTTTGTTTTAATTATTTTAATGTATCAACTTCGCGCTAAATAAATCAGAAGATAATATTAACATTAAAGCAATATATATTTACATCCATACAATGGTGTTTAATCGTTAAAGCACACATACAATCTTTTTACACTTTTATTGGCATTTTTATATCCATACTATGATTTATTTCAAATGAAACTAAATTTCCCTTAAATCTTTCTATTTTTTAATTATATTTATTTACGTAATATTAAATTTATGATTTTAAAAAAATATTACAATTTTTACTGCACACTAAAATATTGTAAAATTTTTATATTTTGTAATTTTTCCTCAATAATATATTTTCAATAATTTTTCATTCATTTTATTTAAATGTTAATGTATAATTTTGTTGATGTAGTTATATAAATATAATACATATATATATATTGTTTCGAGGTAAAAGAATGTGAAAATATGCGTATATATACAAATATGTTGTATAAAAAGCATTAATGTTACTTGAAATTTTTTGACTAAGTTTATGAATAATAAAATTTGATAGTACATACAGGAAGGGTGGTTGGATGAATAATTGTTAGTTTTTAGTATTTTTCGAGGCAATAGAGATACATAGAAATATTTTAACATTTCATCTATTTTCATTTTCTTATCAATTGAGCGAAAAAATCTTCTTTTTTTTTGTTTCTCTTTTTATTATAAAAATATTTTAATATTTTTTTCTTTTTGTTGTAATAAAATGTCATTTAGATTTTATTTAATATCTTTAGTTAACTCCTACTTTTTTATATATTTATTTCAATATATGAAACTAAATTTTTAGTGCAAATATTTTTATTACTAGTGCTTTTTAATAGAAAGTATTTTAGTTAGTGATAAAAAATTTTATAAAAATATTTTGTATGTGCATTATGAAATAATTATATTTTTATAAGCTTTGAAAATAAAGTTTTTATTTAAATATGCTTAATCATTAGTCTTTTTTATAAAAATAACTTTTATATATCTTATTACTGATAAATAAATGTTTTAAAATAATTAATTATTTTTTTAAGAATTATTTAAACATCTATTGAATTCGATAACTTAAGTTAGTAAAAAAAAAAATGCTATTGATTAATGCAGAGAGAATAAATATATTTTATAATTTTTCCATGATTAAAAAAAGTGCAAACAGTCGTATATTTTTAATATCACAGAGTATTTTTTTGTTACAATTTTAAATCAATATTAATTTTTTATATAGTTATTCAGGTATACTTGAAATAGTAAATTTACCATAATTTGGTTTTTGTTCTTTTAAAATTGTTTATTAAATATTCATTTATTTTCATTAACCCTTAAGTTTTATTTTATACTTTATTTTATCATAACATCTATAAAAATATAGATTGTTTTAGTGCAGCAAAACATTTGTATCAATAATTTATTTAAAAACAAAAAAAACTTATGATTTAATTTATATTATTTTCATATTTATTATATTGGAATGTTTTTATTGTTTCAGATTTGCTTTACCTTTTTTCTACAAATAACAAAATTGTTATTATAATAAAAATAAAATTATTATTTCATAAATAATATTAGAGAAAGTAATCCATATAAAATTTTTTTTCTATACTTTAGACGTTTTGTATTGAGCTTATAACTTACTCTATTTAAAATTTTTGCAAAAGTAGTTATTCATAAAAAATATTTTTTAAAATGGCATTAGGTCATATCATACAGTGGCAATTCATTATAAATTATATTATTCATAACTACTTTTGTATAAGAGGGGTTAATAAAAAAAAGTTGACCTAACAATAACCTCTGTATTATTGTGCTGACGATATAAGGATAGATTTAATTTTATATAGCTTTGTATATTTTTACATTTCAACATTTTTGTGCATTTTAAAACAAGTAATATCTAAAAGTGGTTAGTTTCTTATGGTATTTTAATTCTCACCATTATTAAAAATCAATCTTTAAATTACTTTCGTTTTTCTTATATTTATTTATTCTTTTTATCTGGAGGAATTATATTTATAGACACTTTTATTCACATTTACTTTCAATTTTAAAATTTATTTTATGGTATTTTCCTATTAACGTTGTTGTACTAATACTTTTAAAATAATACTTAAAATATTTCTTTAGATATTTATTGCATTTACAATTGTGACAATTCAAGTACATTCCTCTTAGTTTTGCGTAACGTTGTCAACAAGTTAAATATGATTTTTTATTGTAATCTCTAACTTGGGACAAGATAATTTATTAATGTTCATAGACTTTAACTTTTTGCTGGAAAATCATTAATTATACAACTTATTTCTTGATAATATTTTTATACCTTGAGTTTTAATATTATCCCTTTCCAACAATTTAAGGAGATTTTTTTTCACAGACACCTCTAAGTGAATAGAATTTATTTTTTTATTATTAAATAAAGAAATTTTAACAAACTAAAGTAGTTTATAACATCTAAAGATGATATATGTTGTTCCACAAGCGAAAAAAAAAACTTAATTAAAAAGTTTATGTAACAACGATAACCATTAATTCTCAATGACAATAGAATTGCATTATTGTTACTATTTTTCATTATATTTATACATGAAATGTGGGTATATAATAGCCCAAAGTTGATGTAACGTGTATAATTTAAATATCTAAGTACTCATTTTAGAGTAAAAATAGGTTGTTTTTGAGTGGAATAAATTTTTGGTGTAGTTTTGTGCCATAGACTTTATGTCAATTATGATGTATTTTTAATTTTAACGTTTGTAATGTAGTTATTTCTTGTTAATTTTTATTAATGGTTGTTTTTTTAAGGGATATGTCTAAGATTCATAGAACTAGAAGTTCAACTACTAAAAAAACGACAACTGCTGCTTCTGAAAATGTCGATACTGATAGTCGTGAAGCATCTATAATTTCGTAAGTTTTTTATAATGTTGATTGTAGTATTTTTTTTTTACCAGGACCTCTTCAACATTATCTTTCTCACCTAGTAAGAGGACAAGACTTCAAGAGAAGGCCCAATTATCTGGATTAAACGATCGTCTTGCTGCTTATATTGAAAAAGTTAGAAGTTTAGAAGCTGAGAATGCTGCATTATTAATGCGTATCAAACATATTGAAACTGAAGATCGTAAGGAAGAAAGAGATGTAACAGCTGCATGGAAAAAGAAATGCGATGAACTTAGAAATCTTGTAGATGCTCTTAGTGCTGATAAAACAAAACTAGAAGTTACAAGAAGTAAGGCTGTTCATGAGTTTACTGATGTTGCTGCAAGATTAGAGAGAATTGAACGTGAATTAAAATCAACAAGTGATGCCTTGCTTTACGAACAAAATTTGACACAGGAACTTAAAGCTACAGTCGAGACGGAAAAAAATCGTAGAAATCATTGTGAAAATGAAAGAAGAAAGTTAGCTGATGAAAATAAGGAGCTTAAAGACAAACTTAAATTGTCAAAAAAAGCTGCTGAGGATGAGACTCTATTGCGTACAGAATTTCAAAATAAAGTTCATACATTGGAAGAAGAACTTGAATTTGAAAAAGCAAACAATAGAAGGAAAATTGATGAATTTCATAAGAAAAAGACTGATGAATTTACTATTTTACGTAATGAGATGGATCGTAATTACAATGATGAGTTAGTTCAACAACTTCAAGCTATGAGGGCAGAATGTGATGGAAGAATTGCTCAAAATAGAAAGGAAATTGATAATATGTATAAGAAGAAGTTTGCTGACTCTGCCAATTTATCAAGCAAGGAACGCCAAGAGTTAGCTGGTGCTAGAGCTCAAATTAGTCAGTTAACTATTGAGATTCGTCAAATTGAAACCAAGTATAAAAATGCTTTATCAGAAAAAAATAGATTAGCTGATCAAATAGAAGAATTGGAAAATCGTTTAACACATGCTGAGAAGCATGCAGAGATTCAACTTGCTTCTAAGAATGAAGATATTGCTAGATTAGAGAAGCAAATCCAAGACTTATTGGATGATTACAGTGGGCTTATGGATGTAAAAATTCAATTAGACAATGAAATTGAGGCTTATCGTCGTTTATTGGAAGGTGAAGAGACTAGATTAAATATCTCTACTGAAAGTTTAAATAATTCAGGATTAAACAACAGTCATTCTATCTCTCGTGCTTCATCATTTTTGACTAACTTCTTAAGTAGTGCTTCAAGATCGACAAGAGGAACTAAAAGACCACGTTTGGATGAGACCGTCTCTGAATTTGTTAATAACCCAGCAGTCATGAAGAAAATTAATCAGGCCAGAAAGACGTCTGAGTCATTTTGCGCTATAACAATTGAAGAATTTCCTGAAAGTGGTGATTATATAAGACTTAAAAACAATTCAAATGAAGAGGTTCCTATAGGTAAATGGCAACTTTCTGTCAGTGATAACGAGGAGAAAGCACTTGATTATACTTTCAATGAAAAGTACATTCTTCCACCAAGTACGACTCTTACTATTTGGTCTAAAGATGCTCCTCATGCCACAAATAAAGGAAATAATATAGCTATGAAAACATCTAACTGGCCATCTGGAGAGACACTTCATGCAACATTAATTGATAATTGTGGTGAGAAAATGGCTTCCCGTGACATTTATTCTCAAGAGGAAGCAATCGAATTTTTAAAGAAGAATCCAGATCAAAGTTGTTGCGTTATGTAAAGAATGAGTAGAAAACGCATGTACTACTACACCGGATCTCTAGAAAAAATTTGATGTAAGATGTAACAATGTTTTAAGGCAGAAATTAAGCCGTTCTAATTTTTTTAAAAGTGTATTTCTAAAGTGTAAATTTCTTGTATTTTATCTAATTATTATTAACATTATATTAAAAATTTTTTCTAAGCATATAATTGTTTTATTTTGTAATATGGATTAAACTTTTATATATAAATTTCGAAAGTGCTTTTTTTGCTGTTTTAATTAAAAATTTTATTTTTATTAATTTAATTTTTCAAATGTTTTATAATAATATATTGTACAAAAAAAATAATTTTATTTTTTATCAGCCTTTTTCTTTATTAATTTTCTTATAGAATCCACATTCATTCCCCGAGATGTAGAAGGTGTACTAAAAAATATGATAATATTAATTTTAAAATTCTGACTTACTCCCAAGCACTACTATTACTTTGCCATGCCGATCCATATGGTGTTGAGATAGAAGAAAATCCTAGCTTAGTTTTCATTAACTTCTGACTTGCAGGCGTCATTCCCATAATTTTACTACTTAAAGAATTTGATCTAACAGAATTAATACTAGTAGGTTGTAAATTTTCCCGTTTTTTTGCTTCCTTTGAAGCAATAATATTATCAATTAAATTCCTAGCTATTTGTTCTTTTTCAGAAATATCAGAAATCTATCAAAATTAAAATTAAATAATAAATTATATCTTACCTTAAATGAAGGAGTACTATTAGCAACAGTTGTAATATCATTACCATCTAGCCTAAAAGGTGTTCCATCTATATAACCCCATGTCATTTCAGGAGAATTACTACCTTCTTCAGGCTGAATATTATCCAATATTTGCTCTATTACTTTATCTTCCTCAATTTTTTTACCTGTAATATCTACTTCTGGTGGTTTGGTAAAAATATCATAACGTGGTTTGACTTTTTCTATTTGTTTTTTATTTAAATCATTTCCATCTAATCGTGTACCTTCTTTGTTAATTGTTATTTTGTTAATTTCATTTAGCCTAATAGATTCCGCTATTGTTAATGGCGCTTCTTCAAGGGGACCAAAAAAACCATTATCTAAAGATGATTTCCATCCAATAGGTTGCTGAATTTTTGAACTTTCATTATTTGCAATAGACAATGCCTGCTCATCTGCACCAGGTAAAGGTTTAATCATTAGTTCATGTTTTTCGTTGTGATCTTCTATCGCTTTATAAATCCATCTATGACTTTTTTTAAATTCTTCATTTTGTTTCTTTAATATATGATTAAAGTCTCGATTATCTTCACTTGTATAACGATTCAAATAACTATCAACATTATAGTTATCCAACAATGTTTTTGATTCTTTTTTACATTTTTCATATTCATTTAAAAAGGTATCCCCTCGTGGTGTTTCTATTGATGAAGGTGTACTTTGATTTAACGTTCTAACCGAGTAACACTTTTTAAGTTCTTCAATCTTTCCTATATCACCTTCTTTGACAGCCTCAATATATTCTTTTTGAGCCTCAAAATAATTTGATTAGAAAATCAAAATCTAAAAACATACACGAAGTTTTTTTAATTCAGGATAGTAATCTCTTTCAATAATCTTTTCTAATCCTGTTATGAAAGTTTTTTCATCAAGTACATGTCTTTCAATTTTACGTTTCTCTACCGTTTGTATTTTAGGGTTTATTTTATTTTGAGAAACTTTTATACTTATATCATCCGGAATTTTAAATACCTCTTTACTTGTTGTTGCTTGAATATTTTTCTCCATTTTCTAAAAATGGTAATAAAAAAAGTAATAGAATATTTTCAACTATGAATTTATGACACAATATAACAGTATAAAATAATTTGATATATGTTCACATTTTATATTTTCCTAATTAAGATTTAAATAATAAGTTATAAAATAAAAAAATAATCAATTTAAAAAATAAAATTAATTAAAGTTTGATTAAAAAAATATTTGTTTAAAAAAGCAAAGTGTATTAAAAAAAAAAAACAAAGTCTTGTAATGAAAACATTGGTAACATATACATTTGAAATTATATCCTATTGTATGTTGTCACAAAAGTTATACTCCATTCTTAATATTATATATACAAATAGACGTCTAAACGTTCATTGTATAACTTCCAAATTATTTTACCTAAAGTATAATAATTTCAATAATTTTTGTTTAAGAAAGATGTCCTGTATGTTATTTACACACTTGCAATATTTTTTATTTTTAGGTGGATTAGATAAATTAAATACTAAAAAAAATCCTAAGGAAATATCAGATAATGAGTGGAAAAATGTTTTATCTCCTGATGAATATCACGTAACAAGGGAATCAGGAACTGAACCAAAATTTTCTGGTGAGTATGATAAATTTTTTAAACCTGGAAAGTACACCTGTAAATGTTGTGGAATAGATTTATTTTTGTCGGAAAATAAATTCGATTCAGGGTGTGGATGGCCTGCTTTTGATAAATCTGTTGGTGAAGATTTGAATATTATTCGGCTTGAAGATACTTCTTATGGAAGAATAAGAACTGAAGTTCGTTGTAAAAATGTATGTTTTAATTAAATTTTTTTTTGTTATTTTAAAAATACATTTTTAGTGCAATGCCCATTTAGGTCACGTGTTTGATGATGGACCAAAAAATACTACAGGAGAACGTTACTGTATTAACAGTGTTTCAATAAATTTTGAATCTAAAGAATCTGAATAATTTATGGATTTAATAGATAAAAAATATTCACAAACACTTTAATATTATTATACTTATTTTTTTTTAAATATATTTTTAGTTATTTTATTAAACATAAAATATTTAAATAAATTTCTGAATGAATATTATATGATAAAAAGATGTATAGTAATTCAGATATATAATAAGTTACTTTATTTTTATTTAAATAAAATGTTAAATATTTTTATCCTGTTAAGTTTATTTATTTATTCAAAAATTCTTTTTACTTTTTATAAAATGCCATTAGAAAAGAAATACCACTATAGGAATGCACAAAATATTTTATTATTTAAAAATATTTTTTTTACTATAAAATGGTTCATTAACATTATTATATTGTCTGGGAAATTGTGGTTATAAAAAAAATATTATTTTTTATTTTTGTCTACCAAAAAGTAACTTTCAAAAATATTTATGCCAAATAGGATGAAGTTTATAGAACAAAATACATTTTATGTGTTTTATTATTTTTTTATAATATTTAACTTGGTTGGTTGTTTCAATACAACTGTTGTGTTGTATCGTGATTTATTAAGAAATTATGAAGCAGATGTTCGGCCCTCCATCAAGCATGATATGCCAATTAATGTTATATTTAGTTTTTCATTAACACAAATAATTGATGTTGATGAAAAAAATCAAATTATTACTACAAATGGGTGGATTAATCAAAAATGGAATGATTATAAACTTGTATGGGATCCTAGAAAGTATGATAATATTACACAAATACATATTGCTGTTGATAAACTTTGGAAACCTGATATTGTTTTATATAATAATGCTGATTCAGAGTATACAAAGAGTATCTTAAGTACCAATTTAATTGTTGATTATCAAGGTAATGTTACATGGATATCTAGTGGAATATTTAAAAGTAGTTGTCCATTAGATGTAAGTATAAATTATTATTTATATATAAATTACTAATTTATAATTAGGTACGTTACTATCCATTTGATAGTCAAAATTGTTATCTTAAATTTGCTTCATGGGCTTATGATGGAACTAAAATAGATATATTACTAAATAATAATTCTGGAGTTCAATCATACTACATTACAAGTACAGAATGGCATTTAACTATGGTAAAATCTGAAAAACAAATAACATTTTATTCATGTTGTAATGAAGCATATCCATATATTGATATTATGATAAGTATCCAACGCCGTCCTCTATTTTATATATTTAATCTTATTTTACCATGTGTTTTAATTTCTATAATTGCATTATTAGGTTTTTATATGCCTTCTGATTCAGGTGAAAAAGTAACATTAGGTATAACATCACTTTTATCAACAACTGTTTTTCTTATGCTTGTAGCGGAAGGAATGCCACCAACATCAGAGGCTTTACCATTAATAGGAATATATTATGGTGTAACAATATTTATTGTTTCCTTAGCCACAACAATGACAGTTTTCACATTAAATATTCATCATTATGGTATTCAAGGAAAAGAAGTGCCAGCCTTAATACAATGTATTGCTTTTAAATTTTTAGCTCCAATAATGTTGTTAAAAATTAATAAATATCACTCAATTACTAATCATGTTGAGTGGTTTTATAATAAATATAAAAGTAAGAGTTCTAATTTTTTTTTCAAAATCTAATTATACTTATTTAGAAGAAGAATCATCATTAGAAGATAAGCCATTTTTCAAATCAAAAAAAGAAAATAATAACACATTTGAAAATTTTACAAAAAACGATGAAGAATTTCAAGATGACTTTTTATATGTTTTAGACAAACTTCATATAACAATGGAGAGGTAATAAAATTAAAATTGATTTAAAGTAATTTATTATTTTTATAGAAATGAATTTAGATTAGCTGAAAAAGATATTAGAAATACAAGAAAATTAGAATGGCAACAAGTAGCTTTAGTTTTAGATCGTTTTTTTTTAATATTGTTTATATTTGGAACTTTAATTATTTC
Organism: Strongyloides stercoralis; assembly: GCA_029582065.1. NCBI lineage: Eukaryota > Metazoa > Nematoda > Chromadorea > Rhabditida > Strongyloididae > Strongyloides > Strongyloides stercoralis. The sequence goes on along the minus strand of CM055866.1, from coordinate 10,167,906 downwards.
AATGGCAATATTATTCAAGCGTCAAATTGAATCGTTATTTTAGCAAAAAAAAATATTAAAAGTTAAAAATTAAAATATCACAATATAAGAAAAAGAATATCATTCTACTCGTCAAAGTTTATTTGTATAAGTGAATAAATATGCATAAATTATAACACAGTTAATATATATATACAGATTATAAATAATTATTATTGAAAGAAGCTATAAAATTTCTCTACTAATCTAATATTTTGATCTGTAGGTTCTGATTCACGGATACGGCTAATTTCTCTCTAAAAAAATATAATAATTAAAATAAGAATTTTTAAAGTTTACCTTTGATTTTGTGTAACGAGGTAACGAAGGTAAAAATTCAACATCTTCAAATCTTGGATACAATTCTGTAATATTAATTTGCCCCTGCGAAGGTTTCATTATATCCTTTCCTTGTGTTTGTTCAATTTGAAGTAAACCAAATAACATATAAGTTTTTTGTATAAATAAACTAGCATTTTTGATTATATATTCAGAAGATAATTCTAAATCAACATGATTTATTTTTGATTCTATTTTTGATATTACAGTTAAAAATTTTTCATTTAAAAACATTGAAAAAAGAATTTTAGAATCAAGTAATAATTGAAATAAAATTATTTTTGAAGTTGAACATACTCTAATACATTCTTCCATTTTAGATAAAATTATATCACCAACAATTTTATTTAAATGTGCCGTTGCCCCTCTTGTCAGTATGTGACCAAATCCTTTATCATTTAAATGTGAAGTTATTTTTGATAAAAAGTTATAAATGTAAATATTTAATGAAACAGGGACTTTAATTGTACCACTTTCTCCTATTGATATAATTTCATATTTTTGTAAACTTTCCAACCATTCCATAGGGTTTTTGGATTTTTGTATCATTGTTATTAAATCAGAATCACATTCAATATGAATAATAGAGTAATTTAAAAATATACATAAACAGAATTCAGCTGACTTCATTAAGAGGTTGTTACATTCCCTTATCTTTTTGAAATCATCACCCATACATTCGGATAATGTTTGAGGTTCATGTTGAATGATACCTAAAAGTATTCTAAATCTATCAAGCCAAAAATCAATATCAGCTATTGTACTGTGCTCTGGAATGGAATGAATATTTACTTCACAATCGTTAACTGTTAATAATGTATTGCAAAAATTTTGAATCATTTCAAAAATAAATGAAGAAAATATTTCATATACTTGAGTTGAATTTTCATCAAGATTGATATTTGAATATTTAATAACATTATTTTTAATAGATTGTATATATATAAAAAATTCTTCAATAGCTTCATTTAAATCATGTGAAACACCAGTTGTTACTAACTCATCAAACTTAGCCTTCCATTTTGTAAATATATTTTGAGGCTTCAAATTTATATCTTTTGTTTTTTCTAAAAATTTTTCAGATGAACAAAATAATTCATCTTTAATAACTTGATAAAATCTATTTTGCAAGCTATTTTCAAATAAAGATAAATAGATATATTTAGGAGAGGATATTTTAGAAAAATAATTAACAAGATTATCAACTAAACCTTGCATAAACTCAACAATTCCTTCACTATCTGTAAAACTTTGACATCTTTCTGAAAGTAATGGTTTAACTTCAACAGCTAATTTAGATATAAAATTTTCAAATTCATTTTTAAATTCCTTAATATCACATTCTCCATGGTCAACTATATTGATAGAATTATTTATATTGATAATTAATGAATCCAAATATTGTGTTATAGAGTATAACTGATCATTCATTAACTCACTAACAAGTTTTGGTCTCCAATTAGGATTTTTTATATCAGAAGTTAAGGAATAAATAAATCCATCATGACCAAAAATTTCTAAATATGCTTTTATTGTTGTTTGAATTTTCTTGACAATTTCAGTGATATTTTCTCCAGACCTTGCTCCTTGTTTGATAGAAAATAATTTAGAATTAAAGTAATGTTGTTTATATTCATTCAATGTTGTTACACTTAATAAACCAATAGCCAATAATTGATTACAACAAAATTTAATATTTTGGTTACTTCCAAGATCATTGGTAAGTTTTGAAAACATATTTTCACGTTCAGTTGAAATTCTTTTTTTAGATTCATGTAATATATCTTCAACATCTTTTGTTGTAAAAAGGGACTTTTCAGCAATTAAATCTTGATAAACTTTTTCAAGAAGAAGAAGTAAATATACATTTGATAGGCCATCTTTTAATGGAAGTTTAGGAATCAATGAAGTAAATGCCAAAAATTTTGAAGAAAATTTTGCTTTATTTACTTTTTCATAGTCATATCCTAATTTGTTACATTGTCTAATGTCTGATAATTTAAAGAATGATTCTGTTTCAGATAATTTATTACAAAAATTGTTTGAAATATCAGTTAGAAGTTTGAGTGTATTAGAGGCATCTAAGACATCTCTGTAGCGTCTCCCAACCATTTGCCTTAATTCTTCTTTTTTTCCATTTGTTTCTTTTGTTAAATCTTCTTGAATTTTTTCTAATTGACTTACGTCAAGATCTATCATTAATCTTTCAACATTCATCTAAAAAATCAAAATATAAATATTTTTAATAATTAATTAAAAAAAAAAAAGTTTAAAATAAAAAAATGATAATCATTAAAAGTGATAATATTTTTAAATACAAAAAACAAATGAATATTCTTTAATAAAACCACCATACAAAAACTTTTTAGAAAATATATAATTAAAGTTAAAATAATATTTGAAAAAATTAATATAGTAAACAATACATAATTAGGTAACATTCAAGACACGTTTCATAAATTTTTCGTTACAAGATCTTAATAAATATTTACATATGAAAATTTGGAAGAATATGATTCAGGGGAAAGTTGTAGAATATGCATAAATATACCTATTTTATGGAATAAAAGACTTTTCTTCTTAAAGCTTATGTTATTTTTAGTAATATTTTTATTATAATAGTATAAATGTTAATTTGAAACATTAAAAAATCCTTTTACACTAACTTTATATTTTATTAACAATGAAACAAAAAAAAAATAACAAATAATTTCTATTACCAGTAATTATCAATATTTTTAAATTGAATAAATATGAAATTTATGGCAAAAATAATTAAAAAATATATTAAACACAATCAGAATCAAAGCATTCCTTGCTACAGGTATTAATATATGTAATAAGATAATCTTGAAACAGTTTATGAGTGATATCTCTAGTAACAATAGCTCCAGCATTTTTTTCGAGAAATCTAAGAAGTAAGTAACCATCAGGCTTGAGTATATCACGTGTAAAATGCTTCACACCCATTTCAAAGTCATATGAATTCTTTGTATTAACAAGATGCTTCAAAATATATTTAATATCAGAAACACGGTGTGAAAGCGACATAAGAAGTATACAACAATACAAATAATTAATAATAGTCACAGTACCGACAAACAAAAACCAAAACCAAATAAAAAGGTAAATTTTTTCATTAAACATGTTTATCATTAAAACACATTGTATTGTAAAACGGCGAACATTAGCTAAACCTCTTACAGAAAAATCACAAAGTGTAACTCTTGGAAATACATGTGAAACTTGCCATTTTTCATTATACCATAAATTTTGAATTGTTTCTAATCCCCACATTGTATAGTAATCCCCAAGAAAGTTATTCAAAAGTACAAATTGAGCAATAATATTTAATACGTAAAAAAGTTTAACAAGTAAATAAAGCGTTGTAATATATTTTCCATAATTTTTTTCATATTTAAAACAACCAATACGAAAATTTCTTTTAACATCTTTGGTTCCAAGGCAATTAGATATATATTCCTTTAACTTAATACTACTTTGTTCTCTTTCAGAAAATCCTAGTTTTCTTAAATTCATAGTATCAGTAACAATAGTATCTAAATCAATTCCTGATTGTGAATACAAACTTTTCCATATCCAATTTGGAAAAAAAAACATTACAGCTTGTAAAGCCAAAATAATAGGAACCCATTGATAGTATCCTATTTCAGCCTTTTGACGTTCATCATACTCTTCAGGAATTGTTTCATTAAATGGTACATAAAAAGTATTTTGAATAAAACAATAATCTTCAGCATATTCTTCCCATCCTTTACTAAATTCTTTCGGTACTATACATTGTATTGGTTGACCAAAATATTGTTTAGCTGAAACCATAATAGCAAAAAATCCAAGAATAGATGCTGTAGCAAAATGATTTAATCTATCAACAGAATCATCAAAGGATTTTTTTTTAATCCATCCTTTAACAATATCTCCCAAAAATGGAATTGGTAACATAATTTAGAAATAAAAAGATTGCTTAAAATATAAAATCTGAAAAAAAAAACGGTTTGATTGAATTTATTTAAATAAATAAATAATTTTCAAGTTAACTTTTACTAGTTATTTATTAATAAATCCATAAATTTTAATGTAAAATAAATGAAATTAAAATGTTGCATAAAACAGAGTAATTAATGTGATTGTTAAACTAAACTTTGATCTAAAAATTTTATATAATTTTAGTGAAAAAATGTGAAACTGACATCACCAATTATGAAACGGTAAAAGAAATTAAAATCATTTTACTTACTATTGAATTCTATGTTTTAATGTTAAATAATTTTGATGCTATTATTATTTTATAATTGAATAAAAGTTTTTAAAAGGAATATCATATTAAAAATTTATTAAATAATAATGTATAAGAGATATATTAGTATAAACTTAAAAAATTATTTAAAAAAATTTACCCTATTGTTAAATAAAATTCATAATAAAGTGTAGAATGGTTAATCGAAATCTTTTTGTACAAAGATGTATAGAACATTTAAATTTAGATAAAAGTTCATGTGAATATATAATAAAACAGTAAAATTAAAGTAAAACTTTGAATAATTTTTAGTGAAGAATATTTTTTTTAGGTTTTTTTCTTTGTACATTGGTTTATAGATATATATCACTTACAACACAATTTTTTTCTAATTAATAATTATAATAAATTAAACTTTTTTTTTTGGAAATGTTATTAAATTTTTATTCTTGTCTAATCTTGAAAGCCAAATTTATTGTATTTAAAACTTAGCACATTTTCAATAATGAATAATAATTTGATTTATTTTTTCATTAAAATATTATTTTTTTAATTAATTTATTGGAAAAAATAGAAAATAATTTAAATGCTTATACAAAAAAATCTTTTTAAATAATATACAATGAAAAAACAAAGAGTTTACATGACACCTAAGCACATTTTCCATGGGTTCTTCTAACTAATTGTCTCTTTGTATACCAATAAAACAATTTCTATGAAAAGCATAAAGGTCCATGGTTTTTAAAAATCCTATAGAATAAGTTTAAATAAATTCTTTAAAAGACACAAGAGGAAAAATTTGTTTTGAAATTTTTTCTTCAATCGACATAGGAGTAGTTTTTTCATACAAATTGTAACGAGAAAAGCAGGAACTCAGTACTTTAAGAAACAAATACAACAATGAAATAGAAAAACATTATGTCTCCGTCAAAGCAAGTTTAATAGTTTTGGAAACTAATAACTGTTTGAATATGAAAAAAACTAAATGTAATAATGTTGATATAAAAAGATTAAAATTAATTCTAAAATTTGTAAAGATAAGTTTTTGCTAACAACTTGTTTTAAAAATTGTAATTTTTAAGAAAAAAATCAACTTTCCTTGAAAAAAAAACATTGCATATTGTATAACTATGCTATGTTGATGTCCAAAATAGTTCAACTATTTTTGTCTTAGAAAGATATTCTATAGTTAGTGGAATAATATCTACTTATGCTATTTTAAATTTTCTTTAAATTTTTTTAAGATAAATAATATTGTTTATTATCTCGTTTTTTTATTTTTATTTATTATTTCCAGACATTTAACAATGGGTAAAAAGTCAGGAATGCGCCGTCGTCGTCACACAAAAGAACTTGAAAATAAAATTTCTGAAGAAATGGGTACAAATAAAGTACAAATTGATAGTGTTATAGAATCAGGAAGTGACACCGAATCAGATGAAGATATGAAACATTCAGTGGATTCTAAATGGAAAAATAGAACAAGAGTTTTGATGATGTGTTCTCGTGGTACAATATTTAGAACAAGATATTTAATGAAAAATCTTAAAAGTATAATGCCACATAGTAAATCTGAATCCAAATTTTGTAAAAATGAAAAATTTAGCGTTATTAATGATATCGCAGAACTTCAAAATTGTTCAAAAGTTATGTTTTTTGAAAATAGAAAACACAAAGATACATATTTATGGTTGGCAGATGCTTCAAATGGTCCAAGCGTAAAATTTCTTGTTCATAACATACATACAATGGAAGAATTGAAATTGATTGGTAATTGCCTTAAAGGTAGTCGGCCAATTTTAAGTTTTGACGAAACATTTGATACTAAACCACATTTTCAACTTATTAAAGAACTAATGAAAAGTGTAAGTTTATTTTTAAAAAAATTTATTTTGTTTTTAGATATTTTCAACCCCTTATCATCATCCACGTTCTCAACCATTTATTGATCATGTTTTTACTTTTACAATTACTCCAGATGAAAAAATATGGTTTAGAAATTTTCAGATTCCTGATCCTAAACTTGAACTTTTAGAAGTTGGGCCTCGTTTTGTTTTAGAACTTATTCGTATATTTGATGGTTCATTTGAAGGAGCCGTTCTTTATTCCAATCCATTATATGTGTCTCCAAATACCATTCGTAGAGAGATAAAAATGAAATCTCGTAAAAGGAAACACCAATAAATTATTGTTATTTTTTGTATTTTTTTTACTGTGTTTAATAGTTTATTAATTTTCGTTTGTTTATAAATTGTTATGAAATTTTTCTTTTTATAAAAATTATTAATGACTACAGTTTATTAAAATTAGAAAAATTGGTTGCACGGTAGTATGACATACTTTTTTTTCGTTTGTTAATTAGCAATCTAACTAATATTTTGAAAACTTTTAACATTTTTTAAATTATATCTCTCTATTTCTGTTATATTATTAATATTTGCTGTATTTAAATTTCAATAAGTTCTATATTAAAGATTTTTTTTATCAATAACAGAAATTTAACAATATTTGAAAAATTTTCTAGAACTGTTAATAATTTAATTATATTCTAAATTAATGTAAAAAAAATAAATTTATATTTATACTAATTATTGTTACTAAAAAAATTTTGTATTTATATAAGTTTGCAACAGTAATATTACTTAGACTTTTTTTTATATTTTTAAATATATAATAAAGAAAAAATTTCAATATATTTGAAAATAATAGTTTTTAATATTAATAACTTTTAACTTATCAATAATTATCGTTTTAAAAATTTTATTTTTAATAAATGTATAAAAATACATAAATAAAATGAAAAGAAATTATTAATTGTAAAGTTCTTTTTGTAATAAAAAAAAATATAATAACACCGGAGAAGGACAACCAATTTATATATGAAAAGAAAATGAAGTTTACTTCTGAATTTTTCTTATACATAAATTAACTTTTCCTTCAGGTAATGCTTTAAGCAATTTCCATGCATCAAGATATGTCATGTTTTCTAAAGGTGTATCCTCAACTTTCTCTAAAATGTCACCAACTGTAATTAAACCACTTTTCAAAGCTTCACCGCCATTAAAAAGTCTTTTTATAATAATAGGCCTATTTCCATAAGATGAATCAACACCACCATCTAAACTAAAACCAACACCAATAGTATTTTTTAATAGTGTTATTGTTTCTGTAGTTTCCGAATAAGTAAACGAATTAGGATCACCAGTAAAAACATTATCACTTTCACTACCACTAAGAGAAGATGAAACACGAAAGACTTTGAACCTATTAAATCTTCCTGCCACAACATTAACAATTTTTGCTGGAGCCTTTAATTCTTTTCTAGCATCAGCTGCAGACATGTTTACTGTTGATTTTCCTTGAATATAAAAAAGTCTATCACCCTTAAGAAGAGTACCTTCTCTATCAGCAACTGATCCTGTTATAACTCTTTGTACTGTTATTGTTGATAAATTGGACGTCGATTCAGCACCAGTTAGTATTATTCCAACACTACCATCAGTTATTCCAGCTACCCGTGTCATATTAACAACAAAAAATTCGTAATCCTCATACTGATCTTTTAATATTTCTTGTAACTCTTCTATTTGATGTTTGGTCAAATTTAATGGTGACATTTTTTGACTGTTATTTGATCTTGACAAAGTATGACTATTACCAATACTTAACATTGATGAAATTTTTTGTTCATTAATTGGTTTGCACTTTTCAACAACAATACTTTCTGTACTATTTTCAATTATTTTATTGTTAATTGATTCATTTGTGGTTGTAATAGTAATGTTATTAATATCACATTCTTTTTTCTCCTCATTACAATAAGATGATGGTGGGAGTTGATTAAATTTTTCAATTGTTGGAATTGGTGTCAAATTTCTAGAATAACATTTACTAGAATTAATTGGTATATTTGGTAATATTTTTTTATCTTTAACAATATTACAAGACTCTTCGATTTCTTTTGAGAAATTAGTTCTAGAAACTTTTGATGGAAAGGATGATACATTATTAATATCATAAAAATCTTTTTCTAGTAGTTCTTTTAATGCAGGAGAAATCACTTCTGTGGTTGGTGTTGGTTCTCTGTATTTTTCTGCTAAACTTTTAAATTTCTCCTCACTACTACAAGTATAACAGTTTTCATTTAATATTTCTCTTTTTGATAGAGAAGTATTCGTCTTATTATTAATATTTTGTCTATTAATAACTGTTTCCAAACAACGATCTTGTTCAATAAGAAAGTCTTCTTGTAATATAATTTCTCCAATAGAATCTCTGTTTGTCTCAAATAATGTTTCTATTGAGTTTTTTTTATCATCTACTTTTATTGATATATTTTCAATTTCTTCATCCGAATCTCCAGGTAAAATATTTCCTGTTTGAAATTTTTTTATCAATGATGAAACTTTTGGCTTTATTTTTTCTTGTGATATAATTTTACTACCTTCTTCAGTACTATCTTTTTTTTCATCATTATCCTCTGAATTATGAATAACACTAGCACGATTAAAAATTTTGTTGTTTTTTAAACAATTTGTATTGTTTAAAGATGATGAACTATTATCACTTGTTAATTTTGGTTTTGGTGGAACAATTGGTCCTGATTTTTTAGAAGTTGGTAAAATAATTTTTTTTAAATCAAGCGATTGACTAAAATTAAAATATTAAATTTGACAGAATTATAGACATACCTTTTAGACATTTTACAATCCATATATCCATACAAAGTATTGGAATTTTTAGCTTTAATAAAACAATCAATAGTTCCATTAAACACTTTACTATCATTTAAACTGCTTTTTGTGCATTTACTAATCTCATCAACAGATTTCTCCTCCTCAGATGGAGAAATATTTTTTCTTATATCAATACTATCTGATGTTCTAGCAAAAACACTCTTGTATTTGATAGGTGAAACAGATGTGGTATTGTAAGTAGATGCTGAAATAAAAATATGTTTTATTAATATTAAATAAATTATATAAAATATATTTTACACATTAAAAAATAATATTATATAAAAAAATTATCTATTGAAAATAAATAAATTATGTATTTTAGAAGTTTTATATACATTGTAAATACATAATCTTTTAAAAGCAGTTAAAAGAATTTCACAATTTTAATATAAAAAAAAACTATAGAATTAATAATAATTATTATATGCGCTTGAAACAAAAATAAGAAAAAAAAAGATTCATTATAGTTATTTGATTAGTTTATTCAATTTTTTTTTTAACTAGCTTTTATATACTTACTTTTAGAAGAATTAATACAAACTGGAACTGATGACTTTGATATTTGTAGAAAATTTTTACTTTTGACAGCTGTTGAATGATCGTTTTGAAATCCCGAATCTTCACTATGTGTTGGAGAGTGAGGATCTGGTGAGATAGAGGGAGTTGAAGAAAAAGTGTTTACAAGAGACAACGGGGGAGAATAAGTATTTGGTACCTTTTCTTTGGCACGGTTTATTTTTATTATGTCATTTGATGAATTTAAAGTGTAATCCTTCTTTTCTGTATCCTCTATTTTATTTATATCATGATTAATTAACATTTTTATCGAGTTAGTTGAAGGTTGATCTAAAAAAATATAAAGTTTATTTAATTATTTAAATAAATATCAAACGAAGGACAAAATAAAAAATAATTAAATTATTTACTACATATCATATTAAAGATATGTACTTATTTTTAAAACGCAATCCCAACAAATAAATAGCAGTAATAAAAAAAAATTTCTAAATTTTGCCTTTAGATATAAAAAGAAAAAAAGCAATACTAGAAGTATTTATATAAGTTTATTTATACACAAAAACAAAGTACATTATTGTAACTATTTTCTGATAATTACTTTGTTTTTACAATTTTAGAGAGAGAAATAGTAGAAAAAAGTGGAGGTAAAAAGGGGCGTTAGAAAAAGTTATAAATACATTTAATAGTAAATTAGAAAACATAGAAAATAAAAATACACACTTACCTGTTTTTCTAGATGACATTTGATAGTTGACCGTTTCGCAAAGATAATCAGTTGTTAAATATTGAGGAATATTTGATAATGACAATGGTAATTTATCAAAAGATGATTCTGATTCTAGATAAATGATATAAAAAAAAGTATTATTGTCAAGTTATATTTACAAAATAAAAAAGCTTACCTGTTGTTATGGCTTGATAGTCACTCTCAAGACCCTCTTGATTATCTTCTTTAATATCTTTATATTTTTCAAATTCTGTATGATTATATTCTTTTAATCCCAAATATAGATGTTTATTTGAATTTATATCATTACACAAAAAATTTTTTGATATTCTATAAAAATAGAAAATTTGATATTATAAAGTAAAAATAGTGTAATAAAATAAAAAAAGTTACCTTTTATATGGAGTACTGACAACTAAATTTAAGAGAAGTGGAGCACATTGAAATAGTAATAAGCATTCAATTCTTTTACATTTATGTACATCAATTCCGTTAATCTGCCAAATGCGATCACCGGGTGCAAGACCTTGTATATGTGATATTGAATCTTCGTCTATTTGTTCTACCGTTACACAAAGAACTCTAAAATTAATAGTTTTATATTAATTTGAAGCTTATATTATATAAAGATTGAAAATGAAATTAAATAGTTATAAAAATGGTTAATATTAACAAACAATTAAAGTATTAAATTTTCTTCTATTTTTCCAAAAACGAAATATTTAAATTATAAAAAGTTGTCCTTACCTTTCATTTTCTTCATCTGACTCAATAGCTACACCTAATCCTAATCGTTCTTTTGAATTATCTCTTTTTAATATTACAACTCTTTGCATTGTAAAATTATTATTATTTAGTAAATTATTTAAATATTTCTTATTTCTACTACCATATAAATAATTTTTATAATCATTAAACTTATGATTATAAAAATTTAATTGTTGTTGGTAACAACTTTTATTTATTGAATTGTAAAATTTATTAAAATCTTTTCTTTTACTGTGATTTATAAATGTCGATGGTATTTTTGATAATGAATTTTTTTTATTTTTTGTTAAAGAAAATGAATTATTAATGGTAGTACAAAAATTTGGTTTATTGATAGATAGTGAAGAAATATTTATAGGTTCTGAATTTTTATTTGTTAATGTTGAAAAAAAATTAAAGTAAGTGCATGAAATATTCTGAAATAGATGTTTTTTTGTGATAAAAAAAAATTAAGATAAAATTTAAAATATGGTATTTTTAAATAGAAATATTAAATAGAAATATTTTATAAAGGGATCTTTTTATTAAAAATATGTCTTTAAATAAAATTGTTATTTACTAGATATAAATTATTATGGCAATAATTTATTATTATTAGTTGTTTATAGGGGTTCCAACCAAGTGGATCTAATTAAATTTGAGTATTTTTATACAAAATGTTATAGAATTTATATATAGACAATAGTTGAAATAACAAAAGTAAATAAAATATATTGTATAGTATACTTTTGATACATTTATTAGTAGAAGATAAAGATTAAATATGGTATATATAATAATTATATAACAAGTTGACAGATGATGGATCATAATGATTAAATAAAGATTTATACGATATGGAAAGCTTAACAAAACATAATAATTATAAAAGTAATATTTTTTTTTATATATTATATTCAAAAATATAATTAATGTTTCTTCAATAACAATAAATAAAATAAATATAGATATAAAACACAAATTTTATATATTAATAGTATAAAGGTAAGAAACGTTATAGAAAAATGAAACTATTGTATTACAAAATAATGTGATAAGGGTAAATATAATTAACTATCACTTCTACAATAACTGTAGTTGATATTTATATGAAGATATATGATTGTATCTTAACTAGGATAAATGGTAAATAGGGTGAATATAATAAAATTATATCATCTTTATTGTTAAAATGATCTTCACACTTTAACATTATATAAAAGGAAATATGAGTAACAGAGTGAAAATATTATTATATTAATTATATGTGTCATTTTATTATTATTAGTATTATATATATATAGCATTATTATAAGTAATATAAAATGAATATTTTATATTTTTACAATTTAATTGTTAAAGTACATAAAAAATATTTTAAGAATATAATAAATTTTAAATGACAAAATTTCAATTGTTATGTAAAATAATTAAAAGAAAAAGTTTAAAATATAAAAGCTTTTTTCAACTTTAACTTACTTTTGTCTTATTATTTTTCTTCTTACCACAAGTTTCCACTTTTTCATCTTCAAAAATTACTTGATAATATTGCTCTTCTTTTTCCAATGTAGTGTCTTTCTTATCATTAACGTTAATATTTAAGTATATATCTTTAAAACTTTTTGTTTCATTGTTAATTTGATTAATATTATTCATTTTTTCTTGATTATAACTTTGATACATTTTAAATGAATTATGTAAATCTAGCTTTTCATTAAATACTTCATCGCTACAAATACTTGATTCTATATCAATAATTGAAGAAAAATTATTTTGATTGTTTTTTTTATTCTTTGCTATTGTTAATACAAGACTACAACGTCCATATTTTTTTAATATTTTTACACTTTCTTCATGAGTTTTTCCACGTAAAGAAATTCCATTTACTGATAATATTTCATCACCTTTTTATATAACATAATGTAATAAAAAATATAATTTTTATATGTTAAACATACCAGGTTCAAGAAGACCACTCCTACTGGCAACACCATATTGACAAATAGTTTTTACAAATATACCTAAAGGCCCTTTTGGTGAATCTATTCCTCCAACAATACTGAAACCAAAATTTTTTTTAAAATTTTGTTGATTAGTTGTATATGAATTATCTTTTTTAATTTTTGTATTAAATGGGCTAGTATCCTTAAAATTTCTGTATAAAATAATTGTTTGTATTATTTGTCCATTTCTAGATGTTGTTGATGGAGGTTCTTTTAAGTTTATTTTTTTCAAATTAATCATAGATATTTTGGAACAAAATAAAAATAATAAAAATTTTTTTTATAAAATAATGTTAGTAAAAAATTTGATAAGCTTAACATGGAATTTGAATAGATATATTTTCTAGATTTTTAATATATAATTAGACGAAATTTTATTTATATTATATAAAATATAATAGATGTTAAAAAAATTAATAAATAAAAAATATAATTGATATTCAATTAGGTTAATAAAATAAAATAATATTGCTTAAAAAAAAGTATAATATAAAATTATTAATGGTACAAAAAGAATATAGTAAAATATTTTTAAATATAAAATTTGTTATATGAAGAAGATTGATAAAAGAAACTTTTTGAGTATAAATTGAGGTCAGGCTGAGATTATATCAGAGTAATAAACATTCTATAATTCATCTTTACTTTTCATTGCTAATCTCAACTCATCACCTCACAGTAGTTGACAAAATAGGTAAATAATATAAATAAAATTAATTTAAATGGTTATTGTTATGACAGCTAGGAATATATATGGATGATCAAAAGAAAATCAACGTTTGTAATAATCTGGTTTTAATTATATAGGTTTAATAAAATTATCGTTCTTTGAGGTTCAATTTAGGAAGTTATATTGTGTATATAAAATACATATAATTTGATTTTTATTTGTTATCATTTTAAACAATACTACACACTGTTCAAGGATATTATATTATACTGATGAAGCAAATAATAGCAAACTACAAGCTATATCTTTATCATATATTTAATGTTATAATATTAAGGTCATTATTATTGTTATAATTTATTCATCTATCATACATATTATATGAATAGTTTACTGGATTTTATTGTATTGTAAATTAAATGAGTAATATGAAAATATGACTTATTAATAAAAAAACAAATTTTATTATTCCAAACAATAACATTCTATTATAAAGCAATATATTTTATAATCTACTTTTTTAATAAAAAAAGTTTAATAAAAAATATTTAAAGTATCAATTAAATAAAATATACCTTCTATATAAAAATATCATGTAACATTATATTTTGTTTAAAATATTAATATTTAAAAATTTAAACTTTTTTTTTTACTATTTTAAATATTTTAAGATATATATATATTTAAAATAATAAATAAAAATTTTACAAACTTAAAATAACAGTATGGTCAATTAATTGAAAAATGATATATTCTATTGAGAGGAATACAATTAGTTAACAAGTTTTTTTTTTAATTTTCCATTATAATTATTCTGTTTGTCTTTGACATGGAAAAACTTGACTTTTGTATACAATTAATAGTACTAATCTCTGATACTGTTATAAAAATTTAAATCTTTTTTTTAAATTAAAAACTATCATGTTTAATGTATTTCAGTATTTAAAAAAAATAGTATTAAAAAAATTGCACAAAATAAAGGGAACTATAGATTGTTTAATTTTTAAATAAGTCATTTAAAATTTTTTATTTTTAATAAATATAAATCTTTACTTTTTTTGGATAAAATATGATAATAACAAATATCTTTAATTATTAATTTAATATAAAGCTT
Source organism: Strongyloides stercoralis (assembly GCA_029582065.1). Classification (NCBI taxonomy): domain Eukaryota; kingdom Metazoa; phylum Nematoda; class Chromadorea; order Rhabditida; family Strongyloididae; genus Strongyloides; species Strongyloides stercoralis. Next base: position 10,152,772 of record CM055866.1, on the reverse strand, counting down.
ATTTAAAATAAGTTAATTTTTTTTGTGTTTTTTAAAATTTATTGTTAATATATATCCTTTAAATATTTTATATTTATGTCCTTATAAAGTAAATTTTATTTTATTATCAATAAGTTTAAATTGAAAAATTTTTATGACTTTAAATTATTTATCCTTTTCATAAATATAGATTTTATATTATTATTTATAAGAAATAACATAATATTAAAAGCAACATTTTGTTTTAAACATTTATTATTTTAAAAAAAAAAAACTTTTTTAAATAATTAGTAATATAAAATAAATAAAATAATTTAGAGAAAAATTTGAAGCTATCGTAAAATTATTCTTTAAAAAAACCATTATAATTATTAAGTTAAATTTTAAAAAACAAAAATGTAGGATAAAAATATTTGTTAGTAAGAGAAAAAGTTTAAGAGTATATCTCAAAACGATATTCTTTTTGATTTTAAAAATTTGGAACAAAGCACTAATAAGAAAATTTCTGATTTAAATTTTAATTCTCTATAAAACAATGGTTAGAGCCAAAAAAAAGGTATGTTTGATAAAATTCTTGTTTATATATTTATTAATTTTTAGTACACTAGCGGAAATGCTGCCAACTTTATTGATCGCGCTGAAGCGATTTCCAAGCTCCAACTAACATTTGATGAATTTACTAAACTTTGTGTATTAAAGGGTGTTTATCCAAGAGAACCAAGAAACAGAAAAAAGGCTGCAAAGGGAGTTAGTACTAATAAAATTTTCTACAATATTCGTGATATCAAATTTTTAGCTAACGAGCCACTTATTAATACCCTTAGACAATATAATGCTTTTATAAAAAAAATTGCAAAAGTAAAAGGAAGAAATGAAAAAGAAAAGTTAGAACGTTTGGTGGAATGTGAACCCGAATTCAACGTTGAGCATCTTGTTAAAGAACGTTATCCAACTTTTGATATGGCAATTAGAGATTTAGACGATTGTTTATCAGTAGTATTTGCTTTTGCTACACTTCCAAAAGATGTTAAAATTGGAGATAAAATTATTGAAGATTGTAGACGATTATCATCAGAATTTATGCATTACGTGGTTGAATCAAAATCTCTCAGAAAAACTTTTATTTCAATCAAAGGAATTTATTATCAAGCTGAAATTTTGGGAGAAAAAGTTACTTGGATTGTTGGACACGAAAGACCAATAGGTGGTCTTCCCGATGTTGATTTTACTATTATGAAAAATTTTGCTCACTTTTATACAACAGCTCTTCGTTTTATCAATTTTAAACTTTATAAAAATATTGGATTGTTTTATCCACCAGAATTTGAAACTGGAAAGATAGCAAAGGGAAATTTAGATGATGAAGAGAAGTTGTTCTCACTTGCTAAACCATTAGCACGTACAAATCAAGAAGAAGAAGTTGTATTGGATGATTTTAATGATGAAATGACAAATGCTGTTATTGAGCAAGTTAATGCTAGAAAAAAATTAAAAACACTTTTTGATGGATGTGTTTTCTTTTTGAATAGAGAAGTTCCAAAAGAGGCTTTAGCTTTTGTCATTAGATCTGGTGGTGGTTCAGTAACATGGGAAGGTTGTATTGCTAATCCTTTGTCGTCATCGTCAATGCAAATTACTCATCATGTTATTGATAGACCATTGAAAGAAGCTAATATTTCAAGAAGTTACATTCAACCGCAATGGGTTTTTGATTCATTCAATGCAGGAGAACAGTTACCACTTGATAAATATTTACCAGGAGTAAAATTACCATCACATTTATCACCATTTGTTGAAGAAAAGATTGGAGATTATATTCCAACAGAAAGACTTGAACAATTAAAAAAAGATGGTAAGGATGTTTCTAAATTTATTACAGCAGAAGCAATTGAACCTTCACAATGTAGTACTTCTAAAACAAAAGAAGGAAAAGAAAAGAAAGAAGGAATGCATGTTGAAACTGGAAAAGTTTATAAAGAGAGTACTGAATCTAAGATAGCTGAAGTACAATCAGTTAAAAAAATGCAAGAAATAATGATGCCTAAAAAACATAAACGAGTGTATAAGAAAATGACTTTTGGAATAAAACGTAAAGAAAAAGAAGTCAAAAAGCTTGTTGTAAAAAAGAAAAAATTGGAAGAAACCAACACAAATTAATTTACACTTTTTGTTAATATAATTTTTTTTATTTTATATTCTTTGGATCATCCTATATTTGTTGTTATCTTGTTATAGATTTGTATTTTATTTAATAAATTTACTCAAATTATTTTTTATTAAGTAATATAAAAAATTTATATAAACCAATGATTTTCTCTACATTCTTCTGTAAAAAATGTTTCACAAATCCAGCACCATTTAGTTGAGCAAATTACACATTTTAATGCATTACATCCTTCATTTTTCTCTGTCTTTGCACCACAATGGGGGCATTTTTTACATATTTTTTCTATTATCTCTTTTGATTTTTTATCTTGATAATTACTATTAAAACAAACACATCCTATAATTTCTGAGCAAGAAATACAAAAAGTTCTATCACAAGAAGGACATTTCATTGTAGCCGGTACACCATATTCTTCACTTTCTTGTATAATAAATTCTTTTTCCTCAGCAGTAAAAGCATCACCGCAATCAGGATATGGACAAAAAACGGTATTTTCTTGCATTGCAATAAAACGTTCTGTTGAAATTTTTTGATATTTTTTATAAACATCATTACCGAGTATGTAAAACAAATGGACATCTTCAACACAACCAATACATCCTTGTATAGGACATGCTATTGTAAATCCATACTCTTTTCTATATACAAATCCAAATCTTTCCGAAATATCTTCAATATAAGCCCAAAAACAAAAACTACAAATAACATCATTACAAGAAAGAGAAATAACTTCAATAGCATTATTATCACATATGGCACATAGTTTGTCATTAGTATTTAAAATATAATTTTTTAAACCAACTGCTTCATTTGAACAATGTTGGCATTTAAAAAAAAAATTAGAATCTTTTTGATCATTACAATTAAAACAATATAATTTTAAACATTTTTTTAAATCATTCCAACTACAAGGATCTGATATCATTCTTACAATATCACTATGACAAGTTTTACAATCAACTCGCAATTTTGTATTACCAATTTTTTCACATTTTTTACAATAGCCAAAAAATAATTTTACTAATGATTGTGAAGATTGTTCTTTGTTACAACATTCATTTGAAATTATTTCAAAGTCATCAATCTTATTAGTTACTATTGCCGTTATTTTACTAAAAGACAATTAATATAAAAAATTTTATTTTTATAAAAATATTTTAACATACGTTGATGATGCTAAATTATAGTCAATAAGACGTTTTTGTTTATTCAATAATTTTCCAGCAAAAAGTAGTTTTACATTTTTACCTTCTTCAGTAGATATTTGTTTCATTAATGTATTAACTTCTTCATCTGGAGATATTTGAAATGTTTTAGACAAATTCTCACATATTCCACCATCATCTTTAACAATAATATTAACATTTAACGTTAACATAATATTAAAAAATTAACTTTAAGATTTTATATTTTAAATATTAGCCGTCACGTTCCAATGTAAGATTTAATTTAACAGACACTATATACCAATTATGTGAATGGTGTTCCCAGATGGAATTTCTGCACCCCATAGAGGAATACTGTTGTACGAATGAAATTTTAAAAAATACCCTTTGCTTGTTTTGCTGTTTAAAAGAACATTTTTAATTTATTTTTTTTATTGGCTTTTTTTTTTGTTTATTTCAGTAGGATACAATTTATTAAATTGTTTTGGTCATTTTTATAGTAAAAATTTTTATCTATTTTTCTAATATTTTTTTGTCTGTTAACTACTATATTTTAATTCATACATAACTAAATCTTTAAATAAATTTTTTTTAAGTAAATCTATAATATTTTGTCTTTTTTATAGGGTAATTAATTATGAAGATCATTGAGTCCCACGATATTGTAAAGTTCCCAGAGGATGTTAAATTTACCGTTGACAAACGTGTTGTTACCGTTACCGGACCAAGAGGAACTTTAACACGTAACTTCCGTCATATGCAAATCGAGATTCTTAAAAGCGGAAAAGATACTATTCGTGTTCGTAAATGGTTTGGACTTCGTAAGGAATTAGCTACTATCCGTACGGTTTGCACACATATTAAAAACATGATCAAGGGAGTTACCCTCGGATTCCGCTACAAGATGCGTTCTGTATACGCTCACTTTCCAATTAACATATCTCTTCAAGAGAAAGGATCAGTTGTTGAAATAAGAAATTTTTTGGGAGAAAAAGTTGTCCGTAAGGTTGTTCTTCCACCAGGAGTTGTTGCTACAATGTCAACCAAACAAAAAGATGAACTTATTATTGACGGTAACAATTTAGAACAAGTTTCTCAAGTTGGTATGTTTTGATATTTCCCATTTTACTATAATAAATAATTTATTAATTTTTTAGCTGCTCGTATTCAACAATCTACTACCGTTAAAAATAAGGATATCAGAAAATTCTTGGATGGTATCTATGTCTCTGAAAGAGTTACTGTTGTCGAAGAAAATTAAGGGATCACATTTATATGTGTTTGTTGTTTTTTATTATAAAAATATTTGTTAAAAAATTTTTTTTTGCTTAGAAATTTATTTAACTTTATAGTAATTTATCTAAAATTTTATTAAAAACCGTGGTCAACTTTAGAATTAAGATTTATATAAACCGTTTTTTCTTGAGTATATGAAAGAAGTGCTGAGAGACTGTTTTCTCTTCCTATTCCACTATTTTTTACTCCGCCAAATGGAACATGAATTTCACAATCATTGTAAGTATTAATATAAACTGTCCCAGCTTCTAGTTTCTGAGCAATTCTGTGAGCTTTAGACAAATCATTTGAAAATACACCTGCAGCAAGACCAAAATCTGTATTATTAGCATGATAAATTGCTTCTTCTTCTGTTTCATAAGAAATAAGTAACATGACAGCTCCAAATATTTCCTCACGTGCCACTTTCATTTCATTTGTTACATTTCCAATGACACATGGTTCAAAATAAAAACCACTTTCTACATTTTTTGGTTTAGTTCTAAAACCTCCTCTTAAAATTGTTGCACCTTCTTTCTTGGCACTTTCTACAAACCCAATAACTTTATTTAAATGTTCTTCATTGATTGATGCTCCAACATTGGTTTTTTCATCCAAAGGATCTCCAACAACAATTAATTTGTCTAATTCAACTAAAAGAGATTGTGTAAATGTATTTATCATATCTTTATGAATAAAAACTCTTGTAGCATTTGTACAAACTTGTCCTTGATTAAAAAAATTTGCTAAAATACTTCCAGCAATAGCATTATCAATGGATGTATCTTTACATATTATTAATGCACTTTTACCACCTAATTCTAATGTACATGGCTTAATACTTTTTCTAGCACACGATTCTTGAATTTTTTGTCCCGTTGCAACAGAACCAGTAAAAGAAACTTTTCTTATTAATTTATTTTCTACTAATGCTTGTCCTGTTTCTCCTTCACCTTGAATTACACAATAAACATTTGGTGGTAAACCAGCAGCAGCCAATATTTCACCAATTAAAACAGGAGATGCTGGAGAAAAAGGACTGGGCTTATAAACTATAGCATTTCCTGCAGCTAAAGCTGGTGCTATTTTCCACATAGCTGTTTGAAATGGATAATTCCATGCACCTATAGCTCCAACAACACCAAAAGGTTCTCTTGTTGTATAAGCTTGTTTATTATTAAGAAGTGGAAAAAAATTTCCAAGTAATGCTTGAGGAGCAATACCAGCAAAAAAATCAAGTGTATCGGCAGATTGAGAAATATCCAAAACGGCCTCACGAATAGGCTTTCCATTACTTCTAACTTCCCATTCTACTATTTCTTTATGATGACTTCTAATAATATTAGCAGCTTTTCGTAAAATATTTCCTCTTTCTAAAGGAGTCATAGAACCCCAGACTTTTTGACTTTCATTTGCAAAATTAACAATTTCATCAACAGTAATCTTATCGCTAATAGGACATTTAGCAATAACTTTACCTATTCTTTGTTCATAAACATCAAAAAATTTTTCTGAATCAATAGTTGTTCTTTTATTACCAAAAAAATACAATCCATTTTCTAAACTTCTAGGAATTTTAAAAAAACTCATTTTTTATATAATATAAAAAATTGCCTAAAAATGAAATAATAAATAAATTTTTGAAACAATACAGTAAATATTTTTTTTCAGAAGGGACACACCACCAATATATTTAAAGAAGAATTAACAATATTATTATTTAAAAAATTTTTCCTATTATTTCACATAATAATATTAGATTTATTTGAAATATATTTTTATAATATATTTTAAAGAATTGTTAAATGTGTAAAAAATAGTTTTTAAAATATATAAATAAAATATATTTGTATATTTATTATTTTTAATACTTTCTAGTCTTTTATATTTTTTATAATTACTTTACTGTACATTATCATGATTATCATTTATTTTTATCTTTTTTGTTTATTTCAAATTAAAGTTTAAAAGATAATAATTTATATTATTAAAATTATTATTAATAAGAACTTTTTTAGTAAAAATTGAACATTTTTGTTAAATAAATAAAATTAATTCAATTTTTTTCCTTAAATTATTTGAAATTTCTTCTTCATTGATTGATTAATATTTTGAATTAATTTTCTATGAATCAGTAATATTAATTTTTATATAATGTTTCAGTTTTAATGAAAAAAAATCTTTTTAATTTTTTGATAAGAATGATTGATATAAATGTTAAACGTAATAAAAAAACTTCTCAAGTTAATAATACTAATATTAGTGGTGTTTCTATACAAAATAAAACGTTATTTATATGGGATTGTACGAAAGGCAACGAAAAAAAAAATTCTAAAAATAGTATGGAAAAGTATTTGGCATTAAGTTTTACATTTCCTGTAAATCAAAATGGTATTTCTTATACAGATATTTTTTTTCAAAGACCTGTAGATGAAAGTTTTGTTTTAACGAGGAAGCGTTTAAATACTAAATTGCTAAAATATATTGGAAAAATTGAAGGAAAAAATAAAGTTGAAAAACTAATGATTGATGTTTGCTTTAATCCTGAAAATCAAGTTATTATGGATGAGGTATGGTTAAAATTTTAAAGAAAATAACTGTTTTTTTTATTAGAGCTTAGTAACAAATCAAGAAGTTTTTTTCGATGATACAATAAAGAATTTTATAATTGGTGACAATAAATATCAAATACTTCGCCAACGGCCAAATATTTTAAAATTTGATATAGATATGGTTCCAATAGTTGGATGTCCAGTTATATCCGCTTATGAATTTGACAACAATGATATTAATAATCCAAATATTCATTGGTATGTTGCACCACCAAATACAGCCGTTCCAAAACTATTTGATTTTAAAAATAATGATTTAGAAAATATTTTACCAGAATGGAAATATGTTGCAACTACAAATATTTTTTATCCAAAAAAAGAACATACAGGAATGGTTTTAGCTGCAATATTAGATATTGGAGAAAATACAATAAAAAAAGTTAAAAGTACAGGTCAAAATGTTATTCAATGTTATGAAGAAGATTATCTTCATTATGATATGATTAAACAATTAAAAAATAATAAAAAAGTAGATAAATCATATAGAATAATGTCTTTTAACATACTTGCTGATTTATACTTAAATTTAAAGCAACCCCAAGAAAAATTATATTTTGCTTATTGTCCTAAAGAATATCAAGAGAGTGGTTTTAGATATCCATTAACATTAAAAGTTTTAAATGATTTTGATGCTGATATTCTTTGCCTACAAGAAGTTGATAATAAAATGCAAAAAAGATTTTTACTGCCATTTTTAGAACAAATGAATTATAGTAATTATTTTGCTATTAAGGGTAATTTTGTAAATGAAGGTGTTTTAATATCGTGGAAAAAATCTAAATTTAAATTATTAAGAAGTGAAAATATTTTAATAAAAGATATGTTAGACTTAGAAGAGTATCCAGAAAATATGGATGTTTGCAAATATTTAGAAAAAGATGAAGAAATAGATGATAAATTTAGAACACGTCCAACTGTCTTATTGAGTTGTTTACTAGAAGATTTACAAAGTGGTGTACAAATTTTAGTATCAACAACACATTTACATTTTGATCCAAAACATGAAAATATTAAATGTCTTCAAGCATTACTTTGTTGGAGATTTATAGAAAAATTGAAAAATGAAATAGGTGAAGATACCAAAATACTTTTTTGTGGTGATTTTAATGTAACACCAGAAGGAGGTGCTGTACAATTATCAATAAATGGATATACAAAAGAAAATGAAGAATGTTGGGAATGTACACCAACAATGGGAGGTTCAATATTTAAGATTCAAGATACATATCAATCATTGTGTAAATTTCCTTGTTATACAAATTATACATATTGGTTTAATGAAAAAGAAAATGAATATACTGGTTTTGAAGGAACATTAGATTATATATGGGGAGATAAATCAATAAAAGTTACTAAAATAATTGATATGCCAAAGCATGAAAATGTAATAAAATATGGAGCTTTGCCATCAAAACATTTTCCTTCAGATCATTTACCAATTTGTTGTGAAGTTATTTTTTAATAGGATTTTTATATTATAGTATAGTTTAATAATATAAATGTACTTAAATTAGAAAAAAAATATACATTGGATAAATCAAAAATATTTTTTATAATAATTTTTAATTAAATTGTTATGTAGTATGTTGTTTATAACTTTAATAAATTATTTTTGTTAATAATAATAAACTTTTATAAGATAATTGTATAGTTCAATATTGAATGTATATATTTATAATCTTTTATATCATTTTTCTTATGAATGTATTAATGTTGTGTAAATAAGTGTAGCCATTAGCAGGTAAATTAAATAAATATATAAAATTGAATTGTTATTTGGCTTTTATATGATATGATATTTGTTAGATTATTTACTTAGTATTAAAATGATAAATAAAGTCTTCAGTATTTATTGAGTAAGAACCTTCTAATGTTTAATGAAAATTTGTAATGGTCAAATCTAGTTTTAGTCTTATTATGATAACTCCTAAATATTTTATACAATAATATTTCGATTAAATATAGGTAAAACACAAATATATATTCCCATTCTTTAGGTAAACTTAAATTTTATAAAATTGATGACTGATAATAGAAAAAAAATAATATTATACAAATATATTATGCTTTGTCATAAATTTTTGTACTATTTTAATATGTTATTACTCATACTACATTCTTAGTAACATATTTATTTATTACTAACATAAAATATTTTGTTATTATTTATAAATTATGAAAAAAAAACTATATTTTTGAACATTATATGGTACATAATTTATTATTCTAATATTTTTATTTATTTCTTAATAAGTTTACTATTTAATATAAAAGGAGCTTTTTAACAATAACTCTTAGTTAAATATTGATAAGCTTTCCGTTAAGTTTTCATTAAGTGGTACAATTTCAATAACATCTTAAAATTATCATCATTTCTTTTTATTTTTATACATTTTATAACTATGGTACCTCTTGTTTACATAACAATTTTACCTCATTCCTGTTAAAAGTTTTCTTCTAATCATTCCTTTATATTTTATTGTTGACATTGGTGATTCACTTCTTAATATCAATCACCATCTTTCAAGGAATAAATATTTAATATATGTTATTCTTTTCTGATAACCTTTATGCCTTTTAATCATTCAAAAGATTTAACTTTACAATAAATATATATTTATATAATTATTATAATTTAATTAAATAAATATATATGTACCTATATTATTATTATATTTAATATTTATATTTAAATAATAATAATAAACTTTACTTTTTTTATAAATATATATTATTTTAATAATAAAACATTGAAATTCATTAAAATATTTTTATCAAAGTAAATTAATTGTATTTTTAAAATTATTTCATTATCATTGTAATTATTTTTACATTGTAAATATATATTAATAGTAATTATATTGAATACAATATTTTGATAACGAATAGAATTGTTATTTGTTTAAGATAGCTGTCTACATTAACAGTGACTATTATATATATTATTAAGAATTGATTTTATAAATTTTTAATACTAATATTCGTTGTATTTTTTTTTTACAATAATTATTAATAATATGATTTTATTTTATATTTAGAAAATGGCAGGACCAAATTATTTACTTATTGGTACAGGAATAAAAATTCCTATCATTCTTCTAACCATTGCAGTTTTAGCACTTCTTGATCCAAGATATCTTACAGCATATATTTCTATAAATTATGAAATTGTTATTATTTATATTGTATCTTCTTTAACACTTTTATATGCTTTAGTTTCTATTATAATGTATATTGTATTAGCATGTAAAGGTACAACTGAAAGATTAAGTATAACAAATGTAGCCTTATCTGTAAGAAACTTTTAAAATTATTATTATTATTGTTATTATTTTTGTTTTATTTAGGAAATTGTTCTTAGTGCAGCTGGAATAATAGGATGGTTAATTGTTTGTGGAATTGGAGGAACAGTATCTCAAAGAACAATAATAGATACAGGAGAGCTTTTTGGATGGTTAGCAGCATGTGCTGGTGTAAATATTGGATTATTTTTAGGAATTTTAGCTATATTTGCATTAAATTTAATAAATGAAAAAGTTATGTCACCAGATAGAAAATTCCGTACTTCAGGAAGTAGTTACTATGCAGGACAAAAAATTTAGTAACAATATTAATAACTTCAATTTCCTATACTTACAATTATCTCTTATTTCAATAACAAAACTTTTTCAATACTGTTATTATATCTACACATTATATTATTAAAATTACTAATTATTTCTATTGTATCATAGAAAAAAAAATATTTTTATAAGATAAATTTTGCTTTAATAATAACTATTTAAAGTAAATTTTTATGGAAACATAATTTTTATTATAAAATAATAATAAAACATTAGGATCAGTCATTAAAATTATAATCTTAAATAAAAAGAATCTATTAAGTTTGTTAAATTTTTCATTTTCTAATTGATTGAATTGAAATTTCAAATAACATAAAAAAAAATAAAATTTATATTTATTGTATCAAATATAATATAAAAAAAAAAGTTTAGAAATATAGCAGTAGTAAAAGGAGTGTTAAAAGATTCATATATTTATAAAATTTTTTACTTTGTAGAATAATCATATATTTTTTAACATATATTTTTTTTAAAATACATTTTGTTTTAATTACATTAAATAAATTAATTGTTTGAATATAATTTTATTACTATTTAAGTTTTTAATACTTATATTACAAAATAAATCATACACAAATGAATATTTAATTATTGTAACAATAAATTATTTACAAATGAAATTCAGGCATAATTTTTTCAATACCATACAATGTATCATCTTCATTAAGAACGGTAGCATCTTGTACAACTTCATATGGTTCATCTCCTTCATTGTCCACATAGTTTATTTGCTTATTTTTCTTGTTTTCGCTAAAACTATCTTCTTCTAATATTCCTACTTTTCCTGTACCCTGGGTATTTTCTAATAATCCATCTAACTTTTGACATTCAGATAAATCTTGTTTCTTTAATGATGTAAGAAAATGAATACTGTCATTTCCTTGTGTTAATTCTTCTTTCATATTATCATTAGGTCTTTTTATTGCTAAAATAAATTAATTTTATATTAAATTTTGTTATATATTACTTACCACGAAAAGATTTAATATATTTATTTGGTGATTTTTCTTCTAAATTATTACTTTCTATTGGAACTGTTGCTTTACCATTTTCATTTATATTTAATATAGTATTATTAGGTGTTTTAAAATGTTTCAAATTATTATTTGATAATCCTGCTAAAGTTATACCAGTTGATAAATTTTTTGTTGTCATTGTTAATTTGTTATTTAATCCTAATACTGTATTACCACTTGAATCTCGAGTAGTAGAATGCCCATTTGTTTTTCGGTTTCTGACAACACACATTCTTTTTTATAGTAATATTTTTTTTTTATTTTAATTGAATTTCTAAGTAAAATTTAAATTGCTTTTATTTTATATTATTAATATGTTAACATATAACAAAGAAAATGTTTATTTATAAAATATTACGACGATCATATTTTATTTAAATAAATAAATTAAAAATTTTTTTTTACTTTTAATATAATTAATATATAAATGCTGATTTTTTTTATAACAAAAAATTATTCGATTAAAATCATTATTAGAAATTTATTAATTAATCTAAAAAGAAGGGTTTATTAAATGGTTTTATTATATAAATGCAATTTTGTACTTTTATTAAATAAAATATTCTTATATCATTGTATTGGATTTCTTATTTTTTTTTTATTATAATAATAAAATTTAAAAATCATTTTGATTTACAATTATTATTTTTTATAAATCATTAATTAATTATACATTTCAATTCATAACAAAATTTTTTCCACACGTTAATATCATTGTATAAAATAAAAATTTTTAAAATTAAAACAATATTTTAGTGATTATAACAAATACTTTTGTAGAAAAAATATTACATGATATTTACCCGAATAGTAACTCAAAATAGAACAAAAATTAAATAATTCTTTTGTTATATTTTCTAGAACATTTAAATATAAAAAAATATTTTTAAAATTGCAATTTTTTTATTAATATATATAAAATTAAAATTAATTAACAATTTTATGAGTTATAAATTTTAGTTATAAATTGTTTCAATAATAATATATCACTTTTTAAAATGTCATTTTAACTATTTAAATAATTAATAACATAAATTTTTTATTTTATTTTAAAAAATACATCTCCAAGTTACGTAATTTTTATTTGTTTTGAAAATATTTTTTTATTATTAAAAATAAAATTTTTAGTCAAAAATAAAAATATTGTTCATTAATTTAATAATATTAGTGCGATGACAACGTATTTGATTTATTTATTTAAATGCTAACTTTTAAATCTTTAACAATTTATAATAATAAATTTATTTTATATTTAAATAAAGCTATTTAACTAAAGTTTATCAAAACTAAAAAAAGTATTATTAATTCCCAACAGAGAAGTTAAAATATAAACATCAAGACTTCCTGCTTATTTCTTTAAAACTCTTTCTTATTAACTCTACATAATATACTGTATATAAGCTAATATTTTAAAATACTTTCTATTTTGTTTTGAAGAATTAATTATTATTTATCCATTTTTATTTAAAGAAATAAAAATATCTTATAATATAAAAACCTTATCATCACATTAATATACTTTTAATATACAATAGACAATAATTAAAGGTTATTTTATTTTTTTATTTAAAATAAAACATTTAAAAAAATAATTGTTTTTCAACAATTGAAATAATTTAAAAAAAATATTTTTATATTAAATATAATACTAAAAAGACCCTTTTAATGTATAAATAATTTATTATATAAAAATATGTAGATATACAAAGAACTAATTATTTTAATATAATATTTCATTGTGAAAAAAAAAATAAATAAATTGTCTATACCATTCATAAAATAATAATAAAAAATAATATTATTCTGCAAGATTTCTAAAAGATGTTACCATTCTATCATATAAATCTTCATAATCTTTTTTTATTTTTTCTTCTCCTTCAGTAGATGGATTTTTAAATTTCATTGAAGATAATTCATACATCAAAGGTTTCATATGATCTTCTAAAATTTTCCAAGTAATTTTATTATCTGATTGAATTGTTGATTCAACAGAATGTCGTGCTAAATCATAAAATCCAATAATATTTTTTAACATTCCAACAGTTTTATAAAAAGGACAATACCTATCATATGGTGTGTATCCATTTTGTTGTAAAAAATCATCTTTAATAAGTTTTGCTACTTCTAAAGTAATTTTATCTGATTCTGCAAGTGATGCTTTACCAACAAGTTGTACAATTTCAGATAAATCTTCTTCCTCTTGAAGAATTTCTCTACATTTTGTACGAAGATTTACAAATTCAGGATAATTTTTTTCATAGTAATCATCAAGAGCACGCATATATTTACTAGTAGTTAAAACATTAAATTTTAAAATTTTTTTTAAAATTACCTATATGAAATTAGCCAATTAATTGATGGAAAATGCTTTCTTTGTGCTAATTTTTTATCTAGTCCCCAAAAAACTTGAACAATACCAAGAGTTGCTGAAGTTACTGGATCAGCAAAGTCGCCACCAGGTGGTGAAACAGCCCCAACAATTGTAACTGAACCATTACGTAATTCTGGTCCACCAAGACATTTAACTTTACCAGCTCTTTCGTAAAAAGATGCAAGTCTAGCTGCAAGATAAGCTGGATAACCAGAATCAGCAGGCATTTCTCCTAAACGTCCAGAAATTTCACGAAGAGCTTCAGCCCAACGAGAAGTAGAGTCAGCCATCATAGCAACGTTTAATCCCATATCACGAAAATATTCAGATAAAGTAATTCCTGTATAAATTGATGCTTCACGAGCTGCTACAGGCATATTAGAAGTATTAGCTACAAGAGCTGTACGTTTCATAATAGAAGTAGTAACACCATTAACTTCCATAGTAAGTTCTGGAAAATCACGTAATACTTCAGACATTTCATTTCCTCTCTCACCACAACCAACATAAATGATAGCATCAGAATTAGAATATTTAGACAATGATTGTGAAATAACAGTTTTACCACAACCAAAAGCTCCTGGAATAGCTGTAGTACCACCTTGGACACATGGAAAAAGGGCATCCAATACTCGTTGCCCACAAAGAAGTGGAAAATCAGCAGCAAGTTTTTCAGCAACTGGACGTGGTGTACGAACAGGCCAATTTTGAACCATTGAATATTTAATTTTAAATCCATTAAACTCTGCCTCTAATATTATTTCATCAACAGAATATTCACCAATTGATGTTATCCATGTAACAGTACCAAAAGAATTTGGTGGTATCATTATACTATGTTTTATTAATTCATTTTCTTGAACAACACCAATAATATCACCTCCAGTAATATGGGAACCTATACTTATATATTTAGATGGTATAAAATGCCATTTTTTTTGTCTATCTAAAGCATTTGTACGAATACCTGAAATTCATATATGAAATATTTTTATTATCAAAAATTTTATTCGAACCTTTTGGAATATAAATTGAATTTGTATTTTTAGCAATAGTTTCTAAAGGACGTTGTATACCATCAAAAATTGATTCCATAATACCAGGTCCTAATTCGACTGATAAAGGTTGACCTGTTCTCAAAACAGGATCACCAATTGTTACACCAGAAGTTTCTTCATAAACTTGTATAGTAGCAAAGTCTCCTTCAAGACGAATAATTTCTCCAACTAATTCACTATGACCTACACGAACTAATTCATACATAGCAGCTCCAGACATCCTTTCAGCTGTTACAACTAAATTAATTTGTTTTAATTTTTAATATATTTTTTAAAAATATTACCTGGACCAGAAACTCCATAAACATAACCATATTCACATTCTTTCTTTTCATATCTTTGTAATGAAGACATATTACTAATAATAAAATTATATAATTTCAATAAAAATATAATATTTTTATAATATATTATTAAAAAGAATAAATTTTATGACAATAAATGTTTTTTTTTATTTTTTAAAAAATATATAATATAATTTTTAAAAAGGCCGCGCCGCTTAAAAAATTTCTCAAAATTATATATATTTATATATTAAAAAATTAGTGTTATAATAAAAAGTTTTAGATATATAAACATAATGTATTTAAATATTTCATTATTAAAAAAATATTTTTTGTTTTTAGATTTATATAAATTTTAAAGTACAAAATTTGTAGTTGTTTAATAAATTTATAGTATTATATAATAACTTTTTAATAAATTTCGAATAATTATTGCTTAATAAATATGTTATCATAATTTTATAAATGTAAATATTTTAATTTATTATTACAAAAATTTTGATTTATAAAGTACAAAAATGATTTTAAAAATAAAAATAAATAAATAAAAAATAAATATATCAAATTTCATTTAATTGTCATTCCCATTAAACATTATCTGATATAAAAAATATATAGTGAAAACATTGTTAAATTTTTTCATTGAAAATAAAAATAATTTTTATAAAAAAATTTTATAGAGTATAAAACTATTATTTATTTTTCTTATTTAGTTCTATATTTTTAATAAAAATTAAATAAAAAGTTATAAATTTTAATAATTCTAAAATTGTGCAAAAAAAGAAAAAAAAAATGATTGTATAACTACACCTGCTACGTGTATAAAAATAATAAAAGTACACATGATTTAAGAAAAATTAAAATATGTCATTAATGTTAAGAACAACAAAAAATAATTGGTTAGATAAAAAAAAATTTTTTTTTATTAATTATAAAACTAATCATCTTGATTGATTCTTCTTTCTTTTCAGATGGATGAGTGTGATGAGATCACTTTATGATGTAGTATTAAAAGCCATGTCATTATGCCATTCATGTGTATTTATAATGTGGGTAAATTTTAAATTTGTTTATTTGATGAAAAATATATTTTTATTTGGTTTCATAAAGATATTTTATATAAGTTTATAATATTGAGTTATGCTTGGGTAAATCTTTTAATTATATTTTGTTTATTTATTTATTTTTTTAATATTATACTTTACTTTTTTCCAAATCTTAAATATTCATGCTTTCTTTTTCCAAATCTTAAATATTCATGTTTTCTTTTACCAAATCTTAAGTATTCATGTTTTCTTTTTTCACGATCCTCTTCTCCATCATTACTAAGGTCAGAAACACCAGTTTCATTACCTTCAATAATAATTCCATTAAGAATTAAAAGTTGTTCAAGTTCTTTAGTTACACGAATAGCTTCTAATGATGTAGCAATTGAATTATGGTAAACTTTACAAGCAAGGAATTTTGGATCCAATTCATTAGATGTTTTATATATCTAACAATATTTTTATATATATTAAAAAAAAAGTTTATTAAAAAAATTACCTCACTACATGTAGAAGGAGAAAGATCAGCTGTAATGCAAGTAGTGCCAAAGATTGCTACAATAACAGCCAAGGCAACATATAAACCATATGATGAAACGAACATATTTGTACCTAAAAAATGTAGTTTATTAATACTCTTTCAAAATGACTTATTATTAGTATGAATATAAATATAAAATAAAAAATTTATTGTTAAATTTATATTAAACTTCTAATAGTATAAAGTATCTTTAACTAACAATAAAATTAAGATAAATAAAATTTTAAACAAATTGATGAATTATTTAAACCATAAATTTAGCTTCAATTTTCTCAAAATGTAAGAAAATAGATAAAAATAATATTATTATACAAATATCACCATCACAACCTTAATTTTTTTTGGGGGCGTTTCTGAGTGATGGCATTTTCTAATGAATTATAAAAATGTGTATGTATCTTTTCTTCACTACTTATCATTAATAATGTTTCAAAAGCTCCCCGCCTAAGTTTGTTAATTGGTAACAACATTAATATATGCTCCAAATTTTTACTCCTTTTTTTTTATATTATTACAAAAATGAGGGGGTGAATGAAAGAATAAAAGAAAAAAATAAAATAAAATAATAATTAACAAAAATATATGAATTTGTTAAAATACTTTTTAAAATAATTAATAGATTACGATAACAAAATAAAGAAAGAAGTTTCTTTAATCAGTTGTGACAAGGGATTAAGTTATATTTTACAAACTTTGAATGTTCATTAAAAAGAGTGGCATAAAAAAGAATGGAAGTTGTGTATTCTTTTATTAAAATAAAAAAAAAGTAGATTTAATATTTATTGAATTGTTTTTATAAATTGATTAAAGCTATGAAGCTTTTTATAATGTTGATTCATTTTTAAATTATTGAAATATTTAGTTTACCATAAATAGTCAATCTTAAAACCACTAGTATCAATTTACTTCTTTATCAGCGAAAGATGATAATGGAAAAAAATATAAGTACAAATGTTAATAATTTTGTTTAGAAAAAACGTAAATTAATACAATAACAAGTGATTTTCTAAATTTATATTTATTTCTATATTATTGTAAAATTTTCATACATTAAATAATGGAAATTTTTGCAAAATAAAACAAAAAAAAAAGATAACCTTTAAAATATAAAATAATGATAGATAAATAAGTTAAAGAAAATGATAATAAGATTATAGAAAGAAAAAAATTGTCTTTTCTGTTATTAGAACAGATTGCATATAAAAAAGAAGATCTTTTTACTTGATGAAATTAAGAAAGAAAAATATTGTTTCTGTTGTTGATGAAGGTTAAAACAATTAGATTTTTTCCCAATGGATTTTGTGGTATTCTTTGTTATAAAAATATATTTAACAAATTTAAAAATGAGTAGGATGTAGAAAAAGAAAAAAATATTTAGATTTTTAAGTTTTCAAACTAATTTCTTAAAAATTTATAAAAAAAAAAAAAAAAGATTTAGAATGATATATTACATAATGTGATAAGAATTATAATAGTAAAAATAATTTTTTTATTGTTTTTTTTACGTCTAACATCAACTTGATTATAAATATCTTTTTAAATTTATTACTTTTTTTATTTTGAAGTTGTAATAAAAGAAATAAAATGTTATGGTTTATTTTTGATCAAATATATTAATTTAAGTAGTAGTTTTTGGTTTTCTAGCAATTAACCATACATTTTGTATTTATTTTTAAATAAATAAAAAAAATGTTTTAAAATATGTTTATTAAATATAATTTCAAAAATGGTATGTTTAGAAAATTAAAATAGATAAGTGATTCAAAAATTTTTAAAAAATGTTACTAGTTAATTATTGAAAAATATTTTTTAATACTCAAAGGAAAATGAGAGATGATGGTTTTAACAAAGGTTAAATAGGTAGAGAGAATCTAATTAATTACTTTAAAAAGAACATTTTAGTACCATCGTTTCCTGGGACTTAGATAAATAATATAAATATGTATATATATTATTAATAAAGAAAGAGTTTAAAATTATAAATTTAAAGACCCATACAAAAGCGAGAAATATGTTATTTAAGTATTAAAATAATATAATTTTAGTAAATTAGACTAGTTAAAATAAATATATCTATAGTATGACTAATTTATTAAAAATAAAATGAGTTATATTTTTAATTAAAAGAATTGTAAAAAAAATTTTTTAAACGCTACAACTAAAATAAGTTAAAATTATATGTTAGTATAAATTTATACTTGGAATTTTATGAATATAACTAATTACTTGCTTTAACGTGATAATTTTTATAATAAAAGTTTTTTACGATTCTTAATTATTAGCTATCTTAATAGTTATGAATTAAAAGTTAATCATTAATTAACAAAAATATAGTATGAAATAAAAAATTATCACGAAAGTTTCATAAACACTCCTATAAAATTAATAGCAGACACACCTACGATATTTATCAATATATTTAACTTAATATTTATTTATAATATCGTGTTTGGTTATATTATATTATTAATAAATAATAAAATTTATTCAATGATTATTCTTTTAATAAAATAAAATGTAGAAAAAGAAGCAAAATGAAAGGCCAATCTTAAATAATACATCTTTTTCTCATTTAAAAAAATCTTTACTTAATATAAAAATTATTAAATAAAAGAAAAATTCTAAAACAAAATAACGTTTTTAAAATTTTGTAAATAAATAAATAAATTTATTTTATTTTTATATATAAAATTTTAATAAAGTTATTAAATGGTATAGTAGAAAATATTTTATAAAATTTTCTTACATAAAAAATAATAATATTATAGTTTAAGATTGCATGATTTTTTATGATATCTTAAAATTGTTTTTTAAAAAAAGTTATTATTTTAAGTATATAATAACATTACGTAAAATTTAAAATATAAAAAATTTTATTTCTTGTTTTTTTTTTATTTAAAAATTAAAATGAATAATATAGTAATGAAAAAATAACTTTGATTTATGTAGAAAAAAAAATATTTTTTAAAATTATAATGGAAAAAACCATATGATAATTTTGAAAATTTCTTTATTGAACAATACAAGTTAATGAATACTTCCTTGTTTAGAGTATCAAAATATTTTTATAAGATATTTATCAAATTAAACTTTATAAAGAAAGCAAAAATTAAGTTAGGTCAAAATGGGTTGGACATAAAATATGTTTAGAATTGGTATGCTATAAAAATTTTATTTATAACAAAGTTTTACTAAAAAATAAATTAAAAGGATAACCACAATTACGTAAATTATAGTTAATATCATATTACTTATTAATTTATTTTTTTTTTAAATATAGTATCAAATAACTCTTTTATTAAATTACTTAATTATTGTAAAATATTAATTTACCAAAATTTTATTATAAATATATATGTTTATAATAGATATTTACATAACATAAAGAGAATTAAGGTATGTACTTGGAAAATTTTTTTAGAAAGTGTTTGAAAATTGTAAATTTGATCACAATTTCAAGTTAAATAATTGTTTATTTATGTACTTAATATAGTTAAAAGATTTTTTTTAACTATTTGTTTAATAAATTTGAATATAAAAATAATTAAGTTGTACAATTTTTAATAGAACTGAAATAAAATAATTTAAAGTTTATTAATATGTTACAAAAAATTGAGAATATTTTTAGCAATTAGTCGATTTAAAAAAAATGAATTTATTGATTTAAAAAAAAATTATCAATTGTTGTGAAATAATTTATTGTTGTTATAAAAAAATTGTTTCAATAAATTATATAATAATCCTATATAAAACATACTTTAATTCAAAATTTAATTTTAAATTTTTTATTGAATAATACCGTATATACAGTCCAAAAGTTTTCTGGGTTTTAATTTTTTTTAATCATTCTAAAACCATTTATATAATATTATTAATTAAAAAAATTAATTTTTTTTGTTTTAAAATAAAATATTAAAATACATGATTATTGCTTAATTCGTTTGTTACTTGTCATTTAAGCATACTATATAATAATAGCAATATATCTCCTTCTTCATTCATTTTTTTTCTTATTCTACATTGTAGCAAAAAAATTAATTGTTTTAAATGAATTTATATTATTCCATAACGAAGTTAGGAAGAACTAAGACAAAACTCATTAGTAAGTGTATGATAATTATTTTCGTATATTATTAGTTATTATTTTATTATTGTATTATTATTTTTAATAATTTTTTGTTAATTTTACCTTTAGTATATAATTGTAATAAAAGATTTTATTTCATAAAACATTTGAAATCTCGTCGAACGAGTTTGCCAGATCATATACTTATAAATTATTTATCCCATTATTTAATTTTTTTAATTAAAAAAATTATTAAAGAAGAATATTTTTAAGTTTAAAATTTGATTTAGGATAAATAAATTTATAATTCTTATTAATAATACGCTATTTAATAAAAAAAATAAAATAATTTCAAAATTTATAAAAAATATTCATAATGTTACTGTAATAGTATGATATTTATAAATAAACATTTTAAAAATAGTTTTTAGTTTTTATTAATTATTTTGATAAAAAGGATTATGTTTTAATTTTGTATACACTAAGCGTTTATTTGTTTGTAATGAAATATTATTTATTTAAAATATGACGTTATTCATTTTTGTCTAAAAACTTGAACAAGTAAAGTTTTTTTTCTAGACAAAAAAACAAAAAAGCTTTTAAGAAAATAGAACAAATTATTTTTATTTCATAGGTTAAATTTTTTGTTTTTCTACTATTGGTTGACAATGATATTAAAAACAAAATCATCTGATAACACAGATTTTAAACTAAATTTCTTATTAAAATAATTAATAAAATATAAAAAACTAATTTTTAAATTGTATATATTGATATTACTTAATAAAAAGCTTAAAATTTAATATTGGCTTGAAGTAACTTTTTTAAATAATATTGTTGTATAATTCATTAAAACAATTTTTTTACAAATAAAATGAATTATTTCATAACAGTTAAAAATTTTTTTTAATCAATGAATTCAACTTTTTTTTAAATTGATTAATTGTTAAAAATATTATTTAATTTCAAACAATGCAAAGAAAGTTATACACCGTTTAACTATTCTTAATTTTTTGTAACATATATTATTGTGTTAATAAATTTCTTTAAATAATTATATTAAATAAAGAAAATAAAACATTATTTATCAGATATTAATTTATAATATAAATAAATGTGATAATAATAAACGTTAAATTAATTCATTTTTATTAAAAGTTGTAAAACTCAATTAATTAATATTCAAATTTATTAGACAAAATAATTAAAAAAATTTTTTAACTATATAAAATATATAAATAAATCATCATTTTTATTTAAAATTTTGATCAAATTTACAAGTTTAAAATATTTTTTATGAAAATTATCCAAATACATACCTGAATTACGTATTTGACTAATAAGATAAACTAATTAATTAAATAAGAATATGCTATTATAAAAAAGTTTTTATTTTTTACAATATTACAAATAATTTCAATATCATTTTCTATTATTTTCAAAATGAACAGACTACTATATATATTTTGTTTTATAAATTTTATAAAATTGTCAATTTGTAAAGTTTAAATTATTAAAATTATTTATATAACATTGTTTAAGAAAAAATTTTTTTTAATTAATGTTAATACAATATTTTACTTTATATACTGATTAAATTAAATTTGATAAAAGGCGTTATAAATTCCTAATATTAAACCATACATAAATTTTTATACTTTTTTTTAGAATATATTAAGAGAATAACTTTAAAATAAAAACTTTACGTTACAAACTTGTAGTTTAATGTTATGTTAATATTTTAATTGATAAAAATCAAAATCAAAATAATTTTTGTATTAAAATACTTTGAAAAAATTTATATATAATGTTATTTCACAAATAAAAAATAAAAAATTTTACTTTAAATAAGATAAAAATTACAAAATATATTTAAAATGAATTAGAAAATTAGTACACTAATTTAATAACAAGTAAAATCAACAAAAAAAATGTTCGGAAAATGATTGATATCATTATTAACAATTTAGTCAAAGAATAAATAAATTAGTAAAAAATAGTATATTTAACAACTTTACAAATTATAATATTTTATGTACTTTATTTAAAATATACACAATGTAATAATATTTTACATGCTCATTTACCAAACTCATCTAAAATAAAGTTATAAAGACAAAAAAATTAATATTATTATAAAAATTATTATTCAAATTTTACAAATGTTTATAAAAACTATAATAAAATATTTTTTTAATATAATTTCAATTATTTTATTTATAAAAAGTATTTAAAGAATTTATGTTATTTTCATTTATAAAGTAATTAAAATTTAAAATTACTTTTTTTTAATTGTGTTAATCATTATTAATTTTTTGATTGTAAAATATTGTTATTAAAATGCCAAGTTTAAAAATAAAAACAAATTTATTGAAATTTGTAACTAAGATCTTAAAAGAGTATCTATACAAAAAAAGAAAAATGACGATTTTTTATGATATTAAAAATTTTCAATATCCTGATGGTTGAGTTTCTGGGACACTAGAGCTTGGAACAGCATTGTACTCTTGTTTAGTTTCAGTAACTGTTTGTTCAACAGGTGCTGGAGCAGGGGCAGCTGGAGCTGGAGCACCATAACTTGGAGCTGGTGCTTCTGTAGCAGGAGCTGGAGTTACAGCTTCATCTCCATATGCGGCTCCTCTTTTTTTTCTATATCCTGATTGTTCAACTTTAGGTGGTTCAGCGACAGCATTATACTCTTGTTTAGTTTCAGTAACTGTTTGTTCAACAGGTGCTGGAGCAGGAGCAGGAGCAGCTGGAGCTGGAGCACCATAACTTGGAGCTGGTGCTTCTGTAGCAGGAGCTGGAGTTACAGCTTCATCTCCATATGCGGCTCCTCTTTTTTTCTATATCCTGATTGTTCAACTTTAGCTGGTTCAACAACAGCATTATACTCTTGTTTAGTTTCAGTAACTGTTTGTTCAACAGGTGCTGGAGCAGGGGCAGCTGGAGCTGGAGCACCATAACTTGGAGCTGGTGCTTCTGTAGCAGGAGCTGGAGTTACAGCTTCATCTCCATAAGCGGCTCCTCTTTTTTTTCTATATCCTGATTGTTCAACTTTAGCTGGTTCAACAACAGCATTATACTCTTGTTTAGTTTCAGTAACTGTTTGTTCAACAGGTGCTGGAGCAGGAGCAGCTGGAGCTGGAGCACCATAACTTGGAGCTGGTGCTTCTGGAGCAGGAGCTGGAGTTACAGCTTCATCTCCATATGCGGCTCCTCTTTTTTTTCTATATCCTGATTGTTCAACTTTAGGTGGTTCAGCGACAGCATTATACTCTTGTTTAGTTTCAGTAACTGTTTGTTCAACAGGTGCTGGAGCAGGAGCAGGAGCAGCTGGAGCTGGAGCACCATAACTTGGAGCTGGTGCTTCTGTAGCAGGAGCTGGAGTTACAGCTTCATCACCATAAGCGGCTCCTCTTTTTTTTCTATATCCTGATTGTTCAACTTTAGGTGGTTCAGCGACAGCATTATACTCTTGTTTAGTTTCAGTAACTGTTTGTTCAACAGGTGCTGGAGCTGGAGCAGCTGGAGCTGGAGCACCATAACTTGGAGCAGGAATAGCAGGTGCTGCTGGTGTAACAGCTTCATCACCGTAGCCTGCGGAACGACTAACAATAGATTTTGCTCCAGCTGAAGCAGCTAAACCAATACAGACAATGTTAAAGAATTTCATTTTTATTTATAAAAATTAGATTATTAGTTATACAATTTCTAAGAAAAAAGAGTATATTTTTGATAACTTCTTGAAGACTTATATATACAATCTTTAATTTTTTTGTTGAATCTTTTTTATAAACATTATTAAATTTTTTACTCCTCATTGTAAAGTTCCACCCATTTGAACAGCTTTTTAATGATAATAAAACTGGTATAATTCCAAGGTTTTTGTTGCAAATAATTATTTAGAGTAATATTGAGAAAAGTTTAGATTGATAAAATAATATAAATTACCTTGAATATTTTAATCAGACATTTCTTTATGTATAGTTTATTTGTTTATCTTTTAAATTCTTATTTAATTACTTTTTTTAAATGATAAAAATTAAAAATTGCACATATTATTAAACTTTGCACTCCATTAATAAAGGTTAAAATGCATAAATGGTACAAATAATTTTTACAGACTTTTCACTCCATCGTCAATGGTAATTTTTATCATTTATAACCTTGAAAAAGTGTTTTTGTTGAGAAAAACTATGAAAATAAAAACAAAAGAAAGATAATTAAATTAATTTTAAAAATATTTTATTCTTATTTTGTATTTTTTACTTAAATTATTAAATAAATAATAAAAATAAATTAAAAATTATTGTAATCATAAACAAAACTATATCAATTATATATTTTGGAGAAAATGTCGACCATATCATTATATGATTTTGAAAAATTATTAATGATAATTCTGACACTGTTAATGAAAAAATTCTTATAAGTGTTTGATGAAGTATAAAATTTTTTAAATATATATTAGTTTTAATTATTTTTTTCTCTTTTAATTGATTCCTTAAAATTTAATAAATTATTTTATTTTATTAAATAACTTACCAAAAATATCCATAAATAATAATATAACTTGAAAAAGTATGTATAAATAAACGTAAAGACATTGATAATAAATTGTCATGTATTAAAGCTACACTTGTAACAGATAAATCCAAAGAAGAAAATGTAAGTAAATTTCCATTAAAAAAAAATGCTGCTTCATTTAATAATGCTAATATTAAACCAATACTTTTTTGATCAAAAAAATTACTATTTAAAAGATTTTTTAAAATATAAATTAATAATGATAAATATATAATTAGATATGGTGGTGTAAATAAATATACAATTATAAAAATTTTTAATATTATTTTAACATTATAAGATGGAATTAAAATAATATAAAAAAGTGGGATAATATAAAATAAAAATAGAAAAACTACATTTGATGTTGAAAAGATTTTTACAAGTGTAAATGAAGTAAAAGGATAAAAAAAGTTAATGTTAAAAGATTTGTAATATAATTTTTGAATAAATAATAGATTAAAAATGTATGATAAAAATAATATAATATTATTATTAAAAAAAGGAACATTCTCATCAAAATGGATAATATCTTTCATTATAGGTTCTAACCAACGTCCTTTACCGATAATATATGGATTATTTTGTGGAATCAAATATCTTCTACGTACATGCTGCATTAAATTATGCATTATACTACATAAAAACATAATTTTAAATGTATTAAACATTTTAACACTATCCTTAAATTGAATTATTTTTAAAACAAGAAATGTTTGAAGTAAAAAAAACCAAACATCACTAGCTTCATCTATAAAACTAGAGCCTATAAAAAGTAATGATATAATAATAAAAAAAATAACATTAAATCTATTGAGATTTTCAATTTCATTAAAAATATAACAAGATATTCCTATCAATGCTAATACAAAAGCAAAGTAAACTAGAATATAATTTGGAGTTGGTATATTTAGAAGAAATGATTTCTGCAATTTTTTTACAATTTCTTCACATTTTATTAATTTTCTAATGTTAATTTTATTTTTGTTCTCGCATTTAGTTATAACTTCATTTAACATTAAATTTATACATTTTTCAGCTTGATAAAGCATTTTTTTATCTAAATTAAAATTTAAGATAAAATGTTTTAAATTAATTACTATTAAGTACATTTTTTCATACAAATTTGAAGTAAAATCATTTGCAATACCAATACTGTCATTTGTTGTTTCAATACCATAAAAATTTAAAATTGTTGGAGTAATATCTAATTGATTAATTTCATTTGTATCATTATTATTAATAAATACTTCATCTTTTATAGAAATTAAAAATCCAGATTCAATTTCCTCTTTTTCCGAACCTCCATGGTTTCCTAAAGAAGTCATGCCATGATCACCACTAACTATAATTATATAACTTTCATTTTTTGATGACATTTCATTATAAATTTTAAAAATATATTCATCTAATTCATCTATTTTTTTCTTTATTAATTCTCCTTTATCATTATTTAAAAAATGTCCAGCTTGATCTAATCCAACAAAATATATTAATAAAAAATCCCAATTAAAGTATTTTTCTTTCATTACATAATCAATATGATTACCAGTTGTTAGGTCAACCTAAAAAATAATTTTAATTATATACTTAATTAAATAATAATAAATTATTTTACGTCATTAAAATATTGAAGGTCTGTTGTTGTAATTGTTTTAACAGAATCTTTTGTTAAAATATTAGGAAACCAAGAAAAAATTAAATAATCACCTAAAGATAAAATTTTTTTTCCGTTTTCTTCCAATTTTTTAAATAATGTATCTCCAGAAATTATTGAAGAGCCAAGATTAAAAATAGAATCCATAAATGATGCATCTCTTCCAGTAAATAATCTTTTCATTCCAGATAATGTGAATGTAGGATAAGAACATAAACTTTTGTATAACGTAAATGAACCTAAAGACAATAATTTCTTAACTTTTTCCATTTTTATAGATGAAGTAGTATTCGAAACAAAACGAAATGCCAATCCATCAACAAGAATAAATATAATTTTTCTTTTACTTTTATTATCAGATAAATTTTTATATTTATTGCATTCTGAAAGAAAATATATAATATATTCTAAATTTTTCTTTTCATTACATACCTTTTTTAAAATATTCAATTGTTTCATTGTGTGTCATCTTTAAAACTATATGACTTTTATTATTATAAATGTAATTATTCTTTAATTTAATCTTAATATTAAAAAATCCATAGGTAAAAAGTATTATAGATAAACAAAAGCATACAATAAACAAAAACTTTCCTTTTTTTTTCATTATAATTTATATATATATATATATTTTTTTTTTTTTCAATAATAATAACTTTTTCTAAAAAAAATATTTAAATTGAAAATGTACCTTTATTTATTGTGTAATTTTCTTAATCAAAATAATAAATTTAAAATATTGTATATAAATATAATAAAAAAAATGTTATTAAAAAACAAATAATTGCAAAGCAAAGTTATTTTATTGTAAAATTGAAAAAATTCTTCAAAAATATATTATAAAGCTTATTCAAAAAGTGATCCTGAATAGAAAAAGAAAAAATTTAAAACTAAACATTATTTTAAAAAATTAAATAATAATGAAAGATTTATTTTATAAAAATTTTTATATATACCTTTTATTGAAAATTAAAATTTTTTAACTCTACTATATTTAATTACTTTAAATTTGTTATGTAATAAAAAATATATTTACCTATAAAAAGTATAAAAAATAAACTAATAATTATTAAAATATTAATAAAATTTTTTTAACATTTTAATTACAAAATGATAAATGTAGAATCACTATTATTTGCACTTTTAATTTTTATTTCTTTCTAATAAATTTTAAAAACAATTATGAATGTATTTTTAATAAAAAACGGCACAAACATTTACTAATAAAAGTAAACCTTATTTGGAAATTACTATTCTAAACATCATATTTTAACATGTATTTCAAAAATACTAAATATAAATAATTTATAAATGCCCTAAAAGATAAAAAAAATAAATGAGTTTAAAAAAATTCAACGAATTATCTTAACACGATACTTTTTTTTTGGAATTGTATTTTACCCAAATATTTTAATTTTATTTTTTAAGTTGTAATTTTATATATTTTATCTTCCATTTTTTTTTATTAAATAAATTTAAAAATTTTTTTATATGATTAATTTTTAGTAAATTATGACTTTCTCTAAAGATACTATTAATACTACATCTGCTGCTGATTTAGCTGCCTTTAATGCTTACCTTGGAGATTTTCCATATGCTGGAGGGTATGTTATTTACTAATATAATAATCAATTAATAAAATTTTTTAGATATACAGTTTCATCAAAAGATTTTACTTTATTTAAACTTTTTAAAAGCACTCCATGTTCTAAAGCATATGAACATCTTTCTCGTTGGTACAAAAATGTAGCTTCATTTACTGAATTAGAAAAGAAATCTTTTGGAGAACCTTCAACAGCTGCTGCTAGTAAAGGAGATGATGAAGATTTTGATCTTTTTGATTCAGAAGAAGAGGATGAAGAACAATCTAAGATTGTTCAAGAACGTTTAAAAGCTTACCATGAAAAAAAATCAAAGAAACCAGGTCCAATTGCTAAATCAAATATTATTTATGACGTCAAACCATGGGATGATACAATTAATATTGCTGATATTGAAGAGGGAATTCGTAAGATTGAGAAAGATGGTCTTGTATGGGGTGCTGCTAAAGTATTACCTGTAGCTTTTGGTATTAACAAACTTCAAATTTGTTGTGTTGTTGAGGATGAAAAAATTTCTTCAGATTGGTTGGAAGAACAAATTACAGAAATGGAAGATCTTGTTCAATCTGTTGATGTTGTTGCTTTTAACAAAGTTTAAATTTTTAACTATAATTGTTACTTTAAAAATTATATAAACAATTATTATAAAAAATTTTTTCAATGAAATAATTTATCTTCAAATTTTTAAATTTAAAATCAAAATAAAATCAAAAAGTTTAATTTTTAATGTTTAAGCCTTTTTCAGATCCATCCAATACCAAAACAAAATATATGTATCCAATAATACTTTTTCCATGATAAAACAAGAAGATGAAACCACACACATAAAAAAGATTGTTAAAAAAATACTACTCTTTTAATCTCCAACCATCATCATACTTTTTTCTCCAAATTTGAAATTTTTAAAAATGAATAAATAAAGCCAATAAAATGAGATAAGTAAAAAATTAAAATGCCAGTTTTGGCATTTATGAGAAAAAAAAATTTTTTTTAATGAAAAATAACCACTCACTGTGTCATTAATTAGGTAAACATTTAATCAAAGAAGTCACTTCTTCAGCAAGACAACTGAAAACCATTTTATATTGTTCCTCTGTTTTAACTGCTCCATTACGATTATCACGAAGATATTCCAAAGATGCAGCCATGTTTATTTCTTTAACACCTGATGTTATACGATTAGCTATCATGTCTAAAAGAAGATATGCTCCAGTACGACCTAAACCTTCTGAACAATGAACAAGAATAGGTGATGCATGACCACGATAAGATTTGTTTACTTTTCTAAAAATAAAAATAAAATAAATTACTTTTTTTTAAAACTAATTTACCTTCTAAAATCAAGAAGTGTCTTTTGATTAGGAACAACTTTATTTTCAGGCCAAGCAAGATAGTGGAATTGAGTTACAGTTCTTGTTTCATTTGTTATAATATTTTTAAGATAAAATGAACGAACCATATAATCTTCAGACCAAATATGTTCTGATACAAGGTGGACTTCGTAATTGTCATAAACTTTGCTTCCATCATTTGGCCAATAATTTTCACATCTTCCAATAGTCATATCTTCTTTAGTAGTTAAATTAACAATAATTGTTACTCCTTTTTCCCAAATCATTTGCCAAAAGTTTGAAATAGTTGCAGAGACAGGGGATTCAGCAGCAATGTAACTTGGATGTTTTGGATTAACATCAAATATACTTGAAGCATTAATATAATTGTTTTTCAAAAAAGATGAAGATGTTGGTGAACCCAAATGAACTAAACTTTCATCATAAGGTAAAATTTGTTGATTTCTATTTTTTGGAAGGTTTTCAGGTTTTGAAGCAATTGTTATTTGATCATTTGGACTTTGGTAAGAAGCAACAGATTCCCATTCTTGGTGAATTTTTTCAGGATCGTCTAAATAACTTTGAAGAAAACTTAAAATGACATGTCCTGTTGATATATCAAGATTACATGAATTTAAAAAAGTTTCATCTGGCCAAGAAGAAACACTAGAATTTTGAGAAGAAGTTCCAGCAAGTTTTTGTTTATTTAAAACAATACCATCATGAGTAAATCCATTACTTCCTATTTCAGACATTCTACGACGACATAACTCCTAAAAAGTATAAAAATAATAATAATATAATAATGACATACTTCATAAACTCCACTAGTTTTTCCTTTTCCACTTTCAAGATTATCCATATGGTCTATTACTTCTGGATAAAAACTTCCAGTAAACATGTTTTTCTTTTTACTTTTACAAACTTGTGCTAATAAAACAACCAGAAGAGAAGTAACTGTAGCCATACAAACAAGTAGAATAGGTTTAAAAAGCCAATCACTTCCAGCTTTTGCAATTGGAACAATATTCTAAAGAAAAAATTATTTATTTTTAAAAAAGTTTTGTTATATTATTTCTTACTTTTCCACTTCCAATGCCTGCTTCATTAACATCAATTCCTGATAATGTCATAATATCTTTTCTTCTTTTATCTAAAAAGAAAATTATAAAAACATATTTTTAAACATACAAACTGCTTGAGCTACCCCAGAAGGACTATCAAGACGTTTTTCTTTTTTATCATTATTAATATTAGAATTTTCAAATATTGAACCAACAGAGCTAGCTTTAAAAGAAAGTTGATTATTTTCAAACAAAAAATCATAAAAATAAAGATCGTTTGGATTTCCAATTTTTTCTTGAAGATAGTCAGCTAGAGTAAAAATTTGCTCATCAGTTAAATTATTTCTCTTAATATTAATATAAATTCTATTACCTTCAATCATAGAAATTTCACCATTTCCTTTAACAATTTTATGTTCAATATTATCTAATCCAAGATCATCTGTAATATATTTTTCGTCATCTTTTTTAAAAAGAATTTGTTGTCCGTTTGCTTCAGAATTTAATGGAATAACTTCTTCAATTTCAATATTAGATTCTGGATATTTTTCAAGCAAAAATTCATCTAAATTAAGGTTATCAAAAAGTTCTAATGGTATCGTATTTTCCGATAATGGTATATTTTCATCTAACAATTCATTATTATATGTTAAAGGAATTTCTTCAATTATAGGAATTTTTTTATTTCTTAAAGTTGGTTCTTCATAAACAGTGACTTCTTCTAATTCTACTGGAATTGCTATAATTTTATCTAATTCTTCATCATCATTATTATTATCATAAAAATTATCTAAATCAGAATCGGAAACTGTGACTGGAACAACTTCAATAGAATCACTTTGATCTGGTAATTCGATGATAGTGGGAAATTGTTTTGATTCTCCAGAAAAAATATCATTTGCATTTGTTGGTATTACTTCATCATTATCATTTTCTCTTATTAATGGATTATTATAAGAAAATTGATATTTTGGTAAAATATCAAATTCATCATTGATAATGTTATAATTATTAGAGTCTTTAAATAACATATCATTTGGTAAAGCGAGTAACTCTGACTTATTATCACTATCATCATTAGTATTTGTAGTTAAATCTTCAATTTGTGATATTAAATTATTTTGTGGAATGTAAATATCATTGTTGTATACTGGTAATGATTCATCCTTTTTAACATACATAACAGGAATATATTCATTTTTAGTTTCATCAATCAAATTTTCAATATTTTGTATAGGTTCATTCTTTTTATCAATTTTTTTGGTTTCAAAATTAGTTGTTATATCTTTCTCTTCATCATCATCATCATCATTGTGGTATGTCTGAAATTTATCCATAAAATTTTCTTTTATTTTTTTTAATTCTTCTTCATTTAAATTTTTAATGTTTTGATGGAAAGTGTTGATTGTATCAACAATTTTTTTAACATTTTTATTATTACATAAAAATGGTTGATACTCTAAATTATGAAGAAGAGCAAATTTATAAAGAGTAATATAACATTGAGAAACATCATCATCCCAGTTTCCATTATTGTTGTTGTATTCTAACATTAAAAAAAGGAGTTCTTTATTGATTTCACTTGGAAATAATGACAAGTCCATAATAGAAGAATATTGAGACTGCTCTGCACATTGACCAAAAAAACCATCTTTAAAATAAATAGTTTTAAAAATGAAAATATATTTTTATTTTACCTGGAAAACATTTTTCATTTTTTTCACATAAATCAGATTTAATATCACATCCTATAATTTATATAAATTTAGAAAAGTTTTTATTAATATAGTTTAAATTTATATAAAATAATTGGTAATATTTTTTAGTACAAATATAATACTATGTAAATATGTATAATTATATTTTATTGTATATAAATGCTTAATAAATATTAATTGTTATATTTTACTCTTTAATTTAAAAAAAAAAATTAAGTATTAATTAAGCCTTCTAGAAAAAATTATTATTAATTAGATATTTTTAATATTTTAACTTTAAGACATCTTACATAGAATTTTTAATGATTTATGTTTTAATTTTTTTAACCATAATAAAAACAATTTATAATAATTTTATGTAAATATGTATGAAAATGATGTCATAAAAAAAACTAATTACATTGTTTAAAGTTTTTAGTAATATTATTAATATGTTTTTTAATCTACATTTTTTTTAACATAACAGTTATACTCTATCATATTTTTAAATAAATATTAAAGAAAAATATTTAAATTAAAGTATTTTATTTTAAAAATATATTGTCAATGATTTGGAAAAAATGAAATGACGTTATTATTATTAAAAAATGCATCAAAAAAATATTTGTATAAAAATATTAGAAAAAATAATAATATTTTATTTTAATGTAAAAATATTAAAACGTATTATACATAAGTATAAAAAAAATAAATTTTAAAATTATTTTTTTTTTATCTTTTAAAAACAATGATGGTAGCTGTTATAAGAAAGTTAAATTCTATTATAATATTAATAAATATAATTCAAAATTTTTTTTATTTATTTTAAATAACATAATTTTTTTTATTAAAAAAGTAAATTAAAATTCTTTCTGTTATGTAAGATAAAAATTTATTTATCTTTATACTTAAAAGTATAGAAAAAATTTTTATTTTAAATATAACCATAGAAATGCTATTAATTTTATATTTTTCTTTATTGACATATATATTATTTTTTAATAAATTTTAAATCTCTTATTAATGTTGTTATGGCAAAAATATGTTATATTATAATAATTAAATTTAAAATTATTAAGCAATAAAGAAGGATTAAAAATAAATAAAAATATATATTTTTATGATTAATAAAATTAATATGATTTTTTAAATTAAACTTATTAAATACAATTTTAATTTGTATGGGTAATAAAAATTATTAAAAACTTACCTTGTAAAAAACGACTTTCGACTAATGTAGATTGTGGTAGAAATGTACTAATTAAAATAAAAAATATTAAAAATAATTCAATTATTTTAAAAAAACGATTAAATGGATTAACTCTATTGGAGTAAAAATAAGGTCTTGCAGAAAAAACGGCAGCCCCAGTCAATGTTTTCATACTTCTTCATCTAAATAATAATATTAATATGGAAAAAAAATGCTAAAGATATCTTTAAAATAATGCAATTTTTTTATTTAAAAAAAATATAAATTTCTTAAAAATAAGTATACATAATAGTTTTTTATATAAATATATCATTAAAAAATTTTTATTAATTAATTAATATAAATTTTTTTTAAATTAACTAAAATTCTTTTTTATTAAATTAAATCAAAAAAAAAAAATATATATATATATATATAATACATATTTTTAATGTATAAAAATAAGAAAAACAAAACAGTTTTATATTTCTTAAGACTATTTAAATATCTTTTACTAGCCAGTAAAATATATTTATAAGGAGGGATAATGTAGAAATATTATTTATACGAAATATTTAAAAATTATTTCATGGACATAAGTAAATAAAAAGAAATAAAAGATGTATATCTTTTGAATCTTCGATATTACTTAAATAAAATTATATAATATACTCTTGTAATAGAAATAACCTTCTTTGGAAAAATTTTATCAAATATAAAATAAAAAATGGATATATTGATAGTTGTAATAAATTCCTACAATTTATATAATTAAAAAGATAACAAATAAATGTTATAAATAAATATTATCTTTGAAAATATAAAGATTATTTTTTATCCTTATAAATAACTACTAATAGTTTTTATTAATTTTAATTTATTAAGTATAAGATTTATACAAATTTATATAAACTTTTTTTATTATAAAGATTTAGTTGTCATATACTTAATATAGATAACTTATAAATAAAATTTACTACTTGTTTTTAATGTTATACTAAAAAACGATTTTATTTATATGTATGATGATGATGTCAAGTGAAAAGAATATTAAGTATTTTATATTTTTATACGGTAATATAATATACATGAATGTACTATAGTATTTCTATGAAATAATGCTATTAATAGAAAGTGATATTTAATAAATAGTAATATAAATATATAATGTGACAAATAATAAATAGATATAATAAAATTGATAAAAATATCTATTTTACAATATTATAAAAATATTAAAATTAATTTTTTCTTAGTTTTAATAATATATAATAAAAATTAGGATTTTAAAATATTTGTAACTTTAATATTTTATACTTGTTGTAAAGAAAATGTATGCCACATACATAATAAGTACCAGTAACTATATATGCTTCCATTATACTTTGTTGAAGCGAATAAAAATTTTGTGTTTATTGAAAAAGATATGTTAAAATGCGAATTTTTAATTCTTAACAAAAATTAGTTATTTTAATATTTTACAATTTTTAACATATTTATATAGAAAATAAACATGAAAAAATAATTTTTTTTTATTTATAAATTGTATATGATATAATATTTTCGAAATAAAAATTAAATATATTTTAAATAATGAATCTTTAAAAAATACTATATAAAATAATAGATTAAAAGTACATTTTTTTAAATAATATTATTTTAAAAAAACACAATAATTTAGTTGTGGTAAAACTTTTTTTTAACGTCAAATTGTAGTAATATATCTGGCAACGTATTATATAAAGCTTCAAAAGAATACGTTAAAATTATATTACAGAAAATAATTTATAAGAATTTACTTAAATAAACTGGTATCAAAGACCACAAATTATAATTATATAATTTTTTTTAATAAAATTTTTCAAATTAAAACATATGCTAATAGAAATCTATTATAATTAAGTATAAACATATAACATATTATTACTACAACCTTTTAAGCTAATTATCATTATTTAAAAAATTGCGTTTTAAATAGTTTATAAAAGATTTTTAAAGTTAATGTTAATTGTAATAAAATTTTTTGGTTGTATAAATGTTTACAGTTATCTTTTTAATTTTGTAGCTTGTTATCAAAAAAATTAAATTTTCTTGTATGTATAATTTTTAATGGTCAAAAATACTGAAAGTATAATTAACGGAAATGCTCTAGAGATTTTATTCATATTAAAGTTGTTTACAAAATAGTCCCTCTATTTTAAATTATGAATGTAAAAATTGACTTCATTTTTGTGAGTAAACATAATTATTGTAATTAACTTGTCTCTCATATATTATTGAGATTTAATCCACTATATTAGTGAAAAACAGTAAATTTTATGAAAGTAAATATAAATTTGTTTTTAATAATTACGATTGTTGTTATGTGACATAAAAAAATATAAAATAAAAATAAATTAAAAATATATATATTAACATAAAAAAATAAAAAAAAAGTAGGTTCAAAACCGTTAAAAGTAATCTTCTACTTATTACTTTAAAAATATATAGATACAAAAAAGTCTATTTTTATTTTAAATAAAATAAATATATATATGATATCATATAAAAAAGATATTTTTTAATCATTAAATATCTACATTATATCATATTCATGATATATAATTCTTTTCTTATATTACGTGAAAGAAATATAATTTTAATTGACAACATAATAATAAATAAAAAATTTCCTAAGCACAAATATTTATAATTGATAGAAGTATTAGTTTTATTATGGTTATTAGAATAAAAGAAAATGTTACTAATTTTTAAAAAAGTTATTTATAGAATTTCATCCATCTACTAAAAAATTTATATAAGAAGGAAAACATTTTACTGGATAAAAAACACTTTTTTCAACTATGTCACATGGTAAGGCACAAAATAGAAATGTTATTCATTATTTATTTTGTTAAAGTTATATTTAGATGTTGCTAAATTTTATCCATGTTAACATTTTGAAAATATATAAAATAAAGTGTATCTATTTAGGGATAAAAGATTATTTTATAAAAACAAGTTGTAAGATATAACTATTGTAAGTATAAACAATAGATTTTCTTTACTTTTGATTAAATAATGGCATTTAAAATTCTATGTGTATTTATTAAATATATTATTGTAATTACTTTTAATTGTCAAATGTAAAAAAAAAAAAACTGTTTTAGATATTATTTATTATCAATAACGATGTATGTACTTTTTAGTATCATAATAAATTTTTAAAAAAATTTTTATATTACGATAGTAATTTTAAATATTTTTTAAGTTTTTTTTAAGCTTCAAATATTCAATATCTAATTGAATGTTACCGTATTTTTTCTTATCAAACTCAAAGCCATTGATTCAATTAAATTATTTGTATTATTTAAATAATTATTAAGCATGATTAAATATAGTCAAAATATATAAATTGGTGAATTAATAATTTTTCTACTTTCTTAAATCTTACAAGAAAAAAAATTTATACAATTTTAAAAGAAAATATATATTTTATAAAATATTTCAAAACAACAAATAAAACATTATAATCTTCAATTCCATATTTTAAATATATAAAGACATATTTTAATGATTACTAACAAACTAAAATATATTTAATTTTATCGCAATTGAAAATGCCAATATAATAAAACAAAGTCAAGATAAATAAAATGATATCTTAAATTTTATGATTATATAAAAAAATATAACACAATAAATTATATAAAATTTTAAGATTATTAAATAGAAAAGCTAAAGGAATAAAAAAAATATGTTACATAAAAAAAGTAAATAATAATATTTTTAAAAGATTTTTAAGAAATATTAAATGAAAAATATTAAAAATTTAATGGAAGTATTTAGTTAAAAATAGAATATGATAAATGATTAAAAAAATGTTTTATAAATGTGAATTTAATAGCAATTTTAAAAATTAGAAATGGTCTTTAAATTTTTATAATTTCTTTTTATAGGATATTTGATATACTACTAAACGGAAAGAAAGATTGACAAGATCCAATAAAAAGATACCATGATTAAACTATAAAAAAGCAGCAAATTATAATGCTTCTAAAATTTAAATTAGAAAAATAAATGAAAAAGTTTTAATTTTAAATAACGAGGAATAAAAAATAAATATTTAATTTTTATTTAAGTTTTTAATTAAAAATAAATTATTCTATATTATTCGTTTATTTAAATAAAAATAAACGAAAGGATTATACTAAATAAGTTAATTTTTTATCCTTTTAAATGTCAATTTTCATAACTTGAAGGTAAAATTTTTAATAATAAAGCAATATGAAAAACAAATTGTATTTAATTTCAAATACACTTTAAAATATTAAATTTTTTTTAATTATTTTATTATTAAATAAGTTTGTTATCATTTTATATATAAAGATAACTTGTCAACTGAATAAAATTTATTAATAGAATTGTGTTTTTTTGCCATTTTTGTAATTTAATTTTTTTTTATATTATATTGTAGCAAAACATAACTTTATTGTTATGTATTGTTTTTAATATCAAAAATAATTATAAAATATTTTTTATAGGTATCTTTAACTTATTTCCCAAGTGATATTAAATATTCTTATAAATAGATAATGAATTAATAAAAACAATTACTAATATATTATTTATTTTGAAAAAATAAAAATTACAAGTATTAAAAGATTAAATAAATTACGTGGCAAATTTATAAATTATTTGCCAAAGTAACTGTATAGTTTTGTGAAAATGTTACTTTTTTTAAATATAAATCTTTTAGCAAAATATTTTTTTATTAATTTTTTATTCTTTTTTTAGTAATTGTTTATTTTTTAAAATAAAATTTTTAAGTTATCATTATTAAAAATTTATTTCATAATACTATAAAAGCAAAAAAAATTTTATTTATTATACCAGAAATTATATGAGTTCCTAAATAATTTTGGTACTAATAAAATATTTATAAACTTTCGTGAATTAACTATATTGATATATGTAAATATATAAATAAGAAGAATTACAATTAAAAAAAATATTTTGTATTTTAATAAATAAAAATATTAATTTTTTATAATAAACAATATGACTATAAAGAATAAAATTTTTTAATTATTATTTAGTTTTAAAATTTATTAACTTACAAATAATGAAATATAAAAAGATAAACTTTCTTTTTATCTGTAAATAGAAAAATAAATAAATAACATTATTTGTTAAAAAATATATTTGAAGTTTGTAAATAATGTGACTAAAAAATTCTAAACTACCTTTTACTTCTACATTTTTTTAATTAAAATTTTTAAGATTGCATGCCACAAGTTTCAAAAATATTTTTAAAATTATTAATATTGACAAAACACGGTATAAATAAATTTTTGTTTTTGGCACATTAATTTGTAAAATAATAAATCTCTTATTTGTACACTTTGTTTAAAAATATTTACTGTTTATTATCCAAAATATTACTTTTAAATAAAAATGAATAAATGAAAAATATTTTATTCAGTTTCTAAAAAATAATCTTAAAAAGAAATAAAATAAAGTTTTGGAAATTTACACTACGTTTAATAAAATTATTCTTTTAATGATAATAATAGTTTATTTATATATTTAACCAGAATTATGAACACTTCAAAATGGACTGCAAAAATAAAAACCAATTTAATCACAACCCTAGTACTTTTTGGTTTTGGAGGTATAGGATATGGAGTTTATAAATCTGCTTTATTTGTTAAACGTATATTTTCACTACAGGAACAAAATTGCAATGAAGAGATGGAAGATTTTATTTACTACAAAGAATTGAAAGCAAAAGAAAAAGTAAAAAATGAATAAAATAGTAAACAATAATAAATAGTTATTATATTAGACTAACTTATGTTTTTTTTTTATATAAATAAACACAATTTTAATACATTTTTTATTAATCTTAGAACATTTAAAATTCTTAATTTTATGTAATAATTTTATTTTATTTTGTCAAATACCATAATTTAGTAAATATTAAAAATATTATTATATTTTGAGTAGTGGTGTTCCAATAATTTTTTGCATTTCGTTTTAAAACATCATTTTTTTTTATAAAGTAAAACTTATTAAAATGAAACTTAAGGTATATTCATGGCTTCCTAATCAACCATGTTTTTATATTCAATTTGACGATTGCAATATTCTTCTAGACACAGGACTTTCTATGTCTTCAATGGATGTATTCATGCCTTTACAAGAATTTACTAAGTAAGTAACATTTTAAAATATTTATTGTGTTTTAGTTATTCCTCCGACTTATTTCCAATCCCTCATCAAAATCATCCAGAACATGATTTTATTAAAATACTTGAAAGACAAGCATTTATTACAACAAAACCACTTCTCCATCCTATTATTCCTCCTGAATATGTTATAAGAAGTTTGGATGCAATTCTTATATCAAACGTTGAATCATTTTTGGCGTTACCTTATTTAGTTCCTGTAGATTCTTTTCGTGGTGTTATTTATGCAACAGATGCTGTTATTGAGTTTGCCAAACTTGCAATGAATGATTTATTAATGTATTTTGAAAGGGCAGAAAAAGTTCAGATAAATGTAAATGAAGAAGATGACGATGCTCCTTGGAGAGAATATAAATTTTGGTATACATTTCTAAATAGGCCACTTACAAATCCAAAAGAATGGAGAGGGATGTACAGTAAACTTTGTGTTGATACAACAATTGCTAGAGCCAGTCCAATTTATTTAAATTCAAAAGTTTCTATTAACAATAGTATAGAAATTATGCCAACTCCATCAGGATTTCAAATTGGCTCTTGCAATTGGGTAATTTTTAATGGAATGGAAAAAATATCTTACATAACGAATTCAAGTGTTATAAGGACTCATAATAAGTGTATGGATTTAAAGGCTCATGATCAATCAGATATATTGTTATTAAATTCTATCAATCCTAACCCTGTGTATAACTTTAACGTTAATATATCAACAATTAAAAGTATTGTATTTCAAACTTTAATGGATTTAGGCACTGTTATTTTTCCAGTTTCATCTGTATCATTATTATTAGAACTTATTATAAATGTATCACAAGTTTTAAGACACTCAACAAATTTTAGAGATGTTTCAATATTTTATGTTGCTCCAAATGCAAGAACAACAATAGCATATGCTTCAAGATTTCCTGAATATTTAATAAGTTTTAGAAAAAATAAATGTTCAAATCCTGAGGATCCATTCGAATTTGATGATTTAATTAAAAATAATCGGTTAAAAATTTATGATGGTTTTACGGATGTTTTGGCAAATGAATTTCGATCACCTTCAATAGTTATTACTGGACATCCTTCTCTTCGCATGGGTGATATAATTCAC
Source organism: Strongyloides stercoralis (assembly GCA_029582065.1). NCBI lineage: Eukaryota > Metazoa > Nematoda > Chromadorea > Rhabditida > Strongyloididae > Strongyloides > Strongyloides stercoralis. The sequence goes on along the minus strand of CM055866.1, from coordinate 10,111,137 downwards.
TTCATGTATATGCTTGGTAAAGATCCAAGAAACAGTATAGTTCAAGTTGACCCTGATTATCCATTTGAAAATTTGTGTGGACCTTTTCAAAAATTTGCTATAAAGTGCTTTACTTGTCCTTTAGATTATACGTTAAATGAAACTTTTGTTTCTTCAAATTTATTAAATTTAATTAATCCTAAACAAATTTTTTTGTCTGATATATACAGACCAGATTTGAATTCAGGATATGTTGCTATTAGAAATCCAAAAGTAAAATTTTTTAGATATGGGGATGTTCTTAATATTAAGTGTGATAAAAAATTTAAAGATGTTTTGTGTTCAGAAACAATGATTACAGTAATTAATGTAGATTCAGACACAAAAGAAAGTAATTTATATTCTGTTAAAGGATTTTTAAATGCAACTGATAACAAATTTATTGCTACAAGTGAAGACTCAAAGAAAAATTTTAAACCATTGACTAAAGTACCTTTATATGGATCAATAGATATTATTCAATTTACAAAAGATTTAAAAAATGAAAAAATAGAATTTGATTTTCAAGGATATGGAGGATGTAATACAATAATAACAATTACTATTTCAAAACCTAAAAATGCTATAATAAATATTAATAACAAAATTAATAAAACCAGAATTTTTTGTGAAGATCCAGGATTGAGAGAAAAATTGATTAAATTACTATCAAAAATTCTTGTTAGTTTTTGAATTTTTTTAACATATAAATTAATTGTATATAAATGTATTAGAAATAAATAGAAGAAAATATAATTTTTATTTAGTCAATCATTATATGCATATTAATATTATTATTTGTTTGAATTATTACTAGTATTTATTGGAGTAGATGTTAATTTACAACCATTAAAAAATGAATCCATTGTTAATAAACTACTTTTGTCAAATATTTCAAATTTTTTATCATTATCACTGTATTTTATTAATTGTTTATTTGTGTTACTATTATTTTCTTTTAAAATTTCAATATTATTAAAGCTTATATTTTTTGAAGGTTCATGATACAAAGCCATTAAATCTTGACAAAAACTACTTCTTTGAGTTTGATTGAGTAATAAACTTATTTTTCCAAAGTTATAACTTAATGTAATACCATGGAATTTTGTCTTCTCTCCACTAAAAGTTATTGTAAATCTGTCAAATTTTAATGATTTTGCATGCTTAATATTTACGAGAATCCCTTGATTGTTACTTTTATATATTAATAATAATCCTGATTTTGTAAAAACTACAAATCTTTCCTTACATTTAGATGATTCATTAAAAAGTAAACCTTTTATAGTACATATTACAAATACAAAGTCTCGACGTACAGGTTGAATAGAAGTTAAATCATTCGAATGAAAATCTGGTAAATCAACATCCTAAAATAAAATAATTTAGAGTATTTTTGTAATAAAAAAGAACAAACTTTTTTTAAATTGTTAGTAAAATAATAGTTATGGTTATCTAATCTAATTAATTTTCCAAGATATGGACGTTTATTCCAAATCATACGTTAAAAAAATCATATATTAAGATTATTTAATAATAATAAAAAAATATTAATTAAAACATAACTAATTTTTTAAAATTTGAATTCTATTGATACTAAGTTAAATTTATTTTATTCTTCTTTATTACTATTTTAATATTTTTAATATTATATTTATACCTTTTTGAGTTTATAATAAGAAATAAAACTTTTAATTATCAACGATGATAAAAATAAACCATACTTATTCATATTAGTTGATAATATGTTACTATACTGATAAAATTTTTATATTTAACTACAATAAATTGTTAACATTTTATTACTGTTTTTTTTTTAAATATGAAGCTAAAAAAAATATATACTATAATTTTATTATTTTTTATTTTTAATTATGGTGATTCATATAAAATATTATCTGTAGTACCTCATTTTGGTGGTAGTCATGTAAAATTCATGGGAAAAGTTGCTGATATTCTTGTTAAAAGTGGTCACGATGTTGTATGTTTATAATTATAACTTACAATGCTTTTTTAGACAGTTCTTATGATTCCAATTGAACCTGGACTTAATATGATTGGTACTAAACTTGCCAAAGTAATACATATAAAAAAAAATAATAAAACAATGGAATTGATTGGAGAAATTCTTAAAGATAAAAATGTATGGGAAATTGGATTTAAGGATTTAATAAGCATTAGAAAAATTTTTAACACTATGGCATTAGTTTCTAAAACAAATTGCAAAAATTTAATTACAAATTCTACACTTATTGAAGATTTAAAAAAAGAAAGATTTGATTTAGCTATAACACAACACATAGATTATTGTGCTTTCGGACTTTTTAAATTATTAGAAATTCCAGCACATGTAAGTTTATTTGCTGGTGGACTTATGCCTTCACATTTTAAAAGATTTGGTCTAACTTTTCCTTTAGCACAACTTCCTGATTTAAATTTAGCCGCTAATGATAAAGAATTAACCTTTTTTAATAAAATTAAAAATATTTTTTCATTTATAACAATGGAAATTTTTACTAATTATATGATATCTGAAGTAGAAGAAGTTTTTAATGAAGAATTTGGTGTAGGTTATGTTGATATAAAGCAACAACTTCGTGATGCTACATTTCATATTTCTAATTCTGATCCTTTTGTTGATCTTGCATATCCTACATTAAGTAAAATAGTTCAAATAGGAGGATTTTCTATTCCTAAACCTAGTTTATTAAATAATGAATGGGATACAGTATTATCAAAAAGAAAAAAAAATATATTAATATCATTTGGAAGTATAGCAAAAAGTATTAAAATGCCACAAGAATATAAAGAGGGATTAATTGAAGCTATTAAACAATTTCCAAATATTACTTTTATTTGGAAGTATGAAAATCCAGAAGATGATTTTGCTAAAAATGTAGAAAATATCTTTTTAAATAAATGGGTTCCACAAACAGATTTATTAAATGATCCAAGATTGTCATTATTTATTACTCATGGTGGTTTAAATAGCTTTTCAGAAGCTGCACATTATGGAATACCTTTAATTGTAATTCCACTATTTGGTGATCAACCTAGAAATGGTAAAATTATTGAAAAATTAGGATTTGGAAAAATACTTTTAAAACAAAATCTTAAAAATCCTAAAATAATAAAGAAATCTATAGAAGTTATGTTAGATGATAACAATATTTTTAAACAAAAAGCACAAAAAATAAAAGAAATGATTAAAGAAAGACCTTATAATCAGACGAATGTTTTTGTTAAACATATAGAATTTGCTGCAAAATTTAAAAAACTTCCAAATTTAAATATGGAAGGAGATAAAATGAGCATTTTCCAATATGCTTTAATTGATGTAATTTTATTTTTTATATTTATTGTAATAATTATTTTATCAATAATATTTTATGGATTATATAAGTTATACAAATTTATGGTAAAAAAACTTAGTACTAAAAATAAAAATGAATAAAATTATTATAAACTTTAACAATTAATGTAAATTATTTTAAAACTTAAAAAAATAGATATTCATTTATAGTTATAATGTAAAATTGAAATAATTTATTTAATTAAAAAATTTTTTTTATAAAACAAACATATGAATAATATAAATTTTTTTTGTATAATGGCACTTAATATAAAATTAATATAATTTCGCACATATATCTTATCAACATTGAAATATATAAAGTTTCTTTAATAAACCATCACTAATATTATATGTACTTTATTTATTTATTAAAAATATTTAATCAAAACGGCAATTAATATAAAAAAGAAATTCTCTTTTTATTGACTATTATTATTTGTATCTTCTCATTTTTCAATTCGGCTTTTTTCTTTAATGTATTTTCTCAAATCCCATAATTACATTCCATTAATTCTTTTCATTTTTATTTGGCAATACTCATCTTACAATATCATGTCTATTGTTCTTTTTTTTCTTAATATTTTCTTTATCAAACTTGACATCAACTGATCATTGAAAATATATACGATCTTTCTATTGTATTAGCTTTTCAAATACCTTCTTTTTACAATTATTTTATTTGACATACATTTTTTTTGAACCATTTTACACTTTAGACTTCACACAAAGCTTCTTATTTTTTTAACATCAATACTTTAATTTGCAATATAGTTTAAGAAAAGATAATAATTATTTTTTCTTATTGACCTTGATAATTTTTCAATTTTATTTACTTATTGATGTTTTAATTTATCGTATGGTCATGGGTATAACGCTATCATAGTGCACTTTTTTTTAGTAATTTAAAATTAAAAAAAAATATTTTACCTCATTTTTAATATTAAACCTTTTTATATCAATTATATATTATTTTAACAAAAATTTATTTTAATAATAAACCAATTTATATTTACTACAACAAACCTAATATTTAAATAAATTACACTATTTCAAAGTAAATTAAGTAAGAACACCTGATATTTACTTTTTAATAATAAACTATATTTAAGGCTGAATAAACATTAAAATCACATATGTCTTGACATTTCTTCATAAATTAAAAATTATTAATAAAACAAATGATTGGAAAATATATATTATTACAAATTATACCCATATTTTGTTTTTCTCAATGTCAGCTATTTTATTTTATTATTCAATCTTTAAAATAAATGAAGTATTACTAATGGTATTTAATTATACTGTTTCATAAAGAAATTTATTACAATAAAAAATATTAATTTCTTTTATCGTTTTTAATCTTATTTTTATATTTAATTTTTTTAAACTTTAAATTATTTATCGTTTTATTTTTTTTTTGTAACTTTTTTTTTTAAATAACTAGAAAAATTAATAGACAATAAAATAATAATTTTTTTTTAAGTTACAAAAATTTATGAACCATACAAAATAAATTTCTTATTTATATTTAAAATTTTTTAACAATAATTTATTTTTATTTAAAAAAAATCTGATTATATTATAATATATTTTTAATATATGCCATAACTAACTATATAGTATATTTAGTTGTTGTCTTTCTGTAATTAAACTATACTAAAACTATTTTAAATATTATTCTATAATTGTTTGTAGGTAAATTATTTTATATCTTTGTAGTTAAATAAAGGGGGGGGGGGAAATCAAATGTTTGCCAAAACAAGAAAGCTATTGTAAAGGATATAACCTTTACTTGACCCTTCTTGACATTTTAGGAAGGAAAAAAAAAAAGCTGTATAACTATTTGATACAATAAGGTTTTTAAATTTAAACTTATATTGGTGACTAGTTAAGGATTATTTTTAAATGTTTTATTAATTTAAAAATATTATAATAAGTTTAAAGATAAAAAATATATATTTAAGATTTAAAAAATACATAGTTGGAGTCTTTTTAAAACCTGAATTCTATATATAATTAAATATATTTAAATTTGATTGTTAAAATATTTTATTTTATATTTAAAAATAAATTTAATACATTTAATTTATATTTATTGATATATTAATTATAATATATTTACTATAATCTTGTTTCTTCTATTTTTTTTAATATACCTTAAAAAGAATAATACATTATATAAGAAAATTTTTGTTGCATCTTTTAACCAGCTTATTTACTTATATTTTCTTCAATCAATTATGCTTTTCTCCTCTTCACCTTCCTTTAAAAAATTTCACCTTGATATGATTTTTTAATTCTAATAATTTTTTTTTTGAATTACTTTATCTTTTTTATATGTACCATTATGACAGATTCCAATTTTAATAAAATGTTTTTTAATAATAATTTTATTATTTGATTTTATTAAACACTTCCTATAAAGAAGATTATAAAAATTCTTTTTAAATTTTAAATCTTCTAAACTTTTTTTATATAATTTTCTATATATTTTTTACCTTAGGCTTAATATTTTATTATAATTTAACATTTTACTGAACGAGATATATACAATAAATTTCAAGGTTATACTTTTGTTTATTATATATTAGAAGTTTTCTTTTTAATTCTTAACTCTTCTAAATAATTATTAATCAAACTTTTTTTTTACTATAAAGGACATTTTTGTTTTAATTATTAAATTTATTAATTTATTGTTATTCAAATTTTATTACTTTAAGAATATTTTTAACACCTTCAATTGTATTATTATATAAATATAAACTTTTTATTTTAATAATTATTTATCAAACTATAATAGATAAGTAATATATATCACACTTATAATGTCCTTCTTTAATTTCATAAATAGAATTGAATTAAGATAATTCAAAAATATGGCACTTATTTTAATTGTTTTATAATTTCGTATACATATATATATATATATCATCTAATAGTTATATAAATTATTATTTTTCTTATAAAATCTCAAGATATATAATAAAGATGATATATATAGTACATATTTATTATAGTACATTTTAAAGATTATAATTGAAAGAATAAGCGGATGTATTAAGTGTTAAATATAACTTAAAGATAAAGGTCATTTAAGAATTTATATACATTTATATCAAACAATTCTTTTATTAATTATATATATACATATTTGTGATTGATGAATAAAATTCTACATTCTTTATTAATACATACCAAAATATTGAAGATTTAAACCTAATGATCATATATTATTTTATTTGAAATATCTTTATCATTAACAATATATTTTATTATCTAATGTTTTAGTTAATAACTTAACAATTAAAAGTGTAAAGTAGAATATATATATAAAGTTCTTCATAAACTGTTCTTTTTAAACAATTCTTGAGTATGATAAAAACGTGATTAATTATATAACAGTTCTGATTTTTAGGCAAATTATGTCATTTATTGTTGAACTAAATACTCTTTTAATAATAATGTAATAATTATTACAATATTTAAAATACAACATTTGAAAGATTCATTGTAATGTTATCTGTATTATTTAAATCCAACTGTTTAAAAGTAATAAATTCAATTCTCTTATTCCTTTTATTTCTTTACTCTATATATATTTAAATATATATATATATATATAATTTTTACAATTTTGTGAGTATAGATGTACAAAATTATTATTTCTTTATATAATTATATCATTTTGAAAGTATTTATTATATTTTTTACAAGATTTTACTCCCGCTTTTGTTTAATAATTATATAGAAGATTTATTTATTAATATAATAACTAAATTACAAAAATATTATCTTATATATTTATATTATGTTTAATATATATCAAAATCCTTGTTTTTAATACTTAAAAAGATATTGTTCAATTTATTTAAAAAATATTTCTTCCACTTCAACGTTAATTTTATTTTATTTATATATATATCCATCTCAATCACTTTTTTTTAAAAACTTTTTGCACATGTATAGAAAAACATTTTTTAATCAAATAATAATACTTTTAAATATTGGGTTTTAGATATTTATTAAAACTATAATTTAATAAAATATATTTCTTTAAAAAAAAACTGTTTTATTATTTAAAATTAATTTTACAAATTTATATACTAATTTAGTTTTAATAAAAAATATAATAGCAAAGATTAAGTAATTTTAGTTTAATATTTTTTTTATAATACATAAACAAAAAATTTAGTTATTTCTCTTAATTAACTTATTTATTTATTGAAAAATTTAATTTATATTTTAATAAATTTTATATTATTAATGTAACTTAATAAAACCAAAACATTATTTTTACTTTTTTAGTAAAACTTAATTGTTATAAATTATTATTATCATTATACTATAAAAAAAAGAATTAAATACAATAGTTGTAGAAAAAAATGTTAGTTTTTAAAAAAAAAACTGGATTAATAATGCATATAATTTTATATCCAATTTTTTAAAATACTTTTTTAATAAAATAATTTCTTATTATATTTTTGTAAAAATAAATTATTATTTTTATTATTATTATTGTTATCGACAACAATCATACTTATCAATTTTTCTTTAGTAAATTAGTTTTTTTTTCTTGTTTTATACTTTTATTATTTTTAGAAAAAAAGGAATAACTTCAAGCATTCAATTGAAGAATGAATTTGAAGTTTAACATTAATTGCCATTTATTTATTTTATATATTTTTTTATTTATTAACAATTTTTCATTATGTATGAAAATAGACCCAGAACGTATTGCTGCTAGAATTAGAATTGAACAAGAAATTCTTAATGATAAAATGGAAAAAACTCATATTAATAGAAGTAGAAGACAATTAGGTGGTGGAAATCCAGCAGAAATAAATATTCAAGTATGTACTTTATTTAATTACTTATATTTCTTATATATGTTTATTTTGATATAGTATCTTTTATTTACATTTATTTAGTCTATATTTTAAAAATATCAAATTATAAATAGGGATAAAGACGATAAAGTCTATTATAAGAATAGGTGTATTTGATTTAATAGATAAATTAAAAATTTTTTTTATTAAATTTAAGAGATCGTTATTAATAATATATATTTCATTATATAAAAACTTTTTGATAGATAACAAAATTTTAATAATTGATGAGGAAATGATTCTAAGTGTTTATTATGTTAATATATTTTTTAAAAAATTACCCCTATTATATTATATTAGAGAATGAGTAAAAATAAATTAGGTCAAGTAACTTTTATGTAAACTGTTAAATAAAAAGAAATAAAAATTAAGATAATATCATTGTAAAGCATCTTCATGATATACTATATTTTAATACTTACATTTTTACAGGTCACAGCACCATTATTTTCAAGTCGTCTTTTTGAATATGGTATTGATGCAGGAGATGATGAATTACCACAACAATTAGATGCTTATAAAAAATTTTCATTAAGATATCCAATTAAATTTTTTGGAAAAGAATATACAATAATTAATATTTTGGCAAATGGTGCTATTGGATTTGATGAAAATTCAAAATCATATAAATTAAATGTTCTCCCAGGAAATATGAAAATTATTGCTCCATTTTGGAATAGAAATAATCTTTTATCTGGTGGAGCTGTATATTTTAGAGAAATTACATCTGGACGTGTTTTAGAAAGAGGGCAAAGTGAAATTAGATATCAATATGATAAGTCTATTCATGTAAAATCAGCTGTTGTTGTAACATGGGATCGAATGCAACCTGTTGGTGATAAAGTATTACCAGAAGAAAATACTAATACATTTCAAATGGTTATATTTAATACAGATGATGGAAGTTATGCTAATTTTGTATATTCTAATATTGGGTGGACTCAAGGTGCTGAAGCTGGTTTTAGCAATGGAAATAATCATGATCATTTTGCTTTACCCACATCAGGTACTGGAAATATTATGTATCTTGAAGAATATGGTAATACAGGAATTCCAGGAGAATGGATGTTTGAAATGGATAATAAAAGAATTATAAGATGTAAACTTGGAATTAAAGGAAATACATGTGATGAACAATGTTCTCCAGGAGAATGGGGTTCAGATTGTGTCAATTGTTGTCATTGTCAAAGTGGAAGTTGTAATACATTAACCGGAGAATGTGCTATTGGAATTTGTAGTGAATGTTACACTGGACCATCATGTTCAATTAAAAAAGAAGATTGCCAAAATTTTAGTAATGTAACGTCATGTACATCAAATGCTGTAGCATTTATTGATTTAGATAAATGTGGAGAACCTCAACAAAAATGTAAATGTATGTCCGGATATGAAGGTGACGGGTATCATGTATGTACAGATATCAATGAATGTAACAATTCTAAAATTTGCCATGGAGATGCTATATGTATAAATACCCCAGGAAAATATTTCTGTCAATGTAAAGATGGGTACATTGGTGATGGTGTTACAACATGTGAAAATAATCTTTTTTATAAAGATACAACTGGTAGTGTTCAAGAACTTCAAAAAACTAAAAATTCTAAAGTTACTTGGCAATTAAGATATCCATTAGTTATTTTTGGAACTCATAAAAATGATATCCTTGTAACATCAAATGGTTTAATTTCAACATTGAAAAATCATCATCAAGAAGATAATTTAAAATTTTTTAATGAAAATAGTCATTTAGAAAATTTACAAGATCAAGTAATTGCTCCATTTTACGCTCCAATTGATTTATCTAAAAGTGGTCGTGTAACTATTTCTGAAACTAATGATCCAAGTTTGTTAAAAAGAGCAACTAGAACTGTAGCAGATAATATACCAAACAATGAAAGTTTCATGGCTACCAGCTTATTTATTGTTACTTATCGTGATGTTACTTCAATTTACAATCCAGTATTGTTGAATTCTTTTCAAGTTGTTTTAATTGGAGGAAGATCTAGAAATGGAAATGATGTTACTTATGCTCATATGATATATAAAAATATTTCATGGAGTGAAAATGCTGAAGCTGGTATTTTATATAATAATAAAGATTCATTTATTATGTTACCAGGTTCTGGTGTTAATGGATTAAGTCAACTTACTTCTACTTCAAATATTAAACTTCCTGGAGAATGGCTTTACAAGATTGACAATCAACAAGTTTCCAATTGTTTAAAAAGTAACCTCCAACCACCTTATTGTGATAAAATACTTCCACAAAGTAAAAATATTACATTGAAAATTAGTAATTCTGGTACTTTTACAAGCCATTCAACAAATCCAACACCATTAAAAGTAACTAATATTTCTGAAGAAAATATTACAGAAGAAGATGATTTAGATACAGATTCATCTGTTGTTACTTTTCCACCATTTTTAACAGTTATTCCTCAAATAATGAGTTCTTCAGAAAAAATTAAACCATCTATTAATAAAAGTTCTCAAGTAATAGAGATTTTAAATCCTGTTCAAAAAATTGTTCCAGATACAAATTTTATTACTAATGATATGAAGATAAAAAAAATACTTTCAACTTCATCACCTTATAAAATAAATGTTACTTTAACTTCAACAATTTCATTTAAAGAAAGTACAACAACAGCTTCTACAATTATTAAATCTAAATCAACTGAAACACTTTTTGCTAATGATGATGATACACATATTACACAAGGAAAACCTATATATATTTTTACTACAGCTCGCCCTCTTCCAACAAAAGCTAGTAACATTAATTCTTTAAGAACAACACTTTTACCATCTGTTTCAAAATCCTTTTCTCAATCAAAGAATTCTCAATTTGATATAACAAAAAGTAGTAAAGAAAGTACTAATTCACCATTCTTTTTTATATTTACTGTATCTGGAGTTATTGCACTTTGGCTTCTTATTGTTATTATTATGGGAATTGTTATTTGTTGTAAAAAACGTAAAAGTCAAATGGGATTTGCAACAATATATGGTCCAGCATATCATGTACATCCAATTTCTAATACTTTAGGTGCACCCTATGGAATGGTAAGAAAAAATTCAACTAATGGTTATGATGATTATGAGGATGGAATTGATAAACAAGTTAGATTATCAAATGAATTTTCTTCATATAATCAAGTAAGTTTTTAATAAAATAAATTTTTTGTTTTATTTTTTATACACCTATTTGTCAATGTACTTTATATATAACAAATTTTACACTTTTTCTATTTTTTTCTGTATTTTTTTTATCTTATGTGTGTTTTGCCTTAAAAAAATTTTAGACTACAGGAAGAATTTCTTTATATGGATCTCATTGGAATCTTCCAACACCTTTGGCTGGGGCTCATATTGGACCAGCTGCATTTATAAATCCAAATATTCGTTTTCATGAAGCTTTACATCATCATAATAATATTGTTATTCCATCTAATAGTGGGTATAATTATCCATATAATTCACATACTACAACATTAAGTATGACAAAAAAATTTGATGGAGTTAGAAAACTTGGAAATATTCATGGAATAAATAATGCACCAATACTTAATGGACATGGTGAAACTTTAAATACAGATTCTACAATTTCTGATTCAATACCTTCAACACCACCACTTATAAATGACAGTAATCAAAGGATGTCTCCAAAAACAATAAATATAATTTCATCTGAACCAGCAAATACCAAGGTGTTTAGTAATACTAACAATTTTATTTTTGTTTTATGTTATTTGTGTTGTGTTTTTTGTTTCTATTTTTTTATTTTTTCTTTAATTAAATATCTAATTAAATTTTTTTAGACATCACCAAACCAAAGATACTCACAAGGAACAAATGGATTCAATAATTCCAGATACTAGAAAGAATATTCAACTTCCATCAACAAAGAGTTCATATTTTCGTGAAAATCTCATTTAACAAAAGCAGACGATTATAATTAATTTCATGGAATAAAAATTCTTATATAATGAATAATAATTTAAATAACCTTTCGGGTGCCATTCTTTTATATATTTGATTCTTTTTTTAATATATCAATAAATTTTAAATTAAATATAATAATTTATTAAATGACAACTTTTAATACTATAATTTGTAAATTTTATGTTTTTTAAATTGTTTTAATTCATAATTTCATTATTGTATTTTAAAATTATAATTCTTTTGAAATCAAAAGTATTATATAAATAATTAACATGAATCTAATAATGAAACAATTAGTAAAATTAAAAATTATTATCTTATTCTGCATTACTTTATAAAAGAAACAAACATATGCAAAAGTTAAGAAAAAAAACTAATTTTATTATTATACAAAGATTCTAATGTAAGATTACCTAATTTTTCCTACAAAAAACTTATTGGTAATTTAAAGTAGTTTAAAATTACACTGACGACAGTATATTTTACTTTCACTGAGTATTTATCTATTGATACAATTTTTTTAATTAAAAGCTATAAAGTTTACAAAATTGATATTTAATAAATAATATAGAAACGAGATATTTCATCACAAAGTTAAAATCAATATGCGACCCTTTTTTATATTTTTTCTCATTAAAATTTATAACAAACGCGTCTGTCCAGTATTTAATGTGTATATACTTATAATTAGCTGATTTAAGTTACGTATTTAGAAAAAAGATTTCTTAAAATAAATTTTATCACTTACAGATTAAATAATCAAAGTTAATGGAACGATGTCTTTACCATAAACCAAATGATAGTAATGGGAAGCAATATGCTTTTCACTAAGAAAAAACAACTTTACTTATACATTACTTTTGCAGTAAAAAGCAAGAAATTTTACAACGACAAAACTGGGTTTTATTGTATAATGACTTTGGATAAAAAATAACCAAAAAGTTTCACATTTTACAGTAAACACAGTCTTAAGAATTATCTGAAAAATCCAGCAAATCGGTATTTGTTACTGTTCTACATAATTTTAAAATAATCATCAAAAATTTACCTAATTTACTAGTTGACTAAAAACATCAACTGAGTTATTACTGTAAAAATCGATTTTGGGTTTACGTTTACTTTTATATATACATAATTGATTACATTTTATCTTCAGTAGAAAAATACATTATACAAAAATTATATACAATCAATTTTGCTTCACCTGTACATTTAAAACATAAATATTAATTTATTAATTGTTAAAAATGTTGTTTATATTAAATTGATGTGGGGGGAATAAATTTTATGTATATGGTATCTTATAAAGATTATTTAGAAAGAAATGTTTGTGTACATATTTCTTTTTTTATAGGACTACAATCTTGTCTACGATAGATAAAAAGTTGCTATGAGAAAAAAAATTTTTTTTTTTATTTTATAAGAGTATTTTAGAAACTAAGTAATAATTAATTCAATTTAAAAAGATTTAAATAGCATTTTTTTAAGTAATAGAAATTTAATTACTTTTAGTTAACTTTTTATTTTTTATTTATCATTATTTATAAAAAAAAAACTTTAACTTTATTAGCATTTTAAAAATTTTAATATTTTTAGGTAACTATTAAGAATAGTTTCGTAATTTACTATTTATAATTATTTTTTCTATACTTTTGGTCCGCATTTTTTATTTATATTTCGATTTTATTTACAATCAATAAAGGGGTTATATGTATGCCTTGTCTGCACTATCTTCTATTTACATTATATAAAAATATTTTCGATAGTGAAATAAACATTTTATATAATGACAACCAAGGTATAAATTTTTAATTACTTTGAATTAATACACAATATATCAACATCTTCATATTATCTAGCAATTGTTTTTTTTATTATTATTGATTTTTAAATTATTAATATAACATAACAAATAAGTAGGCTTCACTATTTTTCAAGTATATTTTATTTTAAAAGTTTGGTAAATATTTTGTTTATAATATTAGTGTTAATGTCAACAAAACTATATTTATATAAATAAAAAATTTTTATTATATTTTTTTTCTGATTTATGGATATTTTATTACCAAAGAGAAATTACAGAATTTATAATTTTCATATATTTTAAGTGACCAAATAAAGTTTTAAAAAATGTTTAAGAGGTGTTTCTTGTGAATATAATTCATATTTTGAAATTTATCTTTTAGTATAAGTCTGAAAATCAATAATATTTAGCAAATAAACGACTTTTTTCTACTAAATTGTTTTTACTTACTATATATAAAGTATTCAGATAGATGCAAGATACACATTAAGATATAATTTATGTTTCAAATAGTTTTTTTTTTTCATTATTTTAGTTAGTCCTATGTCAATATTAATATATAAACATATTATATTCATAACTGGTTTCATTTCGTTTTTTTTTACCAAAATATTAAATCACCTTGGCCTTTTACCAAATAATTAATGTTTTATAAAACAACTACAAACTGAAAGTTTACAAATTGCGATTAAAAAATATGAAATATTTAAACGATCTTACTGAGTTACCCAATTAATTATTTGATTCCCTTAACTATTAATCTTAGTCTTTATTATATATAATTGGTCTCATCGAGATTAATCAATATTAACATTACATGTGTGCAAAAAAGTTTAGAACGTCGTTACAAAAACCCGACTTTTCTAGTTTTATCAAATCAAAATTCCCCGTTGACTATCACAGTTTCACAGTTAGAATTAATCGATAAGTATGGAGGTTAACAAAAGTGCAGGCTTAAAAAGTCTGTTTCTCCTATTGATTTACTAAAAATACTTTTCCCCACATAAGCCAAAGTTTAATAATATGACAAACATGCTTTAACTACTTTCTAACATTATTTCATAGAAATAAATCATTTCATTTTATGCTCTCAAAGACTTTACACAACATGGAACATTTTGCAGTTACACTTTCTTTAGGTTAGAACTTTTTGGATTTAAAATTTAAGACTATATTTTTACTATAAAAATTTTTAAAATATCTAAATTATACTTTATCATTGGCTGTTTTTTATATATAGTTGTGAAAAATGTTTATACCAAAGTGTAACTTGTAGTTGACAAAGAAACACATTAACTTGAAGCACAATTTGAATTGATCTAATTTGAAAATTTATTTGGTATTTTATTTATAGGTCAATCAATTTATAGAAAACAAAAAGTTTATGAGCTATCTATTATGCTGTTTGTTTTTTTTTTTTTCTATAAAGTAATTTAAGTTTGATTTCCCGTAAATTTGTTATTTTTTTCACTTTAATAACGAAAGTCACCATGATTTTATGTTTTTCTTACGTTTGTGTTAAGTATTCTTTTTATATTGTTATAGATAGATAAATTTCACAATGTAAGATGATAATCCACATGATTATTCTATTCAATGACAATAATCACTTCATTGTAATGTTGCGAACAGTATTTTTTTTTTTGTCTTTGATAATCTTTATTTAAAATCATTCGATGTTTATTTTAAAAATTTATTTGAATTAATAATTAACATTTTTTAAGATTTAATTTATTGTTGAAAACGAGATTTAATGTCTTCTGTGATTCTTTCTAACTTATCAAATATTAATGAAAAAAAAGAAAACGGTGGAAAGTCTTCAGAGAAACTTTCAAAAAAGAAAAAGAAGACGTGTTCTTATGGAAGGTCTACGGTAAAATCAAAGAAGAAAAATTCTTCTGAATCGAAAAATACATCTGAAGCTGAAAACAGAAAGAAACTTTTAAGGAAATACTTCAGAAATAAAATTTACCGTCCAATTAAAATAAGGAGAATATTGGGAAGTGAAGTTATTGGAGAAAAAATAATTTTTACTTATTGCGATGAAAAGGGTGATATAATGAAATCAGAGATGGAGGATCTTCTAAAGGATGACAAATACGCTTCTCTCGTATTTGATTTTCTCAATAGAAGACAAGGCTCGGTGACTACACATTTTGAATGCGGACTTTATAAAGATAAAAGTTTTTAAAATTTGTTTTGTAATATAAACAATAAAGATTCAAACTTAAAATGTTTTTTTTGGTTTTTTAATAAATTCTTCGTACGCCGATGTTCCATTGTCATGAAGAGGGTTTAAGATTGTTGCACCTTGTAGTAAAAAGTCAAAATCAACTTTTGAAAAAAATACTTTTGTTTCTTCATTCTCGTAGAACTTGCATTTTTTAGGAAGTTTAGAGTTATAACATACGGCAACCATGTGGTTAGAATCAATAAAGCTTTCTTCAAACTGAAAATTTGTTTCATTTTTTCCATCTACATTGACTTTAGTTGATTTTATAAAAACACCTGGTTTATAACGTTCAGAAGTATTAATTTGAAAATCGATTGTACTTAAATCATTAATAATCCCTTGACCTGTAGCTTTAAGAAATGATTCTTTCAAACACTTAATACTTTTTATTATTAAAAAATTTTGATATACTTACCCAAATTCGATAGAAAACTGTCATTTTCATAATATCTGTAGGTTGTGTTTTCATAATTCTTAATTCATTTGGTGAAGCTGATTTAGACATTGAGTTTATATACTCATCAGCAGTTTTATTGTTCCTTGATACATCAAGTCTCATGCAATCAACACCAACATTTGAAGAACATGAACTTACAAAAGCTACATAATCTCCTTGGTGCGAGATATTCATGCCAAAAGTAGTGACTGGAGGAAAAGATAAAAATGGTTTACCACGTTCCGTTCTGTCAAATTTAATTTCATTCCAACTAAAATTAGTAAATTTCTTAGCCATCTGACGAAGAATTAATTTCCCTGCCAATGATGCTAAAGAATCTTCTCGGTAACGGAAACGGCATATTTTTTCAAATTCTTCTTTTGTGACAGCTTGAATTCCGAGTTTAAAATTTTTTTCAAACTAAAAATAATTAAATTGTTATAAATTAATAACATACATTTGAAGAAGAAATGGCATTAGATAATGAGAAAGCATATCTATGACAAAGGCAATGATTAGAATTATAAGGTGAATCCATTAATTTATTGTAAAAATTGTAATGATCTAAAAGTGTAAAATAAATTTAACTTGATGACATGGAAGAAAAGATATAACTATAATTATGATCATCCATCAATATTGCAATGTAAAAATCTATGTAATAACAATAAAACAAAGTTTATTACTACCAAAACATATTTAAAAGTAAAAAATATTTATGTATTTTAATATTGATAAAACGATAATAAATAATTGCACCTACTTTTGATACGACCACTATAATATCTTTCTGGAAATGTTAAAAGTTTTGTTTGTCCTTGAAATACATTTACATTGAATAGTAGTTTGAATATGCCAATTTTTGTTTGCAATTTTTTTGTCAATGTCATAATTGTTAAAATAAAATTGTTACTTTATTGTTTTTATAATAAAATGCTAATTATTTTATATATTCTAAATTTAAAAAATATTTCTTCAACAAAAATCCCAGAGAATCATGTTAAAAAATTCTACTTTATAGTTATTGGAATAAAACTACTGATACAATTTATTACAATGGAATAAAAAATCATCGGTGATTTCTTAACACGTTAATATTTGAGAAGTATGTATAGTTTTTAAAAAATTAAATTTAATTGTAGTTGTATTTAAAATTTTATAAGTATAAATGTTCATTTATAAAGAATAAAATAACAAGATATAATTCTATAAAGTTAGTAAAATTAGTTGTACAAATAATAATTATCATTTTGAACGTTAATCTATTTATTGTTTTATTTTTTTATAGAAATTATTTTATTAATTATAATATTTACTTTTTTTCTACTTATATAATTTTTCTTACAAAGCCAGTTTTAAAAAAAACAAACTGTTGAGGAAGATCTTAGATATTTACTCACTAATTTATAATAAATGACATTATTAATTTAAAATTATGCTTTAAAAAGGTAACAAAATTAACGTTATTATCTGTAGTAAAAAAAAGTTAGGTATTAAACCACTTTACAGTTATTAATTTATTTACCTTCATACAAACATTTCTAAACATTCTATAAAAATTCTATATATATAATAAGTTTTAAAATATTTATGATTAAGAAGAAGTAATGATGAAAATACAAAGCGTATTAGTTATTTTTAAATGAAATTTATATTATTTTGCTATAACAAAAAAAATTTACTTATTTATTACAAATATTTGCAATTATCCATATGTTCCAAACCACTTTTTCCACAAAGTTACTCCACTTTCAATTTCTTGTTCTTCACATGACCCTGAACTAATTTTATGAACAGCAACTCTTGAAATTCCATAAAAATGTATAAATGCAGCTAGTACAACAAAAATATGGAAAAATTGATGTGAATGAAACTAAAGAAATATTAATTATAAAGTTTTATTTTAAAATTTTAACTTACTAAATAATCAAATTTACCCATAAAAAATCTTTCAGGAATCCGTAAAGCGTATTGAAGAGCACCAATTACATATAAAGAACCCATAATAATATTCCATTTTAATAATTCTTTTTCAACAATTATTTCCCAACTTTCAATTAAAAGTAAATGAATTCCAGGAAATATAGCACTAAGTCCCATAGTTAAAAAAATGCCAGCTCTAAGTGGCCTATATCGAGGTTGAGCAAATTTATCAAATAATGATACAATAATTGCTAATACTCCCATTACAGTAATCATTACAATATAAAGTATAACTAAATGAATATGACATTGAAAAACTAAATATAGCCACGGTATAAAAGATCCTAAAAAAAAGAAAAAAAATATTGATTACATATTTAATAATGTATAATATACCTATTATTAATAAAGCAATTCCAGAATAATCTAATTTTGAAAAAATTGCACCAAATTTTTGAGATTTAAAAAAAAATAAGTGAAATGAAGCTGAGCATGTCATACATAAAATTGAACCCAAAAAAAAAGGAAGAAAAATCAATTTAACGTTTGAAGGAACTAAATTGTTTGGTCTAGACATTACCCAAATACAAGCACTAATAAACATAATAGATCCTACTAAATGAGTCCAAATATTGATAGTTTCATTGTGATATTGAATGAGTGAAAAGAAAACATATTTCATTGATCCTGATGGTGGACGATATCCACTACGTATAAATTGATTATCCTTTAACCAATCAGGTAAATTTTCAAAATTGATTAACTTAGGAAAAAAATTAAAAATTCTTCGAATTTTTCTTTGTGTTTCTGATCTAAACACTTCAATTGTTTCTTCTTGTATATTTTCTTCAAAATCATGATCTAATGTATCAATTGAAGAAACTAATGATATTGTATCTTCTTTTACATTTATTAAACTATTATTTTCTTCTATTGTTTCCACTAAATTATCATCTAATGAAACTAAAGTAGTTAATGTTTCACAACTTGAATATTTTAACATTATAAATATAATTCTTAATAATATTGTTTTTTTTCGCTTTATAATAAAAAAATATTTGCACAAATAATTTAAAATTAACCCTATTAACAAAATTATTTTTTTTAATAGAAATAAGAGTGAAAAAATTGTTAAAATTTCTTATAATTACATTAATATAGGCTAATAAAAAGGAAAAAGTGACCAATACATTACATTTCAAATGATCGATTCTTTTGAATTGAAAATATTTATGATAATGTCACTTCGTTTTATGCATTGTGCATATGTTTGATAAAAAAAAAGACTAAAGTATTTATAATTGATAGAAAATTACTATTTTTTTATAACATATTATTATTAATCACGAGTTTATCTTAAGCAGAGTATTTTATATTGTAAAACTTTATTATATTTAATATGTTAAAAACTAAACATTTGTTAAAAGTAAATTTTTAAATAGCAAAATTAATGTAAATACTATTGAATAATTAATTAAGTATTTAGTATTAATAACGCAAATTAAACATTAAAAACTATTTAAAAACAATATAAATAGTACTTTTAAGGTAACATTTAGTTATTGTATTTTTATAATTACTTTAAAAATTTTTGTTTTTTCATTTAAACTAATTAATCCTTCTTTTAAATTAATATTATCAATATATTTCAATGTATATAAAATTTACTTAATTATTTAAAATGTTGTTTTTTTTGTAACAATGAAATTATTATCACTATGTATTTTGATATCTATAAATTTCTATGATTGATTAAATATATAATTTGATAATATTTTTAATGTTTTTTAAATGCTAAATAAATAGATTTTTTTTATTTTTGTAAAATTAAATATTTTACTTTATTATTGAGATGTTTTTTAGTAAATAATATTGCTTATATTTTAGCTTCTAAAACTTTCAAAAAAATTTATTTTGTATCAATTGATCAAATATTTGAAATTTTATTAACAAATTGTTTTTTAGCATCATGAAAATATACTTTGACAAATGTAGCATGAAAAAGTTCTCCATTATAGAATAAAAAGTAAAGTAATTAAGAATAATTTAAATAAGTTATTTTTATTATAAATAAATTAAATTATTTTCAATATTTTTTTGTTGTTGTTATAAATTCCGTGTTTTTGTACAATTACTAAAGATACTTGTAATTATATAGCAATTGTTTGTTTAACTAAAAAAAGTCTTCATAATAATAAATTGTACAAAAATTTAAAAAAAAAAATAATTTAATAATACACATGAGCATTATAAATCAAGTTAAGTGGTTTTATTTATTTAATTTTTTTAATCGTTAATAAATATTTATACATTCAATTTGTTTTATTTTTAAATGTTGAAAAAAATTTACTATTGGATTAATTTCAAATGTTCTGTCATTAAACCTTTAAAATATTTAACGGTTTTAACTTTTAATTCCATTGTAGCTTCATCATCTGCAATAAACATAGTATTAGAATGTAATTGAAAAATTGAAGCAGTCCACATATGTGAAATTCCTTCTTCAATAGCTTTATGTAAAGCAAATGCTTTAGATTGACCAGTTATTAGTATCATAACTTCTCTAGCATTCATAACTGTTTGAACTCCAACAGTTAAAGCTTTTGTTGGAACTTTTTTAATATCACCATCAAAAAAACGAGCGTTAGCTTGAATAGTTTCCTGAGCAAGTGTTTTAATTCTTGTCTTTGATGTTAAACTGCTACCAGGTTCATTAAAAGCAACGTGTCCATCTGGACCTATTCCTCCCATAAACAATTCAATACCACCAGCTTCTGTAATTTTTTTTTCAAATTCATTACATTCTTTTATAAGGTCAGGAGCATTTCCATTTAAAATATGAACATTTAAAGGATTAATATCTATATGGCGAAATAAATTATCATACATAAAAGAATGATAACTTTGTGGATGATCTCTTTCAATACCAACATACTCATCCATATTAAATGTTTTCACATATTTAAATGATACTTTATTTTCTTTATAATATTGAATTAATTTTTTGTAAGTTCCTAATGGTGTTCCACCTAAAGAAATAAAATAATTAATTAAAAATAATATTTATTTAATTACCTGTTGGAAGTCCTAAAACAAAATAATTATCAGGTGATGGATTAAATGAATTTATTCTTTTTACAATATATTTTGCAGCAAACTCTGATACTTCTTCATAATCATTTAATATAACTAATTTCATTTTCTTATATATAATTAAGTTTTAAAATAATACTTTATTAATAAATTATATTGATATAAATGAATATATATTAAAAAGAACACTAATTTCCTGTTTAAATAAATTTGATAAGATAAAAAAATTTAATATTATTTGATTAAAAGATAACATTTAATGATAATATATATAACTAGTATATATTAAAGAAAGAAATATATTATTGTCAAAATTTAATAATATTATAACAACAACATATCAATGATTTCTATCAAGTTCATTAATAATTTCACAAATTTTTTCAATCATATCAGTTGCTGTCATACTTCTTCCTTTATCATTAAACGTTTTTTGTGCTGTATATCTTATAAGATCACTAGCTGCACAAACGCCATCTATAAGAGTTCTATTATCATTACAAAAACTAATATTATCACATGTTGATTGACTTTTTTTTAAAAAATATGTAAAAGCTGCTATAGCACCACTCAAAATATCACCTTGACCTCCACATCTTCTTGGTGAACCACCCATTTCACCTGTTTGAAGTAAATTACCATCACTAATAATATCTATAACACCTTTACGCATTACAATAACTCCTAACTCTTTAGCAAGTTTTTTTACAGCATTCTTTAAATCACTTTCATCAACAAGATGATTATCTGGAAAAATTGTATTATATAATCTTTCAAATTCAAAAGCATTTGGTGTTAAAATAACTTTAGAATGATTTTTAATAATATCTGGATATTTTATACAAAAATTTAAACCATCTGCATCTATTACAACAGATATTATATTATCTTTTTCTTTTGATGAAGCAATAACATATGTAATAAATGATTCATTAATAATTTCTCTTCCTAAACCAGGACCAATAACAAGAGAATTAATTCTGTTACATATTTTAGAAAAATTTTTTTCATTTAATGCTGGATAAACAATTAACTCTGGTGAATAACTTTTAATAATTGGTGCTGCTTCTTTTGGACATATTACAAAAGATAAATCACATCCCTATAAAAATAATTTACCCATAATTATTTTTTCTTTTAAATTAAAATAAAAAATAATACTTACAACTTTAAGTAATGTTATAGCTGAAAAATATGGAGCACCTGTATATTCTTCAGATCCACCAATAATAGCTATTTTACCACAGTCACCTTTTCTATAACAAGGTGACAAAACTGGTAACAATACCTTAACTCTGGGTAATATTTTAGTTATTGGCATTTTCATTTATAATAAATTTCTTTTTAAAAATAAAGTAATAATAAAAAATATAATTAAATTAAATAAGTAATCTATAAAAAAAAAATAAAATTTATATTTAAATTATATAAATGCAACAAAAAAGAATATAATATAAAAAAAAGTTCCAAAATAAATATTTTTGTAATATAAGACAATAAAAATAAAATTAAATATTTATAAAAACTATTAAATAGTTATAAAAGATTATTTAATGTGAATATTGAAAAGAAAGAGTTATAGAGATAGATTATAAAGAAATGATAACAAAAAAAAAATATATATATATATATATAGATAAATTTAAAAAGAAAATATCTTAGAAAGAATCTAATAATATTTATTATTTAAAACAAAAAGTTTTAAATTAATTGCAAAAGGGTGAAAATTTAATGTAGTTACAATAAAAAATTTTAGTTATATATTTTTAATGAAATATGCATAATAAATGTTTGAAAGTATATATTATTTAAGAAAAATAAAAATATGTATACATTTATATTATATTTAATCAACAAAAATACATTTTATCTTTTTTACAAATTGTAAATATATAATAATTAAGAAAATAAGAAAGGTTTTCTAAATAATTTTAAAAGATATTTTAATTAAGAAAAAAATAAGATCAAAAAAAATGTACCCTTTATGAAATAATTGAAAATCACAAAAAAAACTAATAACAATCAAGATATTTATAAATATCTATAAATTTTTAAAAAATTAATATAATATACTATTATAAAGCAAATTAAGAAAGTAAAAAAAGTAAAAAATATATTTCTTCAAAAAAAAAAATAATATCGAATAAAAAGTTTTCGTATTTTTTTTTCTAACAAATTTTTTTAAAATATTTTTAAGGAATAATTTTTAATAGAAAACATTGGTATAAACATAAAAATATTTTAAATGTAAGAGTACATAATATCTTTGATTTTAAAATTATATAAATTAAAAGAAGAAAACAAAAAAATGACTGTGTGTTTAAAAAAAATAAAGCAAAACAAAAATAAAAATAATGTATAAATGAATCTATAATATGATTAAAAACAAAATAAAAGAAATACTAAAGTTTAGAATTTGATTTTGTTATTAAATTTTCAGCTCCAAAAATATTATTAGGATCTATTTCTTTTTTTAATGCATTAATAATTGATATTCCAGTTACTCCTATTGTTTGTGGAAGCCAATGTTTTCTAATTTTAGCTACACCATGATGGTGAGATATAGAACCACCACATGCAAGAATTTCATCTCTAGAGGCTGCCTAAAAATAAATAATTAAATATTAATATTTATTTTATTTATTGCTATATATTTTTTTTTAAATTTACATACTTCAATTGCATCATATGTTTCTAATGGATTTTCTAGTCCCTTGTAATTAAATGCAAAATAAAAATATATGCATACTCCTGAGTCATATACTTGTGTAACTCTAATAAAAAAATAAAGTAAATATTAATAGATAATTAAAATTACCTGCATGAAGCTAAAACTTGTGTTTTTATACCACATTCTTTAGCTTTGTGTTGAATGACAAGTTTTACATTTCTGCAAAGATCTTCAATTTTGTCCCATGGACATGAAGTTTCAAAACTTTCACCAATTACTCCATAATCCATGGCCAAATCACGAAGATATGCTATTGCAAATGTTAGTCTATAACCATATTTTCCATTTTCTTCTCCACCTTCAATTCCGTGGAATTCTGAGGCTATTGTATATATACGTTTTTCTTGAATTTCTACTTCTGAAACAGTACCCTCAAAAACGCATGTTGCTACAACTATTTCATCAACTTTAAATCCTTTTATTTTTGTAACATAAAACTTAGCTAGTTCTGAAGTAAAAGCTTTCCAATAAGAAACATTTTTTGTTTTCATAGCTTGTCCCATTTGAAATTGTGTATTATCTACAAGTCTTATTGATGCAGGTTGAATTCTTTGTTTACCAATTTCTCTTAAAAAATTTACACCACATTTAAAATTAGGAAATACAATACTTCCATATTTTTTAACATCCGGTAGTGGAAAAATTTTAATAACAGCTGATGTAATAACACCAAACATACCTTCTGAACCAAGAACAATGTGATGAATATCTGGGCCAGCCGAAATTCTTGGAACAGTACAACTTTTAGAAATTAATCCTTTAGAAGTTACCATAGTTACATGTACAAGTAAATCTTCAATATTACCATATCTATTTTTTTTCATTCCGCTAGCTCTAGTACTAATCCATCCACCAAGAGTTGAAAACTCAACTGAATCTGGTTCATGTCCACATGTATAACCCTTTTTAGCTAATTCTTTTTCTAACTTTTGCCCAATAATACCAGCATCAGCTTTAATTAATAAATTTTTTTCATCAATCCATTGTATTTTATCCATTAATGCCATATCTAATGAACAAATAGAACGAGTTTCATTTTCAGGACAAGATAAAGCATTAGTAACGGACGTTCCACCACCAATGGGAATAATTACTACATTAAATTTATTAGCTGCTTGGATAATTTTAACAACATCTATTTCACATTTTGGCCAAACAACAATATCTGGTATTCTATTTGGTTTACCAGTACGAAGCATTAACATATCATGAAGGGTATGTCCATGGCTACGTACTAAACGATACAATGGTCCATTTGTAAATGAAATGTTATTTTCTTTTAAAAAATCAATAAATGGTTGATTGTTAATTGTTTTTGGAAATTTAATTTCTGTTTTCAAGGCTGTTTCAATTTTATCATTAATGTCAACACTAAGATTAGTTTCAATCCAAGGACGTAAATTAGGAAGAATCTCACCACTAATATCATACTTACTTCCACTCATTACAACATCACCATTTTTATTAATTTCAAAACGTGAATCATTATAACCCCAACCATTCCATTTTAAAATATTATCCCTATATAGAAAAGTTTAAAAAATTTTTTGTGAAAATATTTAAAAAAAAAAAAAAACAAAATACCTATATGAGTGAGGAACATTTAAATATTGTATATCATCATTCATTTTTAGTTAAATAATAAAATTTGCAATAAAAAAAATAAATTTTAATAAAGATAAATGAAGGAATTTACTATGTATACTATACAAATTACCTTGAATATTTTTAAAAAGGAAAAAATAGTTAATCAAAGACATCTTTATTTTGATAACATGTTGTCTTATCAATTATAATATTGAAAGAATCATTTCATATTTAAAAGTTAAGTACATGTTTATATTGAAATACTAAGGAATATTTCTCATTAAATTATGTATATATATGTACAATGAATGTGACTGACATAAACTACCATTTAGAAATATATGATAAAAAAAATACCTTTAAAAAAGTTTGAATTACATTATACAAAAATAATCACCTGATAATTTTTTTTTATTTTTTGATACAAAAAAAATCTAACATTAATTCAGAATAAATTTTTAAAAATATTTTATTTTGAGTAATTAGTAAAATTCTTTTAAAAAAATTGCAATTGTTTTAATCAATCCAATCAGCATAAAATAAATTTAATTCTTCCATACTCTTACCATTTCTATTACTTCCAAAAATTATGTTACTTCCAGAATAACTTATCATCGGAAAAGAATTGAAACCATTTGGATTATGAGTTATCTTAATAGAAAAATAACATTATTTATTTAAAAATATCTTTTTTATGACAAAACAAATTATCATTAATAAAATGATTCTTGAAACAGACAATTTTATATGTTGGAAAATCGCTACTCTTTTTAATAAACATATATTGTTAAATTTTTAATAAACTTTATTTATAGAATGGGAGGTTGTCCACAACAAACACAATCCCCACCATCATGTGGAGGATGCCCTATGAATAATAACGAAGATAATCCTTTAAATAATGTAAGTATAAAATAACTTAATAACCTAACCTAATTTAAAAAAAATTAGATGCCACCACCAAATCAACAACCATCACCTGGTCAACCATTTGTACTACCTACAAAACGAGAATTATCAACAATTCCTAAAGCTCATGAAGATGGTTATTGGGAATATCCATCTCCACAAATGTTTTGGAATGCAATGATAAAAAGAGGATGGCGTTGGAAAGAAGAAGATTTATCAGAGAAAGATATGGAAAATATAATTAGAATTCATAATCTAAATAATGAACGTGCTTGGCAAGAAATTCTTAAATGGGAAGCACTCTTGCATCCAGAATGTACTGAACCAAAGTTAAAAAGTTTTAAAGGTGATTACGAAAAATTGTCCCCTAGAGCTCGTTTTTACAAATTATTGGGATATCCAGCTCCATTTGATAGACATGATTGGGTTGTTGATAGATGTGGTAAGAAGGATGTTCGTTATGTAATTGATTACTATGATAATAGCTCAGGAAAATTAAAATCAAAAACTGTAACACATCTTGATGTAAGACCAGCAATTCAAGATGTACAGAGTTTTTGGGATCGTATCGTAGTTGCTTATCATAGTTTTAAACACAATTATTTGGGTATTACTCCTAAATTTGTTAGCGATTCTACTAAGAGCGTCTAATAAATTTACTTTTTTGTTAGAAAATTAGTTATTAATATATTTTTTAATTAATTTGTTTTGTTAGTAATTGATTAAAAAATTTTATAAAATAAATTTTATATTTAAAACCTACTTGTTCAATACCAGTACCATCTTCATTAATAATATAAATATGAAATTCTCCAAAATGTGTTTTTGTTGAATTAAAATTAGAAGAGAAAAGAATTCTTCTATTGTCAGTTAAGTAGTATGGTGCCCAATTTGAACCACCGAGATTGGTAATTTGACGCAAACCTGAGCCATCTACATTTATAACAAATAATTCCATATTTAATGGCTCAACTAAATCATAACTAAGGAGTAGTTTATATTTTTTTATCTCTTCTTCATTTTTTGGTCTGGAAGCTCTAAAAATAATTTTTTTTTCATCAAGACTAAAGAAAGCTCCACCATCATAACCTAATTCATTTGTAAGTTGCCTTTTTCCACTTCCATCTGAATTCATTATCCATAATTCTAAATCTCCACTTGCCATTGAAGTGTAGACAATCATTTCTCCACTAGGGCTTATAGTACCCTCAGCATCATAACCTTCTGTAAAAGTTAATTGTTTAATAAAATTTCCATATTCATTTACTAAATAAATATCATAATCTGGAAAAATATCCCAAACATATGATGTATTACATAAATGTTTTAATACATTATCACTTTTAGCCTCTTTACTTTTACATTTTTTTGAAGGACAAGCTCCATTTAAAAGATTATCGTTTAAATTAACTGCTCTAATAGTACTAGCATGTATAGATTTTTTATTTGATGGAAACAAAAAGGAACAAGTTGTTGCTCCTAAACCAACACTTATCTTTTGTGGAATTGATAAATTTGATGGCAAATATGGTTTTAAATCATAATAATATATTTGATCACATTCTGTGTTATAGTAATTTTGTCCCATTGCTTGAAATATAAAAGAAGAATCATTTTTAATAAAATATCCTTCAGCATTTTGTCCACCAAACGTCAATTGTTTAATATTTTTCAAATGATTTTCTCCCGAATAATGAGTATCACGCATTTTTATATATTCATTAATATTATTTAAATTTCTTTGATTTTCCTCATAGAAAAAAGGTCTGTTTGATGGTTTACCAAGATAAGCTACAAAAATATTAAA
Source organism: Strongyloides stercoralis (assembly GCA_029582065.1). Classification (NCBI taxonomy): domain Eukaryota; kingdom Metazoa; phylum Nematoda; class Chromadorea; order Rhabditida; family Strongyloididae; genus Strongyloides; species Strongyloides stercoralis. Next base: position 10,082,413 of record CM055866.1, on the reverse strand, counting down.
TTCTTCACGTTTTTTAACAATTTTTAATCTATTAGAAACCCAACTAAGAATATTAAGTTTAGGATTATATGAAGGAAAAGAGTCAAAACCTTCATCATTCCAAGTAATTCTTTTAATTTTTTTAGTTGTTAAGTTAAAAATATATAAATTAAAATCATGAACTTCACTTTTTTTTTCTTCAAAATTTGAACTAAATATGAAAGCATCAGATGAGATCCATGTTGCACCAAAAGTAGAAGCATTTAGATAAGTTAGTTGTTTCCATACACTACCATCTATAGAAATAAGAAATATTTCTGTTTTTGAAACATCAAGAAGATTTAAAGATAACAATTGATAAAAATCATTTATTTCTTCTTTTGTTTGTGGTATGTATCCTGTGTAGAGTATATAATTACTATCAAAACTCCAAGAAGGTAATCCTTCATATCCTTCAACGTTTGTTAATTGTCTTTTTTCAGTACCATCTTCATTCATTAACCATATATTTAATGTTCCTAATTTTTTTGAAGTATATGCAATCCATAATCCATTTGGACTTTGAACTGCTTCACTATTGTAAAAAGAATCATTTGTTAAGACAGAAATAATAATGCCATATTTATTAATTTTATAAATATTATAATCTGGAAAAATATTTTTTAAAAGTGGTCGTTTACATATCTTATTTATTGTTGCATTTGTATATCTTTTATCAGTATGACAAATTGATTTAGGACATGTCTTTGAAATATCAAAATTATTATTTTTCATTGAAATATTAAGAGTTCTAAAAGTTCCTGAATAAATTACATCATAATTTGGCGATACAAATTTTCCATTTGAACTAATTCCTAAACCATTACTAATTCTATGGATTTTGGTATTTTCTTTTCCACTAATTAAAGATAATTTTTTTCGATATATCTAGAAATAATTTTAAAAAAATAATGTATAAACATACTCCAGAACATCTTGTACCATATTCATTCATTCCACTTCCTTGAAAAATAATATATTTTCCATCATCGCTAAGATTTGGAAAAAGATTTACTACACCAGAAGTAATTCTTGTAATATTATGAAGCCAATCTTCTACATGACAATTAATTGATAATAAAATAGAAAATAACAACAAAAAATACATTATAAAATTGATACTGCAAAATGTTACTTCAAAATATAACATGAAAACTAGAACAAAAAAATGTAAAACATAATAAAACTTTAAAAAAAAATCATACTGTCTATTTGCCTTTTTCCAAAAAACAAACAATGACCTTTTTGTTTATAATAATAAATGATAAAGTAAAAAGAGTTATCAACTAATGAACATAAAAATTAAATAAAATAAATTATTTTTTATTATCTAAATAATTTTAAATAGCAATAATGTTTTTCAAAATAATAATTTTTAATATAAAGTTACAAACAAAATATTAGATATAAGTAACCTCAGTTTGGCACGACATTTCTACAACATTAGTTTTCTCTAACACAGCTTCAAAATTGAGGGAAATTCTTTCATACCACAACATTTTTACAATAAATTTTAAGAACTAAAGAAATAACAAGATTTTGTCAAGAAGAAAACACCTTTGTTAAATGATGATTTGTAGTGATAAGAAAGAAAACACTATGTAATATTAATGTGCAATACTTTTAAACAATTGTTTTAATAAGCATATTTTTCTTACTTATACAGTGAAAATGGTATAATTTTTTTTTATTTTTTGGAATATAACGTTAAGTTTTGTACTAATTCTTTGTTTTATATAATATGAATTTTATATAACAGGGCATTTATTAGAAACCTAACCAACGTTTTATAAAAAAAGGTTACTTATCTTTTATCAAAAACTTTAATAATTTAAAATTAAATAATTTTATTTCTTATTTATTATTATTGCTGAATTAATTTTTTTAAACTTTATTACTATCTTTATTTTTTTGTATTTATATTTATTTATTACAAATAAAGTTATTATTACAAATCATTAAAAAAATTGAAACAATTTATTATTTTTAAATATTTTAAAACTATATAATCTAACAACTATTCTTTTAAAGTTTTTCTAGGAATTTTCTAAATTTCATTAATATTAATTAATTAGAATATAAAAATTATCTTTATCAAATAAAAATATTATTAAAGATCTTCTTTAAAATAACCGGTATATTTTGGCACGAAATATTTAATTGAGAATTTTGTTAAAAAACTTGACAAAATATTCGTATGCAGTTAACGCTATTGCTGAATTTGGTACAGATCTAATTAACTGAAAAAGTTTTAATGTTTTTTTTTTTTAAATTAAATACTTACAGTAGTTCCCATTCCACGATACAAAGCTTTATAACCTTCATTTTTAGTAATATGATATATTAGTGTCCAAAAACCTTGTCCTTTATATCCAACTTCTCTTGTTCTTGTTCTAATGACTTCTTAAAAAATATTTTTTAAATATTAAAAAAATTTTAAACTTTACCATGAGGGTATGTAGTAACAACAGCGACAAATTTAGATATAGCTCCAGCAATCATAAAATGAGCTACCTTGGGATCTTCACTTAACCAATATAGAGGAACATTATATTTTGAAAGCCAAGTATGTAGATCATGTTTAATTTTTTCATATATCATAAATTGAATAACCATTTCAGAAACTCCGTAGGTAGAAGCTTCCATACCTCTATAAAATCCAGAAATCCCATGATGTTTAAATGTATATTTTAAACATTCTCTTACGTTCATATTACCACTATTTAATTGAAGTCTTGTTTTTATTACATGAATAGGATTAAATGTTACGCATACTGATAAACCTATAAATAAATTAATGAAAAAAAATATACTATTTCATTATTAAATAATTATAATAGTAAAATAATATAAACTTACCAGCAAAAGCAGCTGAAAACATATGAACAGGTGCTGTATTTGGTGTTAAATATTTTCCTTTATTTAATTCCGATTTTGCAGCATTATAACAAAAAAAGTAGACAGCTTTTGTTGGTATAAAAGCTACTACGCTAGCACCAAGACCTTTATATAATCCCCGTACACCTTCATTAATAATTATTAATTTAACATTTTTAATTAAATGAAGATCAGCAAGTTGTTTATAAATATTTGAAATAATTGGTATTTGAGGGGAAACTTTTGTATAAGGTATTTTACCACAATTATTTTTTAATATATTTGTTGGAAATATGTTATTTTTTAATATATTGTTATGATATGATTCTCCTTTAATGCCAATTTGAGATTGAAGACGGATTCTGATTAAATCTAACGGGTATGTAACCAATAATCCAACTCCAGATCCAAGGCCTCCTGATACAAAATGAATCATATTGTCTTTATAAACCATTATATTTGAAAAAAAATATTATTAATAAGGAAATAATTGAAAAATATTTTATGTACTATAAAATAAAAAAAATAAAGATTGTAACAGATGATAATTAATAAGAGAAAAAAAGCAAAGAAAGAGAATATAGAAGATAAAAAAGATTATATTTATTTTGAAATAACAAAAAAAAAGTTAATTTTTTTAATACTCATCACTTTTATAACGATATTGATAAATAAGAAAAATATCATTTATTTTTTAATATTTTTTTTTATTTTTGATAAAAAAAAATTAATTTTACTAAGGAACATAATTCAAACTTTTTTCGTTTTAAGAAGCTATTTTTTTTATTAAAAAATTATTTCTTCTTTATTAACTTTTGATATAATATTAATAAAAAATTTCATTTGAAATAAATAATTTCTTCCATTTAATAATCAATTATTGTTTTCACTATTAAAATAATTCATATTATTAAAATGATATTGTTTTTTTTTCAAACTATTTTGTTTTAAAATAAATTTTGAAATTACAATCGAGAATATTAAAAATACTGAATTAGAATTTTTTATTTGGGAATAAATTTTACTTTTCCTGTTTAATATTTCGGTATATTAATTTAATGTTAAAAAAATAAATAAAATTTTACTATTATTGTTATTTATATTAAGGTTTTATTGGTGTTTATTTTAAAATTAAATATTTAAAAATTATTAAAAAAAAATGTCTCAATAAATTTTATTTAAACACTAATTATAACTTTTTAAGGGAATATAAAAATTTTATATTGAATATTTATATAAAATGTGTAAATTTATTTTGACATAAAATAAAATAAATAAATTTTTTATATTATATTTTATTTGATCAATGTTTGATGAAAGTTCAAAAAAAAATTTTATACATTCAGACGGACCGAATAAGTTTTATCCAAAAAGTATTGAATATGGAAATATATATTTTCAAAAAACTCCAATTATTTTTATTAGTAATGAAGAATTAGATAAAAGTTTTTCAAATTTTTATTTTAGAATTTTTGTAAATCTTTTTTTATATGGTATAGGAACAATTAGTCTTATATATATTATATTAAAATTTATAAAAATGGCATTATCAAATGATAGTTTAAATAACATTAAAAGTATTGATGATAACATAAATGTAAATGATAATAGTTAATAAAATAGATATATAATTAATCAAATAAATTTTTTTTAAATTTTTTGTAATAATAGTATAATTAATTTAGTAATAGTAATTCAATTTATTAATTATTACTAGTTCTTTTTGTATGTGTTGCTTTTTCTTCTCCATCTTTATTATACAAAATAGTAACAACGTTTTGACCACTACCAAATGAATCTTCTTTATCAAAGACTAATGTTTCTGGTGGATTATGTGGTCCTGCTCCTTTAGCAAAAATTTTGACAGTCTTAAATGGTTTAAGTATAAAATCTTTAGGAAATGTATAAATAATTTCTTGTTTATTATCAATTTTTCTTTTAAGCTTCCATTCACCTATATTTTCTTCTTTAGCTCTGTGAGTATTTTCAAGTAAAATATATGTACCATCTTCAGCTGTTTCTTGTATAGAAACTATACCTTTAGCTGATCTGGAATATGATGATCTAGAAGAAGTTTCGCCTTTAACAACACGCATTGTTTCTGTATCAGCAACTTCATTAATACCTGTTGTTCGAACAACTTGCTCAACAAGTTGCCGTAAACCTGTACCATCACCTTCACCTTCTAACATTTTACGATAAATTGCCAACTCAGAATCAAGTGTTTGTTTAGTATCTAAAAGCATTTGTAATTCAACCATTAATGCTTGACATTCTTCACGCATTTTTCTTATTTGTACATCTTTTTCATTTAATGCAGCTTCATAACTTCTTTGATCATCCTCAATTTGATAATTTAAATCTTCTATTTGTTTTTCAAGTAATGCATTTCTTCCTTCCAAATCAGCCAATTTGCTTCTTAAATCAGTTACATTAGTTTTTAATCTTTTTAATTCATCTTTTTGATGATTTTGTTCCATATTTTGTCTAGCTGATTGAGTATTAATTTCTTGAATTTTAAGTTTATACCATGATTCTAAGTCATTTCGATTATTATTATTTAATTTATCATACTCATCACGAATATCTCTAATAGCACTGGCTAATTCAGATTTAAAATATTCACGATTTTCATTTGTTGTATCTCTTGAAGCCATCGCTAAAAGATCTTTAATTTCTTCTTCTTGATTTCTTTTAATAAAATCAATTTCTTCTAATAAAGTTGTCAATTGATTTTGAAAATCAATTCTATCTAATGTTTCATGATCAAGTGCTGATCTTGTTCTTTTAAGCTCATCTTGTAATGATAAATTTTCTTTTTTTAGTAAACCAATTTCATCCTCAAGAAGAGCTATTCTTCTTTTAAGTAAATTAATTTCAGCTTCAATATCAGAAAGGTTAACTAATAAATCATCAATTATTTTTTTGTTCTGTTTCCTTAATTCATATGCTTCATCATACTTTGTTTTATAATCTTCAATATCTTTTTGTAATTTTTTTAATTGATTTTCAAATTCTTCTTTTTGTTTTTCAGTTGTTTCAATTAATTGTTTAGCTTCAGTTAACTCATGTTCAAAAATAACACGAATTTTTGATGCATGTGTTCCAGTTTTCCCTTTTAACATATCAAGATCAGCATTTAATTTTCTATTTTGAGCTTCCAAAAAACGAACTTTTTCAATATAATTAGCTAATTTATCATTTAAATCACTCATCTCTTTACGTTCTCTTTCCCTTGTATCTCTAATAGTTGATGCAGCATTTTGACCATATGAATGAGGTGGTCCACCATTTCCAGAAGTACGTGATGAATGAACTTCTGTTACTACTTTTACATATTTATTTCCAGATACTATATATATATATATATAAATTTATTTATTAATTATTATTTTAAACATACATCCAGGTGATAAATTAGTGCTACTAGTACTCATTCTATGAAATTCTGGTCTAGCAGAAATAGAACTTACTCTTAAATCTTCAACAGACATTTCTTTATAACAATAATTTCAATAAAAAAATATCTTAAAATTGATAATAAAATAAACTATATAAAATAATAATAATATAAAAATTAAATAATTTTATTTACCAAAAAATGAAAACAGATAATTTTTTAAAAATAAAAAAAAAAATTTTTATTAATTTAATCGACACTTATAGTATAAGTATAATATTATGACGAAATATCTTTAGTTATTTAATGATCGACAATTGTTAAAGATGGTAAGTAATTTATCTTAAAAGACATTTATATTAAAAAAGAATCCAATATATTTAACGGTAAAGGAAGAATAATATGTTAATGATTATATGAATAAATTTAATAAAATTACTTTTTAGGGTTAATATTATTATATAAAGAATGATATTGAAAAATAATGATTAAAGAAATTATAAATGATAGGAAACAAAAGGGGTTATCGTAGTAATAATGTCATTTAAATTGAAATCCATCTATGGCAAAGACATTTATATACAACCCATCATGTTTAGATCAATTTATTTTATCATTTAATGGTATATATATATATATATATAATGCAACTGTAATTATAGTTAATAAAATATTTTAAGGAAAATATTTTGTTTTTGATTGACGAAGAAAAAAGTGGGATGTACAATAATGTAATTATAAATCATTTTAAATAAAATGTAATGAGTTTTGTTTATTAAATAAAAACTTTTTTAATCATTTTATCATATATAGTAATAAAATGAAAAGAATCTAATGTATTTTTATAAATTTTGAAGGTATATTATACAATATAATTATTTAAAAAAAATAATAATATGAGAAAATCAAAAAAATAAGAAATTATTAGTAAATAGTAAAAATTTTTTTTTAATATTTTATAAACAAATATTTAATAATATGACTATAGATAATTAAAATATATATAATTAAAAATTACTTTATATTACTTTTATTATTCTATATATTTAACTTTACTTTAAATAACTATAAACTTTTAAATTTAAAAAGAAACTATATATTAAAATAATTATGATCTATAAAGAAAAATTAATGTGAAGGAAAATAATTTTAAATGTTGAATTTTTATAAATTATCATAAATTATTTATCTTAATTAAGAAATAATAAATATATTTTAAAGTGTATCATATATATTAAGATGTATAAAGACATAGTTAAAATATTATAAAAACTTGCCTTATAACATTATAATTTCTTAATATATATACTTGTATATATTTATAAAGAATTTCTCAATTAAACATTACAAATAAACATTCTTCTTACTCATAAAATCAAGGTTTTTTCTTAATTTTGTTTATTTTATAATTTAATAATTCAATGATTAGTAATGATTATGACTTTTACAAAATAGAAAAAGGTCATCAATGTATATATCTTTTAAAACAAAACATTATCTAATAATTTTATTTATCATAATAAATATATTATTTATTTTTTAAAATAATTTTATTATTTAAGTTTTATATTAATTTCATAGTAAAGGAAGAGAAAAATTAAATAATATAAAATCATAATAATACATTCTTGAGAATAAATCAAGTAAATAATTGTCATTTAAAAGTAGACTAGTAAAATATATTTGATCTGTAGTATTCCATGTTGAATGAAAAGTCCTTCCAATGTTAATTTCATTTTTTATAAAATCAATAGATTCTTTTGGTACATTTCTTGATTTTAAATATTTAGTAAAATTTTTAAGAAATTCATGTTTTCCATTTTCAGATGAAGAATATTTAATAAAAAAATATTCATTAAATTTTTTATGAAATTCACATCTCCTAAAAAGTTTTTTTTTTATAAACAAAAATATTTTATAACAAACCAATTTTGTGGAAAAAAATGTTGGTCATCAAAATTATTTAATTTTTCTTTATTAAAACTTCTTCTATACATTCTATCATATAATTTTTGGATAAAACATTTCATATTCATTTTACAACCATTACATATAGTTGGTTTTCTCATCCATTCTCTGTTAAGAATACATTTATCAACAAAACCAGATATAAATCTTTCTATAGGATTTCTTATAATAGCTAAATTGCTCCATTCATCGTTTAAACCATTTTTTGTAAACTTTCTTTCTAACTCTTTAAATGAAGTACCTTCATTTGTTGAACTGCAAAATCTGTTTTTAAAAATTTCATTTTTAAAATGTTTTTTTGATAAAATATATTTAGTTTCATTTTTTAAGAAACATATTATTGCTGTCATTATTGTTGAAAAATTTTTATCAATAGCACAATAATTAATTTTATATTTTGTTGTTACACGGAAACGAGGATAAAATGGTGAAAAAGGTGGTATACATGGTTTAAAAGATAATAAAAATTTATCTTTTTTAAAAATATTTTGAATTGAAATATTACAGTTTACTACTTTTTTAGGTAATTTTAAAAAATATATATTTTTAAAAGTATAAGAGTAATTTAAAACATTATATATAATAAAATATAGTATAATAGATACAAATAATATTATTTTTAAATATTTCATCATATGTTTAATTTTAATAAATATGATTGATATAATATATTAATACAAAATTATATTTTCAGGTAGATTTTCAGAAGATTATCAATATTAATTGATAAAAATTATATTAATAACATTTTAATATGTTTTAAAGTAAATTTATAGACTAAAAATTTTTTAATTACAATATAACTTATTAAAAATGTTAATATAAAATATTTTAAATTTTTTTAAACATAAAATTATAAACTATAAAATTTTAATTTATAATAATAAATATTATACTAAATTTAAAAAACTTATAATTTTAATCTTTATAATATAATTAAATTTTAAAATTTTACATTAAAGTAAATTTATTAATTTTCTATAAATCTATTTTTTAATTTTACAATATGTTTATTTTTTTTATCAATTTTAAGTTAAAAATTATTTTATTAATATTTAATAATTATTATTGATTTTAGGAAAAAAATTATTATTAAAAGTGATAAAAATCTATGAGAAAAGTTTTCATATAATAACTGTTATGAGAGAATATTTATCTTCTTGCTTTAATTAAATAAAGAAGAAATTTTTTTTCTATGGCATATGAAGATAAGTAGTATATTATTTTTTGTTTATTAAATTTTTATTTGTAATATAGTATTGTTTTTAAAAATATCTTCTTTGATTATTACCAGTACTTCCATTATATTGATGGTGATGAAATGATCCTGTTCCATGTGTACTATTTATAGGATAATTTTGTGGATATGAAAAATTCATTGCTCTCCAAGCATTCATTTGTACTGTTGCTGTCATCATTGGATTTGAAGATGTAAGACCACTTGTTGGTTGTGGATAATTGTAACGGTAATTTGTTTGTGGAATTTCTGGTTTACGGCCATTTTTAACTTCCATATCCATTGCTTGTTTAGATAAAGTTTCAATATGCTTTTTTTTAGTTGGCTGTTGGCATAATTTAGTATTACGTTTTTTATTTGATGGTGGAGTTTGTGGTTCTTCATAAATACTTTCATCGTTTTCAAATGAATCATTAAAATTTCCACCTATTCTTGATGATACTCTTTTAGGTTTTCGAGAAATTGTTGTAGATGATTTTTCATAATCTGGTGGAGGCATTAACATATGTCTTGGAGGAATAGGAGTTATTATATTATTATTATAATATTTTAATGTACGTCCATCTATTCCATTTGAAACAATATATATTCCATCACCTGGTTGTTCAATTATACATGATGGTGATATTGGTTCTTCACACATTTGACCAATTTTTACACAACATATTGCAACAGATTCTGTTAAAAAAATTATTGATGATGGAACAAATAATAAAATATTAAGAATAGAAACAATAGATGATAGAAAAATAATACAAAACATATGATATATTAATGGAATTTTTGAAGATAATAATGGAACAAATGTTAAACCAGTAATAACAGAAGCTAAAATTACTGGCATAAGAGTACATTGAAAAGCATATTGAATTCTAGCTCCAGAAGTTATTTGAGTAAATCCTGAATTAGTATAATTATAAATAAAATGAATAGTTGAAATTGTATTAAAAAGTATTCCCATTAATATTCCAGTACCAGTAATTATATTTAATGGAATAAAAAAATGATATGAATATCCAACTAAACAAATTATAGTTATAATATTAGATAAAAATGAAGTAAAAGCCATAGCAGGATTATTAAAAAAAAGAATTGTCATAATAAATACAACACCACAAATAATACTAAAACATGTAAGAAGAGCTCCATATAATTGTAAATCATGTTGAAGTGAAAATATAAAAGGAGTTTTTAATGTAATAGGTAAATTATATTTTTTAGCTAATTCTAAAATTCCTGATATCATTTTTAATTGTTCACTTGATCCTTTACTACTCATTTCCAAATACATTCTACTTTTTATTATTTGTGTATTAAATTTATCAAAAACTATATCACTTGAATATTTTTTGTAACTATCTGATTGAAGAAAAATATATGAAACTATAGGAACTATTGTATCAGCATTAACATCATATATTGTTGAATGTTGAAATCGTTCAAAGTCCATTAACCAACTTACAGCTTTTGTAGCATATTGTTGATCTAATGGCCATCTAAGAAGTGATAATATTTCTTCTTTTTTAACTCTATCATAATAATCTAATGGAGCATTTAAAACAATTTCTAAATAATTATCAGATTTTTTATAGGATTTTCTATATATATTCATAAATTTATAAGATGTAGTATTTGTATTAACAAAATGTTCTTCTTTTAAATCAATTGATGTTTGATAAAAACCCCATACTCCAATAATTATATATATTGTCATTGCAAAAACGACAAGACTTCTAATATTAGCATTAGATAAAATTCTTCCAATAATTCTACTTTTCGATGATTTATAATTAGTTAATTTTTCATGAAGAACATTAAAGAAATTTTCATCAAAATCAGGTAAAGTTTTTTCATTAAAATTATCATCTCCATTTCTACAAAATTGATACCATTTAACTCCTTCAGATTCTTTTTTACCACTTGTATACATACATAATGTAAGATAAAATAAAGCAAATACTAACATAATAGCAAATGATGCTCCAATAATAAAAAGTGAATATTGTAAATGTTGATTAATAGCAAAAGTTCCTGCTCCACAAGTAGCTATAACAAGTATAAGAAGAGATAAAATAACAACAGGACCATCCCATGAAAGAATAAAAACTAATTTTTCAACTGGATGTAAAGCAGCCATACAATATCTTGACCATGAATCTAACATTGAATAAAATAGAAGTAAACCAATTTGTATAATTGGAAATGAAACTATAAAAGCGAGAGCATAATATTGTCCAACACCTGTTATTTGTACAAAAATACCGGCTCCAATAGAAATAATTAAGACTAAAGCAATTTGAATTCCAAAAAATGGTCTTGATTGATATGAATCTTTTCTAAAACCACTAAAGAAGCAAAGAATGATTAAAGTAATGGCACAATAAAATAATTTATAATGTACATTTTCTAAACCATTTAAAACTTCAACGACATATTTTCTAACACTCCAATAATTTAATTCTAAAGATTGTTTTTTAATTTTAATTCTTTCTTTTTCAACAGCATTTCTAAAATTTTTTTCATATTCTTCAAAAATTTCATTTTTTAAATTATCTTTCATTTTTATATTTAATTGTAATGTTCTTGCTCTTGATACAATTCCTTCAGAATCTTGAATAATATCTCCAAGTAAATTTGCTATATATAATCTACTGATATTTAATCCAGAAATTTTCATATCTTCACCATCATTATTAAAAGCTTCTCTCATTACAGCTTCAGGATATCTTAATAATAATTCTTTATCCAATAATTTTTTAACTAATTCATTTTTTTCGTTACAATCTTCTTTACAAACATCTTTCCATTTATATTTTGTTTCTTTATTTGAAGTAAATTTTAATTGTTGCATATCATTTCTTATATTTTGATATAAATCAATTACATCATTATTAAGTACAGTATCATATTGATCAATTGTTGATATTAATATAGAAAATTCAGCTTGAGATGTTTTTTTAAATGAATTAAACATTGGATTTGTACTATTAAAATTTAAATTATTTCCTATATTATTTCCACTTATTCTATAATTTTCAACTGTACTTCCACTTTTTTCATTATGATTCATAAAAGATGGAAAAGGTATTGTTAATGATAAATTATTAAAATATATTATTGGACCAATAATTGATAATGTAGAAAATATTAAAGGAAGAATTGTAAAAAGAATTTTATGTTTAGGTACAGTTTTTCCAAGAAAAAATAAGATTCTTTTGACACCAACTTCTAACCATCTAAAGGTATTTATTTTAACAATTGGTGTATTGGTACGACGATGATAATTATTATAAGAATTTAATAATTCATGATTTTTTGTAGTATTATTGTATTTTTGTAATGAGGCATTAATATCTGTTGGTAATGGCGGTAATGATAATTCTTTTGATTTTCTTATTAATGGCCCAGAATTTGTAGATGAATTTTTTTTTTCCTCCTCATCATCACTACTAAAAAGATCTTTTTTTTGGTTTAATGATAATTCTTGAGGTGAAGATGATGTCTTCCTTTCACAATCACTATAAACTGTTTCTATTTTTAAATCAACATTTGGTTTAAAAATTTCATTACTCTCTGATTCGAGATTAACATTTTTTTCTATTGATTTATACTTAACAGAAGGTGGATTAGAATAATTAGAATTATGAGGTGAATCGTCATAATCTTTAGAAGTATAACTTTTTAAAGTTATTGAATCATCTTTTTTTAATCCTTTATTTAATGATGTTGAGGTTGAAGAATATGGAGATGAAATGGGGGCAGAATTATTACTAGTTGCTGCAATTTGTTGTTCCAATTTCCAAATAGAATTGGAAACAAAACGTTCAGCCATTATTATTAATTTTGCTTTTTAATAATCTAAAAAAAAGATAAAATTATTTTTTTAAAAATATATATAGTATAAAAATTATTAAGATGTATATTGTAATAAATAATAATATAAAAGAAATGGCATCATGGAGTGATAATAGAACAATGAAAGTATGTTATTGATAATAGTATCAAACACCAAAAATGTCGGTAATCTTTTAGAAGGTGGGAAATAAATTCTTTTTTAAAATTTGGAACAATAAAATGATATTACATAATTGTTACTATTACTATTTTATATAATAAATAAGAAGTATATAAAATAAAAATATTTTATATTATATATATAATTAATAATATTAAATTAAAACTATTTTAAATTATTTGTAATATTAATAAATTGATAAAAGATATATAGTATAAAGTAAAGTTATCATAAAAGATGTTTGTAATAAAGAAAATGTTTGAAATCTTATAATATTGCGGTTAAGGTCATCTTCTTTCTTCAAAACAAATGTCAAAAACTTTTTATATATTATTACATTTTGTTCTTTCTTAATTTCTCTTTTACTTAAAATAGTAATAATATATGATTGCCATTATTAAGTATATATCATATATCTATGTTCATTATTAAATATATATAATAATTTTAGTTACATAAAATAGTACCTAAATTTGTTATTTTATAGTAATATATTAAAGAATATAAGTTTTAAAGATTATAGAATAACTTTAATTATTATCTTTACCTTTATTAAATGTAATATATAAAGAATGAAAAGATAAAATATTGTTATGTTCAAAGAATTTTACTATATTATTAAATATATTATAATAAAAGATATATATAATATTAGGAAGTATTTCAAAAAATACCATCATTAAGAAATGATAAAAAGATTGTTATTATCTTTTATTCTTATCAATATATCAAAGTTTCATTTTGTATTGGCATTAAAAAAAACTGACGTTTTTATATTTCAAGGTTATAAAAGGAATGTAATTGTTACAAAATATATATTTATTAAAATTATAAAAATGTCAAAAAAAAATATTAAATAAATATTAAAAATTTTTTAAATAATATTTTACAAATACAAATAATTTTATAAAACTATTTCTCCTTATATATAAACTATTTTAAAATAAATAATTTAAAAAAAAAAAAGTTTAACAAAAAATTGCGAAACTATGTAACACTTCAACCGATAAAAATCAAGTAACTTTTTTTTTAAATATCAATTATTATTATTAATAAAAACAGTTCCAAAAAATGTTATCTTAAAATTGATAAGTTTATCTTAATTAATTAACAATCTGAAAAATTGTTACAAGGTTACTAAATTACTTAAAGTAAAATATATACTGATCATTTTATTTGTAATTATAAAAATGTTTCTTTTACAGTAAGACTACATTATTAATATGAATTCTGTTATTTTTTTGTATAAATTTTTATGACCTTTACTATGTTGAATTTATGTATATCAAAATTTACTACCATCTTTTCTTAATGCCATTTTTTATGTGTTAAAATAAAAAAAAAACCTTTTTTTTTAAATTAATTACTATCATTTTTAACATTTTTTAAAAAAAATGATATTTTTATCAATATTATCTAATATAAATATTTCTTTTAAATAAAATAATTTACTAGGTTTTTTTTTTGTAATAAAAAATATTGTATATAATAAGTATTATTTATAAGTAAAAAGGTAACTTTTGTTAAATTGAAAAGATTAATCAACAATTGTTCAAACAATTATATACATATTAACATTTTTTAATTGCATTAAATAAATTATTATAATAATTTCAAAAACCATTTCCGCTAATGCCTTTCATTTTGACAATCAAAATAATTATTGTAATCATATTTCATAAAATATATCAACAAAAAAATGATTGATTGTGTGTATTTTTAAGTAAAACAATTGACTTCGGTAAGGTAGCTTTGATCTATGTATAATTCAATATGAATCATTATATATTAGAAATCCTTTCATCAAGTGCTATTATTAACCACCTTATTGACCTCTGTTATCTTTTCTTAAAAGAGGATTTAACTGCTAATCGAGTTATATTGTTTATTTATATGGAAAGTTGAACGATAACAAGAGATTTAACATATTAATAGAATTATTTCTTTTATCAAATGCCGATTATATTTATATTTTATTAGTAAAAAGATTTAAGATGTTTTTCGGAAAGTGATAAAAGTGTTTTTAAGGATAATAAAAGTGTGAAGATAAAAAAAACAAACAGAATGTAAAGCTTCACTGTAATTGAAGTTGAATAAAGTAAATTAAAAATTAAATGAACCAAGTCCATGAATAAATTAATTATAATTTTATTTTAAATTTATTATCAAATATTATTTTTTATTAAAAATTATTTACTATTTTTAGTATCAATCTTTTAATATTATAAAAATAAAATAATATTATTAGAATTATATAATTATACTTAAAAGTAAACATATGTTCAATGTAAAATAAATCACTCCACTATAAATTACCATAATCAGTTTTAAAAAAGAAATTCAATAAGAAAAACAAAAAGTCCAGCTGAAAGTTAACGTTTTTACAATACACATTATCAATAAATCCACTTTTTTTAATAAGTATATCACATTGTAAAAAAGGTAAATAGATAGTTAAAAATAAAATTACTAAATGTATCTGTTTCCTGCTGATTCTATATATGTACCACATATATTACACCCTATAATAATTTGATAATTAGATTTTTATATTTTATAACTTTTTTATTACCTCAAAATGTATATATGCAATTGATTGCATCTATTTATTAATTATTTTTTTATTACATTTAAAAAGTTGTATAATTATTTTTTATTTTTTTAATTAAAAAGTAAATTATATTTTTTTTCGTATTATAAACTAGATAGTTATTTTAATTTATTAAAATAATAAAAACAAGGATATATATTAAATAAAAATAAATTAAGCATGATTAAATTTATCATACATAAAGTCTTTATACTTTTCCGATACTTCATCTTTATTTATCTTTAATAAGTAAGTTGAGTTTTTATATTATATATGGAAATATAAATAAAACAATCAAAATTGAACTGTATTTTAATCCTCAATAAATGATAATGGTGATGACAGAAGGCCTTATGCCACGATATATTAGTAAGAAAGAAGAATGAATATGTTTTTGAAAATTGAGATTTTATACAAATGATAATTAGGAAGAATTATTTTTTTTTATTAGTTCTTTTTCTAAAATACTTTCTTTCAAATTAAATTAACAAATCTTTTAAATGTTTTATTAATATTAAAATAATATCTACACAATATAAACTTTTGTTTATTTATAATAATTATTTGATCAAGATCAATTTACTATTGTTATTATATATATTTACATATAACTTGTTGAATAACTTATTAATCTTATCTCATATAATAAATCATTTACAAATAAGTATACTTTTTATCATCTGTCACTAGAAGAAAAAGGAAATATATACATATCAATGTTGCAATTTTTAACTCATTAAACATTTTAAAATGTAATAAATAAACACATTAAAGTAAACTAATTGTTATGTATAATTTAATTATATAAAATAATTTATAAAAAAAATCACATTATGATATAAATATCAATAAATAATTTTCTATTATAATAATTGTTAAAATGTTATAATTTGATTAACAATTAAAACATGATAATTCTTTATTATTATTTTTTTTATCTTATAAAAAAAATAGTTATGATTTAAGTAGAGAAAACAATGGAATTAAAAACTTTTTATAATTTCACTATAATTAAGACACCATATAATACTATTATCTTTACAAATCATTTTATCTAATTATTTAAAAAAAAAATAAGTTATCATAAAAACAATTAAATCATTATCTATACTTGTTATTAATAAAGACTACCATTATCCTATTCTTGAACTTTTTATCTACAATAAAATTTTGTTAAACTAATAACTAAACATGCCAATTATTTATCAAGTGGTAATTTTAGTTTTATAAAGTGATTTGATATAATAGATTAAGAAAAAACAATCACTATAACTGCCTAGAAATGATAATCACTCTTTTTTTCACATTATGTCAGGAAACATTTATTCTAATAAAGTATATAATATTTAAGGTACTTGAAAAGTTTAAGTTTAGGTTAATAAGTATCAAGAGTTTTTAAAGGTAAAGTATGATTGATTATTATGCTTAAATTTATATAAATTATAGTTAATTGTTGTCATTTGATTAATAAATAAATACAGTAATATTACAAACTTTTAAATATCAAAAAAAAATTTTTTTTTTTTACAAATTTATAGTTCATTTTTTTTTAAAAATAATTTTAAAGTATTTTTAATGTATTTTTTATGTTTGTATTTTATAGTAAGAAGCATTCTTTTATATTTCCTTTTGACATCTGTTTTAAAATACAGAAAATTAATTAACCTTACTAATTATGCAATATTGTTATTTAAAATATATTTTACATACAGTTAGATAGTGTCAAAATAATGTGTTATTTTGATGGTGCCTATAATAAATATGTAACTTATTAACATATTTTTTATTTAATATTTCCGCAAAGCGGTATTGTTCTTTCATAATAGCTAATAGGTGATGTGATTTGGGAGTATCATGCAGAGAGAAAGAGATAAATAGATAGATGAAATGGTTTATTATTACTCTTTTTGGGTTTTTAAATATAAAGATGATTGATAGGAATAGAAAACGTAATGTTAAAGGATTTAGAGGGGAAGATGAAAGTATTACAAAATTATAATATAGTTTAATCTTATTATAAAGATTTAAAAAAAAACAGTATGTGCTTGATTGGCTTAAAAAGAAAATGAAGGTGCTCACTTTTTAATACTATCTATACCGACAAGTCAAGAAAGCGGAAGTAAGAGATAAAATTAAAGACTTCTTAGGATAATCTAATCAAATACTAAATAAATTAAAAAAATTTTTTTTACTTATTATTATTGTATCAATTACCATTAAATATTATAATTCTACCAATTGTTAGTATAATAAAATTAAACTATTTATATAACAGTTGACAGTCAATGAAAAACTTGATGTGTTTTCTAAAAATGTTTCAATAAAAAATAAATTAGATTGTCAAAATTTTATACAATTAAAATAGAAATATTTTTATATATTAAGAAAGTATTTTTAATTAAAAAAATTTTTTAATAATAATCAAAAACCATATGTTTTTAAATGTATTGTTATAAATAAAAATTATTTTTAAATCTAAACACTTTCTTTCCTTCATTTGTTTTACAATTTAACTGTAGAAATATTTGTTTTTTTATAAAAATTATTATTTATTTTTAAGGTCAGTATCCTCATTACCATGTCCTTATGGACAGGCGTGTCAATCATAACTCTTACCATTCTTTATATATACCATTTAATTTTAGAGGTCCATGTATAAAAAGAAAAAAAAAGGTGGAGTTTAAAAAGAATGAGGTACTATATAAAATAAGTTTGATTTGAAACCTTATGCCACTTTTTATCATTCTATTTTGCTTCTTTTACATAGTTTCAATAAAATAATATTATTATTTTTTTTTTTATTTTATAAATTATTAAAACTTATATACTGTTAAAATATTTGTTATTAAAATGGATTTGGTAAAAAATAAACAATTGGCTCGTCGTATGAAAGCTAATAATCGTGAAAGAAATCGTATGCATGGTTTAAATCGAGCTATGGATAATTTAAGACAATGTGTTCCTTTAACTACGCATCATCAAAAATTATCAAAAATTGAAACTTTACGTCTTGCTAGGTAAGTTTAATTAATTGTATTAAAAAAAAAAGAAATCTATGTGTTAATAATTGCACAATACTTTCTTTTATAATAATGTTTATTAGTAACAATTATAACACATTCTAAGAATGTTATTACATCAATAAGTATTAAACATAGATAATTATAATATTTGTAATAACATTTAATTATAGAAACTACATAACAGCTTTGAAGAAGATTCTTAATGATGGTCAAGTATTAAATAATTTAGAATATGCTACAATTTTGTGTCAAGGAATGTCACAAACAACAACAAATCTTATAGCAACATTAACTGGTGTTCAACCAAGACTATTAATGATAGCTCAAAAACAAAAATCATATTTTAATGGTCATTCAATATCTCCAACACCATCAAATATGTCAAGAGAATGTCATTCTAGCACACCAGATAGTTATGATTCATTAAATTCAACGAATTCCTGGAAAGACGATCATGTAATAAGAGGACAAGAATTTTCTCCAAATTCTAAACCTTTAACAATTAATACATTATATCCATCATCATCAACAAGTATTCTTCAAACATCTTATAATAATGCTACATCACAAATATATGGATATGAAAATATTACAAATTACGAAAATGGATATACAAATATTCCATATTATCATAGTCAAAGATATTCACCATATTAAAACTTTTTATTATATTAAAAAAATATATTATAAGTGGATCTCTTATACTTTTTATTCAAATAGTCATGATTTTTATTTGTTGTGTAAATTTACTTTTGGTGAAAAATAAATTATTTTATTTTATAAATATCTTATTTTTATTTTTTAGAAGTATTTTATCTTATTTAAAAGTTTTTTTTTCTGTAATAAATTATTTTAATTGAAATATTAACTCACGGATTTTAAATCATGACTCATGAAATTCATATGTAAATAAATATTTAGTATATAAGAAAATAAAATTTTATAGATAAATATTATTTTTCTAATAATAATTTATTAAAATATTTATCTAAATATGATTTCTTTTTTAAAAAAAATATTTATTTATTTAATTCAAGGAACATTTTTTATTATGTTTATTAATGGGAAAGATATTACTATAGCTATAAGAGAAAATATTACAACACCATGTCCAAATATGGATTCAGATGTTGTTGATTCTGATTCAATAAAATTTAATTTTAAACCAATTTCAGATCATAATATGCATCATGGTGATTTAGTAACAGTTATTTCACAAGATGGTAAACAATCTAAGCTTCGTTTTCCAGGTTGTTATAAAGTAGATTTATCTTTTAAAGTTAAAAAAATTATAAGAAATCCATATATTGAGGCATATTTTCAAATGGGTACTAATTTACCATGTCAAACATTTGAACAAAGAACAAGTAAAACATTTAATAATATACATAATATATGTACAAATATAACTTATCATAATTGGTGCCCACAATCATTAAATAATGAATTAAGAGGAATAGTTCAAGGAAAGAATACATGTAAATTTTGTAATTTATGTGGTACATTGATAGATGAAGAAGATAAAATAAAAAAATATATAACTAATATGGATAAAAATGCTGAATGTGATACTTCAAAAGATAAACAAAAATTAAGTTTTAAAATGTGTACACCATCTCAAAGTGAACTTAGAAACAGTAATCCAGATGTTGAAAATAAAATGTCAGAGTATTGGAATTATTTAAAACAAGGAATTTTAACAGTTGTAGTACATGTAGTTGATCGTGGTGTAATAAGTGGAAGTAAAATGAAGCAATGTCAAAGAATATGTTCTACTAATGAAAATAAAAATGCTGTTTCTGAAGGATATACTACTAAAATGTTTAAGACGTTAACAAAACTTTGTACACCAAAAGATAAGTATGTAGCATGTGCTTATCATACAATGAAATTTGACGTTTTTGGTGATTTCTAAAAAAAAAATTTTTTAAAAATTTAATTTAAAATATAATTTACAATAAAATTATTACTTTATATTTTAAAATCAAGTTTTAAAACTAAAAGAAGAATATTTTACGCAATTTAATTATATATAAATATTAAATTTATTGATAGTAAAATAATTTATTTATGATTATATTATTAATCTTCTTAAATAATAAATTATTTGATTTTTTAAAATATTTTTACAAAAGTATTAGTTAAATTCTTTTATCAAATATATTTTTGTTAATATAATACTAATATATATATATTTATAAAAATAAAAATAATTTTATTTTAAAGTAAATAAATTTTTTTTTAATTTAAAATAATATATGATAAAAATTATTATATAGTAGTAGTCAAAATTATTTTAATACTAAAACAAGAAACATTTTAATAAAGACAAATTTAACATATCTATTGTAGTAATAATTCCTCATCACAGGAAAAGAAAAGATTAAATTCTTCAGATAAGAAAAGATATGTAGGAAGGTACAGAATAAAAATATATATATTATATTATTATGTGTAATAAAAATCAGGTAAAAAAGAAAACGGTGATATGATTTTTATCAAATTGTCTTTTTTTTCTATTTTACTACTAGATTGTATTTTTAATTCTAAGTTAAACAATAATATACATTAGTTTTTATTAATATATTATATTTATTTATATATTTCTTTGTAACTTTCGTTTAATAATTATATTCAATGGATTATACTTTTATTATAATAAATATAATATAAAATAGTTTTTAAAAAGATAAAAATTAAAAAGAAATTTGTTTTATTTTTATACATTTTATATATTTTATATATTTTATATAAGAATAACTAATATCTTAAAAATAGTTATACATTTAATTCAAACAAAAAATTTTTAATATTAAAAATGTTTTTAATGATAACCTTTTCACTTATCAACTAAAAATTTTTATTACTTTCACATAATGTATTGATATATATGTACGTTTTTTATCACTTTTTTTATTTTATACTTTGTTTTACAAACACATGTTTAGTTCATTGAATTTTTATTATATTTTAATCTATTATTTTATTTAATCATCATTTTTTTAAAATACTTTTAAATTACAAAATTAAACATTATTGTTTATTAAAACTTTATAGATATTAATATTCTTTGTATAAAACCTTATACAATTAATATCAATTATTATATATAAGTTAAAACATTTATATAAAGTATTATTTTATATTAAAATTCTATTTTTTTAAAATAAATATTGATAATATTTCATTTAAAATAGATAAAAAAAGTTTTATAGATAAAATTACTTAATATATGACTTTTTTTTATAGATTTTTAAAAAAATTATATAATCAGTATTAACAGTAATTTATAAATTATAAATAAATGTATTAATATAATAATAACAATAATGAAGATACTCTTAATTATTAGTTACATATGTGTTATCATATTTGGATTGGGAACATGGCTTAGTATTAATTCTTTATATACACAATTACCACTTTTAGTTGATACTGTATGTTTTAAAATAATTTTATTTATTTATTTATTTATTTAGCTTCCAGAATCATGGAGTTTTGCAACATATATGGTTTCAGTTCTTCAAGGTATTTGTTTATTATCAGTTGTCTATGCATATTTTGCTTCAAAATCTTCCGTAAGATTATAAAACAATAATATTTTTTAAAGGATTTTATTATAGAAATTGAAACAAGGAAATATTCCAGTAACAATAATTTTAATATTTCTTAATGCTGGAGCATTATTAATGGCTGCTTTTGTATATAAAGATACAGTAATAATTGGTGGAGAAGAACATTCACT
This sequence comes from Strongyloides stercoralis, assembly GCA_029582065.1. Taxonomy (NCBI): domain Eukaryota; kingdom Metazoa; phylum Nematoda; class Chromadorea; order Rhabditida; family Strongyloididae; genus Strongyloides; species Strongyloides stercoralis. The sequence continues at coordinate 10,059,540 of CM055866.1, read as the reverse complement.
TTTCTTATTAGTAGCAATAGCTCTTATGTCAATACCATGTACATTGTCGGATGTTATATATCTTCCTTTTATTAGTAGATTTAGAAATAATAATCTTGTAATAGCATTTTTTCTTGGTATGGGGTTAAGTGCATTTGTACCATCAATAGCAACTTTTATTCAAGGAACAGTTACAACTAAAAATATTACCGAAACAGTAACACTTCCAGATGGAAATTTAAAAAATATAACAAAAATAATAACAGAAGAACCATTATTTGGTGTACAACAATTTCTTATAGGAATTTCTATTATTTCATTATTTCCTTTACTTGCTTTTATTGTGCTTTTAAAAGTTCATCAAAAAGAAGAAGAATTAAAAAATAAATCTCCTGATTGGCCACATCCTGGAATAACTTCAAGATATGTAGATAATTCACTTTCTAGGGGGATGTTTTTATCTTACCTAATACTTGTATCTATAATTGGTGCATTACAAAACTCAATTGTACCATGTATTATTCCATATTCAACATCAAGGTTTGGGGCAAATATATATCATATCTCAAATACTTTATTTGTTATGATTAATCCATTTTTCTGTTTTTTACCATTTATTATTAAAATTCGAAAATTTATTTATCATATGGCAATATTTCTCATAACTATTCTGTCATTTATAATTATATTTATTTATGCATATATTCCAAGACTTCAAAAATCTGATGATTGGTTTTCATATACAACTTTGTACATTGCAACTGGAGTTTTGTCAGGATTTTTATCCTGGCAGCGAGCTGGAATAGGCGAAACACTTAGAAAAGCGTCAGAAAAAAGTGGATTATTTTGGTGTGGTACATTTATACAAATAGGATCGTGTATTGGTGCTATAACAATGATAATATTAACAAACGTTTTTCATATATTTGAAAATAAATAATAATTGTATTTAAAATAAAATTAAAAAAAGTATTTAAATGATTTTGTATATATGGAAAAAATATTTCAAATAAGAGTTTTGAAAAAAATTAATCTAAACAATAAAATAAAATTTCAATTTGTATTTTTGATAATAATTTATTGAAATATTGAAATAATTTTTTACTTAATATACAATTCGACTAACCCAAAACAACCTACAATAAATGTATCTATTACAATTTCATGTTAAATTAAAATTCAAATAAAACAATTACTATGTTACAATAATTGAATAAAATTTAAAAACGTCAGTAATTAATTTTTTAAAAAATTCTACATTTGAAATAAATATAAAAAAAAAGTTGGTTAAAATGTTTATTTAAAAAAGATATCTTATAAATTTTTTAAACAAATAATGTATAAAATTAAATAATATATACATAGAAATCTGTAAAACTCTTTGAAACAATATTTCTAGAAGTTTCTTCCAAATATAGAAGTTTTAGTAGCTAACAAACTAAGACAATAGTTTACATCATCTTCAGATGGTGATGGGCAAATGGGATAAGGTGTGCAAGCACTTTCCTTGCGAAAACATCTTTTTGATGTTGAACAAATATACATGTTATATGGATGTACTGAACATTCCTCACAACTACATTCCATTTCATCACTATTATCAGGACAGTGGGAGATCCCATCACATCTTGCAATACTTGGATAGCATGTAGATGTTGATGGACAATAAATTGCATGTGGATTTCGACATTCTTTGCAGTTTACTTCATCATCTCCTTGTGGACAATCTCTAACTCCATCGCACAGGAGATTTTTATCAATACACTTACTTAAGCCACTATTTAAATCACTTGCACACTTATACTGTGTATCATCATCACATCCACAATTGTCTTCATCTGAACCATCAACACAATCTGACACTCCATTACAGCGATCACTCCTTGAAATGCAAGCTCCATTTTTACAAGTAAATGAAAGTTCAGTATCACAACCATTATCACATACTCCATCACATTGTCTTAAAAGGCCACTACAGGCATAGTTTCTGATGTAATTTTTCCCATCATTACACTTAACAAAATCATTCATTGTTAATGCTTGCACAAGATGACTTTTAGATGTAGAGTTTCTTTCGTTGATAGAACACGTTCCTGGGCATCCTTCTTCGTCTTCACCGTAAGGGCAATCAATATTACCATCACAGACACGGTCTTTTGTTGTACAGAAACCAGACTTTTTACACATAACCCTATTGTTCCCTGAACATTTGTTACAACTACAGTTTTCCTCATCAAATTTATCTGTACATTGAGCAGTTCCATCACAAATATTCCATGAAGGTATACATTTTTTTGTAGATGGACAAAGAACAGCCCCATTATTACATGAAGAACATTCTACTTCATCCTCTTCACCTGGACAATGAGGATCTCCATCGCACTGATATTCCTTTTTGATACATGAATTATTTGACTCGCAGTAAAACTCATTTTCCGTGCAGTTCCTTCTGTTGCAAAAAAGTTCTTCGTCACTTCCATCATCACAATGTTTGATTCCATCACAAAGTTTATTTCCCCTCAAGCATATAACAACATTTGGATCAAGCTTAGAAGGGCAAGAAAAACCCGAATGGCATCCGTGACAGTTCTCCTCATCGCTTCCATCTGTACAGTGAATAATTCCATCACATCGTTGTGTAATTCCAATGTATTCATTTGGGTCGTTGTTACAATTAAATCCGTACTCAGGGCAAACTCCAATTGCTGGAGGGAGGAAAGTTTCATAAAAATGCATTGATCTTGCGGAAATATCTTTAGTTTGGAGAATCTCAGTTTCCTTTGGATTATTTGATTGTGTTAATATAATAATAGTGAAAGGTATACAAGAGACAAGAAGTAAGATTCCAAGGATTGAGAGAACTATGCTTAGGAGTGAATACCTTCCAGCAGTTTCAATGATTAAATCCCAAATGCTCCCAAGACAAAACAAGCATGAATTTACATTCTTTGGCCTAGAAGATTCTTCATTATAAGGACGAGTAATATTGCCTCTAGATCGTGGTGTAGTTTTGTTGCTCCTCACTGCACTACTGTTTACGTGGTACGTTGGCAAGGGCAAAGTTGTATCAACTTTTGATGACGACGAACAGTCATCATTCTTTAAGGTGTCTCCAGACGCATAAGCCACTGCATATTCACCGTTTGAAGACATATCTTTTGTTAGTGGTAATTCTAGAAAATAAAAATAAAAAAAAATAAGTTGCTTGAGAACAACGAACTTACATTTAGCTTCAAGTTAGTGTTAGTCAAAAATAAAGTGATGACACTTATTGAGTTGTGTACCACCCTTTAATGTCAAAAATAATGACGAAATGGTAAACTTTCTCAATTATATATGTTTTCTTTCATCATATTCAAGCGTATTAATTCTTTCAAACAATTTTAATATATTTATACCAAACAATGAAACGTATATTATTTCTAAAGTAGAGTTTTTTTTTAATAATGGGTAAATATTTTATTACAACTGAAAACGAAAAATAACTTTAAAAATAATGGTTAAGATAATAAAACTACATACAGTAATAAATTTATACATATTATATATATAAAGAAGTGTTTAAAATCTTCTACTTCTTTTCATTTCATTAGCCATAAATCCTTGCGGAATAGTTGATTTCCTTTTTCTGGCGTGTGAGCTGGTAATTGCAACAACATCAAGCAATCCCATTAATTTCCTTGAGCTATTTGGATACCCTAGTTTTATAACTTCATTTGGGTCATTTGGAATTCCAAATACATTGTAATAGTCATCAATTCCAAGTTCCACAGCAGTTGAAGCACGGAATCTACTTTCAATATTGAGTGGTGGTAGACCTTCATTCTCAAATTGTTGTGATAATGTTTGCAAACTAGCTTCAGAAGAAAGAAGAAGACTTTTAAGTTCATGAAGTTGTGTAATTTCATCTCGAAATTGATTATATTGACTAACCAAATCTTCATGTGAATCAACAACGTATGGAAGTTTAAGATGTAAAAATATTTTATCAATATTAGCTGTTTTCTTTGTCCCAATACTAGATGGTAATTTTTGTTCTGCAGATCTAGCGTGTACACCAACACCTTTAAATTCAGGCCATCTAATAGATGGAAAATCAAATGAAACAGGAGGTATTTGTGGTAATATTTTTGGAGTTGTTGCAATTGTTCTATTTGTAGTTGCTATTGAATTTTTTGTTTGAATTTTTTTCTTCGGCATTGTTGCTAGTGGCGACAAAGCAGCTGAATTAATTGCTGGGGAATTAGGATTACTTTCGTTACTCCTTATAAGTTTCTGTAAATCCTGAGCCCTTCTTTCCCTTTCACGTTTTCGAGCTTCAATCTTTTTTAACTCCATTAACAACTCTTCTTCTTCTTCAATTTGTTCTTTTGTACGATTCATTAATAAAGTCAATTGTTTTTTTCTTTTCTTTTCGTGATCGTCATCGTATCTTATTGGAGGAACATTAAGATCTCTAGCAGCATTTAACCAATTTAATACATTGTAGTATCTTGCTTTCATATCAACTAAACTTTTTGTTTTCTTTTTATCATCTCCATTTTTAAAAATTTCCCATCTATCATGAATTATATACCATTTAAGATCAAATCTTCTGCAAAGATCAAAAAGATGATCAGTTTCTTGACGTGTCCATTTTTGTTCATGAAGATGCCTTGTATATTCAATATCTGTATACGTAGGAATATTTACATGTTTGTCTAATTTTGCAAAAACATATGGTTCATTTTTTTTAAATTGAGATTCTTTAATCCAATGTTTAAGTGCAAGTCCATCAGTTCGTGCAGGGTTTGTAAACTCTTTAAAAACCCATTTCTGGCAACGTTGTTTTGAAAAAGTTATTCTTTTATTAACACCATAGTCATTACCATGAATCTTGTAAGAAGTAATTCCATTTCCTTCTTCTAAACGTATCCCTAATTGTTCAACTTCTCTATTATACTTAGTACGTTTTTTTGGTATGTTATCAAGTTGCATTGTCTTCTAAAAATTTTTTAAAATATAATTAAAAAAATCCTAAATTACCTTTAAAGATTCAACAGATGTTATTTGAGGAACTGACCAATATTCAGTTTGTGTTGAAACCATTACTGGAAATAAATTTTTCACAATCTGAATTCTATAACAAAGAAGAAAAAACAATATTAAATAAGAAACAACTATGTAATGGTAAAATGTTTGAGTTTTCCGTTCAAGATTACAGCGTTGTTGAAAGTTCTTAATTGCATAAACACAAATACTATAAAACTTCAAATTTTTTAGCACGTGTATTAAATGTTTTTATTATACTCTTTACGGTTATTTTAGAAATAAAATTAATAAATTTTCAGTACGTTATTTAATGAAACATATTTGTTATTTCATAGTTGATATCTTCTTTATTATTATAAATTCGTTCAATATACAAGTAATTCAACTCGTGACTTATTTTTTTAAATCTCTTAATAAATTTAAATTTAGATTCTTTTTTTTGTGGATGGTAACATTTTTTAAAAATTATATAAAAATTTTTTCTACAATGTCTAAAAAAAGAAATGATGAATTTATTGATAAAAATGAGGATGATTTTATAAAAATTCTACCAAATGAAATTATCTATAAAATATTAAATTATTTACCGGCGAAACATTTAGTTAAGGAATGTTCTAAGGTATTTTAGAAAAACAAGTGAAATAGACATTTTTAGGTTTGTAAACATTGGAATACAATTGTTAAAAGTTCTCAATATTGGATTAACCGTTCTATTAGTGAAAAATGTCGTGAAATTTTACCACCTTCAGAAATGATTAATGATTCAAAATATAAATGGAATTTTAGCAAATTATTTATTCTTCGCCCATTCAACAGAAATTTAATAATTAATCCATCAGGAGAACTTGGTCTGGAAGGTTGGGAATCATACCCAAGATCAGAAAAATTTGAAATAGAAAGACCTGGTGGTTCTTTAGAAGCAACTTTTCCTGGTTTAGAGACATGTTTTGTATCATCATTTTATGAGGGCAGAAAGTTTTGTAACATAGATCTTTGTAGTTATGGTTTAGACAAAAAGTTTTTAGACCGTTTTAAACCCACAATATATGTATCTGAGATGAATAGTTACAGAAAAGATGCTGCTGCTTATTATTCATTAAGAGTTAAACTTCATTGTGGAAATATTAATTTGGATCGCATAAATAATTTTACATTCACGAATAATGAGACTACATTTGTTTATAAGAAAATAGTGGATCAATGGACTGATCCTATTTGGGAAAAAGCTGAGCATAACTTTTCTGGTTACCCATCTGGTAACTACCAAATTTTTTTTGAAACAATTGGTAAAGACAGAATGTTTTGGGCTGGTAATTATGGTTCTAAATGTTGTAATGCAACGGTTATTGTTAAATATGAATTCAACAAACCGTATCAAAAAGTTGGAAACTACTGTGAAGATGTCAACAATAGTGAATAAACTAAAAACTACTTTTTTTTAAATTATATAAAATATTTTTTGATTTTTGTAATATATATTTTTCTCTTTATATAGTATCCAAATATGTGTAATAAAACTTTTACAATAAAATTTTTTGTCTAAATAAATACATATCGTAAGATATAAATTTATCATTAATTATATGAAAAAGAAAATTATACATTTATTTAAAATTTTCAAAAAAAAATATTAAAAGTAAGTGTATTAAAGATGATGTCAGTTATAAAAAACATTATTGAGTGATATTACAAAAAATAGGTATAGAAAATATTATTGAATATCAGGTTGATGAAAAAAATTTTGCTTAGGCTTTGATTCACAATTACGTCTTCGAAAAGTTACTTTAGTTGACGGATATTTTTTCTCTTGATAGTTATCAACTCTAGGGTAATTATTAATGTGACTAACTTTAGATTTATGATTATTTAAATTGTTTCCGGGATGTGTGTTATTAAAACTGTTGTTGAATAACTTTTTTAAAAATTGACTATTTGTATTCATCTGATAATGCTTGTCATTTTTGTTTTTAAAATCACGGAGATCTTTTCTATTATTAGCACAAGAGTGTTCATTTTTATTATTATGTTTATAGTAATTTTTTCCATCATTGGGTTGCTGATATTTTTTTCTAAAATTATGTTGTTCCTTCTTATTGTTGTACTGACGATAATCTTTCCTACTTTTTTGTTTCTGGCCATTATAAATTGGTAAATGCCTTTCAGGTTCAATAACACCATCAAGGCGATGTACAGGATAACAATGTTGATCAACGAAAAATGGATCTCTAACTAATGCCATTGCACATGAATTAGTAAAATCTTTGCAAATCATTGCTTTTACTGGCGAATAATAAGGTTCATCGGGATTGATACAATCTACCATTCTTGAAATAAGCAAGGTTATACCATTATTAGAAGCTGGATTTAAAGAAATCCACGTTACATCTTGATTATTTTCATAAATCTCCCTGATTTTTTTAAATGATTGATGGTGTTTTGAAACATAAAGATGATTTTCACCTCTCACATTTCGTCTTTTCTCCTCCTCCGTTAAACCATCGGAATATTTTTCAAGACAAGCAAGTAACCGATCTTGATCAACAAATGGTAGTAATGCCACTCCCATCCAAGCATGTTTCTTACCATTTAAATCTACAGCAAAATCAGTTGGATAAAAATCATAAATTTCACTATTACTATCAATCATTAGCTTTCTCCAACATTCTGGAACATGTTGACTACTTGCTGCAGGAAAAACACCCATAAGTTGTTCTAATGGATTAAAAGGTTTAGTATTCTTAGGAAAATTAGGTTTATAATATTCAATTTTATCGAAATCAGAAGCAAATGGAGCATAGTGGTATGGGTAAAACCAATCCCAAGAAGGACAACCACTGTAGTAGTATTTCAAAACCCAACAAAGACCCTCCATGTAGGCCCTAGCTACATTACGACGGAATTCTAAAGATACATCACTAAATGAAACACTAAACTTTTCTTCATAGTATCTATCTTTCCACCCAGGCTCATAAAATTTAACATTATCTTCTGGTTCTGAATCTGATTCTTCATCAATTACTTTACCATTAGGACCAACGACTTGAAAAGCTTGTGGATTCAAAGGTAACATATCAGCAACTTGTTCTGGTTTTAAAATACTTAGTAATCTTATTTCAGCAGTTTTGCAATCTTCTTGTTCTACACGTGCCATGTAAGCTTTTATTTTAGTCTCACTTTCAAAATTATTTAAATGAACATTTTCAATAGATATTTGGTTAACTATATCACCATCAACTTTTGGAGTAATTAATGAGAAAGTTTTATTAAAATTTGCGTGCTTCCGCTTGACAGATCTATTCTTTTCTTTAAATCTTTTTTCGGTTTCTTGTCTTCGTTTAAATATTTCATCTTCAGCACCACCAAGTTCAGCTAATATCATTGATATCCTTTGCATATTAACTTCACCATTATCTGTAAGATATCCACCACATTCTGAAGCCATTTGTTTATAAAGTCTTACTAATCTACAAATTGCATTTTCACGTATTTCTAGTGAAGGTAAATGTGGTAAAAAATCATTTCCAACAAGAAAGCATAAAAATACCCAATCGTCAATTGCACGTTCAAGATCAAACTTAAAATTAATATCATTCATAAAAAGTTCTCTTTCAAGATATTCTCTAAGTATGGGTAAACGAATAAAAATAAAGTTTGTCCTTCTCTTTACTGGGTCTACTTTAACTATTGAAGACTCAATGACTCCACCATCACATTCTTGAAGAGTATGACCCATTAAATTACATAGTTCACAAGGAGACATTTGTCTCGGAATAAATTCTTCTCTAATTATAGTAAAATTAGATTCATGAGTAGCGAGACCTAACATAATGAGATCAGCATCAGCACCACAAAGACAATGTGCAGTATTTGGATCATGTCCTGAAGATGCTCTTTGTTTCCTAATAAAATCCATTATTTTGTGTTCTCCTTCACCTGGAACGGATGCATCACTTAATATTACATGAATTTTAGACCAAGCAGGATCATTTTTTATTTTAAAAGCAATATAATATTTTAATGCTTTAGCTAATCTTTCCATAAATGGAGTCCCAGGTGTAATACAATTACCATCAAACCAATTTACCTCTTTTTTTCTTTGAATTACAGGAATACCTTGTGCCATTAATTTATCCTTAACAGCTTGAATTTCTTTTTTTTTATCAGCACTTTCTTTAGCAGATCTAAATCGACGAGATCTTTGCTGATTCATTTTAGCTCTCGGTGCAACACCATCAATAGCCATATATAATAATTTTCTTGGCCTTATAATAGCCATCAATCTATCAATGTACTCAAAAATAAGAACAAAAATATCATCCTCTGTTTCTGGAGCAGGTCGATCTTCTGGATGGGCGCATGGATGAATAATACCATTCATGTCTAAATACAAGTTGTCAAATTCTTGAAAATTTAGATTTGGTTTAGTACAATCTATAGGTATTCGAACTCCATCAATAATTGGGCATTCTTCTTCTACAACATCGCCAACAATTGTAGGATACTTTCTAGATAACCACCTGAAGAATGCAGGGACACCCATTGTCTATTAATCAATTTACTAAAATGAAAATAGATATAATATTGTTTTTGCATTTATGACAAATTAAATAAGTTTGATGATGAACCAAATATTCAAACTTTACAGAAAAAAAATATTATGTAATGCCAATCTGAGATTTGCTAACTTACATAAACAAATATGTTAGTAAACTTTAATTTTTTACGAAGAAAGAAACAAATTGAAATACTTGTTAACAAAATATGGTTAAAAAAATTGACTATTACTTTGTCGATAAATAACAATACAAATATAGAATAGATCGTATGACGCTTGGTCCGCCAGGCGAAAAATACTATGCATTATGTATATAAACACGTGGTGATTTTACTCCAACTTTTGTGTAAGAAGTTATGGATATCTCTTAAAAAGAAAATTCATAAGATTTTGTATTTTGTCGTATTGAAATATTTCCATATGTTTTTCTGCTTTTTATTTTCATTTTACTACATTTTGTTTTTTATACAAAAATTAATTTTAATAGATTTTAGATGTTTGTTTTATTTGAAAATCCAGCAGGTTTTGCTGTATTCAAAGTTTTAGATAATGGGAAAATAAAAAAAGCGGACAAAATTTTTGAAGAATTTGGAACAATTGAGAAATGTCAACAAAAGTAAGTTTACTTTTACATTATATTATTTAATTGTAACTTTTATTTTCAAGTTTGGAATTGGTAAAATTTCACAAATTTAAGAATGTTAATGATGCTGTTGAGTCTTTGACTGCTATTCAAGATGGAAAAATGGCTAAATCATTGAAAAAAGCCTTAAAGAAAACCGAAGGATTATCTCAACTTGCTGTTGGAGATACAAAATTGGGATCTATTGTTAAAGAAAATCTCAGTATTGATTGTGAATATTCTGGGGCAATTGCTGAACTTTTCAGATGTCTTAGACTAAATATGGATGAATTACTTAGTGAACATAAAGATGAATTACATGCTATGCAATTAGCAATTGCTCATGGTGTTTCAAGATTTAAGGTTAAGTTTAATCCTGAAAAAATTGACACAATGATAGTTCAAGCTGTTTCACTTCTTGATGATTTAGATAAAGAATTGAATAATTATACAATGAGATTAAGAGAATGGTATGGATGGCATTTTCCAGAGCTTGGGAAGATTCTTGGAGATCATCAAGCCTACGCTAAAACTGTTAAATCCATTGGGATGAAAGAAAATGCTATAAATACTGATTTGTCATCTATTCTTCCAGAAGAATTAGAACAAAAAGTAAAGGAAGAGGCTGAATTATCTATGGGAACTGCTATTTCTGATGAAGACATGGTTCATATATCTGCTTTATGTGAGGAAGTCCTCGGACTTACGCAATACCGTTCAGAATTGGCTGAGTATCTTAAGAATAGAATGAATGCTTTAGCTCCAAATCTTACAGCCCTTGTTGGTGAATTAGTTGGAGCTCGCCTTATATCTCATGCTGGTTCTCTTGTTAATTTAGCTAAGTACCCTGCTTCAACAGTACAAATTCTTGGTGCTGAGAAAGCGCTTTTCCGTGCTTTAAAAACTAAAAAAGATACACCAAAGTATGGTCTTATTTACCATGCACAACTTATTGGTCAAGCTGGACAGAAAATGAAAGGTAAAATGGCTCGTAAATTAGCTGCTAAAGTTTCACTCTCCACTAGAATTGATGCTTTATGTGATGAGGGTCTTGGAAATGAAACAGGTGTTGAAGCACGTGCTTACCTTGAAAAAGTCTTAAATGACGATCAAAATCGTATGTCATCTGCCAATGTAGGAGGTGTTAATAAGAAGTTAAAGAATTTAAAGTTTAAATCAGAAGTTTATTCCTATGATGACGCTAATGATGATACAACAACCAAAAATAAAAAACGTAAAAACGTAGAAAATGGTACAAATAATGCTAAGAAGGCAAAAGTTGAAGAGGTAGAGGAATAACTTTTTCTTTATAATAATCATTTGTATAATTGTTTCTTTTTTAATTTCTTTTAATTTGTTGTTACTTGATTTGTTATACATTTTTGTTTGTCTTCTTTTATTCCTAAAAAAATAAATATTGATGTAGTAATTTAATTGTATATTAGACATCATTATGGTAAAGTTAATATCATTACGCTTATGTTAATTTAAAAGTTTTTTTTTTATATGATAAATACAAAATAATATATTATATGTTTTAATGATTAACAATATTCACAGGTTTTTGGACAGGTTTTTTTCATTAAATCTCTATATATTGAATTCTTACAAAGGTATTTCAAACTAGAACATTTTGGTGAGGCGTCATTACATGTAGAAGAAGTAAAACTATTTTCTGAGGTTATGCCACAATAACCACAAGTTTTTGCGCATTTAGATTTCATCAAGTCAAGCCATACTGGATTTTTACAGTATTGTAAATGAGATTTACAATCATATTGCCCTCCAGATACTAAATCTGTACATGGCGTTGTTGTAGTAATAATTTTAGTTGTAGTAGATGGTGTTATTGGAAAATTTTGTTCTACACATTTAAGTGTATATAAATTACATATTGGTTTATTAGGATTAAAAATTAAACAGTAATTGTCTACAATACATTCAGCTGATTTTACACATGACAATACATTTGTATTGGTAATATCTTGTACTGTTTCACAAGTTTCACCCATTCCACATTGTTCAGTTTCTTGACCTATTGTACATTGTTTAATACAAAAACTATCTGTCTTTCCATCAAATGCCCTTATTACATCTCGTATGCATGTAGTACCCTGAGTACAATCAGCAACATCTGTGCAAGTATTAGTGTCTCCAGTTTCAATAAATGAAATTTTAATAATAATAATGCAAAAATTAATATAAAAAGTAGGATAATACATAAGAAAACAATAGTACTTTTCTGACAATTTAGATTAATTTGTATTAGTCATTTCTTTTATAGATAACAAAAAAATTTTTTTTAATACTAAGCATTTTTCTTATTTGTATTAACAGTTGTTTAAATACTAATAATAAATAATTATAAAACTTTAAATTTAAAAAATGTTTTATATATAAGTAAAAATTTTGAAATATATTTTCAATATTATTTATAAAAATATTTAAGTTATTCAACATTTGCTAAATTATTTATTAAGCTTTCATATATTTCAACACCCTTCAAAAAAACATTTTCATTCAAATATTCATTGTGTTCATGAAGGAGTATTGGTGTTTTATTTATTGGACTAAAGCCAATAGACTGTATACCAGTTTCTCTTATATATCTTGAATCAGTAGCTCCAGTAAATATTTCAGTAACATATTTACATCCCATACTTTCAAGAGTTGTAGCAAAAGTATTAATAAACTTATTATTTCTATCAAAAATAGCTTTGCTTGGTGGATAATTTTTTTCCAAATATTGTATTTCAACATCCTTTCCAGCTTCTTTTGACCAACTATTTATCATTTCCTCAATCTCATTAAAATTATAATTCGGATTTATTCTCATATCCATAGTCATTTCAAAATTAACTGGTAGGCAATTAGTTTGAACTCCTCCATTAATAATTGTTACATTCAAAGTAGATACATCTCCTAAATTTTTATTAGAATCATTTTCTAACTTTGCTTTTTCAGAAGCTCTAAATGCTAATGCTTTATTAAGAATATATTGTAATTTTTCTGTTGCTGTATTTTCAATAAATCTTGATCCATGTCCAGGTGAACCATGACAAATAAATTTAACCCACCATGGGCATCTTTCTCCATAAAAAACTTTAAAAATCTCATCTTCAGTAGCAAGACCTTCATCCAAAGCAAAACCAATATTAAGTTTTTTAAACTCTTCTGTTTTGACAAATTTTTTCATTCCATCATTACCACCAATTTCTTCATCAGGTCCAAATATTAAATGTATTGTTCTTTGAAAACGTTTTATTCCCTTTTGATGTAATTTTCTTAATGCTTCAATATATTGAATACCAACACATTTCATATCCTGTGTTCCACGACCATATATATCTCCATTGTCCTCTTTAACACCTTCATAAGGATCATATTTCCAATTTGATTTAGATGTTGGGACAACATCTGTATGAGAATATAATAAAATTGCTTTCAAATTAATGTCAGCTCCGGGAAGTGTAAGGCCAATTATTGGTTTACCTTTAACACATTCATGTTCCCATGTTTGATAACCTAATTCTTTTCCTAATTTGAAGAAAAAATCTCTTGCTTCATCTAAAAATATTATTTTTTTAATACATATTTATTTTAAAAAAAGATATAAAAAAAACATACAATAGTTGGGATTTGGTTGTTCAGTATTAATTCTAATATAATTTCTAAAATTTGTTACGGCAATATCTTCACTCATTATTTTCTAAAAATGTTTAGATAAGATAGTTTTATTATAAATATATAATATTAAAATAATTGGGGCAATAAAGATTTATTAGAAATGATAAGATGGTAGATGAAATTTAGAAGAGGTCAATGATTAGATGGTATTTTGATAAAAATAATATAAAACAATAAAAAAAACTATCTCATAGAGAAGAAGCTTAACATTATACCAATTAAAATAAATGATAAATAAAATGTGATGCGTATTGATAAAAATTTATTTGATAAAGTAGAAAAATACTTGACTTGATGTTTATAAGTAATTTTAAATAAAATTTGATTAACATCTATAAAGTATTTCTTAACTAATTTTTTGATATTTTTCTGAAGCAGTTGTACTTTGAAGGTCATGACTGCTATGATGATGAATATTTGATGGAGGAGCTGTTCTCCTAGTACTTGGTGTCCTTCTCCAAAGTGTACTTTCTCTACTCATTCTATGATGTGATGAATCTCCTTCATTAGCTGTAGATCTTGTAGAACCAGTACCACGAAATTCGATTTCAAATTTTGTTGCACAAACAAAACATGATGTTACTAATTTAGCTATTTCATTCATTAAATTTTTAGTTTCTTGTATAACAGAATCTACTTTTCCAAATGTTGCACTTTTACCAACTGTTGGTGATTTAACAAGAACCTGAAGTTGTTGACAATGAAGAGGAATTCTTTCAAGAACAGACATTAAATCAGATTTTTCTGGAGATCCAGGAACTTCGTAATGAAACTCTTTAACAGTTTTATACATTTTGTTAGCTTGTTCAGCAAAAAATTCAGCTTGTGTAAACAAATCATGTGTTGTTTTAAGTGGCCCATCACCCCTTGTAAATAAATACATATTATAAGCCATTGATGACATTGCTTTGGCTCTTTTAACAATATCATTTTCAGCATATTCATCCCATTTTTCTGCTTCAGCATCAACTTCAGAAGTTAAAAGTTTCATTTCTAATCCAACTTTTGCTATTTTTTGTTGATCTTCTACATCAAGTGTTATTGGTTTCGATGGTTTTGTTGTAGTACCATGTTTCTAAAATAATTTTAATTGTTATTATTTAAAATATTTAAATAAATAATCGTTTTTTTTTAATATTAAAAATAAATTATAATTATGTATATACTTAGTCAAATATTTATAAAAAAAAATATATATATATAAAACAAACACATTCACAATCACATTACAAAATATACCAAATTAATAAATATAAAATATTAGAAATTAGACTAATATTTTTGAAACAAGATCTTAATATCAATAAATACATGCAATTTAAAAAAAAATATCTTGATGTTTATTTTTTTTTTTAAATATTTGGTTTCGTTAAAAAATTTATTTGTCATTTATCTTCAAAAGTGTTTTTTCAAGATATTTTAGTTTTTGACTTTCAATATATAAATTTTCAAGAAGTACAGACATACAATCTTCAAAGTTTTCTTTTTTTTCTTTTACTAATCTTCCACCCTTTTTTCTCATTTCAACTTTAACTTGAGGTGACGGTGTACCTGATTTTTTATCTTCAGTTGTCTGTTTGTTTTCATCAAAACATGCTAAATTAACAGATACTTCTTTTTTTATAGGTGATAAAAGAAGTGGTGATGTAGAATTATGTTGATTTCTTTTAAAAATAGTAAAAGCACTTTTACTACAATCATGCTCTTTTAACAAACAAGATTCAATATATTTACGATTATCACTAACACTATTATTAATTTTTTCTTTAATTGGAGTAGTAGGTGAATGATATGTAGAATTTTGAATACTATTATTATAACTTTTTGACATATCACTACTATATTCCGTTATTGATGATGATAAACAAGAATGAGGCATAGAAACAAAGGCACTATCACCAGTCACAGAAACAGAAATTTCAGGAGATGGTTCACTATAGAAAGAAGACAATGATGTGTGAGAGATATAAGATTCAAACG
Source organism: Strongyloides stercoralis (assembly GCA_029582065.1). NCBI lineage: Eukaryota > Metazoa > Nematoda > Chromadorea > Rhabditida > Strongyloididae > Strongyloides > Strongyloides stercoralis. Next base: position 10,043,686 of record CM055866.1, on the reverse strand, counting down.
GAAAGTTACTACATATATTATTTAAATTAGAAGACATGCTAGTTGATGGATAATAATTACAAGAAGTTTCATAATAACCTACTCCTGGGCGTGGCAATGACATATATGCTTGTTTCTCTGCTGCAACTCTACCAGAAACTACTGTGTCAAATTCTCGAGCTAATCTTGAAAGATCACTAATATTTTGTGCCCATGTATCACAGAATACTTCAAGATTTTCACGAGCTATTCGTGAAGATGGATGAATACATAACGTTCTTCCAGCAAATAAAGTCTAAATAAATGTTTTTTAATTAATATTTTTTATTACTCACCAATGGAGAAAGTGCTCTTAAAGTTCTTTCAGTTTGCCCTGAATATACATGAAGAGAATCAGTTAATGATACATGATGTAATAATCTACAAACATCTTGAACATGTTCAGTATGATTTCTAAATTTTAATAAAAATTTTTCTACTCCATCAATATCTCCAGAAACAGAACATGCTTTTATTGAAGTTAAAATATTGTGGTCTTCATTTTCTCTAAATATTGAAGCTACTTGCTCTAATGCTACAGTTTGAAGTTGTTTTTTTAAATCTCCCAATCTTCTATTTAATCTTTCAACACTTACTTCAACATTATCATTACAAAATCCTTCATTATCATCAATTGAAGTTGGTACTATTAAATTACTCATTTCAAAACGACATTCTTCTAGATAATCTAATATTTGTTCTCTTTGATGATGTGGTGTTATAGGAGAATCAGTAAAATCTTGTGTCATTTCACATAACTGATCCAAAGCTCCTATTAATCTTTCTCTTATACCAACATTTGTAGATCCCGTTAATCTTACCATTTCTAACATTTCATTTAACTGTTTTATTGTTACACTTGCAGTTAATTGTAATCCAATATCTAAAGGTTCATTTGAAGGAAATGATAATGGAGTATAGTATCTTGAAATATCATATGGAATGACTCCGTCTGTAACACAAAGTCCAATTAATTGTAAATTAAGCCGAAGATTATGAAAAACTCCATCTCGACATTGTTTTGCTCCTTGATCGTCTGGGTGCCTTAATAATGTTTTTGAAGCTGTCAATAATAACATAGTAAGTCTTTCAAGGCTAGTCCTAGCACAAGCCATTTGAGCTCTCCTCTTATCACTCTTTAAATCATTTTGTCTGTCACCAGATCTATGTGCCAAGTCAACCATTTCTCCACCAAACTCAGTAAATATTTTAACAAATTCAGTAAAATTCGAACAATTTTCAAGTTTAGTTAATGAAAAAGCTACTTTATCTTCAGCTCTAAGAATATGTTTAACTAAAACTCTATCTGCTAATAAAAGTACCCTTGTGACAGATGATAATAATTGCCTTGCAGCTTTCACAAGCACAGCCTTGTCAACAGCTCCAGAATTTCCAGATGAAGGATTTTCAAGAAAAATACTACCATTTAAATTAGCTATAGATGAACCAGCATACCTAGCTTCTCTACAAGCATCATACATCTCAGGTTGTATGTCAGGATTTTCATCAGCTATGGTTTCACCAACTGCAACAAAACGTTCTATTGCTGCTTCAACTGCTGATCCTACTTTTAAAGCTCCTCTTATAGCACGTTCAGATTTTGGTTTACCATTCGATATAATATTTTCTTTAAAATTTACTAAAGCGGTAATCTATAAAAAAAATCCATATTTATTAATTTTTAATTAAAGAAAAAATACCTGTGTAACAAGAGGAACAAGAGTCTGCTCAATGGATTTTGTTTTAATCTCTAAATTTTGTGGATCAAAAGTAGTTCCTATTGTATTATCTAGGGTTCCATTATCAAGGTTCATTTTTGTACCCTTTTAATTTAATTGAACAAAAGTATAATAAAAAAAATTGGCAAGTAATATAATAAATATTACAACAATTAACACGTATTAACTAATAATAAAAAAAACTGGAAAACAAATATAGGAAATTGAAATAAATAAATTTTTAAATCTTTAATCAGTTTTTCTTAATTGAAAGCACCAATATAAATTGAAATTAATAAATAGATAAATATAAGAATCTTTACTTATTTTTATTTAAAATAAAATAAGCATTTGGCGGTGTTTTCAGTTAGTTTTAATATAAAAAATATTTGATATATAACACGATTTTAAAATATATGTATAGAAATAAAAAATTATTAAAAAAAGTATATGAATCTGAAAATAAAAGAATGTTTTTTTAAAAAATGATGTTATTATTATTATAAAAAAAAATAACAACAAAGTAAACGTTTAAAAAACTAATATTGTTAAAATTATTGTTAAATGTATTTTTTATAATTTTAAAAAAATGCCTATAAATAATAAGATTTCTTAATTATATAAAATTCTATAGTAATTTGTTATATTTGTTTATTTATAGAAAAATATTTTAAATAAATGGATTATTAATATTTAAGGTATAATAAATACGTTTAAAATAATAAAAATTTATATACAATAATTTAGTTTAATAAATTTATTTCGTAAATACCAATTTATGTTACAAAATAAATCATTTAAAAAAAAAAAACACAAAAAAAAATATATATATAAAATTTATGAATCTAAAAATATCAAAGTACATATATCCTACTACAATTATGTGAAATAAAAGTGTGATTAAAGTTTTAAGATTAGTCCAAGAGAAGAAAAAAGAAGATAAAGATAAATTTATAAATATACACATAACTATAAAATACTTTGGGTTCATTAGTAAATTGATAATGGACGCCTCTTTATCATTACAGCAAGCTAAAGGAAAGCAATAAGAAATAATAAAAATAATAAGTGCTAGAGATGGTTGACATACACAAAATGAGGTAAATCTTTTTCTAAAAATATTCTATCTTTAGAGATAATAAGAAGAAAGTTAAAAACTTTTAAATGATATTAGTGTGAAACAATATACATATTTAAAATAAAGATTGATTTGTGTTAATATAAATAATAAAAGTAAAACGTAAAAGAATGTATGAATGTTTAGTTTTACAATTAAACTATTAAAAAAATTATACAATAAAAATAAATTGAATTATTTATAACTAGTTAACAGTACAATATAATATTCAAATTAAAAAAACAACATTAAAACCATCTAAACCTAAATATTAATTTAATTTTAAAATTGATAACTTATTGTTAAAAAAAAAGATAAATAGACAGAAAATAAATGTATGTTTCTTAAATATACTTAAAATTTATAATCGTTAAATAATCACTTCAACACTTTAAGCTTAATATTTAAAAGATCTATCTTAAAATAGTATAACAAATATACAATATCTTTTTTATTTAATCAAATATTTTTCCTACCTAAACTAATTTCTGTAAATATGATATATTTATGTATTTTATAATCTATAAACAAAGATCAAAGAATTTTTATTTATAGTTAATATATCAATAAAAATTTTTCCTTTCAATTTTATATAAAATTGAGAAGAAAAGAATATATACCTTAATACTACAATAAAAGAAAACTCCTTCCTTATATACACACTATTAATAATTCTCTTTGCAATACTTATAATTATTAAACACTATATATATTTATAAGGTATAAACTTAGAATATTCTTAAAAATAGTAAACATTTAAAAAGGAAAATTATTTGGTAATATTTATATACATTTTTTCTTTTTTAAAAAATATATAAAACATTAGAAATCAATTAAAATTATGATTTTTCTAGTAAATAGAAGCAAAATGATAAAGAATTTACGTTAAAAAATTTTAATAATTTTTTAAATTAATGGGAAAGTAAATAATAGAAAACAAGTTATACATTAAAATAAATATTAATTATTAATTTAAAAATAATTTAAGAAGTAACTTTATAATTAAAGTATATATATTTATAAATTATTAAAATATAAATAGAATAGTATAGAAATAAAATGATATATGTTTCATTTATCAATAAAACGAAACACAAATTATCAAACAAAATTTAGTTAATTAGTAAAACTTGGAAATATGATAAAATTAATTTAAAAAATATTATTTTTTAAAAAGTAATTTGGAATTATAAAGAAGAATATAAATAGATATAAGAATTAGAAGTAACAAATCTTAGTTTTATTTTTTTTTTTCATTATTTTATTTCTTTTATATAACTATATAAACATTATGCCAATGTTCATCTTTTAGGTTGATATATTTACTCTCTATACACCAGAGATAAATGTCATATATTCGTGCCAATATTTTTATATTTTCTCTGTTCACTTTTATATTTAAAGATACGAATTAGAAAAGAAAGGGTCAAGAATGCCTAACATTTTATTTAGATATTGGGGAAGTGTTGTTGTTTATAAAGGTTCTAAAAAGACTTTCTGATTGAATACGTAGATTTTAACTTGTTCATTTTGACTTCACATATTTGTCAAGTAAGAGATAGAAAATTGTAATCTTACATAATTGAATCTTTCATTTAATATTGTTATTTAAAATAATATAATGATTATTATTTCAACATTATTTAATTTAATATTAATTCTAAAATTTTGTCAAAGTATTGAATTAACATTCGAGTTACCTGATAATGCAGTGGAATGTTTTTATGAAGATATGAAAGGTGGAGTTGAAAATGTTTTAGAATATCAGGTATTTATTTATTTTTAATCATTTTTTTATACTAAACTTTTTAATAGGTTATTACTGGAGGTCAATATGATGTAGATGTTTCTATACAAGATCCATCAGGAAATGAATTATATAAAGAAACTAAAAAACAATATGATAATCATGCTTTTACAACAGTAATGGAAGGTCCTTATAAAGTATGTTTCAGTAATGAATTCTCTTCTTTTACTCATAAAGTGGTATACTTTGATTGGCAAAGAAGTGACAAACCAGATAACGTTCAATCAAAACATGCAGGACCAATGACAGAAATTGAAAATTCAGCTAAAAATATTAATGATAAACTTAAGAATATTGACGATTTTCAAACACATCACCGTTTACGAGAGGCAACAGGAAGAAAACGTGCAGAGCAATTAAATGAAAGAGTTATGCTTTGGTCATTAGGGCAAACATGTGTAATTATTCTAATTGGTATTGGTCAAGTTACTCTTCTTAAGTCTTTTTTTACAGATCGCCGTACAAATTATTAATAATCTGTTTTTATTAATAACAAAAAAGGGTAGTGCATAATTATTATATTTATTAGTTTTATTTAATATTTCTAAAAAAAATCTATCAAAAATATTTTTATTTTATAGTGTAAGTAGGAGAAAGTATATAATTCATATTTAAGTTAAAAATAAACAAATTATATAGTAAAAAAGTATTTTTACAAATTAATAAGAAACTGAAGAGAAACAAAATAACCTATTTATTTTATACAATGATGATTACAAAGTTATTATTTAAAAATATCGTTGTTGTACAAACTTAATATTTGAAAATCACTGTAATTTTTTTTAATGAGATAAGCCAAAATGTATAATTTTTTTAATTTGTTAGAAAATATTTTTTAAACTAACATTCCAATACAAGAAATGTTATCGAGCACATTGTTTTGTAGAATTGCTCTTTTATTATTATCTTTTAAAATATCTAGTCATTCACTAATACTTTTTAATATTGCTGTATTTATTTTTTTAATATTTTTTTGTAGTTTAAATTTTGGACACTTATCCTAATAAAACTTGTCTTTTATAAGTTAATAGTAAAAAAACAAATAAAAATTTCTTCCATGCAATTTATTTCAATTTTGTTAGAATTTATTTATTGAATTAAAGTTGTTAAATAAAAAAAAGTTATTATTTTCAAAAATTTACATTTTAAAATTAATGAAACCTTTCATTTTTAAATAAATAAATGAATAAAAGCATCACAAAGTAATATATATATATATATATATATATATATGGTAAAATTAAATTTAAAACCATCAAGTTAAGAAATTATGCTACATATTTAAATATTATTTTTCTTACTTAAGTTGGAAATTAACATGTGTTTAAAAAAAATTTTTTTAAAACTTGATTAATACAATTGCAAAAGAAAAATATTGAAAAATGAATCCTAAAAAAAGTAAATTATAAAATATTTTATATTAAAAATTAAACAAATATGTTCTAGTTAGTTTTAAAGTTTATTTTCAAATTAAATAAAACAAGTAACGAAATAAAACGATAACTCAATATGAGATTATTTATAATTCACATGAATATTTATCATTAACGCATACCGCGTCTTATTGGTTTGTTATTATATTCATTTCTAAATCCTCTGTTAATGTAATTGTTACCTCGATAACCTTTTTTATAATTGTAATCATTTCTATAATTATTCTTAAAATTGGGATCGTCTCTGCTTACATTGTTTCTCCGATACTCTCTTTTATATTCCGAACCACAGTAATTTGTAGATGGTAAAATTCTTTCTGGTTCAATGACACCATTAAGACGATGTACAGGATAGTAATGCTGATCAACAAAAAATGGATCTCTTACCAATGCCATTGCACTTGAGTTAGTAAAATCACTATAAATCATTGTTTTTATTGGTGAATAATAAGGTTCATCAGGATTGATACAATCTACCATTCTTGAAATAAGCATAGTAACGCCATTATTAGAAGCTGGATTTAAAGACATCCATGTAACATCTTGATTATTTTCGTAAATTGCTCTTATTTCTTTAAATGCTTGATGATATTTTGAAACATAAAGATAATTTTCACCTCTCACATTTCGTTTTTTCTCCTCTTCTGTTAAACCATCGGAATATTTTTCAAGACAAGCAAGTAAACGATTTTGATCGACAAATGGAAGTAATGCCACTCCCATCCAAGCATGTCTCTTACCATTCAAATCTATAGCAAAATCAGTTGGATAAAAATCATAAATTTCACTATCAATATCACTCATCAATTTTCTCCAACATTCTGGAACATGTTGACTACTTGCTGCAGGAAAAACACCCATAAGTTGTTCTAATGGATTAAAAGGTTTAGTATTCTTAGGAAAATTAGGTTTATAATATTCAATTTTATCGAAATCAGAAGCAAATGGAGCATAGTGGTATGGGTAAAACCAATCCCAAGAAGGACAACCACTGTAATAGTATTTTAAAACCCAGCAAAGACCTTCCATATATGCTTTAGCTACATTACGCCGAAATTCTAAAGATACATCACTAAATGAAACACCAAACTTTTCTTCATAATATCTATCTTTCCATCCAGGCTCATAAAATTTAACATTATCTTCTGGTTCCGAGTCTGATTCTTCATCAATTACTTTACCGTTGGGACCAGCAGCCTGAAAAACTTGTGAATTTAACGGCGAACTATCAGTAGCCTTCTCTGGTTTTAAAATTTTTAGTAATTTTTTTCCACCAGCATTGCAATCTTCTTGTCCTACACGTGCCATGTAAGCTCTTTTTCTAGTCTCACTTCCAAAATTATTTAAATGAGCACTTTCAATAGGTACTGGAGTAATCAAACCACCATAAACATTTGGAGCAATTAATGAAGAAGCTTTACTTATGTCAGCATGTTTCCGCTTCATGGCTTTATTTCTTTCTTTAAATCTCTGCTCAGTTTCTTGTCTTCGTTTAAATATTTCATCTTCAGCATCACCAAGTTCAGCTAGTATCATTGACATCCTTTGCATATTAACTTCACCGTTATCTGTAAGATATCCACCACATTCTGAAGCCATTTGTTTATAAAGTCTTACTAATCTACAAATAGCATTTTCACGTATTTCTAGTGAAGGTAAATGAGGTAAAAAATCATTTCCAACGAGAAAGCATAAAAATACCCAATCGTCAATTGCACGTTCAAGATCAAACTTAAAATTAATATCATTCATAAAAAGTTCTTTTTCAAGATATTCTCTAAGTATGGGTAAACGAATAAAAATAAAGTTTGTTTTTCTCTTTACTGGGTCTACTTTAACTATTGAAGACTCAATGACTCCACCATCACATTCTTGAAGAGTATGACCCATTAAATTACATAGTTCACAAGGAGACATTTGTCTCGGAATAAATTCTTCTCTAATTATAGTAAAATTAGCTTCATGAGTAGCGAGACCTAACATAATGAGATCAGCATCAGCACCACAAAGACAATGTGCAGTATTTGGATCATGTCCTGAAGATGCTCTTTGTTTCCTAATAAAATCCATTATTTTGTGTTCTCCTTCACCTGGAACGGATGCATCACTTAATATTACATGAATTTTAGACCAAGCAGGATCATTTTTTATTTTAAAAGCAATATAATATTTTAATGCTTTAGCTAATCTTTCCATAAATGGAGTCCCAGGTGTAATACAATTACCATCAAACCAATTTACCTCTTTTTTTCTTTGAATTACAGGAATACCTTGTGCCATTAATTTATCCTTAACAGCTTGAATTTCTTTTTTTTTATCAGCACTTTCTTTAGCAGATCTAAACCGACGAGATCTTTGCTGATTCATTTTAGCTCTCGGTGCAACACCATCAATAGCCATATATAATAATTTTCTTGGCCTTATAATAGCCATCAATCTATCAATGTACTCAAAAATAAGAACAAAAATATCATCCTCTGTTTCTGGAGCAGGTCGATCTTCTGGATGGGAGCATGGATGAATAATACCATTCATGTCTAAATATAAGTTGTCAAATTCTTGAAAATTTAGATTTGGTTTAGTACAATCTATAGGTATTCGAACTCCATCAATAATTGGGCATTCTTCTTCTACAACATCGCCAACAATTGTAGGATATTTTCTAGATAACCACCTGAAGAATGCAGGGACACCCATAAATAAATTGCTAAAAATATAGTAAAAAAATTACAAATAAAAATCCTATTTGAGATTTATATTTTCAAATAATCTTAATATAAAGTGTAGTTTATTTGTTTAAAAAATGTTTAAAAAAACGATTTAAAAAATTTTACCAGCTTGGAAAAAAAAATTAATATGTTCCTTTTGCACACTCAAATAAAAAGAATTTATTTAATAGTCATGCATTTATTCAAGTTTTACATTAAATTATATTGAAGTATTACAAAATATGTTAATGAAATAAAAAAATAGGTGTCTTTATTCCATTTATTGTAATTTAAAGACTCTACTAATATCTCAAAAAGAAAAATCAAATAAGGATGTTTCAAATACGTGCATCCAAAAATAAATCAATATAACTTCTTTTGTTCTGGATGAATTTGAAAAATTTCTTTTTTAACACATAGATGGAGGTTGGAAGTTTTGCTGTACATAAAATTTTTTTGCTATTTTTGTTTTATTGTTCAAAAATTTCACTCCAATATTAGTATAATATTTTAATGATTTTAAAAGAATTTTTACATATTTTTTTTGAAGATCTTATACAAAAACTTTCAAAACAGTAGTCTTTTTTTTAATATTGCTCTAAAAAATATTTATAATTTTGCGAATTTTATTCGTTAAAAATTGAATTTATTTTAAATTATTTAAATTGCGATACAATATTATAAATGATACAGACAATGTTTTAAGATTAAAATGTATTTATGAACGTAATTTCTTCTTCTTTAAAAAAATTTTTTTTAGATTTAAGTTTTTATTAAAAGTTATTAAATTAACAATTTGTGCTTGTTTTTTATATTTTTGTTATTGCTGTCTCTTATACTTTGTAACTATTAAAGTAAAAGTATATTTTTTTAAACTCAAAAATATCATTTATGTAATATAGAACAAGTGTTACATTTTCTTTGATTTTTATTCTTTAATACTAACTAAAAATTGTTAACTATTAATTATCCATAAATATGAAAGAAAAATGAAATAATACATAAAATTTTGTTAATAATAAACATATGTACACTGAAAACATATAAGAAAAATATTGATATAAACATTTCTCTATTTTTTCTTTAAAACTTATTAGAAAAGCTGCTATTTATACTTAAACTAATCTTGACATGATTGTAAAAAGATAATTTTCAATTTTTCTACCTTTCTCCGCAACTATGTGCCCCACACCATTGTATATAATTGCATTATCACACATCTGTGCTACATCATCCATTATCTCTTGCATATTTTGATATATTCTTAATTTTAATTTATGATGTATAACAGAAGTTAAATCAACTGGTTTCTTAATAATATCATAATAATCACGAACATACAAGGAATTTACTGAATGAACAAAATCTGCTGCAATTGGATTACGAAACAAACTAACTATTGTGTCACTTATTGTTGTCTCTGCTTCATATGTTAAATATGGTGGTTTTACAGGACCATTATCATTTTTTTCAGTACCAGTAATAAATACATGTAGATTATCAAGATGATCTTTTGTAATTGTTTTTTTTATATCTTCATTTGATAAACAAGTATCACAATACATTGTAAAATTATCAACATACATCAATTTTTGGCACTTAGAATGATACGTCTTCTTACAACATCTACAACGATGAAGACGTAATGAATGAAAATAACGATTTTTACAAACACAACAACGTTGAAATATTATTCTCCTGTCCAAATCAATTGCAATTTTAAACATTTTAATAATTTTTAATAACTCAAAAGGATTTGTTAATTTAACAATTTTATTGTGCCAATTTTTCATTTCTTCAACAGTTATATCAGGCTCTGATCTTGGTAACAATTCTTCAGATTCACTTTCTCTAATTTTTTCTAATAATATCATAACAAATGGCACAATTGCATCAAGGAGGTATTTTTCTTTACATGAATATTCTTGAATATTATATATAAACTCTTCCATTTTAACATTATTTTTACTATAACAATCTTTCCATTCTTTAAGATGTCTGGTATATCTAACAGCTTTATAACTAATAATATCATCAATTAAGTCCATAATTTCATTTTTAATCACATCACTAACATGTGATTTGATATCAACTTCATTATACTCTTTATTCCAAGTATGTAAACCTAACCTTTCTATAATATTTCCATTATTTTTGTTTATTAAATCACCAATAATTTCAATAAAATGCTTTAAATTTTTTAATAAATTTCCTTCTCTATAGGCAGTTTTATTTAACGATCCAACAAAATCATTCCATTCTTCTTTTATATAAAAGATTCTTCTTGGTGTTAAATCATAATTTTTAAGTGGACAAGAATTAGCATGCCTATTAAGAAGATGTTTACATGGTAAAACAACATTTTCCTTAACATTCTCCACTAATAATAAAGAAAGATTACTGAAAAAATATACATTTCTACATGCTCTATCTTTACCAAAAATAACTTTTCCCAGTCTTGGATAGTATCCAAGTATTTTCTTGTACATACATTTTTCATATTTATTTTGTATCTCTTGTATACGTCCTTTCATTTTATCTAAAACATCTTTTCCAATTTCATTAATATTTATATCTTCATCATAAATACTTAAGATATTTTCATAGTATGATATTTCATCTGTAATTATTTTGTCATTTCTTGCAATAATATCTTTAACAATTATTTTCTCATTTTCACCGAAAACTTTCTTAGCATTTGTTACAGTTTTTTGAACTTTTCCATCTTCAATTATTTTATCAACTAATCCCAAAATTGATAATGAACTAGCTTTTGATTTAAACTCCTCTATCTTTCGTTTATTTAATGTTATTTCCAAAAAACCATTATCTATTGCTTTTTTAATCTTTTCACTAGATCTATTTAATAATTTTATCATTAAACATATAATATCAGCCCTGTCTCTTGCTTCCATTTCAAAAACTGTTTTTTTGTTAAGCTCCTCAATCATTCTACCCCATCTTTCACTTTTACTTTCGTTTAATGTTTTCAACCATAAATTAATATGATAAGATACTTCGTAATTTGTTATTAAAACATTTTCACAACTTGGAGCCCATAAATGTTCTAATTCAATAGAAGCTTCGATACATGTATCACGTTGATCTATTATAGAATTATTACCCTTATCAATACTAGATAAAAATATTTGCTGAAATAATATATTAGCAATAGTAGAGAAAGTACTTTTAATAATATTTTTACAAAATACAGCACATGTTACCATTTCATAAGTAAAAAAATCTTTACTATGAGAGGTATTGTTTTCATTTAAAACATCTTCAAATGCTTTTAAAAATGTGTATATAGAGAGAGTTTCCATAAATACTTCATTATTACACCATTCTGGTAAAATGAGTTCATTTAAAACTGGTGGTTGTTTAGAATCAAGGCACAAAATGTCTTCACGACCTTTCTTTTCTTCAGCCTCACTTGCTTTTAATAGTTCTCTCAAATCATTTAATACGTTTTCATCAACTTCATCAAGCTTATATTGATAAGGTACATAAACTTCTTCAGCAACACCGTAATATTTTAATTTTTCACATATACCATTTAATTCTTTTTTTAATTTTTTTCTTCTAGGAGATAGTAGTAAGTCATCTTCTGAAAAATTATTCATTCTAGGTATTTCAATTTTTTGTAATGTTATAGGAAATGATGGAATAGGTCCACCAAAAATATCATCCCAACGTAAAGTATTTACTTTGTACCTTTCAATTATTTTTTTCTAAAAATATAAAATATGTAAAAATATACTATTTAAACTTACTGAAATTTCAATTTGCGTTCTATCAAGATACCAATTTGTATGAAATAAAATAAAATTCTTTACTAATTTAGAAGTAACAATATTTCCATCTCTTATTATTCTACTACTACTAACATTTTCAATTTTTCCTATTCTTGATACTTGTAAATCATACTCAACACATTCACTATCAATGAATTGACAATCTTCATTTTCATGATTAACATAATTTATATTAACCATATCTACTTTTACACCAACTACAACACCTTTCTTGTATGAATCTCTATCTTTATATAATATTTCTTCACCAATAAAAAATCTTTTATTTGTAAAATGATAAATATCGTAAAGAATATCAATAACTGAGTATCTTTGCAAATGAAATTTAATTAAAAAAATTATTCCTTTTTTTAAACCATCACATAACATACCAATCTCTTCATAAGCTTCATCTTCTATACTTTTAGCTTCATCATAAGTACATCCTTCTTTTATTTCCGTAAATGGTGAAAAACTTCGTGATCGTAAGAACAATTGATGATTACAAAAATCATCAAAGTTATTGAATACCATTCCTGTTTTTTCACACAAAAAATACCGAGAATGACCTTCGAGTTTTTCCAATGCTTCTAATGAACCAACATATCTTTTTCCACGATATACTGGCATTATAGTATTTGTAATAGAGATATTAACAGCAATAATAAATAAATGTGGATAACAAAAAGAAAGATCAAAATAAAAGAAATAAGTTAAAAAAAGAAAAAAATTTAAATCACCCGAAAACACTTTCCCATACAGATGGTAAACAAGACTAGCTAAGACACTATTCTATTAGGTAGGCTGGGTCATACACATATCCACAATTGGGTACAAAATTTACCCATCCGGGTTAAATTATAAACTACTTTTTTTAAAAAGGCGCAGTCATTTAAAAAAATATCTATATACATTGGTTGATAATATAAATTTTAAACTAAATTTTCTTTTAAACAAAACAATTTATAAAATAAAATAAAAAAAAATTATTATTTTAAATATTTATAATTTCACAAATATACAATAACAATGTGAAAATCTTTTAATATATTTTGAAATTATTCAACTTTTATTTATTAATAAATAATACAGTAGAAATTAATTGCTATCAATACAAATTATTAATTTATATATTAACTATTTATAAATTTTAAAACAATTAAAATATTTCAAATAATTTAAAAAATTAAACGATTTATAAAGAAAAAAATTTTTTTTAAATAATACAAAACAAGTAAACTACATATAACAGAAATATTATCATATGTTTTATGTTAGTTTTAAATAATTTAGTTAAAATATTAAAATATTTAGTGATAATATTGTTTTTACTTGAATTTGTATATTTTCCAAATATTTTAACGTTATTCTTATAAGATAAATTACGTTGGTAGAAAAATTATTGAGAATAATATAAAAATTTTTAATGATTAGGATAAATTTACTTTGAGATTATACATTTTTTCTAAATTGAAATTATTTAGTAAAATTGTTAATGTATAAAAAAAAGAGAAATTATATATACAATTGATGATATAAAAAAATATTTATACTTTGTCAAATATTGTATATGTATTGCAATATTTTTCAGTTTTTGAAAAATATAATTTCTATTTTTAGAGTACAGTCTACAGTTTAAAACTTGTTAAAAAATTAATTGTATATATTATGGAAATCAATTACATTATATTGAAGATCATTTAGAAGTTATGGTTTCATACTGTAATTTAAATTAATAACATAGTTGATATTAAAATAAATAAATGAAAAAGATGGATTACCGAATTTGAGTTTTAGTATATTCTATTATAAATAATGTATAATAATTTTTGAAAAGTCAAAAAAGTTAAAGAATATAGCAAAAATTTTATTACAAAAGATAAATCAAATAAAAATAATATTAATAAGGCTACTTTTTTAAAAATTCTAATATTGTTTTTGTCTGTGTATAAATAAGTATCATTAAAAAAATTAAAAGATATAGATATAAATTGAATAATATGTAACTTTATCTAACTTTTCTAATTAAGAAAATTTTTAGTATTAATTAAACACTTAAATAGAAAATAAGTTTATTTATTAACAGTGAAAGATACTATTGTTTGGATTTTTAATATAATTTACTTTTTTCAAGTTTTATATGTAATGTTACTTTATTAATAATTAAAAGTTTTTTTTATATAAACTGTTTGCTCAACTAATTTGAGATAGATTTATTGTAATATTTATTAAAGAATAATTTTTAAATAAGTATATCACTTATTTATTTGAAAATAAACAACATTTCTTTTAAATATTTATGCTTGTTAAACTGTTTTAAATAATATATATTAAAAATCACAAAAAATAATATTTTGATTTAATATTTATTTTAAAATTATAATAAATTACTTATTAGCTTATTAATATTAAAGTAAACATTTTTTTAACTAAAAAAATATATAATTAAATCATAAAATATTTGATAATTTTCTATTAATTTTAAAAAAATTCCAAAAATTATTTCTTAACTTTTTTTTTATTCACAATTATGAATACATTTTCATTAAATATTATATAATTAGAAGTTTTACTAAAAAATAAAGTAAATAATTTTATCTAAACAGATAAAAATTTATAGAAAATAATTAAAATTACAAATAAAAGAATATAAAACAAAAATAAAAAAAATTTTTTTAATAAAATCTCTTATATATTAAGAAAAAAAAAATTAAAGCTTTAATGTATAGTAATTTTTTTTAAATAATTTTCCAAGTATTTTTTGCTTTTTCAAAAATCATCCAAACATTATCATTTAGTTGGTCTTCACAAGTTAACAATGATGTACACATTTTTTCTCTATCATTTTTTCTTCTCTCTCTACATAAGCTGAAAGATGTTAGTGCTTCCTTAACAACTGAATTATTAATATCATCTTCAAAATTTAGTAATTTTATATGTTTATTCATATTGTCATTTACAGTATTTATTTCTATTGATAGTAACGTTGAATTACTAATCATCTTATTGGACATATCTAAACTATCTATTTTTCTATGATGGTATACTCGCCCCTCAGATGATGGGACATTGTAAGATTTATATGTTTTGTTTGTTAATTTTCCTGTTTCTGTTTTTAATGCATAATGAATATAATAATTAAAGTTCTAAAATTAAAATAATATAAAATTAATTATCAATAAAACATACAGTTTCTGGTAAGAATATTAATTTAGTATATGTTGGTCTTGTAAAAAGTGTACCAACACCAATAGAAGTTAAATGATTAAATTTAACTTTTTTAGCATCATCCAACGATTTCCAATCATTATAAAATTTAACAAATTGACTCATAAATGATAATGAGGAAATATTTTTTTGCCCATTATTTGTTTTTTTATCTAAAAATTCTAGTAAATTATGATAATTACCATTTGTTACAATTAATTCATCAATATCAACTTGTGCAACATATTTAACTTGGTACCTGGCACGATACATACAATCCATTACAGCTACATATGGTTCAAGACGATAAATAAAATAATTAGGATTTTGAAATTGTTGTGAACCATTAAATGGTAACATAGACCAATCTATTATTTCAATATCAATATTTTTAACATGATTTTTGTAGTGTTGTAAAACTCTACCAACATTATGTGAAAAAGTATTTTTATAAAAATAAAACTTTGTAGCATTTTGTGCTATCCAATGTTCAATGAATGATATTAATTCAAGATAATTATTATATAAAAACATTGGTTGAATACAAACACCAAGTTTATGTGGATATGTATTATTAAAGTTTTTTGGTCTTCTTACATCTATTATTGATATAGATATCCATTTTTTGGTTTTTTTTGATTGAACCTGTATTTTTTTACCAAGTTTTATTTTTGATGGAATATTTATTATCCCTATATATCCAACAAAAGTACATTTTGGTACATATTTTGCAGGACATTTAGTTTCTTGACATTCAAATTTTACAACACCACCATATTTTCCATTACTCCACCATAATAATAAATCACTAAAAATTTTTATTATCTTTATATGTAAATATTAAAATTATGCTTACTTATTATATATGCTTTTTATACTTGATAACCTAATAACATTATCACTAACCCTGAAGGCCGATTTAATATAAAATGTTTCATTAATATTTTTAGATACTTTAACAGATTTATTTATATGTTGTTTACTACTATTATTATTTATAATATTATGTTCATTATTTTTTATTGTCATTGAGCTTGATGTACCATCTATACTTCTTAAAACTTTATTTGAAACTACTTGTTTTACATCATTTGATATTGCATCATAAAGTGAATAATCTTTATTTGTATAGCATATTTGGAAGACATAAAAAAATATAACTACAAAAAAAAATTAGAATAATTATAAATATTTTTGAGATAATTTTAAAATATTTAATTTAACTTACATATAATAAAAATCTTCATTAGGAAATAAAAATAATGTAATATCTATAATGACATATTTTTATATTTTAATTAGATAAAAAAATAAGAATAATAATAAAAAAAAAGGTAAATAAATAATAGAAATTTTAAGATATTGTTAGTAGAATAAATACAAAAAAATAATAATAAAATTAATATTAAAAATGATAATGTAAATGTATATAGTTTTAATAAAGTGATAAAGTAATAAGAAGAAGAAAAAAAATTTACATGTTATATTGTTAATGTGTTAAAATTAATTACATGTATTAAAATAATTTTTAGTTATATATATATGATAAATTTTAATATATATATACATGGGTTAAGAAAAGTATAGTGATAGACGACAAAATAGAATCATATTTATATTAAATGAAAAAGAAGAAGGTATTTTTAGATGGAAAAATGTGTTAAATGATTGATCACATTTTAATAAATGAGGACAATAAGAAAAAGTTTCTGCTTTTTTTATGATACTCTTTAACAGCATTCTCAATTTTAGATAAAACTTAAAGAGATAAAGAAAATCCTCCAACTTACCATTTGCTTTTTACACTACTAGATGAGGTTTAATGAATTAAATTTAATATTTTTAGTTAGTGGAGTTTTTTTAATAATTATATAATAGATATAATAAAAAATTTCATGTGAACTTTTTTGAAGAATAAAAAATTTAATAAAGTAATTTTTTTTTAATAATTTAATAACAAAAAAAGTTTTTTTTGCTTTTATTAATAAAAAAAACTTTTAAATCACCTTGTTTATTGTACTTTTCCTTTTTTTTTTTTCAATAGATCAGTAAATGTAATAGTATAGTACAAATATGGAAGTTAACTAATAATAATATATTTTTATTATATTATTTATTTTTCATTAAGATTTATAAAGTAAAATAAATATTATATAAATGATAATTATACATATAATGAATAATTTTATTTTTAAAAATAAATAATAAGTAAAAATTTTTGTTAATATTATATATAAGAATGGTGTATTGTAAAAAAAATATTTTAAAGTAATTTTAATTGACTTTTAGGTTTACAATATGATATAGAAACAACCACTATATTGAGTTAGAAATTTGCTGAATCTTTTATTAAATTATAATTAGCTTTTTAAACTAGCTTTTTAATTGGATTAATATTGTAAATTTTGTCAATAAAGTACCTTTTCAAACGGTATTAAATATGGTTATAATGAAAAAAAAATTTTTATTTTATTATTTTAATTATTTATTAAACTAATATAAAAAGAAATCTTCTATGTTATATATAAATAAAATAAGTTAACATTTATCTTTTTTTTTATAACCAATCAACAAATTCTTTACAATTTTTTATGAATTGATTACATTTAACATAATTTAAGACATCTGATTCATTTGGAAAAGGATTGCATAATTTTCTTGCTTTTTCTTTAATATCTTTACATCTAACAAAGTTACTTTTTGGTGGTGATCTTATTACTATAGGATCATGTTCTAATGATTTATCAATACATATTGTTGGATATGTTGAACAAAAATTCATAACTTTTAGTATATCTTTAACTTTTCCTAATTCAATGACATCCTTTTTTTGACATAAATTATCATAATCAAGTTCAAATTTATCACAATAATACATTACAGGCATTATTTGTTCTCTTCCTTGGCATGCTAATGGATAATTTTTACATAAATCCATATTATCATTACTAACTTTTCTACCTAAACAATTTTTTTTAAATGTTACCCTTTGATCAACACAATATTTTGTCACAAAAACAAGCATTGATGTAGTCGGTTCTGTCTCATTTACAGGAGAAGAAGATGATGATGTAGTATTAATTATTGAAGGAATGTCATCTTTTTTATTACCATGCCTTAAAGCTGGTTTAGGAAGACGTAAAAGAGAACCAAAACCTGAATCATCATTGCTATCTGAATGTCTATTATTATTACTATTACTTTTTCTATTCTCAACATCAACTTCATTATCAATGGCAGGTAATTTTTGATTTTTTTTTATTTCGTCATTTTTGTTGGTACCAGTATTTCCATCGATTGATGTTGAAAATTTCCATCCATCTTCTTTAGATAAACCTCCAGACATTTCTTCATGTGTTTTATTATCAACAACTTTTATTGGTAACACTTCTTCATTGTCTGAAAATACATTTTCATGTAAATTAATTTCAGTTATTGATAATAATGGTGATTGAATTGTGGTAGTTTTTATTGGTAGTAATAATGATAAATCTTCTTTACTTGTTGATACAATTGTTCTATTATTTAAATGACTTTGACCTTCAAAAAATTTTGTAGTTTTTGATGTATTACTATTATTATTACTAATATTATTATTATTATTAATTATATCTGGTAATGAAGATATTTGACAAAAAGATAATAATGGATTACGTCTACAAGCTATCTATAAAAAATTACATATTTTCTTTTTATTTATATTATATCAATTATTTTATTTTTTACCTTTATTATATCTTTTCTATCTATACAATAGATTGGTGGATTTATTAAAATAAATATTAAAAATGCTCCAATAAATAAATAATTCATGATTAAAAAATACTTTCTCTTATTAGTTAATATAAATAAAATGTCAGTAGTTAAATAATTAAAAAGAAAAATATTGTTAAATTTAAGTATCTTAATAAAATAAAATCAACATCTTTAATCTTTTCCTTTTATTTATTAAAATCAACAATTTCTTTTAATATACTTTTAAAATTTTCCGGATACTTGATATATTGATGATAAGTAAATAAAGAAAATGTCAGTAACAATATATAATAACTTGAAATTTTATATTTTATAAATTAAAAATAATTAATTAAAAAAAAAACAAAACATAAAAAAGTGTGCATGTTATTTCAACAATTAATGTTAATAAAAAAAAGTATTAAAAAAATTTAGACAATGTTATTGTCATCGATAAAAGTAACATCAGAAAATAATAAAATATTACATGGTAAAGGAGATGGTTGTGGTGATAATACATGAATAACTTTATTATCCATATCAACACTTGTAATGACAACATAACCAACACATGTTGTAGTTAAAAGAGATTGATCTAAAATTGAACCGGGTGGCATTACAGCTAAGAGGTGATCTTTAATATCAGGTGTAATGTTCATTTTGACAACTTTAGTCTTACAATTTTCTAGTTTCATACCAAAAGGTAAACATGAATCTGGAAGAGCTTCAGCTCCAATTTTTGCAACAATTACGTTATCAAAAGTTAAAGGAAAAGAATGGGGACATAATTTATGTATATAATCACCATAAAAATAATTATGTATAGCATTAGTTCTTGCTGCAGCCCTCATATCACGAGTCCTTGGTTCTATACCACTAGATTTTGAAACTTTATGTACTGTTACTAATGATGGAAGATCTTTCTTTAAACTGTGGTATAGTCTTTCATGTTCTATTATTACTACAGTGTCGACTTCAAATTCTTCAGCAGCTTTTGTTAAAGATTCATATCCTTGCTTATCTACCCATCCACAAGTATTAATTATTATTCCACTAGCATTTATTTCATCTGTTGACATACTTTTTCTATGTACATAATTAGCTAATGTTTTTAAGCATGAAAGATAAAGATCAAAATTAGCATTTGGTGTTGTGTAACCATAATGTAATGTTAATGATGACTTTGTATCATATCCTGTTATAACATCAGCCGTTTTTTCTAAAAACAAAGCACCAACTGTTCCAGGAACAGATATGGACCCCTGCCCAACATCTATATCAACATATATTGGAGTCCAACAACTTCTAACAGCATAGTTACAAAGAATTCTTGAAATTGTACTTTTACCAACATCCATTGAACCAGCAATCAAAAGTCTTGGTCCCCTTTTTTGTTTACCAAGTTTTTGTCTTTTTGACTTTAAATTTTGATATGCCTTTTCTCTTTGTTTTTCTAGATATGTATGAATTTGAAGATATGAACGCATAGGTGTATTATCTGAAACATACGTAGATTCATCACCTCCAACTAATTCAATAGTTGCAAATTCATATGCATATATTGCTATTACACGTCCTAAAATAAATATATTATAAATATTTGTTTCAATTACATATGTGTATATTAACCTGGTGGAAAAGTATAACGTTTGTTTCTTATTAATTCAGTCCCAAAAAGTTCTGCTCTCCCATCTAATAACTCAACTGTTACCTCTTCAGAACCAACAACAAATCTCAGTTCATTATCACTTCCTAATTTATATTCTCTTGGTTCATTCTCTTTAGATGTTGTCATTATATTTGAAAAGAAAAATAACTTCTTACAATATTATGAGTTTATTAGTTGGCATATATTTATTGTGTTCGTAAATTGTACTTTTAACGATGACAAACCAAATACTGATAATTTGTACTTTTTTATTTTGATAAAAAAAAAAATGTTTAAATTATAAAAAAAAATAAGATT
The DNA here is from genome assembly GCA_029582065.1 of Strongyloides stercoralis. Lineage (NCBI taxonomy): Eukaryota > Metazoa > Nematoda > Chromadorea > Rhabditida > Strongyloididae > Strongyloides > Strongyloides stercoralis. The sequence continues at coordinate 10,022,183 of CM055866.1, read as the reverse complement.
ATATGAATTGAGAGATAAAAAAAATCTCCTGGTAATGCAATAGTGGTTTCAAAAGGAATTATTTTGGCATAAGTTTACAAAAGTGGAGAGATGTTTATTGAAAAAAGTTGGTAAAATATATCGTTAACATTACATTAGTAAAAGAAATTTTTTATTTAAATAAAAAATTGTGGAAGTAATGGGGGTTTAAACTATTTTTAATAACTTATTTTGGTAAAATTTGATTTTTAAAATAATATGATTAGATACATAAGTTTTATTTAGTAGAATATTTCGGAGATTTTTCAAATACTTTTTATAGTCATCTCCCAAAAGTCTTTTCCTTTTTTTATTATTATTCAAACAACTTTGTTACAATATAACATTATTTTAAATTAATTTTTTTGCTAAAGTATTAACTTTATATTGATAAAAATTTTTATCTTTATTGTTATTTAAAAGTTTATGCTTCCAGTTGTGTCAATAAATTCAATAAAGTTTTAGTATATCACCAAAATAAATTTTTTTGGTTTTACATAAGAAATGGAAACGCTTTTGCAAGTATGCTTAAGACTTGGATCGGATCAATTTACCCACAAATTTGGTATTCCAGAATTTGATAACTTATTTGAAAATGGTATTAAATGTACAGAGGTGTCAGAATTAGTTTCAGAAGAAAGTTGTGGGGAAACATATGTAAGTAGACTATAGTGGTAATTAAAGTTATATGATATTTTTAGTTTTGTTATCACCTATTAGCTACTTTTTTAGAAGATCCTACAAAAATTTATGATAGAATTATATATGTTGATACTAATAAAACTTTTAGAATTGAAAAAGTTATAGAATTGATAAAGAACGAAAATTCAAAAAGTGATGAAAATTTAAGTAGGATAATAGTAAAAAAAATAATCTCAATAGATGAACTTTATAACATGATAATAGGCTTACCTAATTTTTTAAAATACACACGTGTTTCTTTGATGGTAATTAATTCAATTTATGGATGTATTCTGTCCCAGGAATTAATTGCAAATGACTACACATCAAGTATTGAAAGGATTCTTTTTGGTCTTAAGAAATTAGCTAAACAAGAAGGAATAGCTATATTGACAATAAACGCTTTAGTTATGCCAAATAATAGTTCTGAGCCCGTACCATTGCTTGGAGTTAAATGGTTAAAACATATACCAAAGAGAGTATCATTACATCAAGATGTTTATATATCAAACATGGTCAAGAAAAAAGTTTTTTATTCAAAGAAATATGAACATGGTAAATTAATTCATACTAATAATGTTGTCAGGTATTTAAAAACAGAACGTGGTATAGAAATTTATAAACTTTAATAATAATATTGTAAATTTGTGTAAAATGTACATAAAAACACTCAGGGTATTTGGATAAGTTTTTATGATGGAACCATATACAATTTTTCTTTTTTAAATTTAGTTAAGTATGAACTTAGTGCTAATTTTTTTATACATGCATTATTGTTTTAGGTTCTATTATTTTTAAAAAAAAATTACTATCGTTTTCTTTTTTTATTATATTTTAATTACTTAAAAAAAAATTATTATTTAATATTTATTTGGTAAATATTAAAACACATTACATTAGAAAGAGTTTGTGAATCACTTTGCATGTATTATAAATACGTATTATTCCAACAAAATTTTATATAAGACATTTTATTATTTTTTATATTTTTGAAGAGTAGTTTTTTTTTTGTAAATTTTCATATTCTTTTGATATGTCTACATTTACAACTAGTGTAACAGATGTTAAATTCTCTGATCTTGGTCTCGGATCATGGATTGTCAATCAATTAAAAGAGATGCAAATTAAAAAGCCTACACCAGTACAGGTAAGAAAAAAAACTTAATTAAAATTGTAAATTAAAAATTTTATTTAGGTTAATTGTATTCCAAAAATTCTTGAAGGAATAGATGTACTTGGATGTTCAAAAACTGGAACAGGAAAAACATTAGCTTTCGCATTACCTATTCTTGAAAAATTATCAGTTGATCCATATGGCATATATGCATTAATTATAACACCAACAAGAGAATTAGCTTTTCAAATATCTGATCAATTGATAGCACTTGGAAAACCAATATCTTTACGTTGTTCTACCATTGTTGGAGGGAGGTCTCAAAATATTCAAGCAAATGAATTATCTAAAAAACCTCACATTGTTGTAGGGACACCAGGAAGAATTGAAGATCATATAAGAAGTGATCCTAATGGTATTGCAAGATATTTTAGTAAAATAAAATTCTTAGTATTAGATGAAGCTGATCAATTATTGGATGGGCAATATTCTTTACAATTGAAATCTATATTTTTAGCACTACCTAAAAAAAGGCAAACATTATTATTTAGTGCAACTATTACATCAGCATTAACACAACTCCATCAAGTCTCAATTCACAAACCTTATTTTTTTGAAGACACAGATGATATTAAAACAGTAGATAAGTTAACTCAAAAATATGTTTTATGTCCTGTCGGGGTTAAAGATGCTTATTTAGTTTATGTTGTCAAGAATTATGTTGAAAAAAATGAGGAAAGTTCTGTATTAATATTTACCTATACATGTAAAGAAGCTCAGGCTTTAGCTATTATGTTTAATGCTTTAGGATTTAGTGTTTCAAGTTTACACTCAGAAATTTCTCAAAAAGATAGAATGTCTGCTATTTCAAAATTTAAAAATGGAAATGTTAAGGTTTTAATCTGTACAGATGTTGCTGCTCGTGGATTGGATATATCAAAAGTTGATCTTGTAATTAATCATAATGTTCCAAGGTGTACAAAAACATATCTTCACCGTGTTGGAAGATCAGCTCGTGCTGGAAGAGTTGGTGGAGCTTTAACTTTTGTTACTCCATATGATATTAGTCTTCTCCAGGCTGTTGAGGAAGCTATTGGAAAAAAGTTAGATGAATTAAAAGTAGATGATAAAAAAGTAACAGAATATGCAAGTCAAATTTTAATTATGAAAAAAGAAGCAGAAATAAAACTAGAGCAACGCAATTTTGGAGAGAGAAAAAAAATTAATAGGAGAAAAGACATGATAAGAAGTGGTCTAGATGATACAGAAGTTGACAAGATTCTTCAAGACCAAAGAAAGAGGAAAAAAGAATTAAAAAGTAAGAATAATAAGAAGAAAAAAATTAATAATTAAATTAAGTTATTTTTTTGTTTTATTTTTTTACTTAAAAGTACTTGTTGTTTATAATGTATATAATACTCATTAAATAGATGGAATATTGCATTTTTTTTGAAGTTGAAGATGTTAAAAATTCAAGAAAATGTTCATCTTTAACAGGATCGCAATAATCAAGAATGAAAGGTAGTATTGTCCATATTTTTTTTGATTTTGATTCTTTATCAGTTATTTGGTCATCACATATTGGTTGCTAGAACAAAAAAAAAACATTATAAAAAGAAATTTAAAAAGAAAAGTTACATTTTTGACAAGACAAATTTCATCACATATATGACAAAAGGTTATAGAACAGCCAAGATGTATATAATTTTTTCCATAAACCCGTACAGATAATCTTCCATAACTTTGAGCTTCTCTTAATGTCATAAGATTGTATAAAGGTGACTTCATCATACTCCCTTCAACTGTACAGCCATCAGGACCAATAATAAAAATAGGATTATTTTGACTTCCAGCCCAACATTTATTAACTTTAATTACTAATTTTGAATTATTACATTTCCATTTAAGGCATACAGTGGTATGCCATGAAATAGTATCATATTTTGTCATAGGAGGATTTTTACAGGATTCTTTATGTACAGTAAAATTACAATCAACATCAGAAGCAGTAATATTTTTTGGTAAATTATATTTTAAAGGTTCCAATATTACGTTTATGTCAGAATTAATTAATTTGGTATAATCAGTGAATGAAGATTTTATAAAAAAAAATAAAAAAATAAAGGAAATTACATTTAAAAATTTCATAATGTATTTACAGTAAATAATAAATAAAAATGAATTAAAATATAAAAAGATTTTTTATTAAATATTTTAGAAATATAAGGAGTTATATCATAACAGTACAAATATATGTATACATAAAGTTTTTGTTTTAATATGTCTTTATGAATGTTTTTAGACAATATGAAAAAATCTTTTTAAATATAAAAAGATATATGTCAAGAAATGTTTAGAAAAATAGTAGTAAAAAGTTTACTTGATGTCCCATGAGTTTATATTTTACTATTGTTCCATGAAGCAATTGATGATTTTATGAGATGAGATATAACTTGTAAAATAGTATTGGTAAGATAAGTTAAATTTATCAAATATGCCAAAGAACTTTTAATGATAAGTAGTAAATTGTGTTAAAATTATAATAATTCTTTTATTTTTAATTTCTACAGATAGTTATTATAAAGAAATATATATTTTAGTTATATAATAATTGTATAAACAACTTATTTTGTTCCTTTGTACTTGGAATTTTTTTTAAGATGTTTTGAATATTTTGATAAATACTTATATTTATTTGGTAAAAGTTAAAGAAATTTATTTAAAATAATTTTTATCATAATAAAATTAATCTTGATAAAAGTTTCATTTTTATTTTTTTATTAAAATATTTTACTATAATAAATATATACTTCCGTTTACAATAAATTTTACTATTAAAAAATAAGTTTTCAATATTTTAAATGTTTATAAATCAAAAGAAAAGATGGATATATATTTTAAAGTAATATAAAAAATTTCAAATATGGTATAGTTTAAAATATAAAAAAAAAAGAATTATTAATATAACAATTTATTGTATAAAAAATTTGAAAAATGAATTACTAATTATTTTCTTGAAAAAATATATGCAAAGTGCAAAATTTAGTTAAAAGAATATTGTTTTGTTTAAAAAAATGAATATAACATTTTGTATTTATAGTACTGTTAAAAAAATTATAAAATTAATTCTTCAATTTTATCTTTACAATTTTTTATGTTTTTATTTTTTTTTTTAATCTAAAGTAATATTCTTACTAAAACCATTTTACATTTCTTATTTATCAATAAAATTTATTAAGAAATATTTTTTTCTTATTTTTTTAAACTACTTATTTTAAATAACTTATTTGTTTAATAATCTATTTAAAATATGTTTGTAGAATTTATTTTATGTCTCTTTTTAATGGTACTAAATTTTTATAGATTTTAAAAAGTTATATAGAGTATAGTTTTATTGCTTCTTTTAAAATATGTATTATTAGGTCTTTACATATGAAATGGGTTTTTTCTACTCTAAATTTTAAATGCGCATAACTCGGTCGAAAATAAATATTTTTATTAAAAATAAGAACCAGTAGAATCTATACATTGTTGCCAACGGGATACCATTTTATTTATACCATTTTGATAAAAATCCTGGCTTCTGGAAGCGATGAAATCTTCAAAGGCAGTTTTTATATCCTCCTCGTTGTTGAAGATTTTCTCATTCAAGAAGTGGTCCAAATGTTTGAAAAAATGAAAATCCGTTGGAGCAAGATCTGGTGAATATGCAGGATGAGGTAGAGTTTCATACCCCAATTCACCCAGTTTTTGGAGGGTCTTTTTTGAAACATGTGGTCTTGCATTGTCATGAAGCAAGATAGGCCCCTTTCTATTGACCAATGCGGGTCGTTTTTGGCACAATTTTTTATGCATTTCTTCAATTTGTTGACAATACGACTCCGCAGTAATAGTTTCACCAGGTTTCAAGAATTCATAATGAATGATTCCTTCAGCAGACCACCAAACAGTTACCATTACCTTCTTTTGGTTAAGTTGAGGTTTTGGAAAAGATTTTGGTGCTTCATTGATATCCAACCATTGTTCACTTCGCTTGCGGTTATCGTACAGGATCCATTTTTCATCACATGTAACAATTCGATCCAAAAAAGGATCATTTTTGTTTCTTAAAATGAGCGAAGAGCAAATTTCAAAACGACGATTTTTTTGATAGTCGTTTAATTCATGTGGTATCCATTTGTCAAGCTTTTTTGTCTTTCCTATTTCTTTTAAGTGGCGGGAGACTGTTGCCGTGGATACATTCAAAGCTTCTGCAAGTTGTCCTAGAGTTTGGCGTGGATCGGCTTCTACAACTGCTCGTAATTCATCATTATCCACGGTCGAGCAAGGCCTACCACGGTCTTCATTCTCAAGGTTCTCGTTTCCCTCGTTGAATTTTTTGAACCATCTTTGTACGGTGGAAGTACTAACAACATCCTCCCCAAAAGCTTCATTAATATTTTGAGTTGTTTTTGTGGCATTAGTGCCACGTTTGAACTCATAAAGCATAATAATACGAATGTCGCGTTTTGATAGCATAGTTTATTTTTAAAATAAAATAATGATAATTAGAATCAAATGCCATGATTTATATGCCAAATTGTAGCAAAGATTCTGTAGAATCTAACAGTATGTTTTTCTATGTAAAAACATAGCTACATATTTTAAATACAACGAGTCAAACTTTGCGCATCAATATAAACCCATTTCATATGTAAAGACCTAATATATTTGTTATCTAGTTACAGCACAGCAATTTGTTTGGATTTTTATTTAAAAATATATAATTATATTATAAATTCTTTAAAACTCTAGAGAGAGTCTTTTTTAAGTAACATATTTTTATAAATAAAATTCAAAATTGATTTAAAAAATCAAATTTAACAAAAATATTAATTATACAAAATTTTTTTTAATCAAAATTATCCAATCCAATAAATATAAAAAACTTGTTATTTTTATCTTTAAAATTCTTTTTCATTAAAAAAATATTTTTTTATTGTATTTTTAAAATGTATAATAATTTATATTAATAACTATGTTATTTTTAATAAAAAAAATTAATACAATTTTCTTTGTTAGTGGTTAAAAAAGACAGTTAAAATTTAATTTATAAAATATGATAATAAAAATTTAATTTTAAAATATTTTATTGATAAAACAAAACACTTTATTATATAATCCAAAAATATATGTTAAATTTTAACAGTTTTAATTTTTAAATCTTTCATAAAATATTTATTGTATTAATTATATAAACCATACATCATTAATTTAAAAAAAAATCAACTACACCTTTATATTATTAAAGAAATAATTGACTATTATATATTTATTAATTAAATTTATACCAATATAAATAGAATAAAACAATATCTTTTTTAATAAAAAATATTATTTTTATTTTTTAACCATGACAAAACTGAAAGAGTTATTCAAAATATTTAAAAAGAAAACTTCCCAATCAGCTAATGTAAATGAAGATGATCAAGGAAGTACTAATAGCCGTATTCGATCTGTAAGAGCTTCAAAAAAACTTGCAATGCAACAAGGATCAATAGAACCTACTCTATCAATTTGTCTTAAAAAAGAATCAAAACGTCAAAATTCTAAACTTGTTAATAATACTAAAAAAAGAGTTCTCCATGTTAATGATAATTTGTTTAATAAACCAAAAAAATTAAAACAAAGCTTAGATGGAAGTACAAAAAGAACTTCGAAAGAAATGGCAGAAATGTTTACTGAGTTTGCTATTAATAAAGAAATTCAAGGACTAAAGAATATATTTGAAACTGAATTTAATGGTGAATGTAAAATAGTACAGAGCAATTTTATTGCATGTTTTTGTGAAAAAAATATTAAAAAAAATAGAAATAAAAATATACCTTGTTTAGATAGCTCCAGAGTCCGCCTTATAATTAATGATGGTTGTGATTCAGATTACATTCATGCTAATTATATTCCAACATCTATAGCTGGTGATAGGATGATCATTACACAAGCTCCAATGAGTTATACACAACAATTATCTAATAATGGACAAATAGTTACTCAAACAACTGCTACTGATTTTTATCGTATGATTGAGCAGGAAGAAAGTGAGTATGTAATAATGATATGTAATTTTAGTGATGATAAAGAAACTTCATGTTATCAATACATTCCAACCATTGGTACTATAAATATTGGTCAATATAAAATAACTCTTATAAAGCGTGAAACAATGCCAACTGATTGTAATATTGTTTTTTCAACTGTTCAATATTGTAGAGGAGAAAATAAACCACGAGAATTTACACACATTCAATATATAAATTGGCCAAAAGAAGGTTTTCCTAAACCTTGGGAGATGACACCAATAACAATTTATTCTAAAATCAAAGATTCTCAAAAACCAATAATAATTCATTGTACAAGTGGTGTAAGAAGATCAAGTACAATTAGTGCAATATTTATGGCATTAGATGAATTTGAAAATGGAACTCTACCCAATTCATTTGTTCCAATTTTAAAACACATAAGATCATATAGATTTATGTCTGTTCGTACTCCAATTGAATTTCTTTATATGCATCTTCAATTAATTCATTATTTTCTTCATAAACAATTAATTGATAACACTCAAAAATTATTATCATTTTTCGATGATTATGATCCAGCTCACAGAAAACAAGCAGTAAAAGAAAGAGTCACTAAATGTATTTCAGAGTATGGAATTAAAAGTGTTACAACTCCACAAGCAAATTCTAATCAACAAATATGATATAATACTATTTCTTATTTAAATGTGCATAATATTTTATTCCATATTTGACATTAGAAAAAAGAAATATAACTTAAATTTAATCTAAACTTTATAAAATATTCATTACTTAATAAACACGTTTTTTTATTTCTTTTTTTCTTATATAAACACAAACTACATATATTAAAGACAAGAATTGATAATTTAATTTTTTTAAAGATACCTAGAAACCATAAATTATGAGTAATTTTTTTTTAATGCCATAAAAAATAACATTAAAAACATTTTTCCAAAATAAAAAGAAAAAGTAATAATAGAATTTTTAATATAACTTAATTTTTTTACATTTATTATAAATACTAATCAAAAAATTAACAAAATAAAGAAAAAACTTTTAATAGTAATATATTATTTTTAGTATGGTAAAAAAACTTCAAAATATAAATAATTATCAGGTTTTAAAAAAAATAGGATCAGGAACATTTTCAAATGTATACAAAGTAAAAGAAATAACAACTGGAAGACTATTGGCAGTCAAAAAAATATGGACATCTAAAAATCCTAATTGCAAAGAATTTATGGATGAAGTTAAAGCATTAATACGTTTAAAAAGTAAATATATTATTGAAATTGAATATTTTTCAATAAGATTTCAAAGATTATACATATTTACAAGTTTACATAAAGATAATTTGGCCGCAGTTTTAGATTTATACAAAGAAACAGGATATTTTTTACCTATTAATCTTGTAAAATATATTATGTTACAATTAATAAATGGTGTAAGGTATTGTCATAAGAAGGATATTATTCATAGAGATATTAAACCAGAAAATTTAGTTATTGATAAGGATTTTAAATTAAGACTAGCTGATTTTGGTAGTTCATTAGATATTAGAAAAAAATCAAATAATGATAATATTGAATTTGTAAGTACTTTTTTATATTATTATTTATTTATGTGTTTAAATTTTATTCCAACATTTAGGCAACTACATATGATTATGCAGCACCAGAAATAAGTTTAAATATTGGAATGGATTTATTTTATCAAGATATTTGGTCAATAGGATGTGTGTTTGCTGAGTTACTTACAAATAAACAATTATTTCCTATGAATAATTCTACTGAATTAAGGTTTATTTCAATATATAAAATAATTGGTATACCTACAGAGGATAAAAAAATTCTTGATATATTAAATTTTTATAATATAGATTTAAATTTTAAATCTTTAATAACGTTAGAAAAATTATGTGAACTTAAAGAAGAATCTGAAGAAATGAACTTGCTTAAGTCTTTTTTAAATCCAAATTATATGTTAAGAATAAATCTTCGTGATGCTATAAATCATAAGTTTTTTAATAATTAAGTCTAATTCTTAATAACTATAGTAAATGTAACTTTTATATTACAGTACATTTAAAAATTTTTATATTTTTTAAATTATTAAAAAAATAAAAAGTAAATATTTTGATAAAGTTTTTCATTAATAAAAATAATTAATTACATTTATTTTTATAAAAAATAGATATACATATATTTTAATGTCTATCACTATAATATCTTTCGTTTTGATGTGTATATAAAACTCTATCAACATACGGTGATGTTCTTGGTAATTTTTGTTTTTTTGATGAATAATAACGGTCTTCAGATAGTATTTCAGAGCTATCACCATAATTTTTTTGTTTTCTTTCTTTTGGTATTGGTTTACTATTACTTTCATATATTGTAATATTTTTTTGTTCTACTAAAAATTAAAAATCTAATAATAATATATAAAAATAAATTATTCTCTTACAAGGTGCTGGTTGATGTGTAATTATACCAGGTTGTTGTGGATTAGTAGTAACTATAGGATGTGTTGTTATTATTGTTGGTGGTGGTTGTTGTGGTGCCTGTTGAATAGGTTGATTTTTATCTTTACTCCTTTTTTTTGTATTAAATCCCATCCCAGCTAAACATGCTGCAATTGCTGTACAAAAACATGGTGAACATAATAAACATATTATTAAAAAAAATATTATTAATCCTGTTATTATATATATCCAGTATGATATATCCCTAAAAAATAATTAAATTTAGAAATATAATTTAGAAATTTACCAATCAAATAATCCACATCCATAACCATATCCATAAGAACAACCACCTCCATATATTCCACCTCCATATCCACCATAATTACCATAAAACATTCCAAATATATTTTTAATAAATAATAAAAATAATATAAAATAATTTTTTAAACATCGACTTGACATTCTTCAATAATTTTTATAATATTTTACTAGTTAAACTTAAAATTATTAGGTGAACTTCCATATTCTATTTATAAAAAAGAAATCAAGTTTTAGATATATGGTCAAAATCTTGAATCTTTATATTAAAAATTCTTTTAAATACTTGTATTAGAACAAAACATCTATACAAATTCAAATATAATATAAATGATCCTTATCATATTATGTTCAATACAAATAAAATTGTTCAAAATTTTATATATATATGTATATATAAATAAATATTTCGTGATATATAATATATAAAAACGTTTTATATATATTTTATAATGTTAATAAAGTTTATTAAAATACTTATCAAAAATCAAACATACATTACAATATCAAAAAAAAAAATTAATTTTAAAATGTTAGTAATATATGTATAAGTTTATCCAATATTAGTATAAAAAGTTATTTGAAGTATAATTATGCATCCATTTACGAAGATATCTATTAGATGCTTTGATATTTGTTCCTAATTCATTCATTGAAATGATAAGATTTTCTATTTCCTGTGGTATTGGAACATATCTTTTTTCACGAACATATGTATTTATTGAACAATAGTATAAACCTTTATTTGATGATAGTAAAATGTTTGAAAAATCATTGAAATTTTGTAATATTTCATAGACTAAATTACAGTTACCTTCTACAGATGATAAACACAATTCACCACAAAGATTTCCCTTTTCAATTGCTAATAATATTGTTTTAAGAGAAAAAGTAAAGTTTTCTTTTAATGCTTCACGAATAATGATATCTTCATAAATATAGTATAATGTTTCATAAGCATAAGAATCATTCATTTCAGCTATTTTAAAAAGAGAACTAAAAATACTTTTGCCTTCTTTTAATTCTTTTATTAATTCTTCTAATAAATTTGTATCATTGTCATTACTATTTTCTATAATAAAACTATCACTTTTTTCAGCAAAAATTTCTAAAAGTGATGGTGTACAGTTGTTTCTTAAGAATGTTTCAATTCCAGTTAATGATGGGTTAGTATAAGAACTTATTTGTTTGTTAAATTCATAAAATGACATTTTCAGAATTTAGTTATAAAGAAAAAAAATGATAATAATACAAGGTAATAATAAAATATATTTATTTACAAAAAACTGATATTTGAACATTTAATAATCTGTATATACAAATTTAAAAGAAGAAAATATTACAATGATACAAGTTTATTTGAAAAAATAGCTAAATATATTATATTTACAATTCAATTCTTTGAGATTTTATGCACTGATCATTTTCTTCACTGTCATAATCACCTCCGCAACCATTATCTTCATCTTGGAAAAAAAGTTCTATGATATTTTTACTAATATTAGCAATTTTTTCATTATCTTTAAATTGAAGTTCTTCAATAGCATTAAGACCACCACATTCTTCTATGGAACTTTTAATATATTCTAATTTTTCAGGTAAACTAAACAAAAAAAAAAACATGTTATTTATATAGATTCAAATTATTAAAAAAAAAAGAAAAAATAACTTACCATAAACTATAAGTATCCAAAATATAATACATACATTCTAATAAATTACAAAGATAATCATTACCAACGTCATTTTTCAAGCCTTTGCTAATTACTGTAACCCCATTATTTTTAACAATTTCTTTAATTTGATGCCTTGAACAACCATTAACAAAATTAGATAAAAACCAACTACACTCAATTCGTACTTTTGAAATTCCTGAAGAAAGGTTCTTAGTAATATAAGAAATCAAATTACAGGAAACAATTTCATTGATATGTGCCTCAGGTCCCGCAACAACATTGGACAAGATCCAAATACAATTATACAAAATTTCAACATCATAAGCTTTTGTTTGAAACAAACTAGGAAAAATTTGTTTGAATATTCCTGATTGAATTAATATATCACAATATCTATCTGTCCCTTGAGCAAATCTTCCAATAACTCGTAAGGCTGCAAGAATAAGACAATTATCATCGGAACCAAGAAAAGAAATCATATAATGCATTATTGGTTGAGTAGCAAAATATTTTAATTGATCATCACTAGCATCTCTTATTAAATGTGACAATCCCCAACAAGCATCACTCCTTACAACTTTATCATTATATTTTAATAAATCCCGGACATATTTTATAGATTGGCGGAATATTTCATCTGATGGATTAACATTTCTATGTCTAGAAAGATTTGAAAAAAGCCATGCAATATTTCGGACAACTGTAATAGGTAATTCCCCAAGATCTTTCATGATACTTTCTATACACTTGAATAATCCTTTTTTTATTGTTATATCTCGATATTGTGGAGAATCACCAACAATATTAGCTAATGCCCAAATACATTGTTCAGTTAAATCACTATTACAACGATAATTATCTAGATATTGTAAAAGTATAGGAATAACCCCAGCATCAACAACAGCTTTAGTGTGTTCACAAGTTCCAGATGCAATATTTGTAATAGACCAAGCTGATTCATATACAATTTCTTTATCCGTTGACTTAAGTCCATCTACAAGAACTTCTAACAATCCAAGTTTTAAAAGGCAATCAATTGGAGCAACAGTATGTTGAGATAATACACGTCGAATATTTCGATATAAATATAAAGGCTTTACGGCTCTCATCTCTCGATTTTTAAATTTATTAGCTATTTCTACAAGTTCTCCTTCCGCTACAGATAACACCTCGGAACTCTCAAGACCGATTTTGTTATCTATACTATCAGGAATGATATTTCTTTTCTTATTTAAAATCAAATCCCTTTTTTCTTTTCGAAGAAAGACACTTACTTCAGTACGTTTACGTTTTAATTCCTAAAAAATCATTTTTAAAATAAATTTTATAATTAAAAAAATATCTTACATCACACTTTCCTACATTTTTATATTGTTGAATTCTAACATTATCAATTTCTTTATTTGTCCTATCTCTAAGTGATGCCATACTTAAAGATTAAAAAATTAAACTATCAATAAAAACTAGTTCTTTAAAAAATATAATAATAACTACAATATTAATAGTTAATGTATAAAAATCTAACAAAAAAAATATTATATATACCTTTAAAAGTAAAATAAAAATGTAAGTTAAGTAATTTTATGTCACTCTTTTTTTAAACAAGAAAAAAATACAAAGTCCTTAAAATTAATTCATGTACAAGGATAAAAGAAAATAAAAAGACGTAGTTAAAAAAAAGTGCTACAAAATCAAAAATTATCATGATCAATATAGTATAAAATATTGTTGGAAAGGTATTATTTTTAATAAAATTTTATCACCACATGATAATAAACAATCCTATATTTGAATTTTACCATTATATTTTAATGATAGTGTATGTATACAATTAAAAAAGTAAATATTATCTTTTAAATAATGGGAAACTTAATAAAATAAAAAGATGATATAAAAATTTAATAAAAATTGTATTTTTTGAGTGACTCTTAAAAAGAATTTGCTATGGTATACAACGTATCTTCCCCTCTATTTAAGAAAGAAAAAAAAAGATATTAAGCATTGTAATTTATCCTTGAATTTTGTTATATTTTGTTTAAATTATTTAAATAGCCGTTTTAATTTTACATATTTTGTTTATTCTTTTTGTAGTTTTTTTTTTTTCAAACTTTTGTCTATTCTTTCTTCATCTCAGGTGTCTCTTTTTATAGCTAAAATATTACATATGTATAGATTTCTTATAAATTTTTTAAATATTATGTGATAAAAGTGAAAATTATAGTTTTACAATAACTTTTTCTTTTTAATTAGATCTCATATTTTATCTATCTGTATGACCTATATTTTTTCTTTTGACAAATTTTATCTCTGCCTTCTTTTATTATGAAATATTAAAACTATTCAACTTTACACAATTTTATTATACATTGGATCATTGCAGTTAAATCAATTGATTGCTTTTGACTATCTCTGTATATTATAATAGTCTTCATAAAAATGGCCCGTAAGTTTTCATTATTATTTATATAGTTTTTTAACCAAGAAAAGAAAATTTTATTTTCCAGGTGGTAATCAACGTGATCTAGCTCGTGAAAAAAATCTCAAGAAACAAAAAGAGATGCAAAAATCTAAAGGAGCTGCTAATAAAGGTGCTAATGCCGGGATGAACTTTGATGCCCGTCAACAACGGGACGCTGAACAAATGAGAAAAAAACAAGAAGCTGCTGCTGCGAAAAAAGCTGCTGAGGAAGCAGCTAATCTTGCCAAAGGCCCTAAAGTTGTTAAGTATGATCCTTTAAAATAATATGAGCATTAAAAAGATAATTATGTATTTTTATTTATTGGTAAAACCGATAGATCGCTGGTTTTTATCCACTTGAATTTATAATGTTTATTCCTCAATAAACATTTTTTTTTAGTTAAAAACACATTTATTTATCTTGTTTTTGTTTACTATATTTGAGTTCACGTGACAGGAAGTTGAATACATACTATTTGAAATAAAATTTAAAGTGCGAGGCGTTATGTTGTGCCACCCTGGTAAACAATGGTGTATGTTTCTATCGATCTTGAACAATGTTTTTTTAATTTAACTTATTCATTCTTTCTACTATATACTTCCAAACCACTACTTTTACTTTTTTAAAAAAACAAAATTAATGAGACTACTTTTTTTTTATTTATTTAATTTACAAACATTTACAGTAATGTAATTGAAGTAAATACATATTTCCAACATTTTCCATGTATCCACTATTTATTGAACCATCCATCAACTTCACTTCTGTACTCTCTCCCCTTACTAACGCTTCGGTAAGAAGAAAAATTCATCAATAGATTTTTCAGAAAGAAAGTTATACATAAACTTTCCAATGAGATAATAGTTGAAACCTTACTTCTAAACATTTTAATTACTATAATAGTATTCAACAAAACTTCCAACCTATTTGACATTTCCTAAACCATTACCAATTCAATAAAACTTTTATTATCATCAAAAATATATTTCTTCAATAGTAAATAACAAGCTAAATGTTGGCTTTTTTTTTCTGAATAACTAAGTATTATTAGAGTTCTTTATAACTATCAATCAATAGTTTCTTTAGATAGTGATCTTTATCATAAATTATACTTTTGGCATTTTATAGAAGTATTAAAACTTCGCGTTCACATTAAAAAACCTTAAAGATCATCTAGTAGTCACGTGTTTTTGTCCAACTATCTGGTATTAGTATGCTTTGGACAAAAATATACTTCTATCATTTTTACTTGCACTAATGTCCTATTTCCTACAACAACGCTATTGTTTTCCGTTTTCCCTTTACAGTGTTTTTTTTTTTTGGATAGGAATGCTATTAATTATAAAATAACGAATGCTACTTTAATACTTATTCCATAACTATTTTAAAAAACACACACCATACTTTTAATTCCTTCTCAACTTTATTTTAGCGTTATCTTCACTATCTATCCTACCTTTAATTTCTTTTTATCATCTTATTTTTATTTCTCACTTCAATTCTACTGTTAAAACACATTTCATTGAAACGTGCAAATATGATACAACGTTTATCACTAGTTTATTTGATGCTATAAAAAAATTAAGGAAGTTTTTTGTTAGTAGTGTTTTTGTGTGCGCATATTTCTTTTTCTAACCATTTGAAATAATACTTATAATATTGATTTTCGGTATATGTCTTACTTTTAAAAATGATGAAAAAGAATTTAAGGCAATACATTTATTTTTATTTTATAGAATCAAGCTTTGATTTTTTTGTCTAGAGAATATGATTCATATTTGGACTGAATGTGATACCAAAAAAGCTTTGCTTAGCGCTCTTGTTCCAGCCGGTGTTAGTGCATTTACTGCTTATTCTGTTTTTAAGGATAAAAGTGTTACAGAATTTTTTAATGTGAGTTTTTAATCTATTAATTTTTTTGTATCGTCATATCATTTTACAGGCAAGTTGTGAATGTAAATGGGTTCCAAAAGATCCAGCTGTTTATGCTGCTCTTGACATCCTCTCCTTCACTCCAATGGGTTATGCTGCATACATGGTTTTTAAACATGGTGGTGGATTTGATTACAATGATACAAAAGTAGCTATGGCTCTTTATGGGGGTACATTGGCTTCCTGGTTAGCATTTATTCCAACATCCAAGAAAAAAGACAGAAAATTACTTCTAACTCATGGCGTTTTACACAGTGCTTTGACTATTGGCACATGTTATGCTTTTTATCAAATCGATGATGTTGCCGGGAAACTTTCTGTTCCTGTTGCTCTTTTAACAACTGTCTACGCACTTATGTCTTATGGAGGATACAAAAAGTTCTCAAGTAGTTAAATTTAAAATCTTAATGATGTACCTTTCTTCTCATACGTGAAGATCAATTTTGTAAACAACTATTCATAATACTTTGGTAGATTATTTTTTAATATAAAAAATATTGTTACCATTTTTTTATTACAACAAACAAAAAAAAGACACACTAGGTAGTTTATACTTTATTTGTATCTTCTTTTTTTTATCTAGTTTTATCAACCATCTCCTTTTTTTGTTTCTAAAAATAAATTGTATGATGGTAGTATATTTTGAATTGTTCTTTATTTTTAAATATAATTTTTTCTTTATCAGAAAAGAATATATTTTTGGTGTTTTTCTAGATCATTAATATGTCATTGTTAAAAAGATAAATATTTCTAATGTATTTACTAATTAAAAGTAGAATTTTTTCATGTATTTTTATAATTTATATTATTATTTTTTTTATCAAATGTGATATTTTTCAGTAAAACAACATAGAAATTTTATCTTAAGCAACAAAAATAAGGTTAAAAATAAAGATGGATAGTAAAATTGTACTGTTTATTAAAAAAAAAGTTGTAAATGAAATAATTTTTATACCATTCATTTTATTAAATCATAAATAAACATTTGGTAAATTATATCTATTTAAAGTTAATTACACTATTTTTGTAAATAAATTAAAATAAACTATGTTTATTAATTAAAAAAAATTAATACACAAATAAAAATGTACATTTTTTCATTTTTTTTTTTTGTTAACTAAAATAAAGTTTAGTAGAGTTTTACTTTATTTATTATCTTTCATTTTTATAACATGAGTTTTGTATAATAAAAAATTAAATTGATCCGGATATAAAAATTTATAAATAGTTTTATGTTCGTAGTGATTTATTTAAAAATTAATTTTTTTTTATATTTTGAATTATATTGAAGTTTGTTCTCTGGATAAGATAAAATTTCTAATTAAATTATTTATTTAAAATGAGTCATCTATTAAAAAATGATATATAAAGAAAAAAAAAAGTAATTTTATTTTTAAGTAATGTCATAAATGAATATAATTATAAATGAATTCTTTAAAAACTTGTTTTATTTATCAAAGATTTGTAAATTTTTTTTAAATAAAAAAGATAATAAACTCATAAAATCAAAAGTATTAAAAATGATACCTAATACATCTCCAACTAACAATATAATAAAATTAAAATCTCTTTTCAACTGTATATATAAATAAGAAAAAGATCTGATAACTGATTTAAACATCTTTATTAACAATATTTTAATTACACTTAAACTTCATTTTTATAATCACTAATCAACAACTCTCTTTTTAACAATATTCTAATAGAAAATATTCATTAGTTTGATTATCACAATATTGTTAATAGATATATCTTAAATATACATTTATTTATATATATATTTTTGTATAATATATTGTATAGAATGACCTTTACAATGATTACAAAATCTTTTTCCACCCTATCTCATTCCTGGTGACCTCAATAATTTTTCAACACATGTCTTCTATTTCTTTTTTATTCTCTATTATTATTTAACATACCATTATTTAGTGTTTCTCTCCCCACAAAAATTATTAATACTCTTTTTACTAAAATATTTTATATTTTAAAATTAATAATTACTTCAACAAAAAAAAATTTTATATATATCTATATATATATCTATATATTAGAAGATAAATAAATTATCAATAAAAACTTTTAATTTTATGCCATCAAACGATTGCATCGAAAAGCCACTGGCTATCTTTTTCTATAATTATGGAGTTTTGGTTGCTAAATATCCATATCCATTTATACTTATTCCTATTTTTATTACTTCTATAATGAGTATAGGAATTTTTAATTTAAATACTATTTCTGATGCTATATATCTTTTTACTCCATCTGATGCTCCAAGTAAAATGGAAAGACAAGTTATTCATAATTTATGGCCATTAACAAATGACAATTACATTCCAGGGAGAGCTGTAACACAAAGTAGAGAAATACAGGTATAATTTTAAAATTTTAAAGAAAAAAAATATTGCTTTTTATAAAATTATTATTTTTTTTTTTTATAGATAATTGTTACTACAAAAGATGATGGAAATATTTTGGAATCTCATTATGCTGAAGCAATATGGCGTCTTGACATGTATATTCAAAATCGAGTCAAGGTAACAATAAATAATCAAACATATAAATATGAAGATTTATGTTTAATGTATAAAAAACAAGGATGTCCAGGAAATAAACATATTCATTTAATATCATCACTTTATAATCATGGGATAAATGTTACTTATCCAACAGTAAGATTAGGTGATAAATCAGGCTATATTGGAGGAGCATTAGGTGATGTAATGTTAACAAATGGTCCTAATAATACAAAAATTATTGTATCAGCTAAAGCATGGATGATGATATTTCATTTAAAATTTTATCCTACAAATATTTCATACATTTCTGGTTTATGGGAAAAAGAATTAGAGGATGAATTATTTAATTATCCTGATGATCCTTTTATTGAATTTACATTTTTTCATTCACAAACATTAGCTGAAGAATTAAAAAGAAATGCTAATTCTTTAGTTCCTAGATTTGTTTTATCATTTATTTTTTGCATAATATTTTCAATGATATCATCCTTCACATTTATTAAAGGAACTTTTTTAATTGATTGGGTTCAATCAAAACCAATGGTAGCTATTTTTGGAGTAGCAAATGCTGGTTTAGGTATAGCAACAGCAATTGGTGGATTAAATCTTGGTGGTATGTATTATTCTGATATTGTTGGTGTTATGCCGTTTCTTATTGTTGCTGTCGGTGTTGATAATATGTTTCTTATGTTAGCTTCAATTAAAAGAACACCAAAGACACAACCAACAGAAGAAAGGATGGGTGAATGTTTATCAGACGCTGCTGTTTCTATGTTAATAACCTCATTTACAGATTCATTATCTTTTGGTGTTGGTGCATTAACAACAATACCATCAGTTAATATTTTTTGTATTTACACTTGTGTAGCTATATCAATGACATTCATTTATGAAATAACTTTTTTTGCTGGAATTTTGGCTTTATCAATTGAATTAGAAAAAAAAAATAAGCATTCTGTTTTTTTATGTAAAACAACATTATATGATAATACAAAAAAATATAATATAATGACAAAATTATTTATGTTAGGTTCAAATAATTGTGATAATGATATTGATCCATCATTAAAATTTATAACATCACACGGAACTATTGTAGAGGATAGTTTACCAGCACATTTTTTTAGAAAATATTTTGGTCCTATTCTTATGACGGGTCCTATTAAATTAATTGTTATTATATGGTATTGTATTTATTTAGCATTTGCTAGTTATGGATGTAGCAATATAAAAGAAGGTCTTGAACCAGTTAATTTATTAGTTAGGAATTCTTATGCTATACCACATTATAGAAATTTAGAAAAATATTTTTGGCATTATGGTAGTACAGTTCAAGTTGTTGTAAATAATCCTCCTGATTTAAGAAATAGTAGTGAAAGAGAAATTATCAAAATGATGGTTCATGATTTTGCTAATACCAAACATACTATTGGTGATGATTCTGTTCAATTTTGGTTAAATGAAATGGAAAAATATTATTTTTCAGAGACTGATACAACAATACAAGATGAATATTATTATAATTTTATTCAACATTATATGGCAGCAAAATCTAATGAATATTGGCCAGAAGATGTCAAATGGATTAAAGATAACGATGGTACATGGAAAATTGGAGCTTTTCGTTTTATTGTTGGTTTAAAAAATATTGTTTCATCAGTTGAACAGACTGATGCAACGATAACTTTAAGAAAAGTAGCATCAAAATATGAAAAATACAATGTAACAACATTTATGCCAATATGGTTATTTACAGATCAATATTCTTTAGTTATTCCTAATACTATACAAAATACAATGATAGCAATGGTAATGATGTTTTTTATAGCATTATTTTTGATACCACAACCAATATGTGCTATTTGGGTAACAGTAGCAATAGCATCAATGGATTTTGGAACAATTGGTTTTATGACGTTATGGGGTGTAAATTTAGATGCTATTTCAATGATAACAATAATTATGTCAATAGGTTTTTCTGTTGACTATTCAGCTCATATAACATATGGTTACGTTGTATCAAAAGAAAAGACATCTCAAGATAAGATAATTGATGCATTAGCTGCTCTTGGTTGGCCTTTAATCCAAGGTGGATCTTCAACAATTTTAGCTGTTTGTGTCTTAGCTGATGTTCCAGCATACATGATAGTAACATTTTTTAAAACAGTGTTTTTAGCTATATCAGTTGGCTTATTACATGGATTAATATTTTTACCTGTATTTTTATCATTATTTGTTCATGGATGTTGTATAATTGGTGATAAAAATAATAATCAAAAAGTTTGTCTTGAGATGTCAACATCATCATCATTAAATACAAGTTTTAATAATCATAATAATATTAATAGTATTAAAGATAGTACTTTAGAATCAGGAAACAAAAAAAGAAATAGTTATGAAAATTATAAAAATGGAAATTATAATAATTCTTTCCAACTTGAAAAATACTAGGGAAGCGACTATTTTTTATATAGTATATTTACACTTTTTAAAGAAAAGAAAAATGGTAAATATATATACATATATATATTTATATAAATATTAACATCTGCGGGTTATAATAGATTTCTATATATTCTTATCATTTATTCTTGTTTAACTTTATTAATATACATTTATATTTTTTGTTACAGGTTATTATGTTTAAACTTTTTACACCATTATAAATAAATAAAAAAAATTTTTTTAAATTTAATATCTTATTTTTTAAAAATGTATTTATTATAATTAAAATAAAAAACAAAAACTTTTTTTTAAACAGGATATATTTATTTATACTAACCATGACATTGAAAAATTATTAACTTTTTTTTATAGAGTAATGACCAGTCACCAAGTATCTTTTTATATATAATATATTATATATATTATATTTGTTCTTATGTTAATTTCTCTTACAAAAACTTGCACATATATGTACATCATTTTTCTTAT